>CM077081.1:159140017-160533818 GCA_039513925.1 Platanthera zijinensis | reverse complement strand
GACTACACACATCCCTACACTACCGTTCGATTCACACCGGATTCACCAATTTTTTAGTAGAATAAAAATTCTTTACGCAATTAGAAAAATATAAAACTATAAGCATATAGAAAAATTAAATCTACTCCAATTTCTACACGAGACAAGAGCACTCGACTAGGAGCACTGCAGGATTCAACAGTATACTCCGTCTAACAATCCTATGCCAGCACAATAATTTCACAAATCAAATAAAAGAAATAAGTTTAACTCGCAGCATGCTAACAGCTAAGCACGCATTCATGTGGGTGCAGTGGTGTACGATGTAATGAAGTAATCAAAATAAAACAATAAAAGCTTCTAGTATGCACATGAAATGTGCACGTACAAAAGATAACAAATATTGGCTCTCCCCCAGACTTAAACTAAGCTCCACAACATATGATATAGAAATTTAAATCAGATAGAAACACGGGAAGAGGTTACCCAGTGCTCAACAAGCGAGCATACTAGAAGATGCGTGAAAAACAGAAGAAGGTCTGCCAAACGAAGAATCACAAGCCCTCCAATACGAATTTGCCATGAATACCTGTAGGGGTGAGCTCCACAAAAACAAAAGAAAAATAGACAAAATACAAAGTAATACTAAAACTAAGATAGACATGAAAAATAAAAAATGCAGGAAATGTATGATAACTTCTGGGGTTATTGTCCTCCCAGCACAACTTATTAAATTCTTTATATTTCTAGCTAATGGGCCTATAAAAAGAAAAGTGCACAGGTAACTGTTCTATTATCCGTTTTGGTAACGGGTATCGATACGGTGATAAAACAGTTACCCCTCTACCTAAATAATAATACCTGCCTAACACAGGTAGAGGAAATAGGAAGTAAGAAGAGGAGGAGCACTGGTCATCACTCATCTGACCACAAAATAAATCCTTGCCTAGAAAGGCGTCATCAACCGCAGGTTCACAGAAGGCGATGGTGATGGTAGGGACTTCAACTTCGAAGGAGGTAGAAACCTTCTCGCACTGGCAGATGCACTCGCCGTCGACATGAGCACAAGGCTCATCCTCATCCCAACACACCCGTCGAGACTCAAACTGCACTGGCTCAAATAATGAAGGGGAGTTAAGTAATAAACAAGAGGGAGAACTTAAACACGCAAAATATGGGAGAGTGGTCCCAGTATAACTCTCAGCAGGATCCGAGCACTGATCATCGTCGTTATCATATGAGTCGTATCGGGGGGAATCCGAGAACTTGAGGTCTGCGGTGGTAAGAGGGACTGCCTCATCCAATAAGGAGGTGCAAATCTCCGCATCAGAAAGGGGATATTCCTCATCCCACCAGGGAGCGTCATAGCGTTCCGAAGATCCACATTCTCCGTCAGAGATAGTAGAGTCCTCATCCAACATTGGCGCAACCTCAGGACCGAATCATCCAAAAATACGGTATCATCAGCCGACTCACACAAAGATGGAGTAGCACCATCAGGCAAAACTTATGGAGGGGCAAAACTGCTCTCGAAACTAGGCATTTAATGAGCAGGCCCCATCGCAAAATCATCCACTGACCCCTCCCCGTTGACGGGAATAATCTCATCATCCCATACAGGAGTGCCCATGAGTTCCTGATCCACTTTTTGCTGGCTAACACCAGAGTGATCATCATCACTCAGGGAAGCTAGTAAAAAGGGAGCGAGGTACCCATGAAAGACCTGTATGCGGCGAGAGATTCTTCGGTAATCTCAACGGGCAAAGAACGAGCAAAATGTACGATGTCAATGTATGGGATAGGCAACACTCTTGTAGGCATGTCAACAGTAGTCCTCTATAAACGGGGGGTTTCTGCGCACATGCCCTCAGATGGAGAAGGCTCGCACAAATGAGGGCAATACTTCAACATGTGGCCTACACCTTGACATAGCAAACACCTAATACAATGCTCGGCATTTAAAACAGCCAAGGAGTCAATGTGTCTGTGCAAAGTGTCATGGAGATGGCACTCAGCTACATAATATATTGCGAACAAAAATATTTGCAGCAAGGGTGCTACAGAACTGAAAATAAAATAAAAAGTAACACGGATCTGCTTGCTAAGTCGAAGAACAGAAAAGGAACAAAGAAAGAAAAATAAGCAACAAATTCTAAAAACTAAAGCAAAGAAGAAACATGATATGAACAAATGGAAAAGACTTCTATCTCCTATCTCCCTCTCCAAAAACTCACACGACTGTGTTCCCCGACAACGGTGCCAAAAACTTGATGCGTTCTATGGCAAGTGTACCGGTCGGACATGTAATATAAAATGGGCGAATTTTCCCAAGTATCGATCTTGAGGGAACACAGTAAGGTGGAGTTAACTTTGAGGAGGACTTGAGATTGAAGTACTCAGGTCAGAGTTTATTAAGGGGGTTTTGATTGTTGCGTAAAAAGAAAGTAAAGCACTATCAACTACTCCTATGCAATGCCGTTATGCAATGTTACGCCAGGCGGATGGAAAACTACACGGACCGCTATGCACCGAATCACTTGGCAGATGGACGAGTAGGCTTGCGGATGAGGTGGTGAGAACAGCGGAATTAGGGTCGTGAGCACCTCTTCTCTACGCATGCCACTAGCAATTGCTAGTGCGGCACGGTGTGGTGGGCGATGGAAAATGGCGCACCTCAAGAAAATAACGAAAATATAAAATCACATAGAGATGATTGTATACAAACGTATATCAAATTAAGCACAACTTCATCAAATATAAAGAGATATTCTACACTATCAAAAACAAGAGAAGAAGAGAGTGCGAAATCGACCGGATCCAAAGTCTTCTTGAGGATTCACGGAAGGAACTACCGGGTTGTCAGTCCGCATCCAAGCTCGGTACTCAACTGCATCCAGGGTAGAGGAGGCTGTCACTAACTCCCAATGGACTCGTATTCTTCATGTCACGATCCGGTGGAGGATGACACAAACTTCTCAAATTTTGATGGTGAAAGCAAGGTCAAACCCTTCTTGAAGCTCAAGGATGAAGGAGGAGGTCGAGAGGAAGCTCCGACTTGAATTTGGCATTGAAAGATTGCCCGAAACCCCTCCTTATGGTGGAGGACGAAGGAGATTGGCGGAACCCTCCTCGTAGATGAAAACGGCGGAGGAAATGTGCCATATACAGAAGTAGGGCGGAACCTGCAAATTTATAGATTGGAGAAATAGTAATGCACACAATCAGTGCCGCACGACTATTGGTCATGCGCACTTAGTCCTGTGATCGTGTGGTGTTAGGATTGCTATCACCCCAAAAAGGCAAGTGTACCTATCGAATTGTAGTACCAAGGTCGTATTTAAACTCGGGGCTGTCAAGTACTGCTACTCACGCTTCTACTATTATCCTACCGAAAGATTGTTGATTTTTTAGAATTTTTAAATAAAAACTAAAGATAATTTTTTAACGAAAAATTATGATAAAAAAGCTATCATTCAATCAATGATTCATCATGAAATGAGACGATAGGGATAAAAAGCTAGATTTAAAATTGCAAATTAAACTCGGCCGTGACGGATCCGATATTAGGAAGTAATCTCGCTAGAGCATTAAATCCCCTAACTATAGATGTTTTGACCGAAATCTCTTTACATGTCAAAATGGCCTAAAGTCGCATTACTGAAGTGACCCGCACTATTGGATTTGACTCCAATCTGGAGGATTTACATCATCGTATCTCTAGGGTTGCGTTCAAATCCTTCCTTCTTTGAGTGATCTTTCAAATAAATGAGTCTCTCGACTTCTATGAAATGAGATCAAATGCCTACTACCATATAGCGGAAATATGGAGTCGACGCAGGAAAAATCAAAGAAGGACCGATAATAATTTAGACAAAATTAAAACTAAGAATTAAAAATAACCCTCATCTCACTTCATGGCTCCTCACGATGAAATGCTTAAAGAAAAATTAGCTACGCATGATTGAAAGGAAAACCACAATAAGATGAAGAAAATTCATTGCATTGATTTATAAATAGAGAAGAGTACACAATAGTAAATAAGACAAGATTACACTAAAAAAGAACTATTACAATAATGAGAAAGAAATCTACTTAGCAAAGAAGAAAATTGCACTTGAACTCTCTTGATCTCTCTCCAATCCAACCTTCCAAAGCATGTGATATAGGTTCCTTTTTATAGATGAAGAGGAAGATTCTAGAATGAAATAAAGAGGAGGGGACAAGGGGGGGGGGTGGCTGGCCATGCATGTGGAGAGGGTTCATGCATGCCATTAAATGATGGAGATAGAAAATGGAAGGTTCAATGTATTGTATTAAAGGGGAATAAAATAGAGAATATAAAATGGAGAGGGGGAGATGAATGAGGAATAAAGTGGGGAGAAAATAATAAAGGTGGGAGAGAGGGAGGAGGCCTGCCATGTAAGGGGAAAAATGCATGAATTGGAAGGTGCATACATGGAATTATGTGAGGTGGAGAGCATGTGGTGGCCGGCCATACATGTGGGCTGCTAGGTGGGCCGAACTATGGAGGAAAACCATGCATGTGGGCTCGGGTAGGACATGGTGGAATGCTCTTGGATAGGCCGGGCTACTCCATGGAGAAGGGCTGTACCATCATGGGCTCGGGTTTGCTTGCATGGAGGCTCGGGTTGGTCTTTGGGCTGCTTCAAAGATGAGGCTCGCGTAGCATCATAGCGGGGCATGGACTTGAGCTTGGGCTTGAACCTACAAATAAAGCAAAACAAATATTAGTCAATTTTTTATAACATAACATAAATAAACATAAGACATGGAACAAAAAAAATTAAAATACATAAAACATATAACTAAAACTAATCATAACATTAATTATTATAACTAAACATAACATAACATAATACATAAAATAATAAAAATACATATAATAAAACTATAGATTTTTATATCATAACACAAAAGACTTTAAATAAGAAATAAAACATAACAAGCATAAAAATACTTAAAACATATAATTAAACTAGAAATTTTGCATACTAAACTACTCAAAAATCGATGACTAAAACTAGTCATCAAATTACCCCATGCTAGAGTATTTGCTTGCCCTCAAGAAAATGAAAATGAAAACTAGGGAAGATGAAATAAAAGTAAAGAAAACAATTTAGATTTCATAATTAAGAAAACCAAAACATGAAAAATTAAACTATCCTAATTTCTATGCTAACAACTAGTGGGGTTAGAAGTGCACAATAGAAAACTTGTAAATGGAAACCTAAAAATTTCATTAGAACATAATGAAGAATTACACACTTCTAAATTCCTAAAACAAGGCTTCCAAAATAAATGAAAATAAGAAAAAACAAAAGTAGAGGTTCTAAATAAACGACGCATTGACGAACTACTAGGTTGCTAGAATAAAGATTAACCCTTAATCATCTCAAGATAACCTCCAAAGAAATCCATCAATGGTGGTGGTCATAGGCTTGTCCGTTCACACTCTCTCCACTACGCGAATTTACGTCTAAAGATCAAAAGGACTTAAAATAGGCGTTATGACTTGGCTTAGGTAAATGATTAGGAGTTGAAAATCTAAGATAAACATGATGGATAAAACACACTAAACCAAGGGTGAGCTCTAAATAAACATAAAAATGATAAAAATGAAAAATGACAAGTATGCCATTTATCTAATTCAAACTACAAAACAAGGCCATGATTTTTTTTCTTTTCAAAATTTGGCAACAAATAAACTTTTTCTCTTTTTTTTTTCTTTTCTTTTTGATTTGATAACATAACTTTTTTTTCTTTCATAAAAGAGAGCTCCAAATGCAAACTTTAAATATTCCTTTTCATTTTAAAAGATAACCCAACACAATGATATTTTAAGCTCATAGTCTAGTGTGAAATTAGGAAGGGCATTTTGGCTTTGGAGAAATAATGAAATGAAAGGTGGAGCTAAAACAAAGAATCATGGAAAAAGGCCCAAAAATAGTTTTTGCAACGGTGAAATTGTTTTGTGGGCAAAAAGGCTCAAACGAGTCAAAGGGTGGCATAAATCATTTCTAAAGTACGTAAAAATGACGCAAATATTTCGAGAGTAGCTAGGGAAAAGTTCTAGACACCAAGAAAGTATTACCCCACAAATGAAAAAGAGATAACATTACCTAGCAACCATTCGTACACAACTAACCGAATAAGAAGAAAAAACTACAAATTGCTAACTTACAATGTAAAAGACAGATGCCTATATTTAAGAATAAGAAATTAGTAAAACTAAGCTATGTTAAAATATGACATAGACTAACCTGCATGCATGAACTTAAACATACATCAAATAAAAACTTGTGTATACATTGAGTTGAAAGGGCTTCTTCAAATCAAGTGCATTGTTTCCAATGTGCCCAACGAGGGTGTAAGTACATGATTATTTGATAACACTAGATTGATGTGATTATAAGGGACTCAGTGTGGAGCCCTTAGATGTGAAATTGCATACAGTGTGAGTTGACACATGGTGTCATAATCCTAGGGTTAAGGATAGTGTGGCAGGTCTACGGGCTCTCCAATCGTCACACCGACGAGAGTTGATAAATAGAATTGCATGATGGGGCTTTGGTCCTTGGTGCTCACTCCCGAGGCTCCTTCTGTGGTAGTGGACAGTTTGGCTGTGTTCTTTTGTGACACGCTAATGAAGACCCTCTTCGTGCCACGATATAGGCCAGTTTGGGCTGTGTTCTTAGTGTACATTTTCCTGAGACCCTTCTACGATGTAGTATGCATGGGCTCTGCTATTGTGTTCTTATCGTTAAGGCATACAGAGGCCTAGGCTTGGTAGTGTGAATGCCGCCTAGTAGTGGAGAAGCCCGCTCTTCTATCACCGTCTGGCCACGACGGATGACGCTTGATGTAACGCCCTGAAACTAAAAACAGCAATGAGCAGTGCTTTAAGGCGAGTTTGGACCTTGGTAAGGGTCACACGGCCTAGGACACGGGCATGGCCCGTGTCCTAGGGCCATGCCATCCTCTGGATCGACGAATCATTGAGTGGTCGATGAAAATGCAGGCGTCGAGTGTCAAGATAGGAAACACGGCCTGAGATACGGGCGTGTCAGAGGCTGTGTCCTGCTCTGGCAGTTTGTTGGTTTGTGCTGAGCCTGGGACACGAGCGTGTCCCAGGGCGTATCTAGCACACGACATTCGACAAGGGGATGTCACATGGTCGTGTCGTGCTCAGGGCGTGTTTGGTCCCGTGTTGTTTGAGGCACACGGCCCGTGACAAGGGCGTGTCACTCGGGACACGGGCGTGTTCCAAGCCGTATTACAGGCTGTGTCATGGTCGGGATTTTCCTGATTGATAGCGAATGAGGAACACGGCCTTGGATACGGGCGTGTCGCAAGCCGTGTTCGGCCTAGGAAGTTAATTTTAAGTGCGAATCGTGGCCGTCCGTTTCCATATTTTGGGATCCAACGGCTCAGGGCTGTTCTTGCTTGGATATACTCGGGAATAGGGCTTAGAAACCCTCATTTCTTTTGGGTTCAATCTCTTTCTAAGTTCTTGAGAGAGGGGAGAGCAAGGAGGAAGAAGGAAGAGAGATCTGGTTGCCAGAAGAGATTCAGAGCGCCAAATCGCAAGTCGAGTCTAGATCTACGGAGGCGAGATCATCACGGTGCTTTCGAACCATATAGATTTCCATGGCACCAAAGCGGAATGCTAGGGTAGCGATTCTCTTCTTGAGCATGTGAAGCTCTCCTTCTTTTGCATGAGGAAACCCTCTCCCTGCGAGTGTGCGGTGTTCCTTGGGGTAGATGTGAATAGTCCCCCTTGTTTTCATGTAGAGTCCGAAATCGAGTTACAGACATAGGCATGGTGTGTGAAGCCTATCTGAACAAGTTGGTCTGGATCGGTGATGTTTCATTATGCATGATTAGCCGGAGAAGTCTGCGTGCCTTTGGTTGTTTTCGGGTTTTCTATGAGGTAAATTGCAACAGGGAGTCTTGGGGATTTACTCCAAGGTGCACCCGAAAAACTCGGTGGAAATGCATTTCTACCAACATGGTGGCTTGGGAGCCAGCCTTGAACATAATTTGGTTATATGATTGTTTGATCGTTTTGGGACTCGGGGAAGCTTGACCCGCGCATATAGCTTAAATTGACGTTGCGGTGTGAGCAACAGGTTAGGCAGAACCGTACCCGCTCTGTGTCGTTCGGTTAAGGCGACCTAAGGTATGTGGTACTTACCGTTGGCATAGATGGAGGGTCTTAGGCTTAGGCCAGAAATACTAAAATGCTCATGAGTATTGCCATCCAAGGGGCAGTGGTGAGACCGCGGTGTTGACCGGGTTCACCGTGTATATGCCCTGGGAGCACGGGGTGCGCGGCTGTGTGTTCCTGCACCTGTGATGTGATTATTCACTATAATGCTTATTATGCTAATAAGTGCAGGGAAGGAGCATCGCCGCCCCGAGTTTGGGGGAGGGATCGTTATAATTTGGTCAGCCTTAGTTGACCGTTACTTTTGTTTGCCACCGTTACGGTGAATGGTGCTTGTAGGTGCTATGGAGCCAAGTGGCAAATAGCGGGCCAAAGTCCTTATTGCTGAGCCAGCCCTTGAAGGCCTTATTTTGTTTACTTGTTTAATTCATGTGTAACCGGCCTGCGAGCTGAATTATGGAAGACACTATTTTAAATTTAGTGATCTATTGTAAGGCCATAAGGCTGGAACTTTGTGTACTTTGTATTTCATTCCTATTTGGATTCGATTGTGGACATTCATGCTTGTGGCTGGGTTCTTATTTTGCAAGTTAATAAATTGCTTCCGCTAGATTCTCGGTGTAGGACATTACAATTGGAAGAATGGTTTCAATAAGTAATCCTTCGGTCTGTCTGTGGTATATGGCGTCAGGCCCAGGCCGGACCTACTGCTATATGCTATGTGACGAATAGGTGTGTTTCAATTTTGTATAAGTCTACCGATTTCGATCAGGCTTAAATGAATTCGTGGACGAATTCACTTTAAGGGATGGTGAGCACATGTGTGTACGTCATCGTTATAACAAGAAAAGAACCCATGAATGTCCACTTAGGAATGAAAATAAACATGTTTGAGGAACCTGCGTGTTCCTATAGTTGCTTTTTGCAATTTTATTTGGTCGCTTAATGGTGTTTTGTACGACTATAGGTGACTAGGAGTGGTGCGGGGCCGTCATACCCTCCAATTTCTGAGGCATGTAACGCACCAAACGATGCACCGACAACACCTTCTTCGGCTGAGACCATACGATTAGTAGCTGAAGCAGTGTTTGCGATGATTAATGTATAGCCTGCGAGGCTGATGCAGCAACCTACCCCTACTATGGAGCAAGTACCGCTTCAAGCGGTGGAGCTAAGGAGAGTGGAGCAGGTTGTGGTAAAGCCGGTAATTCCTAGGAGAGCAACAGAAAAACAGCTCAAACACGTTATGGGATTTAATACTCAGGTGTTCTCGGGGATGGGAACCCCAACCCAAGCAGAGGATTGGATCTCCAGAGTTAAGAGAGTGTTGATAGCTATAGAGACGGAAGATTGGCAGAAGACCACTATTGCCACTTTCTTGTTGGATGGTGACGCAAGACTGTGGTGGGAAGGTTTTGAGTTACACTATTTGAGGGGTAGAAAACTTACTGACGTCTCGATAGAAGAATTCTCAAGACTATTCTTGGCTCGATACCTCCCCTTGACTCAGAGGATTGCATTAGAGATAGAGTTTCAGAAGTTGGTGCAGGGAGAGAATAGCGTGGATGAGTACCTCCACGAATTTACACGTTCAGTATGCAAGTGATACATTCGCTGATGAGGAGTGAAAGACAAGCCGATTCTATGAAGGTCTGAGGGATGACTTAAGACTACTGCTCTCGAGGCCGATGACGCAGGGCTTCTTTACCCTGGTCAACACGGCCTGGTCTTTGGAAAAAGATATGAAGAATGTGCAGGCAAAGAAAGACTCCAGTGTAAAGAAGACAGAGTTCAAGGTGCCGACTACCTCAATGTCTGGGTATCAAAAGTTCTTTAAGAAGGCTAGGACTTCGAGTTCAGCTCCTTCTTTTGGTGCTTCAAGAGCAACCACAGGACAAACCCCGGGCACTTGCTTTACTTATGGGAAGCCGGGGCACTTTGCCTAAGACTGTTGGAGCGGACATCCAAAGTCCGAGAGTAAGCAGGGAGAAACTTACGAGTAAAAGGGCAAGGCGATGGAGTCAACCACATCCCATTATGCACCGACTCAACCAAGAGTCTAGAATCTTGGCCAGCAGGAGGCCATCAAACAAGAGGATGTGGTGATAGGCACGGTTTAAATTTATAGCAATTTAGCTTCAAATACTGTTACCTTGTGCTTGTTAGCTTATTACTATTTGTATTGTTTTTGTTTTGATTTGTGATAATCCGGCTAGAGCACTCTTCGATATGGGAGCTTCACACTCCTTTTTGTCTGAAGGTTTCATATCGCGCATCGGAGTCCCCTCTTCGATGTCGAAGGACAAACTGGACGTGTTGTTGCTGAATGGGTGTTCTATGCCCGCGAAAAGAGTTTGTGTCGTAAAGATTTGTATTGGAAGTCAGGAGTTCGACTTGCTAGCATCGTTACTGCCGCTTGTAGATTTCGATGTCATTTTTGGTATGGACTGACTTTCGGAGCAGAAGGCATACATATATTGCAATGGTAAGGAAGTCAAGTTGGGAGCTGATCGGGAGATAACGTTTGCGGGTTTGAAGAGGTCGAGCAAGACCTTAATGTCTACTCTTCAGGTGGTTAAGGCAGTTTGTGTTGGTGTAGATCTGTTCTTCACTCTAGTGGAGGCTGCAAAGCCTAAAACTTTTTTAGGTAGCATCCCAGTAGTGTGGGAGTACCCTAACATGTTCCCGGACAATCTTCCCGGAGCCCCAACCCAGCGGGAGATCGACTTCACGATTGAGCTAGTGCTAGGTGCCAAACCTATGTCACGCTCTCATTATAGGTTGGCGCCTAAGGAAATTGCGGAGCTAAAGGTTCAACTTGAATAGTTGTTTGAGCAGGGTTATGTGCGTCCATGTTCGTCGCCTTAGAGCGCACCGGTCCTCTTTGTCAAGAATAAGGACGGATGTTTGCGACTCTTTATCGACTATAGAGAACTGAACAAGTTAACGGAAAAGAACAGGTACCCTATGTAACACCCCAAAAAGTCTCAAAAATGGATTTGAGGTGCAGGTCATTTTACACGGCCTGGGACACGGGCGTGTCCCAGGGCATGTCGGGGGTACACGGCCTGGGACACGAGCGTGTCCCAGGGCGTGTCACGCAAATAATAGGCATTTTGAGTCAGAAGATTACACGGCCTGGAACCAAGCCTTGAACACGGCCGTGTCAGGTTGGACACGGGCGTGTCCGATGCCGTGTGCCTACCCGTGTACTGCTGGTTGAGTTTGGAGCTCGATGAGGCAGGGGTGACACGGGCGTGTTCAATGACTGACACGGGCATGTTAGGTTCGACACGGGCGTGTCGATGCCCGTGTTATGGTAAACTCAGTCGGTACGAATACCGCGTGTGCCGCTTAAGGGTACACGGCCTGTGACACGGGCGTGTCACAGGCCGTGTCAGCCAAAAATATGGGTTTTTGGGAAAATCGTGGCCGTTTATTTTCTCTCTTTGGATCCAAGGGCTCAGGTGTTTCCTGGATGGATTTAATCAGCAGAGGCTGATGAAGAAAGTCATTCTTCATTTGGTTAAGGAAGAGAGAAAGAGAGAGGAGGAAGAAGAAGGAGGAGGAGATCAAGCCACCGGCGGAGTTCCCGTGGTCCGATTCGTGATCCGAAGCCGGCGTTGTGAAGGCAAAGCTGCTGCGGTTCTTTCTCACCGGCTAGTTTTCGATGGCTCCCAAGAGATCGACAAGGGTAACGATCTCCCTTCTTGGACATGTGAAGTCCTTCTTTTCTGCATTGCATAGGGAAAACCCTTCCCTGCGAGTGTGCGGTGGGTTGTGGTGTCCCTTGGGGTAGATATGTGAAGTCCCCCTTGTTAGAGTCCGGAATTGGAGTACGGATCTAGGCATGCTGTGTGAAGCCCATCTGGACATAGTCTGGATTGGTGATGCTTGTTTGCATATCGGAGAAGGCTCCGTGATTATGGCTTGTGTTGCCTTGTGCCTACCTGTTGCTTGGTGCAGCAGGAAGTACTGGATGATGTCCAGGAAATGAAGACGGTTGGATGCAACTCTTGTGGCAGTGCATTGCCACTTTGTGTGCGGTTGAGCCGTTGGGCTGCAACTCGATGAAAAGGCAGATTGCCGAACAGGAAAGGTGAAACCGACCCGCGCCTATAAATTTCCATGGATACTTCCATATTCGAGGTGGCACGGCGACTTGAGCAACGGGGGGTGGTTGATCCGTACCAGCGTTAGGTCCGTCCGACTTGGAAGCCTGGTTATGGGTTTTGTTGGAGCGCCTAATGAGAGTCTTTGGCCCGCACGCCGAAAAGACTAGAATGCTCAAATACCGTGTAGACGGTGGTGTTGACCCTGGTATTCCGGTACACCAAGAATGTGCCCTGAGTGCACAGACTGTCGGGCCGTGTGGCCGATAGTTGTGATGGCTTGAATGTGCCTGCGCGCACATAGTTGCTATATGATGATGCCATGCTATGCAGGGAAAGAATGCTAATGCCCCGAGAAAGGGGTAGGATTGTTATAATTGGGTCAGCTGAATGCTGACCGTTGCATTGTTTGCCACCGTTTGGGTGGATTGTCCCTATGCAGGTGCTGGAGAGCCAAGTGGTAAATGAAGGGCTGAAGTGATGGCGACGTTACTGATGCGGCCGTTGTTCCCCGACATAGAATGTTCGTGGATTGGGACGGTCGTTGCCGCAAGCTTGAAGATGAGAGTCTACCACGACGTTTTTTCGCCAACGCCACGACGTTCTTCGCCAACGCCGCTACATATTTTGAATGACGTCTGCCGCTGCCATTTTAAATAAAATATATAATTATAAATTAAATAATTATAATTATATATTTTTATTTCATCATTTATTATTATGTCCTATTTTATTATTTCATTTCAAATATGATGGGTGTTTATAACCATCAAGAGTATCTTTTATTTCATGCATGTATTATTTTATTTTATGCATTATATTTTTAGATTGTTTTCCTATTTTATGAATGGTGGAGATTGAGTGGTGTAAGGCTATTTAAAGCCATGCTTGTTGTTGGTTTCATTAGTGAAGAATGAAAAAGAAAACCTAAGAAATTCAAAGTGAGTTTTTCCTCCCTCTTGGCAATTTTCGGCCTCCTCTTTCTTCTCCCCTCTCTTGGCCGCCGGCCACATCTCCTTCACCTCTCTATCTCGGCCTCCTTTCCTCCTCCCTCCTCCTTCTCCAAGATCGTTTCCGTCCACCCTTCTCCTTTTTCCCAAAACTCGAGCAGCCTCCTTCCACAAAACTGTCGGCCACCACATCTCTCCCCTAGCCGCCACCCCCCATCATATTGAGAAAATTATTTTCTCATCACCTTTTCTCTCTCTCCCTATATAATTACTGGACTTTTCAAGGAACTCCCTCTTCTAGGGTTTTGCGAAGGAAGACGACTTGCGATTTCATCATCCGGCGCGGAATCGTGGAGTTGCGTGGGAATAGAATCTACCACCGTCGTGTGCGCATCCTCCACCCATCTCGTGGACGGAATTCTCATGGGATTTTGGGTAACTATTTCCTATACCATCTCTCGTGTGATTCTTTCTAAACTATTGTGAGTTTTGGTGGAAACAGAAGGCTAGTATTTGGTCCTGATTTATATTGAATATTGTGCTTAATTAAAATCTAAATTTTCAAGCCTAAATCATCCGAATATTCTCATGAAAATTGGAACTGGTAAGCAACCCTCGTATTAATTAATTTTTGGGGATTATTTTGGACTTAGTTTTGAAATCACTTATTTAGTCCGGATATTCTTGTATTGGTCTTGCGAATGTTTGCGCGTAACTTAGTTTGATTTGCTAATTATCGAATCTAAGAACGCGTAGTTTAATCCGTCGAAACCATGGGCCTGCATCAATTTGGTATCAGAGAGAGGTTCTCGTCAATTTCCTAATTGGCACTCCTCCCCCTCTTAAAATTTAAAAATTCAAATTTCAAATTTAAAATTTCCAGTTTCGAATTTCAAAATTCAAAATTCAAAATTCAAAATTCAAATTTCGAAATTTCAAATTTCAAATTTCAAAATTCAAATTTCAAATTTCGAATTTCAAAATTCAAAATTAAAATTTCAATTTTCAAATTTCAAATTTCAAATTTCGAATTTCAATTTCAAATTTCAAATTTTAAAATTCAAATTTCAAATTTCAAATTTCCAATTTCGAATTTCAAATTTCGAATTTCAAAATTCAAATTTAAAATTTAAAATTTAAAATTTCAAATTTCGAATTTCAAAATTAAAAATTAAAATTTCAAATTTCAAATTTCAAATTTCGAATTTCAATTTCAAATTTCAAATTTTAAAATTCAAATTTCAAATTTCAAATTTCCAATTTCGAATTTCAAAATTCAAATTTAAAAATTCAAATTTCAAATTTCAAATTTCGAATTTTAAAATTCAAAATTAAAATTTCAAATTTCAAATTTCAAATTTCAAATTCAAATTTCAAAATTTAAAATTCAAATTTCAAATTTCAAATTTCCAATTTCAAATTTCAAATTTCAAAATTCCAAATTTCAAATTTTTCTCCAAATTAAAACAAAAAAATATAATAATAATTTTGTGGTCTGCCAATAGCCGGCTAAATTTTATTTTTAGCAATAAAAAAAAATCAAATTTTTTTTTAATAATCTCTTATTTATTTTCAGTAAGAAAATCCAAAAAAATTTTTTATTGCCTTAGTTATTAAGCGGGAATAAATCCATCTGTTGGATTTTATATATGGTCTGATTTATTATTCATTGCCTGTGCACCAGTTCCGGGTGAGTTTTTCTCTCTGGTTCTCGTTATTATGGCCTATGACGCGTATGCTTCCCGTTTAGATTATTGGTATGTTAATCCCATGGCTAAGCAAAACCCAGACTTGCCTTCATACCATAGGAATACCAACCATCCCCACGTTTATCCTCCCACTAGAATTGAGGCACCTACTTATGACGGTTTAGGGTATCCCAAAAATTTTAGAGACTGGCTTAAAGGATTAGAAAATTATTTTAGGTGTCATGTATGGGGCGACCACCAAAAGGTTAACATAGCCCGAGATCGATTAGTAGGTCGAGCCCGCGCGTTTTTGGCAAAACGAAGAGCGTCGTGTTGGTAGTTATGAACATGTTTGGCCGGCAATGCGTAGCCTACTCTCGGATCAATTTGATCCTGCCTATCTCCGCACTACTAACACCAAGCCTGTGAGTGAGTATCATTGTGGAACTAGACCCGTAACTATTCATAGGAGTTACCCTATGCCTCAGGTTAGATCATTTCCCCACAATGATAGGACTACACCTAGTGTGCCTAATTCCACTCCTAGGGAAAGTGCGCAGCCTAAACCCAATATTTTTGAATCAAAAAATGTTACTATTAGGGTTATGCCTCTATTAGCCTCGATGAATAAGCCCAATGAGATCGTGACTGTTACCTCTGAGGATGCTGATGTTGATATACTATCTATGGATTTTGAGGATGACCCCGTAGGTGATAGTATTCTGACATGTTCGCTAGTGCCTGATGATTCTGAGGTGTCTGAGTCTGAGGGAATCCCTAGTGATTTATAAGACGATGTATGGGATGATAACGTACCAATCTGTGAGAGTATTGTGAAGCCTATTATTTGCCCTACTAGCGCTGTGACTGTTCACCCTAGTATTGAGAGCCCTCTTCAGGCTATGATCCCCATCGTATTAGAGCCTACGATTAAACATGCTGAGATTATATCTGAGTTACCTGAGGAGTCTGACTGTGTGGATGCCCCCATTATTATTGTGGATGAGTTACCATGTGAGGGAAGGGTAATTTTGGACGATTCTGTTGTTGTACACCCGGATGAGAGTACTTTGATGTCGTCACCGTTGGGTGAAATTTCTACTGATTTTAATTTTATCCCGGGCTTTATTTTACCGACCCTTCCCCCTACTTATTTACCCACAGATGTTGACCTTTTAGGACGAGGAACCAGAATACCTAGTTTGAGTTATGGTGTCACGCCCATTTTATCTCCTACTTTGACGTTGACGCAACGTGTAGATATTACTATGTTAAGCGCACTAATATTTAGACTTTTCACCGCACCTCATAGGAATGACTACACGTCACTTTTGCCTGCTCATTTTTCTATGTGTCCGTCTACGGTTCCGTACCCTACTATGACTGATTCTGATTCGTCGGCAATTGTGCCTCTGGATGTGGTGTCCCATAGATATACTTATATACCACACCCGGTCGCACGCATTTATCCACCGCCTTTTGATGACCCTTATTTACCCACGTTTGTGACTATAATTGGGTCTCTTGAGTTGTCTCGCTCGCACATCTTTTCACATTCGAGAGCGTCCAATTCTATTGTATGTGATGAGCGGTTCACCTTGGCATGTCTTCGTGCCAAGAGTGAAAATATTAAAATTAAAATTAAGACTACTGTTTTGGAGCCCATGAAATTCTTCCCTGATTTGAAAGCTCTCATGCCACCTGACTTAACCCCCTTATCCTCCGTATTTGGGTCTAGTCATGTAGCACATGGATTCTCTCCTCATGTGTTTTGGACGTTAGTATACCACCTTAAGTTATGTCGTACACACTTCCACTCCTTTTTGAGACTGTCCGACGCTAGAGCTAGTGATTTTGGTTTAGTCTGGTCAGTCCCCGAGCGGATACCTTCGGTCTCCGTTAATAAATTAATATGTAGGAACGCCGACCCATCCAAAATTATGAAGAACGTCGGATTTTATGCTTTTATTCTAGATTTTTATATAGCACAGAGTGTTTCACTTTATTTCAAGTTTCCGGACTTTTTACTGTACGTCTTTGTTCCACCTGAGTGCATTTCTCCGTCGTTTCTTCCTACCACTAAATATTCTTTTGGGTTGGGGAGTGTTAGTACTGTCGTGTCTATTTTCCACGTTGACTCCTTGGTTCTTGAACCGGATGGTAAGATTCAAGTTTTATTTCTTTTGCTTGACACCCTTTCGAGTTTCCTCGAAAGTCTTGTTGTTTCTATGCCTGATAGGTTCGCCGTACTGATGGATGTTCATGCTACTACGACATGGATTGTGGGGCCAGATTTGCCCAATGTTGCTGCTGCTTTTGCTTGTTCCCCCCTCACGGGCCACTCATCGGAGATGAGTAATTTTGAGTGGGGGAGGATTGATGGCGACGTTGCTGATGCGGCCGTTGATCCCCGACATAGAAAGTTCGTGGATTGGGACGGTCGTTGCCGCAAGCTTGAAGATGAGAGTCTACCACGACGTTTCTTCGCCAATGCCGCGACGTTCTTCGCCAACGCCGCTACATATTTTGCACGACCTCTGCCGCTGCCATTTTAAATAAAATATATAATTATAAATTAAATAATTATAATTATATATTTTTATTTCATCATTTATTATTATGTCCTATTTTATTATTTCATTTCAAATATGATGGGTGCTTATAACCATCAAGAGTATCTTTTATTTCATGCATGTATTATTTTATTTTATACATTATATGTTTAGATTGTTTTCCCATTTTATGAATGGTAGAGATTGAGTGGTGTAAGGATATTTAAAGCCATGCTTGTTGTTGATTTCATTAGTGAAGAATGAAAAAGAAAACCTAAGAAATTCAAAGTGAATTTTTCCCCCCTCTTGGCAATTTTCGGCCTCCTCTTTCTTCTCCCCTCTCT
This sequence comes from Platanthera zijinensis, assembly GCA_039513925.1. NCBI lineage: Eukaryota > Viridiplantae > Streptophyta > Magnoliopsida > Asparagales > Orchidaceae > Platanthera > Platanthera zijinensis. The sequence continues at coordinate 160,516,005 of CM077081.1, read as the reverse complement.
TGGCCGCCGGCCACATCTCCTTCACCTCTCTATCTCGGCCTCCTTTCCTCCTCCCTCCTCCTTCTCCAAGATCGTTTCCGTCCACCCTTCTCCTTTTTCCCAAAACTCGAGCAGCCTCCTTCCACAAAACTGCCGGCCACCACATCTCTCCCCTAGCCTCCACCCCCCATCATATTGAGAAAATTATTTTCTCATCACCTTTTCTCTCTCTCCCTATATAATTACTGGACTTTTCAAGGAACTCCCTCTTCTAGGGTTTTGGGAAGGAAGACGGCTTGCGTTTTCATCATCCGGCGCAGAATCGTGGAGTTGCGTGGGAATAGAATCTACCACCGTCGTGTGCGCTTCCTCCACCCATCTCGTGGACGGAATTCTCGTGGGATTTTGGGTAACTATTTCCTATACCATCTCTCGTGTGATTCTTTCTAAACTATTGTGAGTTTTGGTGGAAACAGAAGGCTAGTATTTGGTCCTGATTTATATTTAATATTGTGCTTAATTAAAATCTAAATTTTCAAGCCTAAATCATCCGAATATTCTCATGAAAATTGGAACGGGTAAGCAACCCTCGTATTAATTAATTTTTGGGGATTATTATGGACTTAGTTTTAAAATCACTTATTTAGTCCGGATATTCTTGTATTGGTCTTGTGAATGTTTGCGCGTAACTTAGTTTGATTTGCTAATTATCGAATCTAAGAACGCGTAGTTTAATCCGTCGAAACCATGGGCCTGCATCATGAAGCCCCACTGCTGTTGCTGCTGCTGCTGCGACTAGCCCTTGAAGGCTACGTGAATGTTTTTGCTTGTTTTCTTTTACTCATGTATGGCCGGCCTGCGCGCCGAGGTTTGTAAACCATACGGTGTGCAAAGAGGAACTGTAAGGCTTTAAGGCCAAACTCTATGTATTTGTTGTACATTCCGTGGCTATATATATAAAGGTGGTTTATATATTGGACATTCCTGGTTAGAGTTCAAATTTACAACTTAAAGCTTCCGCTAGAATGCTCTGAGTTAGGATTCGTGTATGGTTTGGTATTATCCTGTGACCTCACCGTCTGTTTGTGGCATATAGTGTGGGGCCCCGGCCGGACCTTCTACTATACGTCATGTAACGGATGGGTTCGTTACATTTTGGTATCAGCTTCGTTCGGTCTTCCTCTCTCGAATTCGTGGTCGAATTCTTTTATGGGGTGGCGAGCGCGTGTTTATGCGCCCTGCTGTAACGCTAATGAACTCTGGAATGTCCACTAAGGAATGTACAAAATCTTGTTTGAGGAATCTGCGCGTTCCTTTTTTTGTGTTGTTTTGCTTGCATACGTTCGCTAATGTGTGTCTTGTCCACCTATAGGTGACGCGTAGTGGTGCTGGGCAGTCTGAGCCCCAGCGCTCTGATGAGAGTGCGACACCAACTGAGGTGCCAACACCTCCTCCATCTGCGGAAACTGTTCGTTTAGTTGCTGAGGCTCTATTTGCCATGATTCAGCCGACCGGGCAAGCGCAGCAGGCAGTAGAACCAGTTTGTGTTGTTGTCCGACCCGAGCCGGTTGAGGCTGTAGATCCACGAGCAGCTGACCGAAAGTTGAAGCAATTCATGAGCTTCAGTTCGCCTATGTTTACGGGATTGTGATCCCCAACGCAGGCAGAGGATTGGTTATCGCGTGTCAAGCGGATAATGACAGCGATCAGGGTGGAGGAAACTCTAAAGGTCACCTTGGCCACCTTCATGCTTGAAGGAGAGGTGCGGTTGTGGTGGGACGAGGTTGAGGTACACCATTTGGCAGGCAGGCAATTAACGCAAGTATCGATTGAGGAGTTCTCTCGAATATTTTTGGCGAAGCATGTCCCAGCGGCGCAACGCATTGCCATGGAAAATGAGTTCCAACAGTTAAAGCAAGGAGAAGATAGCGTGGATATCTACTTGCATGAGTTTACCAGGTTAGGACGATATGCGGGAACAATCTTCGCGGATGACCAAAGGAAAACGAATAGGTTCTATGAAGGATTGCGGGATGAGTTGAGATTCCTGCTTTCGAGTTCAGTGAACTAAGGGTTTCAGGCGTTGGTTGACACTGCATGTGCGTTGGAGAAGGAAATGCGGCGGGTGCAAGGGAACAAGGGCTTGGTTGTGTCGAAGCCAGAGGTTCAAGCACCTCGCCCTAGCAAATCGTTCTACCAGAAGAAAGGGGGCAAGAGGTCCAAGCTGTCTGGGCAAGTGACTACGACCGTTGTGTCGGGGGCGACATCAAGGCCGGATTCTCGTACATGCTATAACTGTGGCCGGGTGGGGCATATAGCCCGTGACTGTCGGGTTTTTCAGCCCAAAGGGGAAAAGAAGACGGGTGCGTCTTATGCTGAGAAGGGCAAAGCGGTGGTTGATTCCTCTGCGTCCCAAGCACAGCCCTGAATCTATCAGCTTGGCCAGCAGGAGGCGATTAAGCAAAGTGATGTCGTCACAGGTACGAGCGATTAGCTTACTTGCTTACGTGCTATTGTTTGTGGTTATGTATAGCTTGTGCATGATGTGTATGCTGCAGGCTTTGTCCTGATTCGGAATAATCTGGCGAGAGCCCTGTTTGATACGGGTGCTTCACATTCTTTTCTGTCTGAGGATTTCGTATCTCGAATTGGGTTACCGAGTCATGTGACGGTGGATAGTACAAGGGTGCTATTGCCGAATGGCTGTGTGATGCTTGCGGATAGGGATTGCGATGTGGACGTTCAAATAGGAAGTCGGGATTTCGGTTTGAGTGCAGCCGTGCTGCCGTTATCGGAGTTTGATGTGATCTTTGGTATGGACTGGCTCTCGGAGCAGCGTGCCTGTATTGATTGCAACTCCAAGGAGATTACACTGGGCCAGAATACCGGACTTGTGACGAAGTTCGCTGGTATGCGAGGAGTTAGCGAGACTCTGTTGTCTGCACTCCAAGTCGTCAATGCTGTTCGGAAGGGCGCGGAGTTATTCTTCACGCTAATTCAGGCTGTTGAGCCAAAGGCCAGTGTCGGTGAAGTTCTGGTTGTGTCAGAGTTTGCTGATGTGTTTCCTAAAGATCTTCCTGGGTTACCACCCCAGCGGGAGATTGACTTCTCTATTGAGTTGGTGCCAGGTGCGAAACCTGTGGCCCGCTCACCATATCGCGTCGCGCCAAAAGAGATGGCTGAGTTGAAAGTCCAATTGCAAGAGTTGTTGGAGCAGGGATACATATGCCCAAGTATGTCACCTTGGAGTGCGCCTGTTCTATTTGTGAAAAAGAAAGACGGTAGTTTGCGGTTATGTATTGACTACCGCGAATTGAATAAGCTGACGGAGAAAAACAATTATCCGATCCCACGGATTGATGACCTATTTGATCAGCTGGCAGGATCAACGGTCTATTCCAAGTTGGATTTGAAATCGGGATATTATCAGCTGAGAATTTGGGAAGGTGACATTCCCAAGACGGCGTTTGGAACATGCTACGGTCATTATTAGTTCACGGTAATGCCGTTTGGCCTATGTAATGCGCCTTCGGTATTTATGGACCTAATGCATCGAACGTTCCGAGAGTACTTGGATTTGTTCGTGATTGTGTTTATCGATGATATCTTAGTATACTCTCAGTCGGAAGAGGATCATGCAAACCATTTGCGGTTGGTCTTGCATACCCTGTGGAGGAATAAGCTTTATGCCAAGTTCTCAAAGTGTGAGTTCTGGCTCTCTTCAGTAGCCTTTTTAGGCCATGTGGTAAGTGGAGAAGGTATCACGGTGGATCCGTTGAAGATAAGTGCCATTCGAGATTGGCCAGTGATGTCTTCAGTGGCCGAGGTCAGGAGCTTCCTTGGGCTTGCGGGCTACTATAGACGGTTTGTGGAAAACTTCTCACGGATTGCTTTACCTCTGACCACGCTGACGAGAAAAGATCAAAAGTTCATTTGGACGCCGGAGTGCGCGCGAGTTTTTGAAGACTTGAAGAGTCATTTGACCACGGCGCCTGTGTTGACATCGCCATGTGGTACAGATGGGTATGAGATCTATAGTGATGCCTCCGGGAGCGGCTTAGGCTGCGTCCTTCTGCAGTTTGGTAAAGTGATTGCTTATGGCTCGCGCCAGTTGAAAGTGCATGAGCGGAATTACCCCGTTCATGATTTGGAGTTGGCGGCGGTAATCTTTGCGCTCAAGTTGTGGCGGCACTATCTTTATGGCGTGAAAGTGGACATCTATACAGATCACAAAAGCCTAAAGTACTTGTTGGATCAGAAGGATCTGAATATGCGACAACGAAGATGGATGGAGTTCCTTGGGGACTACACCTTCGAGATTCACTATACTCCCGGGAAGGGAAATGTGGTCGCTGATGCTTTGAGTCGGAAGACTCCGGTACGGGCAAGCTGGTTGCAGAGGCATGATCAGCGTTTGATCCAGGAATTGGAAGCATTGGAGATATCTTGTGTTGACAAGGGTTCGTCGCCCGATGCATGCTTGAACTAGACGGATGTTCAATATGACCTTACGGACAGAGTTCGGCGAGCAACAGAGCTTGATGAAAGTCTCCAGCGCTATGTTAAAGATGGGCCGGATGAGCAATTCTCTTGGGATAACGGTTTATTACGAAGAAATGGTCGAGTGTGCATCCCGAGTGTGGGTAAATTGAGGGAAGAGTTGATGTACAAAGCTCACTTTGCAAAGTACTCAGTTCACCCAGGGAGCACAAAGATGTACAGAGATCTGAAGAAGCTGTTCTGGTGGCCCGGACTAAAGAAAGATGTAGCACGTTATGTGGCTGAATGCCATACTTGTGCATTGGTGAAAGCGGAATGCCAGAAGCCTGGCGGTTTCCTGAAGTCGTTACCTATTCCGGAGTGGAAGTTCGATGACATTTCGATGGATTTCGTGCACGGGTTGCCGAGATCTCAACGCGGTCATGATTCAATCTGGGTGATTGTGGACCGGTTGACAAAAGTAGCGCACTTCCTTCCAAACAGAAGAGACGATTCAGTGGAAACCTTGGCCAAGCATTATGTGGAGCAGGTTGTTCGACTGCACGGTGTTCCTCGTAGCATCGTCAGTGACCGTGATGGGCGGTTCACATCGAATGATTGGCGGCTCGTTCATCAAATGTTGGGTACAAAGTTAGCGTTTAGTACGGCATTTCATCCCCAAACGGATGGCCAGACTAAACGAACCAACAGGACGATGGAGGACATGCTCCGCATGTGCGCCCTAGACTTTGGTAAGAGATGGGAAGATTATATATTTCTTGTCGAATTTGCCTATAATAATAGCTACCAAGCGAGCATCGGTATGGCACTATTTGAGGCTTTATATGGTCGTAAATGTCGTACACCGTTAGCTTGGGCAGAAGCAGGCGAATCTAAGCTGAGTGGGAAAAAGGAAGTCGAAGAAGCTACCTCGCTCATACGCTCTATTCGGGAGAGGCTATTGATAGCCCAAGATTGTCAAGCAAAGTACTACAATGCCAAACACCGGAACGTGGAGTTCGCGGTGGGTGATTGGGTATATTTAAAGATCAAACCCTTCAAAGGTGTGTCCAGGATTCGGCGTTTGAAAAAGCTTAGTCCGAGGTATCTTGGTCCATTTGAGGTGGTGGAGCGAGTTAGGGAAGCTGCTTATCGACTAGCACTTTCAGCAGACTTGGGTGGATTACATGATGTATTTCACATCTCAGTACTTCGTATGGCTGTCAAGGATCCAGCTCAAGTAGTGGAGAATGATAGGGTACCGGTCGAGTATGGGCTAATGACGAGGGTTCGACCCATTCGGATCGAGGATCGAGCCGAGAATCAGTTGCGGAACAAAGTGATCGGGATGGTCAAAGTCCGGTGGGACAATTGTGGCCGTGAAGAGCTAACATGGGAGCGAGAGCAGACAATGCGAGCTGAATTTCCCAAACTATTTGTATAAACTGTAGACCGTGTACCTTTTGTTATAACAGAGTTATCAAGTTATAGCATTGTTTTTCCTTGTTTCCTTACCGTGCAAATTTCGGGACGAAATTTTGTTAAGGGGGGAGGATTGTAACACCCCAAAAAGTCTCAAAAATGGATTTGAGGTGCAGGTCATTTTACACGGCCTGGGACACGGGCGTGTCCCAGGGCGTGTCCCAGGGCGTGTCGGGGGTACACGGCCTGGGACACGGGCGTGTCCCAGGGCGTGTCACGCAAATAATAGGCGTTTTGAGTCAGAAGATTACACGGCCTGGAACCAAGCCTTGAACATGGCCGTGTCAGGTTGGACACGGGCGTGTTCGATGCCGTGTGCCTACCCGTGTACTGCTGGTTGAGTTTGGAGCTCGATGAGGCAGGGGTGATACGGGCGTGTCTCATGATTGACACGGGCGTGTCAGGTTCGACACGGGCGTGTCGATGCCCGTGTTCTGGTAAATCTCAGTCGGTACGAATACCGCGTGTGCCGCTTAAGGGTACACGGCCTGTGACACAGGCGTGTCACAGGCCGTGTCAGCCAAAAATATGGGTTTTTGGGAAAATCGTGGCCATTTATTTTCTCTCTTTGGATCCAAGGGCTCAGGTGTTTCCTGGCTGGATTTAATCAGCAGAGGCTGATGAAGAAAGTCATTCTTCATTTGGTTAAGGAAGAGAGAAAGAGAGAGGAGGAAGAAGAAGGAGGAGGAGATCAAGCCACCGGCGGAGTTCCCGTGGTCCGATTCGTGATCCGAAGCCAGCGTTGTGAAGGCAAAGCTGCTGTGGTTCTTTCTCACCGGCTAGTTTTCGATGGCTCCCAAGAGATCGACAAGGGTAACGATCTCCCTTCTTGGACATGTGAAGTCCTTCTTTTCTGCATTGCATAGGGAAAACCCTTCCCCACAAGTGTGCGGTGGGTTGTGGTGTCCCTTGGGGTAGATATGTAAAGTCCCCCTTGTTAGAGTCCGGAATTGGAGTACGGATCTAGGCATGCTGTGTGAAGCCCATCTGGACATGGTCTGAATTGGTGATGCTTGTTTTCATATCGGAGAAGGCTCAGTGATTATGGCTTGTGTTGCCTTGTGCCTACCTGTTGCTTGGTGCAGCAGGAAGTACTGGATGATGTCCAGGAAATGAAGAGGGTTGGATGCAACTCTTGTGGCAGTGCATTGCCACTTTGTGTGCGGTTGAGCCGTTGGGCTGCAACTCGATGAAAAGGCAAATTGCCGAACAGGAAAGGTGAAACCGACCCGCGCCTATAAATTGCCATGGATACTTCCGTATTCGAGGTGGCACGGCGACTTGAGCAATGGGGGGTGGCTGATCCGTACCTGCGTTAGGTCCATCCGAATTGGAAGCCTGGTTATGGGTTTTGTTGGAGCGCCTAATGAGAGTCTTAGGACCGCGCGCCGAAAAGACTAGAATGCTCAAATACCGTGTAGACGGTGGTGTTGACCCTGGTATTCCGGTACACCAAGAATGTGCCCTGAGTGCACGGACTGTCGGGCCGTTTGGCCGATAGTTGTGATGGCTTGAATGTGCCTGCGCGCACATAGTTGCTATATGATGATGCCATGCTATGCAGGGAAAGAATGCTAATGCCCCGAGAAAGGGGTAGGATTGTTATAATTTGGTCAGCTGAATGCTGACCGTTGCATTGTTTGCCACCATTTGGGGTGATTGTCCCTATGCAGGTGCTGGAGAGCCAAGTGGTAAATGAAGGGCTGAAGCCCTACTACTGTTGCTGCTGCTGCTGCTGCGGCTAGCCCTTGAAGGCTAAGCGAATGTTTTTGCTTGTTTTCTTTTACTCATGTATGGACGGCCTGCGCGCCGAGGTTTGTAAACCATACGGTGTGGAAAGAGGAACTGTAAGGCCTTAAGGCCAAACTCTATGTATTTGTTGTACATTCCGTGGCTATATATATAAAGGTGGTTTATATATTGGACATTCCTGGTTAGAGTTCAAATTTACAACTTAAAGCTTCCGCTAGAATGCTCTGAGTTAGGATTCGTGTATGGTTTGGTATTATCCTGTGACCTCACCGTCTGTTTGTGGCATATTGTGTGGGTCCCCGGCCGGACCTTCTACTATACGTCATGTAACGGATGGGGTCGTTACACCCTATCCCAAGGATTGATGATCTATTTGATCAGTTAGTCGGGTCATCGGTGTACTCAAAATTGGATCTCAAGTCCAGTTTCTATCAGCTGAGAATAAGGGAAAGTGATATCCCAAAAACAGCGTTCAGCACGAGATATGGGCATTTCGAGTTTACGGTCATGCCGTTCGGGCTAACTAATGTGCCATCAATGTTCATGGATTTGATGAACAGAGCATTCAAGGAGTACTTAGACCACTTTGTGATCATCTTTATCGACGATATATTTGTGTACTCGCAGTGCGAAGAGGATCACTTCAAGCAACTGAATTTGGTTTTGGAGACGCTGAGGAAGAACGAACTATATGCAAAGTTGTCCAAATGTGAGTTTTGGTTGCCCTCAGTAGCATTCCTTGGTCACATAGTCAGTGGAGAAGGAATTGCGGTGGATCTGGCGAACATAGTTGCGATACGCGAGTGGCCTATATTGTCTACGGTAGAGGAAGTCCGGAGTTTTCAGGGGCTTGCCGTCTATTACAGGCGCTTTGTAGATAACTTGTAATAGATATCATTACCTCTCACTACCTTGACAAGGAAAGATCAAAAGTTTGTTTGGATGCAGGAGTGCGCGCAAGCTTTTGAAGAGTTGAAGGATCGGTTGACCACAGCGCCAGTGCTAAGTTCGCCGAGTGGGACCGAAGGCTTTGAGATCTACAGTGATGCTTCGGGAAGTGGTTTGGGATGCATGTTGCTGCAGCATGAAAGTGTTATAGCTTATTGCTCGCATCAGCTAAATGTGCATGAGAGAAATTATCCAGTCCACGACTTGGAGTTAGCGGCCGTGATTTTTTCTCTGAAGTTGTGGAGGCATTATTTGTACGGCGTAAAAGTCGATATTTATACCAACCACAAGAGCATGAAATACCTGTTGGATCAGAAGGATCTGAATATGAGGTAGCGAAGATGGATGGAGTTACTGGGGGACTATACATTCGAAATTCATTATGTGCCCTAGAAAGGCAATGCAGTTGCGGATGCGTTGAGTCGTAGGGCTCCCGCACAAGCCAACTGGTTGTCGGTTCATGACAAGCGGTTGATTTGGGAGTTGGAGGCGTTAGATATCTCTTGTGTTGACAAGCAGACTAGCGCCGAAGCACTATTGAACTTGACGGAAGTTTAGTATGACCTAGCTATTCGGATTCGGCAAGCTTTGGAGTTGTATAGCGACAAGAGGCAAATCATGGATGCAGCTTTGGATGGGTCAAATTCCCAATTTACGGTTGAAGATGGATTACTAAGGAAGGACAGTCATTTGTACATCCCAAGCGTGGGTAATTTACAAGTGGAGTTGATGTACGAGGCTCATCATACCAAGTACTCGATCCACCCAGGGAGCATGAAGATGTACCGAGTTATGAAGAAGTTTTTCTGGTGGCCAGGACTGAAGAAGAATGTGGCTCTATATGTGGCGAAGTGTAAGACTTGCGCCTTAGTTAAGGCAGAGCGCCAAAAGCCAGGGTATTTCTTGAAGTCTTTGCCTATTCCGGAGTGGAAGTTCGACGATATCTCAATGGAATTTGTGCATGGATTGCCAAGATCCAAAAAGGGAAACGACGCTATCTGGGTGATCGTAGATCGGTTGGCAAAAGTGTCGCACTTCATTCTGAATAGGAAGGATGATTCGGTGGTGAAACTTGCAAAGCTTTATATGGACAACATTATTAGACTGCACGGTGTGCCCCGCAGCATCATGAGTGATAGAGATGGGCGATTTATGTCAAATAACTGGAGGTTGGTGCAGAAAATACTGGGAACTAAGTTGAAGTTCAGCACAGCCTTTCATCTGCAGACGAATGGTCAGACCGAGAGGGTCAACAGGATAATGGAAGACATGTTTCACATGTGCATCCTAGATTTCGAGAAGCAGTGGGAAGATCATCTATATTTGGTGGAGTTTGCATACAACAACTGCTACCAAGCGAGCATACAAATGGTGCCATTCGAGGCCCTATATGGTATAAATTGTCGCACGCCATTGTCGTGGTTAGAAACGGGTGAGGCGAGTTTGTACAGAAAGCAAGAGGTGGAAAGCACCACTTCATTGGTACGAACCTTTCAAGAGTGTTTGCTGATCGCTCAGGATAGGCAAGCTAAATACTATAATGCCAAGCATCGGAACGTGGAGTTCGCTGTTGGCGATTGAGTGTATTTGAAGATAAAGACGTTCAAGGGTGTTTCACGAGTACGACACTTGAAGAAGCTGAGCCCGAGGTACCTTTGGCCATTAGAGATCCTGGAGCGGATTGGTGAAGCGGTTTATCGTCTAGAGCTATCGACGGAGTTGAGTGGTTTACACGACGTATTCTATATATCAGCATTGCAGAAGGCGGTGCAAGAGCCTTCACAGGTGATCGTGGTTGATAAAGTACCGGTGGACGAAGGTGTTTGGTACATTGAAAAATATGTACCAGATTTGGAGAAGCCTCATCTAAGTCAATGATATGCATCAATTTATATTTGATATATATTTGAGTTACATTGTGCAGGTTCAAGAATTTGAAGAAAATTTTCTAAGTACAAGTGTCGACACTTGTGAAGAAGTTGTGTCGACACCCAAGCTAAGTTTACACTTATAAAGAAGTTGTGTCGACACCCAATCTAAGTCGACACTTTTGAAGAAGTTTTGTTGACACTCAAACTTAGTCGACACCTAAATAAGTAGCTGTGTCGACACCCAGAATTATGTCGACACCTGAGGCAGAATTTGGTCGACACCTAATACAGGAGCTGTGTCGACACCAAGGAGCTATGTCAACACTGGAAGAAGTTGTGTCGACACATTGGACTTGTGTCGACACATTAACTCTCAAAGTGCTGTGTCGAGATTAGAAGTAAATGTGTCGACACACAGGACTTGTGTCGACACACACTCAATATAACACCCCTATCCGTCACATGGCATATAGCAGTAGGTCCGGTCGGGGCCCGATGCCATATACTACGGACAGACTGGTTGGATACGCGTTGAAACCATTCAACCAATCACAACGTCCTACACAGTACCTGGCGGAAGCAATTATTAAGTTGCACAGTTAAGAACGTTGCTAACATGAATGTCCACTGAACCAAAACATAGGAATGTTGAATACACAAAACAACAACTGGCCTTAAGGCCTTACAATATTTACTAAATAAAACATGTCTTTCAAACATCGGCACGCAGACCGGCCATACATGAGATAAATGGAAAACATAAAAAGTTAGGCCTTCGAGGGCCGGCACAGCATCATGGGCTTTAGCCCACTATTTCTCGCTCGGCTTCGCAGCACCTGCAAGCAACAATCCACCGCCCGGTGGTAAACAAAATAACGGTCAGCTAAGCTGACCAAATTATAACAATCCCTCCCCCAAAATCGGGGCGGCGATGCTCTTTCCCTACACTTTATTAGTATAAGCACCAAAGTAGTGTAAACACACTTCATCACAGGCGCAGGCTCGCACGGCCGCACGCCCCGTGCACTCAGGCCACATTCACGGCAGATCGGCCAATGTCACGTCAATTCAAGCCATAGATGTTCCCGTTCCACCACCGCCCCTTGGACGGCCAACCATATGAGCATTTTGCCTTCCTGGCCATGGTCACGACAATTTAAGCCATAGACCGCCGAAGACCCTCATCCATGCCAACGGTTCCACCGAACGACATAGATCGGGTACGGTTCCTCCTGACCCGTGCTCACATCGCAACGGCAATTTAAGCCATATGCGCAGGTCAAGACTCACCGAGTCCCGTTTCCACCACAATAATTACATAACCCGGTTATGTTCATGTTTGCTCCCCGACCTCCATGTTGGAAAAGCACGCTTTTGCCCAGTTTTCCGGGTGCACCTTGGAGTTAATCTCTAAGGCTCCCTGTTGCAATCTACCACATAGAAAACCCGAAAATGCCCAAACACCCGGAGTCTTCCCCAATTTAAATGCAATGCAACATCACTGATCCAGACCAACTTGTCAGGATAGGTTTCACACACAATGCCTATGCCCGTTTACACATACAGCCTCTACACAAGGGGGACTTTACATATCTACCCCAAGGAACGCCTCAACTCTTCGCTCACTCGCGAGAGAGGGCTTCCTATGCAAAGGAAAAGAGGGCTTCACATTCCCTAGGATGAGAATCGTTACCCTTGCATTTTTCCTCGGCGACATGGAAATCCACGTGGATGAAAAGCACCGCAATCTGCTTGCCTCCGTGGATCCAAAGATGGCTCGCGATTTGGAGCACCGAAGCTCCGCCGGTGACCGGATCTTTGGTCTTCTTCCTCCTCCTTGCTCTCCTTTCTCTCTAGATCTTAGAGAGATAAAGCCTAAAGAGAAATGAGGCTTCCAACCCTAAATCTCGGCTAAAACACTGCAGGAACGAACCCCAGCCGTCGAATCCCAAATCAAGAAAACGAACGGCTGCGATTCAGCCCAATATTACAAAATCTGGGCCGAACATGGGTTGCAACACAGCCATGTGCATGGCCGTGTCACCCATTCGCAGTCTCACCTGACATTCCAACTAGCACACGACATTCGACACGGCCTCCGACATGCCCGTGTCGCATGCGATACGGCCGTGTCAAGACCCGTGTCACGCCCCGTGTGCAACTACTAACACTTTTTTCCCGAGAAGGACACGGCCTGCGACACGGCACCCGACACGCCCGTGTCACATGTGACACGCCCGTGTCTGTGCCCGTGTCATGGCCCGTGTACATGACTCAGAAAACTCCCCAGCGTGACACGCCCTGGGACACGCCCGTGTTCCAGGCCGTGTGCCTCAACTCGACGATCGCCGATCATCAAAACGTCGACCACATGACCCGTGGCCGAACACTCCTGTGACACGCCCGTGTCACGCCCATGACACGCCTGTGTCACGCCCATGACATGCCCGTGACACCGGCTCCAAGTCCCAGACTTTGCTTAAAACGTCACCCGTCCCTCTTTTGAGTTTCGGGGTGTTACAACTCTCCCCCTCTTAAAAGAATTTCGCCCACGAAATTACTAAAGGAAAGAAAACGAAAAACTTTAAGCAGTACCTGAGCGGAATAACTCCGGGTACTCCTCAAGCATAGTTTGCTCTTGCTCCCAAGAGAGCTCCTCCTTACCGCAAATGTCCCACCAGACCTTGACCATCTGGATCTCCTTGTTACGAATCCTCTTGACCTTAGAGTCTTTAATATGAACGGGCTTGACCCTAGTCGTCAACCCTTCGTCCAACGACACTTGATCAACTGCGATCACCTGCGAAGGCTCTTGCACCGCCTTCTGCAATACAGAGATGTGGAACACATCGTGTAGTCCACTCAACTCCACCGATAGCTTCAAACGATAAGCCGCTTCGCCGACCCGCTCCAGAATCTCAAAGAGTCCAAGGTATCTTGGGCTCAGCTTCTTCAAGCGTCTCACCCGCGAAACACCCTTGAATGGCTTTAACTTCAAGTACACTGAATCTCCTACCGCGAACTCCACGTTCCGGTGCTTGGCATTGTAATACATAGCCTGCCTGTCCTGAGCGATCAGCAAGCGCTCTTGAATGATCTGCACCAAAGAAGTAGCACTATCCACCTCCTACTTCTTGTACAACCTTGCCTCACCCGTTTCTAGCCATGATAACGGCGTGCGACACTTCCTACCATATAGAGCCTCGAAGGGCGCCATTTGAATACTCGCCTAGTAGCTGTTGTTGCACGCAAACTCCACCAAATACATGTGGTCTTCCCAATTCTTCCCGAAGTCTAGAACACACATGCGGAGAAAGTCTTCCAACGTTCTATTGACTCTCTCGGTTTGCCCATCCGTTTGCGGATGAAAGGCTGTGCTGAACTTTAATTTAGTCCCCAACATCTGTTGCACCAACCTCCAATTGTTGGACGTAAAACGCCCATCCCGGTCACTCACGATGCTGCGCGGCACACCGTGTAATCTGACTATATTATCCACATATAGCTTTGCCAGTTTTTCGACTGAGTCATCCTTCCTATGCGGAATAAAATGCGACACCTTTGTTAACCGGTCTACGATCACCCAGACGGCATCGTTACCCTTCTGCGACCTTGGCAAGCCATGCACAAAGTCCATCGATATGTCGTCGAACTTCCACTCCCGAATAGCCAAGGATTTTAAGAATCCTCCAGGCTTTTGACACTCCGTATTTACCAAGGCGCAGGTTTGACACTTAGCCACAAACAGGGCCACATCCTTCTTTAGTCCTGGCCACCAAAATAGCTTCTTCAGGTCTTGGTACATCTTCGTGCTCCCTGGGTGGATTGAGTACTTGGTATTATGGCCCTCGTACATCAACTCCGCCAGTAGATTTCCCCCGCTTGTGATGCACAAACGATGGTCCTTCCTTAGGAGCCCATCCACAACCGAAAACTGGGAATTTGACCCATCCAAAGCTACATCCATAAGCTCCTTCATGCCAGTATCCAACTCCAACACCTGCCGAACGCGATCGGCCAGGTCATACTGAACTTCCATCCAATTCAACAATGCTTTGGTGTTAGACTACTTGTCCACATAACTGATCTCCAAAGACTCCAATTTCCGTACTAGCCTCTCATCATGAACAAACAACCATTTGGCTTGGGCGGGAGCCCTGCAACTCAACGCATCCGTAACTGCATTGCCCTTCCCGAGTACATAGTGAATCTTGAATGTGTAGTCCCCAAGGAACTCCATCCATCTACACTGCCTCATGTTGAGATCCTTATGATCCAACAGGTACTTCAGGCTCTTGTGGTGGGTATAGATATCGACCTTTACACCGTACAAGTAGTTTCTCCACAGCTTAAGCGCAAATATCACAGCCGCCAACTCCAAGTCGTGGACCGGATAATTCCTTTCGTGCACTTTCAGCTGATGCAATCCATAGGCTATTACACTACAAGAAAATTGGGTTTTAATGACCAAATTTTAGTGACGAAATATATTTCGTCACCATAGGCATGACTTTAGTGACAAATATAAGTTTGGTCAGTAAAGATTTCTTCTTTAGTGACGAAAGTAATCTCGGTCACTAAAGAGACATCTTTAGTGACAAAATTAACGTCCGGTCTCTTAAGACACGACTATAGTGACAAAATTAAAGTTTGGTGACTAAAAGTATGTCTTGAGTGACAAAAAATTTGTGATTAAATATATTTCGTCACTAAATGCATTTTTTTAATTGCGTAATATAAATTTGCCACTATTACTCATTTTAATGGAAAAAAATTTTTTGTTACAAATTTTTTACTAACGAGCATAATTTTCAGTTTAATGTTGGATGTGTTTGAATAGTTTACTAAAATCTTTATGTTAATATTCAGTCAAGTTTAATTTTGTAAGTAGGTATTAAGATCTATTTATATAATTTAGCGTCCATTTTTTTTAACTAAACTCTTTAAGTTAGTTTGCAGGTACAAGGCTCGATTTCAATTCTAAAGACTTAGTTTTGAGTTGGCATGGTGTCTGTCACTAATATGCTGCCAAATTTTGTATTTTGTTTGTATTTGCATTTTGTAATATGATGACGATCAAACTTTATGTTTGGGGATAATGTTTTTTGTAATGCTAACATGCAGGTATAAGTTTAGATTCCAATTATGAAGACAATTTGTGTTGTGATTAATGCTTTGACTCATATATGACCGAATTTTGTAATAGTTTGGATGTATTATGACGTAATTTTTCGTGTTAATATCATTAAGAACAATCTTTTTGTTTGAAGACAATGTTTCATCAAATTAATCTATCACAATGTTCATATGATTTACAAAAAAACGTTTCAACTGATTTACCAAAAATATATTTCGTATCATTAACGGACGGTATCCAAAAATAATGATCCTTTTATCATCAAAAATATCGGCATATATTCGGCCTGAGATTTAAAAAACAGGGAAGCAATATTTTTATCATAAATTTTGACCTATTATTTGCATTTTAAATGTTTCAGACGAAATTACTCCTAAAATGAACATAGGGTGCAAATTGCTAAGACAGGGGATATTGGGGTGCAATGTACAATATTAAAATTTTTAGGATACATAATGCCAAAACACGGATATTGGGGGTGCACTCTGCAAAAAATCCACGAAATCCCCACTCCACTCTATACTCCCACGAAATGTCGACTGCGGCGGTTGCAAAACCACTCCAAATAACCTCTCGAACCTCCTCATTTCGTTCTCCGCTCTCTTTTCGTCCCCATCTCCAACGATTTGGTTGCTCAACCTCGCCGTCCACGACTTGAATTAAGGTTGTGAGGAGTAGTATTGCCCTGTTTCTACATCGCCGCTCTGCCTGGTCACCTCCATCCACTAGGAGGAGTAGTATTGCCCTGTTTCACTCATTTTTCAATCTTCTCTCATTTCTCTCAACTCTCACTTATTACGCCTATATTGTAGGTCGCCCTGCCCGATCTCCTCTATTGCAAAAGCTCTCCACAACGATATTTAGGGCAAAACCTAGCCTCCAATCAGTCAAGTCTCCACAGATACATTTATGGCGCTTCTTCTCCTTCAACCAGTCAAGAGATCGCTTGTAATTTCTGCTTCTCCTTTTCAGTTTATGTTTAATTTTCTGAACAAAGTGCTATTTCTCCCACTTCTGAAACCACTGATTCTTCCACGTCCTTTGTAAGCTATCTTTCAGGTTTTTTATATGCTTTTTTCCATGTTTTTTTAAGATTTCTTTTCGTTTTTTTAATGTTCTTTCCTGGTTTATTTAGGCTTTATCTCTGATGATTTTTTGGGTCTCTTCCACCATTTTGTGAATATATGTAGCTATATAATTCAGGTTCATATTTTATGATCAGTCCATCATTTATCTGATGGTTTAAGTTATGGTTTATTTTATGAGATTTAGACGGGGTTTTGTTGCTTTTTTGGGTTGTTTCACTTGATGTTTCATTACCAGTCCAGAGTTTCTTTACCATTTCCATATCAACCCCAAATTAGATTAATAAAATTTTATATCAGCATCAAATTAGATACATTTTTTCCCTAATTTGTCAATCCAAATCAAGTCGAAGTAATTAGTTTACACTTGCTTTGTTTATGGTTTAGAGTTCATGTAGCATGCTCTGCTTAATATAATTATTTGCTTAAGGTTTTCGATTCTAATTTGTCTGCGCGTTTGGTTAGTTTGGAAGTGTTAAAAATTGTTACAAAACTTAATGATTAACTGCTCATTTTAAATCAATTCCACTAAAAATTATTAAATCAATTCCTTGGATGTAGGATTGTCGGCATTATAAATTATTTAACGTAATTAAGTGCAGTAAATCTAATTTAGGATTACCAGCAATAATTTATTTACTAGCTTGCTAAAATTATTTAGATTTTTACTAACAAGGCTGAAACATTGGTGATAATCATTGCTTAATGTGTTTTTAAAATTGATAAACAATTAATTTAACAACAATATTTAGAAAATGGTCCGGGACAAAAGTGATGGAGAGAATGTGCCTGATTCAACAAAAACAACATGCCCAAAGAATGACTAGAGGCGGCCCCTACTCCCCTGCATTCTTCATTTCAGTTAATGTTACCATTTCAGCAGGCGCCCCTACTCGTCTGCATTCAAAAAATCTGTATAATAATTTGTGACACCTACTGTGAGGCCCCCATACTGCATTCTAATTGTTTTACTCCTAAATGATTTTTCTCATACTTGCCTCATATTGACTTGTACTGCTATAATAATTTCATTTTATTCACCACACCCCTCCTTCAAAATCCTCCTGCCAAGTTCAAATTGATTTTTATTACAGCTCTAATAATGTTCTAGAATAGTGGAATATCACATTCGAGTATTGGATAAGTATTGGATTATTACTACTCCTAACCATGTTCTTCGATAGTGGATTTTAGAAATTTTCCAAACCTTACTGCCATGCCATTAGTTTTAGGCTATATGTTTCAATTTTAAGAATCAATAAAAGGATATATAGTTACTTCTTCTACAAGTCTTCACGTGGCGTCCAATGTTCAAGGTTCATTCTTCAAAACTTAGAATTTATTGTTTAATAGGTATCAAAACTTATGAAAGTTGGGCATCTTTATAGTTCAATTGAAATCTTGGCATTCAATGTTTGGTTAGTGTCAAATCACGCAGCCCAAACCACTACCTGAGGCATCACTATAAATTTCGAAGCCCTCGGTCCCACTCGACGAACTTAACACCGGTGCTGTGGTCAACCGTCCCTTCAGCTCCTTAAACGCTTGCTCGCACTCCTGCGTCCACAAGAACTTCTGATCCTTCCTTGTCAACTTCGTAAGAGGTAATGCTATCCGCGAGAAGTTTTCCACGAAGCGCCTGTAATAGCCGGCAAGCCCAAGAAAACTCCGGACTTCCGTTACCGAAGACAACACAGGCCACTCCCATATTGCAACAATCTTCGCCGGATCCACTGCTATACCTTCCCCACTGACAATGTGACCAAGGAATGCTACTGAGGGTAGCCAGAACTCGCATTTAGATAATTTTGCATAGAGCTCGTTCCTCCTCAGTGTCTCCAACACTAGATGCAAGTGCTTGACGTGGTCTTCCTCGCACTGCGAGTACACTAGTATGTCGTCAATAAAGACGATCACAAAGCGGTCCAGAAAATCTCGGAATGTGTGGTTCATCAAATCCATAAACACCGATGGCGCATTCGTCAGTCCAAACGACATGACCGTGAACTCGAAATGCCCATACCATGTGCTGAACGCCGTCTTCGGGATATCACACTCCCTTATCCTCAGCTGATAATACCCAGACTTCAGATCAAACTTCGAATACACCGACGATCCGACTAACTGATCGAAGAGATCATCGATCCTTGGGATCAGGTATTTATTCTTCTCCGTTAGCTTGTTCAACTCCCTATAGTCAATACACAGCCGCAGACTCCCATCCTTTTTCTTAACAAAGAGGACCGGTGCGCTCCAAGGCGATGAGCTTGGATGCACATACCCTTGATCCATCAACTCCTCCAGTTGAACCTTCATCTCTGCCATCTCCTTAGGCGCCAACCTATAAGGAGAACGTGACACAGGTTTGGCACCTAGCACAAGCTCGATTGTGAAGTCGATCTCTCGCTACGGTGGGGCTCCGGGAAGATTATCCAGGAACATATCGGGGTATTCAAAAACCACGGGGATACTATCCAAAGCGGACTTTGGCTCTATAGCCCCCACTATCGCGAAGAAGAGCTCTGCGCCAGCACGAACTGCCTTTACAACCTGAAGAGCAGACATTAGCGTCCTGCTCGACCCCTTCAGTCCCGTGAATGTTGTCTCCCATCCAACACCCAGCTTGACCTCTTTACTATTGCAATCAATATAGGCCTTCTGCTCCGAAAGCCAATCCATCCCAAAGATAACGTCGAACTCTACTAGCGGCAGAAATGACGCTAGCAAGTTGAACTCTTGGTTTGCAATAAGAACTTTTATGGCGCACACTCTGTCCGCACACATCGAATAACCATTCGGTAGCAGCACATCTAATTTGTCCTTCACCATCGAAGAAGGGACTCCGATGTGCGATACAAAGCTTTCGGACACAAAGGAGTGTGAAGCTCCCGTATCAAATAGTGCTCGTGCCGTACTAACGCCAATAAGAACAATGCCTACACAACCAATATAAGATAACAAGCACTAGGTAACAATATTTAAAGCTAACTTGCTATAAATTAAACTGTACCTGTCACCACATCGGCCTGCTTGATGGCCTCTTGCTTGCTCAAGTTGTAGACTCTAGGTTGAATCGGAGCATAATGGGACGCGGTTGACTCCACCGCTTTCCCCTTTTCTTCATAAGTGGCTCCTTGTTTTCTCTTGGACATTGGACGTCCGCTCCAGCAATCGCAAGCAAAGTGCCCCTTCTTTTCGCAAGTAAAACAAGCACCCGGGATTCGGTTGGTAGTCGTACCCGAGGAACCTGAAGAATGGGATGGACCCGATGATGGGCTAAACCCGAACAGGCAAGCGTACCTGTCGAATTGTAGTACCAAGGTCATATTTAAACACGGGGTTGTCAATTACTGATACTCACGCTTGAAATATTATCCTACCGAAAAATAGTTGGATTTAGGAATTTTTAAAGTAAAGTAAACGATAATTTGCGAGACGAAAAAACTTATATTAAAAGATAGCACTTGATCCATGATTCACCATGAAAAGAGATGAAGGAAATAAAAATGTAATTCTATAATTGCAAACTAACTCGACCGTGGCGGATCCGATATTAAGGCAAAATCTCGCTAGAGCATTAGGTCTCCTAACTTATAAACTCTTTGATTGAAATCTCTTTACAAATCAAAGAAGCTTAAAGTTGCATTATCGAGGTAATCCGCACTATTGGATTTGACTCCAATCCGGAGGATTTACGTCATCCTATCGCTAGGGTTGCGTGCAACTCCTTCCTTCTTTGAGTGATCTTTCAAATCACGAGTCTCTCGACTACTATGAAATGAGAACAAGGCCTACTACCGTATACCGGAAATACGGAGTCGACACAAATTAATCAAAGAAGCATCGAGCTAATTTTAGCGAAAATAAAATTACAAAATAAGAAAAATCATCATCTCAAATCATGGATCCTCATGATCAAATGCTACAAGGAAATTAGCTACGCATATTGGACAAGAAAACAACAAAATAAAGAGAAGAGGATTTCATAATTTTTTACTAAAAGGAAAGAAAGTACACAATGCTTAAAAAAATGAGATTACAAAAATAAAAGGGAACTAGAAATGAAAATTACAATAGAAAACTCTCTTGACTTGTATTCTCCAAAAACTCTCTCCAAAAACCAACCAACCAAAGCATGGGATATGGATTCCTTTTATAAGAGTGGAGGGAAGCATCTAGAATAGGGGGAGCCCAAGGGGTGGCCGGCCATATGGGGGAGAATAGGTTCATGAATGGTATAAATGAGGGGGGGAGAGAGATGGTGTGGAGTGCATGCATGTATTTAATGAAAAATATGTAATGGGAAGGGGGAGTGAATAGGAAATAAAGGGGAGGAGAGAGATGGTGTGGCCGGCCATAGTGGGATGAAATGTTCATGCATGTTGTTTAAATGAGGGGAGAGAAAATGATAAAATGCATGCATGGAAAGGTGGCAAGGGAATAATAAAAGAGAGAGAGAAAGGGGGGTGTGTGGCCGGCCATAGTAGGCTTTAATGGGCTGCTTGAGGGGCTTGTGTGCTGCATCAAGTGCTCGGGTAGCATTGGCTTGGACAAGGGCTGCTCCAAAGTGCATGAGGGGGCCGGGTAGCTGCTCTCCATGGCTTGGGCTGCTTCGTAGGGGCTCGGGTAGGTTGCACCAAAGAAGGGCCGGCTGCACCAAGTTGGAGAGGGCTGCACTTAGTCTTCATGGGTTGCATGCTATGGACTTGTAGGCTCGGGTAGCTTGTGTTGGGCTACTCCAAAACTTGAGGGAAAGCAAGAGGTGGTGGGCTCGGCCAAGGGCTAGCAATGGAGGCCGGGCTGCACCTACACATGAAACAAAACAAAACATTAGTTAATGATAATATACAAATGAAAATACATAAAACAAAATACATAACATAAAACATATAAATAACATAATACATAATATAATAAAACATAAAATAACATAACATAACATAATACATAATTATTCAAACATAACATAATATAATAATAATAATAATATTCAAAATAAAACACAAGTTAAACCTAGAACATAAACATCATAAAATTAAACATAAAAATGCATAAAACGGATAATTAAACTAGGAAATTATATTTTATTAAAACATGAATAACAAGCATGAAATATAAATAAATATAGACTTTTAGGCTACTAAATTATCCCAAAAGGGATGACTAAAACTAGTCATCAAACTCCCCCATGCTTTGACATTTGCTTGCCCTCAAGCAAATAGAAATGAAAATAGGGAGAAACAGAAATAAAGCAAAAGATATTTATGTTTTTTTTAAGTTCCATAGTTAAGAAAAACAAAACATGAAAAATTAAACTATCCTAATATTCATTTTATCATCTAGTGGGGTGAGAAGTGCACAATAGAAAATTTGAAAGTGAAACCCTAAAAATCTCATTAAAACATAAGAAAAGTCTACTAATTTCTAAATCTTAAAAACAAGGCATCCAAAATAAATGAAAATAAGGAAAACAAAAGTAGAGGTTCTAAATAAACGGCGTATTAACAAACTACTAGGTTGCTAGATAAACATTAACCCTAAAACACTCCAAGGTAACCTCCAAAGAAATCCATCAATGATGGTGGCCATTGGCTTGTACGTTCACACTTTCTCCACTACGCGAAATTAAGTTCTAAGATCATTAGGACTTCTACTAGGCATTAAGACATGGTTTAGGTGAATGATTAGGAAATGGAAACAAAGATAAACATGATGGCTTAAACACTAAACCAAGGGTGAGCTTAAAATACAAAGATAAGACATGATAAGTACTTCAATTCAAACTAAAACAAACATAAGGCCATGTATTTTTCTTTTATAAACTTGGCCAAACATAAACTTTTTGCATTCCTTTTTTTATTTTGATTTTTTCATTTTTCTTTCTCAATTTTTTTTCCTTTTTGAATAACAATTGATAAGGAAGCTCCAAAAATAAGCTTGAAAATTTCCTATTCATTTCAAAAATAATACCCCTCCCACAAAATAATTTTTAAGCTCAAAGTTATAGTGCAAAAAATAGGAAAGATATTTGGCTTTGGTGAACAAGATGAAATGAAAGGTGGAGCTAAAAACAAGGAAAATAAGGAAAAGGCCCAAAATTGTTTTGCAAGGGTTTTGTTTTTGGTGGGCAAGAAAAGGTCAAACTATTCAAATGGTGGCCTAAATAATTTCTAAAGAACGTAAAAACGGTGCAAATGCTTCGAGAGTAGCTTGGTACAAGTTCTAGACACCAAGAAAGACTACCCCGCAAATGAAAAAGGACTAATGATACCTAGCAACCATTCGTAAGCAACTAACCGAATAAAAAGACATAACTACGCATTGCTAGCTTATAACTTAAAAACTGGATGCCTATATTTAAGAAAAAGAAACTAGTAGAACTAAACTATGTTAAAATGATAGGTTTAGAAAAACATTTCAAAGAAATCTAAATAGAACTAAGAAACCGCACGGGCCTACACTTCACTAGAAGCAACATGAAAATAAAGATAGAAAATAATTTTAGGTTTTGTTTTTCAAATAGATTTTAGCACAATTTTTTTTTGATTTTTTTGTTTTTCTAATTTTTTTGGGTTTATATTTTATAATTTTTTTGGATT
This sequence comes from Platanthera zijinensis, assembly GCA_039513925.1. NCBI lineage: Eukaryota > Viridiplantae > Streptophyta > Magnoliopsida > Asparagales > Orchidaceae > Platanthera > Platanthera zijinensis. The sequence goes on along the minus strand of CM077081.1, from coordinate 160,492,673 downwards.
TTGATGACATAACATAAAATACTATACTAATAAAAAAAAATTTTCTTTTCTTTTTGGAAGAAGAAAGACAGAAAGAAAGACCAAAAGGAACTAGACCCCCCCCCCCCATGCTTAAATTCTTCATTGCCCTCAATGAAGAAAACATAAAGAAAAAGAGAAGGGGACTGAGAAGAAGAGAAAAAAGAAAAATGCAGGAAAATAAATAAATAAGAAAAACAAAACAGGACTTCCCCGGGGTTGTGAGATGAAGGCGGATGTCGCTCCCCATGCTTGCTCTTTAGCGCACTTGATCGTCAGCAGGTTTGACTTGATCCATCTGATATCAGTAGCGGCGGAGCGGCGACCACGATCATGGACTTGATTGGCCTCCGGTAGAAAGAGCAAAATAAAAGAAAAAAAATAGAGTCCATGGGCAGATGCCCGATAATGTTTTTTATTACAACAGTTCAAAGTCCGAATAAAAGATTTTCATAATAATAATAAGAATAACCATAAGTCCAGAAATAAAAATGGCTATCAGAAAATAATAAACTAAGAATCAAAAAGAAGATTCTCCTTTGTAGGAGTTGCAGAATCATTAGAGAAATAGAGTTTAAGTCTATGGCCATTAACTTTAAAGTCCCCCTTATCGGGGTGTGAAAGTAGCACAGTGCCGTAAGGAAAAACATCCTTGACCGCGAACGGTCCGGACCATCTAGATTTAAGCTTTCCAGGGAAGAGACGTAAGCGTGAATTAAAAATAAGAACCTGATCGCCTGGTTTAAACGTTTTAGGATGGCGCAGGTTCTTATCGTGATACAATTTTTTGCGTTCTTTATAAATTTTATTATTTTCATATGCGTACGCTCTCCATTCATCGAGTTCATTCAATTGATTTTTTCTATGCTTGCCGACCGAATGCGGATCGAAATTAAAAAACTTTAACGCCCAATACGCTCGGTGCTCTACTTCTACCAGAAGATGACACGATTTTCCATAGACTAATCGGAAAGGAGTACAACCGATGGAGGTCTTGTACGCTGTCCGATAGGCCCAAAGAGCATCGTCTAATTTTAAAGACCAATCTTTACGAGAAGTAGAAACGGTTTTTTCCAAAATTATTTTAAGTTCGCGATTGACTACCTCGACCTGACCGTTAGTTTGAGGGTGATAAGCGGTTGATAGTTTATGCGTAACGCCATATTTAGCTAAAGCCTTAGCGAGCTGAGCGTTGCAAAAATGACTTCCCCTATCACTAACGATCGCGCGAGGAAAACCAAAGCGAGAAAATAATTTTTTAATAAAAATGACAACAACGCGAGCATCATTATTTGGTAGAGCTTGGGCCTCTGCCCACCTAGAAACATAATCGACTGCGACTAGAATATATTTATTTCCTAAGCTGGAGGGAAATGGGCCGACAAAGTCTATGCCCCATAGATCAAAAACTTCGCACTCGAGAAAGTAGTTTTGTTCCATTTTATTTTTATTTGAGAGATTTCCAGTCCGCTGGCATCGATCGCACCCGCCCACAAAGATTTGTGCATCTTTAAATATGCTTGGCCAGTAGAAGCCAACATTAAGTACTTTGTGTGCAGTGCGGTTAGCTTGATAGTGCCCGCCAGTCGGACCTTCATGAACATGTTTTAAAATTTGGTGACCCTCTTCCCGCGAAACGCATCTCCTTACCACCTGGTCCGCACAAATGCGAAATAGAAATGGGTCTTCCCAAAAATAATACTTCAACTCCGAAAAGAATTTCTTCTTTTGGTGAGTGGAGTATTCTTTCGGAAGGACCCGGGCCACAAGATAATTGGCCAGGTCGGCAAACCAAGGGGTAGGAGATGAAGAAATATTAAAAAGACGCTCATCCGGAAAAGAGTCATTAATAAAAGTTTCATTTAAACTATCTAGATTGGGATTTTCAAGACGAGAGAGGTGATCGGCCGCTAGGTTTTCCGCTCCTTTCTTATCCCGAATCTCCAAGTCAAATTCTTGAAGTAAGAGGATCCAACGGATAAGACGGGGCTTGGCATACGGTTTAGAAAGGAGGTACTTCAAAGCGGAATGATCCGTAAAAACGATAACCTTAGAAAGGGTGATGTAGGGTCGGAATTTATCAAAGGCAAAAATAATAGCTAAGAGTTCTTTCTCCGTCATGGTGTAATTTTCTTGAGCAGAAGTTAGAGTTTTACTAGCATAGAAAATCAGATGAAAGTTCTTAGCAATTCGTTGTCCTAGAACCGCACCTACCGCATGATTACTCGCGTCGCACATAATTTCAAAAGGTAAATCCCAAACTGGGGCGATCTTAATAGGAGAATTTATAAGCTTTGATTTAATTAATTCAAACGCAGCGAGAAAAGATTCATCAAAAACAAAGGGAGTGTCTTTTTCAAGAAGGTGGGTGAGAGGCTTAGTAATTTTTGAAAAGTCTTTAATGAATCGTCGATAAAAACCCGCATGCCCCAAAAAACTTCTAATCGCTTTAATATTTGTAGGCGGCGGTAACTTTTCAATTACTTCAATTTTTGCCTTGTCCACTTCAATTCCCCTAGCGGAAATGTTATGGCCAAGGACTAAGCCTTCACGCACCATAAAATGGCGCTTCTCCCAATTTAAAACTAAGTTGGTTTCTTCGCAGCGTTGTAAAACTTTTTCCAAATTTTCTAAACATAAATTAAAGGAGTGGCCAAAAACAGAAAAATCGTCCATAAATATTTCCATAATATTCTCTACGTATTTATCAAAAATAGCAGGCATACACCGTTGAAAGGTAGCGGGTGCATTGCATAATCCGAAAGGCATTCTTCGATAAGCAAAAGTTCCGAAGGGGCAAGTGAATGTCATTTTCTCTTGGTCCTCGGGTGCGATAGGGATTTGAAAGTATCCCGAGAGACCGTCGAGGAAGCAATAAAAATTGTGCCCGGACAAACGTTCTAAAATTTGATCGATAAAGGGGAGGGGGAAGTGATCTTTTCGAGTGGCATCGTTTAGCTTACGGTAATCGATGCACATCCTCCATCCCGTTATCGTCCTAGTTGGAATTAAGTCATTATTTTCGTTCGTCACTACCGTGATCCAACCCTTCTTAGGAACAACCTGAACTGGACTTACCCACTGACTATCGGAAATAGGATAGATTATCCCCGCATCTAATAACTTAAGTACCTGTCCCTTCACAACCTCTTTCATATTCGGATTAAGACGACGTTGTGGTTGAACTACACCCTTAGGATTATTTTCAAAAAATATTTTGTGGGTACAAAAGGAAGGGCTTATGCCAGGAATATCGGAAATTTGCCACGCTATAGCTCGGCGATGCTTTCGTAGTAGTTCGATCAATTGATCGTTTTCAGATTGAGAAAGCAAAGCCGAGATTATAACGGGTAATTTGGAATTTTGTTCAAGAAAGGCATATTTGAGATGTTCGGGAAGGGGTTTGTGTTCTAAGTTGGGTGGTTCCTCGTAGGAATTCTTTAAAACTTTTCATTTTCAAAAATAAGTTTTTCATAATTTTTTTGTCTAAACACTGGTTCATTTGCAAAATTGGCTTGTGTGGACATAACCGTGTCCTCAAAAACATTTGTAGAAACATCAGAAAAAGATGAAGAAAAATCATTGGAAGAAATATTTGAAAGAGAAAGAGAGGAGTCTTCATTTAAAACATCAAGGAAAAAACATGAGTCATCATTTTTTAATGAATTTTTCATGGATTGATTGATTGAAAATGTGACCTCATCATCTCCCACATGCAAAAACTACTTTCCGTTACTGACGTCTATAACTGCTCGAGAGGTGGCCAGAAATGGTCGTCCAAGGATAAGAGGAACCTCGATGTCCTCTTCAATATCAAGAATGACAAAATCCACTAGGAAGATGAATTTGTCGACCTTTACTAGCACGTCCTCAACGATACCTAGTGGATACTTAATGGACCTATCAGCTAATTGGATACTCATTCTTGGCTAAGAGCGCCCAATCCTAGTTTCTTGAATAAAGAAAAAGGCATCAAATTGATGCTCGCTCCTAGATCCGCTAGCGCATGTTTAACAAATAGATCACCAAAGACGCAAGGAATTGAGAAACTACCCGGATCGTTTATCTTTTTAGGAAGATTAGAGTTCTTAACAACCGCCGAGCATTCTTCATTTAACGTGACATGTGATAAATTTTCCAATTTCATCTTATTCGTTAATAAATCCTTAAGATACTTTGCATACTTAGGCATTTGACTAATCGGTTCGTGAAATGGCAGATTAATGTGAATTTGTTTGAACATTTCAAGGAAGCGTTTGTATTGATCGTCTAATTTTTCCTTCCTAAGTCTAGCCGGATAAGGAGGTGGCGGAAATTCTTTTAGAACAATTGGAGCATCATTTTGAAAACCATTTTTGTCTTTTTCAGAATCAGAAATAATAGAGCTATCCTGTTCTTTTTCAAATGCAGATTTTTTCTTTTTCAAGATCTAAGTTGTCAGTTTCTGTGGGGGTAAACACAGGAGGGACAATCACCCTTGGCTCTTCCCTTGGGGTGGGCTCGTTAACAACCTTACCGCTCCGAAGGGAAATCGCATTTGCATGCTCCCTTGGGTTAGGCTCAGTGTTCGAGGGAAGAGTTCCAGGTGGTCTCTCATAAAAAGCCTTGGCGAGTTGGCCGACCTGATTTTCTAAACTTTTCATTGATCCCGTTAAGTTTCTAATAGTAGCATCGTTCGAGCTTATATACTTAGTGAGGATCTCTTCCAAAGGGGAAGGTTTTTGAAAATTTTGTTGTGGTGGTGGTGGTGGTGCAAAATCATGCGGTGGGCGTACTACGTTAGCATTATTACTCCAAGAAAAATTAGGATGGTTACGCCATCCAGGATGATAAGAATTCGTAGCAGCATTAAAACTAGGAGGAGAAGAAAAATTCGAAAAAGTAGAAAAATTATTGGCAGAATTATTTTGAGTAGGCCTGGGTATGTTCCCCAGATAATCCACCTGCTCGGCAGCAGTAGCATTTTCATATACCTTAGCGGCGGAGGGAGCAGTCATCTCCGAGATCTTCTTGTTGAGCATTTCCACTTGCATCGCCAGTTGCGTCACCGAATCCACTTCATAAATACCTGCAGGTTTAGATGGGCGAGACCTAGACGAATTCCACTGATAAGTGTTCATCGCCATGTCATCGATAAGCTCAAGAGCGGCTTCCGGAGTTTTGCGGTCTAAAGAACCAGCGGAAGCGACATCTATCATTTGCTTAGTTTCTTGATTTAGCCCATTATAAAATGTTTGGACCTGCAACCATACAGGCAGAGCATGATAAGGGCATCTTCTCAAAAGTTCTTTGAACCTCTCCCAAGTGTCATAGAGGGTCTCAGAATCAATTTGAGAGTATGAAGTTATATCATTTCGAAGCTAGCAGTTTTAGCGGGGGGGGGGGGGAATAACGAGAAAGAAATTTTTCAGTTAAAATGTTCCAAGTAGTGATTGATCCTCTTGGAAGAGAACTCAACCACTATTTGGCTTTAGTTCTTAAGGAGAATTGGAAGAGTCTTAGCCTTATCGCATCGTCTGAGACACCATTGATTTTGAAGGTGTCACAGATTTTAAGGAAATTAGCAATATGTAAGTTCGGATCTTCATCTTGTAATCCGTCGAACTGTACATATTGATGCACCATTTTAATGATGCAAGGCTTGAGATCGAAGTTATTGTTCGCAATTGCAGGTCGAATAATACTTGTCTCTGTCCCTTCCAAGTTGGGTCGAGCATAATCGGACATAGTCCTTTGCTGAGCCACTCCTGGGTTAGGGTCTCCCATTTCAGAATTAAAATTGCAATCCCCAAAGGAATCCTCAACCGCTGTTTGAGAAGTGAAAGCCCCAAATCGTAGTTGTTTCCGAAAGGAGCGTTCGATTTCCGTGTCCAAATCAACAAGTAGCGACGGATTCGCTCGGGTCATGCACTAGCAAAGAAGACGAAGAAAAAAAACGAAAAATGGAAACTAGAAAAAGAAAGAAAAAAAAAAGAGAAGAAAGGATTTTTTTTTTGAAAATAGAATTTTATACGGCTTGGCTCTCGAACATCCCGAGGACTACCCGGTGAAGGGTTCGCCCGATACTAGGTAAAATGGTGGCGCTTAAAGCCCCTTACCCTTTTCGAGAGATTTTAGGTGGGGTAGAAATTAAAATGAGGTGGGATGATCATAAATATTTAAATATATATAGAAATATTTTTTTTTTTGATTTTTGTAGAAGTAATAGCGCAAGCATTTTCAAAATATTGACGAAGAAAAGTCCCCGGCAACGGCACCAAAAACTTGATGGGCTAAACCCAAACAGGCAAGCGTACCTGTCGAATTGTAGTACCAAGGTCGTATTTAAACACGGGGTTGTCAATTACTGCTACTCACGCTTGAAATATTATCCTACCGAAAAATAGTTGGATTTAGGAATTTTTAAAGTAAAGTAAACGATAATTTGCGAGACGAAAAAACTTATATTAAAAGATAGCACTTGTTCGATGATTCACCATGAAAAGAGATGAAGGGAATAAAAATGTAATTCTATAATTGCAAACTAACTCGACCGTGGCGGATCCGATATTAAGACAAAATCTCGCTAGAGCATTAGGTCTCCTAACTTATAAACTCTTTGATCGAAATCTCTTTACAAATCAAAGAAGCTTAAAGTTGCATTATCGAGGTGATCCGCACTATTGGATTTGACTTTAATCCAGAGGATTTACGTCATCCTATCGCTAGGGTTGCGTGCAACTCCTTCCTTCTTTGAGTGATCATTCAAATCACGAGTCTCTCGACTACTATGAAATGAGAACAAGGCCTACTACCGTATACCGGAAATACGGAGTCGACATAAGTTAATCAAAGAAGGATCGAGCTAATTTTAGCGAAAATAAAATTACAAAATAAGAAAAATCATCATCTCAAATCATGGATCCTCATGATCAAATGCTACAAGGAAATTAGCTACGCATATTGGACAAGAAAACAACAAAATAAAGAGAAGAGGATTTCATAATTTTTTACTAAAAGGAAAGAAAGTACACAATGCTTAAAACAAAATGAGATTACAAAAATAAAAGGGAACTAGAAATGAAAATTACAATAGAAAACTCTCTTGACTTGTATTCTCCAAAAACTCTCTCCAAAAACCAACCAACCAAAGCATGGGATATGAGTTCCTTTTATAGGAGTGGAGGGAAGCATCTAGAATAGGGGGAGCCCAAGGGGTGGCCGGCCACATGGGGGAGAATAGGTTCATGCATGGTATAAATGAGGGGGGAGAGAGATGGTGTGGAGTGCATGCATGTATTTAATGAAAAATATGTAATGGGAAGTGGGAGTGAATAGGAAATAAAGGGGAGGAGAGAGATGGTGTGGCCGGCCATAGTGGGATGAAATGTTCATGCATGTTGTTTAAATGAGGGGAGAGAAAATGAGAAAATGCATGCATGGAAAGGTGGCAAGGGAATAATAAAAGAGAGAGAGAAAGGGGGGTGTGTGGCCAGCCATAGTAGGCTTTAATGGGCTGCTTGAGGGGCTTGTGGGCTGCATCAAGTGCTCGGGTAGCATGGGCTTGGACAAGGGCTGCTCCAAAGTGCATGAGGGGGCCGGGTAGCTGCTCTCCATGGCTTGGGCTGCTCCATAGGGGCTCGGGTAGGTTGCACCAAAGAATGGCCGGCTGCACCAAGTTGGAGAGGGCTGCACTTAGTCTTCATGGGCTGCATGCTATGGACTTGTAGGCTCGGGTAGCTTGTGTTGGGCTGCTCCAAAACTTGAGGGAAAGCAAGAGGTGGTGGGCTCGGCCAAGGGCTAGCATTAGAGGCCGGGCTGCACCTACACATGAAACAAAACAAAACATTAGTTAATGATTATATACAAATGAAAATACATAAAACAAAATACATAACATAAAACATATAAATAACATAATACATAATATAATAAAACATAAAATAAAATAACATAACATAATACATAATTATTCAAACATAACATAATATAATAATAATAATAATAATAATAATATTCAAAATAAAACACAAGTTAAACCTAGAACATAAACATCATAAAATTAAACATAAAAATGCATAAAATGGATAATTAAACTAGGAAATTATATTTTATTAAAACATGAATAACAAGCATGAAATATAAATAAATATAGACTTTTTGGCTACTAAATTATCCCAAAAAGGGATGACTAAAACTAGTCATCACCCGACGTCCTAGCCTTCTTGTAAAACTTGCGATAACCCGACTTCAACGTAGTCGGCACTTTGAACTCAGATTTCTTGCCACCGGATTCCTTCTTCGCTTGCACATTATTCATGTCCTTTTACAAGGACCGGGCCGTGTTGACCAAGGTTAGGAAACCCTGCGCCATAGGCCCCGACAGTAACAACCTCAGCTCATCTCTTAACCCTTCAAAGAAGCGGTTCGTCTTGCGCTCCTCATCGGCAAAGGTAGCGCTAGCGTATCTTCCCAAACGAGTGAACTCGTGGAGGTACTTGTCCACGGTGTTGTCTCCTTGCACCAACTTTTGAAATTCATTCTCCAATGCGATCCTCTGCGCTGAGGGGAAGTATCGAGCCATGAACAATCTCGAAAATTCCTCCATAGGTACTTCGGCCAACGGCCTTCCCCTACCTTGTGTAGCTCCAGCCCTTCCCGCCATAATCTCGCATCCCTGTCCAATAGGAACGTTTCTATCGTGGTCTTCTACCACTCTTCCATTTCTGTAGCTATCATCACCCTATTGACTCTTGAGATCCAATCCTCTGCTTGAGTCGGGGTTCCTGTTCCCAAGAACACTGGTGGGTGGAAGCCCATAACATGCTTAAGCTGTCTCTCCGTTGCTCTCCAAGGCAACTCCGGCTCCACCGCCACCTGTTCCACCCTTCTAGGCTCCGCCGATTGGAGCGGCACTTGCTCCACCGCAGGAGCAGGCTGTTGCACCTACCTTGCAGGTTGCGCGTTGATCATAACAAAGACAGCTTCTGCCACCAATCTAATGGTCTCGGCAGACGGAGGTGTTGCAGGCACATCGCTTGGTGCGCTGCTTGCCTTAGAACCTGGCCGTTCTGACAGTCCAGCATCACTTCTGGTCACCTATAATCGTGCAAAACACCGATAAGTGACCCAACAATATGGCAAACAACAATTATAGAAACACGCAGGTTTCTCAAACAAGTGTATTTTCATTCCTAAGTGGACATTCATAGGTTCTTTTCATGTTATAACGATGACGCACACACATGTGCTCACCACCCCTTAAAGTGAATTCGTCCACGAATTCATTTAAGCTTGACCGAAACCATTAGTCTGATACAAATTTGTAACACCCCTATCCATCACATGGAATATAGCAGTAGGTCTGGCCGAGGCCCGACGCCATATACTACGGACAGACCGGTTGGTTACACGTTGAAACCATTCAACCAATCACAACGTCCTACACAGCACCTAGCAGAAGAAATTATTAAGTTGCACAGTTAAGAACCTTGCTAACATGAATGTCCACTGAACCAAAACATAGGAATGTTGAATACACAAAATAACAACTGGCCTTAAGGCCTTACAATGTTTACTAAATAAAACATGTCTTTCAAACCTCGGTACGCAGGCCGGCCATACATGAGATAAATGGAAAACATAAAAAGTTAGGCCTTTGAGGGCCGGCACAGCATCATGGGCTTTAGCCCGCTATTTCCTGCTCGGCTCCGCAGCAGCAGCAAGCCACAATCCACCACCCGGTGGTAAACAAAAAAACGGTCAGCTAAGCTGACCAAATTATAACGATCCCGCCCCCAAAATCGGGGCGGCTATCCTTTTTCCCTGCACTTTATTAGTATAAGCATCAAAGAAGTGTAAACACACTTCATCACAGGCGCAGGCTCACACGGGCACATGCCCCCTACACTCAAGGCACATTCACGGCGGACCGGCCAACGTCACATAAATTCAAGCAATAGACGTTCCCGTTCCACCACCGCCCCTTGGACGGCCAACCATATGAGCATTTTGCCTTCCTGGCCTTGGTCATGACAATTTAAGCAATAGACCGCCGAAGACCCTCATCCATCCCAACGGTTCCACCGAACTACATAGATCGGGTACGGTTCCTCCTGACCAGTGCTCTCACCGCAACAGTTATTTAAGCCATATGCGCAGGTCAAGACTCACCGAGTCCCGTTTCCACCACAATAATCACATAACCCGGTTATGTTCACGTTGGCTCCCCGGCCACAATGTTGGCAAAGCACGCTTTTGCCCAATTTTCCGGGTGCAGCTTGGAGTTAATCTCTAAGGCTCCCTGTTGCAATCTACCACGTAGAAAACCCAAAAAAGCCCAAACACCTGGAGTCTTCCCCGGTTCAAATGCAATGCAACATCACCGATCAAGACCAACTTGTCCGGATAGGCTTCACACACAATGCTTATACCCGTTTACGCATACGGACTCTATACAAGGGGGACTTTACATATCTACCCCAAGGAACGCCTCAACTCTTCGCTCACTCGCGAGAGAGGGCTTTCTATGCAAAGGAAAAGAGGGCTTCACATGTCGTAGGATGAGAATCGTTACCCTTGCATTTTTCCTCGGCTCCATGGAAATCCATGCAGATGAAAAGCACCGCAATCTCCTTGCCTCCGCGGATCCAAAGATGTCTCGCGATTTGGAGCACCGAAGCTCCGCCGGTTACCGGATCTTTGGTCTTCTTCCTCCTTCTTACTCTCCCTTCTCTCTAGATCTTAGAGAGATAAAGCCCAAAGAGAAATGAGGCTTCAACCCCTAAATCCTGGCTAAAACACTACAGGAATGAACCCCAGCTGTCGGATCCCAAATCAAGAAAACGAACGGCTGCGATTTAGCCCAATATTACAAAATCTGGGCCGAACATGGGTTGCAACACAGACGTGTGCATGTCTGTGTCACCCATTTGCCGTCTCACCCGACATTCAACTAGCACACGACATTCGACACGGCCTCTGACACGCCCGTGTCACATGCGACACGGCCGTGTCAAGACCCGTGTCACGCCCCGTGTGCAACTACAACCACACTTTTCCCGAGAAGGACATGTCCTGCGACACGGCACCCAACATGCCCGTGTAACATGTGACACGCCCGTGTCTATGCCCGTGTCATGGCCCGTGTACATGACTCAAAAAACTCCCCAACATGACACGCCCTAGGACACGCCCGTGTCCCAGGCCGTGTGCCTCAACTTGACGATCGCCGATCATCAAAACGTCGACCACATGACCCGTGGCCGAACACGCCCGTGGCACGCCCGTGTCATGCCCGTGACACCTGCTCCAAGTCCCAGACTTGGCTTAAAATGTCACCCATCCCTCTTTTTAGTTTTAGGGTGTTACACTCAACGCCATCTGGACACACTCAACGCTGTCGACACACACTCAACGTCGTCTGTCGGCAATATCTATGTCGAGAACAGAAGGAATTGTGTCGACACACAATCAATGTCATCTGACATACACTCAACGCCATCTGTCTACAGCAGTTATGTCGAGAACATGAAGACTTGTGTCGACACACTGGACTTGTGTCGTCACGTACAATAGAAGAAGTGTCGAGTAGCAGAAGATTGACTGAGTCGACACATATAATACTGTGTCGACATCATGAAGACTTGTGTTGACACTTAGCCTATATGTGTCGACACATATGAAGCAGTTTGCAGAGTGGAATATGCTGAGTGGCAAAGTCTTTGATGAATCAACAGACTTGATTGATGACTCGACAGCTGTCATAACCAACCGGTCTGACACCTGTGTCAGAACTGTCAGAAGGTTGTTACAAACTGGATCAGCCGGTAACCATTGGGAAACTCTATATAAGAGTCATATCTGTGACAACAATAAGACGACATACAACATAAGAAGAAGAACAACACTAGAGAATTCTTTAATAAGAATAGGAAAACCCTTACGAAGGTAGATCCAGAGCTGTCTGCAAGAAAGATTCATAATTCATTCTGAATTTAAGTAAGAAGCTGACTGAAGATCATCTTCTATATCAAGTGAAGATCCACCTTATTTTGTTCTACCAAGAAGCTTTGAAAAGCTAAGTCAAGTTGGATCAGAAGGGCCAGTTCATTCAAGAACTGATCAAGAAGGCTACACCAATAGATAAATCTAGCTGGTGAATTATTTAGTATCTTTATATCATTCAATTTTTCTTATAGGATCTATTGTTAGATCTGAGTTGTAAGCCTAAAATTATAAAGGCTTAGGTAGGGCTGAGGGCCTGAGGTATAGGACTTGTGAAAAGTCTGAGTTGTAAGCCTAGTGATAAAGGATGAGGTAGGGCTGAGGCCTGAGGTAGGATTCTTGGAAAGAATCTGAGGTCGGACTTGTATAAGTCTAAGCTGTAGGAACCATTCTGATTCTGAGTTGTAAGATCTGCGGATCCGAGCCAGTGGAAGGAAGTTAGGCTGAAACCAGTTATCTACTGGATAGGAGAAGGGGAAAAGTGGATGTACCCATACCTTGGGGAACAACTATAAATCAAGTGTATGCTGTGATGTGAATTGTAATCTGTGCTTTGAATTATCTGTGCAAAATTTAATCTAGCTGTTTGCCTATAAAAATTGTATAAAAAGTTTAGAACCTATTAACCCCCCTCTAGGTGTTTAGGCTCTTGAAATCAAGTCTTTCAAGTGGTATCAGAGGGAGGTTACTCAAAGATTGACCTAACAGTCTGAGTGAATCTCCAAGGCAAATAACAAATATTAAGAATGGGTTCAAATGAGAATCAAAAGGAGTTTGGATCTATGAAACTGCCAATCTGCTGGAAAGTATCCTTTGGCATATGGAAGGAAAGGGTCAGGTGGTTTATGGAAGCATCTGATCCAAGAATCTATATCACAGTACAGGAAGGCCCCTTCATTCCAATGAAGGTATCAGTCTTGGATGCAAATGTTAAAACTCCTAAGAGTAATTCTGAAATAACCAAGGATGAGATCATCTTTGCAATACTAGACAAAAGAGCACATAACATTATTGTAAGTGTTATAGATGATGCCACATTTCAAAATCTGGTGCACTGTAAAACCTCCAAGGAAATGTGGGACACATTGATTGTCTATATGGAGGGAACAAAAGAAATCATAGAGGACAGGAAGTCTGTAACACCCCTATCCGTCACATGGCATATAGCAGTAGGTCCGGCCGGGGCCCGACGCCATATACCGCAGACAGACCGTGGAGTTACGCATCGCATTATCATACTCACAATTTGAAAGACAACGTCCTACGCAACACCTAGCGGAAGCATTTTAGGTTATTAAAAAGAACCCAACATTAAGCATGAATGTCCACTAATAACAAAACCCATAGGAATGAAACGACTAAAAATACACAAAACAGTCCTCGGCCTTAAGGCCTTACAAACATTGTTCTCTTAACCAAAAAGTGTCTTTCATACATCGGCGCGCAGGCCGGCCATACATGAATATGAAAAACAAAACTAACTCTTCAGCCTTCATGGGCTAGCGCTGCAACTTGGGCTTTAGCCCGCTATTTACCTCTCGGCTCCGCAGCACCTGCAAGCAACAATCCACCGCACGGTGGTAAACAAAGGCAACGGTCAGCTATGCTGACCAAATTATAACGATTCCGCCTCCACACCGGGGCGGCAAAGCTTCTTCCCTGCACTTGTTAGCAAAACAAGCAACACAGCAACAAAAGCATCTCATCATGGGTGCACGCTCTCACGGCCGTACACCCCGTGCTCTCAGGGCACTTATTCGGCGAAGCCAGTCCGAACCCTGTCCGGTCCTCGACTCCACCACCACCCCCAGGATGGCAATCTTTGTGAGCATTTAGTCTTTTCAGCCGCAGCCTAGACTCGATCTCCAAACCCCGGTAAGTCCCACGTACAACTTTAGGTCGCTTTAACCGAGCAGATGGAGCGGGTAGAGGGCTACTAGTCCGTTGCTCACTCCGCCACTGCCATTTGGCCCTTTGGCGCGGACTAAGCTTTCCCCAGTCCCAAATAACGATCAAACACGGTACTTAGCCCCGCTAAGTACCCGGTTGGCTCCCAGGCCACCGATATGACAGAACTACATTTCCGTCCAAAATTTCCGGGTGCACCTCGGGTTTCATCCCCAAGGATCCCTGCTGCAATCAAACATGATACATAGCCCCGCTATGTTCCCGACTGGCACCCAGGCCACCGAGATGGCGGAACTTCGTTTCCGCCCAGATTTCCGGGTGCACCTCGGGGTTAATCCCCAAGATTCCCTGATGCATTCTACCGCATAGCAACCCGAAAGCAATCAAAACGCTCGGAGTCTTCTCCGGCTAAAATATGCACATCATAACATCACCGATCCGGAAAACACATCCGGATAGGCTTCACACAGCATGCCTATGTCCGTACTACGATTCCGGACTCTAACAAGGGGGACTACACATATCTACCCCAAGGAATACCACGATCTCGCCGCACACTCGCGGGAGAGGGGTTTTCCCATGCAAAGGAAGAAGAGCTTCACATGCTCAAGAAGAGAATCGTTACCCTCGTAGATTTTCGCGCGCCCGCCATGAAGAAGTAGACGGTTGAAAAGCTTCGCCTCGCTCTTGCCGTCGAGGATCCGGTCTCGGATCGTGATTCGGTGCTCCGGTGCTCCGCCGGCGGCCGGATCTCCTCTTCTCCTTCCTTGCTCTCCCTTCTCTCTAAACTTTTAGAAAGAGAGTCTAGGGTTTGAAATGAGGGTTTAGAACCCTTCAACCCTAAATTAAAGGTTTGGGCGGACCATCCTAGGCCGTTAGATGAGATTTGATGGAAAATCGGACGGCCACGGAGTCATTTTACGGATTCAGCACCCGTCCGCACGACCAGTGGCGCACGGTCAGTGGTCGTGCGCCCTATGTCAGTGATCGTGCGTTTTCGTTAAACAGGGATTTGACATTAAAATTTCTTTATGCACGACCAGTGGCGCACGGTCAGTGGTCGTGCGCCCTGTGGTCAGTGATCGTGCGCTAAGGGAAAAACTGCACAGTTCAACGCCCTTCCGCCGACGGTTACTCTACCGCGAGGCGTTAACTCCCACCGACTCCAGGACTGAACATGGGGTGTTACAACTCTCCCCCCCTTAAAAGAATTTCGTCCCGAAATTACGAATAGCAAGTAAACAACTTAAACTTAAACGGTACCTGAGTTGAAGAGTTCGGGGTACTCCTCGAGCATGGTTTGCTCTCGTTCCCACGATAGCTCCTCACGACCGCAGCTGTCCCAACGGACTTTCACCATCTTGATTTCTTTGTTCCGAAGCCGCTTGACCTCGAAATCTTTGATAGAAATGGGCTTGACTTTGGTCGTCAACCCTTCCTCAACCGGTACTTGATCAACCGCTAACACTTGCGACGGCTCTTGCACCGCCTTCCGCAATACTGAGATGTGGAATACGTCATGCAAACAACTCAGTTCCACAGATAATCTCAACCGGTAGGCCGCTTCTCCGATCCGTTCTAGAATCTCGAATGGCCCAAGGTATCTCGGACTCAACTTTTTCAAGCGTCGAACCCGTGACACCCCCTTGAACGGTTTGATCTTCAGGTATACCCATTCGCCAACATTGAACTCCACGTTCCTATGTTTGGCATTAAAATACTTAGCCTGCCTGTCCTGAGCTATAAGCAAGCGCTCTCGTATCGTTCGCACCAAAGAAGTCGCATCTTCGATCTCCTGACGATTGTAAAGTTTCGACTCACCCGTCTCCAACCATGACAACGGCGTGCGACACTTTCTCCCATAAAGAGCTTCGAACGGTGCCATCTGGATACTTGCTTGGTAACTGTTACTGTACGCAAACTCGACCGAGTATATGCGATCCTCCCACCGTTTTCCGAAGTCCAACGCACACATGCGAAGCATGTCTTCCAATGTCCTGTTGACTCGCTCGGTCTGGCCATCCGTCTGCGGATGAAACGCCGTACTAAACTTCAGTTTCGAGCCCAACATCTGATGTACTAGCCTCCAGTCATTGGACGTGAAGCGTCCACCGCGATCACTCACAATGCTGCGGGGCACTCCGCCTTCACCAAGGCGCACGTTTGACATTTGGCCACATACAACGCCACATCTTTCTTAAGCCCCGGCCACTAAAACAACTTTTTAAGGTCACGATACATCTTCGTGCTCCCTGGGTGGATTGAGTACTTGGTATGATGCGCCTCGTACATCAACTCCGCCCGGAGGTTGCCCCCACTTGGGACGCACAAACGATGATCCTTCCTTAACAACCCATCTTCTACCGAGAACTGGGAATTTGACCCATCCAGAGTGGCCTCCAAAAGCTCCTTCATGGAGTCATCCAACTCCAACGCCTGCCGAACCCGGTCAGCCAGGTTGTACTGCACCTCTGTCCAATTTAACATTGCCTTGGCGCTCGTCTGCCTGTCAACGCAACCGATCTCAAGCTCCTCCAACTCCCGTACTAGCCGCGCATCATGCACCGACAACCAGCTAGCACGCTCGGGAGTTCTGCGACTCAACGCATCTGCCACCGCATTGCCCTTCCCCGGCACATAATGAATTTTGAAGGTGTAGTCCCCCAGGAACTCCATCCACCTCCTTTGCCGCATATTCAAGTCCTTCTGATCCAGCAAGTACTTCAAGCTCTTGTGGTCGGTGTAGATATCAACTTTCACACCGTAAAGGTAGTGTCTCCACAGCTTCAGTGCATGTATCACGGCCGCTAACTCCAAGTCATGGACCGGATAATTCCTCTCGCGTACCTTCAGCTGCCGCGAGCCGTAGGCAATCACACTCCCATGCTGTAGTAGTACACATCCCAAGCCACTCCCCGAAGCATCACTGTAGATTTCGAATCCCTCGGTCCCACTTGGCGAACATAAGATTGGCGCCGTGGTCAACCGACCCTTTAACTCCTCAAAAGCTTGTGCGCACTCCGGCGACCACACAAACCTTTGATCCTTTCTTGTCAACGATGTGAGAGGTAACGCTATCCGCGAGAAGTTCTCTACGAAGCGCCTGTAGTAGCCGGCAAGTCCTAGGAAACTTCGGGCTTCCGCTACCGAGGAAAGAACAGGCCACTCCCGTATCGCCACTATCTTCGCCGGATCTACCGCAATCCCTGCTCCACTAATGATGTGGCCAAGGAAAGCCACCGAGGATAACCAGAACTCGCATTTGGAGAACTTAGCATAGAGCTGGTTCCTCCTCAGTGTTTCCAATACCATGTACAGATGTTTGTAGTGATCATCTTCGCACTGAGAGTATACCAGGATGTCGTCGATAAACACGATCACAAACTGATCCAAGTACTCTCTGAATGTTCTGTTCATCAGATCCATAAATACGGACGGCGCATTCGTCAGTCCAAACGGCATAACCGTGGACTCGTAATGCCCATAACGCGTGCAGAACGCCGTTTTAGGGATATCACTCTCCCTGATCTTCAACTGGTAGTACCCAGACTTCAGATCCAACTTCGAATAAACTGTAGACCCCACTAGCTGGTCAAACAGATCGTCGATCCTCGGAATCGGGTATTTGATCTCTTTTAACGACTTGCTCAGATCTTCATAAACGATTTAGAGCCGCAAACTCCCGTCCTTCTTCTACACGAAGAGGGCCGGTGTGCTCCAAGACGACAAACCTGGACGCACAAAACCTTGATTCGTACGCTCTTCAAATAGAACTTTCAGTTCTGCCAACTCATTAGGCGTTAGCCTATGAGGAGAGCATGACCCAGATTTGGCACCTGGCGCCAGCTCACTCACGACAACGATTGCTTGCTACGGAGGGACTCCAGGGAAACACATCAGGAATATACCCGTGATACTACCCAATGTAGGCTCAGGCTTCAAGGCCTCCCATGATGGCAGTAATGACGTTTGCACGTCGAATCCCTGACCCATAAACCGTAACTTTGCAACACAGAATCTCTTTTCGCGCGCATTGAAGATCCGTAACGCCACTACGCATCCAATTTGTCCTTTGCCATCGAAGAAGGTACTTCAATACATGATATAAATCCCTTGGACAAAAGGTGCGCGAATCTCCCGTATCGAACAATGCTCTCGCCGGATTGCCAATAATCCAAACAAAGCCTAGAACCTCCAGTCCTAAGCTAACACGCAAAAGGTAACAGGTATAAAAAGCTAACCTGCTATCAATAAAACCATACCTGCCTTCCCGATGATCGGCCACATGGCCTCCTGCTGGCCAAGGCCACCCATTCTCAGCTGGGCCAGAGTAAACAGCGGTGCGGCGGACGCCACCGCCTTTCCCTTCTCCTCAGATAATACCCCAGACTTCTTTTTGGACATTGGGCGTCCACTCCAACAATCGCGGGCATAGTGCCCCGGCTTTCCACAAACAAAGCATACATCCGGGGTTGGAATTGTAGTCGTTCCGGATGTGCTAGAGGAAGGGACTAGACCCGACCTCCTAGCCTTCTTGTACCACCTACGGTACCCAGATTTTGAGGTTGTCAACTTCACCACCGAATCTTTTGCCACAGGATCTCCGACTGTTCCTGCCAAAACTTTCCTTGCCTTCTGAGCACTCTCCCAACACTCTCTGGCGAGGTGCCCTTTCTTGCCACAAGAATAACATTTGACGGTAGTTTGGGTAGTAGATGGCCCAGCCTCTTCTCTCGTCATCTTTCGATACGCAGTCCTTATAGGATCTGTAAGGTTTGGTACCCTATCCACCGGTACTCGGTGGGTTTCCCCCAACTCCACTTCCAAAGCTCTGGCCGATTCCACCAAAGCTCGGAATCCCAATAGCTTTGGTCCTAGCAGTAGGATACGCAACTCGCTGCGCAGACCGTTATAAAATCTATCCACTATAGATTGCTCGCTTTCCCATTCAAAGCCTGGATAGCGCCTTACCATAAGGAACGTCTGCAAATATGCGTCCACCGAATGCGCTCCCTGCGCCACAGTTAGGCTCCTCTGCTGCTCTACATGACCCCCAAATGCCCTTTGCTCCAACATACCACCCGATGTTGGGGCCACCTCAGGGACAAATGGTTGCACATTACTCCCATGATGTGCGTTGGTCACAGCGAACACCGCTTCAACCACCCTTCTTATGGTTTCCAAAGACGTAGGGGTCTCCGGCACGTCGCTGGGTGCAGTACTTTTCCCAGAAAGTGTGCATTCAGACTGCCACGCGCCACACTCGTACACCTACAATCGTACAGAACACCAATAAGGGACCGAACAAAATTGCAAAAAGCAATTATAGGAACACGCAGGTTCCCCAAACATGTGTAATTTTCATTCCTAAGTGGACATTCATGGGTTCTTTTCATGTTATAACGATGACGCACATACATGTGCTCACCACCCCTTAAAGTGAATTCGTCCACGAATTCATTTAAGCTTGACCGAAACCGTTAGTCTGATACCAATTTGTAACACCCCTATCCGTCACATGGCATATAGCAGTAGGTCCGGCCGGGGCCCGACGCCATATACCGCAGACAGACCGTGGAGTTACGCATCGCATTATCATACTCACAATTTGAAAGACAACGTCCTACGCAACACCTAGCGGAAGCATTTTAGGTTATTAAAAAGAACCCAACATTAAGCATGAATGTCCACTAATAACAAAACCCATAGGAATGAAACGACTAAAAATACACAAAACAGTCCTCGGCCTTAAGGCCTTACAAACATTGTTCTCTTAACCAAAAAGTGTCTTTCATACATCGGCGCGCAGGCCGGCCATACATGAATATGAAAAACAAAACTAACTCTTCAGCCTTCATGGGCTAGCGCTGCAACTTGGGCTTTAGCCCGCTATTTACCTCTCGGCTCCGCAGCACCTGCAAGCAACAATCCACCGCACGGTGGTAAACAAAGGCAACGGTCAGCTATGCTGACCAAATTATAACGATTCCGCCCCCACACCGGGGCGGCAAAGCTTCTTCCCTGCACTTGTTAGCAAAACAAGCAACACAGCAACAAAAGCATCTCATCATGGGTGCACGCTCTCACGGCCGTACACCCCGTGCTCTCAGGGCACTTATTCGGCGAAGCCAGTCCGAACCCTGTCCGGTCCTCGACTCCACCACCACCCCCAGGATGGCAATCTTTGTGAGCATTTAGTCTTTTCAGCCGCAGCCTAGACTCGATCTCCAAACCCCGGTAAGCCCCACGTACAACTTTAGGTCGCTTTAACCGAGCAGATGGAGCGGGTAGAGGGCTACTAGTCCGTTGCTCACTCCGCCACTGCCATTTGGCCCTTTGGCGCGGACTAAGCTTTCCCCAGTCCCAAATAACGATCAAACACGGTACTTAGCCCCGCTAAGTACCCGGTTGGCTCCCAGGCCACCGATATGACAGAACTACATTTCCGTCCAAAATTTCCGGGTGCACCTCGGGTTTCATCCCCAAGGATCCCTGCTGCAATCAAACATGATACATAGCCCCGCTATGTTCCCGACTGGCACCCAGGCCACCGAGATGGCGGAACTTCGTTTCCGCCCAGATTTCCGGGTGCACCTCGGGGTTAATCCCCAAGATTCCCTGATGCATTCTACCGCATAGCAACCCGAAAGCAATCAAAACGCTCGGAGTCTTCTCCGGCTAAAATATGCACATCATAACATCACCGATCCGGAAAACACATCCGGATAGGCTTCACACAGCATGCCTATGTCCGTACTACGATTCCGGACTCTAACAAGGGGGACTACACATATCTACCCCAAGGAATACCACGATCTCGCCGCACACTCGCGGGAGAGGGGTTTTCCCATGCAAAGGAAGAAGAGCTTCACATGCTCAAGAAGAGAATCGTTACCCTCGTAGATTTTCGCGCGCCCGCCATGAAGAAGTAGACGGTTGAAAAGCTTCGCCTCGCTCTTGCCGTCGAGGATCCGGTCTCGGATCGTGATTCGGTGCTCCGGTGCTCCGCCGGCGGCCGGATCTCCTCTTCTCCTTCCTTGCTCTCCCTTCTCTCTAAACTTTTAGAAAGAGAGTCTAGGGTTTGAAATGAGGGTTTAGAACCCTTCAACCCTAAATTAAAGGTTTGGGCGGACCATCCTAGGCCGTTAGATGAGATTTGATGGAAAATCGGACGGCCACGGAGTCATTTTACGGATTCAGCACCCGTCCGCACGACCAGTGGCGCACGGTCAGTGGTCGTGCGCCCTATGTCAGTGATCGTGCGTTTTCGTTAAACAGGGATTTGACATTAAAATTTCTTTATGCACGACCAGTGGCGCACGGTCAGTGGTCGTGCGCCCTGTGGTCAGTGATCGTGCGCTAAGGGAAAAACTGCACAGTTCAACGCCCTTCCGCCGACGGTTACTCTACCGCGAGGCGTTAACTCCCACCGACTCCAGGACTGAACATGGGGTGTTACAAAGTCTATGCTGAATCAGGAGTTTGAGAGCTTTAGACAAGCCAAGAATGAAGGCATAATTGAATGCTACAAGAAATTCTTCAGGATTGTAAATGAGTTGATGACTTATGGAAGAGTCTTCAGTACTTATGAATTGAATGACAAGTTTCTGAGATCTCTGACAAAGGATTGAGACACCAAGATTTGTGCCATCAGAGAGGTGGCAAGGCTGGAAGATACACCTCCTCCCACACTGTTTGGAAATCTGCTTTCATATAAAATAAAACTTACAGCTAGGAAGGAGGAAGAGAAGAGCAACAGATCTGAACACAAGGAAAAGTAAGTTGCCTTCATGGCTGAAGGCACAAGAAAGGGCAGGAGAAAATCTCCTTCTCCTCCCAGAAGGAGTGCTGAGGCAGAAGAAGGAATTCCTAACAACACCTCATCAGACAGCCACACCTATGATGAGGATTTTATAGCCTTCACAAGGCAGTTCCAAAGATTCATGAAGAAGAAGAAGTGGAGAACCAGACCTTCTACATCCTTTTCCAAGGATGAGTACTATAAGAAAAAGAAGACTCCCAAGGAGGACAGGTATGCTTCTAAACCTAGTAAACAATCTAATTATAAGATTGTGTGCTATTGTTGCAACAGGCAAGGATATGTCATAGCTGACTATCTTAACAAAAGAAAGGAGTCAAAAGACAAGAAGAAACAACAAGTAAAAGGCAAGAAGGAAAAATCCCTTGTTTCCCAGAAGCAGAAGAGCTGGACAGATTCTTCATCATCTGAATCAGGAGAAGAAGACGATGCGGAATCATATGCTGGGCTATTCTCAACTCAAGAGGATTCTAAGGAGTTAGAATTCCTACAAATGCTGGACTCCATAAATGGAGTGGAAGAATATTACTACAGAGGGCTGATGGCCCTATCAGAAAATGATCATTGCTAGGATTAGGCTGGTCCAAGTAAGGTATACATTTCTCCCTTAGATTCTGATTATTTTACTAGATCATAATCTATAGCATCAACTTCAAGAGAAGGGGATGGAACTAATTCTGAGGGGGATGTAAATCAACTCATTAATGACTATGGTGGGTTGTTGTATGCTCTGAACAAGAGCAAGTTTCTTATTAAAGAGCAGTCCAAGGAGATTGAGTCTCTTAAGCTGGCTGCAGTAGATTCAGCAAAGCTGTTGGATCTAAAATTGAATGAGGTTGCCAAACTGAAAAACATTACTGTTATTCAGATGGGCACAATCACTTTCAAGGAGAATTATATCAAGAAACTGGAGGCAAAACTTCAGCAAGAAAGAGAGCTAGTGGCTAAATTCTCCAAGCCAAAATCTGTCTTACCCTTAGTATACAATTTCATTTCACAAAAAGGGAAGACTGGTCTTTGTTTTAAGGGAAGAACTAGGGCCACCAATTCACATAGAAAATTTAAGGCCCCAGTTCAGCCTCTAGCTGCAAAACCCCGTATCTTCTTTAGGAAGGTGATGAATCCTACAAAGAGGTATGATCATGACAATACTCATGGTCACTATGAGAATGGAAATGCCATAGGAAAGGGTGCAAATGCCAATAGGCCACTCTATAGGCATGCCCATCATGTAAAAGAGAAATTCTTGAAGTTTGCTGCTCCAGCACCAACACTTAACAAGACTGCTGGCAAAAAAGTAGCAAAGTCTGTACCTAAGAGAAAGTATAATAGATTTGAGTGTTGGTTTTGTGGCAAGGTGGGCCACTTGGCCATGGATTGCTGGTTTAACACAAGTATTAAAATCAAGAGTAGTTTTCCTGTTAGAACAGCTGCATGATTACAAACTAACAAGGACCTAGGACCCAATAGCAAATTGGGTTCTAAGGGTAAGTGATTCTTTATTTGATGCAGGTGAATCCAAGTGACCATACCCGTATATGGTACTTGGATAGTGGCTGTTCCAAACACATGACTGGAACAAGAATAATGTTGAGGGACTATGTACCCATAGAGAATGGTCCAAAAGTCATCTTTGGTGGATCAGAAAGAGGAGTCATCAAAGGATTTGGTAACATTTCTTGTGACTCAATTACTATCACTAAAGTGGCTTATGTGCAGGGTATGAAACATAACCTGATTAGCATAAGTCAGCTTAGTGATCTAGGTTATGACATCTCCTTTCAGAAAGCGGAGTGCCAAATTAATAGGTCAAGTTATAAAAAGATCATTTTGATTGGCACTAGTAAAGGAAATATCTATTGTCTTAACCTAGATTGTGAGTTGAACAACTCACCTATTTGCCTAGTTGCAGATGAGAAAGCTTCACTATGTGTCAAATGACACAAAAGGCTAGCTCATCTGAACTATAAGTCCATAGGATTGCTGTTTAGCATGGGTCTGGTGAGGAATGGTCCTCAAGTCAAGTGCATTAAAGAGGGACTGTGTTCAGCTTGCCAAAAGGGCAAACAGACCAATTCCTCTTTTCCTGCACTAGATACCAAAGATTCATTGAGATGTTTATATCTCTTGCATATGGATTTGTTTGGTCCTATGCTAGTTCACAGTCTTAGTAGGAATGTATATACACTTATTATCGTGGATGACTATTCTAAATACACTTGGGTGTTCTTCTTGAGGCCGAAATCAGAAACCCCTAGTGTTTTCCAGACTTTTGTTAGACAAGTTCAGAATGAATTTAACAATTCAGTGGTCAAAATCAGAAGTGACCATGGAACTAAATTTTAGTCTGAATGTATGACAAAATTATGTGAAGAACTTGGGATACATCAGGAGTTCTCCTCACCTATAACACCTCAGCAAAATGGAATTGCTGAAAGAAAGAATAGAACTCTTATTGAGGCTGGTAGAACTCTACTCAGTGATGCTACTCTCCCTGAATATTTCTGGGCTGATACAGTAAACACTGCTTGTCATGTTCTCAATAAAGCATCCATAAATAAGAAAATTAAGTTGACTCCCTATCAGATTTTGAAAGGCAGAAAACCAAACATTTCTTATTTTAGAATTTTTGGTAGCAAGTGTTATGTCCTAGTTAATGGTAAGCACTACCATATAAAGTTTGCTGCCAAATCCCTAGAAGGGATATTTGTTGGGTACAATAATAACACTAGGGCATATAGGGGCTATAACTTGATTAATCAAGTTGTAGAAGAGTCTGTCCATGTTGTTTTTGATGAGTCTAGATTGATTAACAATGAATTATCTAGTTCTTCAGTTAGTTCTACAGGTCTAACAGACAGGCTGAAAAAGTTGACTATCAATGATGAAGTTCCTGCCAGGCTGGATGAAGAAAAAGATGCCAGCTATCTAGGGGGAGAACAACTCCCACTTGATGAAGAAGACAATGTAGGGCATCAAGTTGAGGAAACTGTAGAAAGCCATAATGCTGACAGATTTCCTCGAGCAAGAAGACACTTGAAGGATCATCCAGCCCACCAAATCAATGGTGATGCAAGTCAAGGTGTTCTAACTATGAGCAAGAGAATGAACATAGTTCTATGTTCTAGCTTCCTGTATAAAATTGAACCCAAGAAGATTGAAGAAGCAATGCAAGACTCCAACTAGATTGATGTTATGCAAGAAGAGCTAAGTCAGTTCAGAAGATGTAAAGTCGGGGACCTGGTGCCTAAACCTAACGATCACAACATAATAGGAACTAAGTGGATCTACAGGAACAAACTTGATGCGAATGGCACCATAGTCAAGAACAAGGCCAGACTGGTAGCTAAAGGCTACAGGCAAGAGAAAGGTATTGACTTTGATCAAACCTTTGCTCCAGTGGCAAGGCTAGAGGCTATAAGGCTATTTTTAGCCTATTCTGCCTATCAAGGGTTCAAGGTATACCAGATGGATGTGAAATCCGTATTTCTGAATGAGGATTTAAAAGAGGAAGTATATGTTGAACAACCCTCAGGTTTTGTAGATTCTCATTTTCCTGATTATGTATATTGGCTTAGGAAAGCTCTATATGCTTTGAAACAAGCTCCAAGGGCTTGGTATTAGACCTTGTCTGCTTTTTCTTATTGAGAATAAATTCTCTAGAGGAAAAATAGACAAAACAATATTCTATAGGGAATCTATAGGCAAGATAATACTAGTCCAGATATATGTGGTTGACATTATCTTTTGTTCTACTGAAAACAACCTTTGTAGAAAGTTTGCCAAACTTATGCAAGGGAAGTTTGAGATGAGCAGTATGTGTGAGCTGAAGTTCTTCTTGGGACTTCAAATTAGATAGACTGATAGTGGTTTGTCCATAACTCAATCTAAGTTCACCAAGGAGTTGATTAAGAAGTATGGTATGGACTTAGCTTCTACCATGAAAACTCCAATGGGAACAAGTATGCCTATAAGCAAAGATGAGGCAAGGAAACCTGTTGATGAGTCTTTGTATTGAGGGATAATTGGCTCCCTACTTTACTTGACTACTAGTAGACCTGACATCATGTATGCAACATGTGTCTTTGCTAGGTACCAAGCTTGCCCAAAGGAATCTCATTATACTGCAGCTAATAGAATATTGAGATATCTTAAGGGCAAACCTAATATAGGCCTTTGGTACCCTAAGAATAGAGATTTTATTCTAACTGGTTTCTCAGATGCACACTTTGCTGGATGTAAAGAAGACAGGAAGAGTACTATAGGAACTTGTCAATTCCTAGGTGGGAGGCTGGTGTCATGGAGAAGTAAGAAGCAAACCAGTATAGCTATATCAACAGCTGAATCAAAATATATAGCTGCAGGTAGCTGTTATGCACAATTGATGTGGATAAAACATTAACTTGAAGACTATGACATCCAGGTAAGTAGAACTCAACTGTTTTGTGATTCTACTAGTGCTATTTCTATTGCTAAGAATCTTATAACACAGTAGGACCAAGCATATAGAAATTAAGTTTCATTTCATCAGAGAACATGTAAAGAAGGAAAATATTAGCCTAGAGTTTATGAAAACAGATAATCAAATAGCTAATATTTTTACAAAACCTCTGGTTGAAACTAAATTCAATTATTTTAAAATTGAATTAGGTATGTTGAACCTAGAATAGGTTAGCACAAGCTTCCTTAAGTAGCATATGTAAGCACCAAATTTCTTTGGAAATTTGTCTAAGTACAAAGTTTGTGTCGACACAAGCAAGTTGTGTCGACATACTCAGTATGTTGCGTCGACACAGAAAAAGGATGTGTCGACACAGAAAAAGTATCTGTGTAGACAGAAGAACTGGTGTCGACACAACTCTGTCAAGACTTAAATGGCCTGTGTCGACACAGACACAAGTATGTTAACACTGACACAAGTATGTCGACACATAGATGTGTCGACTTAATATAAGTATTGTCGACTCAGACATTAGTATATCGACACATAGTCGTGTCGACTTAAACTAAGTATTGTCAAGACCTAGGTCATTTCTGACGAGAGGTATGCTGACTTGTCGACTAAGGCCCGTCGTTTGACCTGCCTTTGACACTAATACTATAAATAGGTGAAGCCAAAATCTGGTCGACTACGCTTTCAGAATTCTTGGCTATGCACATTCTGTCGACAAAGACCTTCTCTTCTTTTCTCTCTCATCTCTCTCGTCAATGGCGCCTCATCAAGAAGACAAAGTCAATAAAGGATATGAGCTGGTTTGTGAAGGGTTCACGACAACTTTAGGAGAAATTCAGGGTGTAATTGCCCTAATTTCTGAGAATGGTTTGGAGTACTTGGTCTCTGAACCAACCAAGATTTGGAAGAAGGAAGTTTTGGAATTCTATTCAATTGCAAGCGTGGATACAGAAGGGAAGAAGATAAAAGCAACAGTTCAGGATTCCCAAATGAAACTTACACTAAAGACAATTAGGAAATCTCTTCATCTTCCTTTGGTTAACGATACAGATGAAATAACTCCATCCCTGACTACAGAAGCTTTAAGTTGGTGTGGCTGAGCCCTAATATCAAGGTTGGATCATCCATAACTCGGAAAGGGATGAATATCCAAGGGAAGTTCTTGTCTTAAATTGTTGGGAAGGTGATACTATGTAAGACTGGTGGACATGATCGAATTTCAGTACACATGTTCAATTTGATGACACAGATCATATTTAAAGTGAAAACTGACTGGGCAGCAGTAGTGTTTGACAAGATCCAAGAAGGAGTGAAGAAACCAAACCTGGGAAGGATCCGAAGTTTATGTTTATCTTCAGTAATACCCGATGTGTTGAAACAAGTGGATGGATCCAAAATCAATCACATGAGGAGAATGAATGTGAGAATTCTGTCAAGGTGGGATAGGGTTCTGACCAAGGAAGTCACTACTCCTCAGAAACAAGCCAAGAAAGATTAAAAATAGAAGAAAGTTGTTCAACAAGCAGAATCCTCTAGTGATTCTGAAGCGAAAGTAGTCTTCAGCTCAGATGAAGATCAGCAACCAAAAGAAGCCCAAGATCAAGTGGTGGGCAGCGAGCCCCAAGAACAACAGATAGGCTCCACTCCAGGGGGAGAAAATACTGAACAAACTGAGCTGCCTGTCCATGGGGGAGGTATGGCTGAAGCTGCCCTTAAGACTAAATTTGTTGCAGATACTGTCATGAACATAGTATCTGAAATCAATAATGCAGCACAAGAAAATGTTAAGACAAAAGCTCAAGATGAGCCAGTAAGTATCTCCTCAACAATTTGGTGGTATCAAGTGGTATTCTCCTCAACAATGTTCCGGGAGAAACTTTTATTTTAAAAGCTAATCTTGTTCCTCCTATATAGGTGCAACAAGAGTTCACTGTGAAAGAGCTCTTTTCTGATTTACCAGATGCAAGAACTGAGGGGGAGCAATCCCAGCTGGAAAAGGATTTTCCAAGGACTGGGGGGAGGAACAAATAAAATAATAAAATTTTCCAAGGACTGAGGGGGAGCTATATCAGCATGCACCAACTGATAAGGACACAGTTGATATACAAAGTACATCTGAAACTTCTGATGATGAAGAAGCCTCAATGACTAAGAAAAGAAAATAGTTGCCTTAAGGAAAAAGAGTTCTGGCTATAAAAAGGCCTTGTAAACAGGCACAACACCACCTGTTCAAAGCATGGACTTCAGTTCTCTACTGGTCTAAATATAAATTAAGTTGGATGAGCAAAGACACTCTCTGGAGAAATATGTGGATGTAACTTACAAGGATTTGCAATTCCAATTGGCTCAGGATATCAAATCTATTAGATTTGATGTTAATCAAAATAAAAAGGAAATTAAAGATTATTTCCATAAGGGAGGTAATGCTGTGGTATTCCTGGCCAAACAACACCAGGATCTGAAAGTACAAGTGGAAGATATTATAGTAAAGCAGGGTTATGTACTAGAGAATCAACTAAGAATGAATGAGAATCTAAAAGATTCACACCATTCTATCTTGAAAAAAATTGATGATCTAACAACTGCTGTCAAAGCTAAAGTCTCAAAGCAGATCAAGGAAGATATAGCT
The DNA here is from genome assembly GCA_039513925.1 of Platanthera zijinensis. Taxonomy (NCBI): domain Eukaryota; kingdom Viridiplantae; phylum Streptophyta; class Magnoliopsida; order Asparagales; family Orchidaceae; genus Platanthera; species Platanthera zijinensis. The sequence continues at coordinate 160,463,861 of CM077081.1, read as the reverse complement.
GCTGTTCAGGACACATTTCAAGCCTCACAAAAGAATATATCTAATTTCTTGACAAAATTCAGAGATTATTATAAAGAAGGAACTGACTATATTATTAATCAAGTAAGATTTCAAAAACATGATCTGAGGAATCATATTGATAGAGAAGTCATAAAGGGGGAGAGAGTAGTAGTCAAAGCCTGCTCTGATCATGCTAAATGGATATCGAATAGCATCAGAGAAACTCATGGATATCCTCCCCTATATGATCATGACAATGTAGCTAAGTCTGGAATACAACCTGCTCATACTGAAGGAGATAAGCCTGAAGTTGCTCAGGTGATTTACCCCCCAGAAGATTTTGAAATGATTCAAGAGGAAGTTCAAAAAATGTATAGTCCTCCACTAGAGGCACACATTGTTATTCTGGAGAAAGTAGAAATATCAGAAGCTGCCATAGAAGCTCAGAAGGAAGCTCAGCGATCCAAAAAGATTTTAAGAGAATAGGCTGAGTTAAAGCCAAACTTTGAGCAATGGAGTCCTACTTCCAAAAACATTATACTGACTGCCTGGAAAGCTGTGAAGGATAAAACCCATGATAGGGGTAAATGGTATTCAGAGCAGGAATGGAATAAGTATCAGGCTGGGCAGGAAGCCATTCTTTAACACATAAGAAGTGCTAAGGCTGGGAAGCTACCTGCTAATGCTCAGGAGCCAAGCAAGTACTTCCCAAAGCCATTCCACTATTTTGAAAGGCAGAGAATAAAGGCTGAAGAACAAAAGAAAAAAAGCTCTGAAAGGAAAGAAGCCTGTTGATGATACTGAACCTCTTTTGTAGGCTAAGATAAAGTCTGGAAAAGGCATTTTCATTAAGGAGCCTAGTCAGTAATAGGATAACTAGGCTTATGTAAAAGAACAATGTAATATTTTGTTTTTTGTTCTAAAAGAAAATCTTGTAAACATATCATTTTTCTGAATTAAATGAAATCAGTTTTAGTATTAATTTTTGTTGTTGACAATGATTATATGTTAACCTGCTGTGAAATTGATGTACATCTATTTCTATTATGTTTTATTATGAGAGATGTATATGTTTGACTAATGATTATGACTTCTCAAAATAGGGGGAGATTGTTGGGTACATTGAAAAATATGTACTAGATTTGGAGAAGCCTCATCTCCGTCAATGATATGCATCAATTTGTATTTGATAGATGTTTGAGTTACATTGTGCAGGCTCAAGAATTTGAAGAAAACTTTCTAAGTACAAGTGTCGACACTTGTGAAGAAGTTGTGTCGACACCCAAGCTAAGTCGACACATATGAAGAAGTTGTGTCGACACCCAAGCTAAGTCGACACTTTTAAAGAAGTTGTGTCGACACTCAAACTGAGTCGACACCTAAAAAAGCAGCTGTGTCGACACCCAGAATTGTGTTGACACCTAAGATAGAATTTGTGTTGACACCTAATACAGGAGCTATGTCGACACCAAGGATCTATGTCGACACTGGAAGCAATTTTGTCGACACACTGGACTTGTGTCGACACATCAACTCTCAAAGTGCTGTGTCGAGATCAGAAGCAATTGTGTCTACACACAGGACTTGTGTCGATAGACACTCAACGCCATCTGGACACACTCAATACTGTCGACACACACTCAACGTCGTCTGTCGACAACAGCTATGTCGAGACTAGAAGGAATTATGTTGACACATAGGACTTGTGTTGACACACACTCAACACCGTCTGACATACATTCAACGTCATCTGTCTGCAGCAGTTATGTCGAGAACATGAAGACGTGTGTCGACACACTGGACTTATGTCGACACATACAACAGAAGAAGTGTCGAGTAGTAGAAGATTGACTGAGTCGACACATTGAATGATGTGTCGACATCATGAAGACTTGTGTCGACACTTAGCCTATATGTGTCGACACATGTGAAGCTGTTTGCAGAGTGGAATGTGCTGAGTTGGAAAGTCTTTGATGAATCAACAGACTTGACTGATGACTCGACAGCTGTCATAACCAACCGGTCATACACCTCTGTCAGAACTGTCAGAAGGTTGTTACAAACTGGATCAGCCGGTAACCATTAGGAAACTCTATATAAGAGTCGGATCTGTGACAAAAACAATACGACATACAACATAAGAAGAAGAAGAACAACACTAGAGAATTCTTCAACAAGAACAGGGAAAACCCTTACGAAGGCAGATCCAGAGCTGTCTGCAAGAAAGATTTCGAATTCATTCTGAATTTAAGGAAGAAGCTGACTGATGATCATCTTCTACATCAAGTGAAGATCCACCTTATTTTGTTCTATTAGGAAGCTTTGAAAAGCTAATTCAGGTTGGATCAGAAGGGTCAGTTCATTCAAGAACTGATCAAGAAGGCTACACCAATAGAGAAATCTAGCTGGTGAATTTTTCAGTATCTTTATATCATTCAATTTCTTGTAGGATTTTTTGTTAGATTTGAGTTGTAAGCCTAAAATTATAAAGGCTGAGGTAGGGCTTAGGGCCTGAGGTGTAAGACTTATGAAAAGTCTGAGTTGTAAGCCTAGTGATAAAGGCTGAGGTAGGGCTGAGGCCTGAGGTAGGATTCTTGGGAAGAATCTGAGGTAGGACCTGTTTAAGTATGAGCTGTAGGAACCATTCTAGTTCTTAGTTGTAAGATCTGCGGATCCGAGCCAGTGGATTTAAGTTAGGCTGAATCCAGTTATCTACTAGATAGGCAAAGGGGGAAAGTGGATGTACCCATACCTTAGGGAATCACTATAAGTCTGGTGTATGCTGTACTGTGAATTGTGGTCTGTGCTTTGAATTATCTGTGCAAAATTTAATCTAGATGTTTACCTATAAAAATTGTATTTAAAGTTTAGAACCTATTCACCCCACCCCCCCTCTAGGTGTTTAGGCTCTTGAAATCAAGTCTTTTAGAAAGGTTAACGACAAGGGTCAAGCACGTTCGTATTGAGGACTCCGAAGTCAAGCGACTTCTTAACAAGGAGATCAGGATGGTCAAGGTCCGTTGGGACAATTGCGGTCGGGAGGAGCTCTCTTGGGAGCGGGAGCAGACCATGCTCGAGGAGTACCCAAAGTTATTCCACTCAGGTACCGCTTTTGGTTTGTGTAACTTTTCCTTTCGGTAATTTCGTGGTTGGAATTCTTTTAAGAGGGAGAGAGTTGTAACGCCTCGAAACTCAAAAGAGCAACGAGCAGTGCTTTAAGGCAAGTTTGGACCTTGGTAAGGGTCACACGGCTTGGGACACGAGCATGTCCCAGGGCCATGTCGTGCTCGAGATTGACGTCTCACTGAGTGGTCGATGAAAATGCAAGCGTCAAGTGTCGAGATAGGGAACACGGCCTGAGACATGGGCGTGTCAGAGGTCGTGTCCTGCTCGGGTAGTTTGTTGGTTTGTGCTTATGGAGTTACACAGCCTGGGACACGTGCGTGTCCCAGGGCGTGTCTAGCATATGGCATGTGACACGGGCGTGTCACATGGCCGTGTCATGCTCGGGGCGTGTTTGGTCCCATGTCGTTTGAGGTACATGGCCTGTGACACGGGCGTGTCACTTGGGACACGAGCATGTTCCAATCCGTGTCACAGGCCGTGTCATGGTCGAGATTTTCCTGATTGACGGCGAATGAGGAACACATACTTTGACACGGGCATGTCGCAAGCCGTGTTCGGCCCATGAAGTTCATTTTAAGTGAGAATCGTGGCCGTTCGTTTCCTTATTTTTGGATCCAACGGCTTAGTGTTGTTCTTACTGGGATATACCCGGGAATATGGCTTAGAAACCCTCATTTCTTTTGGGTTCAATCTCTTTCTAAGTTCTAGAGAGAGGGGAGATTAAGGAGGAAGAAGGAAGAGATCTGGTCGCCAGAATAGTTCTGGAGCGCCAAATCGGAAGCCGAGTCCAGATCTACGGAGGTGAGATCATCGCGGTGCTTTCCAACCATATAGATTTCCATGGCGCCAAAGACTAATGCTAGGGTAACGATTCTCTTCTTGAGCATGTCAATCTCTCCTTCTTTTGCATAAGGAAACCCGCTCCCGTGAGTGTTTGGTGTTCCTTAGGGTAGATGTGAATAGTCACCCTTGTTTGCATGTAGAGTCCGGAATCGAGTTACAGACATAGGCATGGTGTGTGAAGCCTACCCTAACAAGTTGGTCTGGATCGATGATGTTTCATTATGCATGATTAACTGGAGAAGACTCCGTGCCTCTGGTTGTTTTCGGGTTTTCTACGAGGTAGATTGCAACAGGGAGTCTTGGGGATTAACTCCAAGGTGCACTCGGAAAACTCGGCGGAAACGCATTTCTGCCAACATGGTGGTTTGGGAGCCAGCCTTGAACATAACTGGGTTATGTGATGTTTTGATCATTTTGGGACTCGGGGAAGCTTTACCCGCTCATATGGCTTAAATTGACGTTGCGGTGTGAGCAACGGGTTAGGCAGAACCGTACCCGCTCTATGTCGTTCGGTTAAAGCAACCTAAGGTACGTAGTACTTACCATTGGCATAGATGGAGGTTCTTAGGCTTAGGCCAGAAAGACTAAAATGCTCACAAGTAATTCCGTCCAAGGGGCGGTGGTTAGACCGCAGTGTTGACCGGTTTCACCGTGTAAGTGCCCTAGAGCACGGGTTACGCGGCCGTGTGTGCCTGCACATGTGATGTTGTGATTATTCACTATAATGCTTATTATGCTAATAAGTGAAGGGAAGGAGTATCGCCACCCCGAGTTTGGGGGTGAGATCGTTATAATTTGGTCAGCCTTAGCTGACTGTTACTTTTATTTGCCACCATTGCGATGAATTGTGCTTGCAGGTGCTGCGGAGCCGAGTGGCAAATAGCGGGCCAAAGCCCTTGTTGTTGAGCCGACCCCTGAAGGCCTTATTTTGTTTACTTGTTTAATTCATGTGTGATCGGCCTTTGTGCCGAAGTATGGAAGACACTGTTTTAAATTTAGTGAACTCTTGTAAGACCATAAGGTCGGAACATTGTGTAATTTGTATTTCATTCCTGTTTGGGTTCGATAGTGGACATTCATGCTTGTGGCTGGATTCTTATTTTGCAACGTATTAAATTACTTCCTCTAGATGCTCTGTATAGGACGTTATGATTGAAAGAATGGTTTCAATGAGTAATCCTTCAGTCTGTCTGTGGTATATGGCATCGGGCCCCGACCAGACTTACTGTTATATGCTATGTGACGGATAGGGGTGTTACACTTGAGAGTTTAGCTACTTGCTCGAAAAGTAGGAATTACAAGTCTTTGTCGACATAGTAGTGTGCTTGTGTGTGCATGGGTGAGTCATCACAGTTCATTCATAACATTGCATTGCATTACATACATAAGATCCTCATCATATATGTTTGTATGGGCACTCTTATGTAATAAGTTACTTTACTGTTAAGCTGACCCTTAACTTATATGTCTATGGACCTATTTACTTTGATGGATGGATATGTTTTGAGTAGAATTGCTAGAATATAATGTTTATAATGATGTTATACCATTACTACTGTTGTTACTCATGTTTTATATATTCTCCACCTACTTTTACTACTGCTTACATATATTGTACCCTTTTTTTTTCTCCGCCCGATGCCTAAGAGTTGGCGGGGGAGAAGATGTGATAGCCACTTAGTCTTTATGACTAACGGTTTCTACGTCTTCCTTTTTAGTAGGAAACCCCACAGATAGAGCATCAACAGGTTGTATAGGAGGGCAACAAGGCCAGGGTGATAGGTCCTAATACGATGCTACCATCGCTGTCGTTCGTTATTGATGTTAGTTTTGAGAGACTCTTATTATAGCCCCTTTGGGCAATTTGTACTCTGATATTATAGAAGCCTTGTTATTGATTCTTTTTATTGATGTACTAGTTTGACTTATATACTTGTGTAGATTTTGACTTATGTTTATAATCTTTATGTTAGGTTGTCATTGATGATATTGATCTTAGCCGTTCGGATAGGAGTCTTGCATTACAGGTCGACCTGTGTATTGGAGCTACTGCAAGGCGGATGTTCTGGGAATAAGACTCCCCTCGGCCGTGTCTTGTGTTCCGGGAGGGGGGGGGGGGGTATTACAAATGGTATCAAATTGCAACAATCCTCAACTAAAGAAGTCATTGAACAATGGTGCCACCACCGTTCGATTGGTCAGATTGCGGACAAACTCACATAGCGGAAGCAGTGGTGTGCCCATGTGTAATTCACACTTAGTATGTTCAGTCGTTACCCTACGTTTAGGCAACCTGACCTTAGGTTTGCAACTTTATGTGTAGATTCTGGTATGTGTAGAGCCAGTAGTGAGCACTCACTCCCCTTTCATCTCTACCCAGGTTCAGCAGTATGAGTTGGGATAGACACTTATGATGATCTTAGATGCCTTCAGGTCTCAACAGGCCCTTGTTTAGCAACAAGCCCCAGGATCAAACTGGTTGAGAACCTTTCGAGCCCTCTCCCCGCCTGCTCATCTTGGGACGGAGTCGGTTGTCCGTACTGATGAGTGCTATGACACTGTGTAAGAGTTAAGGGTTGTAATCAGATGTCCAGCCAATATGGTTGTGACCTTAGCAGTGTCATTCTTGGAATTGCATGCGAAGAGGTGGTGGAAGTCCCTCATGGGTTCCACTTTTCAAGGCCGAGTGTACACGAAGATCAGTTGGAATGAGTTTTCTAGAGCTTTCTTGGAGCATTTCATTCCCCTGACTGCCCGAGACGAGCTTGAAGAAAGATTCCTGGAGTTGAAGCAATGATCTAAGTCCGTGACAGAATATCAAAGGGGTTTTCATCACCTTGCTAGGTTCGCTGATGCCTACGAGTTGGATGACCATGGTTATGCAAAGCAGCTTTACAAAGGCTTGTGAGATCCCTAAGGCAAGCCCTTATGTTTATAGTGGACTTGAGCTTGACAGAGATAATAGATATCGCCAAAAGGCTGGAAGCGGATCATTTGGGAGTCCAAGCTAGCGGTAAGAGACCCACTGAGGGAGTAATGGAAGAAAATTTGCACCCTGTATGTTGTTGTCTTCAATTCAGGCCCTTAAGGCCCATATGAAAGGGGATGAAGTATATGTGATATGTTTTGAATTAAAAGAGATGGCACCAATATGAAAGATGTGCAGGTAGTGTGGGACTTCCCTGAGGTATTTCCTGAGAAGTTCCCAAGATTACCCCCACATAGAGAGCTGGACTTTCAGATTAAATTAGTACCGGGTGGCAAGCCCGTCTCTTGGATCCCGTACCGAATGGATCCAAAGGAACTCGCCGAGTTTAGAGTTCAGTTACAGGAGTTGGTAGATTCAGGATTTGTTCTCCAAAGTTCATCACCGTGGGGAGCCCCTGAATTGTTTCTTAAGAAAAAGGACGGGTCACTACGGTTGTGCATAGACTACTGGGAACTCAATCGATCAATGGTGCAGAACACCTATCCTCTACCCCAGATCAACGTATTGTTCGATCAGTTAGTGGGAGCACATTGGTTTCCAAATTGGATCTGTGCTCGGGGTACTATCCGTTAAGAATACAAGAGGAAGATATCCTGAAGATAGAGTTTAGCTCGAGATATGGTTTGTACGAGTTCACGGTGATGTCGTTTGGACTCACAAATGCCCCTTCTGCGTTCATGAGTTTGATGAACAAGGTGTTTGGGCCATATTTAGAAATTTTCATCATCATCTTCATCGATGTAATTTTTGTCTATTCGAAGACGGAAGAGGAACATGTTGAACACTTAGCCCTAATTTTGAAGAAGCTCAAAGAGCATGCCATGTTGTCTAAGTTCAGCAAATGCAAAATTTGGTTCCGAGAAGTTTCCTTCTTGTGTCATGTGATTAGTAGAGCTGGGTTAGCAGTAGACCCGACCAAGGTGCGTTCCATGAAGGAATGGTCGCCTTTGAAGGCAGCGACCGATGTATGGAGCTTCCTTGGACTTGCTGGGTATTATTGCAAGTTCGTGAAACGATTCTCGAAGATATCCCTTCCCATCACTACTTTGATGAAGAAATGTGTGCCATATGAGTGGACACCTCAGTGTGAAGCTGCATTTCAAGAGCTGAAGGATCGACTTACAACCACACCCATCCAAGCTCTTCAATCGGAGAAAGAAGGATTTCAGGTTTATCCTAATGCATCCTATCAAGGGATGGGAGCACTATTGATGCATCACGTGCATGTGATCGCTTACACTTCAAGGTAGTTGAAGAAGCATGAAGTTAATTTTCTGGTAGATGATTTGGAGTTGGGAGTAGTGGTGTAACATTGCATTTTGCCCTAGGCCCCTCCTTGCACGTATTTTGAGTCAAGAGAATTGACTCAGGCTCGGGAAGCGTCTAGTGAGTCGACTGGACTCGACAAATAGAATAGATTTTTACTTAGAATAATTCTAGAACCTGAAGGAATTGAGTGCGTTGAATGCACTCTATGCCACTTGATGAATTATGCTGAGGCATTGAGTGGACTTAGCACCACTCGAAGAAATTATAATTAGAATGTTTTTTGGACTCAGGGCATCGAGTGCGTTGAGTGCACTCGACGCCATTCGACGAATTATGTTAAGGCATTGACTGGACTCAACACCACTCAATGTATTTTACTTATAATAGTTTCTAGAAGTTGAGGCATTTAGTGAGGTCAAAGCGGCGTTGAGTGGTCTCAACGCCACTCAACGCTTTTAACTTAGATCTATTCTGGATGATGTTCGCATTGAGTGAAGTCAATGCGGCATTGAGTGGTCGCAACACCACTCAACACTATTCTGGCTAATGTTGGCATTGAGTGAAGTCAACGCGGCATTGAGTGGTCTCAACGCCACTCAACAATTTTAACATAGAATTATCCTGATGCTATTGGGATTGAGTGGAGTTAACGCGGTGTTGAGTGGTCTCAACGCCACTCAACGCTTTTAACTTGGAAATATTCTAGATGACTGGGCCAATGAGTGAAGTCAATGTGGCATTATGTGGTCTCAACGCCACTCAACTCTTTTTACTTAGAGTAATTTTGAGGCCTATATGCGTCGAGTGCGTTGAGTGCACTCGACGCCACTCGACGATTCATCAAGTAAAGGAGGCATACTCAAAGATTTGGACTTAATGGATTTTTTGGCTCAGTCTGCTTGCTGCCACATGCACGGTCTGATCTGGATTTTTGGGATTTGCGCCAAATGACTTAAATTTTACGCGTCTTTTCAAAAAGACATATTTATAGTAATAATAGGCGATCCAATGTTAGGGTGATACATGGCAGGGCAACCTAACCCTAGTTATCATTATAAAAGGAGACTTACGGAAACCCTAGTCGTCACTTCGCCATTTTTGCCGAGCAATTATCCTTGCCGAACCTGATGGAGAAGGAGATCACCGGAGTTGGATCTTTCAGAGGAAAGTCTTCCCTTCCTCTTCCCCGTAAAGAACAACACCAACAAGGAGAAAGATTCTGCCAAGGTGAGTGACGAGATCAATGGCCGGAAATGCCGGAAATGAGGAGAGCTTCCTACCCTCTCCCTTAGTGCTAGATCTGTAGTTATTTATTAGGAGAGATGTAGAATCAAAGTGTTTGACTTGTGAGATGAAGATCTCATAGGTAGAGACCATGCTAGGGCTTGTGCCCTAGATATTTAATGTCTTCAACCTCTTCTATCTTCTTTGTGAAGATGGTGGACTTTGTTTCGTGAAGAGAAATGGTCTATTGAGGGTGAATAAGGGAGGAGGAAGTTCTACCTATAGTTTTTATTACATGTCTAAAGGAAGAAGACGGACCGATTTTGTTCATTTTGCTTTAAGATGCGTGAAAAATCTGTTTTCTGTGTGCAACGAACTTCAAGGCCGTTTTCGAGTATGTTATGGCCAGATCTAGGCTTTCGACTAAACACAAAATTCGTAGCCCTTAGAAAGTACTTTCAAACAAATGGTTACATGTTTTCATACGATTCCTATAGAATTGAGAATGTCAAGTTGAATTTATTGTACAATCAAGTCTTAAGTACATGTTGTTCTCGGGTTAGTGCAGATCGGGGTTCAAATTTGGTAGAGAGGTCATAGTAAATTGACATTGAGATTTGCTGAACTTAATTTATGGATGTTTGTGATAAACAAGGATTGATGGGATAGATCTTTAAGAAAGTAAATAAGGTTGAGGTTTTTGTAAACTTAGTCTATATGTAATCTTGATAAAAAAAAGGTTTGGTGGAACATGATTGTACCAGCGGTTTGAAGGAGGTTGACGAACAAATGGTTTGGGTAAGCTAGTGAGAAAATAGATTGATACTTTTGATTGTACAAATAATTTTCCCGTGGAAGAATAATTAATTGTGAATGGTTGACTTTAAGAAGGAATTGGATGACGTTAATGCCTGGTAGAATGATAGGATGATTAATGGAATTTGTATAAGAGTCCACTTCCTAGAGTTGTGCCTCCCTATGGGTAGGAGTGTGAGTTTTGTATGTTGTATAAGGTGGCTTGCCACTAGTGTAAATGAAGAACCCTTGTGTGGAAGGGAAATGTGGAAGGGTTGGAAGTGTGTGTGTGTTTGCCACACTAGAATGATGTTTTGATAAGGGACTCGGTGTAGAGCCTTAGCGTGCAGTTGAGCATAGGATGTGAATAATAAGAAGGGACTCAGTGTGGAGCCCTTGGGTGCTGTTGAGCACTAGATTGTTGATGGTGTAATATCCCTCAAACAACTAGACCCCCAAGAGTGGTTTTATCATGACAAGGGCATGACAAAACCCTAGGAAGCCCCAGAAGACCAAATGAACCTACAAAATAAGGTGAGATCAACATGGTCTGCAATTAGCACATTTCAAATGCTATCCCTAGGGTTTGAATTTAGGGTTTAAACTTGACTCTAGGACCCTACCACAACTTCCCTTGCCCTTTAGGGGGCCCATTGGATAACTATGGACCCATTAGGGCAAACCCTAGAGGCCGTGCTGACCAAAGTCAACCATATCCCTAATTAGGTCAAACTAGTTCACCCATGGTCAATTGGTCCCCCTCCCTTAGCCAAAGGGCCCCACCTAGACCTTCCAAATCCCTAAGGGAGGCCAATGGGTCACAAAGGACCCATTGGGGTCAACCAAGGAGGCTAAGTTGACCCAAGCCAACCCTAGCCCTAATTTGGTCAAAGTACCCTTCCTAAGGGTCAAGTGACCACCCAAGGTGCCAAACTTACCACACTAAGGTTTCCCTAGACCTTAAGAGAGGCCAAGGGGTCACTAATCACCCCTAGGGTTAGCTAGGTCACCCAATGTGGCCTAAGGTTGAGCTAACCCCCTTTTAGTTAAGTTAACCCAAATAGGCTAACTCAAGTTCAAACCCAAATCCATTTGGGCTAGCTTCATTTTAATCATCTAGATGTGTTTAGGGGGTATAACATGACTGAATTAATGCATCAATTTCGGCCAAGGTGACTAGGAGAGAGAAAAGCTCCACTTGCCCTTTAATGGAGGAAAGAGAAATTTTGAGGAAGAGCATTCATGTCTAAGGGAGACTAAGGGCCCCTCTCTTCATCTCTAATGCTTTAATTCTATTCCCCATTTAGTGTAGAGAAGGCCAGGTGTCATTTTGGTGGCTGTTCAATGGCTGGAACATTGAAACCACCCATGGAGGAAACCTCTTTATTATCCATTAATAGGGCCATGAAGAAAGACACCTCCCCTCCCCATTCTGATTCTTTAAAAAGACTCCCCGGACCAAGAGGAGTCATTTACACTCTTCCCTCTATGAAATCAAGTCCTTCCTCAGTACTATTGCAGAACTCCGACGACTCCTTCACTGCAAATGGCGACCTAGCAATCGAAACGGCTGCGCTCAACCCAGAAGGTCGATTTCTCACCCTCTCCCTCAGTGTTAGGATCCTAGATCAAAAAGGAGAGATATCGGGCTCAATTGAGCCCGATCAAGTGAGCTTTTTCCAAAATTTTCCGAGCTTTTCTCACCTCTCGGGTTCGCCGGTAAAATCCTCTTCGACGGCTGTGCCGCCGCCTGGAGATAGCCACCACCTCAACGAAGGTGGTGGAGGCAGAGGCCGGCAGGGGAGATGGCCAGGTGGCTGGAGGCAGCGCTTGGAAAGGGATCTAGAATGGGGCCAATCTCAACCGTAGGTTGGAGGTTGAAGATGACCAGGTGCCGAACGATTTGTGCCAAGATTCATGTCGCCTCCGATTTAATCTTCGGATTAATTAATTCCTTTTATTTGATTTCTGTCACACTAATTTTAGTAAATGTTTCTATTTATTAAAAATACTTAGACGCTTCTATAGAAAAGGTGGTCAACAACAAAGTTGTAGCCCTTGAGGTCTATTTTAATTTAAAATTTGTTTCAACTAATTTGGCTCAGTAGTCTGACCTCAGCACCCAAAATGGTGCAGTCTATACTTAGGACTAGTCAGAGATTAAAATGAGTGCCCCTAATTAACCACATGTCCAAATGACATGAACTTTGGGAAAGGAGTCAATCTTATCTATACCTAGGACATAGCCAAAAATTATAATTTTTGGAGAAAACTTTTCTATAGTTTTGGTAAAAATTATATAATCCTAGTATAGTTTAATTCAGGGGTCTAATGACCTCGCCAACCCCCAAAACTTTGGTGGATGGTCTTAGGGGTCATCATGAGTCACTGGTTAAAATCGCAACCCATTTGAGTATGATTTGATTGGGTTTAAATGTGACTAAAGTTTGGGCCCTTAAGGGTGAGTTTAGGGTTTAGGATTCTTGGGGCATGGAGGGGCCAATCCTCACCCAAAGGGGTTGGGGCTCTGGCCAAAGTCCTAAGGTTAGTAGGGTCACCCTCTCTTAGAGTTTGGGGTGGGTTAGGGTGGTTGAGACCTAGTGCCCTAGTTCAAAGCCTTTGATTGAGCTTTTTAGGGTTTGTGAAGGACTTAGGGTGTTTAGTCCTTGTTTGGACTTGGGGTTTACCCTATGGGTTTCTAGGGTGGAGTAATGCCCTAGGGTTCCAATGACCTTGGATTTCCATGGGGTGATGGTAGGAGTCATTTTTATAGTCATATTAATCTCTGGAATATTTTATATGTTGTTGGGATGAGTTTACAAGTAGGTTCCTTTTTAAAGTTCACTATCATGGGTTTTTTTTAAAAATTTTATATATTACTTTCTAACCTTGAAATTGCATTAGATTTAGTTAGTTATGTTTTAAGACCATAACAATGCTCTAGAAATTTTAGTATGAATTTTAGATCTATAATTGGAGTACTTCATTCACAACCCATCAAATTGCTCTATCTATTTAGGAATTTCTTATGAATTAACCTCTTACTAGAAACTCATGAAATTTAGTCAGAGGACCTTTTATGACATTGTAAAGATCTGTAAATTTTTATGGAATTTTTAGAAGTCTGTTTACAGGGGTTGCTTCACAAGGTGCTTATCTCTATGTAAAATTAATTGATTTTATTTTGGTACCTAATTAGATTGATAAATTATGATCTTTGGTCAGAGGTCCTTCCTTGTAACCCTAAAGATTCAGTAATTTTTCCATAATTTTTTGATGAAAAATTTTAGTACTTCCTTCTTTACTCATAATTATTAGATTTATTATGGATTAATTAATTAGATGCCAAAACATATATGAAAAGTTATGAAACTTGGTATTCTCTGATTTTTAGGCATTATATGGAGTTCATAATTTTTTGGTGGTCATAACTTATGTAAATCTAGTACTTTATGTTCAAAATCACCTATGCCCTTAATTTGGGAATAAATAAATAAATGACAATTAAATTAGGAAAATTACAAGTTTCTGATTCTGGACTTAGCCTACTATTGTCACTATAGACCCCCAATAATTATCTTAGGGCATTCAGATGAATATTTATGGGGGTCACCTTTTTTGCATGTCATTTAGCTCACTAGGTCTGCTCATAGCAAAACAACAATATCAGGGTATCTTGAGAACTTAGGTATAGGGTAAAGGGGTATGTGGTATACTTAACCTATAGAGTATGAATGAGGTCATCAATGTAGGTCAGGTTGTTAGAGCCTGGTTGGCTAGGTAAAGGTCATACCTAGGAGCGACGAATGATCGTCCTTCCCTGGTGATAGAGTCCAAATACACTTAGGAATAGTTCAAGAGTAAATCAGTGAGTTGGGACAAGGGTAGTAACCAATAACAATAAGTTCCTTGCGAAAGGGAGCTTTGGGCTTCAGCCCATTATAATTCCTAGTGTCCTCGAGAGCCCTTCACAGGGAATGCCCTGGGCAGTCCAAGGTTAACGTAAACTGTAAGAGTAAATTGATTACAGGAGTAATTAGTCTATACTAAAACTCCACTTACACTCACCTCTAGTTTCAGGGTTTTTAGTTTAGCTTGGTTATTCGAGCGGCATGCTCGGTGGTTTTTGTAGTGGGCAGGTTATCCCGGCGAGCCGATGGCTCGGTAGGTAGTTTTGACGGACGGGTTAGTCTGGGGATCCTATTGCTCGGAAGTTCTTGTTTGTATGTGCATAATATAAGGTGGTGGGTCTTTGAACTTGATAGTCGTTCACGCCGACGTCGGTACATTGACTCGACGAGTGTGGTTCACACTTAGCCAAAGAAAGACTGGTGGTTTTGCCAGCAAGGTACGCAGTGGCTCCATGGTGTGTCTTTCATATTGAGGCGTACAAAGGTCTAGGTTGGGTGGCATGAATGCCGGCCTAGTAGTTGGGCTGGCCCATCCCACTGCCTCCGTTTGCCACAGCGTGAGGTTCTTGAGAGTTTAGCTAACTCCAAAATGGGTGAACTAAAGGTATGTGCGCATATAGTCATGTGAGTGAGTTGCACTTGTATCAACATAACATTTCATCCACATAATATTTCACTACACTCATACTTGCATAAAACCTAACACCCCATCGTATAACCTAGTATGAGAAAGCTTATACGATGGGAGCCTTGCAAAAGACCCCTTAACCTATTAGTTTTTATGGACATTCATATAAGTTAAGGTTGTTCTTTAATCTAGTTTTCTCTCTTACTGTTCTTACTTTACTGCCTTACTTTAGTATTATCTTATTACTGTTGTCCACCTTTATAGATCTGTGATATCACTGGTAATTTAGGTCCGCTGTCATCTGCTTTGATACTTCTCCACCTCAATATCTTCCCTATCCTCCATCCCGAACGGTGCCTAGGAGTCGCGTGGGGAGGCGGGGATGATAGTTAGCTTAGTTTTATGACTAATGGTCAGTGGACCATATTTTTTCAGGGGCTCTGGATAGGAGACACGTAGTAGCCGGAGAGGTAGCACCAGCAGGGCACGGTTCATATGGAGGTGGGCCAGCTTAGCACGCGATCACCCGCTTCTAGATACGTGAGTGTTTAGTTTTATTAACTTTCGCGAGTGGCCTTATAGTGAAGATTCTGATGTACCGGGCATAAGCCCGTTTACCTTTCTGCTCGTCTTTTTCGATAGTCTTTTTATTTTGGGACATACTATGATTCATGCTATATATTTATATGTGATATGTTTTCTGGACTTGGTATTTACTGTCTTCTTTTATAAGCTTCCGCATCTTTGGTGATTCTGTTATGCCAGCAGGGTTGGCGTTTCGTAGAGTCGACCTTCCCGAGCGAAGGTGTTACCGTGAAATTGCGATTCTAGGCATAAGACCTGGTAGCGTAGCAAAAAAAGGGGTCTTACAAATTGGTATTAGAGCAACCTCGATCCGAAGAAAAAGAAGTCCACAAAAACTCGGGCCACCCCGCACGAGATTAGTTTGGGGACAAACTAGCAGCTGAAGCAATGGTGTGCCCATAAGGGGAAATCACATGCAAAAGTCCCATCTCTTTTCTTCATTTCCTTTATCGTCTAAAAATTGGAATTCTCCTTTGTAGCCTACGACGAACCCTACTCCCTAGTAGGGGGTACTGTATGCTCAGAACGTGATTCCACCCCCGCCAGCTCCGACTACGTTTCAGCAGACAGAGATAGGACAGACTTTGACAGCTATTCTAGAGGCCTTCAGGGCTCAGCAGGCTCCGGCTCCTCAGCCAAATCCCGGGGTAAACTGGCTGAGTGTCTTCCGGGCGCTTTCTCCCCCATCCTATCTCGGGACGGAGACTGTAGTTCGTACGGAGGAGTGGATGGACATCATTTACGAGATGCTGGCCAGTATTAGATGCCCAACAGAGGAGACTGATACTTTGGCAGTGTCATGTCTAGATTCGCATGCGAAGAGGTGTTTGGAGTCGCTTCTGGACACCACCTTTGCTGGAGTGGATAATGCAGACATTTCCTGGGAGTTGTTCAGGGCAGCCTTACTGGATCATTTTGTACCATGGTCAGCGAGGGATGAGTTAAAGGATAGGTTCTTGCAGTTGAGGCTAGGAAGAAAGACAGTTTTGGAGTACTATCGGGAGTTTACTCATTTAGCCCGCTTTGTGGATTCATACCAGTTGGATGATACGGGCTATGCGAAGAGGTTCTACAAGGTCCTTCACGATGATACGAGGCATGCCCTCCTCTTCATCTCTGATGGGAGTTTGACCGGGATTTTTGAGATGGACAAGAAGCTGGAGACAGACTAGATTGTTATTCGGGGCTGGAAGAGATCGGCCAATGACGCTGTGATCGGTGGTAAGAGAGACCAGTCGAGGGATCAAGTTATTGGGGAAAAGTGGAACGGGGATTAGCCTCGTCAAGAAGACAGACAGGAGCAGAGGACCCCGGTGGTGTTGGCTCCTCAGCCACTATAGATGAGGAGATGCCGTGGGCAGTGGAGGAGGCACCGACATGTTATCAGTACAACCAGCCGGGGCACATTGGGAGAAACTGTCCCATAAGAGTAGCACAATTACCAGCACTCCAGGAGGCCCCACCTACTCGGCAGATTGGTGGGGAGGGATGTGGCCGAGGCTATAGATTTCAGGGAAGAGATCGCAGGCAAGTCAGGGGGCAGGTTTATGCCTTGGATCTAGCACAGCCCCGGGACCCGGAGATGGTAATAGCAGGTACATCTAAATTTTTAAGTTCTTTACTTTATAAGATTAGATTATGTTGATTTGAAATAGTTTAAATATTAAGGAAGAATCTTACACTAGATAACTAAGAATAGTCTAATAAACTCAGGAGTAGTGTTGGTGTGTGGCAAGCCTACCCTCACTTTCTTCAACACGGGGGTATCATACAATTTCGTTTCAGTGGACTTCATCGAGGAGCTTGAGGGCGTTAGATTTTACACGAGAGCTACCGGGAGGGTGCGTCTCCCTAATGGGATGGTGGTCTGATCTAGTACGAGTTGCATCCTGAGGGTGACCATCGATTGGTCGATCCTCGAAGCCCCGACGACCATCCTGAGCTGGCCGGACTTCGATCTCATTCTTGGAATGACATGGCTTTCCAAGAACCATGCTCAGTTTAACTTCCCAGCGAGGAGGGTTATACTCAGATATGGCATTGTTTATGCAATGTTCGAAGGTACTACTCCATTTTCCCGCCTCTTTCTCTCATCTATTCAGGATGTCAAAACCCACCTACAGGGAGACGAGGTTTACTAGGTGTTGTTCGAGATGGTTGAGGTCAAGGGCTCTGTCACTGATTTTCATGGTGGTTCAAGACTTTGCTGACGTATTACCAGAGAAGCTTTTAGGGTTACCACCGCATTGAGAACAGGATTTCCAGATACAGCTCATGTCGGGGGCTAAGCCGGTATCGAGAGCTCCCTACCGTATGGCCCCGAAGGAGCTGGTAGAGTTTCAGAGCCAGTTGGAGGAGCTGGTAGAAGCAGGATTTGTCAGGCCGAGCTCCTCTCCTTGGGGAGCTCCAGTTTTATTCGTGAAAAAGAATGACGGCACGCTCCGCTTCTGCTTTGATTACAAAGCCCTGAACAGGCTCACGGTCCAAAACACGTATCCCTTGCCCAGGATTGACGAGTTGTTTGACCAGTTGGAGGGTGCTCATTGGTTTTTGAAGTGGATCTGCGATCAGGATACTACCAGCTCTGTATTTAGGTGGAGGACATTCTGAAGACAGCCTTTAACAGTAGATATGGGCTATTTGAGTTCACAGTGATGCCCTTCGGCTTCACGAATTCCCCATCTGCGTTCATGAGCCTGATGAATAGGGTATTCAAGGCTTACCTTTACATTTTGTCATAGTTTTTATAGATGACATCCTCATCTATGTGAGGACTGAGGAGGAGCATGCTTGTAACCTGGAACTGACCTTGTAGAAGCTCCAAGAGCACAGGTTATATGTAAAGTTCAGTAACTGCTAGTTCTAGCTATAGGAGGTGGCCTTTCTAGGCCATATTATCAGTGGAGTCGGTCAGGATTAACGATACAGCAGTACGGACCCTGCGGTACAAGAAGGTCCCATTGGTCAAAGTCCCGTGGAGGAACAATGGGCAGGAGGAGCACACTTGGGAACCACGGGACCTGATGCTGTAGAAGTACCCGAGACTCTTCGTGGCAGGTATAATTTCAACCTTCTAAGAGATGTTACACATTTTTCCTTTCTCTCTAGAATCCAGCAGGTCTAACCTGAATTTCGGGGACAAAATTTTTATTTTTATGTATTGGAATTTGTAACATCCCATAAAAACTAGACCCCAAAGAGTGGGTTTGTCATGGAAAGGGCATGACAAAACCTCTAAGAAGCCCAAAAGACCAAGTGAACCTAGAAAAGAAGGTGAGATCACCATGGTCTGCCATTAGCACATTTCAAATGCTATCCCCAGTGTTTGACTTTAGTGTTTTAACTTGACTTAAGGACCTTAACACAACTTCCCTAGCCCTTTAGGGGGCCCATAGGATCATTATGGACCCATTAGGGACAACCCTAGAGGCCAAGCTAACCAAAGTTAACCCTAACCCTAATTAGGTCAAACTAGTTCACCAATTGTCAATTAGTCCCCCCCTAGCCAAAGGGACCCACCTAGACCTTCCTAAGCCCTAAGGGAGGCCAATGGGTCATTAAGGACCCATTGGGGTCAACCAAGGAGGCTAAGTTGACCCAAGCCAACCCTAGCCCTAATTTTGTCAAAGTACCCTTCCTAAGGGTCAAGTGACCCCCCAAGGTGCCAAACACACCACACCAAGGTCTCCCTAGACCTTAGGAGAGGCCAAGGGGTCACTAATCACCCCTAGGGTTAGCTAGGTCACCCAATGTAGCCTAGGGTTGAGCTAACCCCCTTTGAGTTAAGTTAACACAAATAGGCTAACTCAAGCTCAAACCCAAATCCATTTGGGCTAGCTTCATTTTAATCATCTAGATTGGTTTAGGGGGTGTAACTTGACTTAATTAATCCATCAATTTTAGCCAAGGTGACTAGGAGAGAGAACAGCTCCACTTGCCCTTTAATGGAGGAGAGAGAAATTATGAGGAAGAGCATTCATGGCAAAGGGAGACCAAGGGCTCATTTCTCCATCTCCAAAGCTTTGATTCTATTCCCCATTCAGTGTAGAGAAGGCCATGGGTCATTTTGGTGGCTGTTCAATGGCCGGAACAGTATAACCACCCATGGCCGAAACCTCATCATTAGCCATTAATGTAGCCATGAAGAAAGACACCTCCCCTCCCCATTTTGATTCCTTAAAAAGACTCCCCAGACCCAGATGAATCATTTACACTCTTCCCTCAACGAAATCGAGTCCTTCCACAGTGCTGTTGCAGAACTCTGATGACTCCTCCACCGCAAATGGCAACCTGGCAATCGGCACGGCTGTGCTCCACCCAGATGGTCGATTTCTCCCCCTCTCCCTCAGTGCTAGGATCCTAGATCAAATAAAAGAGATATCTGGCTCAATTGAGCCCGATCAAGTGACCTTTTTCCAAAATTTTAAGGCTTTTCTCACCTCTCGGGTTCGTCGAAAATAGCCACTCTGGCGGCCGTGCCGCCTCCTGGCAATAGCCACCACCTCAACAAAGGTGGTGGAGGAGGTGGCCGATCGAGGAGATGGTCAGGTGGCCTGCGGAAGTGCTTGTAAAGGGCTCCGGATGGGGGAATCTAAGTCGTAAGATGTTGGTTGAAGATGACCAGCTGCCGCACAATTTGTGCCAAGATTCGTGCCGCCTCTAATTTAATCTTAGGATTAATTAATTCCTTTTATTTTATTTTTGTCACATTAATTTCAGTAAATGTTTCTATTTTTTAAAAATACTTAGAGGCTTCTACAGAAATATTTGTCAACAACAAAGTTGTAGCCCTTGAGGTATATTTTAATTTAAAAAAAAATTCAACCAATTTGGCTAAGCGATCTGACCTCAGCACCCAAAAAGGTGCTGTCTATACGTAGGGCTAGTCAGATATTAAAATGCGTGCCCTTACATAACTACATGTCCAAATGACCAAAAAATTGGGAAGGGAGTAAATAATATTTATACCTAGGACTTAACCAAAAATGATGGTTTTTGGAGAAAACCTTTCTATAGTTTTGGAAAATATTTAATAATCCTAGTATAGTTTAATTTAGTGTCCTATGACCTCACCAACCCCCAAAACTTTGGTGGATGGTCTTAAAGGTTATCATAAGTCACTGGTTAAAATCTAAACCCATTTGAGTATGATTTGATTGGGTTTTTAATTGACTAAAATTTGGGCCCTTAAGGGTGAGTTTAGGGTTTAGGAATCTTGAGGCATGGAGGGGCCAATCCTCACCCAAAGGGGTTGGGGCTCTGGCCAGAGTCCTAAGGTCAGTAGGGTCATCCTCTCTTAGAGTTTGGGGTGGGTTAGGGTGGTTGAGCCCGAGTGCCCTAGTTCAAAGCCTTAGATTGAGCTTTTTAGGGTTTGTGAAGGACTTAGGGTGTTTAGTCCTTATTTGGACTTGGAGTTTACCTTATGGGTTTCTAGGGTGGAGTAATGCCCTAGGGTTGTTGTAGGTGGTAGTTGGACTCTTGCACCCCACTTAAATAACTTTATGCCTAATTAGTCCCTTGCACCTTAAAGAATAATTTAGGGGTCCTATGACCTTGGATTTGCATGGGATGATGGTAGGAGTCATTTTTAAAGTCATATTAATCTCTGTAATATTTTACATGTTGTTGGGATGAGTTTACAAGTAGGTTCCTTTGTAAATTGCACTATCATGGGTTTTCTTGAAGAATTTTTATATATGACTTTCTAATCTTGAAATTGTGTTAGATTTAGTCAGTTATGTTCTAAGACCATAAAAAAGCTCTAGAATTTTAGTATGAATTTTAGATATATAATTGGAGTACTTCATTCACAACCCATCAAGTTGCTCTATCTATTTAGAAATTTCTTATGAATTAATGTCTTACTAGAAACTCATGAAATTTAGTCAGAGGACCTTTTATTACATTGTAAAGATCTGTAAATTTTTGTGAAATTTTTGGAAGTTTGTTTACAGGGGTTGCTTCATAAGGTACTTCCCTCTAAGTAAAATTAATTGATTTTATTTTTGTACCTAATGAGCTTGATAAATTATGATCTTTGGTCAGAGGTCCTGTCTTGTCACCCTTAAGATTCAGTAATTTTTCCATAATTGTCTGATGATAAATTTTTGTACTTCCTTTTTTACCTATAATTATTAGATTTATTATGGATTAATTAATTAGTGGCCAAAAAATTTATAAAAAGTTATGAAACTTGTTATTCTCTGATTTTTAAGCATCATATGGATTTCATAATTTTTGGGTGGTCATAACTTATGTATATCTAGTACTTCATGTTCAAAATCACCTATGGCCTTAATTTGGGAAGAATTAAATAAATGCCAATTAAATTAGGAAAATTACAAGTTTCTGGAGTTAGTATAATCTTGTCACTATAGACTCCCAATAATTATCTTAGGGCATTCAGATGAATATTTATGGGGGTCACCTTTCTTGCATGTCATTTAGCTCACTAGGTCTGCTCATAGGAAAATAGCAATATCAAGGAATCTTGAGAACTTGGGTATGGGGTAAAGGGGTATGTGGTATACTTAACCTGTAGAGTATGACTGAGGTCATCAATGTAGGTCAGGTTGTGAGAGCCTGGTTAGCTAGGTTAAGGTCATACTTGGGAGCGACGAATGATCGTCCTTCCCTGGTGAGAGAGTCCAAATACACTTAGGAATAGTTAAAGAGTAAATCAGTGAGTTGGAAAAAGGGTAGTAACCAATAACAATAAGTGCCTTGAGAAAGTGAGCTTTGGGCTTTGGCCCATCGTAGTTCCTTGTGTTCTCGAGAGCCCTTCACAGGGAATGCGTTGGGCAGTCCATGGTTAACGTAAACTATAAGAGTAAATTGATTACAAGAGTAATTAGTCTATACTAAAAATTCACTTACACTCACCTCTAGTTTCAGGGTTGTTAGTTTAGATTGGTCATTCGAGCGGTATGCTCGGTGGTTTTAGTAGTGGGCAGGTTAGCCTAGCGAGCCGGTGGCTCGGTAGGTCGTTTTGACGGATGGGTTAGTCCGGTAAGCCTATGGCTAAGAAGTTCTTGTTTGCACGTGCATAAAAAAAGGTGGTGGGTATTTGTTACCTTATAGTCGTTCATGCCAATATCGGTACGTTGACTCGGAGAGTGTGGTTCACACTTAGCTAAAGAAAGATTGGTGGTTTTGCCAGCAAGGTACACAGAGGCTCCATGGTGTGTCCTTCATGTTGAGGCGTACAAAGGTCTAGGTTGGGTGGCATGAATGCCAGCCTAGTAGTGGGGCTGGCCTGACCCATTGCCTCTGATTGCCACAACGTGAGGTAGCTGAGTGTTTAGCTAATTCAAAAATAGGGGAACTAAAGGTCTGTGCGCATAGAGTGAAAGTGAGGGATAGATCTTAGCATTACTCTAGAGGGGGTAAGTAGAGTATTACAAATTTGTTAACATGTTTTTATAGCGGATTAAAAGTTAGTGATATATATATATAAGTGTAATGAGAAATATCACAACACACAAGCAAAAAGTAAAGGCAAACTAGACGATAAAAGGAGTTTATAGTGGTTCCCCAATAAACCTGGGTACATCCACTCTTCTACCACCATTGTATGAATCCACTATAGGTTTTTGATCAGATGCCCTACCACCACAGGTTTTTGCTCAAGTGCCCTGTAACCATAAGATTTATTTTTCTAAGGGAGATCTAGCAACCCTTTGAGCTTTTGATCCGGTTCCCAAAAACCAAACTAAGTCTTTTGATCAAGAGACTTAACAACCAAAAGGGGCTAACTTTTGAAGGGAATTAAAACCCTGTACTCAGTTGGATGAACTATAAGTCGATGTTGTCTTGTCTATCTCAAATCTCTAAAAAGACTTTAGTGGATGTTGAAGATGCAAATAGATCTCCCTGATTTGTGCAGAGATTATGATCAGGTGAGGGAGTCCTTTCTTCAGAGTGTAGGCCTTCTTATCTTTGACTGGTGAAGACTTTGCACTTGCAGAGACTGAAGCAGATTCTCTATAAAATTGAATGTGTTGATCTATATTTGTAATAGTCTCGATCTATAAACCTGGAATCTTCCTATCTTTGTAATTTTATATGAAGCAGAGAACTTCTGATAGTATATATCAAAAATACCCTGAGGGGAATTCAAACCTTTGAATTCATTTCATCTGAAACGGCTGAAGCATTCCCCGAGAATGGTAGCTCCCTTGGGAATCAAATAACTCTAAACTCTTTGATTTAATCCATATTTAATGTTGCCTTAGAATAGCTATATTCATTAGGAATATTTAGCTTTAAGTAATTAATCCTTGAATTTATTCTATCTTCAGTAACTACAACTGCCTAAAGAAAACATCGATCGCAGCAATCACTTGGTCGACCTGAGTTTCTAACTTTAGATCAGCGTTCGTCGACTTGAGCTCGGAGTTCATCGATCTGGGCTTGGATTTCATCGAGCTGAGTTTCTGACTTGAGATCAGCGTTAGGTTAATTAAGCTCAGAGTTTGTCAAGCTCAACTCAGAGAAGTAACTCTGAGTTTGTCGATCTGAGATTGACGATCGTCGAGCTGAGTTTGACTATCGTCAAAGTAAATTCCAGAACTTGAAATCTTCAAAGTCAAAACCATGGAAAATCCTATGACCCGAGACTATACCTGATGGGTCTATCTAAGCAACCTAATAGTAATACTTGCCCAAATCCAAACCGGGGTTCCAAAAATCTCCCCCTATTTGGGTGAGGATACTATTTACAAAAATTGAACATAAAGCATAAAGAAATCTGTATGAATTATAAATATTCAGTAGATATATAAAGGTGCTTTGAGAAGGTCTATAAACGACAAATATTCAAAGTTATAAACAAAAATAGAGAATCTTTCTGAGGAGCTGCTGATGGAAGAACTAAAGATGATTTGGTGAGAGAAAGCTCTCTGGTAGAATCTCTAGCTTCCCTTTTGCTCAGCTTTAGATCTTGACAACCTATAGATTTTCTGCAAAGAAGCTGTAGACACAATAGCTTCTGGAGACTATCAAATACCACTGTTCCTCTGTGGTATGATAGTTATTTTCCTGAGAAGAAGGTTAGGTGTTCTCGACCCAGGTTACCTTGGGTCCTAATTTTCTTTCATAACAATTATTGGAAATATAAGAACACTCTGGTTAATCTTTATAACCTAGTGGATGATGTTTCCTAGGAGGGATGATCCATTGAGTAAAAGGATTAATAAATTTATGTGTTTGATTATATTTTTGAAATGAATTAAAAATTTTGTTCTGAAAATTTGAGTTCGGCGAATCATATTGATTTCATCGATCTGAGTTCTACGAATGGAAGTGGGTTTGTCGAGCTCCATTCACAAAAATATAGTAGTTGTTTTCTCTATTCCACATTCATCGATCTTAGTTTGATGAATCATATGGATTTCGTCAATCACAGTTTCTTTGATAATTGTACTGAAATCTAGCGTTCATAGTTCGTCGATCGGAGTTCGACGAATGATGCTGATTTCGTTGATCTCGGTTTGACGAATTATTTTGAACATAATTTTTCTGAAAATTTTTAATTGGTTTTGGTTTAATATTATGTAAAACTTCAGTTACTTTATCTCAATCTTCTAACTTTTCTTTCCCTTTAACTGATTTTAAAGAAACTATCTGTTCAAGAGAATTTTATAAATCTTCTTTAAGTTTTATGTTTTCAGAAGATAGATTATTTTGTTCAGTTAATTTCTCTCTGAGATGTTTTATTTCCTTCTCAGATTGAATAAAATCTTCACATAATAATTTAAAATCTGTTTTAAAATGTTTTGAAGTGAAATCAAAAGAAGAGATTACCTGGTCTTCTTCAGACTCAGATTCTGAATCAAAATTACTGCAGGATTCATTTATTGCCATCAGACAGAATTCTCTTGCTCTTGATTCTTCTTCATCTTTAGTTGTACACGATGAAGTTTTTGAATCTGATTCACACCATGTTTCAGCAACCATTGTTGTGAGGGAGTCCCAAATATCCTTTACTAAAGAGAATTCAGAAACTTCTTGAAAAATGTCATCAGACATTGATTGGGCTAGAATGTTCATAGCCTTGGCATCTGCAATTTTCAGCTTCTTCTGAGCATCTGTCCACTCAGGTGGTGGAACTGCACTTGTGCTTGTTATTATAGTTGGTGTAGGGGGACCTGACAAGATAGAATTATAGATGTCTTCATCAATGGAATTCATATAAAGTCTAATACTTTCCTTCCAAAGTGCAAACTTATTCAGATTGCACACTGGAGGTCTGGTGCTTGAATACTTCTTTTTTTGTGCCATGATATGAAAGACAAACTAGAGTAACTAGGATCTATCAAAGATCTTTTGGTTCAGGTGTTAGCCTGTGAAACCAAACAACCTTACCCTCTGATACCAATTGAATGTGAGGGATAGATCTTAACTATACTCTAGAGGGGGTGAGTAGAGTATTAAAAATTTGTTAACTTTTTTTATAGTGGATTAAAAGTTAGTGATATATAATATATATGTGTAAAGAGAACTGTCACATCACACAAGAAAAAAGTAAATGCAAACAAGACGACACAAGGAGTTTATAGTGGTTCCCTAATAAACCTAGGTACATCCACTCTTCTACCACACTAGTATGAATCCATTATAGGTTTTTGATCAGGTGCCCTGCCACCATAGGTTTTTGCTCAGGTGCCCTGTCACCACAAGATCTCTTTTTCTAAGGGAGATCAAGCAACCCTTTGAGCTTTTGATCAGGTTCCCCAAAACAAAACTAAGTCTTTTGATTAGGAGACTTAACAACTAAAAGGGGCTAACTTTTGAAGGGAGTTAAAACCCTATACACAGTTGGATGAACTATAAGTTGATGTTGTATTTTCTATGTCAAATATTTGAGAAGACATTAGTGGATGTTGAAGATGCAAAGAGCTCCCCCTGATTTGTGTAGAGATTGTGATCAAGAGATGGATTCCTTTCTTCATGGTGTAGGCCTTCTTGTCTTTGACTGGTGAAGACTTTTCACTTGTAGAGACTGAAGAAGATTCTCTGTAAAACTGAATGTGTTGATCTATATCTGTAAAAGGATCAATTTGTAACCCTGGAATCTATCCTATCTTAGTTATCTTATATGAAGCAGAGAACTTCTGATAGTATATATCAAAAATACCCTGAGGGGAATTCAAACCTTTGAATTCATTTCATCTGAAATAGCTAAAGCATTCTCTAAGAATAGTAGCTGCCTTGGGAATCAAATAACATTAAACTCTCTAATTTAATCTATATTTAATGCTGCCTTAGAACGGTTATATTCATTAGGAATATTTAGCATTGAGTATCTGAGTTTAACGACTGTAATTAATCCTTAAATTTATTCTGTCTTTAGTAACTTCAACTGCTAAAAGAAATCATCGATTGCGGCAATCATTTCGTCGACCTTAGTTTCTTAATTTAGATCAGTGTTCGTCTACCTGAGCTAGGAGTTCATTGATCTGGGCTTGGCTTTCATCGAGCTGAGTTTCTGACATGAGATCAATATTCGCCGACTTGAGCTCGGAGTTCGTCGAGCTCAACTCAAAGAAGGAACTCTGAGTTCGTTGATCTGAGATCGACGATCGTCAAGCTGAGTTTGATTATCGTTGAACTAAATTCCTGAAATTGAAATCTTCAAAGTCAAAACCCTGGAAAATCCTATGACCCTATACTATACGAGATGGGTCAATCTAAGCAACCTAATAGTAATCCTTGCCCAAATCCAAACCGGGGTTCCAACATATAGTCATATGCGTGAGTTGCACTTGTGTGAACATAGCATTTTGTCCACATAACATTTCACTAAACTCATACTTGCATAAAACAGGATGCCCCATCATATAACCTAGTATGGGAAAGCTTATACAATGGGAGCCTTGTAAAATACCCCTTAACTTATAAGTTTGTACGGACATTCATATAAGTTAACTTTATTCTTCAGTATAGTTTGTTCTCTTACTGTTCTTACTTTACTACCTTACTTTAGTATTAGCATATTACTGTTGTCCACCTTTATAGCACTGTGATATCCTTGCTAGTATAGGTCCGTCGCCATCTACTTTGACACTTCTCCACCTCAATATCTTCCCTATCCTCCTTCCTGCACGGTGCCTAGGAGTCACGTGGTGAGGCAGGGATGATAGTTGGCTTAGTCTTATTACTAACGGTCGGTGGACCATATTTTTTTCAAGGGCTCTAGATAAGAGACAGGCAACAGCTGGAGAGGCAGCATCAGCGGGGCACGGGGCATATGGAGGTGGGCCAGTCTAGCACGGGAGTACCCGCTTCTAGATCTATGAGTGTTTAGTTTTATTAGCTTTCGCGAGTGACCTTGTATTGAGGATTCTGATGTACCGAGCATAAGCCCGATTGCCTTTTTGCTCGTCTTTTTCGATTCTCTTTTTATTTTGGGACATGCTGTGATTTATGCTATATATTTATATGTGATATGTTTTATAGGCTTGGGTTTTACTGTCTTCTTTTATAAGCTTCCGCATCTTTGGTGATTCTGTTGTGCAGGCAGGGTTGTCATTTCGTAGTGTCGACCTTCCTGAGCGAAGGTTTCACCATAACATGACGATTCTGGGCGTAAGACCCGGTAGCGTAGCAAAAAAAAGGGGTCTTATAGATGGCAAGGCCATGTGAGATTGCATGTAGTGTGAGTTTACACGAGGTGTCATAATCCTAGGTTTAGGATAGTGTGACAGGTCAACGGGCTCATAAGTCATCACATCGACGGGAGTTGACAGATAGACTTTGGGAGGTTGGTCTTGGTCGTCGGTGCTCATTCCCAGGGCTCCTTCCATGCAAAGTGGATGGATTGGTTGTGTCCTTGGTGGTCATTCCCAAGGCCCTTTCCGTGCCACACCGGTAAGCCAGTTTGGGCTGTGTTCTTCTTACACATCTACCCAAGACCCCTCTGAGCCATAGTACGCATGTGAGATCTGTTGTTATGTTCTTAGCATTGAGGCATACGGAGGCCTAGGCCTGGTAGTGTGGATGCCCACACTACACCATTTTCAGCCTTTAGCAACACTTGAAAACTGTTGCCTAAAACTGCAAAGTGTTGCCAAAACATCAAAAACTGTTGCCATAGCGGTGTCTCAAATAGGCGTGTTGCCAAAGATCTAAGACAACAGTTTTCATACCTTTAGGAAACACTATACAAAAAATATTATCTAAACCCTTAGAATAGGCAACAGTTTTTTGGCCTACCTATTGCAACATTTTAGAACTGTTGGCATGTACTGTTACAATTAAAACACGTTTCCAAAAGCTACAAAGGCAACACTTTAAATCTGTTGTCAAAAAATTGCAATTTTTTTTAAGAAAAACGCCAATGCCGCTAGAGGATGTTGAGCGTAACATATAATGACATATTTGGGAATCACTAGAAGTGTTTGAAATAGAGGCATATAAATAACCCCAAAACTGAACTGATAATTTCACAAAATTGCATTTAATAAAAGAACAACTCATAAATTTATTGTACCCCTAAAATCTATATTTGCATATATAATAACTTAAAAGAAGTTATTCACAACACAGCACACTGGAACACCACAATAGACTTATAAAGTTCTGTTGTAAATCAATATCATCAGAAACACCAATACATGTAGTGGTTTCAGATTGAGATAATTCAGTAGGCGACAACTTTATCTTGGACAAACTTTTGACTACAATCATGTATTTGGGTTCCTAAAGAACAACTCTCCTTATTAGTGCAAACAGCAGGGAATACACTGATATCTTCAACAACATCGGTGCATTCCACCTGAAAACGAAAAATTAAAACAAATATATGAAACATCAGTTGAGGTTATCAAATAGCCCAATAAATATAAGAAACATCATGTATTTGTGATGAAAATATTTGAGTGTCAATAATATATTTCAAACAAATTAGGCTAAGCATACCATGCCCATAATTTTGGTAAAAAGTAAGTGGCATTCATATTACAGATTGAAAAAATGAAAAACAAAACTTAAATGACAGGCGTCTTCATATTTATTTCTCTTAATATTTAAATAATTTTAAAAAATTCAAAACATATTCAATATCCTAGATTTTCAAAAATCATGGATCCAATATAAGTATAACCATCATCATGATTCAAAGCATGATGGCGCTGCCGCTCATATATCAAATACACAACAGGTAGACTAAAACTATGAAATGTGGTTTAAAAAATTCAACTTAAGGGAAATTCAATAATGCATAAGAATCATTTAAATTATCATATAAACAACAAACACCTTATGGAAATAATTATAAAAAGATATAACTTACATTCCAGGAGATTACTGCTCGCATAAAACAAACAGCAGCCACAACTAAGAATCTCTCTCTTCTTCATGTCAAACACTACACCTTCTCCATAGCATAGTAGCTCACAAATGTTGAGAGATCTGTCTCATTCGGGCTCAATCGCTGCAAGAAATAGAGCTTAGTTTTGAACATAATAGGAGTAAATAAAGATATAAAACATAAAACTTCCTATTTACAGAACTATCATGATGTTTGTTTAAGGATGCAAAAATCATTCAAGAAAAAATAAGTAAAACATTATACAAATAGTACTTGAACACGTACAGTTTCCAACAGTTAAAAATATATTGAAATAGGTTTAGATATCAAAATAAGTGACCAAAATAACTATTCTTCAAGTCCTCCTAAGAAACAGGCACTTGAATCGACTTGAACATCAAAATCTCTAATAGGGTCTCATGTAAACTTGCTAAACAAAAAATATACAAAAATTAGTTTCATTTATATATACATGGGATTAACAAAGAGATGTATAAGTTACATTTGACATGAATCTAAATGCAGAGAAGAATATTAAATTAGTGAATGTTAACTAACAATACAAAGTAGAACAATTCAATAACAATTAGATTTGTATGTGCAGTCCATGATAAAAATGTTAAGAAATATGTTACTAAGTTGAATGAAGATTGTACAAGCAAAAAATAATATTGTCAAATTATCAGTTACAATATTGCCGACCCCACTATAGTGAGATAAAGGCTTGAGTGTTGTTGTCGTATCAGTTACAATATTGACATGATTAAAATGTACATATCCTGCTTCACATATACACTTGCTAAGAAATTATATGTAGCTAGAGCTATTCAGTTTCCTTACATCTTGGGCTTTGCATTGTAAATAGTTCTACCGATAAGATATTTTTTGGCTTAACATCAAATGCGTACATTTTTTGAATTATTTTTTTGTTCATTTTAATCTAATCTTCATACATGAATGTGCCTAAAGATAAATAAAATTATGATTATGAATTTCGTATATTACTTCAACTTTTAATTCATTTAAACATGAATCATTTTGACCATGTATCAGTTACTTGGAGCTCGCTGTAAAAGAAAAAGAACAACTGAAGGTGCATTGGGTTAAGTGGCAAAAGAACACCTTGTATATTGCACACATACTTCATGCACAGTGCACAATTCAAATGGACAACTAAATAAGTGGCAAAAGATCCATCATGCATAACAAAAAATTCTACTGCTAAGAACTCCAGAAATTACATTACCTTCTATTGATCAGGAAAAGAAACCAAAGTCAAGAATTAGTGCATCACGGGGTAACAGTTCTTGCAACAAACAAATAGAATTAAGGGTAGGTTTAATAAATCACTACCACAAGTCCAGAACACCTCATTGGCTCAACTAGAATGGATGTCAACATTGGGTTAAGGAATCAACACTCTACAGTCACCAAAGTAATGACATAAATTCAAACAACCTCTGTAGTTGTGACTTGGTCCTCATTTCTCAAGTAACATAACACAACTAAATTGAAAAAGAACTAAGAAAAAGTTAAAGGAATTGCACAAATCCAAATGGAAAGCCGCAAATCAGATGCTATCACCATTAGTCCATGGTAGAAAAGTGAGATCGATATCTTATAATGAGAATAAATAAGATGAAGGAACTTCTTTAAATAAAAAAAGAGGTGGGGATGAGATTCCCCGATTAGAGAATGAGAAAGTACCTAGAGACGGTGGAAAGATGATGGCGAATGTTGAAGCTACCATCTGTATCACTGGAGGCAGTGGAGGTGAAGAATGAGAGTGGGAAGAGGATGAGGTGAAATTAAATACTCTAAGGCCGAGCAATCGTAAGGGAAGGAGAGGGTTTGTGACCGGCAGAAATGGCGAGTTGCGAGGGGGCTTTCGATGGGCGGAAAGGGCGAGTCACGAGAAGCAGTAGATTGATGGTCAGTAGAAATGACGAGTCTGGATCTGCGGAAATCGGGGAGTTCTTGTTTTAGGTTAGAAGAAGGGAGGGGTCAGGCCGGGAGGAGTGAAGACTTAATGTAATGAAAAAAAATTAAAAAAACCTCCCATGCCCGCCTATTTTTTCAACTGCCCTCCAATCCCAAATAATTTCCCGAATTTTATTCAGCACTTGCAAATTGAAATATTTTTGTTTAAACAATACATCAATAGCCACTATTTTAAACAAAATTTCGTCAATATAAAAATAATCATCCACGCTTGAACAAACGTCGCAAAAAAACATGGTTATTAAATAATAATGTTGTAGTGTGGAGTCAGGAAAGGATTATCGAGGGTTTGTGTATTAGAAATATTGTTTTTATTAATATAATTGCACTTTTAACGTATTGAAAATTAATTTTTAATAAGGCAACACATCATAATTTTTGCCGAAAGTGAATTGTCAAGGGCAACATTTAACAAATGTTTCCTATAAGGGATTAGAGAAAAGTGTTTGAATGTTGCACAGAAAGTGTTGCCTAAAGATATTAACCTATTGCAATGCTTTTAAACTGTTCTATATCAATTTTTAGGCAACATTTTTATAAATTTTGTCAAGCTAGGTGTTGCTAAAGACCAAAAATGTTGTAGTGCCGCCTACTAGTGGAAAGCCCTTCCACTGTCACCGTCTGGCCAAACGGATGACGCTTGAGAGGTTAGCTACCTGCTCGAAAAGTGGGAACTACAAGTCTATATCGACATAAGAATTACATGTGTGTGAGCATGGGTGATTCATCATAAGTCATTCATAATATTGCATTACAACACATAAGATCCTTATAATATATGTTTGCATGGGCACTCTTATATGATGAGTTACTTTTCTATTAAGCCAATCCTTAACTTATATATCTGTATGGGAATTCATATAAGTTTAGTTACTTTATGTTATAAGATCATACTTGTATAATGCTATTGATAGTAGAACTGTTGGAGTAGATTATTATACTCAATTGTTTTATATGTTGGATACTCTGATGTTGATTAGTATTATACTACCATCTTGTACTACTGCTTACATACACATATATTATACCCTTTTTCCTTTCTCTGCCCGATGCCTGAGTCTCTGGGGGAGTTGATGTGATATCCACTTAGTATTATGACTAACGGTTGCTACATCTTACTTTTTAGGTGGAAACCCAGCAGCAGGTCTTGTAGCAAGGCAGCCATGCCATGGTGATAGGGCCTGAAGTGACGATACCATCACTTCCGTCAGTGACTGATGTGAATTTTTGAGTGACTCATTTTATAGCCTTCTTGGCATGATGTACTATGATATTATTGAAGCCTTGGTGGCTTCTTTTTATTTAATGTATTTGGACTATATACTTATATGGATTTTTGACTTCTGCTTATATTCTTATGTTGGGTTGGAAATGATGATATTGGTTTTAGCCGACATGATTGGCATCTTTGGTATAGGTCGACCCATGTGTTGGCACTACCTCAAGGCGTCTATTCTGGCATAAGACCCCTCTCGACCATGTCTTGTGTTGTAGGAGGGGAGGGGGGGTCTTACAAATGGTATCAGCTTGCAACGATCCTGAACTAAAGAAGTCACTAAATAATGGATCCACCCCCGTTTGATTAGCCCATTTGGGGACAAACTGACTTAGCGAAAGCACTGGTATGCCCAAATATAATTCACACTAAGTATGTCCAGTCATAAACTTATGATTAGCCAACCTTACATTAGGTTTGTACCTTTTGTGTAGATCCGAGCTAATGTAGAGCCAGTAGGGGGCACTCCCGCCCCTTCCGTACACATGCAGTTTTAACAATCGGAGCTAGGACAGACGCTCATGACTATTTTTGACACGTTTATGGCTCAACAGGCTCCGGTGCAACAACAAGCCCCGAGCTGTAATTGGTTAAGCACGTTCCAGGCTCTTTTTACCTGTCTATCTGGGGATAAAGTTGGTCGTGCATACGGAGGAATGGCTCGACTCAGTGCAAGAATTAATAGCGGTAATGCGATGTCCAGCAAACATGGCTTTGA
Source organism: Platanthera zijinensis (assembly GCA_039513925.1). Taxonomy (NCBI): domain Eukaryota; kingdom Viridiplantae; phylum Streptophyta; class Magnoliopsida; order Asparagales; family Orchidaceae; genus Platanthera; species Platanthera zijinensis. The sequence continues at coordinate 160,430,185 of CM077081.1, read as the reverse complement.
TTTAGCCATGTTAGTATTGGAATCCCATGCCAAGAGGTTGTGGAAGTTGTTAGAACATGCATTCTGCATCTCTTGGTTTGAGAATTACAAATCTCAGTGTGTATTTGATCATGTTTGAGTTTTGATAGTGTGAGCAGGTTGCCAGGTTCAATTAAAGCAAAGGAAGTCTCCTCAGGATCCTACCGCTGGGCGATAAGCGTTACCATTGGGAGGTTGCTGTAATTAAATGGACGGAGCGCTCAGGAACCTACCGCGCAGGCGTCAACCTGTACTGCATCATGCTAGCTAAATTAACGCCAAGAGAAACGCCAGGCGATATCAGAGGCGATTTCTGGAGGAATTAATTGGACAGAGCTCTCGGGAACCTCCCGGTAGGCGGTAGTCCTACCGCCCGTGCTAGCCCACTCAATGCTCCAAGTCATTGAGTACGTTGAGATAGCACTACCGTTGGGCGCTAACTTAGTACCGCACCGCGGTAACCCACTCTATGCTCCAATGAGTCAAGTGCATTGAGACAACATTACCGCCGGGCTCTAGCTAGGTACCGCGCCGCAGTAACCCACTCAACGCTCCAAGGAAGTGAGTGGATTAAGTCAATCCTACCACTAGGCGCCATCTTCCTACCGCGTCGTACTAGTATTGGAAAAAGGAAAATATTCATTTTGAATATTTTTTCCAAATTTGGATGACAGCTGGCACATCAAGCACGCAAAGCTACCTCCGAGCGCTTGTCTTACCACTGGAGGTAGCGTATTTTCATAAAGACATGTATAAGGTGCCTTGTGTTCTGCATTTGAGACCAAGATTAAAAGAGACAGAGTTCTATCATTCCTAGGGTTCGAGCGCCTCTCTGTAGTCCGTTCCGTCGTCTCCGTCGCAGGATAAGAAAACCGTCTCCCTCCTATTCGCGCATGAAGAACTCCGGCGAGCCAAAGACTACAATGACTATGAAGAGTTGATCAGTGGCAAGCATACAAAGAAAAGGAAGGATTTTAGTCTCTGCAAGCTATCACTACACTATAACTAGTTACTGCCCTGTGGTAGCTTCCTGCAATGCCTTCTCTATTTAAAACATCCTGAACTTGAGTTTCGTGCTGTAAAACCTCCCCTGTAATGACAAGATAATATGGGTCCGACCGGGGCCCCACAACATATAGGTGCCACATCTTTGGCATTAAAAGATGATATTAACTAACCAATCTAAAAATCAGAACAATACAAAGCAGAAATAAATCAAACAACTCGAAGTTATCCACTACTAAAATAGGAGTATCACCACGGCCTTATGGCCTTACAACAAAAGAGTCCAAAACCAAAAGACCACAAGGTCTAATATCAACGTGCAACACAACTACTATGCTACCTCGGCATGCAAGCCAGAATATACCAAAACATGAAGAATACAATCAAAAGGAAACAAGCTAGAAAGGACAACAAACACTTCATGAGTCTTAGGGCATTTCAGCCGGCGCACTTGCTCCCTCTTGCGATCCTTGCCCTGTAAAAATTTGTAGTAACATGGGTCAGAAAAGGCTGACCTATACTGTGTAACCAACACATGTCCTCCCGGCCGCCCCAAACGGACCCAGGGGTACCCCTCCAACCTGCAAGTCAGCACTTCGTATACCATATACATAAACATGTAAAGCTTTAAAACAGGTTTGGATGTCTCATACAACAATCACGTTTTTTATGTTGAGCGCAGAATAAAAAGGGGCCTACTATGTAGCATGTATGCAGACCCAGACTTCTCCTAAGGCACCCTATAGCATATACAACTAGCACATCATCATATCAACTGGGTACTTCCATTTACCCATTGACGTAAAGCCGCAAACAAAAGGGGACTACAATGCCCCTAATGGCCCAAAAGCCGCTACACAGAAATCTTGCCAATGCCCCACCCGCACATGGGCCTTAAACCTTGGCTTGCCTGCAAATTCTGACTTCTTGCATCAGGATTCTGTCTCACACACAAACCGATTCTAAGAACCCTTGCTGGATCCCACCCTCTCATGGCTTCATTGCCCGGGCTTTCCTTACGCTTGGTGTTCTCGTCAGTCTCACAGAAGGGGACTAGTCTCGCCGGGACACTCTCCCCACATGACTTGCACTTCATGGGATAGCCAGCCGATCACGGAGACATAGCCACGCCTTAGCATAACACAACCATAATCTTTCCTACCCTAAACCACCATTTGTACAACAACGTTCCTGCACACCAAGGAAACCATCTACCTCCAATGCGGAGCTAACCTTGTTCGATTCCGGCTACATGTACTCATTCATGAAAAGGTGGAAAATGCATACATCACAATGACATCTTTCCGCAACGGATTTCTACCGAATCCTTAAGGCTCAATATGCAACATCACCGAGTTGGACTAACGGTCGCGACTACGGCTTCACCCATAATGCCTAATCCACTAACGAAGCGGATCTCTAATGCAAAATCATGCCGGGGACGGACACAATCAACCCGGAGGTTCCTCTTGAACCAAGGCAACCCAAACCCCTCTCATTTGAAAGATCTGGAGCCCAAAAACTAAAAAGAAGAGATGTTAAGCGTGCATCCTAAAAAATAAGAGGAGAAGTGTCATTACCTTTCGACCTCTCTTTCTAGCCATAAACAAACTTGGTCAGATGAATACCACCGCAATTATCTTGCCTTCGCGGATCTGGACTCTGCTCGAGAAACGGGGATCCGAAGCTTCTCCGGCAGCCGGAACTCTCCTCCACCTTTTTTCCTTGCTCTCCCCTCTCTCTAACCCTTAAAAAGAGGAAGATCTAAATGGATTGAGGGTTTGAAACCCTATTCCCTGCATAATAATTGCAAGGGAAAGCCTGAGCCGTCGGATCCTACTTGAAGGAAACGAACAGCCACGATTCGCCCTGAAAAAGAATTTCCTGGGCCAAACACGGATTGCGACACGCCCCTGTCCAAGGCCGTGTTCCCTGACTCGCCGTCAAACCAGAAATTACAGAATAAGAAACGGACTAGGACACGTCCGTGTCTCAAGTGATATGCTCGTGTCATGGGCCATGTTCCCTCAAACGACACAGGACAAAAACCCGAACAGAACACGGGCTTAGACACGCCCGTGTCAAGCACGATATGCCCGTGTCAACCAGTACACGCCCATGCTCCGGGCCATGTTACTCAACTCAGCACAACTCACCAAACTGCCCGAGCAGGACATGGCCTATTATACGTCCGTGTCTCAGGCCATGTTCCCCGTCTCGACGCTCGTCGACTGAAATTTGTCGACCTCTCAAAAAATCGTCGACCTCACACACGACATGCCCTGTGACACGCCTGTGTAACAGGCCGTGTGCCCTGTGTCGTCGCTCGTCGACTGAAAATCATCGAGCTCTAAGGAAAAAACGTCGACCTCAAGCATGACACGCCCTGTGACACGCCCGTATCACAGGCCGTGTCAGCCTATCCAGAACCCAACTTGGCCTGAAAATGCCATACGTTCCTCTATTGAGTTTCGGGGCATTACAATTCCTCCCCCCTTAAAAGAATTTCGTCCCAAAATTTAACTAGAAAGTACACAAAACGTAAACGGAACCTTAGAAGAAAAGATCGGGGTACTCCTCATGAATTGCCTGCTCTCGCTCCCACGAAAGCTCCTCACAACCACAGTTGTCCCAACAAACTTCTACATGTTTGACCTCGTTGTTCCACAACTGCCGAATTTCTGAATCTTCTATACTAATTGGACAAACTCATGTCCTTAAGTCCTCTTATATCTGCACTGATGCTAATTTGATCACCACGCTAGCCTCTACCAAAGCTTTCCTCAAGACGGAGACATGGAAGACATCGTGTAATCCACTCAGCTCCGTGGATAATGCCAACTGGTACGCTGCTTCTCCCACCCGTTCTATAACCTCGAAATGTCCCAAAAACCTCGAACTCGACTTCTTGAGTCGGCGAATCCGCGAAATGCCATTGAATGGTTTGATTTTTAGATATTCCCAGTCGCCTACCGCGAACTCCACCTTCCTATGTCGTGCATTAAAATATTTTGCTTGCCGATCTTGAGCTACCTTCATGCGCTCTTGAATGGTTCACACCAACTCACAAGCATCAGCTACCACTTCTTTTCCCAAAATCTTGGTGTCTCCCGCCTCATTCCAAGACATAAGTATTCGACACCGCCTCCCATACAAAGCTTCGTATGGCTACATCTTTATACTTTCTTGGTAACTATTGTTATACGCGAACTCCACCATGAAGAGGTGATCTTCCCATTTCTTGCCAAAGTCAAGAGTACACATCCTCAGTATATCCTCCATAGTACTGTTCATTCTTTCAATCTACCCATCAGTTTGAGGATGGAAATCCATACTAAACTTGAGCTTTGTGCCCATATTCTTCTGAACCAAACTCCAGTCCTTAGACGTGAAACGTCCATCACGATCACTAACTATGCTCTTGGGAATTCCATGTAGTTGCACAATGTTTCGAACATACAATTCCACCATCTTCTCCACGCTGTCCTCTTTTCGATTTGGGATGAAGTGCGCCACTTTGGTCAATCGATCCACGATCACACAAATTATGTCGTTACCCAGCTGCGATCTAGGTAACCCATGCACAAAATCCATGGAGATGTCATCAAATTTCCACTCGGGGATAGGAAGAGGCTTCAAGAACCCGCCCGGCTTTAAACACTTGGCCTTCACCAAGGCATAAGTTTGGCACCAACTCACGTAAAAAGTTACGTCTCTCTTCAGACCAGGCCACCAATAGGATTTCTTCATATCCAAGTACATCTTTGTACTGCTCGGGTGAATGGAGTACTTTGTGAAGTGGGCCTCAAACATCAACTCCTCCCGGAGCTTGCCAAACTACGGTACACAAATCCTCCCACCCTTCCTCAGAATCCCATCAATCATCACCCAGGCGCTACACTCGCCCTTTTGATCTTCTTCCACATAAGGTTGGAACTCCGCATCTAAATGGGTTGCTTACCGAATACTATTGGACTAATCAATCTGCATTTCAATCCAATTCAACCGAGCCGCACTAGACTCGCCTTTGGCTACACACTCCATGCCAAGGGACTCCCTATCCCTCCTTAATCGCTCATCATGAGCTACCATCAATTTCCCTTGCCCAGAGTATTTTCTACTGAAGGCATCAGCCACCATATTGGCTTTGCCTAGCGTATACTGAATCGCAACCTCGTAGTCCCCAAGGAACTTAACCCACCTACGCTGCCGCATATTCAAGTCCTTCTGATCTAGGAGATACTTCAAACTTTTGTGGTCCGTGAAGATCTCCATTTTTGCACCATAAACGTTTTGCCGCCATAATTTCAGCGCAAAAATTACTGCCGCCAATTCCAAATCATGGACGGGGTAATTCCTCTCGTTAGGCTTTAACAGCCTAGACCCAAAGGCGATCACACTGCCATGGTGTACCAATACGCACCCCAAATTGCATCCGGATGCGTCGCTGAAAATTTGAAATCCTCCAGTCCCTTTCGAAAGACTTAGGATTGGAGTTGTCATCAGTCTTTCCTTCAGGGTGTCAAATGCTTGATTGCACTTCTGAGTCCACACAAACTTCAGATCCTTACGAGTTAGTGAAGTGATGGGTAGAGCTATCCGTGAAAAGTTCTCCACTAACCTTCGATAGTACCCGGCTAGTCCAAGAAAACTTCGGACTTCCGCCACGGTCATCAATACTGGCCAATCCCCAATGGCCTCCACCTTTGATGGATCTACCGCCACCCCATCCCCACTAATCACATGGCCCAAAAATGCCACCTTATCTAACCAAAACTCGCACTTTGAGAACTTTGCATAAAGCTGGTTCTCTCTCAACACTTGCAAGACTAATCTCAAGTGAGTCTCGTGCTCCGCCTCTGACTTGGAGTACACCAGAATGACATTAATAAAGACGACTACAAAAGAGTCCAAGTATTTGCAAAATACTCGGTTCATCAAGTCCATGAAAACAGACGGTTCTTTCGTCATCCCGAATGACATCACCGAGAACTCAAAGTGACCATACCTCGTACCAAACACTGTCTTGGGTATGTCCTCGTCTCAAATTCGCAACTGATAGTATCCTGACTTCAGGTCTTATTTGGAATACAGCACCGACCTCACCAACTGGTCATACAGATCGTCTATCCGAGGAATCAGATACTTATTCTTGATAGTCAGTTTATTCAACCTTCGGTAGTCTATTAACAAAAGCATACTACCATCTTTCTTCTTCACAAACAACACCGGCGCGCTCCACGGTGAAGAACTGGGTTTGATATACCCCTACTCTAATAGTTCCTATAATTGTACTTTGAGTTCAGCCAACTCTTGTGGTTCCATCCTAAAGGTGGATGTGACACCGGCCTAGCCTCTGACACAAACTCAATAGAGAAATCTATCTCCCATCAAGGAGGGGCTCCGGGTAGCTCCTCAGGAAACACATCCTTGAATTCTGCCACTACGGGTACTTCTCCAAGGGATTACTTGGAAAGGCTAACCTCAAACAATGCTATAAGGGCTACCCCTCCCTGGTTAACTGCCCGCACCAACTACATGGCTTAAACTAGGGAATAAGCGACTTCGTGAAGACCCTCAAACTAAGCTTCTGCTTGACATTCGCTCCTCAGGATTATCACCTTGGACAGGCAGTCAATACTGGCACACTGCTCTGCTACCCAGTCCATTACCAATATTACATAAAACTCCATCAATGGTAGGACCGCCGCTATCAACATGAAGTCGACTTCGTCTAAGTTATAATAAATGCATCCCTTAGCCTTGGAAGTCATGGATGAACCATTGGGCATACGCACCTTCAAATATGCGTCCGTTGAGAATGACTCAACTCCAATCCTCCGGATAAAGCATTCCGCAAGGAAGGAGTGTGACGCTCCCATATCAAACAATACCCTAGTGGGGTATCTAGAAACGATCACAAAGCCTAAACACAGGAAATAAACATAAACGGCTTGAAAGTATGAAACCCAAGGTTAATGTTAAACTCTCATACCTGTCACCACATTGGGTTGACAGATCGCTTCCTACTGACCAAGGTTGTAGGCCCTCGGTTGCACCGGTTAGAACTGAGAAGCGCTCGACTCTGCCATCTTCCCTTTCTCTACGACATTGGGGCCGGAGCACAAAGTCTGCTCCTGTCTTGACTCTTGCTCAGTGCCTTCTTAAGTACAAAATCGAGATATGTGCTCCACCTTACCATAATTAAAGCATGTAAGAGGTCCCTTAGAGCGAGATCCTCTGGACGTCTAGTTGCTTTTCTCACTTCACTTGTACGGGTGAGTCTTTTTCTTCCATCTGCTCCCTTCAGACTTTCCTTGGGATTGAGAAGGCTTCCCTTCCCCTTGCTTGGGTGCGAAACCCTTGCGGCGCTTGTTTCGCTCCATATCGCTCTCCAAAATTCAGGGCGCCTCAACCAACTCATTGAAACCTGCGCATTTCATAGATATGAGTGGCGGCTTAAGGTTCTCCCTCAATCCGTGGTAGAAGAGGTTGTCCCTCTCCTCATCGTCTGCCATGGTCGTTCCCACATAACGACCCAACCGAGTGAATTCCTGAACATATTCATCAGCTGTCTTGTCTCGCTGCACCAAGTACAGAAATTGCCTCTAGAGGGCTAACCTTATTGACGCGGTAATGTACTTCTTCAGGAAAGCATTCCCAAACTCATCAATGGACGGGGTGTGTCCAGGAAACTGCCAGCCACTATGGCTCACCAATCACAACTTGGCGTCTCCTTCCAACATGAAGGCTGCAAACTAAGATTTCTTCTCTTTTGGCATCTCTGCCGCCCTCAAAAGTTCCTGAATCTGTGCCCACCAATCCTCTGCATCAGTTTGTGTACCGACTCCCTTAAATGCTTGAGGATGGAAGCTCAAAAAATACTTCATTTACCGGTCCCCATGCCCGATAACCACCCTTTCGGCCAACAGCTCTGCTCGCCTGGCTTCTCCGCCCGGCACGGCTGTCGCCGTATCCGGGGTAGCAGGAGTTGCTACCTGAGCAATGTGGGATGCTACTTGTGCTGCTGCAGCAGCTTGGGCTTCCACCGGTGCTTCTACAAGCATGCAACAAAAATCGGTCGGGGTTACCCCCATGCCTAAAGGAAAATACGCAGTAGCACTGCTCGCCAAAAGCTCTTCTCTTGGCCTCGACGTTCCCGCCTCGTTGCTTACACTCTTAACACAAGCAAGGTAAACACAAATCAGTCTCTAATCGCAAGACTCAAACATAAGGACACTCATGGTCCCATAATACTCCTATGTGGATAACTTCTTATATGCGATTGGATTATGATTTTCGACCACGAATCCTCTCTTTGGAACGCTAACCTGCTCTGATACCAAATTGTAACACCTCCCCTGTAATGACCATATAATATGGGTCCGGCCGGGGCCCTACAACATACACACGACACAGCTTTGGCATTAAAAGATTATATTAACTACCAAATCTCAAAACTCAGAACAAAATACAGCAGAAATAAACCAAACAACTCGAAGTTATACAGTACTAAAACAGGACTATTACCATGGCTTTATGGCCTTACAACAAAAGATTCCAAAGCAGAAAGACCACAAGGTCTAATATCAACGTGCAATAGCACTCCTATGATACCTCGACATGCAAGCCGGAATATACCAAAACATGAAGCATACACTCAAAAGGAAACAACTTAGAAAGCACAACAAACACTTCATGAGGCTTAGGGATTTTCAGCCAGCGCACTTGCTCCCGCTTGCGATCCTTGCCCTGTAAAAATTTGTAGTAATGTGGGTCAGCAAAGGCTGACCTCTACTGTGTAACCAACACATCTCCTCCCGGCCGCCCCTAACGGACCCTGGGGTAACACTCCATCCTGCAAGTCAGCACTTTGTATACCATATACATAAACATGTAAAGCTTTAAAACAGGTTTGGATGTCTCATACAACAATCACATTTTCTATGTTGAGCACAGAATAAAAAGTGGCCAACTATTCAGCATGTATGCAGACCCGGGCTTCACCTAACGCACCCTATAGCGTATGCAACTAGTACATCATCAAATCAACTGGGTACTTCAATTTCCCCATTAGCGTAAATCCGCAAACAAAAGGAAACTACAATGCCCGTAACGGCCTAAAAGTCGCTACACAGAAATCTTGCCAAGGCCCCACCAACACATGGGTCTTAAACTCGGGCTTGCCTGCAAATTCTGACTTCTCGCGTCAGGATTCTGTCTCACACACAAACTGATTCTAAGAACCCTTGCTGGACCCCATGTAAGACCCCATATTTTTTTTTAAAAAAATACCGGGGTCTTAGGCCAAGAACCGCCGTTTTGCGGTGACACCTTCACGCCCTGAAGGGTCATCACCAGAAAACACCGATTCTGTCGGCCGATTCGATCGCAAAAAAGCATCAAAAGTAGAGTACACAGAAGAGAGGTAAAAAATCTAACCGAATGTCCAAAATAAAATCACATCAGAGTAATAAAATCTCCACGAAGGAAGAGTCCACAAAATCTAAAAGTACTGAAAATAAGGGATTAAGCCCGATACATCAAATCCTTACTACATAGTCACTCAATCGGAAGCAAAATAAATCACTACTGGAATCAAGGACTCACAGTCCCAGCGGTCTGAACTCATTAACTAGACTGCCCTATCTTTAAACGGGCCGACCTCCGGGGCTTATCCTCCGTGCTGGGCTCCACGATCCCCTAAATGATGTGGTCCGAAAACCGTTAGTCTATAAGACTAAGCCCTATCATCCCCCACTCCTTCCCCCATGGCCCCTAGGCACCGAGCGGAGAGGAAGAAATGGGAGTACTTGAAGGTGGAGAGTAAATAAGAAACATATGGCAGTAGACCTACACTAGCAATTTAATAGTAATTGTGGCAGTAGTGTAAAGTATGAAAAGTAACCTTAACTTATGTGTGGAAATGCATAAGCCAAGGGATCTTCTACAGGGCTCCAATTGTATAAAGAGTCCCATACCAATTTTTACGATGGGGTGTTGGTTATTAACAGCAATATATATATGAAGAATTTGACCTTAATTTATAAACTTGCAAACACAAGCTTATAGACCAAGGGGTCGTTTTGCAAATCCTATTGTGTAAGCGTCCCATACCACATACACAATAGGTGACAGGGATTATATGCAATGATTATGTTATGACATGCAAGTGGGTATGATACGATCATTAAAGTGCAACTCACCTACCCGACTCTGTGTACACAGACCTTTGGTTCCCCCTTTCTGGAGCCTCACCTCCCAGGATACCTCTGTAGTGGCAGACAGAAGCAGTGGGTTGGGCCTCGCCCACCTCTAAACAAGTAAAGCACTACCGGTTAGACCTATCGTACGCCTCAACGCTTGGTGCACGAAGCAGACTCCTGCGTACTCTTGCCGGCTGGCGCACCGGACTTCTGTTGGCGAAGTGCTAACCACACTTTCTGAGCCAACATATTAGTGTCGGTACATCAACCACTAGCACCGAGGTCCCACCACCTTATAACTTATTAACATGCAATATTAATACATTTCCCACCGAGCCAAAGCTCACCGGGCCAACCTGCACATCTACAAAACCCCCAGGGCATCATCCCTCATTAACCAACCTAGCATTCTGAGACATCAGGGCGAGTGAAAGTGAATTCCTAATTATGCTTGTTGCTCTTTATGGATTATCACTCCTATAGTTTACGTTAGCCAAGGACTACCCCCGGTATACCCTTTGAAGGGTTCTCAAAGGGCACTAGGAACTATGATGGTAGCTGAAGCCCATCATTCCCTTTCGCAAGGCACTTATTGTTATTGGTTACTTCCCTTACCCATTCCCATTTCATATTATGCTAGATCTATCCTAGGGTGATTTTGACCTTCCCACTCCACGGGATAAGACGATCTTTCATCGGTCCCGAGCACCACCTACACTAGTCAACACCTCACCTTAATCAACCTATCTTCCAAAGATGACCCCAATTACTTATCCAAACCATCAGACTATAGAATCCCAAACCTTAGGCCTACACACACACATCGATTATTTTCTGTTTTTTTCTAATTGCATACCATACTTAGCGATACGATGCACATATTAGGTAGCACAACAGATAATCATCCAAATGTCTCAAGATAATTAATGGGGGTCTCTCCTGACTTGAATAGACTAAACCAAGTAATTTACAATTTTCCTAATTAAACAGGCATTTCTTTAATTTTCTTAAAAGTTCCAAGTGCTACCAATTTGAACATGAAGTATACAATAGATTCATGCATGATGCTTAGGAAAATCATGATAAATTTTAGGCTATCCCAAAATTGTAAATCCAGAGTATGACAATTTTTCCAGAAATTTATGGACCATAAAATAATTTTGATAATATATCTTATTTTCCTTTGTTAATGAAGTAAGTGCAGTAAATAATCATTCAAAAATTATGAATTTAATTTTCTTGGGCAACTACTATCATACCAGTACCACTGACCAAATTCCATAATTTTTCAACTAATCATTAACTCTAAACAATTTAATGACCATAATAGCCCCTTTACAAATTTATGAATAAAGTACTGAAATAAATCAACTAAAATTTATAATAAAAATCATGGGCAACCATTTTGACCTAAAATTTATATTTCCAGAGTTTCATGGGATTTGTTTGAACATAGTTATCTTAATAAATCAAATATCACCTAGGGCTAAATCATTCCTAACAAAGGAAGTGCTGAAAATATTACTCTTAAAAATCCAATAAATTTACTAAGAGTTCTACCTAACCAAAAACTCATCCTACCTAAGTTTCACACTTTTCGAGGAAGTTATAGTGGCTTACTTTATACAAAAGTGATTCTACCCTAAAACAAGGGTTAGGGTTTTGAGGGGGTCAAAGGCTTCCAAACTCACTAAAATTTCAAACAGAGGGCCATAGCTACCCTATGATCCCTTCCACCATGTGTCAAGTCATTCCAAGGTCATTTGACCCCATGACCTTCAAACCCTAGAAATTTCCATAAAGGGGCCTACCCTAGGTCCCTAGGGCTAACCAACCCCAAACGACCCCAAATCCAATACGAGGGTGTTACAAGCCACATAAAATCAGTGGCCCAAAAATAGGCCTCTATTGAGGTGATTGGACCACTTAAACACCAAAAGAGCATTTGGACCAAATTACCCTTATTATAACAAGACTAGGGTTTGCAAGCTTCCACTTCAAACCACCTCCAAATGTAATAAATTTTAACCAGAGGTTAATAATTACCCCATTCACCATCCACCAAAATTTGGATGAGTTTGGAGTTCACTTGACCCCTAAATTAATTTACCCTAGAGAAATTAAATTATTCACAAAACTATTAAAAATTGTTCACAAAAATTCCCATTTTTGGGCAGGGTCTTGATAAGGTCTAGGGAGACTCCCTTCCAAAATTTTAGGTCATTTGGACCAAAGATGAGGTGTGGGCAGCCATTTAAATTTCTGCCCAACCATATGTATAGACCCTACCAAAATGAGTTCTCTGGTCAAACCAGGCACCCAAATTGGTTCAAACAAATTTTGCAGTAAACTAGACTAATTAAGCTACAATTTCTATGTTGACCATTTCCTCTTAAATTGCCTCTAAATATTTTTAAAAATTAAAGACATTAAATACAAAAAGTGTGACAGAATTAAATAAAATGAAGTATATAATCCTATAGTTTGAAATCTAATGCGGCACGAATCTTGGCGCGGATCATGCGGCCCGGGCTCATCATCTACCTCCAGCCAACGATCTTGATTGCACGCGCCTGGTACAACTTAAAACCTCCACAGCTGACCATCTCTCCACCTCCCCGGCCAGCCACCGCCACCAACACCTCCATTGAGGTGGTGGCTATCGACTGGCAGCGGCGCAGCTGTTGCAGGGGCGGATTCTGGCGGTTCTGCAAGGAAGTTTTTTGTCCCAAAACCATGAAAATCAAGATTTGGTTCGGTCTCAATTAAGCCCGAACCTTGAACCTAAGCATTCCTATGATCTACCCATGAGACAAGGAGAGGAGGAGGACCTTGCCGGCGGCCTGAAGGCGCGACGATCATCGGGAAACCATTTACGATAGCGGCGCTGCTTGACTTCTGCAACAGTACAGTGGGAGGGCTCAAAATCTTCACTAAAAGGTCGGGAAATGTTCCTCTTGGGCCACTGGTGGTGTTTAAAAGTTCAGTTGAGGAGGGGAGAGGCCAAAACTTCAATGGCCATTAATGCCATTGAAAGCTTGGGCTCGCATTTGGGGGAGGGGATGAATCAGACCCTTGGTGGCTAGGAAATGGCTGTAAACTTCTCCGCTTCCCCAGTGGAGTTGAATCCAGCCATTAAGGGTGGCCTTTGGCCTCCCTTGGCCGGGTTTGAATTGCACCTTCACTCTCTCTTTTTCTCTCTCCTCCATAACCATGGGAATGGAGCTTCTCTCTCTCTCCTAGTCACCAGGTTGACTTGGTCAACCTTGGGGTCTATTGGTAGCTCACACATACATATAATATTCCTAATGAAGCTATATTAGGTGGCTTGAGCTTATGCTAGCTCATTTTGCCTAGGTTGACCCAAAGTAGGCTTGGGTTGACTTTGGTCCTTTTAACCTTTAGGGTTGCCCCTAATGGGTCCCTGGTGATCCATTAGTCTTCCCTAAGGCTTAGGTGGGGTGGTACAGGACCTACTAGGAACCTTGAGGGTCATATGACCCTTGGTAAAGACACTTTGACCACTTTGGGGCTAGAGTTGACTTGGGTCATCTTGGCCCCTAGGACTGAACCCAATGTGTCCTTGGTGACCCATTGACACCACTTTAGGTCTAGGAAGGCCTGGGTAGGGTTTGTTGGGCACATTTGAGGCCAACTACCCTTAGTAGGACACCTTGGCAAATTTAGGCCTTTGGTGGTCCTAGGTCAAATTGGCCATTTTAGGGCGACTCTAATGGACCCTTAAGGCACTAGTGGACCCTCTAATTGGCTAGTGATGTTGTGGTAGGGTCATTGAGTCCTGGTGAAGCCCTAAGGTAAATCCCTAGGTTTGGTGATGAGGTTGTGCCATTAGCAGGCCAAAGTGATTCTCACCTTGGCCTTTGATTACCTGGCCCTTTTTAGCTTCCTAGGGTTTTGTCATGACCTAGTAATCACCCAAAACCATTCTTAGGGGTCTAGTTGGAAATGAGATGTTACAAATCCCAATAAACAAAACAAAGATTTCGTTCCCGAAATCAAGGTTAAGCCTACGAGGGTTCCTATCGAATAAAAGAAGTTTGTAACATCCCATGAGAAGTGAATGATTACATCACGACGCAATCTTTGATAAGTGTGGTTTAAAGGGAAGCTCAAATCTATGACTAATTTGACTAATTGGCAAAGTCTATACCCTAATAAACAAAAGATTAGCCCCTACTCTTGAAACTCCAGTCCTACTAGTTTAAAACAGGAAGGTAAATCAAACATCCTGAGAGGTTATGAGGTATACCTGACTGAACAGCTCTCGATACTTTTGTCGAATCAGGTCCTGCAGCTCCCAAGTATGCTCCTCCTGGCCATGGTTCCTCCACAGGACTTTGACTAACGGAACCTTCTTGCGACGCAAGATCCGTTCTCCTCTATCATCGATCTGAACCACCTCCAAGTGAACTGACCGGTCTGAAGCTACCGGCCCATCTGTGGTCAAAATCTGCTGCTCCGGGCGTAGTAGAGCCCTCCTAAGTGAAGAAATGTGGAACACGTCATAGAAGCCTGCCAATTCCGGTGGCAACTCCAGCCTGTAAGCTAGGGTCCCGACCCGCTCCAGGATCTTGTAAGGGCCCATATACCTAGGGCTGAGCTTCTTCTTCCGACCACGCACCCGTAAAACTCCGTGCATGGGCCGAATCTTCAAGAAAACCTGGTTGAAACTCTACCTGACGGTGTTGGGCATCGTAGTACTTAGCCTGTTGGCTTTGCACTTCCAGCATTCTTTCCCGTATCAGTCTCACCTGAGCCTCGGTGTCTTCGACAAAATTCGATCCCAACACCTTCAGATCCTCGTCCTTAATCCATGAAAGCGGAGTCCTGCATCTCCTTCCATATAAGGCTTCATAAGGAGCCATCCTTATGTTGGACTGGTAGCTGTTGTTATAGGAGAACTCGACTAGTGGTAAAAGATTATCCCAAGGTTCGTTTCGATCCAAAATACATAGCCTTAGGAGGCCCTCCAATGTACGATTGGTGCATTCCGTCTGCCCATCCGTCTGGGGATGAAAAGCTGTGCTGAAGGTCAGTCATATGCCTAAGTAAGTCTGCACGAATCTCCACTCCCTGGATGTGAACCGACCATCCCGATCCGATACGATATTCCTGGGCACCCCGTGGTAATGAATGAACTGCTCTACGAATATCCGCACTAGTACCCCAACAGAGTCATCTTTTCTGATCGGAATGAATCTGGCCACCTTTGTCAGCCGATCGACGATGACCAAAATCGAATCATTTCCCGTCCATGATCGGGGGAGGCCATGAATGAAATCCATCGCGATGTCCTAAAATTTCCACTCCGGCATCGGAATTGGCTATAGCAATCCTGCGGGGTTTCTGCACTCCGCCTTCACCAGCTGGCATGCCTCGCAATGAGTCACGAAGTATGTAATGTCCTTCTTCATCCCCGGCCAGAACATCATCTTCTTCAAGTCTGTCGTCATCTTGGTGATCCCCGGGTGTATAGAATATTTGCTACAATGTGCTTCCGTCATGATGTCCTCCAGAATCTAACCTCCTGTGGGTATATAGACCCTGCCTCTAAAATATAACAATCCATCTCTCAGTGAGTAATCTCCCGTCGAACCCTCCTCCAAGGCTTGGAATATCGCCTCTGCCCATGCATCTGTCTCTTGTCCATACCGGATACGGTCCCAAATATCATCTATGGCAACCATCGATGCTAGGTACTCCATATATAGCTCTGGATGATTCTCGGACACTAGGGATATCTGCATATCTCTGAAAGACCGGACTAGCTCCATGGACATCAGTTGTGGTCCCTTCCCTGAGGTATCTCCTCTTCGGCTCAGAGCATCTCCCACCACGTTCGCCTTCCCGGGATTGTAGTGCATGGTGTACTGGTAATCCGACGGGAACTCCACCTAACGTCTCTGTCTGATGTTGAGTTCCTTCTGTGTGTCCGCATATTTCAAATTCTTATGATCTGAGAAGATGTCACAGTGAAACCTGTAGAGGTAGTGTTGCCAAATCTTCATTGCAAAGATCACTGCACCCATCTCTAGATCATGCACCGGATAGTTCTTCTCATGTATCTTCAACTATCGGGAGGCGTAGGCTATTACGTGCCCGTTCTGCATCAGAACGACACCTATCCCCTGGTAGGAGGCGTGTGTGTAGACCTGGAATCCTTCCCTTCCCGACGGAAGAGCGAGAATGGGAGCCGAGGTAAGCCGACCTTTCAACTCCACAAAGGTCGCCTCGCACTGTGGCATCCAAATTAAAGGGGATTCCTTCTTCATCAGGGATGTAAGAGGGAGTGCAATCCTTGAGAATCCTTCGACGAACTTCCGGTAATATCTGGCAAGTCCCAAGAAGCTCCGTACATCCGTGGCTGTCTTCAACGGTGGTCAATCCTGAACTGCCCGAATCTTGGTCGGGTCTACTGCCAACTTAGCACCGCTGATAATATGACCTAAGAAGGCCACCTCCTTCAGCCAAAACTGGCATTTGTTGAACTTTTCATACAGCTGGTGCTCCCGTAGCCTCTGTAGAGTCAAAGTCAGGTGTCTTGTATGCTCCTCCTCTATCCTTGAGTAGATGAGGATATCGTCAATAAATACGATGATGAATACATCCAAGTACTCCTCGATTGCATGTTCATGAGGCTTGTAAATGCTGACGGCGCATTTGTGAGCCGAAAGGGCATCACTGTAAACTCAAA
Source organism: Platanthera zijinensis (assembly GCA_039513925.1). NCBI lineage: Eukaryota > Viridiplantae > Streptophyta > Magnoliopsida > Asparagales > Orchidaceae > Platanthera > Platanthera zijinensis. The sequence continues at coordinate 160,413,241 of CM077081.1, read as the reverse complement.
CAGCCCGTACCTTCTACTGAAGGCGGTTTTTGGAATGTCCTCCTCTCGAATCCGTAGCTTGTAATATCCTGACCTCAAGTCAAGTTTCGAGAAGAAATGCGCTCCTTCCAATTGATTGAACAACTCATCAATCCGTGGCAGCGGGTATGTATTACGGACCGTCAATCTGTTCAGCGCTCGATAATTAATACACAAGCGGAGAATTCCGTCCTTCTTCTTGACGAATAGCACCGGGGCTCCCCACGGTGAAGAGCTTGGCCGGACAAACCCTGCCTCTACTAGTTCCTGCAACTGACTTCGGAACTCTGTCAACTCTTTCGGGGCCATCCGGTAAGGGGCCCTAGATGCCGGCTTGGCCCCCAGCACAAGCTATATCTGGAAGTCCTGCTCTCGGTGCGGAGGTAGTCCTTGCAGTTTCTCTGGAAAGACGTCAGCAAAATCTCGCACAACCGGGATGTCAGTCACAGACTCCTTAGCCTACTCGATCTCAAATAGAATCTTATAGACCTCCTCTACCTGCAGATGGGCCTTAACAGCCTGTACTAAAGATAAGAGTATACGAGAGGCAGATCTTATACCATCGATGACAATGAAAGAGTCCTCGTGCCTCACAGTGATCCTCTTTGCTTGGCAATCAATCTGGGCCATGTTCCAGTGCAACCATACCATGCCCAGGATCAAGTCTTAGTCCGTTAACGTCAAAAGCGTTGCTGGAGCCTCAAACGCCTTTCCACCGATTTATACCTCCATGTTGTAGTGGTCCGAGGTAAGGAGTTAAGATCCATCGGGTAGTCGCACCCTCATCTCCGAGCCCGTGAATCGCTCCATACCTTCCAATCCTTCTACTAACGTCTCCGACACGAAGGAGTGAGAAGCTCCAGTATCGAAAAGCATGCGGGCAGGATTGCCGCTAATGAAGACTATACCTGGGGTAATTAAATGTCTTAGGATTCTATAACGAGTTTTTCTTTCCTATTTATTCTATTTAGTGCAGTTCTACAAATTTGTCAACTGAGAAAGGGGAAATTCTTTTTAAATAATTAAACATCTCGCTGTACCAACTATGACCTACTCTGGGTTCCGAGGTTGCGCAAGGTTCAAAGCATACATCTGCTCCCTTTCTTATCTACGATCTCCCCCGTGGTATCCACGTCCTCAGCCACGACCTCGGACTCCAAAATACTGCGCTGGCTAGGCAGCCGGTTGAGCTGGTGGGGGTTCCCCTCTCATAGGGTAATTTCTGTGGATGTGCTCAACCTGATGGCATTGGAAGCACTCTGGCGGGGGATATGCCATTCTCCCTGGTCTCTGGCCCTCCCGTGTCTTAAGAGGTGGTGGAGCCACCACCACTTGCTCACTCTTTTCCTGTCTTGCCTCCAGACGAGGCTGGTCCTCGACCCTTCTCCCGTCCGTGATACGGGCTCGTCTCTGATCGTTCCTTGCTCCTCGACCCTGATCCTCCGCTGGCCGTTTTCGTACCGATTAGCTTTCCAATCAGCCTCTATCCTCTTGGACATCTCTAACATCCCAGGTATTGGCCCGTCAGATATGAACAGTAGGGCCTCCTTCAATTCCTCTCGAAGGCCCTTATAGAACCACTTGATATATCCTGCCTCATCCAGCTGATAGGAGTCTGCAAACCGGGCTAAATGGTTGAACTCCCGGTGGTACTCTACCACTGTCTTATTACCCTGCTTCAGCTGCAGGAACCCGTCCTCTCTCTCATCCTTAGCCGACTGTGGAACAAAATGCTCAAGTAACGCGGCCCTGAATTCCTCCCAAGTAATCTCTGCAATCTCCATATCCACAAAAGTCGTGTACATCGACGTCTTCCACCATCTCTTGGCATGAGATTCCAAGCAAGAGACCACCAATGACACTCTCTCCTCCTAGGGGCACCGTATCCTAGTCGACATCTCGTACATAATGTCCAGCCATTCTTCCGTCCGGACAGCTGACTCTATCCCTAAGTAGGATGGGGGAGAGAGTCCTCAGAAGATGCTCAGCCAGTTGGCCCCCGGGTTTGGCTACGAGACCGGAACCTGCTGAGCCCTGAAAGCCTCCAGAATGGCTGTGAGAGTCTGCCCCATCTCTGACTGCAGGATCGGAGTGGGGAACGAGGGAGGTGGTGCAACATTCGGAGTCTGTTGGACTTCGCCATGTGGTGTAGGCTGTGCTGGAGGCTGCATATCAAAAACCATCTGTAAGCAATTGAATCAAGCCTAATTAGCAGTAGACAATTACATGTGATTCCGCACATGGGCACACCACGCTTCCGCTGCATAGTTTGTCCTAAAACTAAACCTGCTCGGTGGTGACCCAGGGATTTGTGGACTGGTACTTTTCCGATCGAGGTTGCTCTGATACCACTTGTAAGACCCCATTTTTTTTTTAAAATACCGGGGTCTTAGGCCCAGAAACGCCGCTTTGCGGTGACACCTTCACGCCCTGAAGGGTCATCACCGCGAAATGCCGATTCTGCCGGCCGATTCGATCGTAGAAAAGCAACAAAAGTAGAGTACACATAAGAGAGGTAAAAACTCTAACTGAATGTCCACAATAAAATCACATCAGAGTAATAAAATCTCCATGAAGGGAGTGTCCAAAAAATCTAAAAGTACTGAAAATAAGGGCTTAAGCCCGATACATAAAATCCTCACTACATAGTCACTCAATCGGAAGCAAAATAAATCACTACTAGAATCAGGGACTCACAGTCCCAGCTGTCTTAACTCCTGAGATAGATTGCCCTATCTCAAAAAGGCCGACCTCCGGGGCTGTTCCTTCGTGCTAGGCTCCACAATCCCCTAAATGATGTGGTACGAAAACTGTTAGTCTATAAGACTAAGCCCTATCATCCCCCACTCCTTCCCCCATGGCCCCGAGGCACCGAGCAGAGAGGAAGAAAAGGGAGGAATTGAAGGTGGAGAGTAAACAAGAAACAGATGTCAGCGGACCTATACTAGCAATTTTATGGTAATTGTGGCAGTAATGTAAAGTATGAAAGTAACCTTAACTTATGTGCGGAAATTAATAAGCCAAAAGATCTTCTATAGGGCTCCCATTGTATAAAAAGTCCCATACCAATTTATACGATGGGGTGTCGGTTATTAAAAATAATATATAAATGAACAATTTGACCTTAATTTATAAAATTGCCCACATAAGCTTATAGACCAAGGGGTCGTTTTGCAAGTCCAATTGTGTAAACGTCTCATACCACTTACACAATAGGTGACAGGGGTTATATGCAATGATTATTTTATGATATGCAAGTGGGTATGATACGATCATGCAAGTGCAACTCACCCACCCGACTCTGTGTACACAGACCTTTAGTTCCCCCTTTCTGTAGCCTCACCTCCCAGGATACCTCCGTAGTGACAGACGGAAGCGGGGGGTTGGGCCTCGCCCACCTCTAAACTAGTAAAGCACTACCGGTCAGAACTATCGTACGCCTCAACGCTTGGTGCACGAAGCGGACTCCTGCGTACTCTTGCCAGCTGGCGTACCAGACTTCTGTTGGCGAAGTGCTAACCACACTTACCGAGCCAATGTATTAGCGTCGGTGCATCGACCACTAACACCGAGGGCGCACCACCTTATAACTTATGCACATGCAATATTAATATATTTCCCATCGATCCAAAGCTCACCGGGCCAACCTGCCCATCTCCAAAACCCCCAGGGAATCAGGTCTCATCAACCAACCTAGCATTCCGAGACATCAAGGCGAGTGAAAGTGAATTCCTAATTATGCTAGTTGCTCTTTATGATTTATCACTCCTAATGTTTACGTTAGCCCAGGACTGCCACCGGTATACCCCGTGAAGGGTTCTGAAAGGGCACTATGAACTATGATGGTAGCTAAAGCCCATCGTTCCCTTTCGCAAGGTACTTATTGTTATCGGTTGCTTCCCTTACCCATTCTCATTTCATATTACGCTAGATATATCCTAGGGTGATTTTGACCTTCCCACTCCATGGGATAAGACGATCTTTCGTCGGTCCCGAGCACCACCTACACTAGTCAACACTTCACCTTAATCAACCTATCTTCCAAAGGAGACCCCAATTACTTATCCAAACCATCAGACTATAGAATCCAAAACCATAGGCCTACACACCCACATCAACTATTTTCTATTTTTTTTCCTATCGCAGACCATACTTAGCGATACGATGCACATATTAGGTAGTATAACAGATAATCATCCAAATGTCTCAAGATAATTAATGTGGGTCTCTCCTGACCTGAATAGACTAAACCCAGTAATTTACAATTTTCCTAATTAATCTGGCATTTATTTAATTTTCTTAAATGTTCCAAGTGCTACCAATTTGAACATAAAGTATACAATAGATTCATGCATGATTCTTAAGAAAATCATGATAAATTCTAGGCTATCCCAAAACTGTAAATCCATAGTATGAAATTTTTTCCAGAAATTTATGGACCATAAAATAATTTTGATAATACATCCTATTTTCCTTTGTTAATGAAGTAAGTGTAGTAAATAATCACCCAAAAATTGTGAATTAATTTTTCTTGGGCAACTACTATCATACCAGCATCACTGACCAAATTTCATAATTTTTCAACTGATAATTAACTCTAAACAATTTAATGACCATAATAGCCCCTTTAAAAATTTACGAATAAAGTACTGAAATAAATCAACTTAAATTTATAATAAAATTCATGGGCAACCATTTTGACCTAAAATTTCTAATTCTAGAGTCTCATGGGATTTGTTTGAACGTAGTGATCTTAATAAATCAAATATCACCTAGGGCTAAATCATTCCTAACAAAGGAAGTGCTGAAAATATTACACTTAAAAATCCAATAAATTTACTAAGGGTTCTACCTAACCTAAAACCCATGCTTCCTATGTTTCACACTTTCCAAGGAAGTTATTGTTGCTTACTTTATACAAAAGTGATTCTACCCTAAAACTAGGGTTAGGGTTTTGAGGGGTTCAACGGCTTCCAAACTGACTAAAATTTCAAACAGGGGGCCATAACTACCCTATGATCCCTTCCACCAAGTGTCAAGTCATTCCAAGGTCATTTGACCCCATGACCTTCTGTAACATCCCATTTCCGGCTAGACCCCTAGGAGTCGGTTGGTCGTCACAGAACCCTAGGAAGCCCAAAAATTGAAATGAATCGACAAAGATTTCAGGTCACGAGTTGGTCACGCCCGTGACCGACCCGTCACGCCTGTGACCTAGGGCGTGACTCCTTCAACGATCGTCGATCTCAGGGAGACGATCGTCGGGCGCAGAATTTTCGACCCGGCCCTATCACGCCCGTGACCAAAGTGTCACGCCCGTGACCTAGGGCGTGACCACCCTTCGACGACCGTCGATCTCAGTTCGATGGTCGTCGACCTCAGAATTTGCCATTTGGGCATGTCACGCCCGTGACCCAGGTGTCACGCCCGTGACCACGGGCGTGCCCCCCCCCTTCGGTTATCGTTGATCTCAGCGCGACGATCGCCGAGTGCGGAATTTCTCTCATGACCCTGTCACGCCCGTGACCAAGGTGTCACGCCCGTGACCAAGGGCGTGACCACCCTTCGACGACCGTCGATCTCAGTTCGACGATCGTCGGCCTCAGAATTTGCCATTCAGGCATGTCACGCCCGTGACCAAGGTGTCACGCCCGTGACCTAGGGCGTGACCACCCTTCGACGACCGTCGATCTCAGTTCGACGATCGTCGACCCCAGAATTGGCCACTCGGGCCTGTCACGCCCGTGACCTATGAGTCACGCCCGTGACATTGACTGAAACGATGGTTCAGGCCCGAAATTATTCTAACACGCGTGGTAATAAGTGCTGGTGTGGGAAGTTACACCAGGAGTAATTACGGGCCGTTTTTCCTTCTATAATTATATAATAAAGGAGGAAGTGCTGGTCCAATAGGAATCGCCACCTGGCAAACACCTACTCATCTTCCACCATTTCTTATCCCTTCACTGTAACCGAGAGGTTATTAATAGGAGCCTTTGTCACAACCCGCATTTTCTCCGAATTAAGAATTATCAGAGTAAGAGAAAACACGCGTCGTGATGCCACGTCAAGCAGGGGATAACTGCTGACGCTCAGGCAAAACCAACTACCAACTTAATGAAAGAAAATCATGTGATTAATGATTAGAAAATCAGTTATGATTAGAGTCTGTATCCCTCGGCTCAGTGGATCACCTAGTCCACAAAAGAAAACTATATTTATACGCTGCGGAAACATACTTTATTTAGGTTTAACATCCTAAGGAGCGCATAAGGGTTCCAAGAGAACCACCCATGCTATGCAAGACCCTACATATTATTTATATAATATATAAGAAAGCGGTCTTTATACGTGATTTGGAAAATAGTGAATACGTCTTATAAAACATGCTGATCATGAGCTTTATTTATAATAATAATTATAGTTTAAAAATAACTAGCAACCTAGCATAAAACCTTCTCAGAGCAAGTAGACTATCTCCAGAAAATGGTAGCAGCAATAGTATATATCTAGTACAAGGTAAAAACTACCAGTGGGCGCCAACAACCTGACACAAACCCACTAGCACAAATATATGTCTGTAAGAAAGTACTGAAAACAACCTCACTAACAAGGTAAACAGAACTCCAAAGTCCGGGAGTCTACCAACAACACCACCTCCAACTAGCCACCAGACTGGCTACAGCTCAGAACCTGGGGTATTCCAAAGAAAACAGAATACCTCAGCAAGCTAAACAAAGTAAAACTGCATGAAAGAGTCAACCAAAAGGGGAAAAGTACCAGAAAAACATGCAGTAGAAAGAGTCACAACTGTCCAAAACAGGACCACAATAAATGCACAACGTGCAAAGAAACAGCAACGACCCAGCCCAGGAACCACATCCTGCAGGGCCTACTAGGCTGCCAAGAGCCAGAATGCTGCAAACTACCAAAGAAGAAACTTCTAACACCCTAAACTGTGGGAAGTGATAGTAGCAAAAACAACAACGAGGAACCGGATCGAAGGCAAACGCAGTCCCCCAATCCACCATGTCCAAGTCAAAAGCTCGAGGGTCAACACGTGAAAACACAAGGGACCTTCCACCCGACATGCCCAGCCCGTACCTGGAGCAAGAAAAACATGGGTGTCCTTGGCTATATCACACAACTCCACCCCCATAAAGTGCTACAACCACCACTACTAACCACGACCCACGATTCGGCCTTTAGGAAAATAAAGAAAACGGCCGACAAGGAAAACCCAGAAATACAACTGGAAATCCACTCGGAAATGAAAGACAAGGTAAAGGAAGAGTGTTGAAATAAACCAACACGACTAGGCGTTGAGTGAAACCCACTCAGTGCCTACCTAAACTTTGGCGTTGAGTGAGCTAGCCTCACTCGCCGCCAAAATAAAGTCACTACCCACAAACCCGCTAAAGAAAACGGAGCTCGACGATAGTCGAACGACCAAGGCAAAAGATCCAGAACTCGAGTAGTTGCCTGCCACTTGAGTATCTAAACTCCCGCACTCGAGACCAGCTAAATTCGCCTAGCAAAAGAAAATATACAGAGCGCACGATCAGTGACGCACGATTTGTGGTCGTGCGCACTCATCGGCTGATGATCGTGCAAAGCGAACCTGGAAAACCTGAGAAAAACTTAGCGTCAGCGCACGATCAGTGACGTACGATCAGTGGTCGTGCGCACTGCTTGCCAGCGCTCGTGCGATCTACGAGACAGAACTTTGGAAACTGAAAGTTATACGCGCACGACCAGAGGCACACGACCAGTGGTCGTGCGCCCTAACGGTTAACGACCGTGCGCGGCTAACCTGTACCGTTTGGAATTTCCCGAACGACACCGGAACGCGCACATGACTCACGCAACTGCAATAGCAGCAGGAAACTACCAACGTCGCGCACCACTACTATACAAACAATGCCTAATCATTCGAGTAATACCTTAACGAAAAATCGGCAACCACACCCCCTCCTAACTCTCCCTCTCGGCTACACCCGAACCAGAGCAACAATCAGAGTAAAGGAAAACAACGGCTCCACGCCGATAATTTGGACTCCAATCATCACAAAATAGGGGGGGTTTCAGTAGGAAGAACTAAGCCCTATAGTTAGCAAGAAAATGAGAACAACAAGGCCTCTAACCTGGGCTAACCGGGATTTCAATTTCAGCAAGTAAAATCGAAAAAAAAACTTGGCAAGGGCAAGAATACCACTTGCCTCAAATCTCAGCGAAGCTTTGGACTGCTTTCCTCCTCTTCGCACGGATCAAAACGTCCGCAACACCTAAAACAAACACTCGGCCATTAATGGCGGAAAGCTCCAAAACCGAAAATTCCAATCCTCGCAAAACTCCACGAAAATCGAATTTCTTACCGTAGGAATGGTCTTGACGAGAGCAATCCAAATCCACTCTCGGAATCGAATTTCGTCCACAAACGCTCCGGGAATCGGCGTCTGAAGGGAAGGGTAGGCGGTTTCTCCGTTCTCTCGTACAGGGCCGGCGGTTTCAAGCGGGGAAGAAGATGAATCGGGGGTTTTCATTCTCTATATATATATATAATTATATAATAATATAATTAATTACAAAATTACATAAAGCACCAAATCGACGCGAAAACCGATCTACCTCGGAATTCGACGAAATTCGCACCGTAGCTAAATACCCACGCTACGAACACAACGGCGAAGTCGGAATTAATTTTCGACGAATAGAACTCGAGTTATACCCAAATAAAGCCAAACACCAACATCCCCCCGAGAGGCCACACCGGGTCACCCAAAACGACTCGGCTTGCTAGGGAGATCTTGCCAACAGGCTACATAATAGGGCACTCAGTTCTAAGGAGCTAAACCACACTCCACAAATGGCACAAGCCACGGAAACGCGTCATCGTAACGCCAAACAAGAATAAAAATAATCGCTGAAAAAATGGGGCGTTACAGTCACTCCCCCTAAAAGAAAGTTTCGTCCCGAAACTTTACGCACAACCCTCCTACTAAAGAAGGAAAAGTAACAAACAGAAGTTACAAAGGGAAACATACCAATCAAATCAGTGAAACAGGTGAGGGTACGCCCTCCTCATGGCCGACTCTAGCTCCCAAGTTGCGCTCTCCAAATCCTGATTTTTCCATAGAACTTTCACCATCGGTATGTACTTCTTTCGCAGCACACGCTCCTGAGTATCCAAAATACGAACTGGCACCTCAAAAAAAGAGAGGTTGGGCTCCAACTGGGGCACAACATCCAAGAGTTGCCCACTGCTGCGCACACACTTCCGCAATTGGCTAACATGAAAAACATTATGAATACCAGGGAAGTTCGCTGGCAAATCCAATCTATAAGCAGACACACAAATCCGCTCCAAAATCTCGAACGGGCCCACATACCTTGGGTCCAATTTCCAATTTTTACCAAATCTCTTCACACCAACCATTGGAGAAACCTTGAGGTATACATGATCCCCTACTAAAAACTCCAAAGCAGACCTACGCCGATTGGCGTTCTTTTCATACCTCTCCTGAGCTAAACGAAGCTTCTCCCGAATAAGCTTCACGGCGACTTCCATATCCTCCAGCGCATCAGGACCCAACAACGGCCTCTCACCAGCCTCGGCCCAAAACAACGGAGTCCTACAGCGCCTCCCATACAAAGCTTCGAACGGAGCCATCTGCAAGCTTTCCTGATAACTGTTATTGTAAGCAAATTCCATGAGTCGCAGACGCTCATCCCACGCTCCACCGTGGTCTAAAATATAGCACCGGATCATATCCTCAACAATCTGATTGACCCGCTCTGTCTTCCCATTGGTCTGAGGGTGGTACGCAGTAGAATACCTCAGATCCGTACCCAAACCCTCCTGCAGACTCTGCCAAAAACGAGAAGTAAACCGGGAGTCTCGATCAGAAATGATGCTAACCGGCACACCGTGGAGTCGGATGACTTCATACAAGTACAACTCCGCTATCTTCTTCATCAGGTAATCAATCTTATAAGGCACGAAGTGAGCACACTTCGTCAATCTATCCACTATAGCCCAAACAGAATCAAATCCCCTCGGGGATATTGGCAAACCCGTAATGAAGTCCATAGATATACTCTCCCACTTCCAAGTCGGGATCTCTAACGGAGTCAACTTACCACCAGGCCTTCCATGATCGGCCTTCACACGCTTGCAAGTGTGACACTCAGCAACAAATCAGGCTATATCTCCTTTCATACCATACCACCAGGCAATTTGCCTTAAGTCACGGTACATCTTCGTAGATCCTGGATGGTAGGCAATGCTGGAACCATGAGCCTCACTGCAAATCATACTCCTAATATCCCCAACGGCGGGGATGCAAAACCTGCCGCGGTACTTCAAAGTACCCGCATCATCGATAGCAAAATCTGGCAACTCTCCCTTCTCTGTCCTGGTAAAAAGGTGCAACAGATCCGGGTCGTCCTTCTAATGCAGTCTAGTCAAAGAAATCCAGGACGGCTCTGCCACTGACAAGCTACTCTGCAAACTACAGCATCCCACTGAAATATCCATAAGGAGGAACTCCTCAACTAACCGATTGGCGGAGAGGTTAAAGATCTTTCCCGTCTTTCGGCTCAGGGCGTCGGTCACCACATTGGCCTTGCCCGGATGATACTGGATTTCTACATCATAATCCGCCACATACTCAAGCCACCGCCGCTGACGCAGATTAAACTCCTTCTGCGTGAACACGTACTTCAGGCTCTTATGGTCAGTAGAAATCTTGCACTGAGCCCCATAAAGTAAGTGCCTCCACAACTTCAACGCATAGATAATCGCTGCAAACTCAAGGTCATACGTAGGATAATTCTTCTCATGAGTCTTCAACTGCCTTGACCCATAAGCAATTACTTTTCCATCCTGCATTAATACGCATCCCAGACCTATATGCGAAGCATCCACATACACATCATAATCACGCCCTCAGTAGGAAGGGTCAGAACGGGAGCAGTACACAATCTCTTCTTTAGCTCTAGAAAAGCTTCTTCGCACTTCACGCTCCAAACAAAAGCTACATTCTTCTGAGTCAGCTTGGTCAAAGGTGCGGCTAGAGAAGAGAAACCCTCCACGAATCTCCTGTAATAGCCAGCCAACCCTAAGAAACTTCTGATCTCCTTAGGAGTATTCGGCCTACTCCAATCCATCACTGCTGCAATCTTTTCTGGGTCAACCGAGATCCCATCCTTGTTCACCACGTGGCCTAGAAAAGAAACCTGAGGCAACCAAAATTCGCACTTACTCAACATGGCGAATAACTTGTGGTTCCTCAACTCTGATAGGACCAAACGCAAATGCTGCTCATGCTCCTCAGCACTGCGAGAATAAACCAACACGTCATCAATGAAGACCACCACGAACTTGTCTAGGAAATCCTTGAATACCAGATTAATCATGTCCATGAAAGCTGATGGTGCGTTGGTCAAACCGAACGACATCACCAAAAACTCAAAGTGTCCATGCCTCGACCTAAACGCAGTCTGTGGAATATCCGCCTCACGGATCCTGAGCTGATGATAGCCCGAACGAAGATCGATCTTGGAGAACACTGCGCTACCACGCAACTGGTCAAATAAATCATCGATCCTCGGCAGAGGGTACCTGTTCTTGATAGTGACCTTGTTCAACTCTCTATAGTCGATGCAAAGCCGCATCGACCCATCTTTCTTCTTTACGAACAAAACAGGAGCACCCCAAGGCGACGAACTCTGCCTGATAAAACCTTTAGCCAACAACTCATCTAACTGAATTCGCAACTCCTCTAACTCACGAGGGGCCATCCGGTACGGCGCCTTGGCAATAGGACGCGTACCCGGTTCCAAATCAATAACAAACTCCACATCCCGCTCAGGAGGGATACCAGGAAGATCATCAGGAAAAACATCGGCGAAACCACGAACAATAGGAATCTCCTCCAAGCGTGGCACGCTAACAACGGTTCCAACTGCCGAGACTAAACAAACACAACAATCAGAAAGAAACAATCTCTGAACACATACCACAGAGAGAACAGGAGAATCCTGACACGGATCAGCATACACGCTGCCGGGCTGACCGTCGTCCCTGATGAAGTCCAAGCGCTTTCCTTTGCACTGAATGACCGCATCATACCGAGAGAGCCAGTCCATGCCCAAAATGACATCGAAGTCCTCTAAATCAATCATCTTCAGGTCCGCCTTCGCAAGAAAATCCCCCAACAAAACCGGGCAATCCAAAATACCCAAATCTGACAACACAGATTCACCAGAGGGAAACTTGACACGGAAGGAATCCCGAACACGATCTAGAGACAACCGATGACACTCCACAAAGGCTCTAGCCACGAACGAGTGGGTAGCGCCGGAGTCAAACAGAACATGCGCCGAGCGGTTCTTCACCTTAAATTTCCCTGAGATCACCTGGGTCGAAGTCTGAGCCTCCTCGGAAGAAATCACGTTCAGCTTCCCTTTTCCCTTGTCCACTCGCTGAGGTGGAGGTAAAGCCTGTAACGGAATTGCAGGAAGAGCTGACTGGACCTGAGGACACCTCGACTTGATGTGTCCCTTCTGCCCACACTGATAGCAGACTCTATCCCTGGAACAACACTGGGCCGCATCATGACCGGATCGCTTACAAACAGAACAGGAGGCATCTCTCCTAGGAGCACCCTGAATCGCATGAACCTGCTCCTTCTTCTGAGCTGCCGCCTTCTGGAAACACCTCTCGACAGGATGGCCTGACCGGCCACAAAAACTGCACACCACCCTGCTCCTCTTTCCCGGAACAGCATCGGGTACCAGGGGTTTCTTCTCCTCTACCAACTTCATCTTATCCTTCTTCAACTGCTGGCCTCTGCTCTTCTCCGTCTCAATGGCCTCAACCTTAAGAGCAGCCTCTACAACTCCAGCATAAGTCACTGACCCATAAGCACTGGCCAACTGTTGCACCTCACTCCTCAAACCACCGAGAAATCGCTTAACTCGATCAGCCTCAACGCTGACCAATCCAGGGGCAAAACGGCTCAACTTACTAAACTTTATCTCATACTCACCCACCATAAGCTGCCTTTGCTTCAGATAGAGGAAATCATTCATGAGGCGGTCACGCTCAACCGAAGGTAAGAACTTCCTCAACAGCATCTCCTTGAACACTTCCCAAGAGCATCCGGCTACTAAGCTCTCCTTCTCTCTCAGCCACCAACTCTTAGCCAACCCTTTGAGCTGATAGGTGGCTAACATCACCCTCTGATCATCTGCAATCCCTGAGTACAAGAACATCTCCTCCATGGAGATCAGCCAGTCGTCTATCACCATGAAATCTGCCTTCCCATCATAATTGGGAGGGCTCAGCCTCTGAAACTGCGAGATGAAGGCCATCTCTGCTGGCACCACCACTGGAGGTCTCAAGGGTGCAGGAGGAGGAGGAACAGCTAACCCCCCAGCAGGAACTTGCGCACCCTGAGCCTGACCTGCCACAGCAGCTACCAAAGACTGAATCTGGGCTTGCACCTCCTCCAACTGCCTGCCCATAGCTTCGCTACTCAGACGCATACTCTCGATCATCGCATCATTCTGAGCTCCAGAAGATTCACCCTCAGACAGGGGAGTCGATCGAGTCGCAGGACGCCTAGCCATCCTAAAAATCAATACAACGCAAATTAGATCCAAATCCAACGACTAGAACCGATTACCAGTACAGACAATACATATGTAGATATAGACTTAAAGCTGCTAAACTTGCTCTGAGAGTTTATCTTCTTCAAAAAAATTAGATGATATGCCCTAACCTAGGATAGTTAACCACCACCTTACTAACTCTTGTGCCTTGATCGGATGCATGAATTTATGTTAATTTGAAAACTCATGTGTGTACATATGTCATCCTACAAATCTTCAGCTCGGCGCGTTGTGCTTATGCAATGATATGATATGCATGATTGTGCTATGTATCCTAAAAAAAGGCCCTAACGCATGTTATGAGCGGCGTACGCATGAAAATGTTATGCATCCCATACTACATAACATTCTCATGCAACGAAAAAGAAAACGTGCTAGTCGCAGTCATGTGGTGAGGTTATGCATCCCATACTACATAACCCTCACATGTAGCCCCTATGGTGGATCCATATACGAACACATATTATGCATCCCATACTACATAATATGTCTCGTATACTTCATGTTATGCTATGAGTGTAGTGTTCGTGCTTTTGCCAAGACGTGCTGATGACATATCGGTGTGTGAATGACATGATGCTGAACTACTAATAAGCGAACAAAGGAAGGTTGCTCAACTAACTTGTCAAGCAACCTCCCTCTGATACGAACTGTCACAACCCGCATTTTCTCCGAATTAAGAATTATCAGAGTAAGAGAAAACACGCGTCGTGATGCCACGTCAAGCAGGGGATAACTGCTGACGCTCAGGCAAAACCAACTACCAACTTAATGAAAGAAAATCATGTGATTAATGATTAGAAAATCAGTTATGATTAGAGTCCGTATCCCTCGGCTCAGTGGATCACCTAGTCCACAAAAGAAAACTATATTTATACGCTGCGGAAACATACTTTATTTAGGTTTAACATCCTAAGGAGCGCATAAGGGTTCCAAAAGAACCACCCATGCAATGCAAGACCCTACATTTAATTTATATAATATATAAGAAAGCGGTCTTTATACGTGATTTGGAAAATAGTGAATACGTCTTATAAAACATGCTGATCATGAGCTTTATTTATAATAATAATTATAGTTTAAAAATAACTAGCAACCTAGCATAAAACCTTCTCAGAGCAAGTAGAGTATCTCTAGAAAATGGTAGCAGCAATAGTATATATCTAGTACAAGGTAAAAACTACCAGTGGGCGCCAACAACCTGACACGAACCCACTAGCACAAATATATGTCTGTAAGAATGTACTGAAAACAACCTCACTAACAAGGTAAACAGAACTCCAAAGTCCGGGAGTCCACCAACAACACCACCTCCAACTAGCCACCAGACTGGCTACAGCTCTGAACCTGGGGTATTCCAAAGAAAACAGAATACCTCAGCAAGCTAAACAAAGTAAAACTGCATGAAAGAGTCAACCAAAAGGGGAAAAGTACCAGAAAAACATGCAGTAGAAAGAGTCACAACTGTCCAAAACAGGACCACAATAAAAGCACAACGTGAAAAGAAACAGCAACGACCCAGCCCAGGAACCACATCCTGCAGGGCCTACTAGGCTGCCAAGAGCCAGAATGCGGCAAACTACCAAAGAAGAAACTTCTAACACCCTAAACTGTGGGAAGTGATAGTAGCAAAAACAACAACGAGGAACCGGATCAAAGGCAAACGCAGTCCCCCAATCCACCATGTCCAAGTCAAAAGCTCGAGGGTCAACACGTGAAAACACAAGGGACCTTCCACCCGACATGCCCAGCCCGTACCTGGAGCAAGAAAAACATGGGTGGCCTTGGCTATATCACACAACTCCACACCCATAAAGAGCTACAACCACCACTACTAACCACGACCCACGATTCGGCCTTTAGGAAAATAAAGAAAACGACCGACAAGGAAAACCCAGAAATACAACTGGAAATTCACTCGGAAACGAAAGACAAGGTAAAGGAAGAGTGTTGAAATAAACCAACACGACTAGGCGTTGAGTGAAACCCACTCAGTGCATACCGAAACTTTGGCGTTGAGTGAGCTAGCCTCACTCGCCGCCAAAATAAAGTCACTACCCACAAACCCGCTAAAGAAAACGGAGCTCGACGATAGTCGATCGACCAAGGCAGAAGATCCAGAACTCGAGTAGTTGCCTGCCACTTGAGTATCTAAACTCCCGCACTCGAGACCAGCTAAATTCGCCTAGCAAAAGAAAATATACAGAGCGCACGATCAGTGACGCACGATCAGTGGTCGTGCGCACTCATCGGCTGATGATCGTGCAAAGCGAACCTGGAAAACCTGAGAAAAACTTAGCGTCAGCGCACGATCAGTGACGCACGATCAGTGGTCGTGCCCACTGCTTGCCAGCGCTCGTGCGATCTACGAGACAGAACTTTGGAAACTGAAAGTTATACGCGCACGACCAGAGGCACACGACCAGTGGTCGTGCGCCCTAACGGTTAACGACCGTGCGCGGCTAACCTGTACCGTTTGGAATTTCCCGAACGACACCGGAACGCGCACACGACTCACGCAACTGCAATAGCAGCAGGAAACTACCAACGTCGCGCACCACTACTATACAAACAATGCCTAATCATTCGAGTAATACCTTAACGAAAAATCGGCAACCACACCCCCTCCTAACTCTCCCTCTCGGCTACACCCGAACCAGAGCAACAATCAGAGTAAAGGAAAACAACGGCTCCACGCCGACAATTTGGACTCCAATCATCACAAAATAGGGGGGGTTTCAGTAGGAAGAACTAAGCCCTATAGTTAGCAAGAAAATGAGAACAACAAGGCCTCTAACATGGGCTAACCGGGATTTCAATTTCAGCAAGTAAAATCGAAAAAAAAACTTGGCAAGGGCAAGAATACCACTTGCCTCAAATCTCAGCGAAGCTTTGGACTGCTTTCCTCCTCTTTGCACGGATCAAAACGGCCGCAACACCTAAAACAAACACTCGGCCATTAATGGCGGAAAGCTCCAAAACCGAAAATTCCAATCCTCGCAAAACTCCACGAAAATCGAATTTCTTACCGTAGGAATGAAGGTCTTGACGAGAGCAATCCAAATCCACTCTCGGAATCGAATTCCGTCCACAAACGCTCCGGGAATCGGCGTCTGAAGGGAAGGGTAGGCGGTTTCTCCGTTCTCTCGTACAGGGCCGGCGGTTTCAAGTGGGGAAGAAGATGAATCGGGGGTTTTCATTCTATATATATATATATATAATTATATAATAATATAATTAATTACAAAATTACATAAAGCACCAAATCGACGCGAAAACCGATCTACCTCGGAATTCGACGAAATTCGCACCGTAGCTAAATACCCACGCTACGAACACAACGGCGAAGTCGGAATTAATTTTCGACGAACAGAACTCGAGTTATACCCAAATAAAGCCAAACACCAACATCCCCCCGAGAGGCCACACCGGGTCACCCAAAACGACTCGGCTTGCTAGGGAGATCTTGCCAACAGGCTACAGAATAGGGCACTCAGTTCTAAGGAGCTAAACCACACTCTACAAATGGCACAAGCCACGGAAACGCGTCATCGTAACGCCAAACAAGAATAAAAATAATCGCTGAAAAAACGGGGCGTTACAGCCTTCATGACCATTAAGGCTTTACCCTTTCAACTCCCCACTTGCTGACTTATAAAAGCCCACTTGGAGCAAGAGGAGAAGTTTACACGCTCAATCAAACAAATTCGGACGTTTGCTCTTGCTATAGGAGAAGTTCAGCAATGCCACCACCGCGCCATGGCACCCCGTCGTTCATCTCGCCTCAAAACCGCGAACAAGGTCCTCCTCTGCTTCTTCTCTTTCATGGGTAGATCTTAGGATTCTTAGAAAGGAAGTTCGCGCTCAACAGAGCCGGACCCATCTCTCATTTTCATGGAAAACCATGAAAAATGTATTCTTGAGTTCGCCGGAAACCGCCACCTCCGGCGGCCAAACCACCGCCGACCGATAGCCATCGCCTCAACGGAGGTGGTGGTGGTGGTGGCTGGCCAGGGAGGTGACCGAACTGCCGGTGACGGATCACGGAAAGCTTACAGGAAAAATTGTTTTCTGAGTTCTGTTTTCGGGTTCATGTAGAAGATGAACAGTAGAATCAATTTTATAATTTATAAATTAAGTGTATAATACATAGAGGAAAGATAT
Organism: Platanthera zijinensis; assembly: GCA_039513925.1. Taxonomy (NCBI): domain Eukaryota; kingdom Viridiplantae; phylum Streptophyta; class Magnoliopsida; order Asparagales; family Orchidaceae; genus Platanthera; species Platanthera zijinensis. Next base: position 160,395,382 of record CM077081.1, on the reverse strand, counting down.
ATTATCTGAGTATATTTTGAGGCTGCGCAATGAGGCGCTTAGAGGCCGTTTTAGGAAAAATGACCAGTCATGAAAGTTGTAGCCCTTCAAGTCTAGATTAATTTAAAATTGGTTTCAACTCGTTTGGTTAAGTGGTTCGGCCGCAGCACCCGTTTTAGTGGGGGCTGTACCTAGAGTTGGGCAGAAATTAAAATGGATGCCCACTCTTCGTCCCTTGTCCAAATGACCTGAAATTTAGGCAGGGGGTTAAGCTTAGCAATACCTAAAGGCAGAACAAAAATGGGAATTTTTGGAGATACTTTGCCTAAAGTTTTTGTTTTAATTTAATAAACTTAGAGGAATTTATTTAAGTGGTCAAATGACCTCCAAACCCTCCCAAATTTTGATGAGTGGTCCCTAGCTATTAAATCTAGGTCTGTACAAAATTCCAACTGATTTGGAGGAGTTTTGGGTGGGAAACCTTCTACCCTTAACTAGGCATTAGTGAGACATCTTTTAGTAAAAATTGCACTAAGAGTTTGGAAAGGTCAAATCAGCTCAACAAAGCCTGATATTCCGACCTCTGACTTAGAAGCGTGTTATAACCTGCTTGGAGAAAAATGGAGTGGTTTAGGGTTGATTTACCCTAGGATCCAAGCTCAAACCCTAAATAAAGGGTTTTGAGGGTTGTGAAGGACATGGGGGCAATTGCTCTTGTATTGCCTTGAAACACTGTAGATTTGACAAAAGCTTGATAAGAATCGTCTGGATGAAATCTGATGGCCGCGGAACAGAGACCTACTGTGGTTGGTTCGAAATGGTCAGATTCCGCGGGCCGGTTAGAAGATCGAGTTTTCTAACGAAAGGAGGCAAGCGCACCTATCGCAAGTAGTACTCGGTATTCGGGAAAATACCGAGGTCGTATTATTCTCGGGGACGCGTTGATTATATCTACTCTTCCAGGAACACTATTATCTTACTAACAGTAAGGTGGGATTTTTTTAGTTTAATTAAAACGGAAAGAAAGAAAGCGGAATTTTGCTAAATTAGTTCGATGACGGGTTAACGCTCGGCATCGAATCGGATTAAGACTAAAATAACTCTTAATAATTATTAAACTTTGTTTTTAATTTAATAAAAGGCACTTGGCCGTGGAGGTTCCAAGAACATGAGCTCACCTTGGTCTAGGGATATCGCTCACCTGGGCGCTAAGGTTATTCGACTGAACGTTAGTCCGACGAAGGATTCCCCTTAACGCCCGCATTACGCTAAGAACCCCGCTATTGGGTGGGGGACCCAATCCGGCAAAACTACGTTTCTCCTCTTTCGAGGGGGCGTACGCAATTCTCTTTACCCAAGGGGGTTCGGTCCATACGTGCAGCCTCTCGGCGTCGCGTATGGATAACGGAAATAGAGCCCACACATCGATTATGTGGTCCTATGCGTCGTTAACCCGGGGTAAACCTTAAGTCCTTAAATTAAAATAAAAATAAAGTTTTTTTAATTATTTCAAATCATTTTTTATGTCCCAATGCTCTTCGATGCCGAAGGCTAAAAGAAATTAGCCACTCATCGGTATGGGGACGGCTTTATGTTTTTAGGTGAAGCGTGAGTGTTAAATTAAGCACTGAACAATTATAAGAGAAAACACAAAAAATAGGACAATTAGATAAATTGAAAGCTAATTGATGCAGGCACTCACGCACACTTCAAAACCATAAAGAAAATTAAATAAAGCAAGACCTACTCAAATGAGTAGGCGGAAATAAATGCACACACGCACAAACTCTTCTTAATTGAAGAAAGCGATAAATAAAGCGGTAAAATTATCTCCTACATGCACGCACTCTACATAATTGAGAAAGCGATAAAATTGCAAGTCCCGGCTCAAATGAGTGGGCGGGAGTAAATTTACCTCATACACGCACGCACTCTACTTGAAAGTAAAACACACACACGCACTCTACAAAAATGAAAATACACGCACCCACACAAAGTTTTCCTACTCAAGTGAGTAGGAAGAAAATGAAAGCAGTAAAAAGACAAGTCCCACTCGAACGAGTGGGCGGGAAATGAAAGCAGGGCGCCATTTAACTCTTAACGAGTAGGCAAAAATAAATGCATACGTACACACGCACTCTACAGAAATGAAATAAAGCAGTAAAACCTAACTCATACACGCACACACACTTGCAAAAATAAGAAAAACAAAGAGCTCAGAAAATTAAGACGACTGCATTTCTACCGCTAGAATGCGGTAGAAATGCATAAAAAGTGAAAATAAAAATTAACCGGAGCGAAATTTTTTTGCAAATAAACGCAAAATGGAAGTACTCGAAAAATTAATACAACTGCATTTCTACCGCTAGAATGCGGTAGAAATGCATAAAAAGATGAAATAAAAATTAATCGGACTAAAAGTTTTGCAAATAAAAAGTTAAAACAAAGTGAGCGAAAAATTATAACGACTATATTTTCATTCTTATATTTTTATAAAAACTCCTAAAAAGTGAAAATAAAACAAAAAGGACAAAAAGTTTTACAATCCTAAAGAGCCTAAGTTAAAGAAAAATGAAAATAACACTTTTAGATGAGTTTTTATAAAGCCTTATGAATGAAAAAATAGGAAAAAGGAGAAAAGCTAAATCTAAAAAAAGTGCAGAAAATGAAATTTAAATGGACGGCACAATGGCTAGAAATGCCAATAAATCTTAAATCTAAATAAGTTATGAAAGCAAAAAAGATGAAAACATAAAAGAAATACAAAAAGATGAACGAAAAATTGCTTAAGTAGGCGCATTCAAATGGATTATTCATACTAATTAAGAGAGAAAAATTCATATTTTATTAAAGTAAAAACCCTAATACAAACTAAGAGAGAGAGAGGGGGGAGAAATTCTCCTTACATAAGTATGGAATCCAATTGGGCAGCACCTCCCCTAAGCAAAGTGGTCAAAAAAATGGACAAAATAAGCTTCATGGAAGCTCTTATTTATAGGAAAATTTTCGGGTTGGTCACGCCCTAGGTCACGGGCGTGATAGGGGGGCGTGTCACTACTATTCATGAGCTGATCGGTTGACTTGACTGGAGCTTTGACTTCGGGGCGAAAACGTGGTGGTCACGCCCCAGGTCACGGGCGTGACAGGGGGGCGTGACCGGGGGAGCTGGCAGTTCGATGTCGACAGCGTTGACAGTTTGACTAAGCTTGCGGGTTGGCCTTGACACGGGCATGACAAGCATTGACACGGGCGTGACGTTGGGCGTGTCAGGCTCGGTTTGATGATCGCCGATCGTCGAGCTAGGAACCTGTGGCTGGCGATCGTCAGGGGGGCGTGACATGGGCGTGTCGGTCAATTGACACGGGTGTGTCAGTCAATTTTTTGACTTTTCTGGAATTTTTCTGGAATAAAAATAAAGCTAAGTTAGAAATAATATTTACAAAAACAAGCAATTTATTGAATAAAACTAATAAAAAAGGCAAAAAATAAACGAAACTGACTTAAATAAAATACGAAAATATAGGTATATTTACAACTCATCAAACACCCCCATACTTAAGCTTTTGCTATTCCAGAGCAAAAGTTTGAGGTGAACTTATAAGGAATAATAAAAAACTCTAAGTTCTGCTACCGCTAAATTAAGTATAAGAGAGATCAAATAAAAATATACGGGGTATAAGAGTTAAGTCCTAAAATTATTTAGATGATTTAAACAGGGCAAAAGTTTTGGCCAAAAGACTTCTTGATGTAATCAAATAGAAAGCAATAATTGTATTGGTTAGATTAACAAAAAATAGTTTGGAGTTATACGAACTTTAGCTTATAGGAGTGTTATCGGAAATAATGCAATTTACGAATTATGCTCTCAAAAAGATTTTTGAATTAATTCTAGAGTCATGAAATTGGCTAAGGGGGTTTGATGTTGGTTTATGAAGATGCTTGGATTTTGAGGCGAGGTTATTTTTCTCGAACCTCCAATTTTTTTTGATTTGGATGTTAAAGGAAAACAAAATCTTATTTTCCTTAACATAAAATTTTTTTCTTCTTCATAAATAAAAATAACCCAATGTATATATGTTGGAGTAATGAATTTTATCCTCTTACTTCGTAACGTATAATCTTTTAATTTATTGGGTGCCTATGTTTACGGAATGGAATCTTATTCCCATTGACATAAGATCTTTTTCTTTTAGGGGAAATATTTTTATCATACCAGGTAGGTTATGATAGGTAAGGGGAGAAAAGAGAACTAGATTTTTAATTGAAAAATAATTGAGAGCAACCTTTATAAATTGTACGTTCTAATTTTTCAGAAAGCTAAAAGCAAGCATAATTGAATTCTATAGTCGTTATTTTCTAACATGGTACACATGCTCCTATCTATGAAAAATTAGAAGTAGTGCCTAAAACGAGTCCCCTATTTTTTACAATGTATAATAAATTCTTTAAAACTTAACCCCAGTTATTTAGATTTTTCAATCTATAATTAACAAACGAATAGTGAACAAAGAATTGATCAAATTCGCATATAAATAAACTCAAAACGAAAGTTTTGGATAACAAGAAACTTAAGAATGAAATGTTTGATTTATTTGTTTCAAAACTTACATAAAAATTTTTTTTTTTGTTTTTTTTTTAATTTTAAGTTATGCCTTTATTTTTGTATTTTTGTATTTATTTCTTTAATATATACATACTAAAAAGAAAGAAAAAAAAATGAAAATGAAATTTTTTTTTTGGATTTTTAAGTTTTGTGAATTTTTTTTGTATTTTTAATGAATTTTTCATTCTATTTACAAAAATTTGGGAAAAAGAAAAAATATTTACAAGGATGAGAGGGAAAAAGGGAGAGGGGAAAGAGAAAGAATATTTACAAAAAGTATTTACAAAAATTATTTACAAAAATATTTACAAGAATATTTACAAAAATATAAACTAGGTAGCCGCGAGATGACTCGTTATGTGGATGGCTCGATGAGCCGGATCTCGCGGACCGAGTTAAAATAAGTCAAAGTTTCAAAAATGAAACTTCAAAATTTTTTAATTAAAATCATTTTTTTTTTGAAGTATATATATTTTTTTTGAAGTTTTGTTTTTTTGTTTTTGTTTTGTTTTTGTTTTTTTTTTAATTTTTTTTTTATTTTTGTAAGCGAAAAAGAAAGTACGAAAATACGAAAACACCCCCATACTTAGATCCAACATTGTCCCCAATGTTGTATGCTAAGCATGAGGAACAAGACAGCAGGTATATGTACAAAAAAGGAAAAAGAGGGGGGCAGAAAACGTCCCTGATCCGTGCTCGGGGAAGCCCATTAGAAACCCTGCATTTATTAGAAAAATAGAAAATATAATAAATAAAGACGTAAAAAAGATAGACGTGGGGTGCCTCCCAGGAGCGCTTTTTTTATAGTCGCGTAGCTTGACTATAGTGGCGGGTTTATATATGGAGAAGGGTTATGGTTTCGCTCCTACTGATCACAGGGTCGCCCGCTATATAAGACTTTAACCGATTACCGTTCACCTTAAAAGTGCCTTTTTCGGGGTGGGAGACGAGTACGGTCCCATATGGCCAAACCTCTTCAACCTTGAAGGGGCCGAACCATCGCGATTTTAGCTTACCCGGGAAAAGCCTAAGACGTGAATTGTAAAGGACTAGATCGCCCGGAGAAAAGATTTTTGGGGTTTTAATTTTTCGATCGTGATAAAACTTAGAACGCTCCTTATAGAACTTATTGCTCTCGTAAGCGTTCGCACGCCATTCATCGAGCTCGTTTAGTTGCAGTTTTCTATTCTGAGCGGCTAAGTTAGAGTCGAGGTTTAAGAGTTTTAATGCCCAAAGTGCGCGGTGCTCCAGTTCTACGGGTAAATGGCACGCTTTGCCATAGACTAATCGAAACGGGGTACAACCGGTAGCGGTTTTGTACGCCGTACGATACGCCCATAACGCGTCGTCGAGCTTAGCGGACCAATCTTTCCTATTAAGTGAAACGGTTTTTTCTAATATGCGTTTTATCTCTCGATTTACTACCTCAACTTGGCCACTTGTTTGCGGGTGGTAGGGGGTGGCAAGCTTGTGCGTGACTCCGTATTTAGCTAACGTCTTAGCCATTAGAGCGTTACAGAAATGCGTTCCCCTATCACTAACGATAGCGCGAGGCGTGCCGAAGCGAGAAAATAATTTTTTTAGAAATGTAACGACGACTCGCGCATCGTTGGTGGGGAGAGCCTGCGCTTCCGCCCACCGTGATACGTAGTCGACCGCCACTAAAATATACATATTTTTATAAGAAGGAGGTAGGGGGCCAACAAAATCTATGCCCCATAAATCGAAAACTTCGCATTCTAAAAACATATTTTGGGGCATCTCGTCGCGACGTGAGATGTTACCCGACCGCTGACAGCTATAGCATGCGCGCACAAAATTGTGCATGTCTTTGAAGAGAGTGGGCCAAAAGTAGCCCGCCTCTAGCGCCTTCCTAGCGGTCCGGTTGGCTTGATAGTGCCCCCCGGCTGGACCCTCGTGGCAGTGCCTCAATATCTGTGTGCACTCCACTCCCGCGACGCATCTTCGAACCGCTTGGTCCGCGCAGATACGGAAAAGAAAGGGGTCATCCCAAAAGAAATTTTTCAAGTCGGAAAAGAATTTCTTCTTTTGATGACTTGAAAAATCTTTTGGAAGTACCCGCGCGACTAAGTAGTTCGCAAAATCTGCGAACCAAGGCGAAGATGACGAAGACGAACGAATGGCGAGAAGGCGTTCCTCAGGGAATCTGTCATTTATTTCAGATTCGACGAGCGCTTCCGCACCCGGATTTTCTAAACGGGAGAGGTGGTCTGCCGCTATATTCTCCGCGCCCTTATTATCTCAGATCTCCAAGTCAAACTCTTGTAGGAGGAGAATCCATCGAAGAAGGCGGGGCTTCGCGTCGGCTTTAGCTAATAGATATTTAAGGGCGGAGTGATCGGTGAAAACGATAACTTTAGAAAGCGTAAGGTACGAGCGAAACTTATCGAAAGCGAAAACAACGGCTAAGAGTTCCTTTTCCGTCGTCGTGTAATTCACTTGTGCGGAAGTGAGCGTCTTGCTAGCGTAATAAATAGGATGAAAATGTTTTTCTACGCGTTGGCCAAGAACGGCGCCTAAGGCAATATCACTAGCGTCGCACATGATTTCGAACGGAAGGGACCAATTAGGGGCCACTAGAATCGGAGAATTGATAAGTTTTTGTTTTATAAAATTAAAAGCAGACTCGCAATCGCTACTAAAGACAAAAGGTGATTCCTTTTCCAAGAGGTGAGTAAGCGGCTTTGTTATTTTTGAAAAATCTTGAATGAAGCGCCTATAAAAGCCCGCGTGGCCTAAGAAACTCCTAATGGATTTTATGTTTGTCGGCTGAGGAAGTTTTTCTATGATTTTAACTTTGGCCTTATCGACCTCTATCCCCTTAATCAAAATCTTATGGCCGAGGACCAAACCTCCTCGAACCATAAAGTTACACTTTTCCCAATTTAAAACAAGATTCGTGTCCTCGCATCGCTGGAGGACACGATCGAGATTACGAAGACAATCCGGGAATGAGCATCCGAATACAGAAAAGTCATCCATAAATATTTCCATAATATCTTCTACTAGCTCACCAAAAATTGCTAGCATACATTTTGGAATGTAGCCGGTGCATTGCAGAGGCCAAATGGCATTCTTCGATAGGCGAAGGTGACAAAGGGGCAAGTAAAAGTTGTTTTCTCTTAGTCTTCGGGGGAAATAGGGATTTGGAAAAACCCCGATAAACCGTCGAGAAAATAATAAAAAGGATGACCGGAAAGACGCTCAAGAATTTGGTCAAGGAACGGTAGTGGAAAATGGTCTTTGCGGGTGGCATCGTTAAGTTTGCGATAATCGATGACCACACGCCAACCCGTAACAGTACGAGTTGGGACGAGCTCGTTGTGCTCATTCGCCACTATGGTTAGACCGCCCTTTTTGGGCACGACATGAATGGGACTAACCCATGCACTATCAGAAATGGGATAAATAATCCCCGCATCTAATAATTTAATTATTTCAGCTTTCACGACGTCTTTCATGTTTGGGTTAAGACGCCGCTGCGGCTGAATGGTTTTGCGGCAATTATCGTTTAAGAAAATTTTGTTAGTGCAGAATGAAGGGTTAATCCCCATTAGGTCAGAAATTTGCCACGCAATTGCGTGGCGATGTTTAAGCAAAACCTCCAATAACTCGGAGGTCTCCGAATCGCTTAAATACGAAGAAATGATTACCGGGAGCGTATCATTTTTCCCCAGAAAGGCGTATTTTAGGGATTCGGGTAATGGTTTGAGTTCTAGGATGGGCGGTTCTTCTAGTGAGGTTTTAGTGCTAATGTCTTTTGAACCAATTGGTTCAAAAGGCATATTCGTAGACTCGTCCTCATCGCAATAAAAATTTTCGAGTGAAAAAATATTTTCGTTTAAAAATTCGGACTCAAAAACCGGAGAACTATCTCCATAAAAAGAATCTAAAGAGTAGCAGAAATCGTCGCTCGGCGACGAGTCTTCCATAGAGGAGTTAATAGAAAAAGTAACTTGTTCGTCTCCTACCCGAAGGAGAAGTTGACCATTACTTACATCAATTAACGCACATGAGGTCGCGAGGAAAGGGCGACCAAGTATTATTGGTACGTTGGCGTCTTCCTCGATGTCCAAGATGACGAAGTCCACCGGGAAGGTGAACTTATCTACTCGGACAAGGACATCCTCAACAACCCCTATGGGGAACCTAACCGAGCGATCCGCTAGTTGGATGCGCATATTGGTAGGAGCAGGAGTACCCAAACCTAAACGCAGGAAGAGCTAGAACGGCATCAAATTAATGCTCGCGCCTAAGTCTGCCAAGGCGTATTTTACTAATACATCGCCAAAAAGGCACGGGATGGAGAACCTTCCCGGGTCGTTTTGTTTTAAGGGCAATTTACTAGTAAGAGCCGCCGAGTAGACAGCGTTGAGAGATATATGCGAAATATCCTCGAGTTTGCGTTTATTAGAAAGTAGTTCTTTTAAAAATTTCACATATTTAGGCATTTGCGAGATAGCCTCGCAAAAAGGAACATTAATATGAATTTGTTTAAGAAATAAAATAAATTTTTCATATTGCGCGTTTACTCGATCATTATCTAACTTATGCGGGTAGGGAAACGCCTTGTTTAAAATAGTTTTATCGTTAAAAATCGGTAAGGGTTGCGTAGTCGAAGAAGAGGGAAGAGGGGTCGGAGGTGAAATATGTACCTGAGGATCGATCCGTTTTGGATCGACCACCTCCTTACCGCTATGGAGGGTTATAGCATTGGCAGTTTCCCTTGGATTGGGCTCCGTGTTCCCTGGCAGTGCCCCCATGGCGCGTTCTGACATGAGTTGCGCCAGCTGTCCAACCTGGAGTTCTAAATTTTTTAGCGATCCGGTGATGTTCCGGATATTAGACTCGTTGGACGCGACATAACGATTAAAATTTTCCTCCACCGGGGATGGCTTCATAGGAGGGGGAGGAGGAAACGTTGGTGCAAAAGGAGGGGGAGGGGGACGCTGCGCGTTGTTCGGGTTGCTCCAGGAGAAATTCGGATGGTTCCTCCAACCCGGATTATAGTGGCTACTATAAGGGTTGTTTTGAAATGAGGGACGCACCGGATTTCCCATGTAGTCCACGAATTCGTCGACTACGCAGACGTTGGAGGGGGGAGAAAACAAGGCGGAGTGGAGGAGGCAACAGACATCTCCGCCACCTGCTTAGTTAGCCTTTCCACTTGGAGGGCTAGCTGAGCAGTGGCATCCACTTCAAAAATGCCCGCCTACTTAGGGCGCGCCCGCGGGACATTCCACTGGTAGGCGTTCACCGCCATTTCCTCGAAAAGGTCCTGGGCGGCCTCGGGGGTCTTATTGTTCAGAGTGCCCCCGGCAGCCGTGTCAATCATTTGACGCGTCTGACTATTCAGTCCATTATAAAAAATTTGTACCTGCAACCACGTTGGCAGAGCGTGGTGCGGGCACCGGCGGAGGAATTCCTTAAAGCGTTCCCAAGTCTCGTAAAGAGACTCGGAGTCGTTTTGGACGAACGAAGATATGTCCGCCCGCAGTCTTGCAGTTTTCGCGGGCGGAAAATACTTCGTAAGGAATTTCTCAGCCAATTCCGCCCAGGACGTGATGGATCCCCGCGGGAGGGAGAGTAACCACGCCTTAGCCTTGGACTTAAGAGAGAAGGGAAAAAGGCGTAAACGAATGGTGTCATCAGTGACACCATTAATTTTAAAAGTATCGCAAATTTCAAGAAAATTAGACAAGTGATTGTTGGGGTCCTCATCCGGCAGTCCGTCGAACTGCACGGCATTTTGGATCATTTGAATCACACTTGACTTAATTTCAAAATTATTGTTGGCCACAGCGGGCCGAACAATACTCGACCCCGTATCATCCAAGTTAGGCCGAGCGTAATAAGACATCGTACGCTCGGCCGGTTGGGCATTATTCGGGTCGGCCATAGAAGAAGAAGAGGGTTCTCCGATAGATTCTGCGGGGTCTAAAAACGGAATTCGACGGAGAGATCGAATACGCGCAAGAGAGCGGTCGATCTCGGGGTCGAATTCAAGATTTTCAGAACTCGAAGGTTGTCCACGGGTCATGCACCCTTAAAAAAAACGAAAGGGGGAAGGATTTTTTTGTATAAAAATTTTTTATTTGAAAATAAAGTAAAATTAATAGAGTTCCGGATTCAATATAACAATCGTGACTCCCCGGCAACGGCGCCAAAAACTTGATGGCCGCGGAACAGAGACCTACTGTGGTTGGTTCGAAATGGTCAGATTCCGCAGGCCGGTTAGAAGATCGAGTTTTCTAACGAAAGGAGGCAAGCGCACCTATCGCAAGTAGTACTCGGTATTCGGGAAAATACCGAGGTCGTATTATTCTCGGGGACGCGTTGATTATATCTACTCTTCCAGGAACACTATTATCTTACTAACAGTAAGGTGGGATTTTTTTAGTTTAATTAAAATGGAAAGAAAGAAAGCGGAATTTTACTAAATTAGTTCGATGACGGGTTAACGCTCGGCATCGAATCGGATTAAGACTAAAATAACTCTTAACAATTATTAAACTTTGTTTTTAATTTAATAAAAGGCACTTGGCCGTGGAGGTTCCAAGAACATGAGCTCACCTTGGTCTAGGGATATCGCTCACCTGGGCGCTAAGGCTATTCGACCGAACGTTAGTCCGACGAAGGATTCCCCTTAATGCCCGCATTACGCTAAGAACCCCGCTATTTGGTGGGGGACCCAATCCGGCAGAACTACGTTTCTCCTCTTTCGAGGGGGCGTACGCAATTCTCTTTACCCAAGGGGGTTCGGTCCATACGTGCAGCCTCTCGGCGTCGCGTATGGATAACGGAAATAGAGCCCACACATCGATTATGTTATCCTATGCGTTGTTAACCCGGGGTAAACCTTAAGTCCTTAAATTAAAATAAAAATAAAGTTTTTTTAATTATTTCAAATCATTTTTTATGTCCCAATGCTCTTCGATGCCGAAGGCTAAAAGAAATTAGCCACTCATCGGTATGGGGACGGCTTTATGTTTTTAGGTGAAGCGTGAGTGTTAAATTAAGCACTGAACAATTATAAGAGAAAACACGAAAAATAGGACAATTAGATAAATTGAAAGCTAATTGATGCAGGCACTCACGCACACTTCAAAACCATAAAGAAAATTAAATAAAGTAAGACCTACTCAAATGAGTAGGCGGAAATAAATGCACACACGCACACACTCTTCTTAATTGAAGAAAGCGATAAATAAAGCGGTAAAATTATCTCCTACACGCACGCACTCTACATAATTGAGAAAGCGATAAAATTGCAAGTCCCGGCTCAAATGAGTGGGCGGGAGTAAATTTACCTCATACACGCACGCACTCTACTTGAAAGTAAAACACACACACGCACTCTACAGAAATGAAAACACACGCACCCACACAAAGTTTTCCTACTCAAGTGAGTAGGAAGAAAATGAAAGCAGTAAAAAGACAAGTCCCACTCAAACGAGTGGGCGGGAAATGAAAGCAGGGTGCCATTTAACTCTTAACGAGTAGGCGAAAATAAATGCATACGCACACACACACTCTACAGAAATGAAATAAAGCAGTAAAACCTAACTCATACACGCACACACACTTGCAAAAATAAGAAAAACAAAGAGCTCAGAAAATTAAGATGACTGCATTTCTACCGCTAGAATGCGGTAGAAATGCATAAAAAGTGAAAATAAAAATTAACCGGAGCGAAATTTTTTTGCAAATAAACGCAAAATGGAAGTACTCGAAAAATTAATACAACTGCATTTCTACCGCTAGAATGCGGTAGAAATGCATAAAAAGATGAAATAAAAATTAACCGGACTAAAAGTTTTGCAAATAAAAAGTTAAAACAAAGTGAGCGAAAAATTATAACGACTATATTTTCATTCTTATATTTTTTATAAAAACTCCTAAAAAGTGAAAATAAAACAAATAGGACAAAAAGTTTTACAATCCTAAAGAGCCTAAGTTAAAGAAAAATGAAAATAACACTTTTAGATGAGTTTTTATAAAGCCTTATGAATGAAAAAATAGGAAAAAGGAGAAAAGCTAAATCTAAAAAAAAGTGCAGAAAATGAAATTTAAATGGACGGCACAACGGCTAGAAATGCCGATAAATCTTAAATCTAAATAAGTTATGAAAGCAAAAAAGATGAAAACATAAAAGAAATACAAAAAGATGAACGAAAAATTGCTTAAGTAGGCACATTCAAATGGATTATTCATACTAATTAAGAGAGAAAAATTCATATTTTATTAAAGTAAAAACCCTAATACAAACTAAGAGAGAGAGGGGGGGGGGGAGAAATTCTCCTTACATAAGTATGGAATCCAATTGGGCAGCACCTCCCCTAAGCAAAGTGGTCAAAAAAATGGACAAAATAAGCTTCCTGGAAGCTCTTATTTATAGGCAAATTTTCGGGTTGGTCACGCCCTAGGTCACGGGCGTGACAGGGGGGCGTGTCACTACTATTCATGAGCTGATCTGTTGACTTGACTGGAGCTTTGACTTCGGGGCAAAAACGTGGCGGTCACCCCCCAGGTCACGGGCGTGACAGGGGGGCGTGACCGGGGGAGCTGGCAGTTCGATGTCGGCAGCATTGACAGTTTGACTAAGCTTGCGGGTCGGCCTTGACACGGGCGTGACAAGCATTGACACGGGCGTGACGTTGGGCGTGTCAGGCTCGGTTTGATGATCGCCGATCGTCGAGCTGGGAACCTGTGGCCGGCGATCGTCGGGGGGGGAGTGACACGGGCGTGTCGGTCAATTAACACGGGCGTGTCAGTCAATTTTTTGACTTTTCTGGAATTTTTTTCTGGAATTTTTCTGGAAAAAAAATAAAGCTAAGTTAGAAATAATATTTACAAAAACAAGCAATTTATTGAATAAAACTAATAAAAAGGCAAAAAATAAACGAAACTGACTTAAATAAAATACGAAAATATAGGTATATTTACAACTCATCAAAATCTTGGAGAATTTAGAGACAAGTAGATACCTTAAAACCCTAAACTTAGTTTTAGGGTAAAATATCAAATAGGTAAAATCAGTCACTAAACCTTACTTAAAAGCTGTGAAATTTGGGTAGAGTGAGTTTTGGATCAGGTAGAACTTATAGCAATTTTTCTGGAATTTTATGCTGATTATTGCTAGCACTTCATTTGTAAAGTTTGTTATGGCCTAAATGATGATTTAATTATTTAGAAATTTCTGTTCATTGAAACCTCATGGAAGCTTGGAGGTAAATGTTTTAGGTCAGAATAGTTTCCCCTGAATTTTTGTATGATTTTTAGTTGAGTAAATCTAGTACTTCATTCACAGACGTTAGAAAGGGGTTTTATTGTTTAAAAATTAATTATGGATAATAAACTTGCTGGAAAATTATGAAACCAGGCCAATGTTATTTTGAAGGTCTTATCTGCTTAATATAATTAATTTACAATTTTTGGATGGATATTTTCTGTACTTGTTTCATAAATAACCAAAGATCGAGATTATTTCTAAAATATGTTTAGTGCCCTTTTGATGATAGAAAAATTTTGATACTTTGGATTTATCATATTGGGATAACATAATATTTATAGTAATTTTTTTGGACATCTTGCATGATTACTTAGGGTAGTTCATGTTCAAACCGGTAACCCTTGGTACTTTCGAGGAATTTAATTAAATATCAGATAAATTAGGAAAATTACCATTTTCTGGATTTAGGCTAGTTATATCATGATAAGTCTCCAGTAAATAATTTAGGGCATCTGGATGAGTATTGGATTACTGCATAACCGGTTCGACATGTAGTCTAGCTCGATCTGCATATAGCAAATTTGTGAATTGCGATAGAACATGATCTGAGGAAGTCATTGGAGTTAATCATTTTGTCTGGGTGGACAATTGTGGATGAAATCATGATAGGATGGTATGAAGAGTAGAGAGAAGTAGTGATAGCTAGAGTTAAGAGGTGCTCGGGTTCGGCAAAAGATCGCCTTTCCCGAAGAGAGGAAGGTTAAAAATCACCCTAGGATAGTCTATCGTAATATGAGAAGGGAGTCGAGTTAAGGGGGATCAACCAATAATAATAAGTGCCTTGCGAAAGGGAACTTCGGGCCGTAATGCCGCCGTCTTGGTTCCTAGTGCCCCTTGAGAGCCCTTCACGGGGAATACCGGGGGCAGTCCTGGGTTAACATAAACTGTAATAACAAACCGACAAGAGTAACTTAGTAACTAGGGCTGCACTTTTCACAAACACTGTTGGCACAGGAAGATTGATGAGAGCTTCGGCTCGGTTGGTTTGGAGACGGACGTTTTGGTCCGGGGAGCTTCGGCTCGGTTGATTTGGAGACGGACGTTTTGGTCCGGGGAGCTTCGGCTCGGTTGGTTTGGAGACGGACGTTTTGGTCCGGGGAGCTTCGGCTCGGTTGATTTGGAGACGGACGTTTTGGTCCGGGGGCTTCGGCTCGGTTTTTGTGTATTTACGATTAAACATGCATGTGCATAAAATAGGAAAAGTTAAGGTGGCGGGTTTTCGATATCGGGGAGTTCGATTGCACTGACACCGATATCGTTGACTCGGCGAGGTTATTAGCACTTCGCCAATAGAAGTCCGGTGCGCCAGCCGGCAAGAGTACGCAGGCGTCCGCTTAGTGCACCAAGCATTGAGGCGTACGATAGGTCAGACCAGTGGTG
Source organism: Platanthera zijinensis (assembly GCA_039513925.1). Lineage (NCBI taxonomy): Eukaryota > Viridiplantae > Streptophyta > Magnoliopsida > Asparagales > Orchidaceae > Platanthera > Platanthera zijinensis. The sequence continues at coordinate 160,380,107 of CM077081.1, read as the reverse complement.
CTTTTACTGGTTTTGAGGTGGGCGAGGCCCAACCCACCGCTTCCGTCCGCCACTACGGAGGTATCCTGGGAGGTAACAGCTCCGAAAGGGGGAACTAAAGGTCTGTGTGCACAGAGTCGGGTGTGTGAGTTGCACTTGCATGTTTCATCATACCCACTTGCATGTCATAGCATAATCGATTCATTTAACCCTGACACCTAAAGTATAAGTGGTATGGGACGCTTATACATTAGGACCTGCAAAATGATCCCTTAGTCTATATGCTTGTGTGGGTAAGTTTATAAATCAAAGGTTAATTTCAATATATATACATGTTGTTGTTTGATAACCGTCACCCCAACGTATAAGTGGTATGGGACACTCTATACGATGGGAGCCTTGCAGAAGATCCCTTGGCTTATGCGCTTTCACACATAAGTTAAGGTTACCTTTCTTACTTTCTATTTCTGTCATATTATTATAGAATTGCTAGATTAGTTCCGCTGCCATTTGTTTATTGATTAAATCTCCACCTTCATGTCCTTCCCTTTCTTCCTCTCCGCTCGGTACCTAGGAGCCATGGGGGAAGGGGTAGGGGATGAAAGGGCTTAGTCTTTATGATTAACGGTTTTCGAACCGCATCATTTAGGGGATCGTGGAGCCCAGCATGGAGGAGCAGCCCCAGAGATCGGTGCGCCTGGAGATGGGGCAGTCTAGCTCTGGAGTTCATACAGCTGGAACGTGAGTCTCGACCCTGAGTAGTTTCTAGTTTTGCTTCCGCATTGAGTGATATTGTAGTGAGGACATGATGTATCGGGCATAAGCCCGCATTTATAGTACTCTGATTATTGTTATTCTGTGGACACTCCCTTCGTGGAGATTTTATTTTATATACATGTGATTTATTATTGTGGACTGCATTGCTCTTATTTTAATTATTGTGCTACCTTTCTGTGACCGAATTGGCCGGCAGAATCGGTGCCTTGTGGTGATGACCCTTCAGGACGTGAAGGGGTCACCGCAAAGCGGCGACTCTGGGCCTAAGACTCCGGGTTTTAAAAGAAAAAAAAGGGGGTCTTACACCTTCAAACCCTAGAAATCTCCATAAAGGGGCCTACCCTAGGTCCCTAGGGCTACCCAACCCCAAACCACCCCAAATCCAATAGGAGGGTGTTACAAGCCATATAAAATCAATGGCCGAAAATAGGCCTCTGTTGAGGTGATTGGACCACTTAAACACCAAAAGAGCATTTGGACCAAATTACCCTGATTATAGTAAGACAAGGGTTTGCAAGCTTCCAATTCAAACCACCTCCAAATATCATAAAATTTTAACCAGAGGTTAATAATGACCCCATGCATCATCCACCAAAATTTGGATGAGTTTGGAGTTCATTTGACCCCTAAATTAATTTACCCTAGAGAAATTAAAATATTCACAAAACTATATAAACATTGTTGCCAAAAATTCCCATTTTTAGGCAAGGTCTAGATAAGGTCTACGGTGACTCCTTGCCAAAATTTCAGGTCATTTGGACAAAAGATGAGGTGTGGGAAGCCATTTCAATTTCTGCCCAACCATATGTATAGACCCCACCAAAATGTGTTCCCTGGTAAAAATAGGCACCCAAATTAGTTCAAACTAATTTTACAGTAAACTAGACTCATCAGGCTACAATTTCTATGTTGACCATTTCCTCTGAAATTGCCTCTAAGTATTTTTAAAAATTAAAGACATTAAATTCAAAAAGTGTGATAGAATGAAATAAAATGAAATATATAATCCTATAGTTTGAAATCTAATGCGGCACGAATCTTGGCGCGGATCCTACGGCCCGGGCTCATCGTCTACCTCAAGCCAACAATCCTGATTGTGCGTGCCTAGGCAAACATCAAACCTCCACAGCCGACCATATGGCCACCTCCACGGCCAGCCACCGCCGCCAACACCTCCGTTGAGGTGGTGGCTATCGACTGGTGGCGGCGCAGCCACCGGAGGGGAGGATTCCGGCAGTTCTGCAAGGAAGTTTTTCGGCCCGAAACCATGAAAATCAAGATTTGGTTCGGGCTCAATTGAGCCCGAACCTTGAACCTAAGCATTCCTATGATCTACGTATGAGACAAGAAGAGGACGACGACCTTGCCGGCGGCCTGAAGGCGCGACGATCATCGGGAAACCATTTTCGATGGTGGCGCCACTCGACTTCTGCAACAGTACGGTGGGAGGGCTTGAAATCTTCAATAAAAGGTCTGGAAATGTTCCTCTTGGGCCACTAGTGGTGTTTAAAGGTTCAGTTGAGGAGGGGAGAGGCCAAAACTTAAATGGCAATTAATGCCATTGAAAGCTTAGGCTCGGGTTTGGGGGAGGGGGCCTAATCAGCCCCTTGGTGGCCGAGAAATGGCTGGAAACTTCTCCCCTTCCCCAGGGGAGTTAAATCCAGCCATTAAGGGAGGCCTTTTGCCTTCCTTGGCCGGGTTTGACTTGCCCCTTCACTCTCTCTTTTTCTCTCTCCTCCATAACCATGGAAATGGAGCTTCTCTCTCTATCTCCTAGTCACCAGGTTGACTTGGTGAACCTTGGGGTCTATTGGAAGACCATACATACACAAAATATTCCTAATGAAGCTATATGAGGGGGCTTGAGCTTGTGCTATCTCATTTGGGCTAGGTTGACCCAAAGTAGGCTTGGGTTGACTTTGGTCCTTTTGACCTTTAGGGTTGCCCCTAATGGGTCCCTGTTGATCCATTAGTCTTCCGTAAGGCTTAGTTGTGGTGGGACAAGACCTACTGGGCACCTTGAGGGTCATATGACCCTTGGTAAGGGCACTTTGACCACTTTGGGGATAGAGTTGACTTGGGTCATCTTGGCCCCTAGGACTGAACCCAATGTGTCCTTGGTGACCCATTGACACCACTTTAGGTCTAGGAAGGCCTTGGCAGGGTTGGTTGGGCACATTTGAGGCCAACTGCCCTTAGTTAGGACACCTTGCCCAATTTAGGCCTTTGGCGGTCCTAAGTCAAATTTGCCATTTTAGGGCGACTCTAATGGACCCTTAAGGCACTAGTGGACCCTTTAATAGGCTAGTGATGTTTTGGTGGGGTCATGGAGTCCTGGTGAAGCCCTAAGGTCAATCCCTAGGTTTGGTGATGAGGTTGTGCCATTGGCAGACCAAAGTGATTCTCACCTTGGCCTTTGATTACCTGGCCCTTTTTATCTTCCTAGGGTTTTGTCATGACCTAGTCATGACCCAAAACCATTCTTAGGGGTCTAGTTGGAAATGGGATGTTACACCCCACCCGCTTATGGCTTCATTTCCCGGGCTTTCCCTATGCTTGGTGTTCTCGTCAGTCTCACAGAAGGGGACTAGTCTCATCGGGACACTCTCCCCACATGACTTGCACGTCATGGGATAACCAGTCGACGATGGAGACATAGCCACACCTTAGCATAACACCACCATAATCTTTCCCACCCTAAACCACCATTTGTACAGCAACGTTCCCGCGCACCAAGGAAACCTTCTATTGCAGATGCAGAGCTAACCTTGTCCGGTTTCGGCTACATGTACTCACTCAAGAAAAGGGGGAAAATGCATACATCACAACAACATCTTGCCGCAACGGATTTCTACCGAATCCTTAATGCTCGCTATGCAACATCACCGAGTCGGACTAACGGTCGCGACTACGGCTTCACCCACAATGCCTAATCCACTAACGAAGCGGATATCTAATGCAAAATCATGTCAGGGACGGACACAATCAACCTGAATGTTCCTCTTGAACCAAGGCAACCCAAACTCCTCTCATTCGAGAGATCTGGAGCCCAAAAATTGAAAAGAATAGATGCTAAGCGTGCATCCTAAATACCAAGACGAGAACTGTCGTTTCCTTTCGACATCTCTTTCTAGACATGAAGGAACTTGGTCGAATGAACACCACCGCAACGATCTTGCCTTCGCGGATCTGGACTCCGCTCAAGAAACGGGGCTCCGAAGCTTCTCCGGCAGCCGGAACTCTCCTCCACCTTCTTTTTTTCTCTCCCATCTGTCTAACCCTAAAAAAGAGGAAGATCTAAATGGATTGAGGGTTTGAAACCCTATTCCCGGCCTAATACTTGCAAGGGAAATCCTGAGCCATCAGATCCTACTTGAAGGAAACGAACAGCCACGATTCGCCTTGAAAAAGAATTTCCTGGGACAAACACGGCTTGAGCACGCCCATGCCCAAGGTCATGTTCCCTCACTCTCCATCAAACCAAAAATTACAAAACAGGATACGGCTTGTGACATGGCCTGGGACATGCCCGTGTCTCAAGTGACACGCCCGTGTCATGGTCCGTGTTCCCTCAAATGACACAGGACCAAAAACGTCCCGAATAGAACACGGGCTTAGACACGCCCGTGTCAAGCACGACACGCCCGTATCAACCAGTACACGCCCATGGTTTGGGCCGTGTTACTCAACTCAGCACAACTCGCCAAACTGCCCGAGCAGGATACGTCCTATGACACACCCGTATCTCAGGCCATGTTCCCTGTATCGACGCTCATCGACTTAAATTTGTCGACCTCTCAGAAAATTGTCGACCTCACACACGACACACCCTATGACACACCCGTGTCATAGGCCGTGTGCCCTGTATCGACGCTCGTCGATTGAAAATCATCGACCTCTAGAAAAAAACGTCGACCTCAAGCATGATACGCCCTGTGACACGCCCGTGTCACGGGCCGTATTAGCCTATCCAGAACCCAACTTGGCTTGGAAATGCCATCCGTTCCTCTTTTGAGTTTCGGGGTGTTACACGTGCGATAGTTTTTCACGAAATTTGGAAGGGGAGTTTGCCCTAGCCGTCTAATGGGACTGAAGGGGTCATCCTAACTTATTGAGGAGGTGAGTTCTTTAGAGGAAATCAGAAGGAATTCATGCATAAGGATTGAAGGCTACCAACATGATGATCAAGAAGCCTTCGTCCTAAGTTTCACTTAAAGGATCCTCGCTAAGAAAAACTCTCATACAGGCGCACACCTTCATGGATCTGAAGAACATCAAAGAGGAAGACTCTCAAGCCACAAAGATCGAACCTTTGCAAATAAATTGTCATCAACATCAAGGGTTCTAGTTAGAGGGGATTTTTCTCTTATTCCCTGTATTTTACTTTAAACTCTTTTTATTTAGTTGTTTGTGTGAAGAAAATCGACCGGAGGGTCGTCAAAATCCGTGAAGGGTTTCGTGGGAAATTGAATGGTGATGGTCGTTGGAATCTGGGGTAGGATTCCATAAGAAATTGTCCTAGGGAAGGGACGCCTAGATCAGGTGATCTAGCGGGGCTCTAAGAACCTTCCTTGCATGGAGCTTAAGAGCCAGCTCAAAGACCTGTCTTGGAGGGAAAGGGAGAGAGCTAACTGGTTCAGGTAGTGGGTCGATATAAAAAACAAAAAGAGATTTGATTTTCACCGCCTCCGATCTCCGGCGTCATCGAGATCAAACATATGTAATTGTAAAACACGTTTTGTTTTTGTTTGAATAAAATCATTTGTTGTTCTTTATTCTGTGTGTACTACTGTGGTTATTAGATTGTGTTATTCTCTAGTGTGTGTAGCTCTCCAAAGGGTGATTTTGCCGGGAAAATGAGTTCTGTAACTGATCGCCATGCGTTAACTATCTTATTCCCCACGATAGCTTCCAGTACTTGCTTTTTTAGACTAGAATAACTTGAAATTTTCTAATTGATAAACAAGCCTTATTCACCCCCCCCCTCTCTATGGTTGGACACTAGATCCAACAAGTAGTATGAGAGGGAGGTTATTCCAAAACGGTTCACCACCGAGAATAATGGCCAACCATGATCTCGAATCGACTAAGGGGAATGAAAAATGGTAGACAAAAAATTTGTTAGCACCGCCTCTATTTACACGATTGAACTATAATGAATGGTGAACACTAATGGGGAAATTTATTATATTATTAGATATAGAAGTTTGAAACATGACTTGTATCAAGACCCCAAATAATTTAAATAAGCACGAATGTAATTTAAATGCCAAAGCTATGAATAGTCTGTTTTGTGGGCCTGGTCAAGATATTTTCCAACAAATCTATATGCTTCCTACTGCGTATGTTATATGGAAATTTCTTGAGTTAACTTATAGCTCTCTTTCTATAGATAATGAATCTGAGCAATTCATTATGGACCAAGTGAAGAATCAAATGGAGACTTGCTTTTGGAGGAATACTTGACAACAACATCAAGGAAAAGGGAAGAAGAAATCTCAACTACGGATGAGAAAACACATGAAGAAGTCAAAGAAAATCTATACCTCAATCTTGCCTCATCCAGAAACACTGTAACGAAGTAAAATTCCCTTTTTGCTTGTAATTCTATCTCTAAAATGCGTATGCCAGAAAAGGCTAGACGTAGAATTAAGAAATTGAAAAATATTAATTCAAACCTACGACTAGAAAACAAAAATTTAAAAGCACAACCCAATGTAGAACCCTATTATGATGTGACTTGTTCTCCCTCCTGCTCTTTAGATAACACTTCTACACCTTGTGTGGATTATAATGAATTAAAAGAAAAATATAAGTTTCTTGAACAAGAGCTTTGTTTTGCAAAAGAACAAAATGATAAATTATGTTTAGAAAACTCATCGTTGAAAATTGATTGTGGAGGATGCAAGAATTATAAAAATGAAATTAAATAGATGGATGAGATATTTAAGGAATACAAAAATAATTATGAATCTCATATTGAATCTGTAGTCTCCACAATTAAAAATAGCACAATCGCATATACTAAAGCTAGACATAATCTTAAAATTAAAATAAAGAATTAGTTACAAAGATCAACATGCTTAAGAAAATTATGGTTAAAAACTCACAAAGTATAACTCCTAAATTTCAAGCAAAACCCGAAAGCATGTTGAATATGAATTGTCATATAATAACTAAGTCAATCAATGGGAGTAGAAAATTTCAAGCACATGTAAATGAAATTCCAAAACAAAAAATTCATCTTCATTTGCAACCTCAAGTCACTCCCAATTTAAAATCAAATGATTGTAAATTTCCTTCAAAGAATCAATACAATATGAGTCTTTACGTTAAGTAACATAATCTTAACTCAGAAAATAATTTAAACATATCTAAACCTCAAATGCAAGACTGTTCAACTAAAGCTCATCGCATAAGGACTCCTAGAAATCTAAAAGGAAATTTGCAACATAAAAATAACATTAAAGCAAAGTTTGAATGGAGGCCCATCATTCAAAATAGCGCACCCATTCCACTCAATACGGCCCATTCACGGTCATCTCCCCAAGGTGTATCACACTATGTTTGGGTACCCAAAGGAACCGTCACTCCTAGTTCCTTTTCGATAACTAAATCTCTTCTCCAGTAGTATACACAAATTGCATGAAGTAGAAACTAATCAAACTAAAACTACTCGTTAATCTACTTCACGATATACATAATGTTCTTTCTATTTTTACTATTCTGTTTTTGTTTTTGTTTATTGATTTTTTCTTAAACCAACATGTCATGGTCACTGTAGATATTTTTTTCATATTACTTTCTCATATTAGGATTAAAGATAAATCAATCTAACTGAATAAATTGGAATAAAAGTCATATCATATCTAAGTGGCCATAATTTACCTTTTATCATAAATCTATCACGCTTTCTTAGTATGTCTCGATCATTAATCCATTATTTATGTCTCATAATAGTGGGGGCGTAGGTGTGTGTCCTTTAGAAACTTTAACCTATAAACCATGTCTTGTCCTTAATCGAAGAGGGTTCTAGTAGGTCCTTGTATGGCGTTGGGGGATAGAGTGTTAGGTTGAACGGGTTCTTTTGTATGCACATGGGATTAACACCCCACCCTACAACACTTGTGCAACTCCTCATGCCCATCCGTCACTCAGTATGGCGCTAGGGTGTAGACATATAACTTAGGTATTAGATTATTGGCCATACTTAGGATTCACATATCCACTGCAAGAACATTATTTCTCTTATCATGTTCGTTATATTCATGCACAATATTCTATCATGATATCTTGTGTTTGCATCATATATCTCTTTGAGCCTTCATGTTTTTAGAAAAACACAATTATTTTTTAAATATATATATATATAATCATAAAATAATTTAAAGAATAAAAAAATTTATATATCTCTTTGTGTGTTTATTGGTTTTTATTTTATTAAAAATAAATAAATTTAATTATAATAAAAACTACTTATTATTCATTGTCATTGTCAAGGATGAATACATTCTATCAATTAAAGATTAAATACAATATTTGATTTAATTATCAAGTTTCTTAAAAAATTATTTAGGTTATTTCATGTTTTGAATATTATCTTGTTATGTGCAATGAAATTTAATATACTAAACATGTGTAGGATCACTTAGTGTGCCTCTAAGTATGAGTAATATTTTATGTTTGATAATGATTCTATTCACTCACCTATTTTGATAACCTACATGTGATTTTAATCTTATACCTGCATGATTGTGTAGTGTAACAATATAATAATTAAAATACATAAATAGATTACCTACACTACACTGAATTGAGTATTTCAATTCTTTGTTTTTTCATGCACTTATTCTTTAGAGGAAGGTGTCTTTACAAAAATTACTATTGTTTGCGCAACAAGTGAATTAAGAGTCCTTTGTCACTAAGATAAAAATCAAATACAATTGACAAGGAAAACTCCACCAAGCACAACTCACCATCCTGATAAGTCTTAATAAGATTGTGAGGTTGAGCACCTTGGAAAAAGAATTGTATAGTGTCATATAACAAACAAAATTTTCACCTTTTCTTTTAGTACATCGGATCAAAAAAATAAAAATAACACTAAAAATGTAATATATGTGATCCCCCAAACACTACTCTACTCCCTAATAAGTCTTAATAAGCATTGTGTCTGTAGAGCACCTTGGTAGTTGTACTTCTTACTCATGTGCATTGAAAATAGTGGAAGTAATATTATTTTTGTATTTATTATGGTTGTTCATTCAATATATCATGTGTTTTTATTAATTCACTTGTATACTTTATCAAAACACTATTTATACACATAATTATTTCTCATAAAACTTCTACTCATGAGAATTGGATTCTAATGCATACTGATACTGAAAATCGCAAAGGTGTAGAAGAGGGCTTAAAGAAAAGAGAAGGTGGATTTGTGGAAGTTTAAAATATTCTCCGATTCTATATCCGATAAAGGCAAGTGTTTCTTATCATTTATAGTATAGGATACTAAAGATTAATATCAAGGCCGTATTTCTATAGGGCGTAATGATTACTTCTACTTCGAGGAGATCGCGATTATTTTATCAAATGATTTTTTCGATTAATTTACTTTACTAAATATACGAACTAAATTACTAAGCTAAAAATAAAACAAAATTACTTGTAGAAATAAAAGGTTAGAGCTAAAGATAAAAGAGGAGTACTCAATCTTGAATCACTTTGAAATAAGAAAATCAAAATGAAATAACAAACTAATTCTAAATAAAATAAAACACCTTGACCGTGGAGGTTCCCTAAGTTTTGATACGCTTCTCTCGAAGTCGTGACCAATTGAGTTTAGGAAGGTCCGACCGAACTCTCGTCTGTATTCGGAGGCCTAAAGCTCGCCTTAAGTGGTGAACCCCACTTTTTGATTTTCGTCCAATCCGGGAGATTTAATGTCATCCTCTCTCGATGGGTGCGTGCAACTCTCTTACTCTTAGGTGATCTATTCAAACTACGAGCATCTAGGCTAACTAAGAATGAAACCCAAATGGAAACTATATAACAGCAATATAATCCCACTAAATAAAACCAAGAGTAAATCCTAGGTAATTACTTTAAGAATAAAAAGAAAGTTAAAACATAATAACTTGATCAACTCATTCTCAGATCATCGGGATCGAGTACAAATGAGGAATAGTTATTCATGGTAATAGGGAAAGAGAGGGGTAGATAATAAAGGTTCATAAAAAACTAAAGCTAAAAAGATAAAGAGAAAGTGACTTAAAGAAAAACTAACTAAATTTTATTAAAAACAAAAGTTGATTACAACTACCAAATGTAGATTACAAGTAATGAAAGTACATTGCATGAAAATTAAAACTAGAAATGGAGGGAGAGAGAGAGCAAAAACATAAGAGAAAAACACAAAAACCCCTTAGAATGAAACTAACAGCACCTCCCCTCTCCCCAAAACTTGGTCTGGAATACTTGGAGTGGCCTGGTTTTTATAGGAAAAAAATCTGTCTGGGTCACGCCCCCCTAACACGCCCGGGTCGGGCGTGTAATGGGCCGTGTAATCTTAGTTGACCTCGGGTATTGGATTTCTAGTGGGATGGAGACTAACTTTGGGATATGGGGAACACGCCCATGGTACATACCTGTATAGGGGCGGCGTGGCTTGTACGGTGTAACGAATTCTAGCGGGAAATGACCTGGCAGATCGGGAATGGTGGACACGCCCCAGGTACACGCCCGAGTGGGGAGTGATCTGGGTGTGTGTAATATATGACTTGACGTGTGGGAAAATGACTTCTGTAGCGACATTAATTTCCTCGGGAAGCGGGACACGCCCTAGGTACATGCCCGTGCTAAGTGGTGCACGAGCGTGACCAAGGGGCATGTAGGTGATTTTCTCGGGATATGGCTTCTGGAAGATTCTTGCCTCGGGAATGGGTTACACAGCCCAAGTATACGCCCGGGTAGGGCATGACCCGGGTGTTGAAATTGAAAAATGGGTCTCGAGGAGTTCATCATTGGGGAAGGGCTGATCGCGCACTAACTTCTCTCCTGCGAACTAGATAGCCAAAAAATTAGGACAAAGAACAGACCCAATGCTCCGGCACGGAGGTCCCACCACACACCCGAAAGATCTTAGAGCGCTTCCCCTCCTTAGCAAAGTGTTGAAGCTAAGGTACCTCAAAATGTGCTAGAAGACTTGGCACAAGTAAGCATGCCTTTCTGAGGTACCCCTTGGGTACTATTTATAAGATTCTGAAAATGGCATGCAAAAGCCAACCTCCACTATTCTTGGGGGCTAGGGACAGACAAATGAGGTCAAAATGGTGACATACATCACTACAAAAAGCTGGGCGAGCTACTTCTTAGGGGTCATGCTCGCGAGTGGCGGATGGGGCTCGCACTCACCTATCCCTCTGCCTAGGGCGAGTAAGCTCGACGCCCTGCTTGTGCGGTGTCCCCACCATCATTCATGGGGCTCAACTCCACGAACTATGAGCTCGGCCAGATGAGTCCCAAACTCGGTCTGACCCTTATCGAGTTCGGACTCAGCACATTGGGCTTGGCGTGCATACTCCCCTGCCGAGCTCGCCTGGGGCTTGGGGGCGGTCTGAACCAGCCAGTCTTACTTCTGTCGACCCACTCTCCAGATACGAGATTGTACACAATCCCCGCTCTTTACGAGGTTAGGACATGCTCAGAAAGAAACATCCAACCCCATAGAATTGGACGAGTGCGACTGGAGCCAAAAAAGAATCTTGCGGAGGGGCCCACTGCCGGCTATATATACATGCATCCGCGTATCTGGCTGACCTTTGTCATTCCCCTTGAGTCTTGCGAGGATGCCGCTCCCCAAGGAAATTCTCGAGAGAGTCATGCGAAACTGCGCGGAAACCTCAATCCGCGTTGCCGGTCTAACGGACCTCAAAGCCCCACCTCGTAATCATGAAGACTTCAGTTCGGCCAAGAAAGCCAAGCCCATCCAAAAAGAAGTCGAGTCCACCTATAATGATTACAAGGCAGTCCGTGATAACGGGACCAGTTCCTCCACTCGGTGAACTCCCGGCCCTCTAGAAAAAGAGATCATCGACCTCTCCGGTGACCAGGCCAGCCAGCGCCATAGCGGCGAGGCCCCCATACCCCAAACCAAGTCTTTCCTCGGCACGCCGCTGATCCATGACCTCGGCATACCCCCGCGGGAGTTGCTTCCACCTCTTGGGACCACGCGCTTAGACTCGCAGAAGCCGAATTCGCCAATCCGGCTTAATTCTCGATTGCATTCTCCTACTCCTGCATCTGTGGGGAGAGGCACCGAGGTCATCCCCATTCCTCGCTTTCTCCGTACCTCTCCAAAAAACCCTCGGCATAACCGCAATATGTACTTTGCTTGCTGCCTCCTCGTGTTAACCCGGAGGAACATGGCCCGCGTGGTAAGTCCTCACCTTTTTCGAGTCTCGCTCGGCATTGACGGCGCTCGCCTTCCATACCTGACGTTCTTTTTTTTGCCTGCACAGACCCCCCCTGCCGACTCCGATGCTGGCAAGTCTTCGGACCCGGCTTGCTACGCTCCTATGCCCTCTCCGTAAGCGCTGGATGCATACCTGGATTTTGAGCTGGGGAGCACATAGCGGGAAAAATAGGGACATCGTGTGATGAAGAAGATGGTACGCGAGATCCACTTACTGCAGAAGGACAACCTCAAGTTGCGATGGGAGTGTGCGTGGCTCGCGGGTCGGACTAGGTTCAGCGAGGCCTTTGAGTTGGCGTCATCCTCCATGCTCCTGGACGAGATCGATGAGAACCTCCAAATAATTCACAGGAATCTAGGGCGGCTCCGCGAGCTTCATGCACGACGATCGAAGACGGAACCACGAGACCGGGGTAGTTTGAAATGGCTCACCTAGCTGGCCAACCGGTACTCTCCCCATGCCCCATTTTGTTCGCGCGTGCTGATCGATTTTATTTGCGTGCTGAACAATATTTGAACCTCCACCTGTAATAACATAGATAATTCTTCATTAAATCAACACATTTAAATATGATATCATGTGTTTTATGAAATTCGTCTTGCCGTAGGATAGGACGAACTCGCGGGGTGGCGAGTTGAGAGTGGCGAGCTGGAGCAAGCGAGATGGTGCAGGAAAGCTTGACTGTTCGGCTAGCTCAAACTTAACTTTCTTTTCCTATAAATAGTCCTTCTCAACAAACCCCTGCTACGCCTTTATTGCTCTCAGACCTCCCTCTTTGCTCCCCTGTCCTTCTATACTCGCACTACTAATCTCGCAGCAACATTGGTGAAGACCAACCCTAACTCTGACGGCCGAACGAAGTGTGCTCGGCATTTCACCGAGCATTGCTTTTTCTAGGGAACACTAATACCGAGGAGCTCACCGTGTTCGTGGCTGACTTCGCCCCCCTAGCTTCACAACCCGTCTGCCAGAGGACCACGAAGCCATCAATTCCTTCTATAGTGACGAACTTGCCTTCCCCATCTCACACTTCGAGGTGTGGTTGCACCTACCCCTCTGGCCGGAGATCCACCAGATCCTAAAGTACTTCGGCGCGGTACCCGCGCAACTGAACTCGAACGCCATCGCCATGATGGTCGCGTTCACCTGCTACCTCCGTCGGGAGCAGATCGAGTTCAACTTGATGGTCTTTTGCAAGTTGTTCTCCTACAAAACCACCCCAACGGAGTCGCCTTCTTTGGCAGCTCCTCCATAAAGGTTCGCGAGGTCGCGAATAAGAACCATAACTAGATGACCAAGATCGCCTTCATCAAGGGAGATCTCGGCAACATGCCCTTCTCGCCCCAGCAAAAAAGCAAGGAGGTCTACCGCCCTTAGCCGTCTCCGGAAATGATGCTGAGCTCCACAAATTCTTACTCCTCAAGAATTTTGAGGTCGCCTACCTCTGCCGAGGCCTCGACTATCTACTGCCCATCCTCCATGGAGAAGATTAGTCTCGCCTACCCCTCTTTACCTTACTCAATAGGGTGATCATCATATCTGACTCTCTTTATGCAGGAGAGCGACTCCTTCCCGAGCACCCACCCTTTGTGGACTCGGGACTTTTTGCAGATCCCCTCGAGCTCGCTCGGGAAGCCGCATTAGCTTGCCGAGGACAACAGGTGTAGGACCATCCTTCCTCCAGCAAAAGGCGGCTGGAGTTTGAAAAGCCAGGCTCACCTCGTCAACATCCAGCCAAGATGAAGAAGGCAAGAGTGGTCTTCAGGGGGGCAAAAACAGCCGCAGTCGTCCCCTAAATATATGGACTCGCTCGTGGCCGGCTCTTGTTGCTTCGCCGAAAAGTCCGCTGAAGGAGATGAAAACTAAGGCGGGCCAAAGGGGGCGCATGTCCTCCGCTCAACCTGCCACCGAGGAGACCTTACCCCGCGAGTGGGGCCTGCCAAAGAACCACCCCCTCTTCGACAAGGTGGGGGGAAGTGCAAAGATTTGGCTGGCGAGCCAATGGTGATGTAGGACGAGCAGGTCTACCGAGTCTCTGTCTCCACTCTCCACCCTGCCTGGGGAGCTCGCCAGCCACCCTCTAGCCACGCCTATGCACTGGGCTTTGGTCTGTGTGGTTGCGATGCCGCTGAGGCGTATAAGGGTATGCCCCCTGCCAGATCGGTCATGAGGGCCTGCAGGCCCACCTGCAGGCCTTTGAGCTTTATCATATGATGGTCTGCCACGCTTTCAACCTCGACCATCTCCTACAAAAAGCAGAGCAGGAGCATGACGTGGCGAGAGAGAACACGGTCATCGCGGGTCAGCAACGCGACGTCGCCGAGGGCCTACTCGCCAAAGCTTCCGGAGGGTTGGTAAGCATCAGCCACTCCCTTTGTATTTTTACTTAGAGACATTTCATCGCAATTCTGACTTCCCAATCAGCAGGGTGTCGAGGACGCCACCGAGCTTCGGGCTCATGCCACTGGGCTAGAGGAGGAGGTCGCCCAGCTGTGAGCCCACGTCACAGAACAAGATAATCGTTCTGCTGAGCAAGGGGCACAAATTGAGAATCTGAGAGGGCAGAACAAGGAGCTTCTCAATTATCTCGCCAGATAGATGGAGTGCTTCTTTCCTGAATACACCGTCGGGCCCATGTATGCCTTCAAAAGGCCACAAATCTTCAGCGAAACGGAGGTCGAGGAGCGATTGCGAGTCAACACGATCAAGTCTGCCGAATGCCTCCTGGAGGCGATGCGGGGTACGACGATCCTGGCGGAATTCTTTGAGAAGGTCGTAGTGTGGGATCTGATGCCAACCTTGTTCCCTCCGAGTCCTCCTAGTGAGAAGGAGGACAACTTCGATACACTGTTCAAGACGGCGGGAAATGGGGACATGGAGGAGTCGCATGGGGACCAGGAGGATCACCATTCTGGGGAGGGGGCGAGAGCTGACCACCCTCCCGGTTATTCCCTCTCCCATTTTTGTATACCTGTAATTTCTTCATCCCCCATTTTGTAGCCTCGCCAAGGCGAGTTCTTATTTTGTATCAGTCATATTAAAGAATGAAAAACAATATTTGCATAATTTTTCCTATCTTCTTTTTCTTTTGACTTGTTTATTGTGATGCACTCTCCTGTGAGCTTTCTATCTTGGGCGACCATGCCAAGCTCATCCTCTTCATTAGAATGCTGAGTTAGGACGTGTACTTGTATTGGGCCCTGAGTGCCAGCAGTCATAAGGTCAGCGAGCGCTTGACTCGCCCGTGAGCGCTTGAATCGCACGGGAGCGCTTGGCTCGCCCGCGAGAACCCAGCTCACCCGCGAGCGCCCAACTCACCCGCTAGTGCTCAACTCGCCTGCAAGCATTCAACTTGACCGTGAGAGCTCAACTCTCCTGCGAGAGCACAACTCGCCTGCGAGCTATATTTTTCCTCCTTTCGACTTCGGGATCCCGGGTGCTACCACCGGGCCAATCAGCTAGTTGAGAGTCTGACGGTGAGTGTTGAACATCCTTCGGGCTCAGCCCCAGGGTCATAACGATGTCCATTAAGACCCCAACCCTTCTAGCTAGGTGGAAGCCTGACAGTGGGAGCATCGAGACCTAACCCAGAGCGAGAATACTTAGAACATTTGCCCCTCCAGGGTGCTACCACCGGACCAATTAGCTAGGTGAGAGCCTTATGCAAGGTGTTTAACATCCTCCAGGCTCAGCCCAAGGGTCTTAACGATGTCCATCAAGACCCCATCCATGCCAGCTAGGCGGAAGCCTGACAGTGAGAGCATCGAGACCATACCCAGAGCGAGAATACTCAGAACATTTGCCACTCCCGGGCTATACCACCGGAACAATAAGCTAGGTGAGAGCTTGACGGCGGGTTTTGAACATCCTCCGGGCTCAGCCCCAGGGCCATAACAATGTCCATCGATACCCCAACCATGCCAGCAAGGTGGAAGCCTGACAACAGGAGCATCGAGACTTAACCCCAGAGCGAGAATACATAGAACATTTGTCACTCCCGGGTGCTACCACCGGACCAATCAGCTAGGTGAGAGCCTGACGGCTGGTGTTGAACATCCTATGGGCTCAGCCCCAGGGTCATAAAGATGTTCATCAAGACCCCAGCCTTGCCAGCTAGGTCGAAGCCTGACAGCGAGAGCATCGAGACATCACCCCAGAGATAGAATACTTAGAACATTTGCCACTCCCGGGTGCTACCAACAGACCAATCAGCTAGGTAAGAGAGCCTGACGGAAGGTGTTGAGCATCCTTTGGCCTCAGCCCCAGGGTCATAATGATTTCCATCGAGACCCAGCCCTACTAGTAAGGTGGAATCCTGACAGCGGGAGCATCGAGACCTAATCCTAGAGCGTGGATACTCAGAACATTTGCCACTCCCGGGTGCTACCACCAGACCAATTAGCTAGGTGAGAGCCTGACGGTGCGTGTTGAACATCCTCCAGGCTCATCCCTTGGGTCATAACGACGTCCATCGAGACAGCAACTCTTCCAGCTAGGTGGAAGCCTGACAGCTGGAGCATCGAGACCTAATCCCAGAGCGAGAATACTTAGAACATTTGGCACTCCCGGGTGCTACCACCGAACCAATCAGCTAGGTGAGAGCCTGATGGTGGGTGTTGAACATCCTCCAGGCTCAGTCCCAGGGTAATAATAATGTCCATCGAGACCCCAACCCTACTAGCTAGGTGGAAGCCTGACAACGGGAGCATCGAGACCTAACCCCAGAGCGAGAATACTTAGAACATTTGCCACTCCTAGGTGCGACCACCTGAATAATCTGCTAGGTGAGACCTTGATGGCGGGTATTGAACATCCTCCAGGTTTAGCCCCAGGGTCATAAGGACATCCATCGAGACCCCATCCCTACCAGCTATGTGGAAGCCTGACACCGGGAGAATCGAGACCAAACCCCAGAGCGAGAATACTCAGAACATTTGCCACTCCTGGTTGCTACCACCGGACCAATCAGCTAGGTGAGTGCCTGACGGCGGGTGTTGAACATCCTTTGGGCTTAGCACTAGGGTCATTACGACGTCCATCGACACCCCAGTCCAGCCAGCTAGGTGGAAGCCTGACAGCGAGAGCATCAAGACCTAACCTTAAAGAGAGAATACTTAGAACATTTGCCACTCCCAGGTGCTACCACCAGACCAATCAGCTAGGTGCGAGCCTGACGGCGGGTGTTGAACATCCTACGGGCTCAGCCCTAGGGTCATAATGAAGTCCATCAAGACCCCATCCCTGCCAGTTAGGTGGAAGCCTGATAGCGGGAGCATCGAGACCTAACCCCAGAGTTAGAATACTCAGAACATTTGACACTCCTGGGTGCTACCACCAGACCAATCAGCTAGGTGAGAGCCTGACAGCGGGTGTTCAACATCCTCTGGGCTCAACCCCAAAGTCACAACGATATCCATCGAGACCCCAACCCTGCCAGCTAGGTGGAAGCCTAACAGCGGGAGCATCGAGACCTAACCCCAGAGCGAGAATACTTAATACTATAAAGGTTACTTCCAAAATACAAGATCAAGAGAATGAGGCAATCTATATTCTTAAAAAAGACACATACAGAGTTTAGGGATAGAAGCGCTTCCGGTCATCACCTCTCCAAGTTTGGTTCAGGGTCTCACCCTCTAGATTTTGGAGGTGGTATCCCCCCGACCTTATTACTTCCTGTTCAATATAAGGACCTTCCCAGTTGAGATGGAGATTGCCTATGGTGGCCGACCTCGCTGCCGCATCCACCTTCTTTAGGACCAGGTCTTCTTCAGTAAATTATTTCACCCGGACATTTTTGTCAAAGTATTTGGCCATCCTGCATTTGACCTCTTCCTGCCAGATAGCCGACAGATCACGCAGCTCCTCTACCATGTCTAAGGAGAGACGCATCTCCTCTTCATTCTCGGCTCTCCACTCTTCCCGACCATCCTGGGCTTCCACCACTCAAGGCATTCAGACCTCAAACTCTATCGGAAGTATGACCTCACAACCATTGGAAAGCATGAAGGGAGTCTCACCCATGGACGTGTTTGGGGTGGTTCGCAAGGCCTAGAGGACTGAAGGGAGTTGCTCAACCCAGCTCGTTTTCAAGTTTTCCACCTTATTTTTCAGTAAGTTGACGATGATCTTGTTTACCGCCTCCACCTGCCTGTTGCTCCTGGGGGGGGGGGGGTGAACTAAAGGAATCCTAAGGTCAATCACAAGCTGCCCACCTAAACTGATGAACTCGATACTGGTGAACTGAGGCTCGTTGTCCGTGACTATGGCCTGGGGCAGCCCATGCCTATAGATGATCTCTACCCAAACAAAATTCCTGATCACCTTGGATGTAACTTTGGCCAGCGCCTTCACCTCCATCCACTTAGAAAAGTAATCGATCATTACCAACAGGAACCTCCTTTGCCTGCTGGCCTGAGGGAAAGGCCCCACCAGGTCCAACCCCCATATCGCAAAGGGCCAAGGTGCTATGATACCCCTGAGTTGCTGAGCTGGTTGTAGTTGGAGGTGGCGAACAATTGACATTTGTGACACTTCTTTGCGAATTAGGCAGCATCATGGCTTAGGGAAGGCGAATCATCGAAATCTGAGAAGGGTTTCGTGGGAAATTGACTGGTGATGGTCTTCTGAATCAAGGGTGGGATTCCATGAGAAATTGTCCCTGGAAAAGGATGTCTAGATTGAGTGATCTAGAGGGGCTCTAAAACCATTCCTTGTGTGGAGGTGAAGAGCCTGCTTGAATACCTTTCTTGGTGGGAAAGGGAGAGAGCCAACCGGTCCAGGTAGTTGGTTGGTATAGAAAACAAAAAGATATTTGATTTTCACCTCCTCCGATCTCCGACGTTATGGAGATCAAACATTTGTAATTATAAAACACGTTTTGATTTTGTTTGAATAAAATCATTTGTTGTTCTTTATTCTGTGTGTACTTCTGTGGTTGTTAGATTGTTCTATTCTCTAATGTGCATAGTTCTCTAAAGGGTGATTTGCCTAGGAAAATGAGTTATGTAACTTACCGTCATGCATTAGCTACCTAACGCCCCGCGGTAGCTTCCAGTACTTGTTTTTCTAGACTAGAATAACTTGAAATTTTATAATTGATAAGAAAATCTTATTCAACCCCCTCTAATGTTGACCACTAGATCCAACAGAAGTCCCTCATGGGCTCCACCTTTCAAGGCTGGGTGTACACAGAGATTAGTTAGAGTGAGTTTTCAGAAGCCTTCTTGGAACACTTCTTCCCTTCTACCGCTTGGGATGAACTTGAAGAAAGATTCCTGCAGCTGAAACAGGGATCCAAGACCGTTATAGAATATTAGCGAGAGTTTCAGCATCTCTCTAGGTTTGTTGATGCATATAAGTTGAATGATAGGGGGTATGCTAAGCGATTCTACAAAGGCTTGCGGGATCCCCTGAGGCAAGCCCTTTTGTTTATAGCGGATTAAAGCTTAGCAGAGATAATTGATATGGTGAAAAGGCTGGAGGCAGATAACTTGGGAAGTAATAAGAGACCCGCTGATGGTGTGATGGAGGCCGGTCGTAGCTATAGGAGGAGGCAGGATAATAGAGCGAGAGTAAACAACAGAGGTGGGGGTCACTTCTATCACAATTTTAGGATAGAGCATCCAGCCCCGCAGCCAGCACTACCTCCACCACCACAGATGCATCTGTAACCCCGCGGAGCAATATGATCGAGTCTGCTTCTTGTTCAACTAGCCAGGGCACATCTAGCGCTACTGTCCAAAACTAGGTGGAAATGCACCCCCTTCTCTTCCTCCAATTGCTCCATGAAGACGGGGACATATGTGTGGTCGAGGATGAGGATCACGAGGAAGGAATCCTAGACCTTCTCGGGATCAGGTGTTCGCTCTGGACATGGCGCAGGTGCGGAATCCTCAGGATGTGATTGAAGGTATGTTGTGATTTAATTACTATATTATAAGCATTCCCCTTTAAAAATTCTAAGATATACTGGTGTCTTCAAATCATAATGAAAATAAATCCGAACTAACAATCCAATGAAGGCAAGTATACCTATCAAATTGTAGTATGGGGACACAAGTGTCGTATTTAGATCCGGGAACCATTGAGTACTTATACTCACACAAATAACTATTATCTTATCGAAGGATTAAGAGTTTGATTACTAAATTGGAAAAAGGAAATTACTTGCAATTATTAAGAAAGACTACTAGTAACGATTAAAAAGAGGGGTTGAACGATGGTTAAGGGAAAGTACTCGATCATGAATCACGTCGGCATAAGTTAATCAAAGATACGATAATAAACAAAAACTTAATAAGGTAAAGGTCCTTGATCGTGGGGGTTCCCAAAGCTTGAACACGCTTCTCTCGAAGACATGCCCAACTGAGTTTAGGAAAATCAGACCGAACTCTCATCCATATTCGAATACCTAAAACTCGCTTTGAGTAGTGAACCCCTCTATTTGATTTCACTCCAATCCTGGAGATTTATGTCATCCTCTCTCGAGGGCTGCATGCAACTCTCTTTACTCTTGAGTGTTCACTTCAAACTATGAGCCTCTCGGCTAGCTAAGAGTGAAAACCTAGATGGAGATTATATATCGATGATATAATTCCAAATACGATATTTCAAGAGTACATCGAAGGCATAAACATTAAAAAGAGGAAGTTAACTAAAGCACCATAAAATAATCAACTCAACCTCGGATCATCAAGATCGAGTACTAGGAGGATTTAGTTACTCATGGTGAAGGGGAGAAAGAGAGATGGAGAGTAGAACATAAAAATAGCTAAGTAGAGAAAAAGAGAAAAGAACACTTTTTATTAATCTAAAAAGGGAGGTTACACTTGGATGAAATATTACACTTTCATGAAAATGAAACCCTAAGATAGCATTATAATTACACTAGAAAATAAAGTCAAGAACACTACAAAGACTTACATGAAATCTAGGAATCTAAAAACATGAAATTAGAATAAGAGAGAGAGAAGTTATTAAGGGAAAAACATGAAAAACTCTAAGAAATAAAAAATTCCAGCACCTCCCCTTTACAAAAAATCTGGCCTGGATACAACTTGGGGACCTCTGAATTTATTAAAGTTTTCTACCTCGATCATGCCCCCTTACACTCTCGGGTCAGGCATTTACCATGGGCATGTCAGGCATGACGTTGACCTCGGGTAGCGATATCTAGCGGGAATGATGATTTCCTTGTACGAAGGTGGACACGCCCTTGTACACTCCCATGCCGGGCGTGTACCTGAGGCGTGTCAGGCATGTCGTTGACCTCAGGTAGCGGTATATAGTGTGAATGATGATTTTCTCATACGAAGGCGGACACTCCCTAGTACATACTCGTGTGGGAAAGGGGGCGTACACAGTACGATATAACGTGCAACAATGAAATTTCTTAAATGATGGCTTGTCCTTGGCTCCAGGTGGAACACACCTCTAATACACGCCCGTGTAAGGGGTTACATGACCATTTAACTAGGGCGTGCAGGAGAAATCTTCGGTAACATGTCTCTTGCAGAAATATTCCTCAAGATCGGGTTACACGCCCAGGGTACATGCCTAGAGAGGGCATGAACTAGGGGCGTGTAACTTGAAATTTTTCCGAAATTCTGTAAAAATTAGAGAAAAAGAGAAAAAAGGATTAGCTGGAATAAAATATACTAAAAGAAGTTTAAAAAAACTTATAATACACAAATTGCATACTAAAAATATAAATATACCCTAATAATTTAAACTACAAAACATATTATCAAATTCCCACAAGTTTAAGATTTGCTTGTCCTCAAGCAAAAATATATAAACTAGCTAACATAAAGGTGACTAATCAAAAAGTTCTAATATATGCTAAACACAAGTATCATGCAAAATTATAAGTAGGGATAAAATGAAAGGTAAACCTAAAAAAAATACTTAAACATGGTTTACAATTTACAAACTTTACTAACAAAAAATACTCATCCAAAATTTTAACAAAAATCTTTAAATAGATTTAAGCAAGGCAACAAAATGAAATATAGCATTGAGTTGTTACTAGATCTTAAGAGACATTTTATACTCATATCAATCAATGAACAAAAAAAAAATTCAAAACCAAAACTTAACTAATCTACTTTTCTTTTTCACCTAGTGAATAAACAAACCTGGGAGCATGAATCGAGACGACTTATTACGACTAAAATGTTTGGCTTAGGTATATTATTAGGAGTAGAATTCAAAGATAAACAAGGAGGCTAAAATCACACTAAATCAAAACATTTGTTTCATTTAAAATTTTAACACAAAAAGGGTGAAACCATGCATTTAACAATACCATAATAACTTTTGTTTTTTTTTCAAAATAAGGGAAATATATATATATATATATATATATATATATATATATATATATATATAAATATTTCATTTTGAAATTGGCCAAACAAAACTTTTCTTTTGAGCATACATTTTTTTCATGAAATTCTCCAAATATCACACAACAAAACTATCACAATATAAAATTTTGAACGAAACTTAAAAGATTAGTGTGATTGGTTACGTTAGAAAATTTAGTATTGGTGAAAGAATATTGATAAGTGGAGTTAGCAATTGAAATAGGAAAAAGGCACAAAAACGGCTAACTAGGGATATAATTTTAAGGTTGGCATGAAGGCTCAAACAAAATCAAAAATGGCCTACATCATTTCCATGCTCCTAAAATTTATTTAATGCATAAGTTTTGAAAAATTTCAAAATGTAAGTCCTAGACATTAAATAGAGACTAATGAACTTATCTTTAAAATAAGAATAATACGAGTCTAAAATCATTCACATCGACTACTGTAACATCCCATTTCCAACTAGACCCCCTAAGAGTGGTTTGGTCATGACTAGGTCATGACAAGACCCTAGAGAACCTAAAAGATCAGGTGGACTTGAGAATAAAGGTGATTGTGTTAGATGGTCTGCAAATAATAGATTCCTAAACCCTAGTTTAGGATGATCATGTGGTTTCACCAGGACTCCAAGACCTCACCAACCCTTGGAAAGGCCCAACAAAACCCTATGGGCCCATGGGAGTCAATTCTAGGTGGACAATTTGGTCAAGGACCCACCTAGGCCTACTTAGGGCAATTGACCTATATAAGGACAAGGTGCCCTTAGTAAACCCAAATAACTCGACCAAAGTCTCTCTAGACCTAAAGAGGGGCCAATGAGTCGATAAGGATCTATTGGGTTAACCCAAATGGTCATGATGACCAAAGTCAACTCTACCCATGGTCAAGTCAAACCCTAGCCCAATTGGGCTAACCCAAGCTCAAGTCTTTTTCCCCTTAGGCTAACTTTGATTTCTTAAGTATTAGGATTATATTGGCTGCACTTATCCTAGAGAGTTGACCAGTCAGCATGGTGACTAGGAGAGAGAGAGAGAGAAAGGTTCATTTTAATGGAGGAGAGAGAATTTTGGGAAGAGGAAGAATGGAGTGGGGCTCGGCCAAGAGAGGCCAACAGCCACCCCTGATGGCTGCTATCAGCTCCTTTATGGAAGAGGAGTTGATTCCAGCTGTTTCCCAACCACCAAGGGGAATATTCAGCCCCCATCCTCTCAACCCGAGCCATGCCATTAATGGCTTTGATGGGCAATGAAGGATCCAGCCACTCCCCTCCTCAATTGACCATTTAAGCATACATCAGTGGGAAGAGGGAAGCATCTTCGAACTCTCACCTGGAAGGAACAAGCCGTCCCACTGTGCTGTTGTAGAAGCCAAGCACCGCCGCCATCGTCCATGGTGTCCCGCCGCTCCTCTCGCCTTCAGGCCGCCAAAAAGGTCCTCCTCCTCTCCTTGTCTTATGGTTAGATCATAGCAATGCCTAGGTTCAAGGTTTGGGCTCAATTGAGCCTAAACCAATTTCTGATTTTAATGGTTTCGGCCGAGAAATTCTCTTGGTAGAACCGTCGGAATTCGCCCCTCCAGCGGCCGAGGCACCGCTAGTTGATAGACACCACCTCGACGGAGTTGTTAGTGGTGGTGGCCGGCCGGGGAAGGGCCGGGATGGGCGGCGGTGGCGGATGGAAGTTGCTCCAGGCTCAGGCTATCTCAGTCGTTGGCTGGAGGTAGATGATGAGCCCAGGTTCTTGGATTTGCCCCAAGATCCGTGCTGGATCAAATATAAATACTTCATTTTAATTGATTTTCTGTCACATTATTTACAGCATATTGAAATAAATATTAAAAATAGTTAGAAGCCTCCGATGAAAAAGTGTAAAACATAAAAGTCTTAGCCCTAAGGGTCTACTTTCATCCAAAATTTAATTGAACCCATTTGGAACTCTGGTTGGACCAGGGCATCCATTTTGGTGGGACCTATACCTAGGGCTATCTTGATATTGAAAAGGGTACCCACACTTCTTCCCTTGTCTAAATAACCTTAAATTTAGGCAGGGGGTCATCCTTAGTCATACCTAAGGTCAGTACAAAATGGAAATTTTTGGGAATACTTTGTCCTATGGTTTTTGTTATTATTTTATAATACTAGGGTATTTTAATTAAGTGGTCTAATGACCTCCAAACCCTCCCAAATTTGGTGAGTGGTCCCTGGTATTAGTTCCTAGCTCTGTACAAAATTTCAACTCATTTAGATGAGTTTTAGTTAGGGAATCACTAAACCCTAGATTGGCCTTAAGGAGGTGTTTTTGATTAAAAAGTGCACTTGTGATTTTAGGTGACCAAACCACATCACCAGTGGCTGAAACTTGGACCACTGGTTTGTTTTGACCGTTAGCATCCCCCTATTGTTTATAGGGTGGTTTGGGGTAGGTATGCCCTAATACCCAAGTTCAAACCTTTAGGTTGGTCTTGGGGGGATTTGTAAAGGGCATAGGGACAAATGTCATTGTAAGGTTTTGATTTTTGGGGGAGAGGGGACTAGTAAAGTTAAAGTCCTTTGGCAAAAATCTTAGGAGGTTTGGAGATTGATACACCAATCAAAACCCCAACCCTAGGGTTAGGGTAGAATCACCTTTGTATAACACAAGCCCATATAACTCATCAAAAGGGTGTGAAACTTAAGGAGCATGAGTTTTTAAGTTGAAAGAACCCTTGGTAATTTTATAGGAATTTTAAGAGCAATATTTTTTGTACTTCATTTGTTGGTTATGATATAGCCCTAATTAATGTTTTAATTTTTAAGAATCATTCTGTTCTTTGAAACCCCATGGAACCTTGGCAGTGAATGTTTTAGGTTGAAATTGTTGCCCCTGATTTTTAGTTTAATTTTTGTTTGATTAAATCTAGTACATCATGCACAAATGATTAAAAAGGGGTTTGGTGGTATAAAATTATTCATAGATGATATATCTGTTGAACAATTATGAGACTTAGACACAGATGATTTCAGGTCTAAATATGCTTGTAGTAATTTATTCATAATTTTTTGAGGGTTGATTACAGTACTTTCCTTACAAGTCCATAATATTAAGGTTTTTGGTAATTATTTTATTTAGAGTTTAATCCCTGCTGAAAAAATATCAAACTTGGCCAATGATGTTTTTTAGAGTTTTATTAGCCCAATAAAATTAATCCATAATTTTTGGATGACAATTTTCTTTACTTGTTTCATTAATAATGAAAGATAGAAATTATTTCTAAAATAGTTTTAAGGACCCTTAGATGCTAGAAAAATTATGATACCTTGGATTTACATTACTGAGTTAACCTAATATTTATCATAATTTTTTTAGGCATCTTGCAGGAGTACATAGGGTAGTTCGTGTTCAAATCGGTAACCCTTAGAAGCTTTAAGGAAATTAATTAAATGCCAGATAAAATAAGAAAATTACAATTTTCCTGATTTAGTCTATTTGTATGATGATAAGTCTCCAGTAAATAATTAGGTTAGCTGCAATAGGATATGATTGGACATGGTGTAGGAGTTAGTCATTTTGCTGGGTTGGATAAATGTGGATGAATTCACCATAGAAGGATAGGAAGAGTAGTGAGAAGTGATTGGGCTAAGGTTTAGAGGTGCTCGGGTTCGACGAAAGATCGTCTTTTCCGAGGAGAGGAAGAGTCAAAATCACCCTAGGATTAGCCTACTGTAATATGAGAAGGGAATGGGTAAAGGGAATCAACAAATAATAATAAGTGCCTTACGAAAGGGAACGATGGGCTTCAGCTACCATCATAGTTCCTAATGCCCTTTGAGAGCCCTTCATGGGGTATATCGGGGGCAGTCCTGGGCTAACGTAAACTGCAGGAGTGATAAATCTTAAAGAGAAACTAGAATAATTAGGAGATCACTTTCACACACCCCGAAGTCTCGGGAAGTTAGTTTGACTATGATATTCGAGCGGTAGGCTTGGTGGTTGTAGAGACGGACGGGATAGATCAGGGAGCTTTGGCTCGGTTAGTTTTGAGTCATACAGTTTTGTCCGCGGAGCTTTGGCTCGGTTGTTGGACACGTTAAATATTGCATTTGCATAAAGAAAAGAAAAAAGATAAGGTGGTGGGTATTTGGTATTGGATGGTCGATGCACCGACACCAATACGCTGACTCGGTAAGTGTGGTTAGCACTTCGCCAACAGAAGTCCGATGCGCAAGCCGGCAAGAGTACGCAGGAGTCCGCTTCGTACACCAAGCCTTGAGGCATACGATAGGTATGATCGGTAGTTCTTTACTGGTTTAGAGGTGGGCGAGGCCCAACCCACCGCTTCCGTCTGCAACTATGAAAGTATCCTGGGAGGTTCGGCTCCAGAAAGGGGGAACTAAAGGTCTATGTACACAGAGTCGGGTGGGTGAGTTGCACTTGCATGATCACTTCATACCCACTTGCATGTCATAACATCATCATTGCATTTTACCTCTGTCACCAATTGTGTAAGTGGTATGGGACGCTTACACAATTGGACTTACAAAATGACCCCTTGGTCTATAAGCTTGTGTGAGTCAGTTTATAAATTAAGGTTAAATTCTTCATATATATATTATTGTTAATAACCGACACCCCAACATATAAAGTGGTATGGGACTCTTTATACGATGGGAGCCCTGCAGAAGATCCCTTGGCTTATGCGTTTCCTCACATAAGTTATGGTTACTTTTTATACTTTACTTTATTGCCACATGTACTATAAAATTTCTAGTATAGGTCCGCTATCATCAGTTTCTTGATTACTCTCCACCTTCAAGTCCTCCCCTTTGTTCCTCTCCGCTCGGTGCCTAGGGGCCATAGGGGAAGAGTTGGGGGATGATAGGACTTAGTCTTATAGACTAACGGTTTTCGGACCACATCATTTAGGGGATCGTGGAGCCCAGCATGGAGGAGCAGCCCCGGAGGTCGCCCCGTTTGGAGATAGGGAAGTCTAGCTCAGGAGCTCAGACAGCTGGGACTATGAGTCCCTGATTCTAGTAGTGTTTTATTTTGCTTCCGCTTTAGTGAATATGTAGTGAGGATTTGATGTATCGGGCTTAATCCCTTATTTTTAGTACATTTATATTCTTTGGACTCTCCCTTCATGAAGATTTTATTACTCTGATATGTGATTTTTCTATGGACTTGCTTTTACTTTATTATGCTACCTTTTTGTGATCGAATTAGCCGGCAGAATCAGCGCTTTGTGGTGATGACCCTTCAGGGCGTGAAGGTGTCACCGCAAAGCGGTGATTCTGGGCCTAAGACCCCGGTGTTTTAAAAGAAAATAAAATGGGGTCTTACAAGTGGTATCAGAGGAAACCTCGATCGGAAGAGTAGCAATCCACTAACCCTGGGTAACCCCCGCTCGAGTTTAGTTTGGGGACAAACTATGCAGCGGAATCGTGGTGTGCCCATGTGTTGATCACATGTAATTGTCCACTGTTAATTAATCTTGAGTCAATTGCTTATAAACGGTTTTTGATATGCAGCCTCCAACATATCCTACACAGCAGGGCGGAGTCCATCATACTCTGAATGTTGCACCAACTCACCCGGTCCCCACTCCGTTCCTACAGTCGGAGATGGGGCAGACTCTGGCAGGCATTTTGGAGGCTTTCAGGGCTCAGCAGGTTCCGGCTCCGCAGCCAAACCCGGGGGCCAACTAGCTGAGCATCTTCTAAGGACTCTCTCCCCAATCCTACATAGGTACAGAGTCAGCTGTCCGGACGGATGAATGGTTGGACAATATGTATGAGATGTTAACAGGGATACGGTGCCCCTGGGAGGAGAGAGTGCAATTGGTGGTCTCTTGCTTGGAGTCTCATGCCAAGAGATGGTGAAAGACTTCACTGGACACGACCTTTGCGGATATGGAGATTGTAGAGATTACTTGGGCGGAGTTCAGGGCCGCGTTACTGGAGCATTTTGTTCCACAGTCGGCTAAGGATGAGCTGGAGGACAAGTTCCTGCAGCTGAATCAGGGCAATTAGACAGTGGTAGAGTACCACCAGGAGTTCAACCATTTAGCCCGATTTGCGGACTCCTATCAACTGGATGGGGCAGGATACATTAAGAGGTTCTATAAGGGCCTGCGAGAGAACTTGAGGGAGGCCCTGCTGTTTGTATCTGACGGGCCAATACCTCGAATGTTAGAGATGGCAAGAGGATAGAGGCTGATTTTCAAGCTACTCGGGGCCGGAAATGGCCAGCGAAGGATCAGGGTCGAGGAGCAAGGAATGATCAGAGACGAGCACGTATCACGGATGGGAGAAGGGTCGAGGACCA
Source organism: Platanthera zijinensis (assembly GCA_039513925.1). Classification (NCBI taxonomy): domain Eukaryota; kingdom Viridiplantae; phylum Streptophyta; class Magnoliopsida; order Asparagales; family Orchidaceae; genus Platanthera; species Platanthera zijinensis. Next base: position 160,351,205 of record CM077081.1, on the reverse strand, counting down.
GCCTCGTTAGGAGGCAAGACAGGAAATAAGGGAGCCAGTGGTGGTGGCTCCACCACCTCTTCAGACACGGGAGGGCCAGAGCCCCGGGGGAATGGCATATCCCCCGCCAGAGTGCTTCCACTGCCATTAGGTTTGGCACATCCGCAAAAATTGCCCTATGAGAGGGGCATCCCCACTAGCTCCACCGGCTGCCCAGCCAACGCAGTATTTTTGAGGCCGAGGTCGTGGCCGAGGACGTGGATACCAGGGGGAGATCGTAGACAAGAAAGGGAGCATATGTATACTTTGGACCTTAAGCAGCCTCGGAACCCAGAGTAAGTCATAGTAGGTACGCCGAGATGTTTAATTGTTTTAAAAGAATTCCCCTTTCTCAGTTCACAATTTGTAGAACTGCACTAGATAGAATAAATAGGAAGGAAAACTCGTTATAGAATCCTAAGAGGTTTAACCACCCCAGGTATAGTCTTTATCAGCAGCAAGCTTGCCCGCACGCTTTTCAATACCGGAGCTTATCACTCCTCTGTATCGGAGACGTTCGTAGAAGGATTGGAAGGCGTGGAGCGATTCACGGGCTCGAAGATGAGGGTGCGACTACCCGATGGATCTTAACTCCTTACCTCGGACCACTGCAACATGGAGGTAGAAATCGGTGAAAAGGCGTTTGAGGCTCCAACGATGCTTTTGAAGTTGATGACTACGACTTGATTCTGGGCATGGTATGGCTGCACTAGAACATGGCCCAGATTGATTGCCAAGCGAAGAGGATCACTGTGAGGCACAGAGACTATTTCATTGTCATCGAAGGTATAAGACCTGCCTCTCGTATACTCTTATCTTCGGTACAGGCCGTTAAGGCCCATCTGCAGGGAGAGGAGGTTTATCAGATTCTATTTGAGATGGCGGAAGTCAAGGAGTCTGTGACAGACATCCTGGTGGTGCAAGATTTCGCTGACATCTTTCAAGAGAAACTGCTAGGACTACCTCCGTACCGAGAGCAGGACTTCCAGATACAGCTTGTGTCGGGGGCCAAGCTGGCTTCTAGGGCCCCTTACCGGATGGCCCCGAAGGAGTTGAAAGAGTTCCGAAGCCAGTTGCAGGAACTAGTAGAGGTAGGGTTTGTCCAGTAATGCTCTTCACCGCGGTGAGCCCCGATGCTATTTGTTAAGAAGAAGGACGGAAGTCTCCGCTTGTGTATTGATTATCGAGCGCTGAACAGACTGACGATCCAGAATACATACCCGCTGCCACGGATTGATGAGTTGTTTGATCAACTGGAGGGAGCGCATTTCTTCTCGAAACATGACTTGAGATCATGTTATTATCAACTACGGATTCGAGAGGAAGACATTCCAAAGACCGCCTTTAGGAGTAGGTACGGACTGTTTGAGTTTATAGTGATGCCCTTCGGGCTAACAAATGCACCGTCAGCATTTACAAGCCTCATGAATAGGGTATTTGAGGAGTATTTGGATGTATTCGTAATCATATTTATTGACGACATCCTCATCTACTCAAGGACAGAGGAGGAGCATACACGACACTTGACTTTGACTTTAGAGAGGCTACGAGAGCACCGGCTGTATGTGAAGTTCAGCAAATGCTAGTTTTGGCTAAATGAGGTGGCCTTCTTAGGTCACATTATCAGCGGTGCTGGGTTGGCAGTAGACCAGACCAAGATTCGGGAAGTTCAGGATTAGCCACCGTTGAAGAGAGTCACGGATGTAAGGAGTTTCCTAGGACTTGCCGGATATTACCGGAAGTTTTTCGAAGGATTCTCTCGGATTGCACTCCCTCTTACATCCCTGACGAAGAAGGAATCCCCTTTCATTTGGACGCCACAGTGTGAGGCGGCCTTTGTGGAGTTGAAAGGTCGGCTTACCTCGATTCCCATTCTCGCTCTTCCGTCGAGAAGGGAGGGATTCCAGGTGTACACGGATGCCTCCTACTAGGGGATGGGTGCCGTTCTGATACAGAATGGGCACGTAATAGCCTACGCCTCCCGACAGCTGAAGATACATGAGAAGAACTATCCAGTGCATGATCTGGAGATAGGTGCAGTGATCTTTGCTCTAAAGATTTGGCGACAGTACCTCTATGGGGTTCACTGTGATATCTTCTTAGATCACAAGAATTTGAAATACGTGGACACACAGAAGGAACTCAACATCAGACAGAGATGTTGGGTGGTGTTCCTGTCGAATTACTAGTACACCATACACTACCATCCCAGGAAGGCGAACGTGGTGGTAGATGCTTTGAGCCAGAGAGGAGATACCTCAGGGAAGGGACCACATCTGATGTCAATGGGGCTAGTCCGGTCTTTCAGAGATATTCAGATATCCCTCGTGTCCGAGAATGATCCAGAATAGTATATGGAGTACCTAGCATCGATGGTTGCCAAAGATGATATTCGGGACCGCATTCGGGACGGAATGAGGACGGATGCATGGGCAGAGCTGATATTCCAAGCCTTGGAGGAGGGTACGACCGGAGATTATTCACTGAGAGATGGATTGCTATATTTTAAATGTAGGGTCTATATACTCGCAGGAGGCCAGATTCAGGAGGATATCATGGCGGAGGCACATTGTAGCAGATATTCTATACACCTGGGGATCACCAAGATGACGGCTGACTTGAAGAAGACGACGTTTTGGCCAGGGATGAAGAAGGACATTACATACTTCTTGACTCATTGCGATGCATGCCAGCTGGTGAAGGCGAGTGCAGGAACCCCGCAGGATTGCTACAGCCACTTCCGGTGCCGGAGTGGAAATTTGAGGATCGTGATGGATTTCATTCATGGCCTCCCCCGATCACGGACGGGAAACAATTCAATTTGGGTCATCATCGATCGGTTGATGAAGGTGGCTAGATTCATTCCGATCAGAAAAGATGACTCGGTTGGGGTACTTGTGCGGAGATTCATAGAGCAGTTCATTCGTTACCACGGTGTGCCCAGGACAATCGTGTCAGATCGGGATGGTCAGTTCACATCATGGGAGTTGAGATCCTTGCAGACTTACTTAGGAACGCGACTGACCTTCAACACATCTTTTCATCCCCAAACGGATGGGCAGACGAAACGCACCAACCGGACATTGGAGGACCTCCTAATGTTATGCATTTTGGATCAAAACGAACCTTGGGAGAAACTCTTACCACTAGTCGAGTTCTCCTGTAACAACAGCTACCAGTACAGCATAAGGATGGCTCCTTATGAAGCCTTATACGAAAAGAGATGCATGACTCTGCTTTCATGGATTCAGGACGAGGATCCGAAGGTGTTGGGATCGAATTTTGTCGAAGACACCGAGGCTATGGTGAGACTGATACGGGACAAAATTCTGGAAGCGCAAAGCCGACAGGATAAGTACTATAATGCCCGACACCGTCAGGTAGAGTTTCAGGTGGGAGACTTGGTTTTCTTGAAGATTCGGCCCATGCACGGAGTTTCACGGGTGCGTGGTCGGAAGAAGAAGCTCAGCCCTAGGTATATGGGCCCTTATAGGATCCTAGAGAGGATCGGGCCCCTAGCTTATAGGCTAGAGTTGCCACCAGAATTGGTAGGCTTACACGACGTGCTCCAAATTTCCTCACTTAGTAGGGCTCTGCTACGCCCGGAACATCAGATTTTGACCACAGATGGGCCGATAGCTTCATACCGGTCAGTTAACTTTGAGCCGGTTCGGATTGATGATAGAGGAGTACGGATCTTGCGTCGCAAGAAGGTTCCGTTAGTCAAAGTCCTGTGGAGGAACCATGGCAAGGAGGAGTATACCTGGGAATCGCAGGACCTGATACGACAAAAGTATCCAGAGCTGTTCAGTCAGGTATACCTCACAATCTTTCAGGATGTTCAATTTACTTTCCTATTTTAAACTAGTAGGACTTCCCTTGGAAGGGTAGAGGCTAATATTTTATTTATTGGGGTCTTGGCCTTGACAATTGGGTGAATTAGTCATAGATTTAGGTTTCCCTATAAACCTCACTTAGCAAACATGGCGTCGTGATGCAATCTCCCACTCCTTATGGGATGTTACAAGTTTAGTTTATTCCAGTAGAACCCCCGTAGGCTTGACCTTAATTTCGGGGACGAAATTTTTGTTTTGTTTATTGGGATTTGTAATATCCCATTTCCAACTAGACCCTCTAAGAGTGGTTTAGTCATGACTAGGTCATGATAAGACCCTAGAGAACCTAAAAGATCAGGTGGACTTAAGAATAAAGGTGATTGTGTTAAATGGTCTGCAAATAGTAAATTCCTAAACCCTAGTTTAGGATTATCATGTGGTTTCACCAGGACTCCAAGACCTCGCCAACCCATGGAAATGCCCAACAAAACCCTATGGGCCCATGGGAGTCAATTCTAGGTGGCCAATTTGGCTAAGGACCCACCTAGGCCTACTTTGGGCAATTGACCTATATAAGGACAAGGTGCCCTTAGTAAACCCAAATAACTCTTCCAAGGTCTCTCTAGACCTAAAGAGGGGCCAATGAGTCGATAAGGATCCATTGGGGTCAAACCAAATGGTCATGATGACCAAAGTCAACTCTACCCAAGGTCAAGTCAAACCCTAGCCCAATTAGGTTAACCCAAGCTCAAGTCTTTTTCCCCTTAGGCTAACTTTGATTTCTTAAGTATTAGGATTATATTGGCTGCACTTATCCTAGAGAGTTGACCAGTCAGCATGGTGACTAGGAGAGAGAGAAAGCTTCATTTTAATGGAGGAGAGAGAATTTTGGGAAGAGGATGAATGGAGTGGGGCTCGGCCAAGGGAGGCCAATAGCCACCCTTGATACATGCTGTCAACTCCTCTAGGGAAGAGGAGTTGATTCCAGCCATTTACCGACCACCAAGGGGCATATTTAGCCCCCCTCCTCTCAACCCGAGCCATGCCATTAATGCCTTTGATGGGAAATGAAGGATCCATCCACTCCCCTCCTCAATTGACCATTTAAGCATCATTAGTGGGCAGTGGGAAGCGTTTTCGAACTCTCACCTGGAAGGAACAAGCTATCCTACTGTGCTATTATAGAAGCCGGGCTCCGTCGTCGTCCATGGTGTCCCGCCGCTCTTCTCGCCTTCAGGCTGCCGGAAAGGTCCTCCTCCTCTCCTTGTCTTATTGTTAGATCATGGCAATGCCTAGGTTCAAGGTTTGGGCTCAATTGAGCCTAAACCAATTTCTAGTTTTCATGGTTTTGGCCGAGAAATTCTCTTGGTAGAACCGCCTGAATGCGCCCCTCCGGCAGCCGAGTCGCTGCCAGACGATAGCCACCACCTCGATGAAGGTGTTGGTGGTGGTGGCCGGCCGTGGAATGGCCGGGATGGGCGGCTGGAAGTGGCTCTAGGCTCAGGCTATCTTAGCCATTGGCTGGAGGTAGACGATGAGCCCGGGCCCTTGGATTTGCGCCAAGATCCATGCTGGATCAAATGTAAATATTTCATTTTAATTGATTTTCTGTCACATTATTTATAGTATTTTTAAATAAATATTAAAAATACTTAAGAGCCTCTGATGAAAAAGTGTAAAACATAAAGGTTGTAGCACTAAGGGTCTACTTTCATCCAAAATTTATTTGGATCCATTTGGACCTCTTGTTGGACCAGGGCATCAATTTTGGTGGGACCTATACCTAGGGATATCATGAGATTTTAAAGGGTGCCCACACTTCATCCCTTGTCCAAATGACCTGAAATTTGGGAAGGGGGTCAACCTTAGTCATACCTAGGGTCAGTCCAAAAATGTGAATTTTTGGGAATACTTTCTCCTATGGTTTTGTTATTATTTAATAATACTAAGGTATTTTAATTAAGTGGTCTAATGACCTCCAAAACCTCCCAAATTTTGGTGAGTGGTCCCTGGTTTTAGTTCCTAGCTCTATTCATAATTTCAACACATTTGGATGAGTTTTAGTTAGTTAATCACCAAACCCTAGATTGTCCTTAAGGAGGTGTTTTTGATTAAAAAGTGCACTTGTGATTTTAGGTGACTAAACCACATCACCAGTGGCTGAAACTTGGGCCACCGGTTTGTTTTAACCCTTAGCATACCCCTATGGTTTATACGGTGGTTTGGTGTAGGTATGCCCTAGGACCCAAGTTCAAACCTTTAGGTTGGTCTTGGGGGGATTTGTGAAGGGCATAGGGTCAAATGCCCTTGTATGGTTGTGATTTTTGGTGTAGAGGAGACTAGTAAAGTTAAAGTTATCTGGCCAAAATCTTAGGATGTTTGGAGATTGATACACCCCACAAAACCCAAACCCTAGGGTTAGGGCAGAATCACCTTTGTATAACACAAGCCCATATAACTCATCAAAAGTGTGTGAAACTTAAGGAGCATGAGTTTTAAAGTAGAAAGAACCCTTGGTAAATTTACAGGAATTTTATGAGCAATAGTTTTGGTACTTCATTTGTTTGTTATGATATAGCCCTAATTAATGTTTTAATTATTAAGAATCATTCTGTTCTTTGAAACCCCATGGAACCTTGGAAGTGAATGTTTTAGGTTGAAATTGTTGCCCCTGATTTTAAGTTTAATTTTTGTTTGATTTAATCTAGTACATCATGCACAAATGATTAAAAAGGGGTTTGGTGGTATAAAATTATTCATAGATGATATATCTGTTTAAAAATTATGAGACTTAGACACAAATGATTTCAGGCCTAAATATGCCTATAGTAATTTATTTATAATTTTTAGAGGGTTGATTACAGTACTTTCCTTACAAGTCCATAATATTGAGGTTTTTGGTAATTATTTTATTTAGAGTTTAATCCCTGCTTAAAAATTATGAAACATGGCCAATGATGTTTTTAGAGTTTTATTATCCCAATATAATTAATTCATAATTTTTGGATGACAATTTTCTTTACTTGTTTCATTAATAATGAAAGATATAAATTATTACTAATATAGTTTTAAGGCCCCTTAGATGCTAGAAAAATTATGATACCTTGGATTTACATTACTGAGTTAACCTAATATTTATCATAATTTTGTTAGGCATCTTGCATGAGTACTTAGGGTAGTTCATGTTCAAATCCGTAACCTTTGGAAGCTTTAAGGAAATTAATTAAATGCCAGATAAAATAGGAAAATTACAGTTTTCCTGATTTTGTCTATTTGTACCATGATAAGTTTCCAGTAAATAATTTAGGGCATTTGGATGATTATTTGGATTATCTCCTATCCGGTTCGACATATAGCCTAAGTTGGTCTGCATTTGACAAATTGGGTTAGCTGCAATAGGATATGGTTAGACATGGTGTAGGAGTTAGTCATGTTGCTGGGTTGGATATATGTGGATGAATTCACCATAGAAGGATAGGAAGAGTAGTGAGAAGTGGTTGGGCTAAAGTTAAGATGTGCTCGGGTTCGACGAAAGATCGTCTTTCCCGAGGAGAGGAAGAGTCAAAATCACCCTAGGATTAGCCTACTGTAATATGAGAAGGGGATAGGTAAAGGTAATCAACCAATAACAATAAGTGCGTTGCAAAAGGGAACGATGGGCTTCAGCTACCATCATAGTTCCTAATGCCCTTTGAGAGCCCTTCACGGGGTATACCGGGGGTAGTCCTGGGCTAACGTAAACTGTAGGTGTGATAAATCTTAAAGAGCAACTAGAATAATTAGAAGATCACTTTCACACACCCTGGAGTCTCGGGAAGTTAGTTTGACTATGATATTCGAGCGGTAGGCTCGGTGGTTGTGGAGACGGATGAGATAGTCCGGGGAGCTTTGGCTCAGTTAGTTTTGAGTCAGACAGTTTGGTTCGCTGAGGTTTGGATCGGTTGTTGGACACATTAAATATTGCATGTGCATAAATAAAAGAAAAAAATAAATGGTGGTGGGTCTTCAGTATTGGAGGGTCGATGCACCGACACCAATACGCTAACTCGGCAAGTGTGGTTAGCACTTCGCCAATTGAAGTCTTGTGCGCCAGCCGGGAAGAGTATGGAGGAGTCTGCTTCGTGCACCAAGCATTTAGGCGTACGGTAGGTCTAACCGGTAGTGCTTTACTGGTTTGTAGGTGGGCGAGGCCCAACCCACCGCTTCCGTCTTCCACTACGGAGGTATCCTGGGAGGTTCGGCTCCATAAAGGGGGAACTAAAGGTCTGTATACACAGAGTCGGGTGGGTGAGTTGCACTTGCATGATCACATCATACCCACTTGCATGTCATAACATCATCATTGCATTTAACCTCTGCCACCAATTGTGTAAGTGGTATGGGACGCTTACACAATTGGACTTGCAAAATGACCCTGAAATTGAGACAAAGATTTATCTCAACTCTAGAGGGGGTTGAATAGAGTATTTTTAAAATAACTTTACAATTTAAACAAGCAAAACAATTAAGATTTAATTTATGTATAAGTGTAAGGTGCCTTGATATATAATTTAAAGCTAAGACAGCAAAAAGAAAATCACAGCACACAGCAAAGAAAATACTCAAGCAACCAGAAGACACAAGGAACTATAGTGGTTCCCCAAAAACCTGGGTACATCCACTCTTCTACCACCCTTGGTAGGAATCCACTATAGGATGAGTTGATCAGGTGTCCTGGGCACCATTGAGCTTTTGATAAGGTGCTCAAAAACCACACTAGATTTTTTGATCAGGTGTCTTGCCACCACTGAGTTTTGACAAGGTTCTCAGAACCAGAATCAAAACTTTTGAAGGGAGTTTTGGTAACCTTTTACAGCAGGAAAGAAAAAGGAAAAGAGTGAAGTTGTCTTCTCTGTCTCAATCAAAGAGAGAAGCACAAGTGGATTGATTGTGTTGTCAAAGCTCCCCCTGAGATGTAGACTAGTTCAGGAGTGGAATCTTTGCTTCAGGGTGATAGGTCTTCAGAAGCTTCAGATCTCTAGCAGAAGATGGTTTCAACAGAGGCTGAGAAAATTGAATTGACTGGAGTCCTTGGGATGAAGCTATGATCACTTTTTCAGTATGACAAAATGTTCAACTGATTCTTCAGGATTGATCACTTTAAAGTCTGTCACTGTAAGTTTTTTTTTGTTCTTGTGCTATCTGTGTGGCTGACTGGAGAGAAAGGAGATCTTATTCTCTGAAGATTCCTTGTCCAAGATAGCCGTTAACAGACATTAAATGTCCTCCATAAAAGTCTTGTCTTCTAGAGGAAAGTCCAATAAACATTCTCAAAAAGAATTCCTTGAAACTTGCTCCAGAATAAAGGAAACGGCTGGCAGATCTCTTGAAATAAATGCTGAGATATTTGAAAAAAAAACATTCCAAAGTCTGACTGAATTTGAATCCTCAAAGTCGTCGATCTCTCAAGAAAAACGTCGATCTGAGCTCTACGATCGTCGACCTGAGCTCAGAGATTGGAATGAAGATCAGACAGAAAATGTCGACCTGAGCTCGAAGATCGTCGAACGGAGCTCAGCGACCTGAAGGACAAGCTGAAGACAGATCGCACGATCTGAGCTCGAAGATCGTCGACCGGAGCTCGATGATTTAGCAGAGTTGAGCTCAGAGAGCGTCGAATGGAGTTCGACATTTCGTCGACCTAAGCTCGACGATAATTGTCTTTGCCTCAGCTTTAAGTCTGATTCCTTGAATGGTCCTGGGGGCAGCTTCAAACCTAAATTCTAAGCCCTAAACACATTCTAATGTTGACCTTTTTAACTATACATCTAGGTCAAACTGGTTTACTAAGACAAACATAGTGATCCTTGCCCAAATTAGTAATAGGGTGTTCCAACAATCTCCCCCTATTTGGGTTAGGATTACTATTTACAGATCTCAGAAATAAAAACAACAACAACATACAGAAGAGCAATAAACAAAAACAAAAGAACAGAGCAAGCAACAAAGTAGCAGTCATATGGAATATCAGCAAATGTTCAGAATGATTGTACTGTCTGCTTACAGATATTACTTCTTTTCACTTCCTTTCTTAAATAGAATTTCCCTGTTGGGATTAAAAGCTTCCTTCTTTGACCTTCTATCATCCTCTGCACCTAAGGAGGTTTGAGATCTAGCCCTGGGAACCACAGCCTCAGGATGCAATTTCATGTAGTCCACTGGGTCAAAGAATTTTCTTGATGCATACCTTTCCAGTTCTGCTTTTCTCTGATCTGATAAAGTAGTAATATTGGAAGTGTCTTTCCCTTGTTCTCTGGCCTTCTTCAGCTGATCTAAAGCATCAAGTTCTTTCATCCTAGCAGTCCATGATAATGGATTGTTCTCTGGATCTTCAAAAGGAACTGCAGGCTCATATCTATTGACAGTTTTTGAATCAGTAGGAGTTCTAGTGTCAATATTTTCTCTGAGTTTATAAGGGAAAGGACCTTGAGTTGAGTCCATGTGCCTTTGTCCTTCCCCACTTGAAATCTATGTTCTCTTTGATTTCCTCTATGCTGTCCCCTTCTGGACTGATAACTCCTTTGGTATTGTCCTCTGGGATGATATCTTTGTGAGGACTGGGAGGATCTTTGCTTTGAAGCTGGGGTTTGAGAAGCTGAGCCTCCACCTGATCCTGAATCTGGAGGAGGAGGAGGAGGAGGAGGCTGAAACCGAGAAGATGCTTTCTCATATCAATCCAATTTTCTTCCTTTCTTCATAGCTTTTAATTGATTTTTGGAGAACTGCATACAGGGCTCAAAGATTGGATAGTCATGCAGAATATAGTATGGAATGTCATTGGCATCTTTGGCTTAAGCAAGAGGAACCTTCATCATGGCCTTGCTTCTGGCCTTCCTTTTCTTGGCAATAGTACCAGAAGAGTCATCAAATTCAGTGTGAAACTGATTACTTTCTGAACTTTGGGGTCTATCATACAAATCATCAACGCTCTTTATATATTTCTCTTGTTGTTTCAATTGATCAGGAGTCAGAGCAGGAACAGCAGCAGCAGAAATTGGAGCAGAAGCAGGATCAGAAGTTGGAGCAGCAGCAGGAGCAGATTCTTCCAGATATGTAGCAAGTTCTTTAGCAGCAGTATCATCAACAATAGGCAACATTTCAATATCAGAAGATTCAATGGAAGCAGTAGCAGCAGCAATAGAGATGGAAGCAATAACATCCACAGCCTTGAAAGAATTGACATATGAGGTAATCAGGCTAGGATCACATACTATGATAGGCACAATGGCCTTAGTAAGATCTTCAACTTGTTGCACTGGCAGAGAACTGAAATACACAGAATCAAATACTGATAGCAGCTGAAGATCCACTGCAAAGACAGGAGTAGGAACTGAACCTTCAGCAGCCTCAGGCACAACCAGAGCTTCATAAGGCATCTCCCCCTGCCTGGATTCAGTGGCAACTGGATCAAGGCACCCAAAGGAAGGGATTGCCTGAGAGGAGAGGAAGGGAGAAAGACTTGTAGGCAGCTCCTGAACATGTTTCAGGAGTGGAACCAAGGTGGTCTCCAGCAATGAGGTTAGCCCGGGGGCTAGCAGCTCATACAGCCTGTCTGCCAAAGCTGAAAGATCTACATGCTCAAGAGGGGCTTGAGTAGAGGTAGGAGTTGAAGTGGCTGGAATGAAGTTGGCTGGAGCTGATGGAATTGAGAATGTGGAGGTAGGAGGTGTAGGGATGGATGGCCTAGGGGTAGGAGGTGTTGAGATTGATGTAACTGGGTTGGAGATGGATGAGATGGTAGGGGAAAAGGATGGGGTGAAGGATGGTTGAGAGAGTATGTCCTGTACAAGTTTTTGGTAGGAGGATGTAGATGGAAGCTCAGGAGGAGTGGGAGGAGAATCATCCATGAAGGAGTCATCCAAGAGAGAAAATGATGGAGTGGTGACAGGTGGATAGTAGAATAAAGGATGGAATTGTTCTGAGGTAGTGGCTAGAGGAGGTGAGATTGGTGATGAGATTGTAATGGGGGAGGATATGTCTATGGTGGAGATTGGTGGTGAGGTTGAGATGACTGGGGCAGAGACAGCTGGAGGAGGAGGAGAAGCAGGCATATCTTCTGCTGGGGAAGAGACCTGAGGAGGAGTGACTGAGGCAGTCCTTGTGCCTGAAGCAGGTGTTGCTGCAGCAGCCCTGTTGGGGTTTATGATCTGCCTATCCCATCTGCTGAAGAGGGCACAGGTAAGTCTTTTGGATGCATTGATGTACATCCCACTTGAAGTCAGCAGTTCAGGGCACCTGGAGTGCAAGTAAACCCCTAAGATCTTCTCAAAGCTTACACAGCTTTTGCTAAGTTTCTTCTTGATCAAATTAAAGAAGATGGAGCCCCAGCCCAGATGTTTTTTGTCAACCAATGCTCCCATTAGACAGAACTGGTATCTTGAAATTGTGTCATGAGTTGAGTGCTTTGCTAGAAGCACTTTCCCAACCACATCAGCCAAAAATTGAAACTCAATAGATAAATTCTTTTTCAGCAATTTATTAGGGTTCACAGTAGAGTGACCCATTCTATCTAGCATTGAATCAAACTCTTCTCCAGACAAATCAATAGAATCATTTCCAGTACTTAGGTTGAAAACTTCTGTTAGTATAGCGAGAGACAATGGTACCTGAGTCCCTCTGATCGAGACGACTAGAAAATTCTCATTCTCATTTGTGGCAGAAAAACACCATTCTTTTATTTCGTCTGCTACAATCTTCACTCTGATGGACATAATCTGAACTAACCGTTGTTCTCGGAAAAGATTTAAGATGTCTTTGAATCTCTAGTCGCTTCCATCGAAATAATTCATGTCGATGTCGAAGCCTGTATCAAATTTCATTTTTGAAAGAGCAGCAACTGACGCAGCCATCTGTACCTGCAAAGATGGATCAAACACGACCAAGTGTAGAAAGTTTGGAGGGAAAGAGTTGCAGAGAGTATGAAAGCGTAAACGACGAGCGGCGGCCGAAAAATGATTTTATATTAGGGTTCGACGCGAAAAAGGAAGGATCGTCGATCTCCGTTCGACGATCAGGACTCCTGATGGAAGCTGAAAGGTCTTCAATATCGTAGATCTCAGTTCGATGATCTAGGGAGAACGTCGAGCTCAGTTCGACGATCGAAGGCCTGAAAGAGATAGTATAAAACTATCTGACACGCTCTGAACTCAGGTCGACATTTTGGGAAAACGTCAATCTCCGTTCGACGCTTCTCTGGTAATCGTCGATCTCCGTTCGACGCTTTCTGGGGTAAACATCGAGCGCAGTTCAGAGACAGAAACTATCCTATAGACACAAAAAGAGATGAGTTTTTAGCCTAATATTGTTCTGTTTTTAGCTTTTCAAAATCTTGTAATTTATTTAACGACTCGAAACTCAAAAGAGTGACGGGTGGCATTTTGAGCCAAGTATGGGACTTGGTAGAGGTGACATGGCCTGGGACACGGGCGTGTCCCAGGGGCGTGTCGTGCTCCGGTTCGGCGCGGGTCGCATGGTTGAAAAAACTACAGTCAACGGTCATCGGGGGGGTGAACACGGCATGGGACACAGGCATGTCCTAGGGTATGTCAGTCACTCAAAGCCTTTCACTCAACGATCGTTGAGTGAGGGCGCAAGGCCTGAGCCAAGGCGTGTTCGGGTTTGACATGGGCATGTCAAATTCGACACGGGTGTGTCGAATACCCATATCCTGCTCGGGTCATTTGGTGAGTTGTGCTAAGTCAGCTACACGGTCTGGTACACTGGCGTGTTCAAGGGCGTGTCTAGCACACGGCATGTGACACGGGCGTGTCACATGGCCGTGGCGTGCTCTGGACGTTTTGGACATGTGTTGTTGGAGGAACACGCCCAGCTACACAGGCGTGTACTGGGTGATACTGGCATGTAAATCTCAACACGGGCGTGTCGAGTGCCCGTGTTCTTTTCAGGATGCAACGATTTCAGTGTCGATTGAGGCATACGGCCTTGGACACGGGCGCGTCTCAAGCCGTGTTCGGCCAAGGAAGTTCATTTTAAGTGCAAATCGTCGCCGTCATTTTCCTTATTTCTGGATCCAACGGTTCAGGACTGTTCTTGCTGGGATATACCCGGGAATAGGGCTTAGAAACCCTCATTCTATTTTGGTTTTCTCTTTCTAAATCCTAGAGAGAAGGGCGAGCTAGGAGGAAGAAGGAAGAGGGAGATCCGGTTTCCGGAGGATATTTGGAGCGCCAAATCGCAAACCGAGCTCAGATTTGCGGAGGCAAGATCATCGCGGTGCTTTTCATCCGCATAGTTTTCCATGGCGCCGAGGAGAAACGCTAGGGTAACGATTCTCATCTTGAGCATGTGAATCTCTTCTTTTTTTGCATGGGAAAACACTCTCCCGCGAGTGTGTGGCGAGTTTTGCGGTATTCCTTGGGGTAGATATGTAAATTCCCCCTTGTTTAGAGTCCGAAATAATAGTACGGACATAGGCATGCTGTGTGAAGCCTACCCGGACATGTTGGTCTGGATAGGTAATGTTTTACTATGTATTTTTGGCTGGAGAAGACTCCGAGCCTTTTGTTATTTTCGGGTTTTTACGTGGTAGATTGCAGTAGGGATCCTTGGGGATTAACCCCAAGACGCACCTGGAAAACTGGGCGGAAATGCATTTCTGCCATCTTGGTGGCCTGGGAGCCAACCTTGAACATAACTTGGTTATGTGTTTGTGTGAACGAATTTGGGATCCCGCGAAGCTTGGCCCTTGCTCTTGTCTTAAGATTGACAGTGCGGCGTGAGCAATGGGCTTGTAAAACCGGACCCAGGCTATGTGGTTCAGTGACAGATACCTGAAAAAGGGACTAGCCTTTGGCGTAGTCGTGCGAGTCTTAGGCTTAGACCGGAAATACTAAATTCTCACAAGATTTGTCGTCCAAGGTATGGTTGTGAGACCATGGTTATGACCGGGTTCACCCAGTTAGTGCCCTGAGAGCACGGGGTGTGGGGCCGTGTGAGCCTGCACCTGTGATGATGTGTTGATTCACTATATTACTTTCTATGTTAACAAGTACAGGGAAGAAGCTTTGCTGCCCCGAGTTTGGGGGCGGATACGTTACAATTTGGTCAGCTTTAGCTGACCGTTATTCTTGTTTGCCACCGTTGCGGTAATTTGTGCTTGCAGGTACTGCGGAGCTGAGCGGAAAATAGCGGGCCAAAGCCCAAGTTGCTGAGCCGGCCCTTGAAGGCCTCGTTTGTTTACTTATTTAAATCATGTGTGGTCGGCCTGCGAGCCGAAGTTTGTACACTATTTATTTAAGTGAACTATTGTAAGGCCATAAGGCCAGTACATTTTTATATTTTGAACTTCATTCCTACTGGATTTTTTTAGTGGACTTTCATGCTTATGATGGGTTCTTCTCTTGCAACTTAATAAAATTGCTTCTGCTAGATGCTCTGTGTAGGACGTGTGTATTGGTTGAATGGTTTCATTGAGTAACCCACCGGTCTGTCCTTTGTATATGGCATCGAGCCCCGGCCGGATCTACTGCTATGCTATATGACAGATAGAGGTATTACAATTTGGTATCAGACTACCTGTTTCGGTCAGACTTAAATTAATTCATGGACGAATTCACTTTAAGGGGTGGTGAGCACATGTGTGTGCGTCATCGTTATAACATGAAAAGAACCCACGAATGTCCACTTAGGAATGAAAATACACATGGTTGAGGAACCTGCGTGTTCCTATAATTGCGTTTTGCAATGTTGTTTGGTCGCTTATCGGTGTTTTGTATGATTATAGGTGATCATGAGTGGTGTTGGGCCGTCAGAACATCAAGTTTCTGAGGCAAGCAGCGAACCAAATGATCCGACGACAACACCTCCTTCGTCTGAGACCATTCGATTGGTAGCGGAGGAATTATTTGCGATGATCAACGCGCAGCCTGCGAGGCAGGTACAGCAGCCTGCCCCTGCTATGGAACAAGTACCACTCTAAGCAGCAGAGCCAAGGAGAGTGGAGCAGGTGGTAGTGGAGCAAGTGTTGCCTAGGAGAGCAACAGAGAAGCATCTTAAGCACATGATGGGCTTCAATCCTCCATTGTTCTCCGGGACGGGAACCCCAACCCAAGCAGAGTATTGGCTCTCTAGGATTAAGAGAGTGATGATAGCTACTGAGATGGAAGAGTTGCAGAAGACCACAATTGCCACGTTCTTACTGGATGGTGACGCAAGACTATGGTGGGATGGCTTGGAGCTACACCATTTGAGGGGTAGGTAGTTAACTGACGTCTCAATGGAGGAGTTTTCGAGACTGTTCTTGGCTCGATACCTCCCCTCGTCTCAGAGGATTGCTTTGGAAAATGAGTTCCAAGAATTGTTTCAAGGAGAGAGTACCGTAGATGAGTATCTCCACGAGTTTACTCTTTTAGGTAGGTATGAAAGCGCCACCTTCACTGATGAGGAGCGCAAGATGAACCGATTCTATGAAGGTCTGGGAGATGATTTGAGACGTCTACTTTCGGGGCCTATGGCGCAGGGTTTCTTGACCTTGGTCAACACGGCCCGGTATTTGGAAAAAGACATGAAGAACGTACATGCTAAGAAGGACTATGGAGGGAGGAAGTCAGAGTTCAATGTGCCGTCTTCAAAATCTGGTTTCCGTAGGTGGAATAAGAAGGCTAGGACGTCGGGTCCAGCCCCTTCTTCGGGTGACTTGGGGGGCAACTACCAACCGAACCTCGGGCGCTTGTTTTACTTGTGGGAAGATGGGACATTTCGCTCGTGACTATTGGAGTGGACGTCCAAAGTCCGAGACGAAGTAGGGAGCAACCTATGAAGAAAAGGGCAAGGCGGTGGAGTCAACCGCATCCCATTATGCTCTGACTCAACTAAGAGTCTGCAATCTGGGACAGTAGGAGACCATCAAACATGCGGATGTGGTGGCAGGTACGGTTTAATTTATAGCAAGTTAGCTTTAAATACTATTACCTAGTGCTTGTTAGATTATTACTCTTTGTATTGGCTTTGTTCTTATTTGCGATAGTCTGGCAAGGGCACTATTTGATACGGGTGCTTCACACTCCTTTTTGTCCGAAGGTTTCATATCACGCATCAGAGTCCCTTATTCGATGGCGAAGGTCAAATTGGACGTGTTGCTGCCGAATGGGTGTTCTATGAGTGCGGGCAGACTATGTGCCGTAAGGGTCCATATTGGAAGTCAGGAGTTTGACTTGCTAGTGTCGTTGCTTCCGTTAGTAGAGTTTGACGTCATTTTCGGTATGGACTGGCTTTCGAAGCAGAAGGCTTATATTGATTGCAACCGTAAAGAGATCAAGCTGGGTGATGGACGGGAGACAACGTTTACAGGATTGAAGGGTTTGAGCAAGACGCTGATGTCTGCTCTTCAGGTGGTTAAGGCAGTTCGTGCTGGTGCAGAGCTGTTCTTAACGTTGGTGGAGGATGTAAAGCCTAAAGCCACTTTGGGTAGTATCCCAGTATTGTGAGAGTACCCTGAAGTGTTCCCGGACAATCTTCCTGGAGCCCCACCGCAGCGAGAGATCGATTTTACAATCGAGCTAGTGTCAGGTGCTAAACCGGTGTCACGATCTCTTTATAGGTTGGCGCCTAAGTAAATGGCGGAGCTAAAGGTTCAACTAGAAGAGTTGATTGAGCAAGGTTATGTGCATCCAAGATCGTCGCCTTAGAGTGCACTGGTCCTCTTTGTTAAAAAGAATAACGGAAGTTTGCGGCTGTGTATCGACTACAAAGAACTGAACAAGTTAACGAAAAAGAACAAATACCTGATCCCAAGGATTGATGATCTTTTTGATCAGTTAGTCGGGTCATCAGTATATTCAAAATTGGATCTGAAGTTCGGTTACTATCAGCTGAGGATAAGGGAGAGTGATATCCCAAAGACAGCGTTCAGCATAAGATATGGGCATTTCTAGTTTACGTTCATGTCGTTCGGGCTAACTAATGCGCCATTGGTATTTATGGATCTGATGAACAGGACGTTCAGGGAGTACTTAGACCATTTTGTGAACGTCTTTATTGATGACATACTTGTGTACTCGCAGTGCGAAGAAGATCACTTCAAGCACCTTCATTTGGTTTTGGAGACTCTGAGGAGGTACGAACTATACGCAAAGTTCTCCAAATGCGAGTTTTGGTTATCCTCGGTGGCAATCCTTGGTCACATAGTCAGTGGTGAATAGATTGCGGTAGATCCGACAAAGATTATTTCGATACGATAGTGGCCTGTGTTGTCTTCGGTAGCGGAAGTCGGGAGTTTTCTGGTGCTTGCCGGCTATTATAGGCGCTTCGTGGAGAACTTCTCGCAGATATTGTTACCTCTCACGACTTTTACAAGGAAATATCAGAAGTTTGTATAGACGCAGGAGTGCGTGCAAGCATTCGAAGAGTTGTAGATTGGGTTGACCATGGCGCTAGTGCTAAGTTTACCGAGTGGGACCGAAGGTTTTGAGATATATAGTGATGCCTCAGGCAGTGGTTTGGGCTGCGTGCTGCTGCTGCATGGTAGTGTTATTGCATATTGCTCGCATCAGCTGAAAGTGCACGAAAGGAATTATCCGGTCCACAACTTGGAGTTAGCGGCCGTGATTTTTGCGCTAAAGCTATGGAGGCACTATTTATATGGTGTAAAGGTCGATATTTATACCGACCACAAGAGCCTGAAAAACCTATTGGATCAGAAGGATCTGAACATGAGGCAGCGGAGATGGATGAAGTTCCTGGGGGACTATACGTTCAAAGTTCATTATGTGCCCGGGAAAGGCAATGCAGTTGCGGATGCGGTGAGTCGCAGGGCTCCCGCCCAAGCCAACTGGTTGTTAGTTCATTATGAGAGGTTGATTCTGGAGTTGGAGGCGTTAGACATCTGTTGTGTTTACAAGTAGACTAGCGTCGAAGCATTATTGAACTGGACAAAAGTTTAGTATGACTTGGCTGATCGGATACGGCAGGCTATGGAACTGGATAACAGCATGAAAGAGATCATAGATGCAGCTTCGGATGGTTCAAATTCCCAGTTTTTATTTGAAGATGGATTGCTAAGGAAGGACAGTCATTTGTGCATCCCAAACGTGGGAAATCTACAGGCGAAGTTAATATACGAGGCTTATCATACCAAGTACTCAATCCACCTAGGGAGCAAGAAGATGTACCGAGATCTAAAGAAGTTATTCTGATGGCCAGGACTCAAGAATCATGTTGCACTATTGGGGCTTAATGTCAGAGTTGCGCCTTAGTGAAGGCAGAGTGCCAAAAGCCAGGGGGTTTCTTGAAATCTTTGCCTATTCCGGAGTGGAAGTTCGACGACATTTCGATTGACTTTGTGGATGGCTTGCCAAGGTCGCAGAAGGGTAACGATGCCACCTGGGTGATCGTAGATCGGTTAACAAAGGGGTCGCACTTCATTCCGTATAGGAAGGATGATTTAGTGGAGAAACTGGCGAAGCTGTATGTGGATAACATAGTAAGACTTCACGGTGTGCCCCGCTACATCGTGAGCGATAGAGATGGGCGTTTTATGTCCAATGACTGGAGTTTGATGCAACAAATGCTGGGGACTAAGTTGAAGTTCAACACAGCCTTTCATCCGCAGACGGATGGGCAAACCGAGAGGTTCAACAGGACGATGGAGGACATGCTTTGCATGTGCCTTCTAGACTTCAGAAAGCAGTGGGAAGACCATCTGTATTTGGTGGAGTTTGCGTACAACAATAGCTACCAAGCGAGCAAACAAATGGCGCCCTTCGAGGCCTTATATGGTAGAAAGTGTCGCACACCGTTGTCATGGCTAAAAACGGGTGAGGCAAGGTTGTACAAAAAGCAAGAGGTGGAAAATGGTACTTCATTGGTGTGAACCATTCAGGAGCATTTGCTGATCGCTTAGGATGGACAAGCTAAATACTACAATGCCAAGCACCGAAACATGGAGTTCGCGGTGGGCGATTGGGTGTATCTGAAGATAAAGTCGTTCAAGGGTGTTTCACGGGTACGAAGCTTGAAGAAGCTGAGCCTGAGGTACCTTGGACCATTTGAGGTCCTGAATTGGATCGGTGAAGCGGCTTACCGTCTTAAGCTATCAGTGGAGTTAAGTGGTCTACATGATGTATTCCATATTTCAGTGTTGTAGAAGGCGGTGTTAGAGCCTTCACAGGTGATCATAGTTGATCAAGTACCGGTGGACGAAGGGTTGACAACTAGGGTCAAGCCTATTTGTATTAAGGACTCTGAAGTAAAGCGACTTCGTAATAAGGAGATCAGAATGTTCAAGGTCCGTTGGGACAATTGCGGTCGTGAGGAGCTCTTTTGGGAATGGGAGCAGACCATGGTTGAGGAGTACCCAAAGTTATTTCACTCAGGTACCGCTTTTGTTTTTTTGTTTTCTTTTCTTTTGGTAATTTCGTGGACAAAATTCTTTTAAGAGGGAGAGAGTTGTAACACCCTAAAACTCAAAGAGTGATGGGTGGCATTTTGATCCAAGTCTAGGACTTGGTAGAGGTGACACGAACTGGGATACGGGCGTGTCCCAGGGGTGTGTCGTGCTCGGGTTCGGCACTAGTCACGTAGTCGACAAAATTGCAGTCAACAGTCATCGGGGGGGTGAACACGGCCTGGGACACGGGCGTGTCCTAGGGCATGTCCGTCACTCAAAGCCTTTCACTCAATGATCGTTGAGTGAGGATGCACGGCCTGAGCCCAGGCGTGTTCGGGTCTGACACAGGCGTGTCAAATTCGATACGGGCATGTCGAATACCCATATCCTGCTCGGGTCGTTTGGCAAGTTGTGCTAAGACAGCTACACGGCCTGGGACACGGGCGTGACCTAGGGCATGTCTAGCACACGGAATGTGACACGGGCGTGTCATATGGCCGTGTCATGCTTTTGAAGTTTTGGACCTGTGTCGTTGGAGGAACATGCCCAGCTATATGGGCGTGTACTGGGTGACACGGGCGTGTTAATCTCGATACGGGCATGTCGAGTGCCTGTGTTGTTTTCAGGACGCGACGTTTTTGGTATCAATTGAGGCACACGGCCTTGGACACGGGCGTGTCGCAAGCCGTGTTTTGCCCAGGAAGTTAATTTTAAGTGCGAATCGTCGTCGTTCATTTCCTTATTTTGGGATCCAATGGTTCAGGGCTGTTCTTGCTGGGATATACCCGAGAATAGGGCTTAGAGAGAAGCCCTCATATTATTTGGGTTTTCTTTTTCTAAATCCTAGAGAGAAGGGAGAGCTAGGAGGAAGAAGAAAGAGGGAGATCCGGTCGCCGGAGGAGATTCAGAGCGCCAAATCGCAAACCGAGCCCAGATCTGCGGAGGCAAGATCATCGCAGTGCTTTTCATCCGCATAGTTTTCCAAGCAGACAAGGAGAAATGCTAGGGTAATGATTCTCATCTTGAGCATGTGAAGCTCTTCTTCTTTTGCATGGAAAAAACCTCTCCCGCGAGTGTGCGGCGAGTTTTACGGTATTCCATGGGGTAGATATGTAAAGTCCCCCTTGTTTAGAGTCTGAAATCGTAGTACGGACATAGGCATGGTGTGTGAAGCCTATCCGGACATATTGGTCTGGATTGGTGATTTTTTTCTATGCATTGTTGGTCGGATAAGACTCCGAGCCCTTGGTCTTATTCGAGTTTCTACGTGGTAAATTGCAGCAGGGATCCTTGGGGATTAAGCCCAAGGTGTACCCGGAAAACTGGGCGAAAACGCATTTCTGCCATCTTGGTGGCCTGGGAGCCAACCTTGAACATAACTGGGTTATGTGTTTGTGTGAACGAATTTGGGATATGGCGAAGCTTGGCCCGCGCGCTTGTCTTAAGATTGACAGTGCGGCGTGAACAACGGGCTTGTGGAACCGGACTCGAGCTATGTGGTTTGGTGACAGATACTTGAAAATGGGATTGGCCATTGGCGTAGTCGTGCAAGTCTTAGGCTTAGACCGGAAAGACTAAATGCTCACAAGATTTGCTGTCCAAGGGATGGTGGTGAGACCACGGTTATGACCGGGTTCATCGAGTTAGTGCCCTGAGAGCACGGGGTGTGTTGCCGTGTTAGTCTGCACCTGTGATGATGTGCTTATTTACTATATTACTTGCTATGCTAACAAGTGCAGGGAAGAATCTTTGCTGCCCCGAGTTTGGGGGGGGGGAATCGTTATAATTTGGTCAGCTTTAGCTGACCGTTATTCTTGTTTTCCACCATTGCGGTGATTTGTGCTTGCAGGTGCTGCGGAGCCGAGCGGCAAATAGCGGGACAAAGCCCAAGTTGCTGAGCCGGCCCTCGAAGGCCTCGTTTGTTTACTTATTTAAATCATGTGTGGCCGGTCTTCGAGCTGAAATTTGTAAAACACTATTTATTTAAGTGAACTGTTGTAAGGCCATAAGGCCAGTATATTTGTGTATTTTGTACTTCATTTCTACTGGGTTTTGTTAGTGGACATTCGTGCTTATGTTGGGTTCTTTCTCTTGTAACTTAATAAAATTGCTTCCGCTAGATTCTCTGTGTAGGACGTGTGTATTGGTTGAATGTTTCATTGAGTGCCCTAACGGTCTGTCCGTGGTATATGCCGTCGGGCCCCGGCCGAACCTATTGCTATATGCTATGTGACAGATAGGGGTGTAACAAATGATTTTGTAAGGAAGTAAAGAAAACAAAGAACGAAAACCATAAGAAAAGAGCGAGTTTTATAAAAAATATTTCACATTAACATGCTACAATGAATTAGAAACACAGCGTGACCAATATTTTACTTGTGAAACAAAATAAAAAAAAATGATTATAAAAAATTAAAATTAGCTAAGCTAATATAGGGAATTTTGAGAAAAACAAAAAAAAGCCTAGGGGTACTATTTATTTTACAAAAATTAGTTTAAACTAATATGTTAAAACATAAAATGAAGCGTCCTTCTTTAGCAGATGAGTAAGAGGTTTTGTGATTTTGGAAAAATCATTTATAAAATGTCGGTAGAAACCAGCATGACCTAAGAAACTCTGTATGGCTTTAATGTTTGTTGGTGGTGGTAGTTTTTCAATTACATCAATTTTAGTTATGTCAACCTCAATTCCTTGCGAAGAAATCTTATGTCCTAAGACTAACCCCTCCCACACCATAAAATGGCAGTTTTCCTAATTCAGGGCAAGGTTAGTCTCTTCACATCATTCTAAAACATTTTCTAAATTTCCTAAGCAGACATCGAAGGAGTCACCGAACATGGAGAAGTCATCCATAAAAACCTCCATAATACTTTCAACGTACTCGTCAATTATGGCTAAGAAACATCGTTGGAATAGGTATTTGAAAATAGCCCGAATGACATTCTTCGGTAGGTGAAGGTGCTGAAGGGGCAAGTAAACGTTGTTTTCTCCTAATCCTCGGGTGAAATAGGGATTTAAAAATAGCCCGAGAGACCATCGAGAAAATAGTAAAAGCTAAGGCCAGATAGACGTTCTAAGATTTGATCGATGAACGATAAGGGAAAGTGGTTCATGTGGGTGGCGTCGTTTAATTTACAATAATATATACACTTGCGCCATCCCATCACCGTCTGTGTCGGAATTAAATCATTATTCTCATTCAAGACTACCATGATATCTCCCTTTTTTGGCACTACCTGAATAGGGCTAACCCACTTACTATCTGATATGGGGTAGATAATTCCTTCGTCTACAAGTTTCATTACCTCACCCTTTACTACTTCTTTCATATTTAGGTTAAATCGGCGTAGAGGTTGGATAGAGTTACGTGAATTATCTTCCATTAGAATTTTATGAGTGCAGAAATATGGGCTTATGCCCTTGATATCAGAAATCTGCAAAGCGAAAGCTCGATGAAGTTTTTGTAAAACTCGAAGAAGTTTATCATTTTCTAATTCAGTTAGATAGGCTGATACTATTACGGGTAGTTTGGAGTCTTTTTCTAGGAAGGCGTATTTTAGATGTTCAAGTAGTTATTTTAGTTCTAGGGTAGGGGCTCTTCTTAAGAAGATTTTGGGGATTTTTATTTTTCAAAAATCATTTCTTCATACACTTTTCACTTATAAGGAAAATTTTAAGGTGGTGAATCAGCGGCCATTTCCGTTCCTTACAGAAACTGGGGCTTTCTGTTACTTACATTAATGATAGAGCGAGAGGTGGCAAGGACGGGGTTGCAAGGATCAGGGGAACCTCGACATCCTCTTCAATGTCCAGAATGATGAAATTCACTGAGAAGATGAATTTTTCGACTTTTACTAGAACGACCTCCACAATTCCTAATGAATACTTAATCAATCTATCAGCAAACTTAATACTTATATGCACGGGGTTAAGGCTTCCCAATCCTAATTTTTTGAATAAAGAGAGGGGCTTTAAGTTGATGCTCGCACCTAAATCGGCTAACGCGCGCTTAACAAATAGGTCACCAAAGACACAAGGGATAGAAAAACAACCCAGATCATTGATCTTCTTTGGTAAGCCATTTGCCAAGACGGTAGAGAACTCAGCATTTAACATGGCGTGCGATAAGTTCTCTAACTTTTCTTAATTGTCAGATGGTCCTTCAAGTATTTAGCATACTTGGGCATTTGAGATATCGCTTCATGGAAAGGTAAATTGATGTGAATCTGCTTAAACATTTCAAAGAAGTGATTATATTGATCATCTATTCACTATTTATTAAGTTGAGAAGGGTATGGTGGAGTAGGATCATTTTTAATTATAAGTGGTCGGGTGATAAAATCATTTTGTGCGGGTGGAATATTCGAAATAAGGGCGGACCTTACCTTGGGTTCTTCATTAACTATACAAGAAACTTGCTTCCCACTCCGAAGAGTTATAGCTTTCGCTTACTCTCTCGGGTTGGCCTCAGTATTAACAGAAAGAGACTCGGGGGTCACTCAGATATAATTTTTCGAGCTGCCCTACTTGGTTCTCTAAATGTTTGATAAATCCTGTGAGTTTTCTAATGGTTGCATCATTTGCGTTTACGTATTTCGAAAGTATTTCCTCCAAAGATGGATATTTTTGAAAATTTTGATGTGGTGGAGGTGGTATAAAATCATGTTGCGGTGGCAGGAAAATGGCATCTGTCGTATTACTCCATGAGAAATTTTGGTGGTTACGCAAAGCAGTGTTATAATTGTTCTGATAAGCAAAACTGGGTACAGGAAAATTAGAAGCAGCAAAAAAATTATAAAAAGCCTTTCTAGGCATATTACCAATATATTCAATTTATTCGAAGGCAGCAGTTGCAGTTTCTCAAACCTGAGGGGCGGAGGCAGCATCCATCTCCATTATCTTCTTGCTATGTATTTCCACTTGCAGTGCCAACTAGGAGACATTGTCCACTTCATACATACCTGCAGGTTTTTTTGGGCGGGATCTTGGCACATTCCACTGATTAGTGTTCATGGTCATATCCTCGAAAAGCTCAAGTGCATCTTCCTGAGTTTTGTGGTTTAAAGTACCAGCGGAAGCGACATCTATCATTTGCTTCGTAGTTTGATTTAGCCCATTATAAAATGCCTGCACTTTTGACCATATAGGCAGCGCGTGATGGGGGAAACATCTTAAAAATTCCTTAATCCTTTCCTAGGTACATATAAAGATTGAGATTCAATTTGACAGAAGGAAGAAATGTCTTTTCTGAGTTTTGTAGTTTTTGCTGGCGGAAAATACTTCGTCAGAAATTTCTCGGTTTATTGGGCCCAAGTGGTGATAGAAGCTCTAGGAAGGGCCATCAACCAGTGCTTTGCCTTGGTTCTTAAAGAAAACGGGAAGCGTCTTAGCCTAATAGCAACATCCATAACACTATTTATTTTGAAGGAGTCACAGATTTCAAGAAAGCTAGCAATGTGTGCGTTCAGATCTTCATCTTGTAATCCGTCGAACTGCACATACTACTATAGCATTTGAATTATGCTAGGCTTTAGTTCGAAATTATTGTTAGCTATGGCGGGGCGCACTATACTACTCTCGCTACCATCCAAATTCTTCCTTGCATAATAGGACATATGCCTATTCAGGGCTTCCTCTTGGTTGGGCATTTCCATATTTAAAGTAGATATAGACTCTAAATACTCAATCGGTTCTTGGAGAGTAGGGCCTTGATATCGTGATATTCTCCGAAGAGTACGGTCAATTTCTTCTTCCAAATCAAAAATTTTTGACGGATTCGTGCGGGTCATAAATTAGAAGGAGAAGAGAAAGAGAACGAAAAACTAATAAAAGAGAGCTTACTTTTTTTTTGAAATTTAAATTTTTTAGAAATTGTGAAAAAGAGAGGTGATAAAAGTAATAGATTCGTGATTTCAAAATATCAACGTAAAGTTGTCCCCGACAACGATGCCAAAAACTTGGTGTCTACAATTCATTACGAAAATAAATACGAACTAACAATCCAATGAAGGCAAGTATACCTATTGAATTATAGTAAGGGGGCACAAGTGTCATATTTAGATCTGGGAACCGTTAAGTACTTATACTCACACAAATAGTTATTATCTTATCGAAGGATTTAGGGATTGATTACTAAATTGGAAAAAGTAAATTATTAGAAATTATTAAGAAAGACTACTAGTAACGATTAAAAAGAGGGGTTGAACGATGTGAAAGTGAGGGGATAGATCTGACTAACTCTAGAGGGGGGGGGGGGGGGGGGGGGGGGTTAATAGAGTATTTTAAAAACTCGATTAGTTTTGATAGCAAAATTAAAATAAGTAATATTAAAGTATATAGAGAGAAGTAAAAAAAATATATCACAACACATCAAAACTAGAAATAGAACTACCAGACGACACAAGGAAATTATATTGGTTCCCCAAAACTGGGGACATCCACTCTTCTACCACCCTAGTAGGAATCCACTAATAGGTTTTTGATCAGGTGCCACGCCACCACAGGTTTTTTATCAAGTGCCCTGTCACCACAAGATCTATTTCAAGGGAGATCTCACAACCCTTTAGGCTTTTGATCAGGTGCCCAAAAACAAACACAAGTCTCTTATTAATGAGACTTGACAACCAGGTGATTACTTTTGAAGGGAGTTAAAAACCTTTTCTACGATGAGGTAAAGAAAGTGATGGTATCTTCTCTTTCTCAAACAACTTGATAAGACAAGTGAATTGTTGTTGTCAAAGCTCCCCCTGAGATGAAGAATGGTTAAGGAAGTTGAGAGCTTTGCTCGGGGTGTAGGCCTTTAAGTTGGCTTGCTGATCTTTAGCATCTTCTTGGATTGGTGTTGATGAGTTGTCCCTTTGAATCCTGAAGCAGAAACTGAAGAAGACTAAAGATGTGTGTGTGATGTTCTTCTACAATTTCCTGTAAGAACAATAGCAATGCTTCTTTCTGTATCAGTTATTGTATGTCTATAAAAAAAATTTTTGTTCTTCTTTTCAAAAAGTTCTTTTATATTCTGAGAGGATTTCAGCCTTTGAATTTAGAATAATATCCATGATTTACTGCTGAGATTCTGGTTGTTGAAACGGCTGGAAATTGTCTTTAATGTGTTTCTTCAACTGTCCCAGTAAATAAGTCAAGTAATTTACTCTATGAAATCGATAATTAATGTTGCCTTGGAATGGCTATTATCTTGAGAATATAAGAATTAATTATTTAGAGAATTACTGCCTTAGATTAGAATTCAAACTGAGAGAGAAAACAACAAACTTGCTCTGATAAGAATTAGTCAAACTCAAAATAGATTTCGTTGACCTGAACTCCACGTTCGTCGAGCTGTGAAATCTCCTTCGTCGATCTAAGCTCAGGGATAATTGATCTGGATAGAATCTGACAATACTGAGCTCCAAGTTTGTTGACATGAGATAGACTTTCGTCCACCAAAGAAACTGAGAGAAGAAGAAAGATCGTCGACCTGAACTCAGATTTCGTCGAGCTCAGCTTAGAGTTAAAACTCTGAGTTTGTCGATCTGCGATCGACGATCATTGAGCTGAGTTCGAAGAATATCAAACTGATTTTCTGAACTCTTCAAAACTGCTATTCTTCTAAATCTGAGTCTTTGGAGTCTTCTGAAGGCTGTAACATAAGAGTCTAACCTAATCATAATGAACTATCCTTAGAACCAGTAAATTGACCCTAAACTATAAATAATGGGTCAACAATCCTAATTAGTGAACCTAGCCCTAATCCAAACTGGGGTTCCAACAATCTCCACCTATTTGGGTGAGGTCACTAACCAACAAAAAAAGAAAAGAAAAAAAAACAGAAAGCCATATAAATATCTGATAGAATTTAAACTATTCAGCAGATATGATTTGGCTAAGTTCATACACAAATGAATCACAGAGAAATAAATGTTCAAGATTTGTCAGAGGGAGGAGCAGATGATGGTTTAGCAAACACGATTGTCATGTGAGGATTCTCTGCTTCCTTTTAAGACATTTTCATGTCTTGAACTCCAAGAAGTGTAACAGATAAAGCTCTGGGAACTATAGCTTCTGGATGTACCTGCATATATTCATTGGGATCAAATAAATTTCTGTCCACCTTGAATTGATCAAATT
Organism: Platanthera zijinensis; assembly: GCA_039513925.1. NCBI lineage: Eukaryota > Viridiplantae > Streptophyta > Magnoliopsida > Asparagales > Orchidaceae > Platanthera > Platanthera zijinensis. Next base: position 160,322,842 of record CM077081.1, on the reverse strand, counting down.
CTTTCTATTTATATGTAGACAATGTAGTGAATTTCTATGGATTTGATCCTTCTGCTCTTGATTTGTTCATCTGAGATAAACCAATCAGCTCTTTAAATCTGTCCATTCTTAAATTTGAATCTAACTCAGATTCATAAGCTAAAGAGAGAGGGCTCTCTAGATCAATTTTTTTTGAGCATCTTGAGAAGACTTTAGAGGATTTCTGAATAAAAACTATTGCTGTTGACAATTTGTTGGAGGAAGAGACTATTGAGATTGGCCTGAGTAATAGGATAATGGAGGTCTATATTGACTGTACTTCCCAGCAGGTCTAGAAGACTGATGGGAGACAGGCCATGGAGTTTTAGAGTTTCTAGAGGCTGGCTTCTAAGTCTTAGCAACACTTCCTCATGCACTTGCAGTAGTAGGAGGAGGAGGAGGTCCTCTCTTAGACTACATTTGTGGGGAGCTGTACCTTTTCCTCTTCTTTCTTTCTTTGAGCTCATTCTTAGAATACCACATCCATTGAGGCATTCCTGGATACGGAGTAATATTATTCAAAATATAATAGGGAGAATCTGCAGATGGGTTTAGCTTGGGAACAGCATTTGGAGGAGCCTTTCTCTTCTTGAGCTTTCTCTTTCTCGAATAAGGATCATCTGAATCATCATCATCATCAGATGATTCAACATGATTATCATATAAATCATCAATTTCTTTTAGAGTTTCTTTAGAAATGAGTTTCTTTGCCTGAGGCTCAGAAGATATATTGGGAATTGGAATGACATCTGTTGGAACTAAATCTTCTGGCTTTTCTGGAGAATATTCCATGTCTACAAACATAATGCCATTCATGTATGGCATAGGACTTTCATCCCAAATAGCCATAATAGGGGAGTCAGTTGTAGGCTCAACGGATTCAAGAGAGGAAACTGGCTCTGTAGATTCTGTAACAACTGAGGGCTCTATAGACATGGGAACTGCAAAACTTGCCTTCAGTTTCTTCACAACTTCAGGACTTATAGGACCAGTATAACATATAATAGCCTTAGAGTACTTAACATCAAAACTTGGTAAAGCATTTCTGTAAACTAAATTAAAAGAATCAAGTAAAGAGTCCAAGTCAATTGAGAGATTTATAATGGGATCACTAGCAGTGCTTATTTTTTCATCTATATAATAAGCCATTTCAATATCTGAATCACCAATAATATCTATTATTTCAGTTGGAATGTCTGCCTCTGGGGATGCTGCTGCTACTACTGGAGGAGGAACTGGAACTTCTTCACTGAATATCTCCCCCTAACTGGATTCAGAGGGTACTGAAACCAGGCCCTTAGAAGAAGAAGGTATAGAGGAGGCAGCAAGATTGGCAGCAAGGGATGAGATGGAAACAACAAGAGGAGCAATAGCTTCAGCTATTAGCTGCTTAAGAGATGGAGTAATGAATGTAAGAAGATTTTTGCAATATCAGAGAAATTTAAATATAAAGGTTTTGGAGTAGAGGGAGTGTAAGAGGTGTGATGACCACAATTGGAACATACAATAAAATGATGGGGGAAGTCTGTATGAGAATATTCAGGGATTGTGGAAGTAGGGTTAGAAGGAATGGTAGTGTAGGTGGTTAGAATTGTGGTAATAGGAATTGTTGTGGAAGGAATTGTTGTGGTAGGAATTGTTATAGTGGTTTCCTGAATGGGTGATTGAACTGGGGATTGATGTGGAGATGGTGGAGGTGGAGAAAGAAGATTGAAGTTGGGCTGAGAGGAAGTAGATGGAATATTAGTTAGATGAGTTGGAAGTGGAGATTGAGGTGGTGATTGAATATCCTTATGGATGGTGATTGGTGATTGTGGAGGTGATGGTGGCAGAAGAGGTGAAGTATAAGGGATAATTAAAGAAGGTTGTGGTTGATGTGGAGGTGAAGGAATTTTGATGGAAGGGATAACTTCTTCTGGTGGTGGGGGAGTGGCTATAACTTCCCTGGTGTCCTCAGAAATCCTGGAAGAGGAGGAATCCCTGAATGGCTTAGGGATGGTCCTCTCCCATCTCCCAAACAAGGCAGAAGTTAGCCTCTTGGAGGCATTAATGAATATTGTTTGGGAGACAAAAAATTTAGGTGTCTTGGTCTGTAGGAAAATTCCTAAGATCCTCCCAAAACAAACCTCTTTCTTGGAATTCTTCTTCTTAATCAAGTCAAACAACAACTTACCCCAATTTATAGCTTTCTTATTAACCAGTGCACACATCACCAAGAATTGGTGCCTTGTTATATAGTCATGGGCTGTGTGCTTGGCTAGCAACACCTTCCCAAAAACATCGGCAAGAAATTTATACTCTGCAGATAAATTCTTATTCAACAATTTATTAGGGTTTCCCTCGGAATGACACATCTTAATCAGCATAGACTCATACTCAGAACTGTCTATTTCTATGTCTTCTTCTCCATTTACCAAACCAAAAATTTCAGATAAAACAGCAGGGGTTAGGATAACCTGATGGCCTGCAATGGTACAAGTCATTGTATCTGCGTTTGGAGAAGTTGAAGTGAAGACGCATTCCCTTATCTCATTCGCTGGCAGTTTAATCCTTGTGTTCATGATTTTCTTCAGTTGCTGTTCTTAAAATTGCTGCAGAATGTCCTTGAATCTCTGATCAGAATGATTGAAGTAATTGAATTAGATATCGAATCTAGTGCCATACTTCATGCTGGAGAGGGAAATCGCCGGAATCGCCATTATTTTACTGCAAAAGAAGAGAGAGATCAAGTGCAAGAGAAATAGAAAGCGCGGGATGGAGCTCAAAAAAAACCTAGTTATAAAGGTTTTAAGAATATGAAGCGGCAGACTCCATCCTACGAAAAAGAAAACAAATCTTTGTTCTTAGGTCGACGAAATATTTTATGAAGAAATGATATCGTCGATCTCAGTTTGAAGAGGGGAAAACATTTCGTCATTCTCAGGTCGACGAAACTTTTCTGAAGCAAGATCGTCGATCTCCGCTTGACAAAAATAACTTCACACAGAGAGTTTGTCGATCTCAGGTCGACGAATTTCTCAAGAACAGTTCTCAGATCGTCGATCTCCGTTCGACAAACTGTGACCAATTCTTTAACCTCAGACAGAGATTAAATTGACCTTCTCTATTGATCATACCTTGCTGATTCAAAAAGAGCAGATGTTTCTTTTCATCTAAAGGTTTAATGAAGATGTCTGCTCTTTGGAAATCAGTAGAGATAAAGACAATGTTAATTTTCTTTTTGTCCACACAATCTCTAATGAAATGATGCCTTACTTCTATATGCTTTGTCCTACTATGATGCACTGGATTTTGTGCAATGTAAATTGCACTGGTACTATCAAAAAAGATTGTTGAATTATTTAGATTGTAACCATAATCAAGAAGTTGGTTTTTAATCCACAATATTTGTGAACAACAACTGCCAGCTGCAATGTATTTAGGTTCTGTAGTTGAGGTGGACACAAATGTTTGTTTTTTACAAAACCAAGACACAAGCCTATCTCCAAGGAACTGGCATGTTCCTGATTTGCTTTTCCTGTCAACTCTACATCCAGCAAAGTCAGAATCTGAGAATCGAGTTAATTCATATTCTGACTCAGTTGGATAAAAGAATCCTAGATTTGGGCAACCCTTTATATATCTAGAAATTCTTTTTAAGTAAAATATAGTGAGATTATTTAGGGTTCACCTGGAACTTAGCACAAAGACATGTAACAAATATTATATATGGCCTACTAGATGTGAGATATAATAAGAACCCAACAATATCCCTATATTTTTTCTGATCAACTGGCTTGCCATGTTCATCAGAATCAATCACAGCATTGGAAGCCATGAGTGTTTTCTTGGCTGAGGCATCAGTCATCCCAAATCTTTTAACTAATTCCTTAGCATATTTGGAATTGGAGATGAAAATTCCATCAGGGGATTACTTCACTTGGATACCAAGGAAGTAAGAAAGCTTACCCATGATACTCATTTCAAACGTGGAATGCATCAGGTCAGAAAAGCTTTTGTAAGCTTGGAATTAGTAGAGCCAAAAATGATGTCATCTACATATATTTGTACTAACAATATGTTATTACTATGATGCCTAGTAAACAAAGTTCTATCTATAATTCCCCTAGTGAACTTATGATCTAAAAGAAAGCTAGCTAGGGTCTTATACCAAGCTCTTAGAGCTTTCTTTAAACCATAGAGAGCTTTATGCAGTTTGAAAACAAAAGAGGGATGAGGTGGAGAAATAAAACTTTGTGGTTGTTCAACATATACTTCCTCTTTGAGTTCACCATTCAAGAAAGCACTCTTGACATCCATTTGTTAGACTTTGAACTTTTTGTAGGCTGCATAAGCAAGAAAAATTCTGATAGCCTCAAGCCTTGCAATAGGTGCAAAGGTTTGATTATAATCAATTGCTTCTTCCTGTCTATAACCTTGAGCTACTAGCCTTGCTTATTCCTTATGATAGCTCCTTATGCATCCAATTTATTTCTGAATACCCATTTATTTCCAATGACTTGGAAGTCTTTGGGTCTAGGAACTAAATCCCTAACTCTGCATTTCTAAAACTAATGTTGCTCCTCTTACATTGCAATAATCCAGTATGGATCTTTCTTAGCATCTTTTATGGATTGTGGCTCAAGTTGAGATATGAAGCAAGCATGCATCAAATCTTGGTTGAGTTGATGCCTTGTTTGCACACCAAATGATATGTCTCCAATAACTTGAGATACAGGGTGATCTCTCAGTGTGAGAAGATTAGTTGGAGGAGTTGGTTCAGCAACAGCATTGGGATATAATTCCTCTTGTGGAATTAAATTTGATGTTGAAGGTTCAGCAATTGTATAACTGACCTCTTCTTCACTGTCTTCATCAATGTGTGGAGAAGGATGTGATTCAGGCTCATTGGTGAGGTTCAGATCATCCAATTTCTCACACAATTGGGGTACCTGCAATAAGTTGCTGGTAGAAGAATCCCTCTCCTTATAAAACATGTTAGCTTCATCAAAACAAATATGAATAGATTCTTCTATTTTCAAAGTAGATTTATTAAATACCCTATAAGTCATGCTCACTTGGGAATATCCAAGAAAAATTCCCGTTGCAGCTTTAACATCAAATTTTCTAAGGTGTTTCTTGTTATTATTATGAATGTAACATACACAACCAAATATTCTAAAATAGTCTATTTTAGGTTGCTTCCCTTTGAGTAATTCATAGGGAGTCTTGCCCTTAAGTTTATATATCAAACATCTGTTCAGGACATAATTTGTTGTGCTTACAACCTCTGCCCAAAAGGATAGGGGCATGTAAGAATCTGCAAGCAATGTTCCTACAGCTTCAATCAGGGTTCTATTTTACCTTTCTACTACCCCATTTTGTTGAGGAGTTCTAGGAGCAGAGAAGCAATGCCTGATACCTTCCATCTCACAGAATTCTTACATAGGAAGAGATTCAAACTTAGTACCATGATCACTTCTTATCAATGCAACTGGAGAAGAATACTCAATCTTTATGATCTTAAGAAAATCTGTAAAATCTTTAAAGTTATCTGACTTGTTTCTCAAGAAGAACACCCAAGTGAACCTAGAGAAGTAATCTATAATAATTAAGGTATATGATTTCCCTCCCAAGCTCTATACAGCAATTGGTCCAAATAGATCCATATGTAGCAAGTACAGAATCCTGGGTGAATCACTCTTATTAATAGATTTAAAACTATTTTTGGTTTGCTTGCCTAATTGACAAGCCTTGCAAAGGCTTTCCTTCTTATAGGGGCAAGAAGGCAATCCTCTAACAAGGATGTCCCTAGAGAGTTTAGCAATATTTTTAAGATTAACATGTCCTAATCTTTTATGTCATAGTTCATTATTATTTCTAATTTGATTAAATAGGCAAATTTCTGACCTAGCAGATTTGAAATTTACTACATAAATGTTTCCTTGCCTAAGGCCAGTTAAGACAGTTTTATTATCTACAGAAGTAATAATGCAGGAAATTTGAGTAAATGATACTTGATAACCTTCATCACATAATTGGCTTATGGATATCAGGTTATGTTTGAGACCATTTACATAGGCTACCTTCCTTAAAGTGATAGCTCCATCTTTAACATTCTCATAGCCATCAGTTTGTCCATAGTTGGAGTCACCAAATATCACCTTTTGACAAAGCTTGGACTTATAGTTGGTTTAGTTGTCCTTGCTTCCTGTCATGTGCTTTGAATACCCACTATCCAGGTACCACTGTTCCTCTGTGGTAGAATAGTCTTTCACCTGCAAAATGAAAAAATAGGTGTTCTTGACCTAGGTAACCTTGGGTGCTTGATTCTTTTCAAATTTAAAACTAGAAATGTAAGAGTATTCAGGTTGGTTCTTGTATCCTAGAGGGTGAAATTTCCTAGGTGGAATTATCCATTGGGTAAATGGGTTAACAAATTCTTTTGGTTGATTAAATGTTCTGAAATAATTAGAGTTTCTGTTAAGATGAACTGGGATCGACAAATTCTGATAAGTTCATCAAAATGAGTTCGACGAATAGGGATGAGTGCGTCGAACTCCACTCAGAGAATGCAAATATTCATTCTTTGTGCCCTAATATCGCCGATCTCAGCTCGACAAACCATATTGGTTTTGTCATTCGCTGTTCGAAGAATAATTATAATAGAAATCTGCGTTCAGAGTTCGTCGACTTGAGTTCGACGAACTATACACATTTTTTTGATTTTAGTTCGACGAAATCTGTTGAACATTGTTATGATTAAGGTTTTTCTTGTTCTTTTTCTTTTTTTAGGTTTTTGTTTTAATTCAGTTTGTTTATTTTTCTCATCTACTTTTTTTTTACCCTTTTCTGATATGAATTTAATGGGGGTTGTGAGAATGTTTTTCTGAATTAGATGAGGTTGGCTTGATGAAGCACCTAAGCCCAGCTTGCCATTGAGCCTGGCATTTACTATGCTTGTGATGTCCATCAATTTGATGCTTCTCCCATTAAGGGATTCTTAAAATTGCTTAGCCTCATTTAGTTTAATTTTTAAAGAATTAATCTGTTCAGAAGCTATATCTAGTTTATCTTTTAATTCAATGTTTTCAAATAAAAATTATCATGTTCAGTTAGCTTATCTCTGAGAAGTTTGATTTCCTTCTAAGATTTGATTAGATCATTACATAATAATTTAAATTCAGTTTTGAAATGATTAGAATTAAAATCAAATGAGGATATTACCTGATCCTCTTCAGATTTTGAGTCTTCATTTTCGGAATTTTCAGCTTCTGAAAAGTTGTCTGATGCATTGATAGCCATTAAGCAAACTTTGTTTGCTTTAACTTCTTCCTCATCTTCACTAGAGCCGAAAGAAGAAGATTCTTCTTCTATCTCACTCCAGGTTTCTGCAATAAAACCTTTCTCCTTCCTCCTATGCATGCTTGAGGAGGGCTTGTTGTACTTCTTTCTGGAGTCCTTATCTCTTCTTTTCTCCTTGATCTGATTCTCTGGACACTCAGGAAGGATGTGTCAAGGTTTTCTACAAATAAAGTAGACAATTTCCTTGGTAGGAGTTTTGTTATATCTTGGTCTGTCATTTTGTTTGGATGAATTTCTTCTGAAATCTTTTCTATCCATCTTGTAAAATCTCTTGGCCAGTAAGCTTATGAGCTAATCATTTGCTGGTGGAGCTTCTGGTCCATCAGATGCTTTGAAAGTAATGTTTTGCTCTTTCCTTCCTGATGAGGAGGTCTTCTGCTCAGTTACCTCTCTTGACTTTATCAGCTGCTCATAAGATTTGAGCTTGCTTAGTAGAGACTCAGTGGATATTTTATTCAGGCTTCTTGCCTCCTTGATTGGCCAGATCCTGGAATCCCATGTGCTGGGGAAGCACATAAGAATCTTGTCATTTATTTCAGTCAGTGAGATATTTTTATCCAAGTTCTTTAGCTCATTGACAATTAGGCTGAGACTGTTATACATATCAGCCACTGACTCAGATTCATCTCTCTGGAAATTCTCATATTGAGAGATGAGGTGAGATCTTCTGTCCTTTCTCACATCAGCTTATCCTGCAACCATTTGGTTTAGAGAGTCCTAAATGGCTTTTGCTGAAGTGCACTCAGCCACTTTCTAGAATATGTCATCTGACATAGTTTGTGTTAGAATGTTCATGGCCCTTGCATCAGCAATCCTTGTCTTCTTTTGTACATCAGTCCACTCAAGTGGTGGAACTGCATTTGTACTTATTGTTACTACTGCAGAAGGTGTGGGGGGACCTGTCAAGATAGAATTATAGATATCTTCATCAATTGAATTCATATACAATATAATCCTTGCCTTCCAGATTACAAACTTATTAAGGTTGCATACTGGAGGTATGGTGCTTCAGTATTCCTTATTCTCTGTCATGATATAAGAGAGACACTAGAGGTATTAAGATCTATCAAAGGATCTTTTGATTCAGGTTTTAGCCTGAGAAATCAAATGAACACCCCTTTGATACTAATTGAAAGTGAGGGGATAGATCAGACTAACTCTAGAGGGGGCGGGGTGAATAGAGTATTTTAAAAACTCGATTAGTTTTTATAGTAGAATTAAAATAAGTAATATTAAATTATATAGAGAGAAGTAAAAACAAAAATATCACAGCACAGCAAAAAAAGAAAAAGAACAACCAGACAACACAAGGAAATTATAGTGGTCCCCCAAAACTAGGTACATCTACTCTTCTACCACCCTCGAAGGAATCCACTAATAGGTTTTTGATCAGGTGCCCTGCCACCATAGGATTTAGCTCAGGTGCCCTTTCACCACAAGATCTATTTCAAGGGAGATCTCACAACCCTTTAGGCTTTTGATCAGGTGCCCAAAAACCATCACAAGTGTTTTGTTAAGGGGACTTGGCAACCAGGTGATTACTTTTGAAAGGAGTTAAAAACCCTTTTAATAGTGAGGTAAAGAAAGTGATGGTGTCTTCTCTTTATCTAACAACTTGATAAGACAAGTGGATTGTTGTTTTCAAAGCTCCCCCTGAGATGAAGAATGGTTCAGGAAGATGAGAGCGTTGCTCAGGGTGTAGGCCTTGAAGTTGGCTTGCTGATCTTTAGGATCTTCTTGGACTAGTGTTGATGAGTTGTCTCTTTGAAGCCTAAAGCAGAAACTGAAAAAGACTAAAGATCTGTGTGTGATGTTCTTCTTCAATTTCATGTAAGAACAATAACAATGCTTCCCTCTGTATCATTTGTTGTATGTCTGTAAAAAAATTATCGTTTTTCTTTTCAAAAAGATCATTTATATTCTGAGAGAATTTTAGCCTTTGAATTTAGAATAATATCCTTGATTTACTGCTGAGATTCTGGGTGTTGAAACGGCTGGAAATTGTCTTTAATGTGTTTCCTCAACTATCCCAGTAAATAATTCAAGTAATTAACTCTACAAAATCTATAATTAATGTTGTCTTGGAACAGTTATATTCTTGAGAATATAAGCATTAATTATTCAGAGAATTACTGTCTTAGATTAGAATTCAAACTGAGATAGAAAATAACAAACTGGCTCTGAAAACAATTAATCGAACTCAGAACAGATTTCGTCGACTTGAACTCCACGTTCGTCGAGCTGAGAAATCTCCTTCATCAAGCTGAGGTCAAAGATAATTGATCTGGAAAGAATCTGACAATGCTGAGCTCCAAGTTTTTTGACCTGAGATAGACTTTTGTCGACCAGAGAAACTGAGAGAAGAAGGAAGATCGTCGACCAAAACTCATATTTCATCGAGCACAACTCAGAGTTAAAACTCTGAGTTCGTCGATCTGCGATCGACGAACTTTGAGCTGAGTTCGAAGAATGTCGAACTGATTTTCTGAACTCTTAAAAACTGCAATTCTTCTAAATCTGAGTCTCTAGAGTCTTCTGAAGGCTGGAACATAAGAGTCTAACCTAATTAGACGGACCTATCCTTAAAACCAATAATTTGACCCTAAACTATACATAATGGGTCAACAATCCAAATTATTGAACCTAGCCCAAATCCAAACTGGGGTTCCAACATGACGGTTAAGTTATAGTACTCGATCATGAGTCACCTCGGCATAAGTTAATCAAAGATAGGATAACAAACTAAAACTTTATAAGGTAAGGGTCCTTGACCATGGGAGTTCCCAAAGCTTGAACACGCTTCTCTCGAAGACGTGCCCAACTGACTTTAGGAAAATTAGACCAAACTCTCGTCTGTATTCGAATACCTAAAACTCACTTTAAGTAGTGAATCCCACTATTGGAATTCACTCCAATCCGAGAGATTTATGTCATCCTCTCTCGAGGGGAGCATGCAACTCTCTTTACTCTTGAGTGTTCACTTCAAACTATGAGCCTCTCGGCTTGCTAAGAGTGTAAACCTAGATGGAGATTATATATCGATGATATAATTCCAAACACGATATTTCAAGAGTAAATAGAGGGCCTAAACCTTAAAAAGTGAAAGTAAATTAAAGCATCACAACTTAATCAACTCAACATTAGATCATCAAGATCGAGTACTTGGAGGATTTACTTACTCATTGAGAAGGGGAGAAAGAGAGATGGAGAGTAGAACATAATAATAGCTAAGTAGAGAGAAAGAGAAAAAAACACTTTTTTTTAATCTAAAAAGGGAGGTTACACTTGGATGAAATATTACACATGCATGAAAATGAAACGCTAAGCTAGCATTATCATTACACTAGAAAAAGAAGTACAAGAACACTTCAAAGACTTACATGAAAACTAGGAATCTAAAAACTTGAAATGAGAAGGAGAGAGAGAGAAGTGCTTAAGGGAAAAACATGAAAAAAATCTAAGAAATAAATAATGGCAGCACCTCGCCTTTGCACAAAATTTGGCCTAGAAACACCTGGGGGGCTCTGAATTTATAGAAGTTTTCTTCCTCGATCACACCCCCTTACACGCCCGGGTCGGCCGTGTACCTCGGGCGTGTAAGGCATGACATTGCAACTCGGGTAGTGGTATCTGGCGGGAATGATGATATCCTCGTACAAAGGCGAATATGCCTTGGTATATGCTCGGGTCGGGCAAATACCTGGGGCGTGTCAGGCATGACGTTGACCTCGGGTAGCGGTATCTTGCGGGAATGATGATTTCCTCATATGAAGGTGGACACGCCTTGGTACATGCCCATGTAAGGGGGCGTGTACAATACAAGATAACATGAAACAACGAACATTCTTTAATGGCTTCTTGTCCTCCACTCCAGGTGGAACATGCCCCAGTACACGCCCCAGTACATGCCCGTTTTAGGGGTTACACGACCGTGTAACTTGGGTGTGTAGGAGAAATATTCAGGAACTGGTCTCTGGCAAAAATCTTCCTCGGGATCGGGTTACATACCCAGGGTACACACCCAGGGAGGGCGTGACCTAGGGGCATGTAACAAGAAATTTTTCTGAAATTCTATAAAAATAAGAGAAAAAATTGATTAGCTGGAATAAAATATATTAAAAGAAGATAAATAAAAGCTTATAATACACAAAGTGCATAATAAAAACCTACTTCATTTTGAGCCAAATTCCATGCCAAATTCCAACTCTACCCCTTTGATTTTGGCCCTATAAATAGGCATGAAGAAAGGGGGAAAGGATCATCCTTCCTACTTCATTTTGAGCATTGTAGAGAGCCATTGGAGTTTGTTTTTAGAGTAATTTAGTTTAATATTTTCATGCTTTAATGTTCTTACAATTTCTTTTATCGTACTTGTAATCTTCTTGCAAACTCTCTTTATAATGTTTTTTTTTTTGAAATCTTTTGTAACTTCTTTTCAATAAGAAATAAATTAGATTGTTATTCCCTTTCCCTCTTTCTCTTTCTTTTTATGCATATTCTTAACATGATTTTCATTTCCTATATTATGAGTAACTAAACTTTGTTTAGTGCTTGATCAAAATGATCCGAGGAATGAAATGATCTCTTTTTCTTAATCCATATCTTCTCTTTCTCTTTGAACAAATGTTTAGGATTTACCCTTGATTAATTTATAGAGAGGTCATATCATCGATATATGATTTTATCTTCTATTTCCATACTCTAGTAGCTGAAAGGATCATGCGTATGGATTGATCGCTCATGGGTAAAGGGAGTTGAATGCAATCCTTGAAAGAGGACGACATAAATTTCCCGGATTGGAGTCAAATCCAATAGAGGGGTTCACTGCATAAAGCGAGCTTTAGGGGTTTCAATTATAGAACGAAAGTTCGGTTGATCAACCTAAACTCAGTTGCGCGTAGCCTTGAAAGAGGTGCGTTCATATTTTGGGAACCTCCACGGTCCAAGCATCTTCATTAAAAAGAATTAGAGATTTATCTATTTTTTTGGTCATTTTCATTCCAAGGTGATTCAAGATCAAGTACTAACCTTTTAAATTATTGCTTAATCATCCTCTTTTATTGTATAACCGTTCTCTCATTTGCAAACCAAATCAAAGTATCTAATTGATAAAATAACAGAAATCTCTTTGAAGTAGAAGCAATCGATGCGCCTTGGTTCTAATACGACCTTGATATTATATCCTATGCTATAAGCGATAAGGTACACTTGCCTTTATCGAATATAGATTCGGAGAACATCTTCTTCATCTTCATCTTCTCTTTTTCATAAAACACCTCCGGGATTTTCTCCATCAAGTTTTTGGCGCCGTTGCCGGGGACTTGCGTCGATATTTCAAAAAAAACGATAACTGTTAATTTTATCATTTTTCCTTTTTTTTTCTAAAATATATATATCTTAATAATATACCTAAAACCGCCTAAAAAGAACAAAAAAAAATTCCATAAATAATTTTTAAACTCATCTTTAATCATTTGTCTTTTCTTTTTTTTTCCTTCTAGTATATGACCCGAGCAAGTTCTTCGAATAATCCTGAATCCCATTATGATCCAGAAATTGAGCGCACCTTTAGGCGACGCCTTCAATCTCGTGGACAGGATTTACCAATTATTTTTGAAGAATCTATCGGAGATACTAATATAGTAACTATGGGTGACCCCAATCCTAATGAAGCCCAGCAACGGACCATGTCCTACTATGCACGGCCGAACTTGGAAGGGATACAATCTAGTATTGTTCGCCCTACTATAGCTAATAATAATTTTGAGATCAAGTCTAGCATTATCCAAATGGTGCAACAATCGGTTACTTTTGATGGTTTACCAGATGAAGATCCAAATCAACATCTTTCAAATTTTCTTGAAATCTGTGATACCTACAAAATAAATGGCGTTACTGATGACGCCATTCGATTACGACTATTTCACTTTTCTTTGCGGTCAAAGGCCAAGCAGTGGTTAGGCTCTCTTCCTAAAGGATCTATCACTACATGGGCCGAAATGGCGGAAAAATTCATGACTAAATATTTTCCTTCTGCAAAGACCGCCAAATTACGTACTGATATCTCTTCATTTATGCAAATCGACTCAGAGACTCTCTACGATACATGGGAGCGCTTCAAGGAGCTTTTGCGTAGATGTCCTCACCATGCACTTCCTACTTGGCAACAAGTACAAATTTTTTATAATGGCATAAATTTCCAAACAAGGCAGATGATTGATGCAGCCGCTGGGGGTACTCTCAATAATAAAACCCCAGAGGCCGCTCAAGAGCTTTTTGAGGAAATGGCCATGAATGCCTATCAGTGGAATGTGCCCCGAGCGCGCCCTATCAAGCCGGTAGGACTTTATGAAGTTGATATGACAGCTAATTTAGCTTTACAACTTCAACGTTTAAGCAAGCAAGTGGCAGAGATGTCTGCTTCCTCTGCCACTCCTTCTTGGGCAAATAATACTAATAATACTTTTATTGAAGAACAAGTTGATTTCATGGGGAATCTTACTCGTCCTTCCTTTAACCCGAACAACGCTCCGTATAACAATGCTTATAATCCAGGTTATAGGAACCACCCGAATTTCTCATGGAGCAACCAAAGTAATGCCCAGCGCCCTCCTAATATGAACCCACCTGGTTTTCTTCCACCACCACAAAGGCCCTCTTCGATTGAAGAGGTATTTTCTAAATATGTTGCCTCGAACGAATCCAACATCCGGAATCTCACCGGATCTGTAAAGAACTTAGAGAATCAAATTGGTCAGCTTGCCAAAATGATTGCCGAGCGCCCGCATGGAGCTTTGCCGGGCAACACTGAGATGAATCCAAGGGAGAATGCAAATGCCATCAACCTTCGCAGTGGAAAGGAGGTAACCTCTCCAAGTAGGATTGAACCCGAGGTAACCGTTTCTATTTTACCCCCTCCAGTTTTATTTTCTAATTCTCCGAATGCTTCAAAATCTCCTCTTGTTTCTACTTCTGCACCCCCTTATCCATCTAAAATTAAAAATGAGCGAGTAGAGGAGCAATACAAAAAATTTTTAGAAATTTTAAAACAAATTCATATAAATGTTCCCTTCTGCGAGGCAATCTCTCAAATGCCTAAATACGCGAAATATCTCAAGGAGTTACTCTCCAATAAAAAGAAACTTGAAGATATCTCACGTGTTTCCCTCAATGCAGAATGCTCAGCAGCTTTATTAAATAAATTGCCTCAAAAATTGAATGATCTGGGACGGTTTTCTATCCCGTGCCTCTTTGGCAATTTATTAGTAAAGCATGCCCTCGCCGACTTAGGTGCTAGCATCAATCTAATGCCTTACTCTTTGTTTAAGAAATTAGGGTTAGGAGATCCAATCCCAACAAAAATAAGTATACAACTAGCGGATCGTTCTGTTAAGTATCCAGTAGGGGTAGTGGAAGACGTGTTAGTCAAGGTTGACAAGTTCATCTTTCCGATGGACTTTGTCATTCTTGACATCGAAGAGGATGCTGAAGTACCACTCATACTCGGCCGCCCCTTCCTTGCCACCTCCCGCGCAATAATAGATGTTAGTAACGGAAAACTCCTCCTTCGTGTTGGAGATGATGAAGTTACTTTCAGTATAAACCCCTCAATGCGCAATTCTCTTTCAAATGATGATTCTTGTTACCATCTAGATGCATCATTTGAAGAAGATTTTTCATCATTTTCTAATTTGTGTCCCATATCTTGTGATGATGCAGAACATGATGAATTATTTTGTTTTAAGGAATTATCTCGTTCTTCGCCTCCTGAGCCAATTGGCTTAGAGAGTATTAAAATCACGACCTCTTACGAAGTACCACCTACTCTTGAGCTTAAGCAACTTCCAGAGCACCTAAAATATGTCTTTTTAGAAAAAGACTCTAAATTGTCGGTCATCATTTCTTCTACTTTGTGTGATTCGGAAATTTTCGAATTAATTCAAATCTTAAATAGGCATCGCCGAGCTATAGCTTGGCAATTATCTGATATTAAAGGGATAAGCCCCTCCTTCTGCACACACAAAATATTACTTGAAGATAATTCTCGCAATAGTGTACAGCCTCAGCGACGACTTAATCCCAACATGAAAGACGTCGTTAAGGCTGAAGTAATTAAACTATTAAATGCAGGAATTATCTACCCGATTTCGGATAGCCCGTGGGTTAGCCCCATGCAAGTAGTACCAAAGAAAGGCGGCATGACAGTAGTGGTTAATGAGAACAATGAACTAATTCCAACTCGTACTGTTACGGGTTGGCGGATGTGCATCGACTATAGAAAATTAAATGACGCCACCCGAAAAGACCACTTTCCCTTGCCATTCATTGATCAAATTTTAGAACGCCTTTCTGGTCACTCCTACTATTGCTTTCTTGATGGTTTATCAGGATATTTCCAAATACCAATCTCACCCGAGGACCAGGAGAAAACAACCTTTACTTGTCCCTTCGGCACCTTTGCTTATAGAAGGATGCCATTTGGCCTTTGCAATGCACCAGCTACATTCCAAAGATGTATGTTGGCCATCTTTGATGAGTTGGTTGAGGATGTGATGGAAGTCTTCATGGATGACTTTTCCGTATTTGGAAATTCTTTTAAATCATGCTTAGCTAATCTTGAACGTGTTCTTCAATGTTGTGAAGATACGAATCTAGCCCTAAATTGGGAAAAATGTCATTTCATGGTCCGAGAGGGATTGGTACTCGGTCATAAAATATCGGGTAAAGGAATCGAGGTTGATAAGGCCAAGATCGAGGTGATTGAGAAACTTCCCCCTCCCACAAATGTAAAATCTATTAGAAGTTTCCTTGGTCACGCAGGTTTTTATCGGCGGTTTATACAAAATTTTTCCAAAATTACAAAGCCGTTAACACACTTGCTAGAAAAAGAGTCTTCTTTCATTTTTGATAATGAATGTTTAGCAGCTTTTAATATTATCAAAGATAAGCTTATCAACTCGCCAATTCTAGTACCACCAGATTGGTCCTTTCCTTTCGAGATAATGTGCGATGCAAGTGACATTGCTGTAGGCGCAGTGTTAGGCCAACGGGTGAACAAGTATTTTCACCCAATTTATTATGCAAGCAAGACACTCACATCCGCACAGGCCAATTACACAACTACAGAGAAAGAACTTCTGGCAATTGTTTTTGCGTTTGATAAGTTTAGGTCTTATATTACACTCTCTAAAGTCATTGTGTTTACTGATCATTCTGCCCTTAGGTACCTACTAAATAAGGCAGATGCCAAGCCCCGATTATTAAGATGGATCCTCCTACTGCAAGAATTTGATTTGGAGATCCGGGACAAGAAAGGAGCGGAGAACTTGGCGGCCGATCATCTCTCCCGCTTAGAAAACCCTGCTGCGGATACGCTAGTGGAAGCTGATATTGATGATAAATTCCCTGAAGAGCGCCTCCTCTCCATCGAAAAATTAACGAATTCTTCTACCCCTTGGTTTGCGGATTTGGCCAACTATCTAGTGGCTCGGGTCCTGCCAAAAGGTTTTTCAAGTCAACAAAAGAAGAAATTCTTTTCCGACGCGAAGAACTACTTTTGGGAGGACCCCTTCTTATTTCGTATCTGCGCAGATCAAGTGGTAAGAAGATGTGTATCGAGCGAGGAAGGCTTGCAAATATTGCGGCACTACCATGAAGGACCAACCGGCGGACATTATCAAGCAAGCCGGACCGCAAGGAAAGTGCTGTAGGTCGGTTTCTACTGGCCCTCGATCTTTAAGGATGCTCACTCTTTTGTAAGTGGATGCGACAGGTGCCAAAGGTCAGGTAACATATCTCGCCGAGACGAAATGCCCCAAAACTCCTTTATGGAGTGTGAAATTTTCGATCTATGGGGTATCGATTTCGTAGGTCCTCTCCCTCCCTCATTTAATAATAAATATATTCTCGTCGCAATCGACTACGTGTCGAGGTGGGCGGAAGCACAAGCTTTCCCATCCAACGATGCAAGAGTGGTCATTAAATTTTTGAAGAAATTATTCTCTCGTTTTGGCACGCCTCGTGCTATAGTTAGTGATAGGGGCACACACTTCTGCAATAGCCAGTTTGCTAAAATTTTAGCAAAATATGGCGTTACACACAAACTCTCCACCGCCTATCACCCACAAACTAGTGGCCAAGTGGAGGTAGTGAACCGCGAGCTCAAGAGGAATTTGGAGAAGACTGTCTCTTTTAATAGGAAGGACTGGTCTTTGAAGCTCGATGATGCTCTATGGGCTTATCGGACGGCATACAAGACCGCCATTGGTTGTACACCATACCGATTAGTCTACGGCAAAGCTTGCCACCTTCCAATTGAGTTAGAGCACCGTGCCTATTGGGCGCTAAAATTCCTCAATCTTGATTATACTTTGTCCTCCGAGCAAAGAAAATTCCAACTGAACGAACTAGATGATTGTCGTGCTAACGCATATGAAAATAATAAGTTTTATAAGGAGCGCTCAAAGTTCTACCATGATAAAAATATTAAAATTCCTAAAAGTTTTTCACCGGGGGATCTAGTCCTTCTTTACAACTCACGCCTTCGTCTTTTTCCAGGAAAGTTAAAATCTCGATGGTCCGACCCCTTTGTCATCAAAGAGGTTTGGCCATATGGGACCGTTCTTATTTCCCACCCGGAACTCGGCTCCTTTAAAGTGAATGGCCACCGATTAAAATTTTATTTCTCTAATGATACTTCGGCCACCAATATTGAGACCCTCACCATATAATCATCCATGCCAATTAGTCAAGCTACACGACGGTAAACAAAGCGCTTTTGGGAGGCACCCCAAACTTTATCTTCTTATTATTATTTTCTTTGTTTTAACATGTATTTGCAGGTTTCCTTCTAGCCTCCTCGATTTCACCATCAGGGATGTCCTCTTTCCTCACTTATTCTTTTATAGGATTTTTTTTACTTCATACTTAGTTTTAAACATTGGGGACAATGTTTAACTTTAAGTATGGGGGTATAAGTCCTTAATTAATAAAATTTTAAAAATATATAAATTCCAAAAATTAAAAAAAAATATATATTCTTTCTTTTGTCTTTAATATATATACAAAAAAAGAGAAGATAAAACTTATATAAAATAATTAATAATTTGAGTTAAGCTTTGCTAAATCTTTTAGTACCCCATGACTTTGCATTTTCTTGTTTTTAATCATTTATGTACTTGTTTAGTTGAAATAAATTAAATTAAATTTCATTTTGTCTATATTTCATGAGTAATATGTTGACTCATGTAGTGTTCCTAATTAAGGTAGCATGTTATTTTTGAAAAACATTCTTAAATATTTGCACTTTTTCATAGCCATTTTTTTTAAGTTTTTCACTTTTATAAAATCTACCATCCCTTGTTTTCTCTTTTAAAAATATTTGAAATGATTGATTAGTGTTAAGTATAGTAGATGCGAACTAATCTAAGATGCTTATTATCTTCATTTTTCATGAAAAGTCAATTATCTCTATTTTCTATCTGGAATTTGCGTCTCTTGAATTTTTTAATACCTTGCTTTAAGTAGACTTAAGAGCATGAGGATGATCTAGGCAACCTTTTGATTAGTTTGAGCTTTTGCATCCCGAACCTTAAATTCCTAACCATTGCTAGCCACGTTGTGCCTTTTCCATTTTCTTTTTATAAGTCCCACTTATTTTTCACCAAAGCCATATAGCTTACCCATGTCGCACACTTAAAACTTTTTGAGCTTTATATCACTTGTGTGTACTATATTTTGTGAAAATGGTGGAGATTTGTATTATATCTCAATTGCTACAAAAGAGGAAAAAGAAAAAAAAAAGGGAAAACTCAATTGTTTCAAAAAAAGGAAGAAGATATGATATATATTTATATATATATGCAAAAAAAAAAAATTTATGAATGACCTTTTAACCCCAACTTTATATTGCAAAATGACTTGGGGTGTCAAAATTTTATTTTCTAGCAACAAGTAATTTGCAAAGCTCTTCTTTTTGTTTTAAGTGTGCTTTTCCCATCATGTTTATCTTTTGAACTCCACACCCTTAAAACCTAACCCAAAAATTTACACCTAATGAAAGTCCTTTTGATTCATGCTTCTGAGGTTTATTTTTAGTACGGTAGCGAGAAAGTAAATTGAGCAAATTCTTAGGTAGCAGTATTGATCTTTGATTTAGATTGGTATGAATATAAAATGTCTCTTAGATTTTAGTAGCAACTCAATATCCTTTTCATTTATCACATTACTCAATTTTTAGTTTTGCTTAAAAACATGGGATGATTTATTTTTTTTATGCTAGTGAAAATTGTAAAATTCTATGCCAAGACTAAGTAAAAATATTTTGTTTTCTTTTCATAATTCCTCTACCTTAATTTCGCATCGTACTTGTGTTTGGCATAGCCAATTTGTTTGGTTTGTTTTTTTTATTTTTTCTAGCTCGTATGTCTTTGCTTGAGGACAAGCAAAATAATAAGTATGGGGGAATTTGATGATGCATAATTTGACCTAAATTATTAATATAAAAATCTAAATAATCTAATATAAATATTTTTATAATGTTAATTTTATTCGCTAAATCGTATCTTTTTATAATTCTATCCTAACCATGCCTATTTTACTATATTTTCTACGCGCAGCAAACTTCGGGGCCACTTTTGGACATGTTGCGGCCAGAATCAGATCTTGGGCTGAACATGAAAGTTGTAGTGCTCGGAAATACCTTTCCAACGCATGGTTACACGCCTTCATTGGATTTATGTAGCTTCAGGAATCCTCCGTCGAAGTTGCTGTCCAGCAGATTTCCTGCATGAATGATTCTCGTCTTTGAGCAAGAACCGAGGATCCCGGGACAAATTGTATTATCAATTCAAAAATAACATGCCTTCATTTATGGTGTGCCAAAATAAATGTCAAGTGCACTCATGTCATGGTGTTGTTGAACAATATTCAAGAATGGAATGAAGCCACAATGGTCCTATGTGATTTTTTCATGACAAATGTGAAATAAGCTAGCCACCTTTGACTTTATATTCAACATGTGTCCTTAAAGGAAGCTTCATGGAAAGAGAGAAAGCTAGCCAACTTTTATCATGCTTTTCATGACAAGTGTGAAAGAGGCTAGCCACCTTTGAATTTTAAACCAACATGTGCTTTTTGACCAAGGGATGCTTCATGGAAACTTCATCCTCATGCCAAATTCCAACTCTACCCCTTTGGTTTTGGCCCTATAAATAGGCATGAAGAAAGGGGGAAAGGATTATCCTTCCTACTTCATTTTGAGCATTGTAGAGAGCCATTGGAGTTTGTTTTTAGAGTAATTTAGTTTAATATTACCATGCTTTAATGTTCTTACAATTTCTTTTATCGTACTTGTAATCTTCTTGCAAACTCTCTTTATAATGTTTTTTTTTGAAATCTTTTGTAACTTCTTTTCAATAAGAAATAAATTAGTTTGTTATTCCCTTTCCCTCTTTCTCTTTCTTTTTATGCATATTCTTAACATGATTTTCATTTCCTATATTATGAGTAACTAAACTTTGTTTAGTGCTTGATCGAAATGATCCGAGGAATGAAATGATCTCTTTTTCTTAATCCATATCTTCTCTTTCTCTTTGAACAAATGTTTAGGATTTACCCTTGATTAATTTATAGAGAGGTCATATCATCGATATATGATTTTCTCTTCTGTTTCCATACTCTAGTAGCCGAAAGGATCATGCGTATGGATTGATCGCTCATGGGTAAAGGGAGTTGAATGCAATCCTTGAAAGAGGATAACATAAATTTCCCGGATTGGAGTCAAATCCAATAGAGGGGTTCACTACATAAAGCAAGTTTTAGGGGTTTCAATTATAGAACGAAAGTTCGGTTGATCAACCTAAACTCAGTTGGGCGTAGCCTTGAAAGA
This sequence comes from Platanthera zijinensis, assembly GCA_039513925.1. Lineage (NCBI taxonomy): Eukaryota > Viridiplantae > Streptophyta > Magnoliopsida > Asparagales > Orchidaceae > Platanthera > Platanthera zijinensis. The sequence continues at coordinate 160,301,592 of CM077081.1, read as the reverse complement.
GGTGCGTTCATATTTTGGGAACCTCCACGGTCCAAGCATCTTCATTAAAAAGAATTAGAGATTTATCTATTTTTTTGGTCATTTTCATTCCAAGGTGATTCAAGATCAAGTACTAACCTTTTAAATTATTGCTTAATCATCCTCTTTTATTGTATAACCGTTCTCTCATTTGCAAACAAAATCAAAGTATCTAATTGATAAAATAACAGAAATCTCTTTTAAGTTGAAGTAATCGATGCGCCTTGGTTCTAATAGGACCTTGATATTATATCCTATGCTATAAGCGATAAGGTGCACTTGCCTTTATCGAATATAGATTCGGAGAACATCATCTTCATCTTCATCTTCTCTTTTTCATAAAACACCTCCGGGATTTTCTCCATCAAGTGTCCACTGCCTAGAGTTGTGTCTCCCTACTGGTAGCAGTGTGAGTTTGGTATGTTATATAAGGTGGATTTCCACCTGTGTAAATGATGAACTCTTGTGTGTAAGGAAATGTGCAAGGGTTAGAAGTTTGTGTGTTTGCCGTACTAGAATGATCTATTGATAAGGGACTCGGTATGGAGCCCTAGTGCATTGTTGAGCATGGGACGTGAATAATAAGAAGGGACTCAATGTGGAGCCCTTGGGTGGTGTTAAGCACTGGATTGTTGATGGCAAGTCCATGTGAGTTTGCATGCGGTGTGAGTTAACATGCGGTGTCATAATCCTGGGTTAAGGATAGTGTGGCAGGTCTACGGGCTCGCTAGTCATCACACCGATGGGTGTTGACTGATAGACTTGGGGTGGTTGGGCTTGGTCCTCAGTGCTCATTCTCGAGGCTCCTTCCGTGCAAGTGTACGGATTAGCTATGTCCTCAGTGCTCATTCTCGAGGCCCTTTTGATAATACATTTTGTAGCCTAAACTATTATCATATTTTTCTAGTTTTGAAGGTGCTAATCGTGTCTTATTAGTTTAATTTTTATCTTTCTTATGTAAATATTATTGCCACTAATATTTTCTTGTCTTTTTGTAGGTTTCCAGAATTTTGGCCAAAACTGACCTGACACGCCCCCTGTCACACCCTCCCTGGGCATTTCATAGGGCGTGCCACCCGATCCCAAGGAAGCTTGCTGATAGAGACCAAATAATAGGAAAAACGGCTGTCACACCCCCCTGACACGCCCTCCTCAGGTGTGTCCCAGGGCATGACACGGGGCATGTCGCCCTCTGCCCGAAATCTGCTGCTGCATTAAATGCATTTTCACCTCCGTACGCGAATCGTACCTATCACGCCCCCCATCGCGGGAGTGACCCAGGGCGTGTTCGCCCCCTTTTCCAAGACTAACGATTTTCTGACCAATGATTGAGACTTGAAGTATGTGTCACGCCCCCTACACGGGCGTGACCCAGGGCGTGTCAGCCATCGTACAGAAGCAATCATCTTTCCTGCCAGAATCCAGAACCCGAGGTCAACCCCATACGTTTCATGCCCCTTGATACGCCCTCCCCGGGCGTGACCTAGGGCGTGACCAACCCGAGAATTTTTCTTATATATTCAAGGCCCCCCTTCCATTTTAGAAAAGTTTGGTTTGAGAGGGGGAGGTGCAGCCCCTTTGTTCCTTGGTCTTGTAGTGTTTTTTTCATGCTTTCTTCCCTCTCTCTCTTTCTTATTTTGTATTTTTCTTAACCCTAGCCTCGTGTAATCTTTTATAATAGCTTTGTAATTGCTCTAGTTGCTAATTGTAGGGCTAGAATAGGATTTTCATTCCATGCAATTGTAATCTTTCATTTCAATTGTAGCTCTCTTTCATTATTAATAAAAGTGCTCTTTTTATCTTTGTGTTATTATGCTTTACTACTCATCCCTCCCCCTCCACTTCACTATGATTAATTAATCCTCCTTGTACTCAATCTTGATGATCTGAGGTTAGAGTGATTAAGTTATGATGCTTTGAATTTACCTTTTTCTTTTTAGGGTTTTAGACCTTGGATTACTCTTGATTAACCTTTGCTTAGAGATATATCGTCGATATATATTTTCCATCTTAGCATTTATTCTTGGCTAGCCGAGAGGCCGATAGTTTGAAGTGAGCATTCAAGAGTGAATAGAGTTGTACGCACCCCTTGAGAGAGGTAGACGTCCAAATCTCCCGGATTGGAGTAAAATCCAATAGTGGGGTTCACCGCGTAAAGCGAGCTTTAGGCCTCCGATTTAGATGAGAGTCGGTCGGACCTTCCTAAATTCAGTTGGGCAAGACTTCGAGAGAAGCGTGTTCAAGCTTTAGGAACCTCCACGGTCAAGGACCTTTCACCCTATTAAGTTTAGGTTTATTTATCGTGTTTTTAATCAATTTTTGCCATGGTGATTCTCGATCAAGTGCATTTACATTTCATCGTTCTAATCCTTCGTTGTAATCGCTTCTTTTATGCTTTCTATTTAACTGCAATTAGTTCTCTTTTTAGCATAATATTTCCTTTCTTTAGTGCATTTAGATTTCTCTTCAACCCTAAAGATTTCCGTCGATAAAATAAAAGTCTTCGTGTGAGTAAGTGTCCTCAACAATTCCCGGATCTCAATACGGCACTTGTGTCCCCTAGCTACGGTTTGATAGGTATACTTGCCTAATTGGATTGTTAATTCGGCTCTCTTTTCTTAAGCGAAAAGCGATCACCATGTTTTTGGCGCCGTTGTCAGGGATCAACTTTCGTTGATATATCGAAAACATGAACCTATTACTTTGATCATTTCTCTTTCTCATCATCCTTCTAAAAATTTTTAAAATCCAAAAATTTTATTATCGCTCTTAATAGAAACCCACATCAAATTTTTTCTACCTCACCTAACTCTCTCGAAAAGGGCAAAGGGCTTTAAGTGCCGCTATCTTGTCTAGTACCTTGTGAACCCTTCATTGGGTAGCCCTTGGGAAGTTCGGGAGTTAAGCTATTAAAAAAATCTTTTTCAAAAAAAAATCTAGCTTTTTTCTAGTTTATTTATTTCTCTTTTTTCTCTTCTCTTCTTTTAGTGCTTGACCTGCGGGAGTTCGTCGGTTATTTTGGACTTAGACCACGAAATTGAGCATACTCTTCGGAGAAGATCGCAATTTCAAGACCCTACTCTCCAAATACCGGTTGAGGACTCCGAGTCACTTTCTACATTAAGAATGGAAGAACCCCACGTGGAGGAGGTCGTTCATAGGCCTATGTCCTATTATGCACGACCAAATCTAGAGGGAACTGAATTTAGTATAGTGCGCCCTGCTATAGCTAATAATAACTTTGAACTGAAGCCTAGCATAATTCAAATCATGCAACAGTATGTGCAGTATGACGGACTTCAAGATGAAGATTCGAACCCACATATAGCAAGCTTTCTTGAGATTTGTGACACCTTCAAGATAAATGGTGTTACAAATGATGCTATTAGACTAAGATTTTTTCCTTTTTCTCATAGAACTAAGGATAAATAGTGGTTGAACACTCTACTTAAAAACAGCATCACAACCTGGGATCAATTAACAAAAAAAAATTTGGCGAAGTATTTTCCGCCATCAAAAACTACAAAACATAGGAACGATATTTCTGCTTTTGGACAAATAGACTCTGAAACCTTATATGAAACTTGGGAAAGATTTAAAGAATTATTAAGACGATGCCCACATCACGTGTTGCCTGTATGGTTACAAGTGCAGACGTTTTATAACGGGCTAAATTAAAACATAAAGCAAATGATAGACACAGCATCTAGCGGTATTCTAAACCATAAGACCCCGGAAGCAGCTTTTGAGCTTTTCGAGGACATGGCCATGAACACTTATCAGTGGAATGTTCCTAGGTCTCGCCCAAACAAACCTGCAGGTATCTTTGAAGTGGACAACGTCTCCCAGCTCGCTTTACAAGTTGAAATATTAAGCAAAAAATTCACGGAGATGACTGCTGCCTCCGCCCCTCAGGTATGGGAATCTGCAACTCCTGCTCTCGAACAAGTAGATTATGTTTATAATATGCATAGAAATGCTTTTAATAAATTTTTTGCTGCGAATTTTCCTGCGCCCGATTTTACTTTTTTGAATAGTTATAATCCTGCTTTAAGAAATCACCCGAATTTTTCGTGGAGAAATCCATCGAACGGAATGCGCCCGCCACCACAAAACCATTTTTCTGCACCACCACCACCTCTTCAAAACTATCCAAAACCTCCAAGCTTGGAGGAGTTACTTTCTAAATATTAAACCACAAATGACTCTACTATAAGAACCTTAACTAGAAGCGTTAAAAGTCTTGAAAATCAAGTAGGACAGCTCGCAAAAATAATTTCTGAGCAACCCGCAGGGTATCTTCCTTCCAATACCGAGCCAAACCCGAGAGATCAAGCGAAAGCTATAACTCTTCGGAGTGGGAAGCAAGTTTCCCATAGGGTTAGTGAAGAGCCCGAGGCAAGCTCCGCCCCCATTTTAAAAAAATCAAAGCTCTGCTCCTATTTTAAACCCTCTGCTGAAGAAGTTATCACCCCCAATTTAGAAAAAGACCTCACTCCCCCACCCATCTTTAAAAATAATCAAACCCCTCCATACCCTTCCGAACTTAATATGCAACGTCAGGATGATAAGTACTCCCGCTTCTTAGAAATGTTCAAGCAAATCCACATAAATCTTCCCTTCCACGAAGCGATCTCGTAGATGCCGAAGTACGCTAAGTACCTTAAGGACCTCCTTACTAACAAAAAGAAGTTAGAGAACCTTTCGCATGTCACGTTAAATGTCGAGTGCTCTGTGGTCTTGACAAACGGTTTACCAAAGAAAATCAGTGACGTGGGTAGTTTTTCTATTCCGTATGTCTTTGGTGATCTTTTTTCAAGAACTCATTGGCCGACATAGGTGCGAGTATAAACCTGATGCCCCTCTCGTTGTTTAAGAAGTTAGGAATTGGTAGCCTCAACCCCATACGCATGAGTATCAAGCTCGCCGTCAGATCCGTCAAATACCCGTTAGGAATCAGGGAGGATGTCTTAGTTAAAGTCTACATGTTCATCTTCCAGGTGGACTTCGTCATATTGAACATCGAAGAAGACGTCGAGGATCCCCTGATCCTAGGCCGACCCTTCCTTACCACCGCCCAATTTATCAATGACGTAAGCAATGGTAAGCTCTTCCTTCGAGTAGGCGAAGGTGAATTGACTTTCTCTATCACCCCCTCGATGAAGAACACCCTAGCAAATGATGAATCCTATTTTTTTGTGGATGCCCTAAGTGAAGAATCCTCATATTGCCTCTCTAAATTTGAAAATGAATTTTCTTATTTTTGTTTCTCCTCTACTCTTCCAACTGAATCGATGCACCTAAGTGAAGAATCCTCCTATCACCTCTCTAAATTTGAAAAAGAATTTTCTGATTTTTGTTCCTCCTCTACTCTTCAAACTGAACCGCTGCAAGAAGCTGTCATGGCCACCAGCTCCACCCCTTTTAATTTTCCATATAAAAAAGTCTACGAAGACATAGTATTTGAAAAAGAAAGAATTTCTAAAACCTCGTATGAAGAACCCCCTACCCTAGAATTGAAGGAACTACCCGAACATCTTAGGTATGCCTCTTAGCAAAAGATTCCAAGTTACAAGTAATAGTTTCGACCTACCTCACGGATGCGCAAAATGATAAACTTCTTTTAGTTTTACGTAAACATCGTCGAGCTATTGCCTGGAAAATTTCTTATATCAAGGGCATAAGCCCATCTTTCTGCACTCACAAAATCTTAGTGGAAGATAATTAAGGTAACTCCATACAACCTCAGCGCCGTATAAACCCAAACATGAAAGAAATAGTAAAGGGCGAGGTTATGAAACTCTTAGACGTAGGAATTATCTATCCTATATCATATAGTAAGTGGGTTAGCCCAGTCCAGGTAGTGTCGAAGAAGGGAGGGATAACAGTAGTTATTAATGAGAATAATGAATTAATCCTGACACGGACGGTGACCGGGTGGCGAATGTGTATAGATTATCGTAAGTTAAATGATGCCACCCGCATGGACCACTTTCCCTTGTCATTCATCGATCAGATTTTTGAACGATTATCTGGCCATAGCTTTTATTGTTTTCTCGATGGCCTCTCGGGGTATTTTCAAATCCCCAACTCCCCCGAGGACCAGGAGAAAACTAAGTTTACTTGTCCCTTCGGCACCTTTGCCTACCGAAGAATGTCGTTTAGATTGTGCAATGCGCCAGCTACATTCAAGTGATGTATGCTCTCTATCTTTGACAAGTTGTAGAAAGCATTATGGAGTTATTCATGGATGATTTCTCTGTGTTCGGTGACGCTTTTGATAGTTGTTTAGAAAATCTCGAAAAATTCTTAGAACGATGCGAAGAAACTAACCTTGCCCTAAATTGGGAAAAATGCCATTTTATGGTGAGGGAAGTGTTAGTTTTGGGTCATAAAATTTTTGCGAGAGGAATTGAGGTAGATATTGCTAAGATAGAAGTTATCGAAAAGCTACCGCTGCCTATAAATGTCAAAGTTATAAGAAGTTTCCTAGGTCACGCTGGTTTCTACCGCCGCTTCATAAAGGACTTCTCTAAGATCACGAAGCCCCTTACCCATCTCTTAGAAAAAGACTCCCCATTTATTTTTGATGACCTTTGACTAGCTGCTTTTAATTTAATTAAAGAAAAATTAATTAATGCCCCGATTATGAGAGCTCCCGTGTGGAACCTTCCATTTGAAATCATGTGCGATGTGAGTAGTTTCGCGGTGGGAGCCTTATTAGGTCAACACATATCTAAAAAATTCCACCCCATCTATTACGCAAGTAAAACATTTACATCTGCATAGGAAAATTACACCATGATCGAGAAGGAGCTCCTAGCTGTAGTATTTGCTTTTGATAAATTCTGCCCTTATATTACATAGAATGAAACTAACAACACCTCCCTTCAACCCAAAACTTGGTCTGGAATGCTTAGAATTGCATGATATTTATAGGAAAAAAATCTGTCTCAGTCACGCCCCGCTTACATGCCCGGGTCGAGCATGTACCGGGGGCGTGTAATCTTAGTTGACCTCGGGAATCAGATTTCTGGCTGGATGGAGACTGACATAAGGATCTGGGGAAGACGCCCATGGTACACGCCCGTATAGGGGGTGGCGTGACCGGTACGGTGCAATGAATTCTGGCGGGAAATGACCTGGCAGCTCGGGAACGGTGGACACGCCCCAAGTACATGAAAATACATTTTGTAGTTTAAACTACTATGGTATTTACAGGTTTTTATTATGTAAATCATATCTTTTAAAGCTTAATTTTGACCTCCTATTTTATATATTAATACCACAAATGATTGTTTTCTTTCTTTTACAGGTTTGCAGTTTTTCAGCTTAGAATCGTCGATCGGCCCAATTTCGTCGAACGCCTTCAGTTCAAAGTTCGTCGAATTCTTCCTGCTCATTGTTCGACGAATACTCCCAAGTTCGTTGAATGCGTCCAGCTCTGCATTCGACAAATTCTCCCATATTCGTCGACCTCGCTTCCAATTCTGCGTATGACGAATTCTTCCAATTTCGTCAAACACTTCCAGTTCTACGTTCAACGAATTCTTCCAGTTTCTTCGAACGCTTCTTCTACTTTCTGCGTTCGACGAATTCTTCAAATTCATCGAACACTGCCTTCATCCGCAATTCGTCGAACGCCATCCTTTCTTCGTTCGACGAATTATTCCCAATTCATTGAATGCTCCTTCTACTTTCTGTGCTCGACGAATTCTTCCCTTCTTCGTCGAGCTCCCTTCTCTGTTCGACGAATCCTTCTCTGCTCGACAAATTCTTCCCTTCTTCGTCGAACTCCTCCTGCTCCATCTCTTTTCTCCATTCGTCGAGCTCTCCCTCCTTCTCCTCTGATTTCATCGAGCCCTCTCTCCTTCTTTAATTGAGCTTTCCCCACTGCTAGAGACAAGTCCCGTTTTTCCATAAAAGCCTGCTGCCGCCATAAATGCAAGTCACCTGTACCGAGGCAACCACCATTATCCTACAAAATTTGTACTGAGATCAACCCCCATGCATGATAATAGCGTGGGCATGTCCTGCTCTTTGAAGAATCTATAAATAAGAACCCCTCCCCTTGTGTTTGAAAAAGAGAAACTTTAGGGAGGGGAAGTGTTGCCATTTTCAGTTCTTCTTTAGTGTTCTTCCTCCCTCTTTTTCTCATTTCTGTTTTTCTTAGTTTTAGTTTCAGTATTACTGCTTCTATAATAGTTCTTGAAATTTCGTTAGTAGTTTACTTTTAGTGCTAGCTTAGTTTTTCATTTCCTGCAAGTGTAATAGTTTTTATTTTTCAAGTTGTAAGCTCTCTGTTTGAATTAATATAAAGTCTGTTTACTTTTACTTATCTCTATTTTGTTTCCATGCACTCCTACTCATCTTTCATCCTCCACTTCTCCATGACTAACTAATCCTCCTTATACTTGATCTTGATGATCCGAGGTTCGAGTTGATTTAGTTATGATGCTTTAAGTTTACTTTTTTTTAGGGTTTAGGCCTTCGATTTACTCTTGATTATTAATGTTTGGAGATATATCATCGATATATATTTTTCATCTTTATTTACACTCTTAGCTAGCCGAGAGGCTCGTAGTTTGGAGTGAACACTCAAGAGTAAAGAGAGTTATATGCACCCCTTGAGAGAGGCAGATGTTAAATCTCCTTGATTGGAGTGAAATCCAATAGCGGGCTTCACAGCGTAAAGCGAGCTTTAGGTCTCCGATTTGGACGAGAGTTCGGTCAGACCTTCCTTAACACAGGTGGGCATGTATTCGAGAGAAGGGTGTTCATGCTTTAGAAACCTCCATGGTCAAGGTTTTTTGCCATATTAAGTTAGATTTTATTATCTCATTTTCGATCAACTTTGGCCGAGGAGATTCTCAATCGAGTGCTTTTCTTTATCATTATTTAGTCCCTCGATTTAATCGCACATTGTGGTCTCTCTGATTAAGTGCAAGTGCTTTTTTTATGCAAGTAGTCACTTCTTTTAATTTAGTTAACAACCCTAAAAGTTTCTCCGATAAGATAGTAGTCTTCGTGGGAGTACGATTACTCAATCATTCCCGGATTTAAATATGACACTTGTGTCCCCTAGCTACAATTTGATAGGTATACTTGCCTAGTTGGATTGCTAGTCCGGTTCTTATTCTCTTTGAGAATATTCTTCCACTAAGTTTTTGGCGCCGTTGCCCGGGAACAACTTTTGTTGATAATTCGAAAACACGAACTTATTACTCTTATCATTTCACTTTCTCTCCCTCTTTCTTAAAAATTAAAAATTCAAAAAAACATATTAACGCTCCTAATTGAAACCCGCTTCACAATTTTACTACACCACCTAACTCTCTCAAAAAGTGCAACGTGGCTTAAATACCACTATCTTGTCTAGTACCTTGCGAACCCTTTATCGTGTAGCCCTTGGGAAGTTAGGGAGTTAAAAAATTAAAAAAAAATCTATTTCAAAAATATATTAACTTTTTTTCTAGTTTATTTTTCTCTTCCTTTATCTTCTCTTCTTCTAGTGCATGACCCGCGGAAATCCGTTAGATATTTTGGACTTGGACCACAAAGTTGTGCATACTCTTTGGAGAAGATCGCGATTTCAAGGTCCTACTCTTCAACTACCGATTGAGGATTCCGAGTCTATTTCTACAACAAGAATGGAAGGTGTAACGCCCCCGATTTTTCAGTAATTATTTAATTCTATAATGACTTATTTATGACGTCATGGCGTTACTTTTAATGTCGAGTTGACGCACGTAACCGTTAGTGCGTTTTCGCGTCTATTCGGGCGAGTCAGCCAAATTCTTGAATCCTTGTTGTAAATGGAAAATTTTACGTTGGGAAATTAAATTAATTAATTTTTGACATGCTCGTCAAGTTTTGTCGTGATCCGAGCGATTTTCGAACCTCTGCATTTTTTTAAAGTTTTGTAGAATTTATGTCCGCCGTACACTTTGAAAATTTATATCTCAAAAACAGCTCGTCAGAGTTTTGTTTTGACTTCGTCATTGGGTTTGTAGCGTCAGTGTTCACTTATGGTGCGAATTTCGTTTAATTCGGCACGCGTTTTGGCCTCCATTTTGAACTCACATTTTCTTGTTCAAAATTATAAATATAATTATTATAATATTAAAGCACTATTCAAAAATATCATTTCCTATTAATCTCTATACTTTAATTTTTGGATATATTTGTAAAATCCACAATTCACCAGGACAACAAGCAACTGTTCATGCAATTTAGTTCTCGAGTGATCTGTTTCATCTCGAGTAGTTCTGCTTTTAGTTCTCGAGTAATCTGCTTCATCTCGAGTAATTCTGCTTTTAGTTCTCGAGTAATCTCTAGGCCCTTCCCGAGTAATTCTAAAAATTGTTCTCGAGTACTGTAGGTCCTTCTCGAGAACTCTCACTGTGTTCTCGAGAAATCTCAGCCCCTTCTCGAGATATCCGTTTAAGTCTGCTTTTGGGCGCCGTTTTGAGGGTCAAAACGGTGTCATATTGAAAAATGGTTAACCATGATTTTGTTTGTCTCGACAAGATCTACAACTTTTATGTTGATCACTTTTTGATTTGAGGCCATCTTAAGCCTATATTTTTGTTTTCTGCATGCCTGCGCCTAAAATTATTATTTTTATTACTATGACTATTATTATTAATTCTATTAATCTTATTATAACAATTAAGTATATAAATGCATTAGATTAGATAAAATCCTATTCATCTTCTCCAAGTGACCGAACCGAAATCAGAGCGGCGACTTCCTCCTGTTCGTGAATCTTCCGGTGGGCGCCGACAGTGCTCCGGTGCTTGAAATCTTCAACGGGATATAAAACCGGAAATCTCTCAACGAGAGCTATGCCATCGTGGTAAAACTTTTTCCATTTCTTGAGTTTTCTCGTTTGGGTTTTTGTCCCTAACCTCTCTTTCGGCCATTTTTATTCAGATTTTGACACCTCCCGTCTTCTTTTGCCCCGATCTGCGACTATGAGTGATTTGGATAATTTTTCCTGTAAAACCAAGGCAAGTGGTGGTTTTACTCCCCTTTTTCCCTTCTTTCTTTCGATCTTCTGAAATTTCTAACTTCTTTTTGTCGTTATCATTAATAACTTGCTGATTATAGTGCTATCTTAATCCTTTATTTAAATCCACTTGTATTATCATGTTTTGGATTTCACTAGTATAACTTGGTAAAGTGGTTTATGTTTTGATGATGTGGTTGAATCTTGCTCTTTTAACCGTCCCTTAACTATTATGTAGGAGGTGTTAGAGTTTTTCTAGGATTGTAAATCCTTCCAAAAGTTCGATCAACCGTTTCTTAAATCTAGAAATATCTAGTAGAATCTGACGTGCCAATTCTTGGTATATATATATATATATATATATATATAGATATATCTCAAATGCGGGCAACCTGATATTCGCGCATACGGGAAAACCATTTTGGGCCTCAAGATGCTTTCAAATCGAAAAGTGATCAACATTAAAGATGTAGATATCGGCGAGACGAACAACTGTCATGTTGATCACTTTTTGATTTGGAGCCATCTTGGACCTTGATTTTTGCCCCAAAATCTGGGGCGACGTACGCTTTACTATAGTAGTTCCGCCGCCCCAAATTTTGGGGCCCAAATCGAGGTCCAAGACGGCTCCAAATCAAAAAGTGATCACCATAAAGGTTGTTTGTCTCCCCAAGATCTACGACTTTCATATTGATTATTTTTCTATTTGAAGCCTTCTTGACCCTTGCCCGTAAGCCAACACTAGAGTAACCCCATATATATATATATATATATATATATATATTTGGGTTTTTTTGATTGCGGGAGTTAGTTGACAAAACCACCTCCGCAATGTTTGTTTCCTTTATTATACCTCGTGGAACTCTACTGGGTGTTTTGTCATCTGTGGTGAATGGTGGAGTGTATGAGTCTCCCCTACAGTTAGACGTATATTATATTTGTGAGGGTGAGTCATAATGATTTACCACCTCGCTAGTGTTTTTGGGTAGAGTTAACCACACGTGGCTAATAAAGTTTTGTGTATTCTTTCTTATGATTTAATCATATTTTCCACACTTTTTAGCCTTGTGCATCTGGTGCGATTTATTGTACTTGACGATTCATGTAAGTTCTATGTTTCCGATTTTGCTACTTTACTTCTGTACTTAACTGCAGTACGTTTGGTCTTGGGTTGGTGCACCTTTTGACCTTTGTTTACTTTGTGGCTACTTTTTTGTCACCACTTGTACCTTCTTGCTGAGGTGTTCTGTGTTTGGAATGCCTCAGGTTCGGAGCTTTAGTAGGTAGTGGAGCTGGTTTTTGAGTTCCTATGCATCAGTATTGACTGTTGTTTTCACCTCGCCGTTGTGAGGTAGTTTGTTGTTTTAGTTTGCTTACTTAGTTTAGACATGCTTCTATTTTATATGAGTTCGTGTTAGATGGTTGACGCCCACAGGATAGTTGATTTTGGGATACCTTGTTAGGTGCTAGTTGTTTTCTTTGTGAAGGATTGGATTACTTGATCTATAGGATGTTTTATGCTAGGATTGCATGTAGGTATTTTCAACTTATAAAACTCTATTATTAGTATATCATACATTTAATCTCTTTCAAAATGAAGTCACTACTTTCTGGTTAGCGTAAAGACTTTTAGTTATACTTATTATAAATCTAGGGTCTTGCATAGCATGGGTTGTCCATTGGGGGCATTTAAACGCATATAGGATGTGTAATCTCATAAAAGAAATATTTTCCACAACATATAACTATTTTCCCTATGGACTAGATGAGCCACTTAGCCGAGGGATACGGCTAACCGTTGAACTTAAACTGGATTTTTCTCTAAATAACTTACAAAAATCTTTCTTTATATGTCAAGTAGGAGTCTTGCCTGAGCGTCCGCAGTTATCCCATGTTGACGTGGCATCATGAAGCATATTTTCCCTTACTCTCATATATCTTTAATGCGGAGAAAATGCTGGTTCTGACTTTTTGTATCAGAGGGAGGTTGGTTTGACAAGTTGGTTGAACCAGTCAATCTAATATAGTTTTGTTTTCTTTCATTCATTTTCATACACACACCGATGTGTCATCAATATGTCTTAGCCGAAGCATATTCGCTACACTCATAGCATGATAAGAAGTATACAGGGCATATTATGTAGTATGGGATGCATAATATGTGTTTGTATATGGATCCACCATAGGTGGCAACATGTGGCGGTTATATAGTATGGGATGGATAACCACCATCACATGGGTGCCCATTAGCATGTTTTTCTTTCTCATTGCATGCGATGTTATGTAGTATGGGATGCATAACATTTCATGTGTACGTCACTCATAACATGCATTAAGGCCTTTTTACAATGCATAACACTACATAAATAGCATATTATTGCATAAGCACACGTGCTAAGTTAAGGTTTACATGATGACACATGCACACACATGATATTAAATAAGAATAAGAATCCATGCATTCATAACATAGGCACATGAGTCAATAGGATTAGAGGATATCATCCTAAGTAGGACATAGCATCATTATAAAATCCCAGAGAAAGTTGCAGCATAAGCAAGTGTCTTTTAAGTATGGTCTTAACTAAGTGTGTGGACTAGTTGTAAGCTAGAATTCTAATGAGTTGTTCATTTTGCCCTTTTAGAAATGCCGCCAAAGCATGTTGCGACGAGGTCAACTCCCCAGTCGGAGGGTGAGTCAAAGGGTGCGCAGAGCGATGCGTTGATCAAGAGTTTGCGCTAGAGAAACGAGGATCGGTCGAGGCAAGTAGTTGCGATGCAATCGCAAATTCAGACTTTGTTGTCTACCACTCCTACGCAGCCACCCTTAGTGAAAAATTCTGCCATGGATCGAGCTGTACCCGATTCCCCTGCTCCTCTGGTGCCCCCAGTGATGCTACCGCCAGAGATGAATTTTATCTCGCATTTCCAGCGATTGGGACCTCCCACTTATGACGGGAGTGCCAACTTCATGGTTTAGGATTATTGGATCATCACTATCGACGAGATGTTCTCGTATTCGAGGATTGCAGAAGCCCAGAAGGTAATGATTGCAGCCTATCAGTTAAAAGGCCTAGCAAAGAGCTGGTGGATTCGGGAAAAGGAGAGCCTAAATGAAGGATGCTTTTCGGAATCTTTTAAGAAGATTCTGCTGAAAATGTTTCTACCCTCAGTCGAGCAGGACTGTCTGATGAATAACTTCCTACATCTTAAACAGAGACAGCTCACAGTGAGCGAGTATGAGATTGAGTTTAGTAAGTTGTGCAGATTTGCTCCTGATATGACAGCTTCAGAGGAGGAAAGAGTGAAACGTTTCCTAGGAGGAATGAAAAGTGATGTCCAACAGTGGGCATGCGCTTACAGAGCTGAAAGTTATGGTGTGACAGTGGAAGCCAATCTGAAAGTTGAGGTAATTTAAAATGCCAAGAATCGAGGTGTCATACCGAGAAAAGAGAAGAGGAAAGTTGTTGAGGAAAGAAGCTCTCGGGCATCTGGCCCTTCTTCGAAAAATAAAAGTGAAGAAATATGTAGCTTCTGTGGTCGATCCAGCCACCCTTACGAGAGCTGTTTCAAGTGGAATGCTACTCTGAAGCAGCAGCAAGCGCTTGCCATCCAATGTGAAAGGTGGGGTTAGATCTGACTTACTCTAGAGGGGGGAGGGTGGTGAATAGAGTATTAAAATTTTGGATGTTTTTAACTTTTATATCAGAGTGAAAGTATGTGATAACAATAATATATAAAGAGAATAAAAATAGGCTAAGCTAATATATGTATCACACCCACAACAAGAACAAACAGAAAATGAGCACAGCCAGACAACACAAGAATTTTATAGTGGTTCCCCAACTGGGTACATCCACTCTTCTACCTCCCTGGTAGGAATCCACTAGCAGGTTTTGATAAGGTGACTGCCACCATAATATCTATTTACAAGGATATATTGCAACCCTTTAGGCTTTTGATCAGGTACCCAAAAACCAACCAAAGTCTTTTGATCAGGAGACTTGACAACCAAGTGGTAAACTTTTGAAGGGAGTTAAAACCCTTTTACAGGAGGTGAGAGGAGGTGATGGTGTCTTCTCTTTCTATAATCAACAGAGAAGACTAGTGGATCTTTGATGTTGACAAAGCTCCCCTTGAGAAGTTGAATAGTTCCGGAAGACTGGAACTTTGCTTCAAGGTGTAGTTCTTCAGCCTTGATTTGTGAATAACTAGGAATCCAGTAGATAGATATTGAAAGAATATCTTTGAAGATTCTAGGATCTGAAGATGAAGAAGACTCTTGATTTGTGATGGATGTTCTTCTTCAGATTTCAGGATTGATAAGGATGAAAGTAGATTGCACTGTGAGAGAGTTCTGAATAATCAGTCTCTCACTACTAGAAAAATTACTTTTAACCACTGTTTTTTTGCCATGGGGGAAAACTGTGGCTAATAATGAAGTATTAGCCACGGTTTCTATTCCATGGCTAATAAGCTAGTATTAGCCACAGATGACTAAACCGTGGCAAATAACCCGATGTTTTGTCACGGTTTGCCTGTTTCGTGGCTAATAATATAGTATTAGCCACGGAAGCCTAATCCGTGGCAAAAAGTTGGGTTTTTTTAGTCTCACACCGGCAACTAAAAGATCAATTTGGGGTTTATATTGCCCATTTCAAATAATGTTTGAAATAAAATCGGCTCGCAGGCGGCGGCCGTGCGGCAGAGGCGGCGGCGGCGGCGGAGGCGGCCGGGAGGCGATGGCGGCCGAGTGGAAGCTGGGCGGCGGTGGCGGCCAGGCGATGGCAGTCGGGCGGCGGCGACAACGACGATGGAGGCCGGGCCACGGTGGCGGCGGCCGGGCAGTGGCCGGGCGGCAGTGGAGGCCGGGCGGCGGCGTGTGGCCGAATCTATTTTATATTACAGACCCTTTAGCCACGACAATTGAACCGTGGAAAATAAGGTGCTTTTAGCAACGACAATTGAACCGTGGCTAATAACTTATTTGCAACGGATTCAGCGTGGCTAATACTATTAGCCACGCTTGAATTGCCCACTACCATTTGACGTGGGTAGGCTGTGGCTAAAAGTTATTAGCCACTGTTTTGGATTTTTTATGACGACAATCTGCCGTGGCTTAAAGTCTGTTTTCTAGTAGTGTCTGTCTCTGTATTTTCTTGTGCTGTAAGTTCTTTATTTGATTTCTGTCTCACTTTCTATCGCTTGGGGCTGATTGGTCCTCAATTGAAAAGAGAATAACTCTTTTATATTCTGCAGTCCACTTCTCCTTTGCATTTTGAATTTTGGCATTAATTGATGGCTAATCTAGATAATACAAACTGCTGGAAAATAGACTTAAATGAGTTTCCCCAATTGTCCCTAATAAAATTAGCAAGTAATTACCCTGATGAATACCATAATTAATGCTGCCAATAGCGGTTATATTCAAAGGAATATGAGAATTAATTACTAAGGAATATTACTGCTAAATTATATAGATATTTAGGGACAGAAGGACGAAAACTTCTCATTCTGGAGTGGGGCAGAAATAGTCAACCTTTGAATGGAATTCGTCGACCTTAATTCCAAGATCATCGACCTGAGAATTCCAGTTCGTCGACCTTAGCTCTGCGAACTGTATTCAGAGAATAACTTACTAATTCTGTGCTTTGAGTTCGTCGAGCTGAGAATCTGTCTGAAATAATCGATAGTCGACCTGAGCTTGCACTACAACATTTTTTGTCTTTAGCAACACCTGGCTTGGCAACATTTATAAAAATGTTGCCTTAACCTTGATAGAGAATAGTTTATAAATGTTGCAATGAGTTAACATCTTTAGGCAACACTTTATATGCAACATTACAAAAACTGTTCTCTAATCTCTTATAGAGAACAATTTTGAAATGTTGCCCTTGACGATTAACTTTAGGCAACAATTATGATATGTTGCCTTCTTAAAAACTAAGGCTCTATTTGTTCGGGCATTTCGCTGCTCCGTTTTGTGCAAACGATGCCGGAAGGAGGGTAAACAAATGAACCTCTGAAGGTGTTTGCTCCGTTTCTACTCGCCCGCCTTGAGAAACGCCCCAAAAAGCTCTGTTTGGAGCAGCCACCTCCCCCCTCTGGTTCGAACACTCCGTTTCCACCCGCCGGATTGACCCGCCAATGCCGAACCAAATGGAGCCTAAATTGCAATACGTTAAAAGTATTGCTCAACCTTTTTTAGATTAACCAAAATTATTATTCTCACCCCAAATTATTAATTTTAAAATTATATTTGTAAAAACAATATTTCAAATAGTAGTATTAGCCACGTTTTCCATGAAAAAATCGTCGGCATACATGTTTAACTTTGACGACGATTTTTTTTTCAAAAGTAATCAAAATATGAGATATTTTTGTGAAAATTTGTTATCAAGTAACTCAAAAAATATCAAAAGATTCTATATGTACTTATCTCAAATACTACATACGAAGCGGCTTAGGTGACGTTTGATTAGACATTTAAGCTGTTGTGCGGCGAAACAGCACTGGCGTTTTGAACATAAGCACCGTTTGACACAGCTAATATTACAAATCCGTGGTTTTAAATTCCCCCGGATTTTCATTACCTTATGCCCTAGCCCCGATTTTTTTTCATGTGTTCAGCCGCACAGGAACATCACCTTCCTCCCCGATACCTAGTGCCAAGCTTCTCTTCCCCGATGGGACGACAGGCTTCTTCCCCGGGCGCGGCTGCTGCACCGCCTGCATCTTCTTCCCCGTCGACGCCGGCGTGCAAAATCTTCTTCCCTATCGACCAAGACAGTCCGAATTGCACCGACCTTCTTCCCCGTCGACGACAATGTCCGATTGCACCGACGACGAAATCCGCCTGTCTGATTGCACCCAGTTTTCCGCTTCTCTTTGCCTACTCTCCCGGAGCAAAAGCGCCTCCAGCTTCATCGTTGTTTGATTCCCTCTCTTCCCCCCTCGGCTGGCCTCTCTGCATCCTCCCCCGAGGTGAACTCAAAGAAGAAACCTGTCTTCTTGCTCCCGATCCATGCTCCCAATCTCCAGCTAGGGATTCACATTTTTGTAATTCACCGCGGCCAAGGACCTCTCGAGCCTCGCCATAATTCTTCAGGCCGCCCTGAGCCCTAATCACGAGGAGCGGAAGGCTACAGAGGAGAGCCTCAAACAGGTATTTGCTGGTCCCTTTTCCCCTGTATCGATACTTTCCAGTTATTTCTTAGACGAATGTTCAGATTACCCCGTTCAAGATCTTTGTTTTTATCCCGATCAAGATCTCATTGTCACAGTATTCATACCTTACTGCTAATTATACGGATACTGATCATTAGGTTAGCTAGATGTATTTATTTTTTTGAATTCCGACAAGATGGCAATTATCGGGACATTGTCTGTTATATGTTTGCTGCAGTTATATTGAGTTGTATCAAATTATGTTTCTATTTTGATTATACTACTATATAGGAAATAACAGGCATTGGTTCATTGACAAGAATAAATCCTCTTTTGATGCCTATAGTTTCAGTACACACCACAGTATTTAACATATCTTTAATCATAAATAGAATTAGCTAGCACTTGAAATCGACATATAATAGAACTCACTCAAGGAAATGCCAGAATGAGCTATAAAACAAACCCCAAATAATTTGAATGAGACTAAAGATGACCATGAAAATAAACACACACAATGTAATTTGAGTAATCAATGAAGAGGTAAACAAAATTTTAACCACAAACTGTTCAAAATTAAAAGAAAATTTTTATGAAATCAAAGTGTATTATATTGTGTGGGGGCAGACCACCATCTATTAGCAGGAGTCGTTTCGTTTGGATGAAATTGGGATTTCAAAGTTAGAATTCAATGTTCATTTTCATTGGAGTTGGGCCTCTAGTTTTAATTCCCAAGCCCCAATACCCTCCAAGCGAGCGACCCCTCAAGGATTTCACCAACCACTTGCTCATGGAGGAAACTGATTAGACGACATTCAACAATAATGACATAATCCTGACCTTTCCCCGGTACCAGGGAAGCTTCTCCTCATGCCCATGGTGATGTAAATAAGTCACAATGTCCAGCCACATAACAAACAGCTGCAATTAAAGAAACAAATTAGAAGGTTTATACAGCCAAGGATTTCAAGTACTGGCATGAAAGAGAAGTCAATGAAAAATCACTAAAGACATACATACTGAATCAGGAACAACATAAAGTTTAAACATTTTGAGAGGACCCATGAACCAGGTCAACCCAGAAAGCACAACAGCCATGAAAATCCAACAAGCAGTAGTAGTTATGACATCTTTCCTTTCATTTGGAAGGAACAAATCGCTCTCTGGGTTGAAATGTGATCCTCTATTTCATTTGGAAGGAACAAATCGTTGTCCTGCAGTATAGGCATTTAACATATCTTTAATCATAAATAATAGGCACGTAAGTATATACATGAATGTGTTATTATTATTTTCAAACTAATGCCATACATGATTTGAACTTGTATCCACCTTATCTTTAGAATTGAATGCTAAATATTTATCTCTTTTGACGTATGCTCAGTTATTTAGGTCTGTAAACTTTATCTTCTACGCTGCTTTAGGTGCCACTTGCGCGACAAGGAATTCATTTGCAAAGAGAGAGAGATTCATTTATAAGTGAATTGAGGGAAAAAGTATATAGACTTAATAGCCTGGTTAGACAACTTGATGCCCGTAAAGTTGTACAAAATGATGCAAGTATAAAGGTCAGATGTTGGAAATCTTCGACTGTAACTTATTCTTTATTCTCCTTTGTATTTTTTAGGGTCATGGCTCAGTATATTGATGTTTCCTAGGCCAGCTCAAACTATCAGTAGTTTGTTTAGATTTTGTTTGTATAATTTGCAGGTTCTACATGAACCTAATCTGCAAACGTCTAGATGTTGCTCAGGTTGGACCTAGAGAGAAACTATCCCAGGTTTAAGTATCATCTTAATGGCTACAATCTTATGATGTAAGCTAACAAAGAAAATAACATTTGTGACAAATAAAATTGACAATACCCCTCAGCAGTCCACAATTACTTGGAGTATTTGAGCCCTGGGCGAACAACATCTGTGATTTCCACTACATATCTACAAAAAATTCAGAAGAAGATAAATGTGCATACCACTATCATTTTTCAGACACTTAAATTAACTTGTAATTTTTAATACTAATGGTTTTCTTTTCAACATATCAGCGAAGAGCACCTGCAATTCGTTGAATTTCTTTTACATCAACACACGTTCCAAACTATGGAGAGGTATAATGTTGTAGATTTTCATATAATATATTAAAATACTTTTATATGTCTATAACTTTTAAATTATATATTGATCTTGATGTCATTATATTTATATATATATTATTTTATTTTGTGCAGAAAGTTCTTGATGTTGGGGAGAAAAATGAGGAGTTGCAATATGATGACCCAATACCATGAAGATCATTTGATGTTTAAGCTCATTTAGGTAATTTTGTTTGTGTACTGTAATATTTAATTATCTTGATGTATTTTAGTAAATTTTGATGTTAAATGATGAGTTGTTAATTTAATGATAAAACATGTGCAACATTAATATTCTAAATGAAAATATTTGTTTTGTTAAATTGTTATATATTTATACGGTATAAAAAGTCTCATGATATAACCTGTTGGTTTTTGAAGTTTCAATTTATTTTCATGTTTTTTAAATTTATATTTTTTTTATTAATTAAATAGTTTTGGCAACATTTATTGAATGTAACTCTAAACATTTTGAAAATGTTGCAATAGGTCCATCTAAAAACTGTTGCCTTTACTAGGGATATAGGCAACAGTTTCAAGTAATGTTGCCTAAAAATGTGAAAACTATTGCCTTAAGTCTTTGGTAACGCGGGTATAGGCATACACCCCTATTGCAACAGTTTTCAATATTTTGGCAACACTTTGCGGTTTTAGACAATACTTTTCAAATGTTGCTAATGACCAAAAATGTTGTAGTGTCGAATATCATCGAGCTCAGCTCAGAGACAAATAACTCTGAGTTCGTTGATCTGAGATCGACAATCGTCGAGCTGAGTTCGAGGAACTTCAAACTAAACAATCTGTTCTTTGAATCTTATAAGTCTGAGTCTTCTGAGGTCCTCTGCTGGCTAGTCCAAGAAGGTTGAACCTAATTACTTAGCCTAAACTCTAGGATTCAAAAAATTAACCCTAGCTATACATGGTGGGTCATACTCAACCTAATTTAGTGAACCTAGCACATATCAAACTAGGGATCCAACAATCTCCCCCTATTTGGGTGAGGTCACTAAAGCAAAATAAAAGAAACAATCATAAAGCTTGAAAACATATACCTGACAGAAATAAAACATTCAGCAGATATTTACATTAGGTGCTTCATGATTAAACATAATAGATTTCAAAAATAAGAACAAAATACAAAAAAAAATCACTGTTTCTGCTTAGGATTTCCTTTCTCTGGCTTCTCAGAAGGCTGTTTGAAAATGATTTCTCTCTTTGGATCAGCAGCTTCTTTCTTAGAAATTGTCATGTCAGATGCATCAATGATGTTGAGAGAAGTTGCTCTGGG
Organism: Platanthera zijinensis; assembly: GCA_039513925.1. Taxonomy (NCBI): domain Eukaryota; kingdom Viridiplantae; phylum Streptophyta; class Magnoliopsida; order Asparagales; family Orchidaceae; genus Platanthera; species Platanthera zijinensis. The sequence goes on along the minus strand of CM077081.1, from coordinate 160,279,977 downwards.
CACTACAGTTTCTGGATGCAATTTCATATAGTCATCAACATTAAAGAATTTATTTTCCTTTGCCTACCTTTTAAGTTCTTCTTTTCTGAATGAAGAAAAGGTAGAGGATTGTGAAGGATCCTTTCATTCATCTTTGGCTTTGTTAATTTGTGAAAGTCCTATCAGCTCATGAAATCTGGTCATTTTAGCTGAAGTTTCTTGTTCCTGATGTACAAAGGGAATTGGAGGAGATTTTGACATGGTTGGACTTGAGTCCTGCTTTGATTCAGCAACAGAGTCTGTAGGATTTCTCATGACTGAAGCTGGAGGAGGATGACTTTGAGAAGAATGCTGCTGACTGCCATGCCTGGAGTGTCTTTGATAAGTCTTACTCACTGGAGCAGATATTTGAGAAACATTACCAGAGGCACCTTAAGATGGAGGAGGAGGAGGAGGGTCTTTCCTAAATTGCTTAGGAGGAGACCTATACCTTCTCATCTTTTTCCTTTATTTCTGCCTATTCTTTGATAGCCACATCCACTGAGGCATCCCTGGGTATTGAGTTATCTTTTGCAAGATATAGTAATGAGTGTCATTGGTAGGATTAGGCTTTGGAGCAGCCTTTGGAATAATCTTTCTCTTCTTTGCAACTTTTTTCTTAGACTTAGGATCATCAGATCCATTAGAATCATCATCCAAGTCCGAATCAGAAGAACTTTGAGGGTTATCATATAATGCATCTATCTCTTTTAAAGATTCTTTTGAAATCTGTCTTTTAGCCTGAGGAAGAGCTTGAGGTAGAGCAACTGTAGGTGGAGAAACATTCTCTATGATCATCTGAGAATCTTCTATATCTTTATCAATAGATAGGAAATCATTTAGCTCAGGATTATTCTGAATCAGTGCAAGATCTTGAGAAATATCTAGAGCAATCAGATCATCTAAGCTGGGAATTTGACTATATCCATTACATAGGTTGGGCCTAAGGGTTCCACAACCATGTTAATAGCAAAACTTGCCTTCAGTTGACTAACACCTTCAGAGCTTATAGAAGGAGTGTAGCACACTATAGCCAAAGATGGCCATATTGAAAGAAAAGAATTCAGATAAATTGTACTGAAAGATTGTAATAAACAAAAAATGTCTACTGAGGGATTGATATAACAATCAGCATCAGTCACAATATCTGCAATCAGCAGATCTACATCTAATATATCAGCCTCTGAAACCTAATCTACATCTGATAACTCAGCTGTCTGCAAAACTATTTCTGCTGCTGCTTCTGTTGCTGTTGGAGTTGCTTCTTCATCAATTATCGCCCCCTTCCTGGTTTCAGTAAGTACTGGAACCAAGCCCCTTGTTGAAGAAGAAGGGACAGAGGAGATAGAAAGTAGGGTAGTAAGAGATGAAATGGAGGAAGCAAGATGTGTAATAGCCTCTGCTATGAGTTATTTTAGAAGAGGAGTGATGGTTTGCGGAATAGACTAAATGGAGGGGGAATCTATGTCCATTAACTCAGGAGGGGTTGAGTGGATACAGATGGTTTAATGGAGGATGATGATGGATGAAAGGGTGAATAATCTAGCATTGGCTCATCTTGAGGTGATGGAGTATGGAGGGGGGATGACATCAGTTTAAATGATGGTAAGGAAGATATGTTGTGAAGTGGGATATCAGTAAGATGTGGAGGAAGAGGAGACAGAGGAGGAGTGACATGCTCTAGTGTAGCATCATGCACTAGAGATTGAATTGGTGATGGTTGATGTTCATGGGATTGATGTGGTGAAGGATAATGGATTGGAGTATGAACTGGTGAAGAAAGATGGATTCGGGAAGCAGGAGGTGTTGGTGTATGTATGGTCTTGAGATGTGGAAGTATGCTAGAGGGTTGTTGAAGGTGTGTGAAGTTGAGAAGGTGTTGGTTATTGAGCTGGAGGTGGAGGTGGATTGGGAACATCTTCAGCAGGGTGGTGAGTGGCTGGAGCATCCCTGGTACTCTAAGAAGGTCTTGAGGAAGAGGAGGAAGCCTTGGATGGCTTGGAAATTATCCTCTCCCATTTGCTAAATACGGCAGATGTTAACTTCTTAGAGGCATTAATGAATACTGTCGGGGAGACCAGTAAGTCATTAGCCCTGGCCTGTAGAAAAATTCCCAATACCCTTGCAAAACAAACTACCTTCTTAGAATTTTTCTTCTTAATCAAGTCAAACAGAACCTGTCCCCATTTAATCTTTTTCTTATCAACCAAGGCACTCATCACCAAAAAGTGGTTCCTTGTGATGTAGTCATGGGTAGTGTGCTTGCCCAGTAGGACCTTTCCTACTACATCAGCCAAGAACTTGTATTCAGCAGACAAGTTCTTCATCAGCAGCTTATTAGGGTTTCCCTCGGAGTGACCAATTCTTATCAGCATCTCATCAAAATCAGAACTATCCATTTCAAGATCATCTACCCCATTCTCAAAGCCAAATATATCAGAAAGAACATCAGGAGAAAGAGAGACCTGTGTTCCAAAAATTGATCCTATCATCTCTGTATCATATGAAGTTGATGTGTAGACCCATTCCTTGATCTCAGGGGCTAGCAACTTGATCCTTGTAGTCATAAACTTCTTCAATTTCTGATCTTCAAACAACTGAAGAATATCCGTGAAGATTTTGTTTGTGTGACCAAAGGAATCGAAATCGATGTTGAAACCAGTGTCATACTTCATGTCGGAGAGAGAGATTGCTGGAATCGCCAATGCTTTTAAAATCGCCTGCAAAAGAAAAACAGAGAGATCAAGTGCAAGGGGAATAGAAAGCGTGGGATGGAGCTCGAAGAAAACCTATATATAAGGTTTTTCAGAATATGAAATGACAAACTCCGTCCTGTGAAAAAGAAAAATTCTTCGATCTGAGGTCGACAAAAATTTTCTGAAGCCAGATCGTCGATCTCCGGTCGACGAGAATGACTTACACAGAGAGTTTGTCGATCTCAGGTCGACGAATTATCTCAAGAACTTTTCTTAGTTCGTCGATCTTCGTTCGACGAACTGTGGAAAATTCTTCGACGCAGACAAAAATCAAATTAATGCTTCTCCATTGATCATACCTAGCTGATTCAAAAAGAACAGATGGTTTCTCTCATCTAAGGGTTTGGTGAAGATGTCTGCTCTTTGTAAATCATTGTATATGTAAATAAGGTTAATTTTGTTTTTGTCCACACAATCTCTAATGAAATGATGTCTTATTTTTATATGCTTTGTTCTACTATGATGCAATGGAATCTCGGCAATAGAAATTACTCTTGTATTATCACAAAGTAAGGTTGAATTATTTATGTTGATACCATAATCCAGAAGTTGGTTTTGAATCCATAGCATCTGTGAACAGCAACTCCCAGCTGCTATATATTCAGCTTTAGTAGTTGAAGTAGACACAGTTGTTTGCTTTTTGCAAAACAAGAAGACATGTCTAGCACTAAGGAACTGACATGTTCCTAATGTGCTCTTCTTGTCCACTCTGCATGCAGTAAAGTCAGCATCTAAGTATCCAGTCAATTCAAATTTTGACTTATTTGGATATTAGAGTCCTAGATTTGGGCAACCCTTTATATATCTTAAAATTCTTTTAAGGAAAATTAGATGAGATTCCTTATGGTTCACTTGGAACCTAGCACAAAGGCATGTAGCAAATATTATGTCTGTCCTACTTGCTGTGAGATACAATAGGGACCCAATAATTCCCCTATTTAATTTCTGATCAACAAGATTCCCATGTTCATCAGAGTCAACCACAACATTGGTAGCCTTGGGTATTTTCTTTGTTGAGGCATCTGACATCCCAAACCTTTTGATTAAATCCTTAGCATACTTGGATTGGGATATGAAGATGCAATCAGGCAAATGCTTCACTTGGAGGCCAAGGAAGTAAGAGAGTTCACCCATGCTGTTCATTTCAAACTTGGAATGCATTAAGTCAGAAAACCTTTTGTACAGTTTAGAATCAGTAGAGCCAAAGATAATATCATCTACATTAATTTGTACTAATAAAATTGTATCTTTATGATGCTTAATAAATAAGGTCCTATCTACAATGCCTCTAGAAAACTGATGTTCTAGAAGAAAGCTGGCTATGGTTTCATACTAAGCTCTTGGAGCTTGCTTTAAACCATAGAGAGCCTTATACAATTTAAAAACATAAGATGGATTAGTTGGAGAGATTAAACCTAGTGGTTGCTCCACATATACTTCTTCTTTGAGTTCTCCATTCAAAAATGCAATATTGACATCCATTTGGTAGACCTTGAACTTTTTGTATTCAACATATGTAAGGAAGATTCTTATAGCCTCAAGCCTTGCAACAGGAGAAAATGTCTGATCATAGTCAATGCCTTCCTCTTGCCTATATCCTTGAGCTACTAGCCTTGTCTTGTTCCTTATGATAATGCCTTGGGCATCAAGTTTATTTCTGAATACCCACTTAGTTCCAATGACTAGGTTATCTTTGGGTCTTAGAACTAAGTCCCAAACTCTACATATCTCAAATTGGTTGAGCTCCTCTTGCATTGACATAATCTAGAGTGGATCTTACTCTGCATCTTTTATAGATTGGGGCACAATTTGAGATATAAAGCAGGCATGCATAAATTCTTGGTTGAGTTGATGCCTTGTCTGCACACCTATAATATGTCTCCCATTACTTGAGATATAGGATGATCTCTAAGTATGACAGGATCAGTTGGTGGAGTTGGTTCAGCAATAGCCTGGGGAGTTAATTCTTCTTGTGGAATTATGTGGGCTTTTGTTGGTTTAATAACTATTTCAGTGAAATCATCTTCACTATTTTAGAGCTTTGTGGAGAGGTATGGGCATTAGCCTCATTGGTGAGATTCAACTCATTCAACTGCTCACACAAATACAGTACCTGAAAAGATTCACTGGTAGAAGAGTTCTTCTCCTTGCAGAACATGTTAGTCTCATCAAAGGAAATGTGTACAGACTCTTCTATTTTCATTGTAAATTTATTATAAACCCTATATGTCGTGCTGACTTGGGAATATCCTAGAAAAATTCCCATTTCAGCCTTGGCTTCAAACTTTCTAATATATTTCTTTTAATTATTGTGAATGTAATAAATAAAATCAAAAATCTTAAAGAAATATACTTTACGTTTCTTCCCTTTAAGTAATTCATAGGGAGTCTTGCCCTTAATCTTATGTATCAAACTTTTGTTTAGGACGTAGTTTGTTGTGCTTACAACCTCTGGCCAAAAGGATAGTGGCAAGTAAGCATCTGCAAGCAATGTGCCTGCAGCTTCAATTAGTGTTCTGTTTTTCCTTTCAGCTACCAAATTTTTTTGAGGAGTTCTAGGAGCAGAGAAACAATCTCTAATACCTTCATCCTCACAAAATCATTGCATGGGAAGAGACTCAAACTCAGTACCATGATCACTTCTTATCAATGCAACTAGAGTAGAGTACTCAATCCTTATGCTCTTAAGATAATATATAATAACTTTGAAGTTATCTAACTTGTTCCTCAAGAAGAACACCTAAGTGAACCTTGATAAGTCATCTACAATCACTAAGGTATAAGATTTCCCTCCTAGGCTTTGTACAATAATGGGTCCAAAAAAGATCCATGTGGAGAAAATACAAAATCATAGGTGAATCACTTTTATTAATGGCTTTGAATCTATTTTTAATTTGCTTGCCTAATTGACAAGCCCTGCAGAGGCCTTCCTTCTTGTAGGGAACAGAAGGCAATTCTCTAACAAGGTTGTCCCTAGATTGCTTGACAATGTATTTTAAGTTAACATGACCTAATCTCTTATGCCAAAGTTCATTATTATTATTAATTTGGTTGAACATGCATATTTCAGACCTAACAACTTAAAATTTACTATGTAAATGTTTCCTACTCTAGATCCAGTTAAAATAATCTTGTTATCAAAAGAAGAAATAATGCAAGGGGATTTATCAAAAGATACCTGAAACCCTTCATCACAGAGTTGACTAATGGAAATCAGGTTGTGCTTTAATCCACTTACATAAGCAACTTTCTTGAATGTGACAACTCCAATCTTTACATCTCCATAGAATTTAGTCTAGCCAAAGTTGGAGTCACCAAAAATAACTTTTGGACCTAGCTTGGACTTGTAGTTGGATAGATTATCCTTGCTGCCAGTCATATGTTTTGAACAACCACTATCTAGATACCATTGTTCCTCTGTGGTAGGATAGTCTTTCACCTACACAAAAATAGATTATATATTCTTTGACTAGGTTACCTTGGGTCCTTGTTGATTTACATAACTAAAGCTGGAAATATATGAATATTCAGTTTGACTTTTATAACCTAAAGGATGATATTTTCTTGGTGAATTAACCATTGGTTAAAAAGATTAATGTTTTGTCTAGGTTGATTGAAAATCCGGTTGGAATTAAAGTTTTTATTATTATAAGCTGGGGTAGACGAATTCTAATACGTTCGTCGATCTGAGGTCGACGAACGGGGTTGAGTTCATCAAACTCCACTAAGAGAATGAAGGTATTCATTTTCTGAGCCCCAATTTCGTCGATCTCTGGTCGACGAACCATACTAGTTTCATCGATTGCAATTCAGAGAATAGTTATAGTTAAAGTTTGCATTCGGAGTTCGTCAACTTGAGCTCGACGAACTGTATACATTTCTTTGATCTAAGTTCGACGAAATCTGCTGAACATTATTTTGGTTGTTATTTTTCTTACTCTTTCTTTTTCTTATTCTTGTGTTTAAGCTCTGTTTGAATAACATTGTTATTTTCTATTTTTCCTTACCTTTTTCAGAAACAAATTTTATGGGAGTTGATAAAATGTTTTTCTAAATAGGTGGGGGTTGGCCTTATGAAGCACATAAGCCCAGCTTGCCATTAAGTCTTGCATTCATTGTGCTTGTGATGTTCATCATTTTGATGCTTTTCCCATTTAGGGATTCTTCAAGTTGCCTTGCCTCAGACAATTCAGTCTTTAATTTAATGATTTGTTCATTAGCTAAGGTGATTTCATCCTTTAATTTGTTATTTTCTGACAACAGGTTTTCTTGTTCAAATACTTTCTCTCAAAGTTGCTTAATTTCTTTCTCAGAATTTATTAAATCAAAACATAAGGACTTGAATTCAGTTTTAAATTCTTCTGAATAAAAATCAAAAGAAGATAATACATGATCCTCTTCAAATAGAGGTTCTTCAGTGTCTGATTGGTCAGCTTCAGAATGGGTGCTTGATGCATCAATAGCCATCAAGCATATCTCCTTGGCCTTTGCTTCCTCTTCATCTTTACTGGAGCTGGAAGATTAAGATTCTTCTTCAGTGTAACTCCAGGTTTCAGCAACAAAAACTTTCTCCTTTCTTTTATGCTTGCTAGAGGAGGGCTTACTGTAATGCTGTTTCCTAGTCTCCTTTTCTCATCTTCTATCCTTCTTCTGAGTCTCTGGACACTCAGAGATGAAGTGTCCAGGCTTCCTATAGCTAAAATAAACCACTTCTTTAGTTGGTGTTTTTTCGTACCTGGGTTTCTCATCTTGCCTTGATGACTTTCTCCTGAAGTCCCTCTTACCCATTTAGTAGAATCTCTTGGCTAAGAGACTTAGTAATTCTTCATTGACTGTTATGGCTTCTGATTCTTCATTAGCTTTGAATGTTATACTTTGCACCTTTTTCCTAATGAAGGAGTCTTCTATTCTGCAGCCTCTCTTGACTTTATTAATTGCTCATAAGACTTAAGCTTGCCAAGGAGAGATTCTATGGAAATCTCATTCAAGCTGTTGGCTTCCTTGATAGGCCAGATCCTGGAATCCCAAGTGATGGGGAAGCACATTAGAATTTTGTCATTTATCTCAGTCAATTATATGTCTTTATCCACGGTTTTTGCTCACTGATGATAACACTTAGTCTGTTATACATATCAACCACTGATTTTGATTCTTCCTTTTTTGAAGTTCTCATACTGTGAGATGAAGTTGGATCTTCTATCCTTTCTCTCATCAGCTGAACCTGCCACCATCTAGATTAGAGAGTCCTAGATTTGTTTTGTTGAAGTGCATTCAGACACCTTTTGGAAGATATCATAAGACATGGTTTGATCCAGTATATTCGTAGCTTTTGCATCAACTATCTTGGCTTTCTTCTGAGCATCAGTCCACTCGGGTGGTGGAACTGTATGAGTGCTTGAAGTTGATGTGGATGCAGTCTTTGATGTAGGTTGAGGGGGTCCTGTCAAAATAGAATTAAAAATTTCTTCATCAATAGAATTCATATCAAGCTTGATTCTTGCCTTACAGATGACAAACTTATTTAAGTTGCGCACTGGAGGTCTGGTGCTTACATAGTCTTTGTTCTGTGCCATTGTGATAACAAAAAAGCTAAGAAAGAGGAAATCTTATCTAACAAGGATCTTGGTTCAAGTGTTAACTTGTGCAACCAAAGAAACACACCCTCTGATACTAATTGAAAGGTGGGGTTAGATCTGACTTACTCTAGAGGGGGGTGAATAGATTATTAAAATTTTGGCTATTTTTAACTTTTATATCAGAGTTAAAGTAGGTGATACCAATAATATATAAAGGGAAGAAAAAAGGATAAGCTAATCTATGTATCACACCCACAACAAGAACAAATAAAAAATGAGCACAATAAGACAACACAAGAATTTTATAGTGGTTCCCCAACTGGGTACATCCACTCTTCTACCACCCTGGTAGGAATCCACTAGTAGGTTTTGATCACGTGACTGCTATCATAATATCTATTTACAGGGAGATATTACAACCCTTTAGGCTTTTTATCAGGTGCCCAAAAACCAACCCAAGTCTTTTGATCTAGAGACTTGACAACCAAGTGGTTAAATTTTGAAGGGAGTTAAAACCCTTTTACAGGAGATGAGAGGAGGTGATGGTGACTTCTGTTTCTCTAATCAATAGAGAAGACTAGTGGATCATTGAGGTTTACAAAGCTCCCCCTGACAAGTTGAATGGTTCAGGAAGACTGGAGCTTTGCTTCAGGGTGTAGGTCTTCGGCCATATTTTATCAATAACCAGGAATCCAGTAGATAGATATTGAAAGAATGTCTCTGAAGATTCCATGCTCTAAAGATGAAGAAGACTCTTGATTTGTTATGGATGTTCTTTTTCAGATTTTAGGATTGACAAGGATGAAAGTAGATTGCACTGTGAGAGAGTTCTGAATAATCAGTCTAAGTATCTGTATTTTCTTGTGCTGTAACTTCTTTATTTGATTTCTATCTAGGTTTCTGTCTCTTGGGGCTGATGGGTCCTCGGCTGAAAAGAGAAAAAATCTTTTATATTCTGCAGTCCATTTCTCCTTTGAATTTTGAATTCTGTCATTAATTGTTGGCTGATCTGGAGAATACAAATGGCTGGAATATATACTTAAATGAGTTTCCCCAACTATCCCTAATAAAATAAGCAAGTAATTACCCTGATGAATACCATAATTAATACTGCCAATAACGGCTATATTCAAAGGAATATGAGCATTAATTACTCAGGAATATTACTGCTAAATAATATACAAATTAAGGGATAGAAGGAAGAAAATTTCTCATTCTGGAGAGGGATAGAAATCGTCGACCTCCGAACGGAATTCGTCGACCTGCGTTCCAAGATCATCGACCTGAGAATTCCAGTTCGTCGACCTGAGCTCTACGAACTGTATTTAGAGACTAACTTGCAAATTCTGTGCACTGAGTTCGTCGAGCTGAGAATCTATCTGAAAGAATCGATCGTCGACCTGAGCTCGAATATCGTCGAGCTCAGCTCAGAGAGAAATAACTCTGAGTTTGTTGATCCGTGATCGACGATCATCGAGCTGAGTTTGAAGAACTTCAAACTAAACAATCTATTCTCTGAATCTTCTAAGTCTGAGTCTTCTAAGGTCCTCTACTAGCGGTCCAAGAAGTTTAAACCTAATGACTTAGCCTAAACTCTAGGATTCAAAGAATTGACCATGTCTATACAAGGTGGGTCAGACTTATCCTAATTTAGTGAACCTAGACCAAATTCAACTAGGGATCCAACACAAGGCGCACCTAAGGGAGAGCTGGTGAGCTCATTCTGTTAAAGGAAGTGACATAACGTGAGTCATTGCTGGTCGAAGGATAAGGCTTGATTCTAGTGCGGGCAGAAGGGGCACCTGAATTCTTCATGGCCCCACGCTCAGCCCCCACTACTGCCTGCCCCGCTCCTGGATCTGCCGGTGCCACCAAATAAGGACAAAGGGAAAGTAAAGCTAAATGTGGTGACCAGAGAGGAATTTCAGACCTCTACCTAAGTGATATCAGGTTAGATTCTAGTTTAACTTTTACTTTCCATTATTGTCCATGTTTTCGTTTGTTTAGTTATTTGTGCTATAGTTTTAGGTGAGTTTTAGGTGAAGAATAAGTGGGTGCATGTTCTTTTTGATTTGGGTGCCACCCATTCCTTCGTGGAGCGAAGTTTTTTAGATAAACATCATTTGAACGTAGATCAATTAGGTATTTCCTTCAACGTCAAGCTTCCCTCCGGAGATCTGGTGATATCCAATCAAGGAATTCAGAGATGCCCTATTTGTCTAGGCAATTTCCTTGCTTTTGTGGATTTGATGGTGTTGGATCTGGCAGATTTCGATGTGATTTTGGGTATGGACTGGTTGTCCAAGTATGATGTGGTAATCCAGTGCAAGGCAAAGCAACTAGACTTCAAGATGGACAACGTCTAACCTATGAGTGTCTATAGATTTCAGTACAAGGGTTCCCTCATTATTTATGCGGTACGTGCTTATCGAGCTCTAGAGTCTTGTTGTGAGGCATATCTTGTGTCTATTTCTTCTTTGGAAACAGTTTTTGTTACACCACGTCTTGAGGATATCTCGGTTGTGCAAGAGTTTCTAGATGTCTTTCCAGATAGCCTTCTAGGACTTCCTCCTGAGAGAGAGGTGGAGTTTGTGATAGAACTCGAGCGAGGTACTTTCCCTATTGCTATGGCACCGTACTGTATGGCTCTGCGTGAGTTAGAAGAGTTGCACACTCAGCTGGATGAGTTGCTGCAGTGTGGTTTTATTAGGCTGAGTTCTTCCCCGTGGGGTGCCCCAGTTTTGTTCGTAAAGAAGAAAGACGATTCCATGAGGCTCTGCATAGATTATTGGGAGTTAAAATAGGTAACCATCAAGAACGTATTTCCATTGCCTCAGATTGATGATCGATCTGATGAGTTGTGGGGATGTGTTGTGTTTTCGAAGATTGACCTTTGTTCAGGCTACCACCAGTTGAGGGTCCGTGAGGCTGATATACTACAGACGGCTTTTTGTTCCCGGCACGGGAATTTTGAGTTCTTTGTGATGTACTTTGGTTTGACAAATGCTCCCTCTGCTTTCATGGACTTAATGAATAGAGTGTTCAAAGATTTCTTGGACTGTTTTTTTATTGTGTTCATAGATGACATTCTCATGTATTCCCGCAGTGTTGAGGAGCATACTCAACACTTGCGTTTAGTTTTGTCAACCCTGAGAGAGCACAAACTCTATGCCAAGCTTAGTAAGTGTGAATTCTGGTTACCCCAGGTTTCCTTTCTGGGCCATGTTGTGAGCAAGGACGGTATTTTTGTAGACCCGACAAGAATTTTTGCTGTGATGGAATGGAAGAGACCTTCTACTCCTAAAGAGATTAGGAGCTTCTTAGGTTTGGCCGATTATTATAGAAGATTCATGGAAGGGTTCTATTTGCTTTATGCTCCTCTAACTAGACTTACACAAAAAAACATCGCGCTCATTTGGAGCGATAAGTGTGAAGAAGCCTTCCAAGAGTTGAAGAAGAGATTGTGTACTGCTCAAGTTTTAACTTTGCATACTAACGAAGTCGAGTACGCTGTGTATGTGGATGCATCACACATTAGAATTGGATGTGTTTTTATGTAAGAAGGAACGGTGATCGCGTAAAGATCAAGACAATTAAAGATTCATGAAAGAAACTATCCTACGCATGATTTGGAAATTTCTGTTGTAATCTATGCGCTGAAGAGTTGGAGACATTTACTATGTGGCGCGATGTGCAAGATTTATACAGACCATAAGAGTTTGAACAACGTCTTCACTCAGAAGGAGCTGAATCTGTGCCAGCGTAGGTGGTTAGAGTATGTGGCTGATTATAAAGTGGAGATCAATTACCATCCAGGAAAGGCTAATGTAGTAGCCGATGTCTTGAGTAGGAAGTCCGCCAAAATCTTCAATCTATCTGTGCAATCCTTGGTGGAAGAATTCTTGTTGATGGACATTGAAGTTGGGAGTAGTACTGTGCCTGCTAGTTTGGATGTAGAAGAGCTCTCTTGGATTTCCCTTAATAAAGTGCACCAGAAGGATGACTCTGATTTGTTGTATCTCTAGAATAGAATTGAGAAGGGAGAGCTACTTGATTTCTCTTTGGATGAGTTAGTTACTCTGAAATATCAGGGTAGATTTTGTATCCCTGCTGTTGATGACATTCGGGCTAAGATTTGTAATGAAGCTAAGTGTTCCAGTATTGCCTACCATCCTGGCTCCACCAAAATGTATAAAGACTTCAAGCAAATTGTTTGGTGGTCAGGAATGAAGAATGATATAGTAAAGTTTGTGTAAGAATGTTATACGTGTCATAGTGTTAAGGCTGACCATAGAAGGCCTAGTGGTAAATTAACACCGCTTGATATTCTAAGATTGAAGTGGGAGAGTATTTCAATGGATTTCATCACCGGTTTACCAAAATCTCACCATGGGCATGATTCTGTTTGGTTGGTAGTTGATAGATTGACCAATTGTGCTCACTTTGTGCCCTTTAAGATTGGGTATTCTATGAAGAAGATAGCTGAGTTATACCTTGATGAAGTCATCAGATTACATGGAGTCCCTGTTAGTATTGTATCGGATCGAGACTCCAGATTTACGTCTCGTTTTTGAAAGAGTTTACAAGAGCGGTTGGGTACCGATTTAAGGTATTCCACCACCTATCATCCGTAGACAAATGGGCAGATGGAAAGGGTAAATCAGATCGTGGAGGATATGATCAAGTGTAACATATTGGATCACGGTGATGCTTGGGATGAGCGTCTCAGACTCATGGAATTTGCTTACAATAATAGTTACCAAGAGAGTCTGCAGAGTGCCCCGTTTGAGGCCTTGTATGGGAGGCGTTGTAGTACTCCTTTGTTTTGGGATAAGGTTGGTGAGAGACCATCACTAGGTTTGGAAGCCCTTGAAGAGATGAATTGTGTTGTAACTCATATTCGAGAGTAGCTCTGTGTAGCACAAGAGCATTATGAGAAGTATGCTAATCGATGAAGGGTCTATCTGGAGTTTTCCATTGGAGACTTGGTTTTTCTGAAAGTCTCTCCGATGCCAAGTGTTAAAAGGTTTGGATGGAACCACAAGTTAGATCCCCGATATGTCATACCTTTTCAGATTCTTGAGCGCATCGGAGTGTCAGCTTATAGGCTGGATTTGCATGCTACCTTCCTCGGTGTCCATGATGTGTTCCATGTAAGCCAATTGCGGAAGTGTGTTCGTAGTGATCGTCAAGTCCTTGACTCGGTGCCCCAGATTCTGCCCAACCTTTCGTACGTGGAAGAGCCTGTTCGTGTTTTGGAATCTCAAGAGCGAGTGTTTCGGAGAAAGACCATTCCCATTGTTAAGGTTCTCTTGCGAAATCAAGATGTTGAGAGGGCGATGTGGGAATTGGAGTCAGCATTAAGGGAATCTCATCCGCACCTCTTCTCTTAAATTCTGGTATGTCCCCGTGTTATTGGATGTATTTGATTTTCTCATTTTTGTTTGGTTATGGAGTTGTGTCAAGTTTCGGGACGAAACTTCTTTTTAGGGGGGTGACTGTAACACCCCCAATTTTTCGGTAATTATTTAAATCTATAATGACGAATTTATGGCCTCATGGCATTACTTTTAACATCGAGTTGATGATGCATCGCAGTTAATGTGTTTTCGCGTCTGTTCGGTCGAGTCTGCCAAATTAGTGAATCCCTGTTTTAAATGGAAAATTTCACGTAAGAAATTCAATTAATTAATTTTTGACATGCTCGTCATGTTTCATCGCGATCCGAGCGATTTTCGAACCACGGTGATTTTCTGAAGTTTTGTAGAATTTATGTTTTCCATAGACTTTGAAAATTTAGATCTCAAGAACGGCTCGTCGGATTTTAGTTTTGACTTCGTCATTGGGTTTGTAGCGTTAGAGTTAGCCTACGGTGTGAATTTCGTTTAATTTTGCGTGCGTTTGGGCCTTCATTTTGATCTCGTCTTTCCTTGTTCAAAAATATAAATATGATTATTATAATATTAAAGCACTATTCAAAATTTTCATTTTATATTCATCTCTATACTTTAATTATGGATATATTTGTAAAATCCACTATTCACCAGGACAAAAAGTAACTGTTCATGCAATTTAGTTCTCGAGTAATCTGTTTCATCTCGAGTAGTTCTGCTTTTAGTTCTCGAGTAATCTACTTCCTCTCGATTAATTCTGCTTTTAGTTCTCGAGTAATGTCTAAGCCCTTCCCGAGTAATTCTAAAAATTGTTCTCGAGTACTGTAGGTCCTTCTCGAGAACGCTAAGTTTGTTCTAGAGAAATCTCAGCCCCTTCTCAAGATATTCATTTCAGTCTGCATTCAGGCGCTATTTTGAGGGTTAAAATGGCGTCATATAGAAAATAGTTAATATAGATTTTGTTCGTCTCGACGAGATCTACAACTCCCGTGTTGATCACTTTTCGATTCGAGGCCATCTTAAGCATCTATTTTCGTTTCCCACGCGCCTGCGCATAAAAAAATTATTTTTATTACTATGACTATAATTATTAATACTACTAATCTTATTATAACTATTAAGTATATAAAGGCATTAGGTTAGAGAAAATCCTATTCATCTTCTCCAAGGGACTGAACCGAAACAAGAGCGGCGACTTCCTCCTGTTTGTGAATCTTCCGGCGGCCGTCGATGGTGCTCCGGTGCTCGAAATCTTAAACGGGATATATATCCGGAAAGCTCTCAACGAGAGCTATGCCATCGTGGTTAAAATTTTCCCTTTTCTTGAGTTTTCTTGTTAGGCTTTTTGGCCCTAACCTTTATTTTGGCCATTTTTGTTCAGATTTCGACACCCCCCGTCTTCTTTTGCCCCGATCTGCGACGAGGAATGGTTTGGAAAATTTTTCCTGTAAAATCAAGGCAAGTGGTGGCTTTACTCCCCTTTTTCCCTTCTTTCTCCTAATCTGCTGAAATTTCTAACTTCTTTTTGTCATTATCATTAATAACTTGTTGATTATAGTGCTGTCTTAATCCTTTGTTTAAATCCATTTGTATTATCAAGTTCTTGATTTCACTAGTCTAACTTGGTAAAGTGGTTTATGTTTTGAAGATGTGGTTGAATCTTTCTTTTTTAACCTTCCCTTAACTATTATGTAGGACGTGTTATAGTTTATATAGGATTGTAAATCCTTCCTTAAGGTCGATCAACCATTTCTTAAATCTAGAAATGTCTAGTAGAATTCGACGTGCCAAGTCTTGGTATATATATATATATATATATATATATATATATATATATATATATATATATATATATATATATATATTGGGTTTTCTTGATTGCAGGAGTTAGTGTACGAAACCACCTCTGCAATGTTTATTTCCTTTATTAGTACCTCGTGGAACTCTACTGGGTGTTTGGGAGTCTGCGGTGTATGGTGGAATGTATGAGTCTCCCTCAAAATTAGATGGATATTATATCTGTGAGGGTGTGTCCAGATGAGTGACCACCTCGCTTGTGTTTTTGGGTAGAGTTGACCACATGTGGCTAATAAAGTTTTGAGTATTCTTTCATATGATTTAATCATGTTTTCCACCCATTTAACCTTGTGCATCTAGTGCGATTTGTTATATGTGACGATTCACGTAAGTTCTATGTTTCCGATTTAGCTATTTTACTTATGTACTTTACCTCAGTACATGACCTTTGTTTAATTTTTGGCCTACTTTTCTGTCACTGCTTGTACCTTCTTGCTGAGGTGTTCTGTATTTGGAATGCCTCAGGTTCGGAGCTTTAGCAGGTAGTGGAGCTAGTTTTGGAGTTCCTATGCAGCAGTGTTGGCTGTGGTTTTCACCTCGCCGTTGTGAGGTAGTTTGTTGCTTTAGTTTGCTTACTTAGTTAAGACATACTTCTGTTTTATGTGGGTTCGTGTCAGATGGTTGACGCCCACAGGATAGTTGATTTTGGGATACCTTGTTAGCTGATAGTTGTTTTCTTTTTTATGGATTGGATTACTTGCTCTCTGGGATGTTTTATGTTAGGACTGCATGTTAGGTATTTTCAACTTATAAAACCCAATTATTAGTATATCATACATGTCATCTCTTTAAAAATGAAATCACTACTTTCTGGTTAGCGTAGAGACTTTTAGTTATACTTATAATAAATCTAGGGTCTTGCATAGCATGGGTTGTCCATTATGGGTGTTTACACTCATGTAGGATGTTTAATCTCATAAAAGAAATATTTTCCGCAGCATATAACTATTTTCCCTGTAGACTAGATAAGCCACTAAGCCGAGGGATACGGCTTACCGTTTAACTTAAACTGGATTTTTCTCTAAATAACTAAAAAATCTTTATTTATGTGTCAAGTAGGAGTCTTTCCTGAGTATCCGCAGTTATCCCCTATTGACGTGGCATCATGACACGTATTTTCCCTTACTCTGATATATCTTTAATGTGGAGAAAATGAGGGTAGTGAAAGAAGGGCCCATCGTAGAGAAATCCCTGCATAGGCCTATGTCCTATTATGCACGACCGAATCTAGAGGGTACATAATCAAGCATAGTTCGCTCTGCTATTGCTAATAATAATTTTGAACTAAAGCCTTGTATAATGTAAATGGTACAGCAGTATGTGCAATACGACGTACTTCAAGATGAAGATTCGAACGCGCATATAGCTAGCTTTCTTGAGATTTGTGAAACCTTCAAGATTAACGGTGTCACAAATGATGCTATTAGGCTAAGACACTTTCCCTTCTCCCTAAGACCAAGGCTAAGCAATGGCTGAACACTCTACCAAAAAACAACATCACCACCTTGAATCAACTAACTGAAGAATTTCTGGCGAAGTGTTTTTTGCCCGCTAAAACCGCAAAATTTTGGAACGATATCTTTGCCTTTGGACAAATAGACTCTGAAACCTTGTATGAAATCTGGGAAAGGTTTAAAGAACTCTTAATACCATGCACCCAACACGCACTGCCTGTATGGTTGCAGGTGAAGATGTTTTATAATGGGTTAAATAAAAGCACTAAGCAAATGATAGACACAGCTTCCGGTGGTACCTTAAACCACAAAACACCTGAAGAACCTCTTGAGCTTTTCGTGGGCATGGCCATGAACACATATCAATGGAATGTGCCTAGGTCCCGCCCGAAAAAACCTGTAGGAATCTTTTAAGTAGATAATGTCTCTCACCTAGCTCTGTAAGTGGAAGTTTTAAGTAAAAAGATAACAAAGATGACTGCTGCCTTTGCCCCTCAGGTATGGGAATCTGCAACTCCTGCTCCCGAGCAATTGGATTATGTTAATATTATGCCTAGAAATGCTTTTCATAATTTTTCTACTGCTAATTTTCCTGCTCCGGGATTCACTTTTCCGAATAGTTATAATCCCACTTAACGGAACCACCTGAACTTTTTGTGGAGTAATTCCTCGAATGCAATGCACCCTCCACCAGAAAATGATTTTTTTGCACCACCACCACCTCCTTAAAATTTCCCAAAACCTCCAAGCTTGGAGTAAATGTTTTCAAAATATATGAAAGTTAATGATGCGACTATAAGAACCCTCGCCGGAAGCGTTAAAAGTCTAGAGAATCAAGAAGGACAAGTCGCAAAAATTATTTTTGAGCGACCCACCGGGTCTCTTCCTGCCAACACCGAGCCCAGCCTGAGAGAGCAAGCAAAAGCTATAACACTTCGGAGTGGGAAGCAAGTTTCTGGTATGGTTTGTGAAGAGCTTGAGGCAAGCTCCGCCCCCATTTTAAAAAATCAACCCTCCGCTGAGGAATATTTTATCATTTCACCCTCCACTTAAGAAGAAGTTATCACCCCTCTCTCTATTATAGAGAAAGATCTCATTCCACCACCCATCTTTAAAAATGATCCAACTCCACCATACCCTTCCGAACTTAACAAGTAACGTCAAGATGATCAATACTCCCGCTTCCTAGAAATATTTAAGCAAATCCACGTAAATCTACCCTTCCATGATGCAATCTCCCAAATGCCGAAGTACGCTAAGTACCTTAATGACCTCCTAACTAATAAAAAGAAGTGAGAAAACTTATCGCATTTCTGATGAGTCCATATTTTATACTTAATTCCGGACTCATCTAGGCTTATTTTCTTGTCTTTGCACACCGTTTAGCGTCATTTGCACTCCTTTTGGTTCGCTACGGTTTTCCATGTCTTGTGCACCCTTTTTAGCCTATTTTTGTGTGTATGTGTATTTCATTCTTGCTATGATTATTATTGTTTGCTGTGGCTGCCACGATCGATGTCCCGTGCAGTTTTCCTGCAGGTTTGGGGATCATGAGGGCATTCGGGATAGGCGTTTCACTATTTTTTGGCAAAGGAGTCAGTGGTCGTGCGTTTTTACCCATGCACGACCATCGACCTCTTGGCGCACGATCACTGATCGCGCGCAGCCCGGCCTCATTTGTGAAATCTCTGTCTTGAACCTTCCGCACGATCACTTGCCATACCGCGCACGATCACTGCTCGTGCGCTGCCGGTCGTGCGCAGTCATGGCCCTTTTTACAAAGTTCTACCTGGCTATTTCCGCACGATCATCAGCATTGCCTCGCACGATCACTGATCGTGCACTGCTGATCGTGCGCGACCATTGATTTTCTGATGCAGGTCTACTGGTTGCTGGCGTACGGGCGCTGACCTTGGTCGCACACGACCACTGGTCGTGCGCCAGTGGTCGTGCGCCCTATTCATTCTGCTTTCTATAAATACGCAGGTTCCGCCCTAATTTCGGGAGATCGCCCCTTTCCGTGATTTTTCCGCCGTTTTCTGCTCCGAAGAGGGATTTCGCTGCCCTCCATCATCCTCCACCATAGGGAGGTGCTCCGGGCAAGCTTTCAACGCCAAATCAAAGCCGGAGCATCCTCTCGGCCTCCTCCTTCATCCCCAAGCTTCAAGCGGAGTTTTGACCGAGCTTTCTCCATCAAGCTAGGAGGAGCTGGAGCCGCAATCTACCGGGTCATTTCAACGAAGAAGACGGGTCCATTGGGAGTGAGTGACAGCCTCCTCTACCCCGGACGCAGTTGAGGACCGAGCTTGGACTCGGATTGACAACCCGGGATTCCAACCGTGAACCCTCATTAAGGCTTCGGACCCGGTCGATTTCGCACACTCCTCTTATGTTGTTGTTGATAGCTTAGTTTAATTTCTATGTATTGATGAAATATTTTTATTGATTAACATTTACTCTTATTCATGTCTTTGTGAGTTAGTGTAATTTTGTTATATTTACTTGAGGTGCGCCATATTCCATCCTCCACCATCCACCCTTGCCGCACTAGCAATTGCTAGTGGCGTGCGTTGCGAAGAGGTGCTTACGACCCTCATTCCGCCATTCTAACCACCTCATCCGCTAGACTACTCGTCCATCCGCCAAGCGATTCGGTGCATAGCGGCCCATGTAGTTTCCATCCCGCCTGGCGAAGCATCGCATAGCGGCATTGCATAGGAGTAGCTTGTAGATTTTATTTTCTGTTTCCGCAACCAACAAAACCCCCTTCGTTATTCCGACCCGAGGACTTCAATCTCAAGTCCTCCTCGACATTAACTCATCCCTTACTATGTTCTTCAAGAGACTGACACTCAGGGATTTATTCCCAAACTTTATTACTTGTGCGACCGGTGCGCTTGCCGTATTTTCCACGCATCAAGTTTTTGGCGCCGTTGCCGGGGAACACAGTCGTTTGAGTTTTTGAAGAGGTAGATACGAGATAGTTGCCCTTGTCCATTTGTTCATACCCTGTTTTGTCTTTATTTTAGTTTTTGAAATTGTTTACTTTATTTTTCCTGTCCTTTCCTTGTTTTCTTTTTTTTATATTGCAGATCCGAGTTGTTTTATTCTTGTGTGTAGTAATTTCCAGTAAATATTTCTGTTCACGATGGATTCTGCTGCCGAGTGCCGTATTTTTGACGCTTTGCGGAGTTGCATCGATGCCATGGCTGTTTCTAATGCCGAGCACTATTTTCGGTGTATTCTATGTCAAGGTGTGGGCCATATGTTGAAGGATTGCCCTCGCTTGTGCAAGCCTTCTACCTCTGTGGACGCATCCGCAGCAGTCCCCTGTTCGCGGGAGACTACTGTGGATGGGCCTACCAGGGTGTTGCCTGGCCCATACACTGACATGACGCACCTTGCTCGATCTTTGCCCGTTGAGATTATGGAAGAATCTCTCGCCGCATATAGTTCCTTCAAGGGTTCCTCAACCCCTTTTTACGAGCTTCTTTTGAGTGATCACTCTCACTCGGATGTTAGCCCGCAAGGAGTGGATCGGGAACTCATGGACGATCCTGTATGGGACGATGAGAGTGTTCCGGTCGTCGACAGGGTGGCATCTGCGGATGATGTTGCGAAGGGGCCTGCGCATTCTATGCCTGATTTTGAGAGCAGCTTTGCCCCTACGCAGTATTTATCGGAGTTTCCTACTCCTTTTTCTTGTGAGTCGGCTGATGAGGCCGTTATTGTGGATGATTCGGTGCCCGAGGTTGCGCCGAAGTGGGATGAGGATTCTACTATCTCCGACGGAGAATGTGGATCTTTGGACCACTATGACGCACCCCGGTGGGACGAGGAGTATTACCTTTCGGATGCGGAGGTTTGCACCTCCCTATCTGACGAGGCGGTCCCCCTTTCCACCGCGGACTTCGAGTTCTCTGATTCTCCCCAATACGACTCATATGACAATGACGATGATCATTGTTTGGATCCTGCTGGGGGTGATACCGGGATCACTCCCCCGATTTCTGATTATTTTTGTCCTTCTTCTCTTTTATTCCTTGATCCCCCTTCCATATCTGAGCCTGTGTGGGTTGATTCTCCGCTGGTGTGCTGGGATGACGATGAGCCTTGTGCTCAAGCCGTTGACTCCTACGCACCTGTGTGGGATGACCCCTTGCTAGGCAAGGATTCTTTTTGTGATGAGATGAGCGAGGACCAGGTCGCCTCCTCATCTTATTTCCTGCTTCCTCTACCTGAGCTTTTCAGGTATTATTATCTAGGTAGAGGGGTAACTGTTCTATCACCGTATCGGTACCCGTTACCGCAACGGATATTAGGACAGTTGTCTGTGCACTTTTCTTTTCATAGGCCCATTAGCTAGAACTTTTCTTTTGCTGAATAAGTCGTGCTGGGATGACAATAACCCCAGTACTTATCTTTCATTTTTTGCATTTTTATTTCCATGTCTATTTTATTTTAGCATTTCTTTATGTATATTTTTCTTTTGTTTTTGCGGAGCTCACCCCTGCAGGTTTCCATTGCGAATTCATTCTGGCGGGGTTGTGATTCTTCGTTTGGCAGGTCTACTGCTACTTTCCACGCGTCTTCTGGTATGCTCACTAGCTGGGCATTGGGTAACCTCTCCCCTTTTCTCCTTTTGATTTTAATTCAATATCATATGCTATGTTGTTTCGTGTAGTTTAAGTCTGGGGGAGAGCATGTTTACCTTTTGCACGTGCACATTTCTTTTGCATACTAGAAGCTTTTCGTATTTTATTTTATTTATGTTCATTGCATCGCACACCACTGCACCCACATGAGCGCGAGCTTAGCTGTTAGCGTGCCACGAGTTGAACTTATATCTTTGTTAGATTTGGAAAATTTCTGTGTTAGTTTAGGATTGTGCGACGGAGTAAAATGTTGGCCTTGCTGTGTTTCTAGTCAACTGCTCTCGTTTTGTATAGAAATTTATGTAGATTTAATTTTTTTCGTATGCTTATAGTTCTATATTTTTCTATTTGCGTAAATATTTCTTATTCTACTCAAAAGTTGGTGAATCCAGTGTGAATCAAACGGTAGCATAGGAATGTGTGTAGCCGCCACTAGACTCGTATTGCTTGAGTCGGGAGGAAGGATTATCTTTCTTGGTTGCTAAGAACTTGCCCCAAGCTATCCTTGAAGCATTGGTACACGGTTAGTCTAGCGTGAGAGTGATGTAGGCCACCTTTTGGCTCGGTTGAGCTTTGTACCCATTCCTAACATCGCCCTTGCTAGCCCCTTTGTGCCTACCCTTCCTTTTGATTCAGCTCCACTATATTCGCCAAAGCCTCATAGCCGATCCTAGTCACACACCCAATTCGAGCTTTAGTAGTTTACATTTTATGTTGGGTTGTGATGTGGTGATTCGTATTTGTGATATGTGGTTGTGCCCAAAAGAAAAATGTGCTGATTTTGTAAAAAGAAAATGAAAATATTTAAAAGAAAAATATTTGAAAAAGAGAAAAAGAGAAAAGAAAAAGAGAAAGAAAAAGTTTGATTGAAAATCTTTATTTGAGATTATTTGGATTTGGAGTAGGCGGTGCACACACCCATTTAGTAAAAGTTAAGTCTGGGGGTGTGGTGCACCCGTGTTTATTTTGTGGGCAGCGGGTAATAGTTTTGAACGTTGGCTCATTTGGGTTAGGTGCATACCCTTCATGTTTATCCTTGTTTTCCTCACCGTAACCCAAGCCCCATTATTACCCGAAGTCCTACGGACTTGCGCTTGAGTTGACTAGTGTCGTGGAGAGAGTGCGAACGGGCAAGCGTAAGGTTTCCGACATTGGTGGATTCCTTTGGAGGTGATCCCAAACCCCGGTCTTCAGCAATGCTCACCTTAGTGGCCTGTCTACTTTCTTCCTGCGTAGGACCAGATGATTCACCGTGATTCCACTTTTGAGTAATAATAAATTTTTGTTACGCATTGTGAAAAATATAAAATATTTTGTATACTTAAAAATTTCCTCTGCTTTATTTTTATGCACGCGAGCATGCGACTTCGCATGGTACTCCGTTTTGCAATTTCTTTGTTAGCTAGTTCATTTTCTCCGTCTGCTTAGGTTTTGTTTGCTCGGGACGCACAAACGGTTAAGTCTGGGGGTGTGATGAGTCCATATTTTATACTTAATTCCGGACTCATCTAGGCTTATTTTCTTGTCTTTGCACACCGTTTAGCGTCATTTGCACTCCTTTTGGTTCGCTACGGTTTTCCATGTCTTGTGCACCCTTTTTAGCCTATTTTTGTGTGTGTGTGTGTGTATTTCATTCTTGCTATGATTATTATTGTTTGCTGTGGCTGCCACGATCGATGTCCCGTGCAGTTTTCCTGCAGGTTTGGGGATCGTGAGGGCATTCGGGATAGGCGTTTCACTATTTTTTGGCAAAGGAGTCAGTGGTCGTGCATTTTTACCCACGCACAACCATCGACATCTTGGCGAACGATCACTGATCGTGCGCAGCCCGGCCTCATTTGTGAAATCTCTGTCTTGAACCTTCCGCACGATCACTTGCCATACCGCGCACGATCACTGCTCGTGCGCTGCCGGTCGTGCGCAGTCATGGCCCTTTTTACAAAGTTCTACCTGGCTATTTCCGCACGATCATCAGCATCGCCTCGCACGATCACTGATCGTGCACTGCTGATCGTGCGCGACCATTAATTTTCTGATGCAGGTCTACTGGTTGCTGGCGCACGGGCGCTGACCTTGATCGCGCACGACCACTGGTCGTGCGCCAGTGGTCGTGCGCCCTATTCATTCTGCTTTCTATAAATACGCAAGTTCCGCCCTAATTTCGGGAGATCGCCCCTTTCCGCGATTTTTCCGCCGTTTTCTGCTCCGAAGAGGGATTTAGCCTCCCTCCATCATCCTCCACCATAGGGAGGTACTCCGGGAAAGCTTTCAACGCCAAATCAAAGCCGGAGCATCCTCTCGGCCTCCTCCTTCATCCCCAAGCTTCAAGCGGAGTTTTGACCGAGCTTTCTCCATCAAGCTAGGAGGAGCTGGAGCCGCAATCTACCGGGTCATTTCAACGAAGAAGACGGGTCTATTGGGAGTGAGTGACAGCCTCCTCTACCCCGGACGCAGTTGAGGACCGAGCTTGGACTCGAATTGACAACCCGGGATTCCAACCGTGAACCCTCAATAAGGCTTCAGACCCGGTCGATTTCGCACACTCCTCTTATGTTGTTGTTGATAGCTTAGTTTAATTTCTATGTATTGATGAAGTATTTTTATTGATTAACATTTACTCTTATTCATGTCCATGAGAGTTAGTGTAATTTTGTTATATTTACTTGAGGTGCGTCATATTCCATCCTCCGCCATCCACCCTTGCCGCACTAGCAATTGCTAGTGGCGTGCGTTGCGAAGAGGTGCTTACGACCCTCATTCCGCCATTCTAACCACCTCATTCGCTAGCCTACTCGTCCATCCGCCAAGCGATTCGGTGCATAGTGGCCCGTGTAGTTTCCATCCCGCCTGGCGAAGCATCGCATAGCGGCGTTGCATAGGAGTAGCTTGTAGATTTTATTTTCTGTTTCCGCAACCAACAAAACCCCCTTCGTTATTCCGACCCGAAGACTTCAATCTCAAGTCCTCCTCAACATTAACTCATCCCTTACTGTGTTCCTCAAGAGACCGACACTCGGGGATTTATTCCCAAACTTTATTACTTATGCGACCGGTGCGCTTGCCGTATTTTCCACGTATCAATTTCACACTAAAAGCTGAGTGCTCTACGGTCTTGACAAACGGTTTACCAAAGAAGATCAATGATTCAGACAGTTTTTCTATTCTGTGTGTCTTCTCTGATCTTTTTGTCAAGCACGCATTGGCTGACTAAAGTGCGAGTATCAACCTAATGCCCCTCTCATTATTCAAGAAGTTTGGAATTGGTAGCCTCAACCCCACGCGTATGAGTATCCAACTTGCTGATAGATCTGTTAACTTCTCGTCAGGAATAGTCGATGAAGTCTTAGTTAAAGTCGACAAATTCATTTTCCCGATGGATTGTGTCATATTGGACATCGAAGAAGACGTCGAGGTTCCCTTGATCCTTTGCCCACCCTTCCTTTCCCCCTCCCGAGCCATCATTGACATAAGCAATGGTAAGCTCTTCCTACGAGTAGGCGACGATGAAGTGTCCTTCTCTATAACCCCCTCAATGAAGAATACCCTAGAGAATGACGAATCCTGTTTTTTCTTAGATGCCTTAGGTGAAGAATCTTTCTACTGCTTTTCTGAAAGTGAAAATATATTTTCTGATTTTTTTCCTTCCTCTACTATTCCAATTGAATTTCTGCAAGAAGCCGCCATGCCCACAAGCTCCACCCCTTTATATTTTTCGTATAAAGAAAAACTCTATGAAGACATTGTTTTTGAAAACGAAAGAATTTGAAAAACATCATATGAAGAATCCCCTACCTTAGAATTAAAGGAACTACCCGAACATCTTAGGTATTCCTTCTTAGAAAAGGACTCCAAGCTACCAGTAATAATTTCGGCC
Source organism: Platanthera zijinensis (assembly GCA_039513925.1). Taxonomy (NCBI): domain Eukaryota; kingdom Viridiplantae; phylum Streptophyta; class Magnoliopsida; order Asparagales; family Orchidaceae; genus Platanthera; species Platanthera zijinensis. The sequence goes on along the minus strand of CM077081.1, from coordinate 160,254,394 downwards.
TACCTGACTAAAGTACAAAATGATAAACTCCTACTAGTATTATGTAAACAACGCCGAGTTATTTCCTGGCAGATATCTGATATCAAGGGCATAAGCCCATCTTTCTGCACCCACAAAATCCTAATGGAAGATAATTTGCGTAATTCAATTCAACCTCAGCGCCGTATAAATCCAAATATGAAAGAAGCCGTAATGGGAGAGGTTATGAAACTCTTAGACGCAGGAATTATCTATCCTATATCTTATAGTAAGCGGGTTAGCCTAGTCCAGGTAATGCCAAAAAAGGGAGGGATAACTATAATTAGTAATGAAAATAATGATTTAATCTCGGAATAGACGGTGACGGGGTGGCGAATGTGTATTGACTATCGTAAGTTAAATAACGCCACCAGCAAGGACCACTTCCCCATGTCGTTCATCGATCAAATTTTAGAGCCATTCCAGTGGCGAAGGACGCTCCGGTTAGTGTATTAGTACGGAGGTTCATTGAGCAGTTTGTGCGTTATAACGGGGTGCCCAAGACTATCGTTTTGGATCGGGATGGGCGGTTTATATCCAGGGAGTGGAGGTCAGTTAAGGCCCATATGGGTTATCGGTTGACATTCAGCAAAGCTTTTCACCCTCATACCGACGGGCAGACAGAGCGCACCAACCGTACACTGGAAGATCTTTTGTGCCTGTTTATTTTGGACCGTGGCGAGCCTTGGGAGAGATTGCTTCCACTGGTCGAGTTTTTGTACAACAATGCCCATCAGTCCAGTATAGGTATGGCTCCATACGAGGCATTGTATGGAAGGAGGTGCAGGACCCCACTATCATGGGTTCAGGATGAGGATCCGCAGGCACTGGGCTCGGAGTTTGTGGGGGATATAGATGCTCATATTAAATTGATCCGGGACAGGATGCTAGAAGCCCAGAGCAGGCAGGCCAAATATTACGATGCGAGACATCGTCAGGTGGAGTTCCAGGTGGGAGACCGAGTTTTCTTGAAGATACGGCCGATGCACCGAGTCTCGCGGGTTTGCGGGCGGAAGAAGCTCAGTCCGAGATATATGGGGCCTTACAGGATCCTGGAGCGGAGCTGACCCTTTGCTTAAAGACTGGAGCTACCGCCGGAGTTAGCGGGATTGCATGACGTCTTCCACGTCTCCTCACTACGGAGGGCTCTGCTACGCCCTGAACAGCCAATTTCCTCGGCAGACGGCCCGGTGGCCTCGGATCGGTCAGTCAACTTGGAGCCTATCAGGATCGATGACACAGCAGTGCGGGTCTTGCGACGTAAGAAGGTTCCGTTAGTTAAGGTCCTGTGGAACAATCTTGGGCAGGAGGAGTATACATGGGATCCCAAGGACTTGATGCGACAAAAGTATCCGGAGCTTTTCAGTCAGGTATACCTCACAACCCCTCTTGACAATCAATTTTCTTTCCTGTTTTAAACCAATAGGACTGAAATTTCAAGAATAGGGGCTAATATTTTGTTTATTGGGGTATATACCTAGTCAATGGGACGAATTGGTCTTAGATTTGACTATCACCTTCAAACCGCACATAGCAAACGTGTCGTAGAGATGTAAATCTTTCAACTCTCAAGGGATGTTACAAGCTTTTTTCTCCCGATAGGAACCCCCGTAGGCTTAACCTTGATTTCGGGGACGAAATCTTTGTTTTGTTTATTGGGATTTGTAACATCCCATTTCCAACTAGACCCCTAGAAGTGGTTTTGTCATAACAGAACCCTAGGAAACCAAGGAATTGAAGTTTATCGATCAAGATTTCGAGTCAAGGGGTGGTCACGCCCGTGACCGACCCGTCATGCCCGTTACATAGGGCGTGACCCCTTCGACGATCGTCGACCTCAAAAAGACGATCGGCGAGCTCAGAAATTTCAACATGGGCCTGGCACGCCCGTAACCAACCCGTCACGCCCGTGACTTTGGAATGGCGTTGAGTGAGCTGAGCTCACTCAACGATGTAGTCTGGATGGCGTTGAGTGAGCTTAGCTCACTCAATGCCATAAGATAGACGGCGTTGAGTGTACAGACTTCACTCAACTTCATCTGGTGTTGTCTGGATGGCATTGAGTGAGCTGATCTCACTAAACACTGTAGACTGGATGGCGTTGAGTGAGCTTAGCTCACTCAACGCCATAAACTAGACAACATTAAGTGCACGGACTGCACTCAACGCCGTCTGCTGAGGCCTAGAATGGCGTTGAGTGAGCTGAGCTCACTCAATGCCATAGTTTGGATGGCGTTAAGTGAGCTTACCTCACTCAATGCCATAAGCTAGACGGCATTGAGTGCATAGACTGCACTCAACGCCATCTTGAGTAGGCTCGATGGAGTTGAGTGAGCAGAGCTCACTCAACGCCATAATCTAGAAGGCGTTGAGTGAGCTGAGCTCACTCACTTCCATTGTCTGGGAGGGGCATTCTGGATGGCATTGAGTGAGTAGAGCTCACTCAACGCCATATTCGGGATGGCGTTGAGTGAGCAGAGCTCACTTAACGCCGCAGCATGGATGGCGTTGAGTGAGCATAGCTCACTCAATGCGGTAGTTTGGATGGCGTTGAGTGATCTGAGCTCACTCAACACCATTTTACTTAGAATTTTCTGGTAGGATTTTTGGTTGTGTGCTGGTTCAGCTGAACAGGGCCAGTCTAGATGGTGGGCCCGAATGCATCATTAGGCCGTTTCTTTTAATAAGACCCAATTAAGTCTTATTTTAAAAAAGTGTAGACCGGTCATGCCACGTGGATGTCGGTTTTGAAAGCTAGGAGGAGCCACGGCCATGGCCGGAAACCGACGATCACAGCCATCAATGACACTTGATGTCGTGGCCTTTCCCCATCCTCTTTAATGGCTGTACTCAACTCCTCTAGGGAAGAGGAGTTTCCAGCCGTTGGCATACTGGACAAAGCCGTTTCAGCTCCCCCACCACCATGGCCGACCCAAGCTTTAATTGACCATTAATGGACATTGAAGTTTTGGCCTTTCCCCTCCTAAACCGAGCCCTTAAACATCATCAGAGACCCAAGAGGAAGGTTTCCCAGCCTTTACTTGAAGCTTTCGAGCCCTCCCACCGTGCTATTGAAGAATTCTGGCGACGCCACCACCGCGCTAATGGCTTTCCGTCGATCTGCACGCCTCCAGCCTGCAAATAAGGTACTCCCCTCCTCTCTCTCTACGGGTAGATCTTATCCTTCTTTAGGATTAAGAATCAGGCTCAACTGAGCCCAATCGGGGGGGGGGGGATCTTCTCTTCCTAGTTTTCCCGCAAAATACTAGTGTTCGGGTTCGCCGGATTCTGCCTATCTGACGGCCGCGCCGCCGCCCGGCGATGGCCACCACCTCAACGGTGGTGGTGGTGGCGGTGGCTGGCCAGGGAGGAGGCTGGATGGCTGGCGGAACAAAATAATATCCACTTTAGAAAATTTATGAAAAATACTTAGAGGATTTATATGAAGAAATGGAAACATATAATTTGTAGCCCATGGGTCTACTTCTATTTTAAAATTGATTTGAGTCAATTTGGTCAACTGGTTTGACCAGGGCACCCCTTTTGGTGGGATCTATACCTAGAGCTTGGCAGAGACTAAAAGGTGTGCCCACCCTTCATCCCTGGACCAAATGATCTGAAATTTGGGCAGGGAGTCTACCCTAGCTATACCTAGGGCTTGTACAAAAATGGGAATTTTTGGAGAATGTTTTTCTATAGTTTTTAGAAAAATTTAATAATCTTACGGTAAAATAATTAGATGGCATAATGACTTCCAAACCCTCCCAAATTTTGATGAGTGGTCCCTAGGTTCATCATGAGGCTCTGTATAATTTTTCATCTCAGTTAGAGATGTTTTAGATGGGAGATGGACAAACCAAAGCTTTGCCTTATAAGGGGTTTTTAGGTCAAAAGTGCACTTTGAGATTGGAGTGGCCAGATCACCTCAACAGAGGCTGAGCTTTTGGCCACTGACTAGGCATGATGCCTAGCACCCTCTCGTGGATTTTGAGGTGGATTGGGGTAAATTTTCCCTAGGACCCAATGTCAAACCCTAAGTATGGTTCTAGGTGGTTTGTGAAGGGCAAGTGGTCAAATGACCTGGTTATGATCTGAAACTTGGTAGATAGAATTCTAAGGTAGCTAGAATCCTCTTGTAGAAATCCAAATGGATTTTAAAGTAAATAATTCCCTCAAAACCCTAACCCTAGTTTTGGGCACAAAACTTGTAGAGATAAAAAATATCACTAAAACTCACTGAACAGTGATGGGATTTGGGTAGAGTAGTTTTTAAGGTTAGTACAAGCTCTGGAGATTTTATTATGAATTTAGGATATTTATTTTGGATACTTCATTAACAATTTAGTAGTTTGTGTCAGTTGCTTAGGAATTTATTATGGATAAAATACTTTCTGAAAATTGATGAACTTTAGGCAGAGGACTCTTTATTATGTTTTAAAGCTCGTGAATTTTTATGGGATTTTTAGAAGTTTAATTCTAAGGCTTGTTTCATTAAGTGTTGTTTCCCATAAAAACTTAATTAAATCTATTTTGGTGTCTAGCAAGCCTGTAAAATTATGATCTTTGCACAATGACTTTTTCTGTACCATATTAATATTCAGTAATTTTTCGATAATTTTATGATGAGTAATTTCAGTACTTCCTTCTTTACATAGGATTAATGGGATTATAATTGATAAATAAATTCGAGGCTAAATACTTTCTGTAAATCATGAAAATTATTATTTGAAGATATCTTGCTGTTATTTAGTGATCATAATTTTTGGGTGGTCATTACTTGAGAAAATAATGTAGTTCATGTTTAAAATTACCCATGGCCAATCTTTTGGGAAAATTAAATAAATATCAGATTAATTAGGAAAATTATAAATTTCTGGATTTAGGTTAATTATATCATGATAGACCTCCAGTAAATTTTATAGGAGATTTGGAAGAAAATTTGGGGGTACTTCCCCTTGTATACCTCATATAGCTTAGAATGGTCTGCATATAGTAAAACTGCAGAAACTGAATTAGAGTGGGTAATGAACTTGGGGAGATGGAATTTTGGTAGTTTGCTGGTTTGGATAGGGTAAGTTAAATTAAGTTCATTATTTGAAGTCAGGATGAGTAGAGTGTGAGATTGGCTAGTGTTAAGTGGTGTTCGTGAACGACGAAAGATCGTCCACCCCAGTTGGAGAGGAAGAGTCTCAATACACTAGGTTAGATCCAAAGTAATTTGAATGGGATCAGGTAATGGGTAATAACCAATAAAAGTAAGTGTCGTGTGAAAGGGAGCGATGGGCTTCAGCTACCATCATAGTTCCTGGTGCCCTTTGAGAGCCCTTCACAGGGAATACCGGGGGCAGTCCTGGGCTAACGTAAACCATAGGAATAATAAACTAATAGAGCAACTAGAATATCTAGGGTTGCACATTCACACACCCCAGTAGCTAGGGATGTAGAATATGTTGGTTCGGTTGCCATTACGATGGTAGCTCTGAAGGTAGATGCACGGACGGGACAGCCCGGGGAGCCGAGGGCTCGAGGGTTTGAGTACAGAATAAGGTGGTGGGTCTTCGGTATTTGATTGTCGTTCACACCGACATCGGTACGTTGACTCGGCGGTGTGGGACACTTAGCTAAAGAATGTCTGGTGGATATAGCCAACACTAGTACGCGGATACTCTAGGTTGTGTTCTTCTAGGGGCATACGGAAGGGCTAGGCCTGGTAGTGTGGATACCCGCCTAGGAGTGGGGGGCCCGACCCACTGTCTCCGTTTGCCACTACGGAGGTTCCTGGGAGTGAAGCTAGCTTCCCGAACAGGGGGAACTAAAGGTCTGTGTGCATAGAATCGTGTGCGTGAGGTGCAATTGCATGAATCATGGCATAACATATCACTACACTCATATCTTCATACAACCGACACCCCAATGTATAAATCTGTATGAGACTTTTTATACGATGGGAGTCTTGCAAAAGACCCCTAAACTTATAAGTTTGTATGGGCATTCATATAAGTAAAGGTTACTTACTTATTTACTTACTTACTTGTTTACTTACTTGCTTTCTATTTGTCTTCTTATGATTATACTACTTACCACATGTCTACTTTACTACTCACTACCGTAGAACTGCTAAATGTACTCTATTTTAACTAGTTTTTTATACACCATGAACAATTGTTAGACTAGTTCAACTGTCATCCGTTTGATTATTCTCCACCATTGTAGCTTCCCTTTCCTGCTCTCCGCTCGGTGCTTAGGAGTCGTGGGGGGAGGGGTAGGGGATTATAGGGCTTATTCTTTATGACTAATGGTTTTCAAACCACAACATTACAGGAGCTCCGGATGGGAGACAGGGACCAGCAGCCCAAGGAACAACACCAGTTGAGTACGGTGCGCATGGAGGTGGGCCAACCTAGCACCGGAGCACCTGTGACCAGCTCTGTGAGTGTTTAGTATTTTTATAGCTTCCGCGATGAGTGATTTGTAGTGAGGATTCTGATGTATCGGGCTCGAGCCCGTTTCTATATTTTCTCTGAACTGTTCCTTTGCAGTACTTTCTTTTACTATATATTGATGGAATTGTTGTGATTTCTATTCATATGCATTTTTGTGGACATGTTTACATTCAGTGTAATACTTAATTCTCTCTCTTTGTGATCGAAAAGGGCCGGCAGAATTGGCGTTTTTTAGTGGAATCCTTCCCGTGAGTCGGTGCCACCGCAAAGCGGCAATTCTGGGCTAAGACCCCGGTGGTTGAAAAAGAAAAAAAAAAGGGTGTCTTACATCCAGTACCCAGGCTAGGTCTCCAATGTGGTGATGGTTAAGAAGAGAGACGGGAGATGGAGGATGTGTGTGGATTTTTCTTTATTAAATGAAGCGTGCTCCAAAGATGGCTAACCCTGCCTTAGATCGAAGTGCTGGTAAAATCAGCCGTTAATTTTTCTATAATGAGTTTCTTAGACGCATTTTTTGGTTATCACAAAATAAAGATGCACCCATTGGATGTTATTGATATTGTCTTCATCACAAATGAGGATGTTATAACTATAAAATGATTATGTTTGGACTAAAAAAATGCAGGGGCAATGAACCAAAGGATGGTGGATAGGGTCTTCGGGGAGTAGAAGGGGAGAAATCTAATGGTCTACGTGGATGACCTAATGATGAAAAGTAAAGATATTTGGTCCCTCCACTGGGACTTGGTGGAAACGTTCGCCAACCTAAGAAAATAAAAAATGAGACTCAACCCCTTGAAATGTTATTTCAGGGCCGGAAGGGGGAAATTTCGGGGTCACATCCTCACTACCACGGGGGTGGACCCCTACCTAGATAAGGTAAAGACAAAGTTGTAATTGGAGTCACCTCAAAATGCCAAGGAGATCTAGCGTGTAACGGGGAAGATAGCAAGGCTGAGTTGGTACCCCTCTCGGGGTTGGGAGAAGTTCTCTCCCTTCTTCAAGATGTTGCGAGTCAATTAGTGCTTAGAATGGTCTACGAAGTGTAGGGAGGCCATTCAAGCTTTGAAGTAACATCTCACCCATGATCCACTACTCCAAGGGGCGAGGGAAGGAGAAGAATTATCTTTGTATCTTAGGGTAGGAGTGGAGGTTGTGAGCTCTGTCTTAGTTTGAGAAGAAAGGAGGAAACAACTACTGGTATACTACGTTAATAAGGTCTTAAAGAAGATAGAGCTAAGGTATCCCATCTTAGAGAAGTTTGATTTCACCCTGTTCGTCTTGGCTAGAATGCTCTGAACTTACTTTCAAGTCAACTCTATCATGGTGGTGACCGGCCATCCCCTTTACAACATCATGGAAGGGGTAGAGCACTCGGGGAGTTTGGAAAAATGGTCAATGGAGCAGATTGAGTTTGAGATCTCAATTGTCCCACAATTAGGAGTGAAGTCTCAGGCCATGGCCAACTTTCTAGCATAGTATGTCATAGAAGTTGAGGAACTCGAGTAATCCGATCAGGAAGCTTAGGATGTTTTAGTAGATGGGGGAATCAAGAAAGTTTTCCCTGGGGGGGGGGGGTGTGATCTTGATGAGCCTCGGGGGAATAAGGATAGAATAAGTCATCGATATCCGATTTCATGTTGCCAACAACCAAGCTGAGTATAAGAAAATGATCATAGGGCTTCATTTAGCAAGTGAGTTGGGAGTCCAAGATTCAAAAGACTCCATAGACTCTATGGCAATGGCCTCCCAAATCAAGAGGGAGTACGAGACAAGATAACCCACTCTCCAAAAGTATCTCGTCAAGGTAAAGGGCCTCATTGGGTTGTTTCGTACTTTCTCCATTCGACACATGCCTTGGGAGGAGTGCGTGAAGGCAGATCGCCACCCTAAGTTCAGCCCTCGAGTAGGGGGAACTGTGACGGAGTTGTTCCGACCATCCATAAAGAGGGGGAGCTGATGGAGATCGACCAGCGGCCCTCATGGATGGACCCTTTTGTCATTTTTAGGCAATAGTGGAGCACCTAGAGAAGATTCCATACAAAAGGAAGTTCTGATACAAGTTATTTTATATTGGGAATATTTCCCTCATTATTCAAGGATTTGAAGAAGTATATCTCACAATGATAAGTACATATTGTATTTGATGAAAATTCTATTTAAATCTATGCAGGTCAAGTTTCTCATATAAACAGTCAATCTCAGTAGGTCCTGAGTTTAGTTAAGAGCATAAGTAAACTCACTTATGTCTCTTATTAAGTTTAAGTGAAGCTTTGTTTGTGTTAAATTCGAATCGATTTGATTATTGTTGAGTTATTGCAGTTCAAGAATAATCAGTTTGATAAGTGAAGAAGTACTTAACAATATCATCGTGAATATTAGTTGTTTCAAGACGGTATCATTTTGAAAGAACATTATCTAAATTATATCACCTTGACAACAGTACTACCATTGAGTCCTTAGGTTGACGGGACTTCAAATTAGGGGAATTGCTGAAAGGTGATGTCAACTAATTCCATTCTTGTCCATAATTTTATGGGACTTTTTCTAATCCATCGACCGTTAGAAAAGCCAAGAGTATATAAGGATAAGTCAGGGCAATCCAATAGTAACCTTTGAAGATTTTCAAACTGAGATAAATGAGAAGCGATTGCAAATCTCAACTGCTGGTGTTAGCTCTCTATGAAGAAAAACTTAATGAGCAAGTGGTCATCTAGCTTCTCAGCTAGAAGAAAGTTCTTTTCCCTACTGAAGGAGAAGAAGGATTCAGTTATCATCTCCAATCAAGATAAAATAACACAAGACCTGCTCTGAAAGAAAATACACCCTCTGTTTTGGTACTGCTTTAAGAAGATAGCTTTCTATAGAAAGCCAAAGAATACCCAGACATAAAAGTTTTATCATTTTGTTATGTCTATTATTGTAACTATATTCAAAACAACTCTCAGGAGGATTTGTTATAGATCTGAGGTAGGATACTTTTATATTTGAGGTAGGGCTTAGTGGTGTGCCTGAGGTATGAATTTGAGAATTTCTTAGGTTGGATCATTGTGAAGATCTTAGGTAGGAGATCAGCTAGATCCTTGAGCTGTTGGAGTTAATGAACATTGAGGTAGGAGTTTGTGAACTCTGAGGTTGGGATTATAAGAGCCTGAGGTAGGGTCTTGGTATAGACCCGAGCTGAGATTTAGATAAATGTGTTTTAAGTTATTGGAACTGAGAAATATTGGACGAGATTGTTTAGTCTAGCACACTGCTAGATAGGTGGTGAGGGAAAGTGGACGTGTCGATACTCTGGAGAACCACTATAAATATTGTGTGCTTGTGTTTACTATGTTCTGTGATCTGTGATAATCTAGCATAAAATCAAACACATCTAAATTAGAAATAGCACGTATTCACCCCCTAAGTGATTTATACATTTAATAACCCTTCATGTGATATCAGAGCTAGGTTGGTCAAAAAAGACTTAACAGTCTGACCAAGTTCCTACAAAGGGTAATTGGTCTAGTCTCCATGGCTTTAAATAATGGTTATAAGGAGTTAATTTCTAAAAGTCTTATGTTTAAAGAGTAGCTAAACACCTAGAGGGGGGGGTGAATAGTTTTTCTGTCTTTTAAAACTATCTTCCTACTTAGGTGTTTTGAGACTTAGTGTTATATTAGCTTTCAAGAATACACAATAAGCACACAACTATTTATAGTGGTTCCCCAAGGTTTGGATACATCCACTGTCCCTGCCACCTTAATAACAGTTTGTTAAACAAGGACAAATTCTCCAAACTTGGCTCCAAGAGCTTACAACTCAGATCCCTTAGGATCTCTCAAACTCTTCCAAGTCCTACCTCAGGCTGAATTCCCTACAAATCAGAGCAAATGATGCTCCTACAACTCAGTGATCCATAAATCACCTACCTCAAACTTTAAACAAAGTCCTATCACTCAGGCTAGGAGGATAGCCCTACACTCAGATCCATAGGAGGATCCTACACTCAGTGAATAAACTCACCTACACCTCAGGTACGCAGACCCTACCTTAGTTCCATAGAAGGATCATACACTCAGCATTTATAGATCAGACTTATAACTCAGATCAGCTAAGATCCTATAAAAGAAATGTTATTTGAGGTTGATGATTTAACTCCAAAGAAATGATCTCTGAGTCTGCCCCTTCCTGAACTGAGAAGACTAAGTCTTATACTCTTCACAGCACCAAGAATGGACCTTCATGAATATTTTACTTGTGTTGTGAATCAAATCAGAAAGAAGTATTATTGAACTAGGAGTTGAAGATGAGAATATCAATAGCTAACTATGTGTTATCAACTACGGAGAATGCTTCTTCTTTCTCAGAAAGAAATCTTCCTGATCTTACTATTAAGAGATGTTTTGATCTTCAAAGAATGCTCCTTCAATAGAAAACTTTGTTTGTATTTAACAGATAGCTTTTTAGCAAGCTCTCTGAATGCTTCAACTCAGTTGGGAGGAAGAAGACGTCTGCTTTTCTTCTGTTTGATTTTTTTTGTAATTTCAAAGAACTATCCTTTTGTATCCCACAGCTTAATGGCTCTATGCACAATATGGGCTCGCCAGAAATGGCAACTACACCATCACATTTGCATTTACAGCTATATTAAAGGCATGTGGTGCCTTCTTGCATACAAGTATCGCGATATTTGAATTTCTGCTGACGTCAGCACGAGTCAGCGCTTCTGGACTTAGTAAAATTCAGAGAGATTACATAGGCATTGAGTGAAGCCTTATAACTCAACACAAAAGTACTTAGCAGATTTCTGCGAATTGAGGCATTGAGATCATTGAGTGAGCCTTCCTCACTCACCGCATAAAGAATTTTATAGTCTAACAGCTTAGGCATCGAGTGAACCTTTATTTATCGACGCATCTGGACTTAGTTGATTTACTATGCATGAAGGCATAGAGTGAGGCTTCTTTACTCAATGCTTTCTGACTTTGTCGGTCTTCTTGATGAGGCGTTGAGTGGCATTTCTTCACTCAACACTTTTTACTTAGTAGGATTGTCTGTTATGGAGGCGTTGAGTGAACTGCCTTTACTCAACGCTTTTGGACTTAGACAGATATCTTTGACACCAAACATGTGACTTTGACTGCATGTTTTTCTGTCGATGTTTTTGCTTCTTGGCGTTGAGTGAACTGCCTTCACTCAACTCTTCTAGACATAGCCAAATTTTTGTTATGGCAATATAGAGGCTTTCTCTGCCTGAACATCAGTCGACGCATTTAGCCCCTTAGAGTTGAGTGAACTGCCTTCACTCAATGCTTTTGGACTTAACCAAATATTTTCTTTGACAGCATCCTGTCATGAGTCCATCTGACTTTGTGACATTGACAACCTGTCAAATCAATTCAATAGAGAACAACCTACATACATTGAACTAAGGGCATGCTTCAAATATATTCATGTGTATACGATTGACCTGTGGCCCTTCTTCAAATATCGGGCATTGTGATCAATAGACCCAATAATCTCCCTCTATTTGAAGAAGTCAGAACCTTAGTCAATGATGTACTTGCTAGGCTTCACAACATCTGGTGCAGTGCCCCTATCTTTTTGTCCCTTCCGAACTTTCTTCTCAGCACATCATTCCTCTCAAGCTTGGCCCATTCTAGGGAGCTATAGAGCTTTCCCCTGTCAGTTTCGTGGTCTTTAATTTGATCTCAGACAGACAATATTATGGTCCTTGATTGAGGACTCCACTTCTCAAAGTCGGTCCTTGTCTCCATATCTTCTCTATATCTCTTCTTGTTGAGACTTGCTTCTTCCTCTTCTTCTGTAATATACTTGCCTTGGCCCTGACTACCTAATCATTAGTGGGGCTGAATGTAGTAATTACATCTGCAGTTGAAGGTTCAGCCCACTGGGCACCACTTTAATCACCATATTGTTCAGCATAAGGAACACCACTCTGATCACTATATTAAGAATGATGTAGGCCCGCTCTTTCGAGCGTTTTGGTGGCCGACAAATTAACGCAATGCTCTCTGATAACTCTCACGTCACACTCAAGCATTTAACGTAGCAGTGGATCAATTAAAATTATTATTAGATTAACAATTACGTGGGGTTCGCAAAGCCCCTTAAGATAATACCAAGGTGATAGGCCAAAGTCCCCTCAAGCGAAAAGAACCCACACGGTTCGATCGAGCGTGTTGTACCAAAAGAGAAACCACTGAAAACAAACGATTCGGGCAAGGATGGTTCTCTCCCAACAAAATACAAACGAGGGTCGCCACGCCTCACGAACTTAAACAAAAATACGGTAAACAAGACAATAACTAAAATAAATTAAACCACGAAAAATCAAGCGTTACACAAGTCACGCAATTTGCCAATGCCACAAGAATTATCAAGGGAAGAGAAACACATAAAGTATAAATTTTCGTTACCCAACCGGATGGGATGAGTCCGGTTTCACTCGACTAGAATTGTTCCTTAACGGCACCACCGGAGATACGACGGAGGGAGGGAAATTCGTCGCCTTCTTCGTGTCACGCCAACCGGAAAGCTTTTACACAAGATAACTGTGGGAGAATCACTCTCTCCACGGATCCGCCGGCGTCACACCGATGGGTTTGCAACCTTCTTCCAAGGAGACGCACCGAAGGAAGCTGCGCCGGAGTCGCACCGAACGGATGGAGGGAGCAAGGGGGGGTTGCGGCTTCACACCACAAGCCAAGGGACGGCGGCAAGGAGGAGTTCTCTTTGGCCGAAATTTCTCTTAGAGAGGAATTAGGTTTTAAATTTTCATTTATTCACTAATTAATCCTTCATAACATGGCTATATATAGCCTACACCACTCAATCTCCCTCCAATCAACATTCAAAATTCAAAATTCAAAATGAAAATTATGATGGTTATAAGCACCCATCATAATACAAGAAATGAAATAATAAAAACAACCAATGATGGTTATAAGCACCCCATCATTACATGACTTATTTAAATGCAATAAATATAAAAATGTTTGAAATAAAATTGCTTAAAATAATAAATTATTAAAAATATATAATTATAATTATTTAATTTATAATTATATATTTTTATAAAATGGCGGCGGACGTCGAGCAAAACATGTGGCGGAGGTGGCGGTGGCGTCGCGGAAGATAAGCCATCCTCGAGCTTGAGGCAACGATCGCCCCAATCCACAAACTCTCTCCGATGGGGATCAATGGCGGCCGCATCAGCAACGTCTCCATTCAAATTTACCGGGTCACCATCATCGTCGGAGGGAGGACGTTCCTTGGCCACATGTCGTGGGAAGTCGGCTCCATCAATCCTCCCCCTCTTAAAAATACTCATCACTGATGAGTATGCCTGTTTGTACTCGCCTGGAAGGTCGTCAGCGGGGAAGAAGAACCTGCATGGCAAAAGGTGGTCTTGGAGGGACCTCAAATACGCGTTAGCCAAAGAAGGAAAAAGAATTTCAACAACATCCACCAACGTACCTCCGATGGAGACCGAGAAGGGGAACGATCCTAGAAAACTATCACCACCCAACCCAATAGAAAGCATAGTGGAAAATATATACGGAGAGGTAGACAGTTCTGGTGGCATTAAAGCATAAAACGTAAAGTATATAACGATGAAAATAGGAGCTATGCCCCAATCAGTGGAAAATTTTATCAGGAATGTCATGTCACCAAACTTCCGTAAAATTCGTAAAAAATGGACTAGCCTATTCGTTAATATTTCTAAAGTGCCCGGGGGCATCCGTTTAAGGGTGAGACAAATCAAAACCAAACCATTCACATAACGGTTGAAGACTATTCGAAACAACCACGCAAGTAATTTAAAGGACGCATTTAGAAGGGACAAGAAATTAAAAATGCGCCTAATTAAATTAAAACCATGAGGGGAGAACCCATGTGCCACATGACTTGAATTAATAGAATAAAATAACGGAATTATGTCCGGTGGCACATGTGCTTTAAATTCAAAAATTAACGTAGTGGGTTCCAACGTTTTCGTTTTAAATTTAAAATTAAATTTTGATTTAAAAATATCATAATAAATAGTCAGCAGAAAACGTTCGTCATCAACTACGTTCGCCCACGTCCTTCTAAGTAAGTTTAACGGGATGGCGGGAATAATAAACTTCTCTAAATATGAAGTGCTAGAAATGAATAAATCATCTACTCGAGCTAAGGGAACCGGAGGGAGAGTCGACAGGGTTGACTCCGTAGGGGAAACCAAGTCACACTCAACGTCAAAGCATGGATTAAGCGTCCAAGAGAACGCCTCTGGTTGCAAGCCTTTAAAATCAAAAGTAAACTCGAATAGTGGATTCGTCCTCACTGAAAACTCATCCTCAGTTAACGTTTCGCCACAGAATGAATCCACCAAATCATTAGAAATTTTACTTACGTCAGAAACAGTGATCGTCTCAATAGTAGGCAAATTCGTATCCGATAAAATTTCCAAACTAACTTGGGCCTCAGGCGAAGGGGCTATCATCAAAGAAAAGTCAGTTGGGCCCTCAGTGCTATCGTCATCCAAACATAATTCTTCCCATGAGGTGGGGACATCGTCTAAGTCAGAATAGGGGGATGGGCAAATCGAATCCAGGGGAGTATAATAATTAGCTTGAGTTCTAAGCGGCGATAATAACGTCAAAGGACTAACTCCCGGATGTATCACACTAAGCTTATCCCAAACTGAACATCCATCCCAAGGTGACTCTACCAATACCGTAGAAACCTCTAATAATCCTGGGTCAACCAATATAACGTCGGCTCCTAGCAAGTCATCACCTAAATCAGTGATATGTAAGCTCTCAGCATCGGATGACTCTACCGACTCAACCGAAATGTCTACTAGCTCAGGGTCAATAGAAGATTCCATGACTAAATTATCGTCGAAGGGGATTAGAGATGATTCCTCAAGGGAGAAATCCTCTTCCAAGTCACTAGGGTAACCAATCTCCTCAACGTCACTAAAAGCGTCAGTGAAACTTGCCTCATCCTCAGTGACGGGCTCAGGTCTAATCACATCCTCAGGTTCAATAAGAGAGTCAGACACTATTGTAAGTGAAGGAAGACTCTCACCTAGCTGATTAACTTCATCTTCCAGAGATTCCATATCCACATAAGCATCCTCAGAGGTATCAGTCACTATATCAGAGGGCTTAGATGTCGAGGCTAAGGAAGCAAGCACCCTAATAGTAACCTCTTTCGAGTTCAAATTTTGGGGTCGGAATGGCTTATGTTTCCTATAGGTGGGACTAGGGACACTCTGGGTAATATGACCTCTCTGGGGATAGGATCTATCCTGAGGCGTATGGTCACTCCTATAAGCGGATACAGGTCTAGTGCTGTAACTATTCTTACTAATGGGTGTGGTGCTATTAGTGCGCAGGTAGGCGAGATCAAATTGATCCGAGAGGAGGTTACACATGTGCGGCCAAGCATAACGATAGCTACCAACACGACGCTCTTCGTTTAACCAAAATAATCGGGCCCGACCTACTAATCGCTCTCGGGCAAAGCTAACCTTTTCGTAGTCATCCCATAAGTGATAATTAAAATATTGTTCTAATCCCTTAAGCCAGTCTCTAAAATTTTGGGGATACTCTAAACCGTCATAAGTAGGATAAATGTGATGTGCCCTATGAGTGTGTTTAGCCATATCCTTAGCATAGGAATAGTCTAACTGAGAAGCATATACGTCATATGCCATTTAGTGAGAACCGGAGAAGAAACTCGATCCGATACTTGTGCACATGCAAAGAAAAGTAAACTGGCCTTAATTAAATCTCAAAGATTTAATTGTTCCCGCTGGTTTAAAAAAATAATACATGCATATATTTTTATTTTTTGAGCAAGAAAATTATAAGGATTATTAATTAAATTTTTTCAGATTTTTTTATTGCAGAAAAAAAAATTTAGCCGGCTATTGGCACACCAAAAACTAAATTTTCAAATTAATTAATAAAAATAATTACTGAATGAAAAATATTTTTTTTTGTTTTCTTACTAATAATTAGATGGAGAAATACCAGAAATTTTAAATTTTAGATTTTGAGAAAAATAATAACATTTTTAGGCTGCTATTTGCAGACCACTATTATTATTTTTTTTGTAATTTTGAGAAAAATTTGAAATTTTGGGATTTGAAATTTGAAATTTGAAATTTGAATTTTGAATTTCGAAATTTGAAATTTGAAAATTTGAAATTTGAAATTTTAATTTTGAAATTTTAATTTTGAATTTTGAATTTTGAATTTTGAAATTTGAAATTTGAAATTTGGAAATTTGAATTTTGAAATTTGAAATTTGAAATTTGAAATTCAATTTCAAATTTGAATTTTTAATTTTGAAATTTTAATTTTTAAAATTTGAAATTTAAAATTCGAAATTTGAATTTTAAAATTTTAAATTTGAAATTTGAAATTTTGAAAATTTTAAATTTGAAATTTTAATTTTCAGATTTGAATTTTTTTTTTGAAATTTGGCTGAAAAATAAAGATTTCAGCCAGCTATTTGCAGACCAACTAGACAGAATTACGATGTTCCAATTTTCAGGCTGACCTAACGAAGACGAATCGAAAAATTTTCTGTTTTAATGTTGCTGGAAATAAGTGCAGGAAGCTACATAATTTTTTTCAGATTTTTTTGACAAGTTTAAAATTCCGAAGGGTTTTACTAAACGTAGACCAATCCGAAAATTTCAGATCCTAGAAAGATGAGATCGATCAACGAAGAACGCAGAGAGGATGTTTGCAACTTGGGAGTTGAAACAACCTCCCTCTGATACCAAATTGATGTAGGCCCGCTCTTTCGAGCGTTTTGGTGGCCGACAAATTAACGCAATGCTCTCTGATAACTCTCACGTCACACTCAAGCATTTAACGTAGCAGCGGATCAATTAAAATTATTATTAGATTAACAATTACGTGGGGTTCGCAAAGCCCCTTAAGATAATACCAAGGCGATAGGCCAAAGTCCCCTCAAGCGAAAAGAACCCACACGGTTCGATCGAGCGTGTTGTACCAAAAGAGAAACCACCGAAAACAAACGATTCGGGCAAGGATGGTTCTCTCCCAACAAAATACAAACGAGGGTCGCCACGCCTCACGAACTTAAACAAAAATACGGTAAACAAGACAATAACTAAAATAAATTAAACCACGAAAAATCAAGCGTTACACAAGTCACGCAATTTGCCAATGCCATAAGAATTATCAAGGGAAGAGAAACACATAAAGTAGAAATTTTCGTTACCCAACCGGATGGGATGAGTCCGGTTTCACTCGACTAGAATCGTTCCTTAACAGCACCACCGGAGATACGACGGAGGGAGGGAAATTTGTCGCCTTCTTCGTGTCACGCCAACCGGAAAGCTTTTACACAAGATAACTGTGGGAGAATCACTCTCTCCACGGATCCGCCGGCGTCACACCGATGGGTTTGCAACCTTCTTCCAAGGAAACGCACCGAAGGAAGCCGCGCCGGAGTCGCACCGAACGGATGGAGGGAGCAAGGGGGGGTGGCGGCTTCACACCACAAGCCAAGGGACGGCGGCAAGGAGGAGTTCACTTTGGCCGAAATTTCTCTTAGAGAGGAATTAGGTTTTAAATTTTCATTTATTCACTAATTAATCCTTCATAACATGGCTATATATAGCCTACACCACTCAATCTCCCTCCAATCAACATTCAAAATTCAAAATTCAAAATGAAAATTATGATGGTTATAAGCACCCATCATAATACAAGAAA
The DNA here is from genome assembly GCA_039513925.1 of Platanthera zijinensis. Taxonomy (NCBI): domain Eukaryota; kingdom Viridiplantae; phylum Streptophyta; class Magnoliopsida; order Asparagales; family Orchidaceae; genus Platanthera; species Platanthera zijinensis. Next base: position 160,236,177 of record CM077081.1, on the reverse strand, counting down.
TGAAATAATAAAAACAACCAATGATGGTTATAAGCACCCCATCATTACATGACTTATTTAAATGCAATAAATATAAAAATGTTTGAAATAAAATTGCTTAAAATAATAAATTATTAAAAATATATAATTATAATTATTTAATTTATAATTATATATTTTTATAAAATGGCGGCGGACGTCGAGCAAAACATGTGGCGGAGGTGGCGGTGGCGTCGCGGAAGATAAGCCATCCTCGAGCTTGAGGCAACGATCGTCCCAATCCACAAACTCTCTCCGATTGCAGATCTTCAGGGATTTGTGTAGTTTTAATATTTTCATATGTGAGTTGCTCAAGACCCATTGAGCCTCTGATTAAATTTGTAGTGCAAACTGCAATCTCAGTATTTTCCTTTATCATTGCTTTCTCCACCTTTCTGATTTCCTTAGAGGTAGTAACAGTTAGAGTGTTCTTTGTAGTTGTGAGTCTCTCATCCAATAAGTTCATTCCTTATAACATGATTTTTGACCTCAAGCATATGGTCATCCAGAATTTGCATGCATGTATCCATTCTCTTTAAGTTATGATTCTATGTTCATTCATCAATTTCTTCTAGGCATTATGGACCATCTCCATATTTGTACAAGTGATTTTCTTGTCCTAGAGAATGACTTTTTGGGTTTGATAGATTTCTTGAAGATTACTTTCAGTGAATGTGAGAACAAGTGCATCCCTCGTGAAGAATGACACTATGTTTGCTTTTAGCTGGTTGACCTCAAACCTGTTAGAATTTATTTCAGTATGGAGATTTTGTCTCACTTCCTAGATGGAGTCATCAATGTAGTGTTCCAGTTGTCTTCTCTGATCATCTAGTAACTCTTTTAGTTGTGCTAGGAAGGAGGATGACATTTGATCAGGTTTACCAATTGTGCCTTAGTCACAGACCTCCTCATCCCTTTCCCTGTCTGGAATCCTGATTTCTGAATCAGCCATTATATAGTTTGAAGAATATACATCATCTTGTGTCTCAGTAGTAGCAATGTTCTTGTCAAATTTAGAGGAGAGAATATCATGCATAGTAAATTGAGCAGGGGTTTCAGAGTGAATCTCCCCCTCAACCTCAGTATTGTCCTTAGAGATAATCTGATCTTCTACAGTGGTGACTTGAACTTCTTCTGTCATTATAAGAAGAGCTTGTTCATCCTCAACTAGATTATGGGGAGTCGACCATACATGCTCATCTAGAATCTTGTCTATTCTGCTTTATAGATTATCTAGGAGTGAGTCAATCTTGTCTTGAAGGTCAGACTGAACTTGCTCCCACTCAGCTGGAGCATCTTCCATGACAATCTCCCCCTCAATGTTTACACAGATAGTTTATACTAGCAGGCAAGTCAGAATGTCCATGGCTTCTACTTGGATCTCTTCAGACTGTGTCCCATCCATTTGGCTCTTTGAAATAGGTTCAGAAGAGATTGAAACCTGAGCACTCATATCACTTATGGTCTCTTTAGTAGACTCAGACAATTGGGGATCATAAGGCTCTTCCTCACTTTTCTCGGAGGAACTTCTCTCTGTGGTTTCCTCAGTAATTAGAATAGCTTTCTTCTTCTTCTTCTTGTCAACTGTCTGTGTTGGATATTGTATCCACAATAACCTTGATTTGAAGAAGGGCCCAGTTAAGCTAAGATGAATTATGACTGTATTTGATTTTTTCTTTAGAGTTATGTACTTTCAGGTTTTCATTGCTTAGTACACACCAATGTCAGGTTATTGTGGGTAAGTAAACATAAGACGTTTTTATGTTATTCCTCCTTGTGTAGGCCAATGTGTTGACTCACATGTAATCTCTCTATTGGGGTGTACTTCTATCCCAAGTACAAGAGAAGGCTCAAGGATGGTCAAGGCTTAGATTCAGTATGACAGGAATTTCTCCTAAGTAAAATTTGTCGAGTATGGTTTGGAATACTCGTCGAATTCGTCGAGTATCAGCTTGATACTCGTAGAATTCGTCGTGTATACCTACCCATACCAGTTAAATCCATCTTTATACTTAGGGTAAATTCGCTGAAGAATTGAAAAATCTGTTAAGTAAAATTCGCCGAGTATCTTAGTGCCTACTCGTAGAATTCGTCGAATGTATCTAACGATACTCTCTGAATTCGTCGAATATGTTAAATGATATACGCCGAATTTGTCGGGTCCAGTCGACGCTTCTTCTCTAGATTTTTTCAAGTCTAATTCGTCGAATATCAAGGCGCCGAGAGTGTTGAGTAATCTCGATGATATTCGTCGATTGCTTCCCTTGGCATAGAGTGAACAAAAGGAATCGAGTGCAACAATCTTGAGTGTGTTAAGTCATTTAGCTTATACTCGACGAATTTGTCGAGTACACAAGGTCATAGCCGATGAATTCGTCGAGTATGACTCTCCGCTTTGGCGTTGAGTGAATGGTTGGACTGAGACTGATTTGTCCATGTCTTATTTGTTGTATATCAAGGTACATTCAACGAGTATACTAGTGATACTCGACGATACTCGACGAATTTGACCTTGGACATTTTTCCTAATTTTTCAAAATCGTTGGTTCGGGTTTTGGTAGGCCAGGCACAGTAAATTCTTGGTTTTGTTTAAGAAAATTTTCTTCTAACTGTTGTGAAGGAAATCTCTAAATATACCTAGACTGTATTTCCTTTCTATCTAATCGTAATTTTGCTCTCATTTTCAAACCTAGAAAACTTCCAAAATCGGAAACCGTTCATCCACCGCCTACAACCGTACGCACCGCGATTCTTCTTATCGGCCGCTGACTTTAGTGTGATTCATCTTATTCAACATACACGACTGGATTGTTTTCTCTCTGCAGATCTATACTTCTCCAGATTACGTTTGAAAGTGAGAGTAAGATCTATCTTTACTCTTGAGGGGGGGGGGGTGAATATAGTATATTAAAATAATTTTCCAGATAAAAAATTATTTGGCAGTGGAAGACTTGATTTATTTATATGTGTATTGTGCTTACAAAGAATGAAACAAACTAAAGAAAGAAGTAAAAACACAGCACACAGCAAATAAAATACAGCAACCAGAAGACACAAGGATCTATAGTGGTTCCCCAAACAACCTGGGTACATCCACTCTTCTACCACACTAGGTAGGAATCCACTGCAAGAATAGTTGATCAAGTGTCCTTAGAACCAATGAGCTTTTGATAAGGTGCTCAAAAACCAAACCCAGATTTTTTGATAAGGTGTCCTGCCACCACTAAGTTTTGACAAGGTCTCAGAAACCAGCCACAAAACTTTTGAAGGGAGTTTTGAGAAACCCTTTTACAGTAGAATAAAGAAAGAAATAAAAGAGTGTGTTATTCTTCTCTGTCAAAAGTTTAAGAGAAGACTAGTGGATTGTTGTTGTCAAAGCTCCCCCTGAAATCTGCAATTGTTCAAGAAGAAGAGCTTTGCATAGGGTTATAGGTCTTCAGTAACTTTAGATCTCCAGTAAGAGATGATTTCAGCAGGTTCTGAAATATGATCTGTCTGGAGTCTTTGATGAAGAATCCTTTGAACACTTAAATCAAGAAGATCTTTAAAGAATAGAGAAATTCTTTTCTGTGTGTTGATCTTCTTAACTGTTGTATTCCTTGTGTTCTGTATGAATTCTAACTTGTAATCCTATAGGCTTGTGTCTGAAAAATTGATTGATATCTTATCTGTATTTCTCAAATGATTCTGAAGACATATAATGAAAACCAACCTTCTAGATAGCCGTTAATCAGTCATAAATGACTTCCTTAAATGAAATTTTTCTCTGGAGGAAAGTCCTAAGAGACATTCCTTTTTGTCTTCCTTGAAACTTGCTCCAGATTAGTTGAAATGGCTACCGAACCCTTTGAAATAAATACTGATAATAAATCAGATTGAATTCCATAACTGATTGAATTTGAATTCCTGAAATCGTCGATCTCTTCAGAAAAGCGTCGATCTGAGCTCGACTATCGTTGACCATAACTAAGATACTTCGATTATAGCTAGAGACAAAAACGTCGATCTGAGCTCGAAGATCGTCGAACCGAGTTTGACGACTCATTGAACTAAGATCAGAGATATTTGAACTGAGTTCGACGCCTCGTCGATCTGAGCTCGACGAAAGTTGTCCTAGTCTTCAGCACTTGAATTCTGATCTTAGAAGGTCTTGGGGCAGCTTCCAAACTTAAGTTCTAACCCTTAGACTCATTCTAATTGACCTTTAAGACTATACAACAAGGTCAAAACAATTTCCTAAGAACATAGTGATCCTTGCCCAAATTAGTAATAGGGTGTTCCAAAAATCTCCCCCTATTTGGGTTAGGATTACTATTTACATGACAAATCAGAAATAACAAGCATACAGGCAGAATTAAAAAGCAGAAACAGTAATGCAGAGAAACGAATTTGCAGCATTGCAGAAGCACAGATAGAATCACAGCAGACAGTCAGAATTAGATATATATATTGTCAGCTTACACAGTTACTCCTTATCTTTGCTCTTTTTGAATGAGATTTTTCTGTTTGGATTGAGAGCTTCCTTCTTGGATCTCATGTCATCAGTAGCACCTAGAGAGGTTTGAGATTTTGGTCTGGGAACCACAACCTCTGGGTGCAGCGTCATATAGCTTTCTGGATCAAAGAATTTTCTGGATGAGTATCTTTTTAGTTCCTTCTTTCTTTGCTCAGATAAGGTTGTGATATTTGAAGTGTCTTTTCCTTATTCTATTGCCTTCTTTATCCGATCCAAAGAAGCTAGCTCTTTCATTCTTGCAGTCCAAGCTAGTAGATTATTTTCTGGATCTTCAAAAGGAACATGAGGTTCATATCTATTCATTGTATCATCAGAAGAAGGAGTTCTTGAAGCAATAGTATCTTTCAGCTTATAAGGGAAAGGACCAGAAGTTGAGTCAATGGGTCCTTGTCCTTCCCTTTGATATGGATGTTGTCTAGATTGATCTCTGGAGTATACTTTATAATCTCTTTGGCTTCCTCTATACTGACCTCTCCTTGAATGATAACCTCTATGTTGATATACTCTTGATTGAGATCTGTCTTGAGATTGAGAGAAGCTTTGATTTGCAGCAGATGAGATCTGAGAAGCAAGACCTCCACCAGTTCCTGTATCTGGAGGAGGAGGAGGAGGATTAAAATGAGAATATCCTTTATCATACTTATCATACTTCCTCTTTTTCTTCATGGCCTTGAGCTGGTTCTTTTAATATTGCATCCAGGGTTCAGAGATGGGGCAATCATGCAGAATATAGTATGGAATATCATTGTCATCTTTCACTTTCTATGGAGGTACCCTCTTCAATACTTTTCTTCTAGCTTTCCTCTTCCTTGCAATTGTTGCAGAGGAGTCATCAGAATCAGTTTGGAATTTGTCACTGTCTAAACTCTGAGGATTGTCAGACAGTTCATCAATCCTTTTAATGTATTCTTTTTGATGTTTTGATTGATCTGTAGAAATAATAGCAACAGTAGTAGTACTGACAGAAGCCGCACTAACAGATACAACAACAGTAGCAGGCTCAAAAATAGTAGAAACAATTGGGGCAATAGGAGCAACAAAAATAGAATCTTCAGCAGCAGATTCTGGAACAACATCATCAGTATCGACAACATCAATAGAAAGAATACTTTTTATAGCCTTGAATGACTTGATATATGAAGAAATCAGGCTGGGCTCATAGCTGTCAATAGGCACAATGGCCTTAGTAAGGTCTTCAGCTTCATAAGCTGGAAGAAATCTGCTGTGAAGAGCATCAAAATCTGACAATAGTGACTTAAAGTCAACTGTCCCGAAGGAAAGCACTGGAGCTGAAGCTGTAACTAGAATATCTGGCAGGAAATCTTCTGAAGCAGGCACCATCTTTTCTTCATGAGGCATCTACCCCTGCCTAGATTCAGTATACACTGGATCAAGGCACCCCACAGAAGGGATTGCCTGAGGAGGAGAAAGGGAAGAGAGCCTGGCAGATAACTCCTGGATGGATTACAGGAGTGGAGCCATGGAGGTCTCCAGCAGGAGTGCTAGCCTGGGAGCCAACATCCCATACAGCCTATCTGTTAGGGCTAGAAGGTCTACTTTCTCAAGTGAAACTTGAGTAGAGGTAGAGGATAGGGTGACAGAGATTGGTGTAGAAGGAGCTGCAGAAGTATAAATAGAAGATGTGGATGGTAGGATGGATGGTTGAGGAATGGGAATGGTGGAGATGGAAGTCACTAGGATGGAGATGGATGGAGTGAAGGAAGGTTGTGCAAGAATGTCTTGGAGTAGTTGTTGGTAGGAGGTAGAGGATGATGGGAGATCAAGAGGTGAGGAGTGGGAATCATCCATGTAGGAATCATCCATATGACTTAAAGATGGAATGGATGAGTCAATATCAAGTGGTGAATAGTAATGTAGGGGATAGAAAAGGTCTACAAATGTTACTGGTGGTGGTGAAGGAGTTGAGAGTGGAGATGAAATGGTGATAGGGGAGGAGATTGAGGAAGTGATGGTGGAAGAAGGCGTGAATGAAGAAATAATGGGTGGAGATGAAGAGGAGGCAAGCAGTTCTTCCAATTGGGCAGTTGCCTGTGGGGAAGTGACATGAAAAGGCCTGGTGCCTGAAGTTGAGATAGCTGCAGGAGCTCTGCTTGGTTTGACAATTTGCCTGTCCCATTTTCCAAATTGGGCATAGGACAACCTCTTAGAGACATTAATGTGCATCCCACTGGAAACAAGCAACTGAGGGCACCTGTTATGCAAAAACAGCCCTAGAATCCTCCCAAAATTAACAAAATTCTTATTCACCATTTTCTTGATTAAATCAAAGAAAATCTCTCCCCAATTCAAATGTTTCTTTTCCACTAAAGCAGCCATCAAACAAAATTGATACCTTGAAATGGTATCATGAGCAGAATGCTTGGCTAATAGCACCTTTCCCACAACATCAGCTAGAAATCTATATTCAAATGACAGATTCTTTTTAAGCATTTTATTTGGGTTTGCTGTAGAGAGACCCATTCTATCAAGCATACTTGCAAACTCTTCTTAAGATAATTCAATTGAATCATGCCTAGTGCTCAATTGAAAAACTTCTGTAAGGAGGGCAGGAGTTAGGGATACCTGAGTACCGGCTATTGTACCAACCACTGAATTTTCATCCAGGTTATGATCCGTATACACCCACTCCTTGATTTCATCAGCAGTAAGTTTCATCCTTGTGGACATGAAATACACCAACTGCTGTTCCTTGAATAATTCTAGTATGTCTTTGAAGATTTGGCCAATGCCGTCAAAAGAGTCCATGTCGATGTCGAATCCAGTATCAAATTTCATCGCTGCTAGAACTGTAACAGAAATGGCCATTGTATACCTGCAAAAATGAACAAATGAGACCAAGTGCAGAGAAGTTTGGAGGGAAAGAATATCTCTGCAGAAAGTATGAAAGCGCAAAAAAGAACGACGGCCGAAAAATGAATTTTATATTAGGGTTCAACGCAGAAAAGGAAAGTGCATTGAACTAAGTTCGACGATCTGGGCTTCTAAAGGAATCTGAAGGGTCTTGAACATCGTCGATATCCGTTTGACGATATTGGAGAGCGTCAAACTCCGTTCGATTGTCTCTGACCGGAAAGAGATAGCCTAGTACTATCTGGAAAACGCTGAACTCTGGTCAACGATTGTTGTGATCGTCGATCTCCGTTCGACGATCTTGGGGAAAAACGTCGAACGCAGTTCAAAGATCAAAAATAACCTATAGACACTAGAAAAATCATGTTTTTATCCTAGTCTTGTTCAATTTTAGAGTTTTAAAATCTTGGATCTTAATTTAAACTTCCTCCATCTAACATACCTAACTGATTCAGGAAGAAAGTGTGTTTCTTTTCATCCAATAGTTTGGTGAAAATATCTCCCCTTTGCAAATAAGTTGGGATATATTGAAGTTCAATTTTATTCTTCTCAACATTATCCCTTAAAAAGTGATGCCTAATTTCTATATGTTTTGTCCTACTATGGAGAACTGGATTTTGTGCTATAAAAATAGCACTGGTGTTATCACAAAATATTTTTTACCTTTCTAAGTTGTAACCATAGTCTAGGAGCTGGTTTTGAATCCATAAAATCTGTGAGCAATAACTACCTGCTTCCATGTATTCAGCTTCAGCAGTTGAAGTGGACACAGATGTTTGTTTCTTACAGAACCAGGAGACAAGTCTGTCACCAAAAACTGGCAAGTTACACTGGTGCTTTTCCTGTCTACTCTACATCCAGCATAATCAGCATCTGAAAATCCAGTTAATTCAAATCCTGAGTCTTTTGGATACCAGAGACATAGATTTGGACAACTTTTCACATACCTAAGAATCCTTTTTACTAATGTTAGGTGTGACTCTCTAGGGCATACTTGGAATCTAGCATATATGCATGTAGCAAACATTATGTCAGGTCTACTAGCTGTAAGGTACAATAAAGAGCCAATCATTGCTCTATATATTGTCTGATCAATAAGTTTCCCATGTTCATCAGCATCTAATACAGCATTAGTAGGCATAGGTGTTTTCATACATGATGCTTCAGACATACAAAATTTCTTAACCAATTATTTTGCATACTAGGTTTGTGAAATAAATATGACATCAGCATGCTGTTTGACTTGCAATCCTAGAAAGAAGGAAAGCTCACCCATGCTACTCATTTCAAATTTAGAATGCATTAGGTTGGAGAACCTTTTGCACAAATTTGAATCAGTAGAGCCAAAAATAATATCATCTACATAGATTTGCACTAGTAGGATATGGGACTTATGGTTTCTAATAAAAAGAGTTTTGTCTACTCTACCCCTTATAAAATCATTTTTCAAAAGAAAGCATGCTAAGGTCTCATACCATGCTCTAGGAGCTTTCTTAAGACCATATAATGCTTTATGCAATTTAAAAACATAATCAGGATGAGTTGGAGAGATAAAACCTGGGGGTTATCTAACATAGACTTCTTCCTTGATATCTCCATTGAGAAATGCACTCTTCACATCAATTTGATAGACCTTGAATCCCTTGTGAGCTGTATAAGCTAGGAATATTCTTATGGACTCTAACCTTGCAACTGTTGCAAAGGTCTGGTCATAGTCTATTCCTTATTCTTGAGAGTATCCTTGTGCAACAAGCCTTGCCTTGTTCCATACAATGATTCCTTGATCATCCAATTTGTTTCTAAACACCCACTTTGTTCCAACAATGGAGTGATCCTTAGGCCTTGGCACTAGCTCCCAAACTTTGTTCCTTTCAAATTGATGTAATTCCTCTTGCATTGCAATGATCCAGTGTAGATCTTGTTTTGCATCTTGTATGGATTGAGCTTCAATTTGAGATAAAAAGCAGGTGTGCATCAGATTTTGGTTGACCTGATTTCTGGTTTTCACACCAGCTGAGATTTCTCCAATCACTTGGGAGATTGGATGATCTCTTGATGTTACCAAATAAACAAGGGGTTTTGATTGTTCACCAACCTGTGTTGATGTTTCATCTTGTGGAACAACAACTGGCTCTTCAAGATAATTCTCACCAAGATGTTGAGTACCCTCTTACTCTTCACTACTTTCACCTCTTTGTTGGATAGGTGAATGTGTTGTATCCTTTTCTATAATGTGTAATCTGTCAAAATTTTCTGAAAGAGAATGTACCTGTAAAGGTTCTATGGTAGAAGTATTCTTCTCCTTATAAGACATGTTAGTTTCATCAAAAGATACATGAACAGATTCTTCAATTTTAAAAGAAGTTTTGTTAAACACCCTATAAGCTTTACTGATCATGGAGTATCCCAGAAACACTCCTTCAACAGCTTTTGCTTGAAATTTTGCTATGTATTTCTTGTCATTATTGTGTATGTAATAAATACAACCAAAAATCTTGAAATTGTCTACTTTAGGTTTCTTCCCTTTGAGTAATTCATAGGGAGTCTTGCCCTTCAGCTTATGTATCAAACTTCAATTCAACAAATAGTTTGAGGTGTTCACTGCCTCTGCCCAAAAGGATAAAGTAAGGTGAGCATCTGTCAACAATATAGTAGCAGATTCAATAAGGGTTCTATTTTTCCTTTCAGCTACCCCATTTTGTTGAGTAGTTCTAGGAGCTGAGAAAGTGTGTCTGATACCTTCACTCTGACAGAACTCTTGCATAAGAAGAGAATCAAACTCTATCCCATGATCACTTTTGATCAGGGCAATGTGAGTATTGAACTCAATCTGTATGTATTTGAGAAACTCTATCAAACACTTAAGGTTATAAGACTTCTTCCTCAGAAAGAACACCCATGTGAATCTAGAGAAGTCATCTACAACTACTAAAGTGTAAGATTTCCCTCCTAGGCTTTGTACTATAATGGGTCTAAAAAGATCCTTGTGTAACAGATACAAGATCCTAGGTGAATCACTCTTATTAAGTGACTTAAAACTATTTTTAGTTTGCTTTCCTAATTGACAAGCCCTGCAAAGTCCTTCCTTCTTGTAGGGGCTAGAAGGTAGTCCTCTAACAAGGTTGTCCTTGGATAGCCTAGCAATGGTTCTAAGGTTTATATGTCCTAATCTTTTATGCCATAGTTCATTTGGTTTACTAACAGAGTTGAACAAGCAAATATCTACCTTAGTTGAATGAAAATCTACAAGATAAATGTTACCTTTCCTTTTACCTGTCAACACAGTTGTGTTGTCCTCTTATTTGATTTTACATGAGGATTTAATGAATGTCACCTGGTAGCCTTTATCACATAGTTGACTGATGCTGATTAAATTGTGCTTCAGTCCTTCCACATAGGCCACCTTCTTGAATGTGACTGACCCTATTTAGACTGTACCATATCCCTTAGTCTGTCCAAAGTTTGAATCCCCAAATATGACTTTGGGTACATGCTTGGCTTTGAAGGATGTTATATTATCCTTGCTTCCAATCATGTGCTTTGAGCACCCACTATCAAGATACCATTGTTGGTTCATTGCTGGATATTTCTTCACCTGCACATAAGCAACTTATATATTTTTGACCCAGTTTACCTTGGGCCTAGGTTTATAACCTTTAAATTCTGAAATAAAAGACATCCCTAGCTGACTCTTATAACCTTCAGGATGATATCTCCTAGGAGGTATTATCCATTCAGTATAAGGGTTAAGGCTTTGGGATGTAGGACCACTAGGATTGAATTTTGATTTACCTTTAAAAGTTTATTCAAAGCTCTGATCTCTGTTCGACGATCTCTGAGCTCAGTTCGACGATCTTGGGTCAGATCGTCGAGCTCCATTCGAAGATCAACTTTCCCAGAGTTCAGAGTTCGACGATCGTGGACCTGAGTTCGACGATTCAGCTTGAGATCGCTGAGCTCTGTTCGACGATCGTCGGGCTCTGTTCAACGTTTTCCGTTGAACTTTGTTTTTCTTAGGTAAATCAGGATTCTTCCTAGCTATCTCTATAACTCCCTTTCCTTTATCTGAGATACACTTAATTGGGGTTGTTAACACTATAGGTTGGTTGGATGAAGCACCTAAGCCCAGTGTACTATTAAGTCTTGAGTTCACTGTTCCTGTGATGTCCATCAGTCTGATGCTTCTCCCATTGAGGGATTCATCAAACTTCTTTGCCTGGGATAGTTCATTCTTCAGTGAAGCTATCTCCTCCCTATAACATTCCAACTCCTCAGAGAGTTTGAGGTTGTCTGACTTTAAAGTGCTATGTTCAGAGAATTGATTTCTGAGAGAGATAATCTCTTTCTCGGACTTTAGCAGGTCTAAACAAAGTGCCTTAAATTCAGATCTAAAGTCCTCTGAATTGAAATCAAAAGAATCTATTACCTGATCTTCTTCAGCTTCATGTTCAGATTAAGATTCTGACTCTTGTTCTACATCAAAATTGTGTTGAGGGCATTGATAGCCATCATGCAGAACTCCTTCTCTTCAGCATCATCTTCATCATCACTTGAGCTTGATGATGCCTCTAATTCTTCTTCAGTTTCACTCCAGGTTTCAGCTACAAATCCCTTCCTGGTGTATTTATTCTTGCTGGAATAGGATTTGTCATTGTTGTTTCTCCTAGAGTCTTTGCCTCTTCTCCTGTCTTTCTTTTCCTTTTTGTCCTTATTTTGATTCTCTAGATAGTCAGGCCCAATATGGCCTGGTTTCCTGCATCCAAAACAAATAATTTCTTTATTATTGGATTTGTCATACCTTGGCTTTTCATGGCCTCTGGATTACCTTTTCCTGAAGTATTTTCTAGCCATCTTGTAAAATCTTTTGGCTAGTAGACTCATTAATTCTTCATTGCCTGTGACTTTGTCTTCAGGCTGTTCTTCTGTAGCTTTGAATGCTATTGTCTTCTCCTTCCTTGTTGCTGGAGAAGCTTTTTTTTGCTCTTCTTCTCTATTCTTGATGAGCAGCTCATAAGACTTGAGCTTGCCCAACAAAGCTTCAGTAGTGATCTCATTTAGGCTTCTGGCATCCTTGATTGGCCAGATCCTTGAATCTCAATTGCTAGGGAAGCACATTAGGATGTTATCATTGAGTTCAGTCAATGAGATCTCCTTGTCCAAGGTCTTCAGTTCACTTACAATTAGACTTAGTTTGTTGTACATGTCAGCAACTTGCTCAGTTTCTCCCTTCTTGAAATTCTCATACTGGGTTATGAGATGGGATCTTCTGTCTTTCCTTTCATCAGCAGATCCTGATACAATTTCAGATAACTTATCCCATATTTCTTTTGCTGAGTTGCATTCAGTTACTTTCTGAAATATTTCATTAGACATAGTTTGAGCGAGAATGTTCATTGCTTTAGCATCTACAACTTTCCACTTCTTAATTTCTGTATCTCTTCCTGAAGCAGGTGGAACAGCACTTGTACTTGTATTCTCTTGGGGTCTTGGACACACTATCAAAATAGAATTGTAGATGTCCTCATCAATAGAATTCATATATAATTTTATCCTTGCCTTCCAAAGTGCAAACTTAGAAAGGTTGCACACTAGAGGTCTGGTGCTAGCATAATCTTTGTTCTGTGCCATGGTTTTGTATGAAAATAAATATAATACAAATAATAACCCTCTATAGAAGATTGATCTTATCAGAGATCTTTTTGTTAAGGTGTTAGCCTGTAGGAACAACCAATCTGGTTAGGATTTAGTTGTTGACTAACCAACCTCCCTCTGATACCAATTGAAAGTGAGGGTAAGATCTACCTTTACTCTAGAGGGGGGGGGGTGAATATAGTATATTAAAATAATTTTCCAGATAAAAAATTATTTGGCAGTGGAAGACTTGATTTATTTATAGGTGTATTGTGCTTGCAAAGAATTAAACAAACTAAAGCAAGAAGTAAAAACATAGTACACAGCAAATAAAACACAGCAACAAGAAGACACAAGGATCTATAGTGGTTCCCCAAACAACCTGTGTACATCCACACTTCTACTACCCTAGGTAGTAATCCACTTCAGGAATAGTTGATCAGGTGTCCAGGGCATCTATTAGCTTTTGATAAGGTGCTCAAAAACCAAACCCAGATTTTTTGATAAGTTGTCTTGCCACCACTGAGTTTTGACAAGGTCTCAGAAACTAGCCACAAAACTTTTGAAGGGAGTTTTGAGAAACCCTTTTACAGTAGAATAAAGAAAGAAAGAAAAGAGTTTGTTGTTCTTCTCTATCAACAGTCTAAGAGAAGACTAGTGGATTGTTGTTGTCAAAGCTCCCCCTGAGATCTGCAATTGTTCAGGAAGAAGAGCTTTATATAGGGTGATAGGTCTTCAGTAACTTTAGATCTCTAGCAAGAGATGATTTCAGCAGTTGCTGAAATATGATGTGTTTGGACTCTTTGATGAAGAAGCCTTTGAACACTTTAATCAAGAAGATCTTGAAAGAATAGAGAAATTCTTTTCTGTGTGTTGATCTTCTTCACTGTTTTATTCCTTGTGTTCTATATGAATTCTAACTTGTAATCCTGTATGCTTGTGTATGAAAAATTGATTGATATCTCATCTGTATTTCTCAAATGATTCTGAAGAGATATAATTAAAACCAGCCTTCTAGATAGCCGTTAATCAGTCATAAATGACTTCCTTAAATGAAATTTGTATCTGGAGGAATGTCCTAAGAGACATTCCTTTTTGTCTTCCTTGAAACTTGCTCCAGATTAGTTGAAACGGCTATAGAATCCTTTGAAATAAATGTTGATAATAAATCAGATTGAATTCCATAACTGATTGAATTTGAATTCCTGAAATCGTCGATCTCTTCAGAAAAGCGACGATCTGAGCTCGACTATCGTCGACCTGAGCTCAGAGACTTGGATTATAGCTAGAGATAGAAACGTCGATCTGAGCTCGAAGATCGTCGAACCGAGTTTGACGAATCGTTGAACAAAGCTCAGAGATAGTCGAACTGAGTTCGACGCCTCGTCGATCTGAGCTCGACGAAAGTATTCCTAGTCTTCAGCACTTGAATTTTGATCTTAGAAGGTCTTGGGGGCAGCTTCTAAACCTATGTTCTAACCCTTAGACTCATTCTAATTGACCTTTAAGACTATACAACAAGGCCAATACAATTTCCTAAGAACATAGTGATCCTTGCCCAAATTAGTATTAGGGTATTCCAACAACGTCGTTTGAAAATTCAAATCATGATTCAAGATCTTCCTAGTCTACAAGTTCCGTGTTGTACAAGCTATTTCAAGATCCATTATTTTTGAAAAACGATGGACTGAAGTCTTCAGATCTTGTATAATATTGTTGTAATTTTCTTTTACATATTGTAGGAGATTTTTCTCCTAGTTTGTAGATCTGTTTGTGGATCGAGTTTGTAGATCCGTTTGTGGATCGAGTTTGTAGATCAGGTTGAGGATCGAATAGTTGGTGTGTCGTATCCGAGTTGTAGGAGTTATGGCTCAAAGGTGTAAGATTTGAAGAAATCTTAGTATTGGTGAAGTAACTGAATCTAGCCCTTTGTGTAGATAGGCGAGGCCAGAAAGTGGATGTATCCAACTCAGGGAACTACTATAAATCTCTATGTTTGGGTGCTTGATTTTTAAAGTGATTTTTATTCTGCAAAAAGACACAAACATAACTTATTCACCCCCCACTTGGTAATTTAGGTAGACACTTAATACTTTCAATTGGTATCAGAGGGAGGTTTTGTTCGATATAAGGTTAACACCTTGAACAAGATCATTGTTATAACGTCAAGAGATTCCGTCTAGTAGTCATGGACCGAAGGAAAGAAATGTCTCCTATGAATCTCAAATGTACACAAAGGAAAACTTTCCCATGTGGAAAGAACGAGTAAGGTTCTTCATGGATGTTGTTGATCTAAGAATTTTCCAGATTATGGAAGAAGGA
Organism: Platanthera zijinensis; assembly: GCA_039513925.1. Classification (NCBI taxonomy): domain Eukaryota; kingdom Viridiplantae; phylum Streptophyta; class Magnoliopsida; order Asparagales; family Orchidaceae; genus Platanthera; species Platanthera zijinensis. Next base: position 160,220,819 of record CM077081.1, on the reverse strand, counting down.
CCCAACATACTGACTCAACCATCAGCTCTGAATCCTGCAGTCATGATCCCTAAGAAGATGATGGATTTAACTAAGGATTAAATTGCCTTTGTCTCTATGAATAAGAAATCAAAGAACATCATCGCAGGTGTTGTGGATGACTCCATGCTTTAGAATCTATTCCACTATAAATCTGCCAAAGAAATGTGGGACAGCCTAGTTGTGCTGTGTAAGACCCCCCCTCCCGGAACACAACACACGGCACGAGGGGAGTCTTATGCCCGAAATAGCCGCCTTGTGGTAGCACTAACACACGGGTTAGCCTTTACCATAAGACGCCTATTCCGCCGGCTACAATCCATATCATAACAATTATGCCAACCCAACCATAACAGGAAAGTAAAGCAGTTCAGTTCACAGCTAAGTTAAAGTCCAAAAGTAGCGGAAGATAACAAGCACAACAGGCTTGTACAAAAGAACAAGAGTCTAGAAATGTTTTGCCAAACGGCTACATGAAAACACTCACGACTGTCACTGACGGTGCCGATGGCACCACCACTTCAGGTTCTATCATCCGGGCCTGGCTGTCCTGCTGCATAGTCCGTTGCTGCTCTACCTGCGGGGTTTCCTCCTAAAAAGGAAGACGTAGCAACCGTTAGTCATAAGACTAAGTGGCTTCACATCCGCTCCCCCGGCGACTCCTCGGCACTGGGCGGAGAAAGAAACAAAGGTACAATATTTATATATATAAGCAAGTAAACAAGCAGGTGACTATAAAGTGGTGGAGTATAAACTACGCTACACAACTAGCAATTCTACAAATATCAACAATATATGACAGCAGGTATAATTAATCAAAATAATAACTCAACTTATAAGAGTGCCCATACAAACTTATAAGTTAAGGATCGGGTTAACAGTAAAGTAACTCATCGTATAAGAGTGCCCATACAAACTTATACGATGAGGATCTTGTGTATGCAATGAATGACATGAAATGAATGTTATGCTATGACCGAATCATGCGCACGCACATGCAAGTTGCTATGTCGACACAGACTTGAAGTTCCCACTTTTCGAGCAGGTAGCTAACCTCTCAGGCGTCGTCCGTCGTGGCCAGACGGCGACAGTGGAGCGGGCGTCTCCACTACTAGGTGGTATCACAATACCTATCCTAGGCCCCCGTACGCCTCAACGCTAAGAACACAACAGCGGAGCTCACATGCGTACTACGTCTCAGAAGGGGTCTTGGGTAAATGTGCACCAAGAACACAGCCCAACCTGGCCTTTGATTTTGAACCGGATGGAACCTCGGAAATGCACGAGGTGCAAGCCCAACCGTTCTCATGGCGCGGAGGAGATCTCGGGTTATGGACACCAAGTATCTAACCCTACCGCCCAAGGTCTACCCATTGGCTCTCATCGGTGTGACGACTGGCGAACCCGTAGACCTGCCACAGTCATTATCTCAATATCGCGACACGATGAATCGTCGCACATCACATGCCCCAAAACAACTCACTCGATGCTACCCGTAGGGAGACTTCAACTCTAAGCATCGGTTGTTAATAATCCCCTTGGGCTCGGATTACGGTTACAAAGTACTCTTCACATAGTGTTCATCATACTCACGCCCACCTATACAATGAGTTCACCTTAACACTACGCATAACAGATATGTTCAACTCCCAACTATATAAATATATTTTATACCACTCTCAACCCTTAGTTTCTAGCCTTCTCATCCACTTCATTTCTCTACCAATACATGGTTATACCTTATTACACAACCAAATGAGTAACCATACTAAATTATAGTAACAACGACATTATAGATATATGGGAGCAAGATATCAAATGAGCAAGTCACAATCATTGCAAGAGTGCTAACATTATAAATTAACAAGTGCATTAACATAGGATAGCCCAATACTAAAACTGGGATTCCCGGAGCTACAGGAATCCGATCACAATGCACAACCCCTCGTTGGAAAGGTATTCGCGAGGGCTACGACTTTCGTGTTGAGTCGATCGCCCAGATCTGGTCGCAACATACCAGAAATTCAACTCGAATACGTACAGGAAACAGTTTCCTGTACAGGAATTTTCCCGAACGCAGCGGACTCGAACCAGCTTTCCCGTGGCTACAGGTATTGCATGGAAATGAGCAACCACTCGTTGGAAAGGTAATTTCAAGGGCTACGACTTTCATGTTGAGTCGTTCACCCAGATCTGGCCAGAACACCTCCGAAATTGGCCACGAAGATCGCCACGTGCAGAAATCAGATTTCTGCACGCATCTTAAGGCGAGATGAACGGCATCCGTTCATCTTCTTCCTTGCAACGACCTCGCATAAACTTCTCCAGAAATCACACCCAACCTTATTTCTCCTTTCAAAGCCAAACCCTCAACGAAAACCCCTCTCATCTCCCCTTTGAATGATGAGAAAGTTGAGGGAGACTAAGCCTAGAAAACCTAGGCATGGCTTATCCTAAGAACTCTCCTCCTCGCCATCAAGACTCTATGGAGTCGATGTCTCTCCTAAAATAACTATAGATCTAGCACCAAGGGAGAGGGGAGGAAGCTCACCTCAAGTCCAGCGGTACCACCATGGCCGGCCATGAGCCTCGCACTCCTTCGCGGCGGCATTGTTTTTCCCTTGACGGTGGCGGCGTTTTGATTCCTCCAAGGATGGCTCCGGCAAGCTCTTCCTCCTCCAGCCAAGAGAACTCCCTCAGAAATTTCGGGGCTGAAGAAAGGAGATGAAATGCTAGGGTTTCCCAACTTTTTTCCTTTTTATACACCGCAGACACGGGTAGGCACACGGCCGTGTTCCTACCCGTGTTCAGGTGACACGGCCGTGTCGCCTGCCGTGTTTAGGGCCGTGTTCATCCCAGAACAACTTTCTGCCGGGCCAGGGTTGCGGCACACGGGTAGAGACACGGCCGTGTCTCGACCCGTGTCCTCGGCACACGGGTAGGGACACGCCGTGTCCCAATACCCGTGTACCTCTCTGACTGGTAAGCCTAATTTTATGAGGCACACGGGTATGGACACGGCCGTGTCCATACCCGTGTCAGCCAGAAATGCCACTTTGCCTTGTTTTCCTCATTTCCCGTACGTTCGCACCTGTTCACCCACATCCCCCATTGGGCTCACCACAGCCCCCTTGACTCAAATACGCAATCAAGGGGCCTAGCGCGAATTGGGACGTTACAAATCCTATAAACAAAATAAAAGATTTCGTCCCCGAAATCAGGGTAAGGCTATGGGAGTGAAACACATAAAAAGGGAACTACGCTTTCAAATAAAATTTTTACCTGGGGTAAATAATTCCGGGTAGCGCCCTTGCATCAAATCCCTTGGCTCCCATGTGAACTCCTCCTTCCCATGATTAGACCATAGCACTTTCACCAAGGGAACACTTTTGCGGCGCAAGGTTCTCGTCTCGTTATCAACGATCCGCACCGGCTCCAGTCGCACAGACCTATCAGACGCCACGACACCATCCGCCGTGGGTATATACTGTTCAGGCCGTAGCAAAGCCTTCCGAAGCGACGATACATGGAACACGTCGTGAAGGTTCTCCAGCTCCGGTGGTAACTCCAATCGATAGGCCAGAGGGCCAATCCTTTCCACTACGACATAGGGCCCGACATACCTTGGGCTGAGCTTCTTGACTCCACGTACCCGCGACACTCCGTGCATCGGTCGAATCTTCAGGAACACCTTATCACCCACTTGAAATTCCACCACACGGTGCCTTGCATTGTAATATTTCGCCTGTCGGCTTTGAGCCTCTAGCATTCGATCTCGGATCAACCTAACCACCGCGTCCGTGTCATTAATATACTCATTTCCCAATGTCTTCGGATCTTCGTCTTGCACCCAGGACAAGGGTGTTCTACACCTCCTTCCATACAAAGCTTCATGAGGGGCCATTCCAATACTGGCTTGATGACTGTTATTATAAGAGAACTCCACGAGAGGTAAGAGTCTCTCCCATGGTTCTCCTTTATCTAGCACACACAACCTCAGAAGGTCCTCCAATGTTCGGATGGTTCGTTCAGATTGCCCGTCCGTTTGAGGGTGAAAGGTTGTGCTAAAGGCGAGGCGCGAGCCCAAATAAGCTTGTACAGCCCTCCATTCTCTTGAAGTAAACCGACCATCCCGATCGGAGACGATCGTCTTCGGCACACCATGGTACCGCACAAATTGCTCCATAAAGAGACGCACTAGGACGCCCACCTGCGCCTCCTTCTTCATTGGGATAAATCGGGCTACCTTGGTCAACCGGTCAACTATCACCCACACAGAATCATTCCCCGAGCGCGAGCGAGGTAACCCGTGGACGAAGTCCATGGAGATGTCCTCAAATTTCCATTCGGGGATGGGCAATGACTGTAGCATTCCACCGGGGCTTCTGCATTCCGCCTTCACCATTTGACAGGCCACACAATGAGTAACAAAGTACTTGACATCCCTCTTCATGCCCGGCCAACACAATGTCTTTCTCAAATCGGTGTACATCTTCGCGATCCCCGGGTGCACCGAGTACTTGGAGCAATGGGCCTCCTTTAGAATATCCTCCCGAATGTTGTCACCTTCGGGGATGTAAAGCCGGCCACGAAAATGGACGAGGCCGTCTTTTAGGGAGTATTCTTCCGTAGTCCCATCCTCCATTGACTTGAAAGCCGGGGTTAAAGCCGCATCCTTCTTTTGTTCCGTACGGATCCGGTCTCGTATGTTGCAAACTATACTCATCGCGGCCAAATATTCTGTATACTCTTTCGGTTGATTCTTAAAGACCAAAGTGATTTCCATCTCTTGCAGTGTCCGGATTAACTCCATCCTCATCAAGCGGGATTCCGTGCTCGTTCCCGGTGCTTTCCGGCTCAAGGCATCAGCTACGGAATTAACCTTCCCGGGGTGGTAGTTCAAGGTGAATTCATAGTCGCACAAGAACTCCAACCACCGCCGCTGTCTCAAGTTTAACTCCTTTTGGGAGTGAACGTACTTCAGATTTTTGTGATCCGAGTAGATCTCGCAGTGGACGCCATATAAATAATGCCTCCACATCTTCAAGGCGAATACCACCGCTCCCAACTCTAGATCATGCACCGGGTAGCTGGCTTCATGCTTCTTCAACTGTCTTGAAGCATAAGCGATCACATGCCCATTCTGCATCAACACAGCTCCCATCCCTTGATACGACGCATCCGTGTAAACTTGAAAGCCCTCCTTCCCAGATGGAAGAGCTAGGATGGGTGCAGTCGTCAATCTGTCCTTCAACTCTTGGAATGCAGCTTCGCACTGGGGTGTCCATTCAAACGGCACACCCTTCTTAGTCAGCGTAGTAAGGGGAAGGGCGATCTTCGAGAAGCCTTTCACGAACTTGCGATAGTACCCGGCAAGTCCAAGAAAGCTCCGTATGTCGGCCGCTGAATTCAATGGCGACCACTCCTTCACGGCCCGCACCTTGGCCGGATCTACTGCTAGCCCCGCCCCACTAATCACATGGCCCAAGAACGCGACCTCTCGAAGCCAAAACTCACATTTGCTGAACTTGGCAAACAAAGTGTGCTCCTTTAGTTTCCTCAGCACTAAAGTTAGATGTTCGGCATGTTCTGCTTCAGTCTTGGAGTAGACCAGGATATCATCGATGAACACGATGACAAAGATGTCCAAATAAGGGCTGAACACCTTGTTCATCAAGCTCATAAAGGCGGAAGGGGCGTTTGTGAGCCCAAACGGCATCACGGTGAATTCATACAAACCATATCTCGAACTGAACGCCGTCTTCTGAATGTCATCTTCTTGTATCCTCAGCTGATAATATCCCGAACGCAGATCTAACTTGGAGAACCAATACGATCCCACCAATTGATCAAATAATTCATCAATGCGCGGTAGGGGGTAGGTGTTCCGCACCGTTAACCGGTTCAACTCCCGATAATCAATACATAACCGCAGGGTGCCATCCTTCTTTTTGACGAACAAAACGGGCGCTCCCCAAGGCGACGAGCTTGGGCGAACGAACCCTGCTTCCACCAATTCCTGAAGCTGGACTCTAAACTCTGCAAGTTCCTTCGGAGCCATTCGGTATGGAGCTCGCGAGACGGGCTTGGCACCCGGAATTAGCTTGATTTGGAAGTCCACTTCCCTATGCGGGGGTAGTCCCGGCAATTTCTCGGGAAATACCTCGGGAAATTCTCGCACCACCCGCACATCCTTGACTTCTAGTGTCAATTTCTTCAACTCGAAGCAAATTACATAGACCTCGTCCCCTTCCATATGAGATTTCATAACTTGGATTGAAGATAATAATTTACGGGGTGCGAATTTAATACCTTGGAAGATGACTTCCGAGTCTCCATGCCTCAACATAACTTGCTTCTCCGCACAATTGATCCTGGCGTGGTGCCAGTCCAACCACTTCATGCCCAGGATGAGATCAAACTCCGGGATTCTTAACACTGTAGCCGGAGTTTCAAAGAGCTTTCCTCCAATAAGGGTGTCGAAGTCGCAACTTGCTGACGACGTCATCTCAGAGCCGTACGGAAGGCGCACCCTTTGAGTAGTGCCCGTGAAGTGTTGCACTCCCTCCAAGTCCTTCACGAAGTCCGCCGAAATGAACGAGTGAGACGCACCCGTGTCAAATAACGTATAGGCGGGCCTCCCGCTAACCATGACAGTGCCTAGGTTCCAAAAAGGTAATCACCATTCAAAATTGCGCGTATCATTTGTATCGTAAATCTAACAAGTCATATAATATTAATAAATTTTGCATGTACCGGTGATGACTTCCTGCGGATTTCTCTCCTGAGTCATATCCAATGCGAATACATGCTCCCGTGCATGTCCTTGATTTCTCCCTGGTGGTCCTCTTCCTCGACCACGCATGTGCCCTCGCCCCCGTGGAGCTACTGGAGGGGGAGCAATAGGAGCACCCCCGATCAGTCGCGGGCAAACTCGTCGGACATGCCCCGGTTGGTTTCACTCAAAACATATCACCTCACGTCGGCCCCAAGGTTGTTGATAATATTGCTGCTGCGGTGGTGGTGGTAAAGGTAGTGGTTGCGGAATTGGGTACTCCACCCGATAGTTCCGGTTGATCCACCGACCGCCTCTGTGGTTTCCCCTTCCTCTGCCATGATCATTCCGCCTTCTATTACTAGGGCCGACTTCAATTACTCCTTCCGCAGGTCTCTTGCCACATCCCATGTGGTCCGCCTCCAGTCTCTTCGCCATGTCGATGATTTCTGCCAGGCTTCCATCGGCTAAAAACAAAAGGGCCTGCCTCAGGGGGTCCCTTAATCCTTTGTAGAAGCGCTTCGCGTAGCCTCTATCGTCCAAATCATAGGAATCGGCAAACCTAGCGAGGTGTTGGAACTCCCTCTGGTACTCCGTTACCGATTTCGATCCCTGCTTCAGCTGCAGAAATTTTTCTTCAAGTCCATCCCGAGCAGAAGAAGGGATGAAGTGATCCAGAAAAGCCTCGGTGAACTCGTTCCAACTGATGTCCGTGTACAACCGCCCTTGGAAGGTGGAGCCCATGAGGGACTTCCACCACCTTTTGGCGTGCAGCTCTAGCCCCTCGGTGCGCACCGGCGATTCTATCCCAAGATAGGCAGGAGGGGACAGGGCACGGAAGGTGCTCAACCAGTTGGAGCCTGGCGCTTGTTGTTGCACTGGAGCTTGTTGGGCTTTAAATGCATCCAATATGGCTGACAACGTTTGTCCCAGTTTCGACTGCTGGAATTGTGAAGGGACGGAAGGGGTAGGAGTGCCCCCAACCGGCTCCACCTGCACTGGGACCTATACGCAAGGTACAGATTAGGGTCAGGTTGGCTAAAACTAATGTCAAAGTTAGACAACTTAGTGTGAATTACATATGGGCACACCACTGCTTCCGCTACGTCGGTTTGTCCCCAAACCGACTAATCGAACGGGAGTGGCCCATTGTTACATGACTGCTCTAGTTGAAGATCGGCTAAGTCTGATACCATTTGTAAGACCCCCCCTCCCGGAACACAACACACGGCACGAGGGGAGTCTTATGCCCGAAATAGCCGCCTTGTGGTAGCACTAACACACGGGTTAGCCTTTACCATAAGACGCCTATTCCGCCGGCTACAATCCATATCATAACAATTATGCCAACCCAACCATAACAGGAAAGTAAAGCAGTTCAGTTCACAGCTAAGTTAAAGTCCAAAAGTAGCGGAAGATAACAAGCACAACAGGCTTGTACAAAAGAACAAGAGTCTAGAAATGTTTTGCCAAACGGCTACATGAAAACACTCACGACTGTCACTGACGGTGCCGATGGCACCACCACCTCAGGTCCTATCATCCGGGCCTGGCTGTCCTGCTGCATAGTCCGTTGCTGCTCTACCTGCGGGGTTTCCTCCTAAAAAGAAAGATGTAGCAACCGTTAGTCATAAGACTAAGTGGCTTCACATCCGCTCCCCCGGCGACTCCTCGGCACCGGGCGGAGAAAGGAACAAAGGTACAATATTTATATATATAAGGAAGTAAACAAGCAGGTGACTGTAAATATGGTGGAGTATAAACTACGCTACACAACTAGCAATTCTACAAATATCAATAATATATGACAGCAGGTATAATTAATCAAAATAATAACTCAACTTATAAGAGTGCCCATACAAACTTATAAGTTAAGGATCGGGTTAACAGTAAAGTAACTCATCGTATAAGAGTGCCCATACAAACTTATACGATGAGGATCTTGTGTATGCAATGAATGACATGAAATGAATGTTATGCTATGACCGAATCATGCGCACGCACATGCAAGTTGCTATGTCGACACAGACTTGAAGTTCCCACTTTTCGAGCAGGTAGCTAACCTCTCAGGCGTCGTCCGTCGTGGCCAGACGGCGACAGTGGAGCGGGCGTCTCCACTACTAGGTGGTATCACACTACCTATCCTAGGCCCCCGTACGCCTCAACGCTAAGAACACAACAGCGGAGCTCACATGCGTACTACGGCTCAGAAGGGGTCTTGGGTAAATGTGCACCAAGAACACAGCCCAACCTGGCCTTTGATTTCGAACCGGATGGAACCTCGGAAACGCACGAGGTGCAAGCCCAACCGTTCTCATGGCGCGGAGGAGATCTCGGGTTATGGACACCAAGTATCTAACCCTACCGCCCAAGGTCTACCCATTGGCTCCCATCGGTGTGACGACTGGCGAACCCGTAGACCTGCCACAGTCATTATCTCAATATCGCGACACGATGAATCGTCGCACATCACATGCCCCAAAACAACTCACTCGATACTACCCGTAGGGAGACTTCAACTCTAAGCATCGGTTGTTAATAATCCCCTTGGGCTCGGATTACGGTTACAAAGTACTCTTCACATAGTGTTCATCATACTCACGCCCACCTATACAATGAGTTCACCTCAACTCTACGCATAACAGATATGTTCAACTCCCAACTATATAAATATATTTTATACCACTCTCAACCCTTAGTTTCTAGCCTTCTCATCCACTTCATTTCTCTACCAATACATGGTTATACCTTATTACACAACCAAATGAGTAACCAAACTAAATTATAGTAACAACGACATTATAGATATATGGGAGCACGATATCAAATGAGCAAGTCACAATCATTGCATTTGTGCTAACATTATAAATTAACAAGTGCATTAACATAGGATAGCCCAATACTAAAACTGGGATTCCCGGAGCTACAGGAATCCGATCACAATGCACAACCCCTCGTTGGAAAGGTATTCGCGAGGGCTACGACTTTCGTGTTGAGTCGATCGCCCAGATCTGGTCGCAACGTACCAGAAATTCAACTCGAATACGTACAGGAAACAGTTTCCTGTACAGGAATTTTCCCGAACTCAGCGGACTCGAACCAGCTTTCCCGTGGCTACAGGTATCGCATGGAAACGATCAACCACTCGTTGGAAAGGTAATTTCAAGGGCTACGACTTTCGTGTTGAGTCGTTCACCCAGATCTGGCCAGAACACCTCCGAAATTGGCCACGAAGGTCGCCGCGTGCAGAAATCAGATTTCTGCATGCATCTTAAGGCGAGATGAACGGCATCCGTTCATCTTCTTCCTTGCAACGACCTCGCATAAACTTCTCCAGAAATCACACCCAACCTTATTTCTCCTTTCAAAGCCAAACCCTCAACGAAAACCCCTCTCATCTCCCCTTTGAATGATGAGAAGGTTGAGGGAGACTAAGCCTAGAAAACCTAGGCATGGCTTATCCTAAGAACTCTCCTCCTCGCCATCAAGACTCTATGGAGTCGATGTCTCTCCTAAAATAACTATAGATCTAGCACCAAGGGAGAGGGGAGGAAGCTCACCTCAAGTCCAGCGGTACCACCATGGCCGGCCATGAGCCTCGCACTCCTTCGCGGCGGCATTGTTTTTCCCTTGACGGTGGCGGCGTTTTGATTCCTCCAAGGATGGCTCCGGCAAGCTCTTCCTCCTCCAGCCAAGAGAACTCCCTCAGAAATTTCGGGGCTGAAGAAAGGAGATGAAATGCTAGGGTTTCCCAACTTTTTTCCTTTTTATACACCGCAGACACGGGTAGGCACACGGCCGTGTTCCTACCCGTGTTCAGGTGACACGGCCGTGTCGCCTGCCGTGTTTAGGGCCGTGTTCATCCTAGAACAACTTTCTGCCAGGCCAGGGTTGCGGCACACGGGTAGAGACACGGCCGTGTCTCGACCCGTGTCCTCGACACACGGGTAGGGACACGCCGTGTCCCAATACCCGTGTACCTCTCTGACTGGTAAGCCTAATTTTATGAGGCACACGGGTATGGACACGGCCGTGTCCATACCCGTGTCAGCCAGAAATGCCACTTTGCCTTGTTTTCCTCATTTCTCGTACGTTCGCACCTGTTCACCCACATCCCCCATTGGGCTCACCACAGCCCCCTTGACTCAAATACGCAATCAAGGGGCCTAGCGCGAATTGGGACGTTACATGCTGATGAAAGCAGAAGAGGAAGTTAGAGACGACCGCAGATCATTGCTTAATCTGGAATACGAAGCATTCAAGCAAGGATCAAGTGATAATATTGTTGATAGTTTCGAGAAGTTCTTTAAGATTGTTAACGACATCAGGAACTATGGTCGTACCTTCACTAATGGAGAGTTTAACAACAAGTTTCTCAGATCCCTAACAAAGGAATGGGACACTAAAGTGGTTGCAATCATGGAGTTTGGGAAGTTGCTTGAGACTGACCCTCAGAACCTCTTTGGGAAATTGCTCTCCTACAAACTAGAAATGAACACCAAAAAGAAGGAGGATCATAATAGACAGAATTCCAACAATATGAAGTCGGTGGCCCTAAAGGATGAAGGGTCAAGAAAGTCCAAAGATGTCTCACCAGTAAGGACTCATGCTCCTGATATTCCAGAAGACTCTGAGCCTAGTACATCTGGCTCTGAGCTATCGGATGTGGAGTTCCTACTTATATCCAAGCAATTCAAGAAACTGCTCAGCAAGAGGAGACATATGAAGAATCAGTCATCGTCATCTGAATTCAGGAAATCTCATCGTGATGGTGACCATTCCAAAAAAAGCTACAACCGAGAGGACAAGTATAGATCTAAACCGAACAAACAATCTTCCTCTGACATTATGTGGTACTATTGTAACAAGACATATCACATGATTACTGACTGCCCATACAAGAAGGAGGGCTCTAAGAAAGAGGAGAAAAGATACTTCAAGGGCAAGAGAAAATAAGAAAAGATCTTCGTCGCCAAGAAGTCCAAAACTCTCAGCATTAGTGACTCAAGTGAGTCGAGCACAGTGAATGAAGAAGCCTACTTCAGTCTCATGGCTCAATCAAACGAGGAAGTTTATGACTCAGAGTATCGCGGGAAGGTAAACTGACACACAATACTCTCTGAATCGGGCACGTCATCCAATGGTCATGAAGGATATTCTTCTGAGGAAGGCGATTCTGAGTTAATGGTTCAGCATGAGAATATTTTAAAAGCGTTTGATAAATGTCGTAAGGTAGTCAAAAAGCAGGCAAAAGAGATTGCCTCTCTGAATGCAGTGGAATCAAGCCTAAGGGAGGAAATTACATAATTTACTCCTCTCAGAAGTGAAGTTCACTCCTTGCAAGAGGAATTGAAAAGTCCGGCTGAAATATTATGTCTGGAAGAGAAATATCTTGATGAGCTTGAAGAAAAGCCCTTGGTGGAGAGAAAACTTATTGAGAGTTTCTCCAAGCCGAAGACTATTCTCCCTCTCATTGATGTGTTCTAAGCTCCGAATAAGGGAAGATGCCTTAGCCACATAGTTGGAAAAGGTAGGGCTACCAAGAGAGCTAGTGTCAAGGAAAAGGGGAAGGCGCCTCTAGGTCAACCCTCGTTTAGGAAGGTAATCTTTCCAACAAACAAGTTTTCCTTGAGTCATCCTATTGTCAACTGGCTAGGCATACTTATGTAGAGACCAAGAAGAGATACCAGGGATGGATCCATCCCCAAGACTATGTTGCTAGTGTTTTTAAAGCACCTTATGAAGAGATTGACCTCAAGATTTATGGTCCCTATGATCATAGACATAACCTCAAGAGGGGACCAAAAGCCAAAACTTTTATATCTAAGGCAAAGAGGATGGAGAAGCCCTGTGTATGCTAAAATTAGGAGGATTCCACCTCCAAGTATGTTGCCCCTGCTAGACCTCACATTTATAAGGTAAAGCAGGAGTACAAGAGAAGGTAAAATAGGTTTGACTGTTGGTGTTGCGGCAAAATTGGTCGTTTTGGCGTAGATTGCTGGTTTAACCCTGCTAACTTTGTAACTCCACAAGTTAACCATGCAAGTCCGACCACTCGTAGAGTTCATGTTCCTAGTGGTGTTAAGCTGACCAGGAACCAATGACCCAAAAAAATTTTAGTTCGTAAGGTAAATTGATTTATCATTGCAGGTATGTCTAAAGGCCAACAAAAATCCCATCTTGTATTTGGACAGTGGATGCTCTCGGCACATGACCGGGATAAGAATCCTGTTACTTGATTTCATGCCAGTCAAAGATGGTCCAAAAGTCATCTTTGGAGGGTCAGACCGGGGAACTACAAAGGGCTATGGTATGCTCTCCAACGGAGTAGTCTCTTTCACAGACGTGGCTTATGTTGAAGGATTACACCATAATCTTATAAGCATAAGTCAGTTAAGTGATAAAGGCTACATCATTGAGTTCTGCAAGCATAAGTGTTTGATAAAGTCATCTACAAATTTGGAGACGGTCTTAACAGGCACTCAGAGCAGAAATAATTTTTGTTTAAATTTTCTTTGCTTAGACAATTCTACACCAGTCTGTTTTCTTGCAAAAGATAGTGCGTCTATTTGTGACCAATGACACAACAGATTAATACATATTAATTTCAAAACATTAAATATGCTATTTTATCACAACTTAGTGCGAGATTCCCCCAGCATTAAGTGCTATAAAGAGAGTCTGTGTCACTCATTCCAAATGGGTAAGCAGACACGAGCTACCTTCAAGGGTATTGCTGAAAAGGATTCTTCAAGAAGTTTATACTTACTTCATATGGACTTATTTGGTCCTATGCCTATTCACATTTTAGGAGGAAAGTATATACATTAGTAATTGTTGATGACTACTCGCGTTTTACTTAGGTGTTCTTTGTGAAACACAAGTCCGACACCTTTGACTCTTTCACTAATTTTGTCCGACAAATTCTGAACGAATTGAACTCCTCAATGGTCAAAATTAGAAGTGACTATGGAACAGAGTTTTTATTCTGGTGCCATGACAAAATTCTGTCAAAGGCAAGGTATCTTTCAAGAGTTTTCCTCTCCGTACACTCCACAACAAAATGGAGTTACTGAGAGAAGGAATAGAACCCTAATTGAAGCATGTACAACTATATTGAACGATGCTTCACTTTCATAGTACTTCTGGGCTGAAGCAGTCAACACAACCTATTACGTGCAAAATAGAGCACTTATCAACATAAGATATCGTAAGACCCCCTATGAGCTATTGAAGGGAAGAAAACTGATTGTGTCCTATTTTAGAATCTTTGGAAATAAATGCTTCAAACTTAATAATGGGAAGTATTACCACATGAAGTTTAGCGAAAAATGTTTTGAAGGTAGTTTTGTAGGTTATAGTAGCCATAGTAAGTCATATATGATTTTCAATAAAAAAAACTTTGGTGGTAGAAGAGATAATAAATGTTGTATTTTATGAGGCAAGCCTGCTCTAAAGTAGCTTATCTAATGTTATTGGTGCAGATGAAGGTACCGGGTTCAAGGATCTTATCTTGGATGAAGCTATCAAAGAAGAAACTCCAAGCTCGTTCAAGATCGTCGATCCAGGCTTGGTGGATGAAGAACAACAAGATAAACCAACCATAGAGGGTGCATAGGATATTGCAGAACATGCGGGAGGTAGAGGAAGAAATCTCGTGTTCAGAAACCTAAGAGATCACCCTGTTGATCAAATCATTAGAGAGCCAGACGACAGAGTTAGAACCAGAAGAGGTACAACTAATGAGATTATGCATCTTAGTTTTTTGTCTAAGGTTGAGCCAAAAAAGTTCAATGAAGCAAACAAGGATTCTTCTTGGATTTTGGCAATGCAAGAGGAGCTCAATCAGTTTGAACATTGCAAAGTCTGAGAGTTGGAAGCCAGGCCTAAGGGACAGAACGTGATCGACACCAAGTGGATTTTTTAGAAACAAGCTGGACAAAAATGGAGTCATTATCATGAATAAAGCCAGGCTTGTAGCTCAAGGATACAGATAAGAAGAAGGGATCGACTTCGATAAAACCTTCGCTCTAGTTGCTAGGCTTGAGGCGATCTGGTTGTTTCTTACATATGTTTCACTCAAAGGCTTCATCGTCTACCAAATGGACGTGAAGTCAGCATTCCTCAATGGGAATCTGAAAGAGGAAGTATACATAGCACAATTCCTAGGTTTTGTTTATTCCAATTTCCCTGATCATATTTATTTTTAAAAGAAAGCACTATATGGTTTAAAGAAAGCTGCCCGAGCTTGGTATGAGACGTTTTCTAGCTTTATTCTTGAGAACAAGTTCATAAGAGGAATGATAGACAAGACATTATTTCTTAGGGAAGTTAAAGGTAAGATTCTTCTAATGCAGATCTATGTCAACGACATCATATTTTGCTCTACAGAAGACAACCTTCACATGAAGTTTTCCAAACATATGTACGGGAAGTTTGAAATGAGCACTATGGGAAAGCTGAAGTATTTCTTAGGACTTCAAGGTGAACCAATCTGATGATGGAATTTTCATCTCTTAGACGAAGTTCATAAAGGATATTCTTTAGAAATTCAGAATGGAGAATGAAACCTCTATGAGGACTCTAATAGGTTCAACTTTGTCTCTGGACAAGGATAAGAAAGGGAACCCTTTTGATGAAACCAAAAATAGAAGCATAATTGGATCTTTGCTCTACCTCACTAATAGTAGACCAGATATAATGTTTTCGACATGCGTCTATGCCAGATTTAAGGTGAACTCAAAGAAATCTCATTACATCGCTGCAAAGAGAATTTTAAGATACCTTAAGGGCACACCCAATCTTGGCTTATGGTACCCCTGAAATTATGTTGTCGAGCTAATTGGTTTTTTAGATGACGATTTTGTAGGAAGTATGGATGACAGGAAAAGAACTTCTGGGACGTGCCAATTCCTTGAAAGACAGCTTATTTCATGGAGCAATAAGAAGCAGAATTATATGGCAACTTCTACTGCCAAGTCAGAGTATATCTCTGTGGGTAGTTGTTGCGCACAGCTTCTATGGATCAGGAATCTACTGGAAGATTACAACCTGAAGTTTCAAGAAATTCCGATGTATTGCAACTCATCCAACGCAATAACAATCGCGAATAATCAAGTCTCTCGCAGCCGGACAAAGTGTATCGAGGTGTGATACAACTTCATCCTGGAGCATGTGGAGAATAAGGACATAGCCCTTAGCTATAACCCTACAGATAAACAGATCACAGATATTTTTACGAAGCCGCTCGATGAGGCCATGTTCTCATTCTTAAAAATGGAACAAGGCATGCTGAACATAGAATCATGAAGAAAGCCAAGCAAGCAGGAACTCACTCAGGAATTATTTCACAAAGTCAGAAAATTATCCCAAGGCAAATTCATTAAGTATCGGAGCTAAATTCGCCGATTCGTCGGATATTCATGAGATACTCACCGAATCGGACTCGACCACCAGCAATTCTCGCCGAATTCAACTTAGGACAAAATTTCAAACTTCTATATTGGATCTGAAGGGCCACAAATTCAGGAACGCAGCTTCTAGACAATTTTAAAATTATATATATATATATATATATATAGTCAAGTGGGAAAACGTACAGTCTAATTCAACAAAACCCTCAAGCCGACTAGCCGAATTAGAAATCTTGACCGTTCGGCTCCCGTGATAACTGGATAGTCTTCCATCCGTGGACTAGGATTCGTTTTTTCCTCGATTAGGGTTGTGAATGACTTCCTAACCCTAGCCAAAATAGTACAATAATGGTTTCCCGATGATTTCTTCTCATGGTGTGTTCCTGAAACCACGCTGTCGCTGACTCTGACAAAATTAAGAAAACCAGTTCATTCCAGATTCAGTTTTCTCCTTGGCTCCCAGAAGCACAAGTGGTTTGCTAGGTGGAGGAGAACTTGTTCGCACAGGCTTTGCTGATGGTTCTGATGAGTTCAGAAATGTTTTACTAATACTAGAATGTGCAGGACTTTCCTTTGTCCTAGAACACCCTTGCAATGTCCTAGACAAGGAAGTTCTTGAGTTCTTTAATAATACTAAGCTACGTCATGACGATTTAGTCATAAAGAGCAAAATTCCGAAGACCAAAATAAAAGTGAAAGTGTCACTTCTCACCAGTTACTTTTGGATTCCTATATGTGATGAGGTCGATTACCTTGACGAGGATGACTTCTCCAGAGATCTTTTATTCTGTGGATTTACCCGATGTACAAAAGTAGTTAAGCGCAAAGGGATGAATGAAGAAGGCAAGCTTCTTTACGACATCATGGGTAAACTGTTCTTGTGCAAGACTGGGTCCCATGAATATGTCTCCACAGAGATGTTCAAGACCCTTGTTGGCATCATCTGCAAGATGAAACTTTATTGGGGTGCATTGCTGTTTGAGAAGATGAAGGACAGCTTTCGCACTCCCAACTTTGGGAGGATTATCAGTCTGTATCTGAATCAACTAGATGGTGAAAGATTTGATATGACCAGAGGTGTGCCTATCCATCACCTTAAGAAGATAGACTCATCTATATTCTCAAGGTGGGATAGGAGGATCACTAGGCCTGGGGGAGCACTAGATTTAGATGTGGTGGTGGAAGAGCATGCTCCTGATGTCAGGATTACCTCTCCACACCCCAGTAAAATTCCTGAGAGTACGAGTATAGGAATTGAGGTGGAGACAGTGGAAACAAAGGTGGCAACAAGTATAGTTCCCTTTAGTGTGATCCCAGAATCAGTACCAGCTTAAGATACAACAGTTGTAGAGACATAAGTTCTGATGACAGAGGTTGCCAAGAGGGCTCAGAATACTGTTGAAGAGTTAGTGTAAGACCCCCATTTTTTTCTTTTTAAACACCGGGGTCTTAGGCCCAGAACCTCCCCTTTGCGGTGACACCTTAACGCCCTGAAGGGTCATCACCACAAAGCGCTGATTCTCCGGCCAATTCCATCACAGAAAGGTAGCACAACAAAGTAAAAGAAAGTCCACAAGAAAATAACATATATAAAAAAAGAAGTCTCCACGAAGGGAGTGTCCACATAATAGTATATCAGAGTACTAAAAATACGAGCTTATGCCCGGTACATCATGTCCTCACTACAAATCACTCATGTGGAAGAAAAAACAGAACATCTACTTAAGGTCGAGACTCACGGTCCCTGCTGTATGAACTCCGGAGATAGACTGCCCCATCTCCAAGTGCGCCGGTCTCTGGGGCTGCTCCCCCGTGCTGGGCTCCATGATTCCCTAAAATGATGCGGTTCGAAAACCTTTAGTCATAAAGAATAAGCCTTATCATACCATACCCATTCCCCCATGGCTCCTAGGTACCTAGCAGAGAGGAAGAAAGGGAAGGACATGTGGGTGGAGATTAACTCAAAAGAATAGGTGGCAGCGGAACTAATCTAGCAATTCTATAATAAATATGACAGAAACAGAAAGTAGGAAAAGTAACCTTAACTTATGTGCGGAAGCGCATAAGCCAAGGGATCTTCTTCAAGGCTCCCATCGTATAATGTGTCCCATACCACTTATACGTTGGGGGTGTCGGTTATCAAACAGCAGTATATATATATCAAAAATGACCTTAATTTATAAACTTGCCCACACAAGCTTATAGACCAAGGGGTCGTTTTGCAAGTCCTAATGTATAAGCGTCCCATTCCACTTATACTTTAGGTGTCAGGGTTAAATGAATCGATTGTGATATGACATGCAAGTGGGTATGATGGAACATGCAAGTGCAACTCACTCACCTGACTCTGTGCACACAGACCTTTAGTTCCCCCTTTCGGAGTCGTTACCTCCGAGGATACCTCCGTAGTGGAAGTTAGAAGCGATGGTTTGGGCCTCGCCCACCTCTAAACCAGTAAAGCACTACCGGTCAGACCTATCGTACACCTCAACGCTTGGTGCACGAAGCAGACTCCTGCGTACTCTTGCCGGCTGGCACACCGGACTTCTGTTGGCAAAGTGCTAACAACACTTGCCGAGTCAGCGTATTGGCATTGGTGCATCAACCCTCCAATACCGAAGACACACCACCTTAATTTTCTTTCCTTTTATGCACATGCAAATTTAATCGTAATCAAACAAAAACCGAGTCGAAGGTCCCCGGACCAAAATGTCCGTCTCTTAACCAATCGAGCCGAAGCTCCCCAGACCATTCCGTCCGTCTCTTAACCAACCGAGCCGAAGCTCCCAACAATCTTCCTGTGCTAACAGTGTTTGTGAAATGTGAGATCCTAATTACTAGGTTACTCTTTCTAGTTTGTTATTACAGTTTACGTTAACCCTGGACCGCCCCCGGTATTCCCAGTGAAGGGCTCTCAAAGGGCACTAAGAACTATGATGGTAGCTGAAGCCCATCGTTCC
The DNA here is from genome assembly GCA_039513925.1 of Platanthera zijinensis. Taxonomy (NCBI): domain Eukaryota; kingdom Viridiplantae; phylum Streptophyta; class Magnoliopsida; order Asparagales; family Orchidaceae; genus Platanthera; species Platanthera zijinensis. The sequence goes on along the minus strand of CM077081.1, from coordinate 160,201,653 downwards.
CTTTCGCAAGGCACTTATTGTTATTTGTTGATTCCCTTTACCCATTCCCTTCTCATATTACGACAGACTAACCTAGGGTGATTTTTAACCTTCCTCTCTTCGAGAAAGACGTTCTTTCGTCGAACCTGAGCACCTCTTAACTCTAGCCAACACCACTTCTCACTACTCTTCATATCATTTTTTTTCGATATCATCCACAACTGTCCACCCAAACAAAATGACTAACTCCTACAACTATCCCAGATCACGTCCTATTGCAATTTAACAATTTGCTATATGCAGACCAAACTAGACTATATGTCGAACCGAATAGGAGGTAATCTAGATAATCATCCAAATTCCCTAAATTATTTACTGGAAACTTATCATGATATAATTAGCCTAAATCCAGAAAATGGTAATTTTCCTAATTTATCTTGCATTTAATTAATTTCTTCAAAAATTCCAAGGGCTATCGGTTTGAACATGAACTACCCTAAGTACTCATGCAAGATGTCCACCAAAATTATTATAAATATTTTGCTATCTCAATATGGTAAATCCAAGGTATCACAATTTTTCTATCATCAAAAATGCACTAAAACTATTTTAGCAATATTTTCTATCTTCAGTTATTTATGAACCAAGTACAGAGTATATCGATCCAAAAATTATAAATTAATTATATTATGCAGGTACAACCTTTAAAATAGCATTGATCAAGTTTCATAATTTTTCAGCGACAATATCATACATAATTAATTTTCAAAGCATAAAACCCCTTTTTAACATTTGTGAAGGAGGTACTTGATTTACTCAACTAAACGTTATACAAAAATTCAGGAGAAATTATTCTATCCTAAAACATTTACTTCCAATATTTCATGGGGTTCCAATGAACAGAGAGATTCAAATAATTAAAACATCAATTAGGGCTATAACAATCGTTACAAAAGAAGTGTTGGAAATAGACATCATAAAATTTCAAATAAAATTACTATAGGTTTTACCCGCCCCAAAACATACTCTACCCGAGTTTCATAGCCTTCAGATAATGTTTAGTGACAGATTGTACTTTATTAGTATTTTACCCTAAAGCTAAGGTTAGGGTTTTGAGGTATCTACCTGTATCCAAAACCTCCAAGATTTCATCCAGATGATTCTTATAATGCTAATGTCAACTCTACAGAATTTCAAGGCAATACGAGAGCAATTGCCCCCATGTCCTTCACAACCCTTAAAACCCTCCATTTTTGGTTTGAGTTTTGATCCTAGGGTAAACCAACCCTAAACCACACCATTTTCTCCAAGTGGGTTATAATAACCCCTCTAAGTCAGTGGTCAAAATATCAGCCTCTGTTGATGTGATTTGACCGTTCCAACCTCTTAGTGCACTTTTTACTAAAAAATGCCTCATTAATGCCTAGTTAAGAATAGGTGACTTCCTATCCAAAACTCATCCAAATGAGTTGAAATTTTGTACAGAGCTAGGTTTATAGCAAAGGACAACTCACCAAAATTTGGGAGGGTTTGGATATCATTTGACCACTTAGATAAATTTCTCTAACTTTATTAAATTAAAATAAAAACCTTAGGCAAAGTATCTCCAAAAATTCCCATTTTTGGACAGCCTCTAGGTATGGCTACGTATAACAACCTGCCCAAATTTCAGGTCATTTTGACAAGGGACGAAGCGTGGGCATTTATTTTAGTTCCTGCTCAACTCTAGGTACAGCCTCTACAATAACGGGTGCTGTGGTCAAACCACTTACCCAAACGAGTTGAAATCAATTTTAAATTAATCTAGACTCGAAGGGATACAACTTTCGTAACTAGCCATTTTTCCTAAATAGGCCTCAAAGTGCCTCGTTTTGCAGCATCAAAATATGCCAATTTAATGTATGTTTTCTATATAAATTATTTACATAATTTTTAAATAATAAAAATGCTTTTACTGTTCATCTTCTACAGAACCAGAAAACTGAACTCAGAAACATGTTTTACCAGTAGCTCTTCCGTGATCTGTCACCAGCCATCCGGTCACTTCCCTGGCCAGCCACCACCACCTCCGTTGAGGCGATGACTATCGGTCGGCGATGATTCGGCCGCCAAAGGTGGCGGTTTCCGGCGTACCCGAAAATATATTTTTCATGGTTTCTCCATGAAAAATCGAGATAGGTCCGGCTCCGTTGAGCGCGAAATTCCTTTCTAAGATTCTAAGATCTACCCATAAAAGAAGAAATAGAAGAGGACCTTGTTCACGGTTTGGAGGCGAGATGAACGTCGGATTATTATGGCGCGGTGGTGGCTTTCCCGAACTTCTCCTACAGCAAGAACAATAATCTGAATCCGTTTGGTCAAGAGTGTAACCTTCTAATCTTGCTCTAAGGGGGCTTTTATAGATCTCCATGTGGGGAGGGGAAAGGGTGAAGCATTCATGGCCATAAATGCTCTATCTTAATAATATTTCGGTTATGGTGGAGGGATGGAAACGCTGGAATAAGAAGAGGTGTTTACCAGGTGGCAATTTCCTATTGGACCAACACTTTCTCTTTCTTATTAAGTAATTAGAGAAGGAAATGACCCATAAATACTCCTGGTGTAACTTTCCATACCAGAATTTATTATAACGCGTGTTAGAATAATTTTGGGCCTGAACCGACGTTTCGGCCTTTATAATGGGCATGATACGTAGGTCACGGGCGTGACAAGCCCGGGTTGCAAATTTTGCATTCGACGATCGTCTTCCTGAGATCGACGATCGTCGAAGGGGGTCACGCCCTAGGTCACGGGCATGACATGTCGGTCACGGGCGTGACAGAACCGTGATGCAAATTCTGAGTTCGTCGATCGTCTTCTTGAGATCGACAATCGTCGAAGGGGGTCACGCCCTAGGTCACGGGCATGACGAATCACTCACGGGCGTGATAGGCCCGGGTTGCAAATTCTGCATTCGACGATTGTCTTCCAGAGATCGACGATCGTCGAAGTGGTCACGCCCTAGGTACCGGGCGTGACGGTCGGTCACGGGCGTGACCAACCCGTGACCCGAAATCTTTGTCGATGTGCTTCAATTCTTGGGCTTCCTAGGGTTCTGTCACGATAGACCGACTCCTAGGTGTCTAGCCAGAAATGGGATGTTATAGTTAGTGCCTGAGGAAGTTGAGGATGAGGTTTTGCTGCTGCTGTTGATGTGGGTATTGATGCTGAAGATGATGCTGATGATGATTTAGATGATGAGATTGTTTTTGATGATGCTGAGGAGGATGTTGTTGTTGATGATGATATCCATATAGATGTTTGAAAGATTTGATTTCAAGAGCCTAAACACCTAGAGAGGGGGTGAATAGGTTTTAATCCTTTTTAACAATTAAGGAAACTAAAACAGCACAAATATCACAAAAACAATCACAGAAAATACTCAACACAATACACCAAGATTTATAGTGGTTCCCCAAGTTATGGGTACGTCCACTTTCCCCCTTCGCCTATCTAGCAAAGAACTGGATTCGGCCAAACTTCCTTCCACTAGCTCAGATCCACAGATCTTACAACTCACAATTGGCATGCTTACCGGCAGCCTTTCTGACAGGTAAACTGGCCTTATTCTAAAAACTAGAATTGAACCAACAATCAATGGCAAAGTGGCCCACCTTGCCACAACACCTGCACTCAAATCTATTGTACTTTTTCTTAACTAAAGGCTTCACAACATTGTTGCCAGCATTCCTTTTAAGTGTAGGTGCCGGAGCACCATACCCCAAGGATTCCCTAAGAACCTGATAGGTTTGCTTATAGGGTGCCCTAATAGTATATGCACCCTTACCATTGAGATCACCAGACTCACAGTGACCATGAGTGAGGTCATGATCATACCTGTTAGTAGGTTTCATCACTTTTTTAAAAGAAATAGGGGGTTTAATAGCTAGTGGCTGAACTGGGCCTTTGCCTTTTCCTTGAGAATTGGATGCCCTTGTTATTTCCTTGAAGCAAGCCTAGTCCTGTCTTTCATTTCTGAGATATGAAGTTATCTATTAAAGGCATGACAGACTATGGCTTTGAAAATTTAGCCACTAGATCCTTTTCTTTCTGGAGTCTTGTTTCCAGATTTTTGATGTGATTTTCTTTGAAGGAGATTGTGCCCATCTGAATAACAGTTATGTTTTTTAGTATGGTAACCTTCTTTAATTTCAAATCTATCAGTTTGGCTGAATCTGATGCAGCCTATTTGAGAGATTCAATTTCCTTGGCCTGCTTCTTGACAAGGAATTTGCTCCTCTTAAGAGCTTGCAACAAACAACCATACTCATCAATTAATTGATGTGCATCCCCCTCAGATTAAGAACCATCCACTTCTATTGATGTTGATGCTACTGATTCTTATCAAGTAAAATAATCAGAAGCTAAGGATGGACTATATACCTTTCTTGGACTAGGCTGATCCAGGCACTGATCTTCTTCTAAAAGAGCCATCAACCCTCTAAAAGAATATTCTTCACCTACATTTTTGGAATTCAGCATTTGCAAGAATTCTTATTCCATAAAATCCTCTTCTTTAGTAAACAACCCAATGTAAGCTTCTGCATCATCCTCTTCTCCAGATTCTGAGGATAAAGAGTCAGTCCAACTCTTCTGCTTCTGGGCAACCAAGGATTTCTCCTTCTTGCCCTTATTTTAAAACTTCTTCTTATCATTAGTCTCCTTTCTCTTATCAGGACAGTCAGCTATGAAATGTCCAGGCCTGTTGTAGCAATAACAAACAATTTTAGAGGTAGTTTGTTTACTAGGATTAGAGGCATACATTTCCTCCTTAGAAGTCTTCTTCTTCTTGTAATAATCATCCTTGAAGGAGGATGAAGATGGCTTTGTTCTCCATTTCTTCTTCTTCATGAACCTCTAAAAATATCTTGTAAAGACAGCAAAGTCTTCATCAGAATTGTGGCTGTCTAATGTACTGATGTCAGGATTTTCTACTTCATCCTTAGCACTTCTTCTGGGTGGAGAAGGAGACTTTATCCTACCCTTTCTTATGACTTCAGCTTTGAAGGCTACTGACTTATCTTTATACTCAGACCTACTGCTTTTCTCCTCCTCCTTTCTGGAAGTGAGCTGTATCTTATAAGATAGCAGTTTTCCAAACAAGGTTGGTGGAGGTGTATCAACAAGCCTGGCCATCTCTCTGATGGCACATATTTTTGTATCCCAGTCCTTGGTCAGTTACCTGAGAAACTTATCATTCAATTCATATGTGCTAAAGACTCTTCCATAGTTCATCAGCTCATTTACAATTCTAAAGAACTTCTTGTAACATTCTGTTATGCTGTCTAACTTAGCTTGTCTGAAGCTTTCATATTCTTGATTCAACATAGATTTCCTATCCTCTCTAACTTCTTCAGTTCCCTCTATATAGACAATCAAGGTGTCCCACATCTCTTTGGAGGTTTTGCAATGTACCAAATTATGAAATATGGCATCATTTATAGCACTCACAACTATGTTTTGTGCTCTCTTTTCTAAAGTTGCTAGAATGATCTCATCCTTAGACATTTCAGAATAGGTCTTAGGGGTTTAAAGATTAGCATCAAGAGCTGATATATTCATTGGAATGAAAGGAACTTCTTGTACTGTGATGTAGATTCTAGGATAAGATGCTTCCATTAACAATCTGACCCTTCCTTTCCTTATCCCAAAGTTTTCTTTCCTGTAGATGGAAAGTTTCATGGATCCAAATTCCTTCTGATTCTCATTTGAACCCATTCTGTCTAATTGTTAATTGCCTTGGAGATTTACTCAGACTGCTAGGTCAATTTTTGAGCTACCTCCCTCTGATACCGCTTGAAAGATTTGATTTCAAGAGCCTAAACACCTAAAGGGGGGGGGGGTGAATAGGTTCTAATCCTTTTTAACAATTAAGGCAATTAACACATCACAAATATCACAAAAACAATCACAGAAAATACACAGAACAGTACACCTGGATTTATAGTGGTTCCCGAAGTTATGGGTACGTCCAATTTCCCCCTTCGCATATCCAGCTGAGAATTGGATTCGGCCAAACTTCATTCCACTAGCTCAGATCCACAGATCTTATAACTTAGAACCTGAGAGGTTCCTATAACTCAGACTTCTTCAAGTCCTACCTCAGATTCATCCCAAGAATCCTACCTCAGGCAACAGCCCTACCTCAGCCTTTATCTTCAGGCCTACAACTCAGACTTCTCCTATTCCTACACCTCAGGCACTCAGCCGTACCTCAGCCTTTATAAATTTAGGCTTACAACTCAGATCTATAACAGATCATACAAATAAAAGTTTGTTTAAGGAAATAAAAAGCTTCACCCAGTTCAATAGATAAAAGGGTAAGAACTTCTTGATAAGTTCTTGATAGAACTGAATACTCTAGATACAACCTGACTTAGCTTCTTTAAAGCTTCTTGAATTTGGACAAAATAAGGTTGATCTTCAATTGGAGTTGGAGTTGATCTTCAATCAGCTTCCTTATTGAATTCAGAATCAGATCTTAATTTTACTTACAGACTTTTCAGGATCTGCCTTCTTGTGGGTTTGCCTCCTTCTCCCCCTCACTGGTTCTCAATCTCTATTGAGTCAGTTATTTCTCCTCTTGATTCTGTTCTATATTATTGTCTTTTTTGGTTGTTATGGATCGGCCCATTATATAAAGTTCATCCATGATTACCGGCTGATTCGGTTTATTATGGCCTTTTGATAGTACTGACAGATGTGTCAGTCTTGTTACTTATGATAGTTGTCAAGTCTTCAGTCGTAACAACTGACCCTTTATTGAACTTTTATCACAGCAGGGAAAAGTCAGCAAAATACTTCAAATGTTTCGACACAAATAGATCAAGAGTTGACACAATTCTTTATGATGTCGACACTGCTTCCAATGTGTTGACACAGTCATTCTTTATCTTCTCGACACAGCTCCAGTTGTATGTGTCAACACAAGTCCTGTGTGTCGACACAACTTCTCCTGGTCTCGACATAGGTGATGCTGATAGATGGAGTTTAGTGTATGTCCAGATGTCGTTGAGTGTGTGTCGAGATATTGTTTAGTGTGTGTCGACATAAGTCCTGTGTGTCGACACAAGCTTTTCGGACTCAGTATAGTTGTTGTTGATAGACTGTATTGAGTGTGTGTCGACAAAAGTCCCGTGTGTCGACACAAGCCTTCCAGACTCGGTATAGCTATTGTTGATAGATGGCGATGAGTGTGTGTCGACACAAATCCCGTGTGTCGACACAGTCTTGCTTCATGTGTCGACATAACTCCTGGGTGTCGACACAGCTCCTGCTTCAGGTGTCGACACAACTACTCCTAGGTGTCGACACTTATACTTAGAAATTTTTCTTGTATTTATTAAAGCTGCACACTGAAACTCAACATTCTATCAAATACACCTTGATGTATACCATTGAGTTAGGTGAGGCTTCTCCAAATCGGGTACATATTTTCCAATGTACCCAACAATCTCCCCCTATTTTTAGAAGTCATAACCCTTAGTCAATGATATACACCACACATAATAAAAAAAAGAAAAGGATGTATACATTCAATTCACAGCAGTTTAACTTGTAAATACAAAGAACAATTAATATCATCACAGAATATGATATTTTCATTAATCAGAAAGTATTGTAGTGATGAGTCCCGTTTATATAGGGTTTTGCGGGCTCATCTGGGCTAGTTTTCTTGTCTTTGCACACCACTTTTGCGCTATTTTCTCTGTTATTTCCCTCCTTATCCGCTTCATGGATTGTGTGCTTTTCTCGCCCTTAGGTGCGCAATTGATCATTTGATTATTTGGGGTATGCAAGTGGTGCTCCCTGGGGCTTGTTCCGGTAGCTTTTTCTGCATTTATGTTTTGCTGGAGGTTCCTCCATTGCATAGTTCTCATTGCTTGTAGGTGGTCAGTTTTCCCCATTTCAGAGTTATGATTTGAGGAAAACGCACGGTCGTGCGTTTTCTTGGCACACGGTTAGTTTTGTTCGTGCATTTTCTGCAGGTTATTCTAGAAGAGTGACCTGCCGTGTGAATGCATCACGCACGGTTTCATCGAAACCGTGCGCGATGAAAATACGCGGTTGGCCTGTAGCCTTCTTGTTTTTCCTGCGGTTTGAGCTTACTGTGGTTACCTGTGTGAATTGCTTCACGCACAAGCGGATCGCCCGTGCGCGAAGGAAACGCACGGGTCAATGCTTCTTCCTCGCAGGATTTTGCATAAAGGTAATATCGCACGGTTCGCGGACGTTCGTGCGTCGAACCATGCGAGACCAATTTTCAGATAATTTCCTATTTAAGTTACAGATTCTGCCATGTCCAGGGGGTATTCTATTCGTCCCGCCTTTTTTGCTCCCTTGAGCGGGAAAAAACTCTCCAGCCCCTTTTTTCTCTCTTATCCTGGGGAAGCTCTTCCGGCCACCATTTCTCTTCTGAATGCTTGCCAAAGCTCCATCTCCGACCATCTTCATCTTCTCCACCCTCCAAGCTACCAACCGAACTACTTGTTACGGTACTAGAGAAGCACTCCATTCAGATCCAACTAGGCTACCACAAAGAAGATGGGTTAGAAGAAGGAAGTGACAACCTTTCTGGATCTCGGACGCCTTCCGAAGTCCGGGCTAGGACAAGGATTGACAACCTTCGCTTCCGGCCGAGAATCTTGGAGAGCTTCTGTACGCTCGGTTTTATTTCTTCACTTTTACTAAACTTGCCATGTTCTGAACCTATGCTAGTAACTCGTAACTTGATAGCATTGCTACTTGAGTTTCATCTGAGTTTGCTAATGATGCTTTAATCTTTGGTAGTGTTTGAGCCATTCTAGCCTTTGCTAGAAGTGAGCGCTTAGAAGAGGTGTTTTCGACCCTCATTAGTTCTTTCACTTCCACTATTAATCTTCGCAGTGATTCATCCGGGAGATGCGGTGAAGGCGACCCGCGTTAGTTATTTATAATTTTAGCGTAGGATATCCAAATCAATCACCTCCTTGTTCACTTAGCACTTGCACTCGTTTCTCTAATTGCTAAAACCCATGCTCCCTACTTGCGCTCCGCGAGAGATCGAAACTCAGGGATGCTACTCTTTATTATTATGACTTGGCCATGAACGGTAGTCTTACCGCTAGCGCATCAAGTATTTGGCACCGTTGCTGGGGAGTGTAACCGTTGTGTGTGGTTTTTGCCTTTTGGTGAAAAGTCTCTAGGTGTTCAAGTGAGTTTTAATTTCGTTTTTGTTTTTTTTGTGAGTACATGTCAGATCTAAACCCCGCTGAAAGGGTTGAAGATTTAGGAGTTGAAGCCGAGACTGCAAGAGCTAGAAGAGCTCGGTTGCGCGTTGTTGTTGTAGAAGAGAGAATGGATAATCCGGTCCATGGTGGAAATGGTCAGGGAGATAGAGTGGTTGATGCCCGCGAGGTGGTCAAACATCGAGTAAGGACGATGAGGGATTTCACTACTGCTACGACGGGTAGTGTTTATCCTGGGTTTGGGCCAGCAATCGCCAACCACCACTTTGAGATCAAGCCGGCAATCCTAAATATGATTAGGAACAACACCCAAGATTCTGGGATGCCGAGCGAGGATCCTCAGCTTCATCTAGCTGAATTTTCGAAAATATGCGGGACCTTTCGTTATGTGGGGATCTCTGATGAAATTGTGAAATTAAAGTTTTTCCCTTTCTCGTTGCGGGATAGGGCCAAGACTTCGCTACATACAATCGCTCCAGGAACTGCAACAATTTGGGAAGCCTTGTCTTCCTTATTTTTGGCTAAATTTCATCCTATCGATAAGATTGTTAATGCACGCAGGGAGATAGCCATGTTTCGACAACAGGATCAGGAGACCCTTTACGAGGCATGGGAGAGGTTTGTTGATTTGCAGCGCCGGTGTCCGCAACACGCCTGTGAGTCCTAGAATTTGGTAGAGATATTTTATTTCGCCGTTGAACCCAATCTCCGGGCAATGATCGATGCTGCTGTAGGGAGGACGATTATTAATTTGGCCCCTGAGGATGCACAGAGGCTTCTACGAGATACAACCTCCCACAGCACATATTGGACCGCTGGGAGGAATACCTCATGAGGGGCGAGAAATTTGTTCGATGTGAACGTCATGGCGTAACACGCTGAACCTTGCGAACATTCTTTGGATGGAAAAATGATGTTGACAAGATCTACCCCGCCGCTAGCGCCCTTGCTGAACATCTCGTACCAAGTTTGTGGAAACTCCGGGAACCACACTTATGAGTGCACTGCGGGGGAGCATGCTAGTGATCAGGCAGGTATGAGCTTTGAAGAACATGTTAATTTTATTAATAATCAAAACCGCGCCGCCCCTTATAACAATGCTTATAACTCAAATGCGAGAAATCACCCAAATTTCTTGTGGAATCAAAATGCTCCTGGTCAAAGATGGAAAGGAGACCAGCATCAATTTGATGCTCAAGATTCTTGTAGACAACCGCGGCCACCTCAGGCGGGATACAATCAAAACATACAAGGGGCGCGCAAAAGCGCTTTTGAACAAATGATGAAAAAGTTCGTGGAGATGGCTTAATCAAACATGGCCACTCAAACTGCCTCCATGAGGAATTTAGAGATGCAGCTTGGGCAGCTTGCCCAAGTATTCTCCAAACGCACTCGTGGCGCCCTCCCAAGTGACATGGAGAAAAATCCCCGTGAATATGGGAAGAGAGTTGAAGAATTGGGCAAGAGCAGTGGCAATGAATTAGCCGTCAAGTGCGAGATAAATGAGATAGAAACTGTAGCTGTTTGTGATTCTGGTTCTTCGTGCAACATCCTTGCCTTGCAAGATGTTGTGAAATTGGATTTAATTATCGAAAATAGTATCGAGAAATCACTTATGCTTGCCGATGTTTCGATTGTCAAAACTGACGGGGTAGTTACAGATGTGGAAGTGATACTTAACAGGGTTATTGTAGTCACCGAATTTCAGGTACTGGGACCGGAGGGAAATAACATAAGACCAGTTTTGGGGGTTCCATTCCTGAAAGCCAGTGAGGAAACGGTATGCTTTAATGCTTGAGGAATTACCTTAGCTTCTAAGGATGAATTACCGTCTCCACCATCACTTCCCGCTCTTGTCCCATGTAAATCTGAAAATCTACGAAATGTTAATGCTTTGTTATCTGACAAATTATCTATTGCTGATATGTCAAATGTGGTGCTTAGCGAGCGAGGTATAACTATGCAAGTGAATAAGTTGCTCAAGCCCGCGGACGCAAAATTAAGTTCAGAGCTGCTGAGTGTAGAATGAGATAAAGTTAAGAAGGAATGCGGAATGGGCACGGCTATTGAGAGCGTGCGGAAAGTCTATTTAAATACTTCTTTTGGACTGAGTAAATTTTGTAAAACTTTTAAGCAAGTGACATGGGCTGATCTGCCACCCTCTATGGGTGAGGAAAGGATGCCCTCGGTTGTGGTTGGTGATCTGGATGTTACAGTATCGGGCATGAAATTACCGCCCTGGCGCACTCCTACTGTTGAGCTGCGACGAAAGGAGTTATTCTTGTGCAAGGAGCAGAGTTTTGCTCACCAACGCGGCAAGGAGTAGGGTACGGGGTGAGGGAGATTTATCTTCTTTGGGAACTAAAGCTTTCCCCTCTTCCTCATCCTGCGTATCGGGTGAGATTCATCACAAATCAACGTTTAGCTGAGAAGTGGAGGATCTCCGGAGCCATCTCCTTTGTGTTGCTGCTTCTGTTGATCGTTTTGCTTAATGCTGTTCTCGATTTTGGATTAATTTTCCTGTTGGCTTATGATGCTTTTGTGACCTAAACAATATATTATAACTTATAATACAGGTATTTGGTCCACCTTAAGGACGGAAAAGAAAAGGGCTATTGGGAGACAACCCGAGTTTGCCTCCTTTAGCCTTGTATTGAGGCTATTGCTTGCCTTTCTTTTCTTTATTTTCTTCTTTTTGCTCGTGTTGTCTGTTATTTGCTTGGTGGGAGATGTGCGTCTTATAGGTGATCTTGTCTGGACCGTGAGCTTATTGATTAAGTTTAATGCCAATCTTGTGGTATGCTCATCTTCAGAGCATTGGTTAACTTCTCCCCTTATCTCATTTTGATTTTAACTTCAACATATTGCTATGCTTCTTAGCTTAAGTCTGGGGGAGAGCTTGTCGATGTTACCTTTGCACGTGCACTTCATTTGCATGCCAGTAGTTGTTTTTAATTTATTTGTTAGTTCATTACATTGCGCATCGTTGCACCCACATGAGCGCATTAGTTAGATTTGGGAAAATTGCCATGCTGACATAGGATTATGAGATGGAGTGAAATGTTGGCCTTGCTGTGTTCCTAGTCAAGCGCTCCCGTTTCATGTAGATATTGGAGTAGAATTAATTTTTCTGCATACTTTTAGTCTTATTTTTTTCTAATTGCGTAAATTCTTTTATTCTACTCAAAAGTGGGTGAATCCGGTGCAAATCCGACGGTAGTTTAGGGATGTGTGTAGGCAGCCGTTAGATTCGTATTTCTCGAGTCGGAGGGGTGGATAGTCTTTCTCATTGGCTAAGAACTTGCCCCAAGCTACTCTTGAAGCATTGGTGCATGGTTAGTTAAGCATGAGCATGATGTAGGACATCATTTTGGCCAGGTTGAGCTTTGTACACTTTCCTAACATCTTATTGTCGCTAGCCCCATTGTTCTTACCCATCCTTTTGTTTTATCTCCACATTTTATTCACACAAGCCAAGTAGCCAAACCTAGTTGCATGCCCAAATTGAGTTTTTCCGTTTTCTGATATCTAGTTTGGGGTGTTTGTTAGTTGTTATAATTGTGAAAAATGCGGATGCCTTTCAATGCTTGTATTTGCTGGAATTAGAAAAGGTGGGTTTAAAAAGAAAAATTTATGAAAAGATAAGGTGAAAAAGAAATGAAAATGAGAAAAGAAAAGTTTGATTAAAAATCTATTTTGTGTTAAAACAGTTTTTGGTGTAGGCGGTATACATACCCATGTTTTAAAAATCATGTTTGGGGGTGTGGTGTACTCACATTTATTGTGGTTAGCAGATGTAGTTCTTTTGTGCTAGTTCGATTGGGTTTTGTGCTGATCCTTCATTTTTATCCATGCTTACCTCACCGTAACCCAAGCACCATTACCGCACGAAGTCCTACGGACTCGCGTTTAAGTCAAACTAGCGCCGTGGAGAGAGTGCGAACGGGCAAACATATGGTCACCGACATTGGTGCATTCCTTTCGAGGCTGTCCCGAATCCCGGTCTTTGGCAATACTCGCCTTAGCGGTTAGTCTAATTTTATCCCTACGCGAGACCAGAGGATTCACTGCAATTCTGTTTTTGAGTAGTCATAGAATTTTTGTTATGCAGGCTGAAAAGTATAAATTATTATGTATGCTTAGAAATTTACTCTACTATGTTTTTACGCCTGCGAGCGTGCAACTTCGCATGGTACTCCGAATTATAATTACTCTGCTAGTTAGTCTTTTTCTAGTCTGCAAGGATCTTCTTTGCTCGGGACGCTCAAATGGGTAAGTCTGGGGGTGTGATGAGTCCCGTTTATATAGGGTTTTGCTGGCTCATCCTGGCTAGTTTTCTTGTCTTTGCACACCACTTTTGCGCTATTTTCTCTATTATTTCCATCCTTATGCGCTTCGTGGATTATGTGCTTTTCTCACGCTTGGTTGCACAAATGAGCATTTGATTATTGGGTGTATGCACGTGGTGCTCCCCGGGGCTTGTTCTGGTAGCTTTTTCTGCATTTATGTTTTGGTGGAGGGTCCTCCATTGCTTAGTTCTCCTTGCTTGCAGGTGGTAAGTTTCCCCATTTCGGAGTTATGATTTGAGGAAAACGCACGGTCGTGCGTTTTCTTGGCGCACAGTTAGTTTTATTCGTGCGTTTTCCGCAGGTTATTCTTGAAAAGTTACCAACGCATGTGAATGCTTCACGGACGGTTTCATCGAAACTGTGCACGAAGGAAATCCATGGTTGGCCTGTAGCCTTCTTGTTTTTCATGCGGTTTGAGATTACTGTGGTTACCCGTGCGAATTGCTTCACGCACAGGCGGATCGCCCATGTGCGAAGGAAACACACGGGTCAACTCTTCTTCCTCGCAGCATTTTGCGTAAAGGTAATATCGCACGATTCGCGCACGGTCGTGCGTCGAACCGTGCGAGACCAATTTTTTGATTATTTTCTATTTAAGTTGCAGATTCTGCCATGGCCAGGGGGATTCCGTTCGGCCCGCCTTTTTTGCTCCCTTGAGCCAGAAAACCACTCTCCAGCCCCTTTTTTCTCTCTCATCCTGGGGAAGCTCTTCCGGCCACCATTTCTCCTCCGAAAGCTTGCAAAAGCTCCGTCTCACACCATCTTTATCTTCTCCGCCCTCCAAGCTACCAACCGAGCTACTTGTTGCTGTATTAGAGAAGCCCTCTGTTAAGATCCAACGAGGCGACCACGAAGAAGACAGGTTAAAAGAAGGAAGTGAGAGCCCTTCTGGATCCCAGATGCCTTCCGAAGACCAAGCTTGGACGAGGATTGACAACCTTCGCTTTCGGCCGAGAATTTTGGAGAGCTCCTGTGCGCTTGGTTGTATTTCTTCAATTTTACTAAACTTGTCATGTTCTGAACCTATGCTAGTAACTCGTAACTTGATAGCATTGTTGCTTGAGTTTCTTCTGAGTTTGCTAATGATGCTTTAATCTTTGGTAGTGTTTGAGCCATTCTAGCCTTTTATAGAAGTGAGCGCTTAGAAGAGGTGTTTTCGACCCTCATTAGTTCTTTCGCTTCTGCTATTACTCTTTGGAGTGATTCATCCGGGCGATGCGGTGAAGGCGACCCGCATTAGTTTTTTATTATTTTAGCGTAGGATATCCAAATCAATCACCTCCTTGTTTACTTAGCACTTCCACTCGTTTCTCTAAATGCTAAAACCCATGCTCCCTACTTGAGCTCCGCGAGAGATCGATAGTCGGGGATTCTACTCCTCATTTTTATGACTTGGCCGTGAATGGTAGTCTTACCGCTTGCGCATAATGTAGCTTTACAGAATTCTTAAAAGAACAGAAAATTACATAAGTATTAACACTATCCTATCTATCCTAAGATTGATTAGGCCCTTAATCACTATTCCTTTTCTAGACTTGATTTTAGCTTGCACATTGGCTTCAAAATCTTCGGCTAGCTTCTTCCCTTTTAGATCTTTCTTTTTGAGCGCTTCATCCTTAATCTTCTGCCTTTCAAAGTAATGAAAAGGCTTTGGAAAGTACTTGCTAGGCTCCACAGAGTTAGCAGGTAAATTACCAGCTTTGAAATTCCTTCTGAATTAAAGTATGGCATCTTGCCTTGCCTGATACATATTATATTCTAGTTCTGAGTACCACTTGCCTCTATAATTAATCTTATCTTTCATAGCTTTCCAGGCAGTAAGAATAATGTTCCTAGAAGTAGGACTCCATTGCTCAAAGTCAGGATTCAATTCTTCCTGTTCTCTAAATCTTTTCTTATAAAGATGGGCCTCTTTTTGAGCTTCCATAGCAGCTACAGACATTTTAACTTTTCCAATAATGACATTCTGAGCCTCCTGTGGAGGGCTATACATATTTTGAACTTCCTGCTGTACTTTTTCAAACTCTGTTGGACGATTGATAACCTGTGCAACTTCCTGCTGAACACCTTCAATATGAGCAGGTTGAACACTAGATTCAGTATTGTTATCTTCATCACACAGTTGTGGAAATCCAAGGGTAGCTCTGATGGTATTAGATACCCATTTAGCATGATCAGAGCTGGCTTTAACTAATATCCTCTCCCCCTTTATGACTTCTCTGGGTATATGATCTCTCAGATCATTCTTTTGAAACCTTACTTGATCAGCCAGATATTAAGTACCCTCTTTGTAGTAGTCTCTAAATTTATTCAGGTGATCAGAAATAGACTTTTGAGAAGCTTTAATGGCTGTGTGGACAACAGCTAGATCATCTTTAATTTGTTTAGAAAGTTCAGCTTTCATATCAGTGGCTATACCTTTAGTGAGAATTTCATCATGTGAGTTCTTGAGATTTTCATTTGATCTGAAATGATTTTCTAGAATATATCCTTGCTTGACTGCAATCTCTTCAATTGCAGTCTTCATTTCTTATTGTTGGGTAGCTAGATATACTACAACATTACCTCCCTTGTGGAAGCAATCTGTCATCTCTTTCTTATTCACATTTACTTCAAATCTGATAGATTTAATTTCTTGAGCTAGCTGGAACTAGAGTTCTTTATGTTTCTCATCCACATACTTCTCCAAAGATTGTCTTTGCTCATCTAACTTTACTTGCAATTATACCATAAGTGAACTGAAGTCCATCCTTTGAGTAGATGGTTGAGAGACTGTTTGTAAGGCTTTCTTATCGCCTGTGCTCCTTTTCCTGATAGCAACCGGCTTCCTTTTCTTAGCCATGGAGGTTTCTTCATCACCAAAAGATTGTTATGAGCTTTGTATATTCACAGTTTCCTTATCAGTAGGGGCAAGCTAAGACATCTCCCCCTCAGTTCCTTGTATCTCTTTCTCAATCCTTTGCTGCTCCCCCTCAGTCCATGTTTCATTGAAGTCAAGGAACAGTTCTTCTAAAGTGAACTCTTGCTTCATCTGAATAGGAGGAATAAGGTTTTCTTTTGGAACTAATGGTTCCCCTTGGACATCAAGATCTTTGTCCAGGGACTTCTGAAAACTTGAGAAGTCGACTTGCTCACCTTGAGCTTGGTCTGACCCTTGCACATCCTGTGCTTCTTTCTCAATATTGACTTGTGCTTCATTTTTGATTTCTGATACTATTTCCATTATAGTATAAGTGGCATTTTCACTCTCTAGTGCAGCTTCAGCAATACCTCCCCCTTGGGTAGGCAGCTGTGAATGTTCATGTTCATGAATAATTGAAGTCTGTGTGTTGTCTCCCCTTGAGTGGAAACCATCTTGCTCTCTGGTAGTAGACTTCTCTCCCCTTGAAATTGAGCTTCATTATCTTGGTGTTGTGTGGGAGATTTTCCTTATTGTTCTTCATCTGAGCTGAAGACAACCAATTCTTCAGAATCACTTGAAGATTCTGCTTCCTTGTTAGTAGTTTTCTTCTTCTTATCTTTCTTCACAGATTTCTATGGGGTGGAAACTTATTTGGTTAAGACTCTATCCCATCTGGATAGAATTCTCAAGTCCATTCTTCTCATGTGATTTATCTTAGATCCTGGAATTTGATTCATTACATCTGGGTTGCTGGAAGCCAGATACAAGCTCAGTATTCGACCCAGATTAGGCTTCATAACACTTTCTTGAATCTTCTCAAAAATCTTCTCAAAAACTACAGATGACTAGTCTGTTTTCACTTTGAATATTACTCTTATCATAGGTTTGAACATGTAGGCAGAGAACCTATCATGTCCTCCAATCTTGCAGAGAATTACTTTGCCTATATTCTCTGATAGAAATTTACCTTGGAAATTCAATCCCTTCCTGGTAATTGAGGATCCTATCTTGGTATTTGGATCCAACCCACGGCAACTGAGTCCATCCTTTGTCATGGATGGAGTAATTTCATCATCTTCTTTAACCTTGGGGAGTTGAAGCGACTTCCTGATTGTCTTCTATGAGAGTCTGACCCTTGTGCCGTTAACAATGGACTTCATCTTCTATCCTTGAGAATCCATAGTTGCAGATGTGTAAAATTGAAGAACTGCTTTCTTTCATATCCTTGACGGTTCAGAGACCAAATACTCAAAGCCATTCTTCGTGATTAGGGAAATCACACCCTTGATTTCTGGCGAGGTAGTCTCGAACGCCTTACGTACCAGTTTGTATCCCTCATTTACCTTGTTGTCATGTTGCGGCGCCATTGATGAACTAGAGAGAAGAGAAGAGAGTCGACAGGAGAATTTATTTGTCGACACAAAGTCTAGGGTCGAGAATTTTGAAAGCACAGTTGACCAGATTTTGTCTTCTCCTATTTATAGTGTACTTGTAAAGGATAGGTTAAAAGACACACCTCACTTAGGAAATTTACTAGTCGACAAATTTTATATGTGTTGACAGAGATATCCTAGGTCTCGACAAAACCTCATTGTAGTCGACACGTCTATGCGTCGACATACTTTTGCTAGTGTCGACATATACTATAAAAGTTTCGATAAAGTGTGTCGACACGTATTTTTGTGTGTCGACCCAAAAATATACTAATATAAGGTGTCGACAGAGTTGTGTTGACACCAACTTTTCTGTTGACACAGATTCTATTTCTGTTTCAACACAATTCTTTTCTTTGTTGACACAACTTAATGATAGTATCGACACAATTAGCATGTGTTGACACAACTTTCTAACGTAGACAAAATTTCTTGAGAAATTTTGGACTTACTGATACCACTTGAAACCACTTGAAAGATTTTTAGTTTACCTATCACCTTATTCTTGGTTCAACATACCTAATTCAATTTTAAAATAACTGAACTTACTTTCATCTAGAGGTTTTGCAAATATATCAGCAATTTGGTTGTTAGTGTTAATAAATTCTAGAATTATGTCTTCCTTTTCAACATGGTCTCTGATGAAATGAAATCTAATTTCTATATGCTTAGTTCTACTATGTGAAACATGATTTTTAGCAATAGAAATAGCACTAGTAGAATCACAAAATAATGGAATTCTACTTACCTTGATGTCATAGTCTTCAAGTTGATGTTTATTCCACAACAACTGAGCACATCTGCTGCCTACAGCTACATATTCTGATTCAGCAGTGGAAATAACAACACATGTTTGCTTCTTGGTGTTCCATGACACTAGCCTACCACCTAGGAATTGACATGTTCTAGTGGTACTTTTTCTGTCTTCTTTGCATCCTGCAAAGTAAGCATCTGAATAACTTGTTAGTAAGAAATATCTATTCTTAGGCTACCAAAGAGCTAGATTAGGTGTGCCCGTAAGATATCTCAAAATTCTCTTGACAGTAGTATAATGAGATTCCTTTGGGCAAGCTTGCTACCTAGCATAAACACATGTAGCATACATGATGTCAGGTCTACTAGTAGTCAAGTAAAGTAGGGAGCAAATTATCTCTCTATACAAACACTCATCAACAGGTTTTCTTGCTTCATCTTTTCTATAGGCATACTTTTCCCATTGGAGTTTTCATGGTAGAGGCTGACTCCATGCCATATTTCTTAATTAACTCCTTGGTGAACTTAGACTGAGATATGGACAATCCATCATCAGTCTATCTAACTTGGAGTCCCAAGAAGAATTTCAGCTCACCCATGCTGCTCATCTAAAGCTTCATTTGCATAAGTTTGGCAAACTTTCTACATTGGTTGTTTTTATTAGATTCAAAGATAATGTCATCAACATATATCAGGACTAGTATGATCTTGCCTTTAGATTCCTTAAAGAATAGAGTCTTGTCAATTTTACCTCTTGAGAATTTATTCTCAATAAAAAAAGCAGACAAAGTTTCATACCATATAGAGCTTGTTTCAATCAATATAGAGCTTTCTTAAGCCTATATATATAGTTGGGATAATGAGAATCAACAAAACCTGATGGTTATTCTACATATACATCTTCCTTCAAGTCTCCATTCAGAAAAGCTGACTTGACATCCATTTGGAATACTTTGAACCCTTGAAAAGCTGCATAAGCCAGGAACAATCTTATAGCTTCCGACCTTGCCACTGGGGCAAAAGTTTGATCAAAGTCTATCCCTTCTTCCTATCTGTAGCCCTTTGCTACCAGTCTTGCTTTGTTCTTGATTATGGTGTCATTCTCATCTAGATTATTCTTATGGATCCACTTGGTTCCTATGACATTGTGATCCTTTGGTTTAGGAACCAACTCCCAGACTTTACATCTTCTGAATTGATTCAGCTCTTCCTGCATAGCATCAATCCAGTTTGTGTCTAGCATAGCTTCTTCAAACTTCTTAGGTTATATCTATGACAGAAAGCTTGTACATAGAACTGTGTTCATGCTTTGCTTCTGGTTAGAACTCCCTGGCTTGCATCACCAATGATTCTGTGTGCAGGATGATCCTTCAAGTGTCTTCTAGCTAGAGGAAATTTGTCAACCTCTTGATCTTCTTCTCTTTCCTCATTCTGATGCACTTCATTATCATTATCTTCATCTAGAGAGTCTTGTACTCCCCCTTGATTGTATCCATCCTTTTCTTCATCCAGTCTTGTAGGTTGGTCTTCACTAATAGTCAGCTTGTCCATCCTTTCCTTTAAACATGTAGAACTACCAGAAGTGTTAAATAGTTCACTATTAATTAACTTAGACTCATC
Source organism: Platanthera zijinensis (assembly GCA_039513925.1). Lineage (NCBI taxonomy): Eukaryota > Viridiplantae > Streptophyta > Magnoliopsida > Asparagales > Orchidaceae > Platanthera > Platanthera zijinensis. Next base: position 160,181,351 of record CM077081.1, on the reverse strand, counting down.
AAATACTACATGGATTGATTCTTCTACAACTTGTGTAGTCAAGTTGTAGATCATGTATGCCCTAATATTATTGTTGTACCCAAAAAATATCCCTTCTAGGGATTTGGCAACAAACTTAGTTTGGTAGTGCTTCTCATTAACTAGGCCATAACATTTGCTACCAAAGATTCTAAAGTAGGAAATGTTTGGTTTTCTGCCTTTCATAATCTCATAGGGAGTGTTCATATGTCTTTTATTGATGGAAGCTCTATTGAGTACATGACATACAGTATTTACTACCTCAGCCCAGAAATATTCAGGGAGAGAAGTGTCACTTAGTAGTGTTCTACTTGCCTCAATTCGAGTCCTATTCTTTCTCTCAACAACACCATTTTGCTAGGGAGTTGTAGGTGAGGAGAACTCCTGATGAATCCCAAGTTCTTCACAGAACTTTGTCATGCACTCAGACTAAAATTCAGTTCCATGATCACTTCTAATTTTGACCACTTAATTGTTAAATTCATTCTGAATTTTCCTAGCAAAAGTCTTGAAGACAGTAAGGGTTTCATATTTCTACCTCAAGAAGAAAACCCATGTAAATCTAGAATAGTCATCCACAATAACTAATGTGTATGATTTCCTACCTAGACTATGAACTGGCATAGGACAAAATAAATCCATATGCAGGAGATATAGACATCTCACTTAATCTTTGGTAACAAGTCCATAGTAAGAGGACTTGGTCTGTTTTCCCTTCTGGCAAGCTGAACAAACACCCTCTTTAATGCACTTGACCTGAGGACCATTCCTCACTAGCTCCATACTAAATAATTGTCCTATTGACCTATAGTTCAGATGAGCGCGCCTCCTGTGCCATTGGACACACTGTGATACTATCTCATCTACAACTAGATAGATAGGTGAGTTGTTATACTCACAAACAAGGTTAAGACAATATACATTCCCTTTCCTAGTGCCAGTCAGAATAATCTCTTTATCACTTGACCTCTTTATTTGGCACTCACCCTTGAGGAAAGAGATGTCATACCCAAGATCACTTAGTTGACTTATGCTAATTAAGTTATGTTTCAGACCTTTCACATAAGACACTTGAGTGATACAGATAGAGTTACTAGAAATGTTACCAAACCCTTTGTTGACACCTTTTTCAGATCCACCAAAGATTACTTTGGGTCCATTCTCTATGTGAGAATAGTCCTTTAACATCCTTCTTGTTCCAGTCATGTTCCTGGATCATCCACTATCCAAGTACCATATAGGGGTATGGCCACTTAGGCTCACCTACATCAAATAAAGATTTACCTATCCTTAGAACCCAAATTGTTATTGGGTCCTAGGTTCAAGTTAGCTTGAAATCTGACATGCTTATCGGTAGCCTTTCTGACAGGTGAAGTGGCCTTATTCTGAATACTAGAATTGAACCAACAATCAATGGCAAAGTGGCCCACCTTGCCACAACACCTGCACTCAAATCTATTGTACTTTTTCTTAAGTACCGGCTTCACAACATTGTTGTCAGCATTCCTTTTAAGTGTAGGTGCCGGAGCACCATACCCCAAGGATTCATTAAGAACCTGATGGGTTTGCTTATAGGGTGACCTAATAGCATATGCACTCTTACCATTGAGATCACCAGACTCACAGTGACCATAAGTGAGGTCATGATCATACCTGTTAGTAGGTTGCATCACTTTTCTAAAAGAAATAGGAGGTTTCATAGCTAGTGGCTGAACTGGGCCTTTGCATTTTCCTTGAGAATTGGCTGCCCTTGTTATTTTCTTGAAGCCTAGTCCTGTCTTTCCTTTTTGAGATATGAAGTAAAGGCATGACATACTATGGCTTTGAAAATTTAGCCACTACATCCTTTTCTTTCTGGAGTCTTGCTTCAAGATTTTTGATGTGATTTTCTTTGAAGGAGATTGTGCACATCTGAATAATAGTTATGTTTTTTAGTTTGGTAACCTTCTTCAATTTCAAATCTATCCGTTTGGCTGAATCATATGCAGCCTGTTTGAGAGATTAAATTTCCTTGGCTTGCTTCTTGATAAGGAATTTGCTCCTCTTTTGATCTTTCAACAAACATCCATACTCATCAATTAATTGATGTACATCCCCCTCAGATTCAGAACCATCCACTTCTCTTGATCTTGATGCTACTAATTCTTATCCAGTAAAATAATCAGAAGCTAAGGATGGACTGTATACATTACTTGGACCAGGCTGATCCAGGCACTGATCTTCTTCTTAAAGAGCCATCAGCCCTCTACAACAATATTCTTCACCTCCATTTATGGAATCCAGCATTTGCAAGAATTCTGATTCCATAGAATCCTCTTTTGTAGTAAACAGCCCAATGTAAGCTTTTACATCATCCTCTTCTCCAGATTCTGAGGATGAAGAGTCAGTCCAACTCTTCTGCTTTTGGGCAACCAAGGATTTATCCTTCTTGCCCTTATTTTAAGGCCTCTTCTTATCCTTAGCCTCCTTTCTCTTATCAGGACAGTCAGCTATGACATATCCTGGCCTGTTGCAGCAATAACAAACAATTTTAGAGGTAGTTTGTTTACTAGGATTAGAGGCATACATGTCCTCCTTAGAAGTCTTCTTCTTGTAATAATCATCCTTGAAGGAGGATGAAGATGGCTTAGTTCTCCATTTCTTCTTCTTCATGAACCTCTAAAACTACCTTGTAAAGACAGCAAAGTCTTCATCAGAATTGTGGCTGTCTGATGTACTTATGTCAGGATTTTCTGCTTCAGCCTTAGCACTTCTTCTGGGTGGAGAAGGAGACTTTCTCCTACCCTTTCTTATGGCTTCAGCTTTGAAGGCTAATGACTTATCTTTATACTCATACCTACTGCTTTTCTCCTCCTCCTTTCTGGAAGTGAGCTATATCTTATAAGATAGCAGTTTTCCAAACAAGGTTGGTGGAGGTATATCAACAAGCCTGGCCATCTCTCTGATGGCACATATTTTTGTATCCCAGTCCTTGGTCAGTGACCTGAGAAACTTATCATTCAATTCATATGTGCTAAAGACTCTTCCATAGTTCATCAGCTCATTTACAATTCTAAAGAACTTCTTATAACATTCTATTATACTGTCTGACTTAGCTTGTCTGAAGCTTTCATATTCTTGATTCAACATAGATTTCCTATCCTCTCTAACTTCTTCAATTCCCTCCATGTAGACAATCAAGGTGTCCCACATCTCCTTGGAGGTTTTGCAATGTATAAAATTCTGAAATGTGGCATCATTTATAGCACTCACAATTATGTTTTGTGCTCTCTTTTCTAAAGTTGCTAGAATGATCTCATCCTTGGACATTTCAGAATAGGTCTTAGGGGTTTAGAGATTAGCATCAAGAGCTGATATATTCATTGGAATGAAAGGACCTTCCTGTACTGTGATGTAGATTCTTAGATAAGATGCTTCCATTAACAATCTGACCCTTCCTTTCCATATCCCAAAGTTTTCTTTCCTGCAGATGGGCAGTTTCATGGATGCAAATTCATTCTGATTCTCATTTGAACCCATTCTGTCTAATTGTTAATTGCCTTGGAAATTTACTCAGACTGCTAGGTCTATTTTTGAGCAACCTCCCTCTGATACCACTTGAAAGATTTGATTTCAAGAGCCTAAATACCTAAAGGGGGGGGGGGTGAATAGGTTCTAATACTTTTTAACAATTAAGGCAATTAACACATCACAAATATCACAAAAACAATCACAGAAAATACACAGCACAGTACACCAGGATTTATAGTGGTTCCCCAAGTTATGGGTACGTCCAATTTCCCCCTTCGCCTATCCAGAAGAGAACTGGATTCGGCCAAACTTCCTTCCACTAGCTCAGATCAACAGATCTTACAACTGAGAACCTGATAGGTTCCTACAACTCAGACTTCTTCAAGTCCTACCTCAGATTCATCCTAAGAATCCTACCTCAGGCAACAGCCCTACCTCAACCTTTATCTACCGACCTACAACTTAGACTTCTTCAAGTCCTACACCTCAGGAACTCAGCCCTACCTCAGCCTTTATAAATTTAGGCTTACAACTCAGATCTATAACAGATCTTACAAAAAAAAGTTTATAAGAACTGAATACTCCTCGTGAGAACTTCTTGATAGAAGCAAAGTGAAGTCTACAAATTAAAAGTTTATTAGAACTGAATACTCCTTATGATAACTTCTTGATCAATTCTTGATAGAACTGAATACTCTAGATCCAACTTGGCTTTGCTTCTTCAAAGCTTCTTTAATTTGGATAAAATAAGGTTGATCTTCAATTGGAGTTGGAGTTGATCTTTAATCAGCTTCCTTCTTGAATTCAGAATCAGATCTAAATTTTACTTGTAGACATTTCAGGATCTCCCTTCTTGTGGGTTTGCCTCTTGCTCCCCCTTACTGGTTCTCAATCTCTGTTGAGTCAGTTATTTCTCCTCTTGATTCTGCTCTGTATTATTGTCTTTTTTGGTTGTTATCGATCAGCCCTTTATATAGAGTTCATCCATGATTACTGGCTGATCCAGTTTATAACGGCCTTCTGATAGTATAGACAGATGTGTCAGTCTTGTTACTTATGACAGCTGTCAAGTCTTCAGTCGTGACAACTGAGCCTTTATTGAACTTCTATCACAGCAGGGAACAGTCAGCAAAATACTTCAAATGTGTCGGCACAAAAAGACCAAGTGTTGACACAATTCTTAATGATGTCGACACAGCTTCCAATATGTCGACACAGTCATTCTTTATCTTCTCGACACAGCTCCTATTGTAAGTGTTGACACAAGTCCTGTGTGTCGACAAAACTTCTCCTAGTCTCGATATAGCTGATACTGATAAATGGCGTTGAGTGTATGTCCAGATGTTGTTGAGTGTGTGTCGAGATGTCATTGAGTGTATGTCGACATAGGTCCTGTGTGTCGACACAAGCCTTTCAGACTCAGTATAGCTGTTGTTGATAGATGGCGTTGAGTATGTGTCGACACAAGTCCCGTGTGTCGACAAAAGCCTTCAAAACTCAGTATAGTTGTTTTTGATAGATGAAATTGAGTGTGTTTCGACACAAGTCCCGTGTGTCGACACAGTCTTGCTTCTGGCATCGACATAACTCCTGGGTGTCGACACAGCTCCTGCTTCAGGTGTTGACACAACTTCTCCTGGGTGTCGACACTTTTACTTAGAAATTTTTCTTGCATTTCTTAAACCTGCACACTGAAACTCAACATTCCATCAAATACACCTTGGTGTATACCATTGAGTTAGGTGAGGCTTCTCCAAATCTGGTACACATTTTCCAATGTACCCAACAATGTTGAATATATGGTTGTGGAGTTTGACGCTGATAAGATCAAAGCTGCTGATAATATGGATGTTGGTTCTGAGCTATTACTAGTGGAGAACCTTATTGTCCATCTGTAACATCCAACTTCCGGCTAGACCCCTAGGAGTCGGTCTGCCATGACAAAACCCTAGGAAACCCAAGAATTGAAGTCCGTCGATCGAAGAATGCCTGTCACGCCCGTGACCGACGCGTCACGCCCGTGACCTAGGGCGTGACGCCCCTACCGCCCGTCGACCTTAAATCGACGAACGTCGACCGAAGAACACCTGTCACGCCCGTGACAAACAAGTCACGCCCGTGACAAACAAGTAACGCCCATGAAATGGGGGGGACCCATGAACCGATGCAGAAAAATCGGTCGTCGACTCGAGAATGACGAATAGACTAGTGTCACACCCGTGACCTACGTGTCATGCCCGTGACAAAGTCCGAAACGTCAGCCAGGCTGGAAATTTTTGTAACACATGCCATAATTAACTCTGATTATGGGAAGTTACACCAGGAGTATTTATGGGCCGTTTCCTTCTCTAATTACTTAATAAAATGAGGAAGAGTTGGTCGAATAGGAAATCGCGACTTGGACACATCATTTCATCTTCCACCTTTTCCTCTCCCTCCACCATAACCGAAATGTAATTAAGAGGAGAGTCTTCATGGCCTTAAATGCTTTACCCTTTCCCCTCCACACTTGGTGATCTATAAAAGCCCCCTTAGAGCAAGATGAGAAGTTTCCACTCTTGACCAAATGGATTAGAGTTGTTGTTCTTGCTATAGGAAAAGTTCGGGAACACCACCACTGCGCCATGGCAAGCCGACGTTCATCTCACCTCCAAACCGCGAACAAGGTCCTCCTCTACTTCTTCTTTTATGGGTAGATCTTAGGATCTTAGAAAGGAAGTTCGTGCAAAACGGAGTCGTACCTATCTCGCGTTTTCATGGAAAAACCATGAAAAATATATTTTCAAGTCCGCCGGAAACCGCAACCTCCGGCGGCCAAACCACCGCCGACCGATAGCCATCGCCTCGACGGAGGTGGTGGTGGTGGTGGCTTACAAGGGAAGTGACCGGAAATATAAGTTTTCTGAGTTCAGGTTTTCGGGTTCTGTAGAAGATGAACAGTAAAAATATTTTTATAATATAAAAATTATGTATATAGTATATAAGGAAAAGATACAATAAATGGGCGCTTTTTGATGCTGCAAAACGAGGCACTTAGAGGCTGATTTAGGATAAATAGCCAGTCACGAAAGATGTATCCTTTTGAGACTAGATTAATTTAAAATTAATTTCAACTCGTTTGGTTAAGTGGTTAGACCGCAGCACCCGTTTTAGTTGGGGCTGTAACTAGAGTTGGGCAGAAACTAAAATGAATGCCCACTCTTTGTCCCTTGTCCAAATGACCTGAAATTTGGGCAGGGGGTTACCCTTAGCCATACCTAGAGGCTGCCCAAAAATGGAAACTTTTGGAGATACTTTGCCTAAGGTTTTTGTTTTAATTTAATAAAGTTTGAGTAATTTATTTAAGTGGTCAAATGCCTTCCAAACTCTCCCAACTTTTGGTGAGTGGTCCCTGGCTATAAAACCTAGCTCTGTACAAAATTCCAACTCATTTGGATGATTTTTGTGTAGGAAATCACGTATCCTTAACTAGGAATTAATGAGGCATTTTTGAGTAAAAAGTGCACTAAGAGGTTGGAACGGTCAAATCACCACAACGGATGCTGATATTTTGACCACTGACTTTGAAGGGTTATTATAACTCACTTGGAGAAAAATGATGTTGTTTAGGGTTGATTTACCCTAGGATCCAAACTCAAACCCTAAAGAGAGGGTTTTGAGGGTTGTGAAGGACATGGGGGCAAATGCTCTCATACTGCCTTGAAATTTAGTAGAGTCGATGTTAGCATAATATAAATCATCTGGAAGGAATCTCGGAGGATTTGGAGATAGGGAGATACCTCAAAATCCTAACCTTAGTTTTAGGGAAAAATCTCAAATAAGTAAAATCAGTCACTAAACATTATCTAAAAGCTGTGAAACTCGGGTAGAGTGCGTTTTTGAATGGGTAGAACCTATAGAAATTTTATTGGAATTTTATGATGTTTATTTCTATCACTTCATTTGTAAAGTTTGTTATAGCCCTAATTGAGGTTTTACTTATTTAGATCTTTCTGTTCATTGAAACCCCATGAATCTTGGAAGTAAATGTTTTAGGTCAGAATGGTTTCTCCTGAATTTTTGTATAATTTTTAGTTTAGTAAATCTAGTACTTTATTCAAAAATGTTAAAAAGGGATTTTTTGTTTAAAAAATTAATTATGGATGATATTGCTATTGAAAAATTATGAGGCTTAGGAATTGAGACTTTCAGGCCATTATATGCTTGTAGACATTTATTCATGATTTTAGAATTTTAGTTACGACACTTTCTTTACAAGACCACCTTATGGAGATTTTTGATAATTAATTTATTCAGAGATTAATACTCGCTAAAAAATTATGAAACTTGGTCAATGCTATTTTTAAGGTTGTATCTGCATAGTTTAAATAATTTATAATTTTTGGAAGGATATTCTCTTTACTTGATTCATAAATAACGAAAGATAGCAAATATTGCTAAAATAGTTTTAGTGCCCTTTTGATGATAGAAAAATTGTGATACTTTGGATTTACCATATTGAGATAACATAATATTTATAATAATTTTGTTGGACATCTTTCATGAGTACTTAGGGTAGTTCATGTTCAAACTGGTAGCCCTTAGAATTTTTGAGAAAATTAATTAAATGCCAGATAAATTAGGAAAATTATAGTTTTCTTATTATAGGCTAATCATATCATTATATACCTCCAGTAAATAAGTTAGGGCATTTGGATGAGTATTGGATCATTTCCTAACCGACTCGACATATAACATAGGATAGTTTGCAATTAGCAATTTTAGTTAATAGTCATAGGATAAGATGGGGCAGTCTTTTACCGGAGTTCAGACAGCCGGGACTGTGAGTCAAGACCGTTAGTAGTTTATTAGTTTTGCTTCCGCTTGAGAGACTCTTGTAGTGAGGATTTGATGTACAGGGAAAAAGCCCGTATTTTAGTACTCTGATATATTATACTGTGGACACTCCCTTCGTGGAGACATTTATTTCTATATATGTGATTTTCTGTGGACTTTCTTTTACTTTATTGTGCTACCTTTCTGTGATTGAATTGGCCGGCAGAATCGGCGCTTTGTGGTGATGACCCTTCAGGGCGTGAAGGTGTCACCGCAAAGTGGCGGTTCTGGGCCTAAGACCCCGGTGTTTTAAAAGAAAAAAAATGGGGTCTTACACCATCTTCCAGAAATTGTTCCCGCTTCATCTTTTGCGGGGGAGGTGACTAGGCTTTCTATATCAGTTGCTACTGAGGTTGCAAGGCTTATGCGCAACCTGGAGAAAAGGATAGTAAAGATACCAAATGCACTTCCTGCTACTACAGAGGTGGTTGTGGTTCTTTCAGACGAGGAGGGAGATGTAGAGAAACAGACTCTAGCTCTGACTATTGTTGTTAGCCTTGGTACAACTTCTAGAGCTCATTTATCTCTGATAGATGAGGCTTCCAGTGAGGATCTGCCCAGCACTCCCATCCCTGAGACCCTAGTTTTGACTGCTGAAAATACACTTCTGCAAAGCATAGAGGCCATGTTAACCAAACAGAAAGCATATTTTTATTCTTCAATGAAGAGAGTGTTGAAGAAGGTAAAATGGACAGAAAAAGACCTGAATAAAAGACTAGCTGAGGTGAACATAAGATTTTATAAGCTAGATGCTAAGTTAGACTCCTGGTTTACCCAAAGGGGAAAAGGGGTTGAGTTTGTTATGAAAGGTTTAGAAAGCAATCAGAAAGTTATGTGATGGATACAATGCCCCTCCATGTGTTCGTGATGCTCGTGACCATTTGACTTTTGGCGAATAAATCCTGCCACCTATTCATGATGACATTGTTGATGTGGTCATTGATCTCCGCCTCAGAGAATTTGATGATTGTGACGGTCGTTTCCGCAAGATTGAAGATGGGATTCTACCACGACATCCAACGCCAATGCCGCTACAATCTACACCGTCGGTGCAATAAGTCCACTAGATATTTATCTTGTCTTTATTTTACTTTCTTGTCTTTTTTTATTTGTTTAGGGCCTGGATTGTATTTTGCCAGATTCATGTTTTTAATCTTTGCCCGCGTTTAGCCAGTTATTGTTTTAAATTGGGTTGCATATAGCCTTGAACTTTGTTAGCCTTATATAAGGCCATGTGATGTAGGAATTATGTATTGATGAATGAATATTGAAAACCTAATTTTGTATTGAAAAATTCCCTCTTCCTCTCCTCCTTGGCCTCCCCCTCCTATTCTCTCTCCTTGGCAATTTCAGCCACCTTCTTCTCCCTCTCTCCCTTCTTCTCTTCTCCACCAAACAACACTCCTCCCCTCCAACAACGTACAAGTACAATGGTGTTTCCCCCCTTGAAGGATTTCATCAAAGCCCCTAGATCTCCTCCTAGGGTTTGGCCAACAAGGGCTCCCCCCTCATAGGGTTCGGCCACCTTCCAAAATCCTCTCTTGGTGGATTTCGGGAAAGGACATCAATTCCGGCGATGATGAACTTTCACCGGCATGAAGCAAGGAAGGTGGAAGAGTTTCTCTCTATTCGGCGTGATTCCGTCGGAGTCATGGAAGAGCGAATCATTCATCGGAAATATCTTCCGATTGGGTAACGAAATTTCTACCTTTTGTGAGATTCAATTTAGATAAAACTTGGGGTGGTTTACTTTGGTGTTGATTGTGAACTTTGATTTGGTCGTGGTTTTGATTAAATGATTTTGTAGTTTTGTTTTATTCTATTTAACTTCGTGAGGATTGGCGGACCTCATTTTTTTTGTTGGGATAGATCAACCTTTTCCGAATCGTTATTTTTCGGTCGATCTCTTTTGGTACAACACATGCTCGGACAGATCGGGTAGATCATTTTTGCTTGAGAGGACATTGGCTCATAGTATCTATTTGATCTCTAAGGGTGTTCCGAACTCATATGTTAGCATTAGAATAATATTGTAGCAAAATCAGGGGTGTTGCATTTTAGTTTCTACAAGCATAGATTTTGAATTTGAGAGAACGATTCGGTGTCGTTTGTCCATTGCGGTTCATCGGGAGACGTAGCCTGCATCAATTTGTTATCAGAGGGAGGTTCGTGTCCATTTTTTAATTATCATAATCCCCCTATTCTTAAGACGTTTACACACACTTGTCTTGCACGATTCGTTGTCTAAAACAATAAAATTTTTTATTTTTGGTCTGCAAATAGCGGCCTAAAACTTGTATTTTTCTTCAAAAAAAATCAATTTTTTATTAATAATCCCCTTATTATTTTCATCAAGAAAATCAAAAAATTTATTTTAACTACCCTAGTTATTAAGCGGGAACAAATATTTCTTTCATAAATTTTATTTGTTCGGAATCATTATTCATTGTATGTGCACAAAATCCGGGTAGATAATCCTCACTTGTCCCCACAAAATATGTCCCATGACGTTTATGATTCCTGATTAGATTATTTGTGATCTAAAGTTATGGCTAACCACAATCCAACATTGCCCCCTTTCCTTAGGAAGCCCAACCATGCCCACACCCTGCCTCACACTAGAATTGAAGCACCCACTTACAACGATTACAGGAATCAACAAATTTTTCGAGAATGGCTTAAAGGAATGGAATCTTATTCTGTGTGGTACCCCTCGGATGACCTCCAAAAGTTTGTTGTTGCCCGTGAAAAATTAGTTGGTCAAGCCAGCGTGTTTTGATTAAACGGAGAGAGACGTGTTGGTAGCTATCAATATGCTTCGCCGCACATGCATAGCCTTCTCTTGGATTAATTTGATCTTGCCTACCTCCACACTGCTGACAGCAAGCCTGTGAGTGAGTATCGTTATGGCACTAGTACCATACCATCCTATAAGAGTGATTATATACCTAAGGCTAGAATGTTTCCCTCCAAAGTTTAGCCTGCCCATAATGTGCCTACTACCACCTTTAGGGAAACTAGTCCATATAGGTCATATGTTCCAGACTCGTAAGGTGTCCTAATTAGGGATGTCATGAGCCCTCGTTGTGAGAGTATTCCTATCAGTATGAGGTGCCAGATGAATATTACTTGCGAGGCTAGTAGAGTGGCTTGTCCTAAAGCAGTTGAGTACCCCATTCCTCCTACGACTGTGGTCCTTTCTGAGTCTCCCCCCGAGCTTACTGAGCCCACTACTGAGGGCAACGTCCTTATTGATGAATAGCTTAGTGACGATGAGGAGTTTGGTTTACCCAGTGACATGGAAGAGGAACTCCTCTCTGACGTGCCACCGCATGGGATTACTCAATCTACCCTCCACCTTATTCCCGATTCGTCACCTTTGGTATTTGAGGAATATTCAAATGATTCTAAGGTAGTAGATATACCTACGGTGTTGGAAGGTTTACTACGTGAGGGAGAGGAATTTTTAAATGACTTTAGTGGTGAATACCCTGATGACCACCCCTTGATGATCTTAACATGTCATGCTGATCACTCTGATTTTATTTTGTCACCAAGTGTGAATTTACCGACCCTCCCTCCTGCTCCATTTACCCAACTAGCACCTATTTTAGGACAGGTTTCTATTATTCCTGGTCCGAGTCCTTTTATTTTAACTACGTTCATAGCCCCTCTATTGGACGTGTCTCGTGGGATATGTATTAGCGAGTTGTTAGAATTCGTGTTCGGTCTTGTCACAACTTTTTGTAGTTCCGTGTCTTCCAAATTTCCTATGATTGATCAATTTTTTTATTATACGCCTACAATGAGGTCGTCTATTGTGCCCGCTTTATTAGCCCCTAAGAAAGATGGTTCATTGAGTACGTGTGTTGAATGTTGGGCTATTACAAAAATTACTATCAAACATAGGTCTCCCATCCCTCGCTTGGATGACTTATTGGATATATTAGTCGGGGCCACGATATTTTCTAAGTTGGATTTTAGGGGTGGCTACCATCAAATAAGGATTAGGGAGGGAGATGAATGAAATACAATTTTTAAATGGAAGGACGGGTTTTATGAGTGGTTAGTGCCGCCATTTGGGTTTTCCATTGCCCCGAGTACTTTCTCTTGGGTGATAATTCATGTCTTCCAACCATTCATGGGAAAATTCTTAGTGGCTTATTGTAATGATATATTAGTCGTTTTCCCCTCTCCAACCTATCATGAATTGCACGTGAGGATTATCCATACCATGTTACGAATCGAAGAATTAATTGTCAATAAAAGAAAATATACTTTTTATGTTACTTCCATTGCGGTCATTGGGTATATTCTGAGTACGGATGGTCAAACTGAAGTAGTACACGGAAGTTTGGGTAGTTTATTACATTTTCTTATGGGTGACCACAAGGGTACTTGGGACTTGATTCGTCCTAATTCTAAGCTTGCATATAATAATTCAAAATTTTAATCAACGGGCTTATCCCCCATTGAAATAGTGCACGACTATAGAGCACCGGTGCCACCTAATTTAGTTCTATTACTTCCATCATATAAATCATGTGATTTTGCACAAGAATTCGCTCTTCATGTTCACAATTTACATAAGCTCATTCATGAAACGTTAGTCGCCCAATATGCGTTTTATAATTCTCAAGCTAATGTACATAGGAGTACGTCTCACATTAATGTTGATTATTTAGTCTTGGTGCGTCTCATCCCTGAACGGTTGCCTTTGGGCTTCATAAAAAATTTGGCAAATCCGCGAGCCGGTCCTTTTCAAATTTTAAAGAAGTTAGGAGAAAATGCATTTCTTTTGGAGATACTCACTAATTGGGGTATATCCCCTATTTTCAATGTTTCGAATTTAACGTCTTATGTTTCTCCACCACCTGAATTATCTACCTCTCCATTTAATCCATCCACAATGTCTTCTAAAGGGTTGAGGGGTGAGCTGGGTCCTGGATCGCTTTCTACTACGGTTTCCACTAGAGGTATGTTTAATGTGGATGTTGAAACTTTTTCTCCTTCTTTGACTAATGCTTTTCCAAGGATCCCAAAGATCTCCTTTTTACCTTACAGGTTCTCTTTGATGTGGTATGACCATGCTACTATGACTTGGATTGTTGGGGTTAGATTTTCCCCCTATTGTTGCTGCCTTCGACTATGTTCCTGATGGCGATGGTGATGGTGACGGTGATGGCGACGGTGATGGCGACGGCCACCAGGACGGCCAAATGGAGCATGACTATGTTGAAGATGTACCGGCAAAGGACGTGCGACGTCGTAGCAGTCATGGCTACAGGCTTCGCCCTCGCAACAAGAATCATCTCTGATATTTTTTTGTTTTGGTGTGCTAATAGCCGTTTCATGATGGCTCTTTAAAAACATTATATTATTTAATTTCTGCATTTTTATTTATGTGGTGTGCCTTTAGCCACATGATATTTTGCTTTGAGATGTAAGCCTATATAAGGGCCTTGAACTCTTCATTTTGGGTAGAATATTATTGAAATCAAATTTTGAATTTGCCTAACTTAAATTTCCCCCTCTTTCTCCCTAATTTCCCCCTCTTTCTTCTCAAAACCGCCGCCCCCCTCTCTTTCTTTTCTTCCTCCAAGCCGCCGGCCCCAAGGCCCTCCTCTTCCCTAAGTGCTCGGCCTCCACCTTTCCCCCTCTTGCTCTCGGCCGCCCCTTCCTCTTAGTGCTCGGTTGCCCTCATCCTTTCTTGCTCTCGGCCAACCGAGATCCACTCTTGAAAGGTGTTTCCGGCCCATACATGAGAGAGTTGCTTGCTTGCAAGGAAGAAGATAGGTGATTTCCTCCACGGCGTGAAGTGAAGGAGATTAGCACGTTCATCATCCGTAGCGCGTTTCCTGTGGACGTTCAAAGGAGGAGCGATCAAACTTGGTAGATCCACGCATCACTGATCTACAAATCCGAGAGGGGTAACGAAAATTTCTACCAAGAGTTTTCTTTCTCTAGAAAGTTCTTGTGGTGGACGGATTTTGCGTTATTTTTCCGATTTGTTTTCTTCGCGGTTAATCAAATAATAGATCGGTATTTTTCGTTTGGATTTCCGAAAGATTCGTAAGAGGATTGGCGATCCTCGCTTTTATTTTGTTGGGATAGATCCTACCATCTTTCGAATCATTTTGTTCTTGGTGGATCTATTTTGGTACAACCCCAAAGCTCGCTCAGGATCAATATTATCCCATTTAGCCTGAAAGAATTTGGCCTATAGCCAACATTCGATCTATTTGCGGAACGGCGATCCGTATTGTTAGCGCGAACGATAAATAAAATAATTGTTGTGGCTGCGTTTACGTTAGCGTGCGGGTTAGAGGGCGTAGATCGTGTCATAAGCGTCGTCGTGGCCTCCGTGGCGATTCTCAAGGATATCCCCTACATCAATTTGGTATCAGAGGGAGGTTGTGTTGATTTCCCAATCGACACCATCCTTTCATTTTACCTAGGGATATCCTCGTTCACTAGGGTGCACACTTCCGTTACGAATCACGTCAAATCGGAATTTTACATAGTTGGGCTGCAATTAGTAAAAACACAAAAAAAAATTTTTTGCAAAAAATTACAAAAAAATTTCTGAATTTTCTCCTCATTTTTCTAAGAAAAAAAGTCTGAAAAGTTTTTCCTGTTGCTCAATAGTTTTGCGTCAAAAAAATTCAAACGCGTAATTTAAATCAGGTCAAAATTGTTGTTTGTACCGTTCGTTCATGCGCACTAGGCTGGGCACGGAATATCTTCCCTCCACCTCACACATGGCCAACAACCAAGGTGATGAGCATGCTCCGTCCACGATCGCCGAGCTACGTGAAGAGTTTAACGCTAGGTTTGACGCACTGACACAGTTAATTGAAGGGCTCGCTGTAAACCAAGCGGCGCCCCGAAACAACGGCGTTGGCAGAAACCGACCGGGTCCCCAACCCCCGGCAACCAACCAGCGAGAGGAAAGACAAAATCACCCACGTGATTTGGACGATGAGTACCCACCTCGAGGTCATTATGAGTTCGACGTAACTAGGGCCGTAAAAATAGATTCACCATCATATGATGGTATGGGAGAGCCCCAGCTATTCCTAGACTGGATTATGGGAATCGAGTGCTATTTTGAATGGCATGACCTGACAGACGTTGAGAAAGTGAAGGTTGCGTGGATGAAACTTCTAGGAAGGGCTAAGACGTACTGGTTGAACGAAGAGAGACGATTAGGCACGGTTAATGGAGCACCCCCAATTGGGTGGGCTGCCATGAAAGCACTTCTCCACGACCAATATGTTCCCACGTATCACCGGACACAAATGTTCGACGACTTAGCCTCTCTTCGTCAAGGTAGCTCTTCGGTAGCAGAATACATGGGACAACTTAAGGATATGTGGGTGCGTTGCGATGTTCGTGAGATGCCCGAAGTCACACTCTCCCGATTTCGTAAGGGACTCAATTCAGACATTCAAGGAAAGCTCTTGCGTTATGGTCACACGGACCTTAACACCACTTTCAATGCCGCTTTGGATATTGAAAAACACAACGCCTACAAAGTCAAAGGGCGAAACTTTCAGAAAGGAAAGTCCCTCTTAGGACCGCATCCATCTTCCTCTGCGCGAGACAAGGGAAAGTATCGATCCACGGATTCGGAGTCCATTATCATTACTGCTAGGAATAATAGAAATCCCACAGGCGAGCGAGTGCCGATAGGACGGATTAGCAAGACTAACGCCACGTGTTATTCTTGCGGAATCCAAGGGCACTATTCTAGTGAGTGTCCCACAAAGAGCAAACCGTTAGCCCTATTAGACTCCGGATTGAGCCTGCCGACATCGACTATGGAGCAGAATCTGATCGCGAACCGAGTGACATGGAGGACGATTCTTACATGATGGTGATGAGATGTATTTTGGCCACACCGTGAGTATTGGACGAGTATAACCGGACAAATATATTTACCTTAAATTTTAAGTGCGGTGAAAAGTGGTGCAAACTCATTATTAATAGCGGTAGTTGCATGAACGTCGTTTCGGAAAATGCCATCGCACGCATGCATTTAATCACCGAGCCGCACCCACATCCTTATAAAATCGCGTGGGTAAACAAGACGTCAATAGCGGTTTCTAAGCGATGCTTGGTGCCACTAACCTTAAAAAACTATGTTGATAAAGTGTGGTGCGACGTAATTCCCATGGACGTGTGTCATGTCTTATTAGGATGACCTTGGCTTTATGATTATGACGTGACTCATTTTGGACGAGCCAACACTTATGAGTTCAAATTCAATGGTAAGACCATTGTTTTGAAACCATCACCGCCCAAGGATCCGTCACCTGCGTCCAAAGATACCATTGTGCCGGTAGAAAAGAAAACGATAAGTCTAATAGGTAGGAAAGAATTAGAGCGTGAGACTTTCATGGATGGCGTTATCTACGCGCTAGTTTGTCTACAAGCTAAGGAGGATGCACCCTCATTAGCGAGCCTCCGGTTATCCCTTCGCACTCTCTTAGAAGAGTATAAGGATGTATACCCGGTGGACTTACCACCTCAGTTGCCACCTATGCGTGATATACAACATGAGATAGATTTTGTCCCGGGTTCTTCGTTGCCGAATCAGCCCCATTACCGCCTCAACCCCTCCTCACATGAGGAGTTGCAAAAATTAATTTCAGATTTGTTAGCGAAAGGGTTTATACGTCACAGTAAAAGTCCTTGTGTCGTCCCTGCCTTACTAGTCCCGAAGAAAGATAAAACGTGGCGATTGTGTGTCGATTATCGGGCTATAAATAAAATAACTGTCAAGTATCGGTTCCCCATTCCCCGCTTGGATGATTTGCTAGATATGTTATCAGGAGCCGCCGTGTTCTCTAAGTTGGATCTTAAGAGCGGTTATCATCAAATACGAATACGGGAGGGGGACGAGTGGAAGACGACATTCAAGTCTAAGGATGGACTATATGAATGGCTAGTGCTTGGAGAGGGACTTACCAATGGACCGAGTACGTTTTCGCGATTGATGACCCAAGTCTTTAAACCCTACATGGGAAAATTTGTAGTGGTCTATTTCGACGACATTTTGGTGTTTAGTATCTCTCCGGGGGATCATGAAACTCACCTAAGAACAATCCTTACCACATTGCGCAAAGAGAATTTATTTATTAATCTAAAAAAATGCGCATTCGGTGTGTCTTCTGTAGAGTTCTTAGGATACATCGTGAGCTCAGATGGCATTCATGTGGACCCAAAGAAGGTTCAAGCAATTAAAGAGTGGCCGGAACCCAACAATATAAGGGAAGTTCGAAGTTTCCACGGGTTGGCCACGTTTTACCGAAGATTTATTCGGAATTTTAGTAGTATTATGGCACCTATCACTGAATGTATGAAGAAAGGAGAATTTAGTTGGACTAAAGCGGCCACTAGAGCTTTCCAAACGATTAAGGAACGGATTTCTGAAGCCCCCTTACTACGATTACCGGATTTTAGTAAAGTGTTTGAACTATCATGCGACGCATCGGGGATAGGAATCGGAGGAGTATTAAGTCAAGAGGGACATCCGCTAGGATATTTTAGTGAGAAACTATCCGGCCCAAAATTAAACTATTCGAATTATGATCGCGAATTCTATGTCGTGATTCGTTGTCTCCAACATTGGCGACATTACCTTATATCAAAAGAATTCGTGATATTATCGGACCATGAGGCCCTCAAATTTGTTAATTCTCAAAATAAGATTAGCCCACGACACGCTAAATGGATTTCCTACCTACAAGAGTACGCCTTCATTATCAAGCATCTGAAGGGTACATTAAATCGTGTGGCGGACGCGTTGAGTAGGGTCACCTTATTACTAACTACCATGGAAGTATCAGTTATAGGATTTGAGAGGATTAAAGATGAATATGTCCAATGCCCAGACTTTAAGGAAATTTATCTCGCCACTCAGGACAGCTCTCCTACCACCATTTCGGCGTACTATATCTGTGACGGATACTTATTTAAACATTTGCAACTATGTATTCCCCGCTCGTCATTACGACATTTTATCATATGGGAGTTGCATAGCGGAGGGCTAGGCAGACATTTTGGTAGAGACAAAACGATAACACTCGTAGAGGATAAATTCTTTTGGCCGGGCCTCAGACCCATGGTTAACAAAGTCGTAGGAAGTTGTCGTGTTTGTCAACTAGCCAAAGGGAACAAGACCAACACGGGTCTTTACACTCCACTCCCGATTCCATCGGTACCATGGGAAGATGTCAGCATGGATTTTATTTTCGGGTTACCCATGACATTTAGGCGTCACGATTCTATTCTTGTTGTCGTAGACCGTTTCTCTAAAATGGCATATTTCATCGCTAGTGATAATACCTACGATGCGTCAAATGTCGCAAAATTATATTTCAAGGAGGTCGTGGCACATCGGGGTGTTCCCAAAACGATCGTGAGTGATAGGGATGTCAAATTTACAAGTTATTTTTGGAAGACACTCTGGAAACTCATGGGCACTAAACTAATGTTTTCGTCGGCCTACATCCCCAAATGGATGGGCAAACGGAAGTTGTCAACCGTAGCTTGGGCGGGTTACTTTGTTGTTTAGTGGGCGAACATAAAGGTACGTGGGATCTTATTCTTCCGCATGCTCAACTAGCGTACAATAATTCTAAGAACAGGTCCACTGGGTTGTCACCGAATGAGATAGTGCATGGTTATAAGGCGCCAGTGCCTCTTGACTTGGTTCCGTTACCGCCTTCTTTTAAGTCAAGTCAATTTGCACAGGATTTCGCTTCACACGTTCACACTCTCCATGAGCACATTGGCAAGACGTTAGCTAAGCAATATTCTATCTATCAATCGAATGCTAACGTACATAGGCGAGCAGTCTCCTTGAACATTGGCGATTTGGTTATGGTTCGTCTTATCCCTGAACGGATGCCTTCGGGCACCATAAAAAAATTAGCGAACAAGAAAGCCGGTCCTTTTCGAATTTTGAAGAAATTAGGCGAAAATGCTTATTTATTAGAATTACCCGTTGATTGGGGACTCTCCCCTGTGTTTAACATTTCGGATTTAACGCTTTTTGTTGCTCCACCACCTGAACTGTCTGTCTCTCCGTTTAATAATTCCACTATACAATCTAATGGGGTGGGGGGTGAGCTCAATTCTGGATCGTTCTCTCCTTCGAATTCTACGGGAGGTATGCCGTCTATTGATGATGACACTTGTTTTTCTGCTTCACCTAACGATTTTCCGAGGTTTCCCCGGACAGAGTTCTTGCCTGATAGGATTTTGCAGGATGATATGTTTCCCACCCCCGACGGCGACATTCACAGGTTTTTGGTTCGTTGGCATGGTCGTCCGGCTTCAGACGACTCGTGGCTCTCTGCTGCCCAGATGGATCTTCTTGACGTGGACCTCGTACGCCGTTATATGTCTGCCCGCTCATCGGAGATGAGTCGTTTTGAGCGGCGGAGGATTGATGGCGACGGTGATGGCGACAGTGATGGCGACGGTGATGGCGACGGCCACCAGGACGGCCAAATGGAGCATGACTATGTTGAAGATGTACCGGCAAAGGACGTGCGACGTCGTAGCGGTCATGGCTACAGGCTTCGCCCTCGCAACAAGAATCATCTCTGATATTTTTTTGTTTTGGTGTGCTAATAGCCGTTTCATGATGGCTCTTTAAAAACATTATATTATTTAATTTCTGCATTTTTATTTATGTGGTGTGCCTTTAGCCACATGATATTTTGCTTTGAGATGTAAGCCTATATAAGGGCCTTGAACTCTTCATTTTGGGTAGAATATTATTGAAATCAAATTTTGAATTTGCCTAACTTAATTTCCCCCTCTTTCTCCCTAATTTCCCCCTCTTTCTTCTCAAAACCGCCGCCCCCTCTCTTTCTTTTCTTCCTCCAAGCCGCCGGCCCCAAGGCCCTCCTCTTCCCTAAGTGCTCGGCCTCCACCTTTCCCACTCTTGCTCTCGGCCGCCCTTCCTCTTAGTGCTCGGTTGCCCTCATCCTTTCTTGCTCTCGGCCAACTGAGATCCACTCTTGAAAGGTGTTTCCGGCCCATGCATGAGAGAGTTGCTTGCTTGCAAGGAAGAAGATAGGTGATTTCCTCCACGGCGTGAAGTGAAGGAGATTAGCACGTTCATCATCCGTAGCGCGTTTCCCGTGGACGTTAAAAGGAGGAGCGATCAAACTTGGTAGATCCACGCATCACGGATCTACAAATCCGAGAGGGGTAACGAAAATTTCTACCAAGATTTTCTTTCTCTAGATAGTTCTTGTGGTGGACGGATTTTGCGTTATTTTTCCGATTTGTTTTCTTCGCGGTTAATCAAATAATAGATCGGTATTTTTCGTTTGGATTTCCGAAAGATTCGTAAGAGGATTGGCGATCCTCGCTTTTATTTTGTTGGGATAGATCCTACCATCTTTCGAATCATTTTGTTCTTGGTGGATCTATTTTGGTACAACCCCAAAGCTCGCTCGGGATCAATATTATCCCATTTAGCCGGAAAGAATTTGGCCTATAGCCAACATTCGATCTATTTGCGGAACGGTGATCCGTATTGTTAGCGCGAACGATAAATAAAATAATTGTTGTGGCTGCGTTTACGTTAGCGTGCGGGTTAGAGGGCGTAGATCGTGTCATAAGCGTCGTCGTGGCCTCCGTGACGATTCTCAAGGATATCCCCTACATCAATTCCCTTCCCGGGCTACTCATCGATGATGAGTGATTTTGAGTGGGGGACCATTAATGGCGACAATGTCCCGACATGTGTTCATGATGCTCGTGACCATTTGAATTTTGCGACGAAGTCCCGCCACCTATTCATGATGACATTGCAGGTGTGGTCATTGATCTCTGCCACAAAGAATTTGATGATTATGACAGTCGTTGCTGCAAGCATGAAGATGGGATTCTACCACGACATCTTCGCCAATGCTGCTACAATCTCCGCCCACAGCGCAAGACGTCCACTTGATATTTTTCTTGCTTTATTTTATTTACTTGTCTTTATTTATTTGTTTCGGATCTGGACTGTATTTTGCCAGATTCATGTTTTTAATTTTGGCCTGCGTTTAGCCAGTTATTGTTTTAAATTGGGCTGTATATAGCCTTGAACTTTGTTAGCCTTATATAAGGACATGTGATGTAGGAATTATATATTGATGAATGAAAATTGAAAACCTAATTTTGTATTGAAAAATTACCTCTTCCTCTCCTCCTTGGCCGCCCCCTCCTATTCTCCCTCCTTGGCAATTTCGACCACCTTCTTCTCCCCCTATCCCTTCCTCTCTTCTCCACCAAACAAACCTCTTCCCCTCCAACGACGTACAACTACTATGGTATTTCCTCCACTTGAAGGATATCAGCCAAGCCCCTAAATCTCCTCCTAGGGTTCGGCCAACAAGGGCTGCCCCCTCCTTGGGTTCAACCACCCTCCAAAATCCCCTCTTGCTGGATTTCGGCCAAGGACATAACCTCCAGAGAAGACAAACTTTCACCGCCGTGAAGAAAGGATGGCAGATGAGTTTCCCTCCATTTGGCGAGACTCCGACGGAGCCGTGGAAGAGCGAATCATTCATCGGAAATATCTTCCGATGGGGTAACGAAATTTCTACCTTTTGTGACATTCCCTCTAAATAAAACTTGTGGTGGTTTACTTTGGGTTTATTGCGAACTTTGATTTTGTCGTGGTTTTGATCCAAATGATTTTGTACTTTTATTTTATTCTGTTTAAATTTGTGAGGATTGGCGGACCTCATTTTCTTTTTGTTGGGAGAGATCTACCTTTTCTGAATAGTTATTTTTCGGTGGATCTCTTTTGGTACAACACACGCTCGACCGGATCAGGTAGATCCTTTTGCTTGAGAGGATATTGGCTCATAGCCTCAATTTGATCTCTAAAGGTTTGACAAACCCGTACATTATCATCAGAATAATATTATCGCAAAATTGGGGGTACTGCATTATAGTTTGTGTAAGCGTAGAATTGGAACGTGAGAGAACGATTTGATGTCGTTCCTATATTACTGTTCATCGGGAGTCATAGCCTGCATCATTATGTGCATTGTTTATACCAATGCCAACACTATGATTGAAGCGCACAATAATTCAATGACTCATTTGTTGGGTACATTGGAAAATGTGTACCTGATTTGAAGAAGCCCAACCTAGCTCAATGATATACATCAAGGTGTATTTGATGTTGTTTTGAGTTGACATGTGCAGGTAAAGAAATGTTAAAGTTTACAGAAAAAAATTCTAAGTCCAAGTGTCGACACAAAGGAACATGTGTCGACACATAGAAGAAAGTTGTCGACACAACACTGGGAAAATGTGTCGACACAGAAGAAGTAAGTCGACACTACTCTGGGAAAAAGTGTCGACACATAACATAGTCTACAACAGCACTGGGAAATTGTGTCGACACAGAAGAAGTAAGTCGACACAGCACTGGGAAATTGTGTCGACACAGAAGAAAAACGTCGACCTCAACATTAGGAGAATGTGTCGACACTAAAGAGTATAGTCGATCTCAAGTTTGTCGACATCATCTGAATATGTCGACACAGAAGAAAATAGTCGACCACAAGTTTGTCTACAACAGCAGAATGTGTCGACACATTGTGATTGAGTCGACACATTGAAGCAGAGTTAAAAGAAGACTGTGTCGACACCTGAAGGCTAAGTCGACACTTACTGAAGTTAAGATTCTACAACAACTGTGTCGACACACAGGACTTGTGTCGACACACTGAAGAGTCAAGATCAAATTGTTTGCAGAAGAAGCTGTGTCGACTCAAAGGCAACTTAGTCGACATCACTGAAGGCAGTGTCGACACCAAAGTCAATTGTGTCGACACAAATAGACAGATGGTCTCGACACTTTCTGACAGACTGTCTCGACACACTGTGGTTCAAGACTAAGGCACAGGACTTGTTGAAGACTTGACAGCTGTGGGTTGCCACCGGTTAACTGAAGCTGTCAGACTTGTCAGAGAACTGTTAGAAACCGGATCAGCCGGTTACCATGAAGGAAGTCTATAAATAGACATATTCAGAAGAAGGAAATAACCTTCACAACATTGAAGAAATTCTTAACTCCAGAACTTTTGAAGAAGGATTCCGATCCAAATCATTTCAAGAAAGTGCAAGGCACTTAAGAAGATCTTCTCAAGAAGATCTAAGAAGACTATCTAAGGATAGATCTAAGAAGAGTTCTAACCAGAATTCTGAAGAATCATTCAAGTGCTGATAGAGAGAGATCTAGTCAGAATTTGAAGAAGAAGAAAGAATCCACCATTGGATTCTCAAGAAGCTGTTTGGAATCAACTCAGCTAAGTACATTTTCAAGAAGCTTTGAAGAAGGCTAAGAAACAGTTGATTGCATCAGCTGATTAAGAATTGTCATTGCCTCTTCTCTCTCAACTTGGCAAGACAAATTTAAAACAATCTTTTCTATATTTCTGTAGGATCTGTTTATACAGATCTGAGTTGTAAGCCTATATTATAAAGGCTGAGTGTAGGAGTGTTGAACTCTGAGTGGTAGGGCTGATTGCCTGAGTGTAGGAGAAGGATATTCTCTGAGTTGTAGGCCTTGGGGCAAGGCTGAGGTAGGGCAGGTGTGCCTGAGTTGTAGGAACCAGTTGGGTTCTGAGTTGTAAGATCTTTTGATCTGAGATTAGTGGAAGATTGGCCGATTCTAGCATACTGCTAGATAGGTGAAGGGGGAAAGTGGATGTACCCAGACCTTGGGGAACCACTATAAATCTGTGTGCAATCTGTGATGCTTATTTTCTGTGATTGCTGTGTTTTATTGTGAATTCTGCCTTGAAGTTTTTCAAAAAAATAAGTTGAACCTATTCACCCCCCCCCTCTAGGTGTTTAGGTTATCTTGAAAGTGAAACTATCAAGTGGTATCAGAGGGAGGTTCCTCAAAAAGGACTTAACAGTCTGAGGTAGATCTAATAGGCAGATTCAAGAATCAAGAAGATGGGTTCTGGAGAGAATCATAAGGAGCTAGGGTCAATGAAATTACCCATATGCAAGAAGGAAATCTTTGGGATCTGGAAAGAAAGAGTCAGGTTGTTTATGGAAGCATCTGACCCAAGGATTTACATCACAGTACAGGAAGGCCCCTTCATACCAATGAAGATATCTGTTCTTGATGCAAATATCCAAACACCAAAGACTTATTCTGAAATGACCAAGGATGAAATCATCTTGGCAACCATGGACAAAAGGGCACAGAACATAATTGTCAGTGCCATAGATGATTCAACATTTCAGAATCTGATTCACTGCAAGACCTCCAAGGAGATGTGGGACACATTGATTGTCTACATGGAGGGATCAGAAGAAGTAAGGCTGGACAGAAAATCTATGCTAAATCAAGAGTATGAAAGTTTTAGACAAGGGAAATCTGATAGCATAACTGAGTGCTATAAGAAATTCTATAGAATTGTGAATGAGCTAATTTCCTATGGAAGAGTCTTCAGTACCTATGAACTGAATGACAAATTCTTAAGATCCTTATCAAAGGATTGGGATACAAAGATCTGTGCCATAAGAGAAGTGGCAAAATTGGCAGAGATATCTCCTCCAACTCTGTTTGGAAAGTTGCTATCCTATGAAATGCAACTTATGGTAAGGAAGGAGGAGGAAAGAAACTCAAGAGGAGAGCATAGAGAAAAGACTGTGGCATTTAATGCTGAAGCCACCAGAAAGAATAGGAGGAAATCACCATCTCCTCCTAAGGAAGTTGAAGAAGGTAGTTCTGAAAATTCAGATAGGGGTTCAGTCAGCAGTGATTCAGATGCAGACTTTGCTGCATTCACTAGGCAATTTCAAAGGTTCTTGAAAAAGAAGCAATGGAAGTCTAGGCCTTCCTCATCACAGCAAGTAGATGACTATTATCAGAAAAGAAGGTCATCTAGGAAAGAGAAAAGCAGGTCAAAGCCCAGCAAAGCCACTACTTCAAAGATTGTCTGCTATTGTTGCAATAGGCCTGGACATGTAGTGGCTGAGTGTCCTGACAAAAGGAAGGAATCTTCAGAAAAGAAGAAGACTTATCAGAAAGGCAAGAAGGAGAAATCCTTTGTAGCAAAGAAAGATAAAAGTCTGTCAGACCAGTCAACTTCAGAATCAGGATCTGAAGCTGAAGCATATATTGGATTATATGCTGCATCTGAGGAAGAGGAGTTTATGCAGTTGCTAGACTCCATCAATGAACATCAATGCATGGGTTTGATGACTAGATCAGAAGAGGACCTATGCCAGAATCAGTCTGGTCCTAATGAGGTAAACAGTCCTTCCAGTACATTTGTTTGTAGTACAAGTGAAGAATCAGCTACATCTGCATCAAGTGATGAAGATGCATCTGGATCTGAAGGAGATGTCTATCAATTGATAGACAAGTATGGGGACTTGCTGCAGGCCCTTAAGAAAAGCAAGAACCTGGTTAAATCACAGGCTCAGGAAATTGCTGATCTAAGGGTTACAACAGCTGAGTTAGAAAAAGTCCTTGATCAAAAGTTAGCTGAAATTGCCAAGCTGAAAAATATAACTTATATTCAGATGGGCACAATTAATTATACTAATGATCAAGTAAAAAGTCTGGAGGACAGACTTAGAATTGAAAGGGATTTAGTGGCTAGTTACTCTAAGCCAAAATCTGTCTTACCCTTGATAGATGAATTTGTCACTCAGAAGGGTAAGGCTGGATTAGGATTTAAGGGTAACTCCAGGGCTAGCAGATTCAAAAAGAAAGGCAAAGCCCCTATTCAGCCACTAAACCTTTCAGTCCCCATAAGGTTTGGTAAGAAGAAAGTGCCTTCTAACATATATGATCATGAAGACATTCAGGATCATATCAAGACAAATGTTCTGAAGAACAAGGGTGTTAAGGCAAGCAGGCCTACCTATGGTCATAAGCCCTATGGTTTTAAGAAACCAGTAGGAGAAGTTGCAACAGCACCAGCAATGAACAAAAATGCTTCTGACAAGGATGTATCTAGATCTAGATACAATAAGTTTGAATGTTGGTGCTGTGGCAAGAGGGGTCATTTTGCATTGGACTGCTGGTATAACACAAGTGTTATAAAGAATAAGAGTCTACCTGTTAGAAGAGGTTATGATAACTTTGTTAAGGCTAACCTGAACCAAGGACCCAAGACTTACTTGGGTTCTAAGGGTAAGTAATTCTGTATTGCAGGTAAATCCAAGTTACCATGCCCCTATATGGTACTTGGATAGTGGTTGTTCCAGGCACATGACTGGAACAAAGGGGCTGCTGAAGGAGTATTCATCTGTCAAAGATGGACATAAAGTGATCTTTGGTGGATCTGAAAAAGGAGTCATCAAAGGATTTGGTAACATCTCTTCAAACCTAATTACTATCACCCAAGTGGCCTATGTAAAAGGTTTGAAACATAATCTAATAAGCATAAGCCAGCTGAGTGATCTAGGATATGACATTTCATTTGGTAAGGATGGATGTCATATCAAAAGGTCAAGTGATCAAGAGATCATATTGACTGGGTATAGGAAGAGAAATGTGTATTGCCTTAATTTTGAATGTGAGAATAAGGCATCCCCCATTTGTCTTGTAGCTGATGACAATGCTTCTCATTGTGTTAAGTGGCACAAGAGATTGGCTCATCTAAACTACAAGACAATTGGCCAACTCTTTAGTAAAGAACTAGTGAGGAATGGGCCTCAAGTTAAGTGTATAAAGGAAGGGGTATGCTCAGCTTGTCAAAAGGGCAAGCAGACAAAAACCTCATTTCAAAGCCTTGAAAACAAGGATTCTGTGAGATGCTTATATCTCTTGCATATGGATCTTTTTGGTCCTATGCCAGTTCACAGTCTAGGTAGGAAGGCCTACACTCTAGTGGTTGTAGATGACTATTCTAGATTTACTTGGGTATTCTTTCTGAGACAGAAATCTGAAACCCCAAGTGTATTACTTAATTTTGTCAAGCAAATTCAGAATGAACTGAATAGTACAGTGGTCAAAATCAGAAGTGATCATGGTACTGAGTTTCAATCTGAAAGCATGACAAGATTATGTGAGGACTTTGGGATTTTCAAGAGTTCTCCTCACCAAGAACACCTCAGCAAAATGGGCTGGCTGAAAGAAAGAATAGGACATTGATTGAAGCTGGTAGAACTCTATTGAGTGACACCTCTCTCCCAGAATATTTCTGGGCTGAGGCAGTTAATACTGCTTGTCATGTCATAAATAGGGCTTCTATTACAAAAAGCCACAGAAAGACTCCCTATGAGATTGTGAAAGGCAGAAAACCAAATCTATCCTATTTTAGGATCTTTGGTTGCAAGTGTTATATACTTAACAATGGCAAGTCATATTTGACTAAGTTTGCTGCCAAATCCCAAGATGGGATATTTGTTGGGTACAGCACAAATAGTAAGGCCTATAGAGTATTCAATTTGATTACTCAAGTTGTTGAAGAATCTGTGCATGTTGTATTTGATGAAACAAGATTAATCAATTGTGAGCTGTCTTGTAGATCAAATGACTCAACAGGGATAAGCAAGAGTATGGACAACCTCTCCATTGCTGAAGCTTCAAAGGAAGATGGAGCATTGGAAAATGAAGGCTACTGTCCAGGGGGAGTACAAGAGATAATGGAAGCTGATGAAAACCAAGAGGTCCAGCAGAATGAAGAAGCTGGAGATGTTCAACAAGAAGGGAATCTTCCTCCAGCTGTAAGATATCTAAGAGATCATCCTGCTGATCAGATAATTGGTGATCCAAGACAAGGAGTGCAAACTAGAAGCAGAAATGAAAGCACAGTGTTGCATTCAAGCTTCTTGTCTCAAATGGAACCTAAGAAGTTTGAAGAAGCTATACAAGACCAGCACTGGATTGATGCTATGCAAGAGGAGCTGAATCAATTCAGAAGGTGCAAAGTCTGGGAGCTTGTTCCTAAACCAAGAGGCCATAACATAATTGGCACTAAGTGGATCTATAGAAACAAGCTAGATGAAAATGGAATTATTGTAAAGAATAAAGCAAGGTTAGTTGCAAAAGGATATAGGCAGGAAGAAGGGATTGACTTTGATCAAACCTTTGCTCCAGTAGCAAGGCTGGAGGCAATCAGAATGTTCCTTGCCTATGCAGCCTACCAAGACTTCAAAGTATACCAGATGGATGTGAAGTCAGCATTTCTGAATGGTGATCTTAAAGAAGAAGTATATGTAGAACAGCCATCAGGTTTTGTAGATCCTCTTAAACCTGAGTCTGTGTATAAGCTTAGAAAAGCTTTGTATGGGTTAAAACAAGCTCCAAGGGCTTGGTATGAAACCCTGTCTACCTTCCTCATTGAGA
This sequence comes from Platanthera zijinensis, assembly GCA_039513925.1. Taxonomy (NCBI): domain Eukaryota; kingdom Viridiplantae; phylum Streptophyta; class Magnoliopsida; order Asparagales; family Orchidaceae; genus Platanthera; species Platanthera zijinensis. The sequence goes on along the minus strand of CM077081.1, from coordinate 160,152,595 downwards.
ATAAATTCTCAAGAGGAAAGATAGACAAAACTCTATTCCTTAGGGAATCCAAAGGCAAGATCATCCTAGTTCAGATTTATGTTGATGACATAATCTTTGGATCTACTGAAAACAACCTTTGTAAAAAGTTTGCCAAACTTATGCAAGGGAAGTTTGAGATGAGCAGTATGGGTGAACTTAAGTTCTTCTTGGGACTCCAAGTAAGACAGACTGATGATGGATTGTCCATATCCCAGTCTAAGTTCACCAAAGAATTGATCAAGAAATATGGTATGGAGTCATCCTCCACCATGAGAACTCCTATGGGGACAAGTATGCCTATATGCAAAGATGAGACAGGTAAACCTGTTGATGAATCATTGTATAGAGGAATAATTGGATCTCTACTATATCTCACTGCTAGTAGACCAGACATTATGTATGCTACATGTGTCTGTGCAAGGTACCAAGCCTGCCCTAAAGAATCTCATTATACTGCAGTCAAAAGGATTCTGAGATATCTAAAGGGCACACCTAATCTAGGCCTTTGGTACCCTAGGAATAGAGATTTTCTACTAACAGGCTATTCAGATGCAGATTTTGCAGGATGTAGAGAGGACAGGAAAAGTACTACAGGTACTTGTCAATTCCTGGGAGGAAGACTTATATCATGGAGTAGTAAGAAGCAGACCAGTGTGGCAATTTCCACTGCTGAGTCAGAGTATGTTGCTGCTGGAAGCTGTTGTGCACAGCTATTATGGATGCAGCATCAACTTAAGGATTATGGTATTCAAGTAAGTAAAACACCTCTGTTATGTGATTCAAAGAGTGCTATTTCTATTGCTAATAATCCAGTTTCTCATAGTAGAACTAAGCATATAGAAATCAAATACCATTTTCTAAGAGAACATGTAGAAAAAGGAGACATCACATTGGAATTTGTAAAAACAGATTCTCAAATAGCTGATGTATTTACTAAGCCTCTAGATGAAACCAAGTTCAATAAATTCAAAATTGAATTAGGCATGTTATCCATTGATTAATGTATTAAACAAAATCATTAACAATGCTATTGAAATGGGTTATAAGTAAGGAAAAAAAATAGTAACAACAATAATCAAGTGTTAAAAAGAACACATTGAAGTTACAGAAATTGGCTAAGTAAGAATGTGTCGACACATTCAGTAATAATGTGTCGACTCAGAGAAATTATGTCGACAAGTCAGAAATATTGTGTCGACACAGAGAATATGTGTCGACACTTAAGAATTTTATTGTCGACTTAACCAGGAATGTAATGTCGACTCAACCAGAATCGTGGTGTCGACACTTACAAAATATGTGTCGACACTTGTCCTTAGTGTCGACACAGAATTTCTGTCTTTCTGCTATGTATCCAAGGTGTCGACATAACCACATATTGGTGTCGACACATAGTAGGCTGAAGAAATGTCGAGTTAATAGAAGCTTGTGTCGACACATTCCGTCTGTGTCGACACATTTAGACTGTTTTTGGCGCCTTTTGAACTTCTTTCAACAGAAGCTATAAATAGGTCAAAAGCTCTTGTTGTCGACACGCTTTCAAGGTTTTCGAGACTAAAACCTTGTGTCGACAGTCTTTCTTTCTCTCTTCTCTCAAGCTTTCTCGACACAACAATGGCGCCAAGGATTGAAGATAACATCAATGAAGGATACGAGTTGGTGCGCCAGGCGTTTGCAGATGCGCCGCCCGATGTTCAAGGGGTTATCACCCTTCTCTCCAACTCAGGGTTAGAATTTCTGGTCTCTGAACCGTCCAAGATCTGGAAGAAGGAGGTGCATGAGTTCTTTATCTCAGCATCAGTCCATTCTACTGGACTCAAGATTAAGTCCACTGTTCAAGGGACTAAGGTTAAGATTACCCACAGGGGTTTGAGAAAGATATTCCAATTACCAGTAGTTGAGAATGAAGAAGAGGTTCCCAGTTCTAAGACAAGGGAAGCCCTACAATGGTGTGGCCTGGACTCAAGCATGAAGATTGGAGCTGCATTCAATAGAAAGGGTATGAATCAGCAAGGGAAGTTCTTGTCTGAAGTAGTTGGCAAAGTAATTCTCTGCAAGTCAGGTGGACATGATAGGATTTCTGCCTATATGTTCAGCCTTATGACCAGGATTGTCTTTACAATCCCTACTGATTGGTCAGCAGTTATCTTTGAGAAGATTAAAGAAGGAATTAAGAAGCCTAACATGGCTAGGATCATGAGCCTATATCTCAATGGAGCAGTTCCTGAAGTAATGCAGCAACTGCCAGGCTCTAAAATTAATCATATGAGAAGGATGGACATGAGACTGTTCTCCAGATGGGAAAGGGTGCTGTCTAAGGATGTGCCTGAAGAGAACAGGCCAGACACCCCTGTGAGATCCCCCTCTCCAGCTCAAGAGCCTGAGCAACAACAAGAAGACTCACCTAGGACACAGGTTGAAGAACAACCTGCCTCCTCTATAGTTCATCAAGTAGAAACATCTGCACAGTTGCAGGGGGAGCCAGTTCAATCTCCTGCTCAAAATGTTTCTACCCCTGCTCAGGTACAAGTGGTTCAGGTGTAGGGGGAGCAAATATATTTTACTATAAAAGAATTTCTAAAAGTTTTTTTTTTACCAGGTTCAGGGGGAGCATGTGTCTTCTCCTACTCCAGATGTGCAGCTGCCTGAGAATGTGCACAAGAATGCACCTAATGACTTATCTTCAGATGCTCCAGTTCAAAAGGAATACACTCTGGATGAGTTGTTTCCAAATGATGACATAGCTACTGATAGAATAGAAGAGGACCAAGATGTTGAGCAGCCTCTTGACATAGAGCTAGAACAAGGAGTGGAGAAAGTTCAAGAGATTGAAAAAGTACAAGAAGTAGAGGGGGAGCAAAGAATTGAGGGGGAGCCAGTACATGTTGAAACTGAGCAACATGGCACTGAAGCAGATAGAGTCCACATTGAGAGTACTTCTGAATCTGAGACTGAAGAAGCCAGGTTGGCTAAGAGAAGAAAATTGGTTGTATTTAAAAGAAGAAGCAAAACTTATAAGCAGGCTTTACAGACAACACCTCCACCTCCACCTCCTGAAGTTGATTATAACAAGTTCTTGGTGGATTTACAGGTGAAATTAGATGACCACAGGGTGGCCATTGAGAAATATGTTGATGAAAGAAACAAAACTCTGCAGTTTGACTTAGCACAAGATATCAAATCTATCCAATTTCAAGTCAACTTGAATAAAACTGCAATGACAGATTGCTTCCACAAGGGTGGCAATGCTGTAGTTTATCTGGCTAAACAACAGCAGGATATCTCTACAAAGGTGGATGATATTGCTTTGAAGCAAGGTTATGTTCTGGAAAATCAATTAAGAATGAATGACAATTTAACTCAATCTCATCATGAGATCATTCAAGAGGTGCAGAAGATGGTTCCAGGGACACCTGCAAATAAAGCTAAAGAAATGGAAGAATTTGATAAGAAATTTCAAGCTGCTATTGCATCTGTTAAGACTGCCATCACAACCTCTCAACAGGAAATATCTGAAAAGCTTCAAAAGTTAAGACCATTTTTCAAGGAGGGAGTGAATTATTTGGATGGCCAAATAAGATTTCAGAAAGAAGATCTTAGAGATCATGTAGCAAGAGAAGCCATAAAGGGGGAGAGGATGCTAATTCATGCAGGCTCTGAGCATGCCAAATGGGTGACCAATAGCATAAGAGCCACATTGGGATATCCACCATTGTGTGATGATAACATGGTGGCTGAGTCAGGATTACAAACAGGACTACTTGAAGGTGACCAACCTGAGGTTGCCCAAGTCATATACCCTCCTCCAGATTTTGATATGTTGGATCAGCAAGTGCAATATATGTATAGTCCTTCTAAGGAGGTTGTAAATGTTATCTTTGAAAAGGTTGATAAGCCTGAGGTAAATTTGCAAGAACAGCAAGATGCTCTACTGTCAAAGAAAAGATTTAGAGAGCAGGCTGAGCTGAAGCCAGATTTTGAGCAGTGGAGTCCTACTTCCAGAAATATAATACTCACTGCATGGAAAGCTGTCAAAGATAAAGTTCATGAAAGGGGCAAGTGGTACAATGAGCAGGAATGGCAGAAGTATGAGGCTAGACAAGAAGCCATTGTACAATTCAGAAGGAAAGCTAAGATGGGAAGACTTCCAACTGATGCTATGGAGCCAAGCAAATACTTCCAAAGCCTTTTCACTATTTTGAAAGGCAAAGGCTCAAGGAAGAAGCTAAGAAGAAAGCTGATCTTAAAGGAAAAAAGATGGCTGAAGAATCAGAAGCTCCTGTGACAGCTAAAATTAAATCTGGCCAAGGGATTGTTATTAGAGAGCCTAATCAATCCTGATATTGTTGTAGTTCTTTCATAATGTTTTGTAATGATGTAATTCAAAGAAAAATCATGTAATCAAACATTACCCAGTAATAAACAAAATTTTGTTAAATCTGTGATAGATTGTTTTATCCATGATGTTCTTATTATTTTGTTTATAATCAAGTATCCCTGTGTATTGTCATATATCATCATTTTATACTTTTTATAAATGGTGTATATCATTAGCCATAAGGGTTATGACTTCTCCAAATAGGGGAGATTGTTGGGTACATTGGAAAATGTGTACCTGATTTGAAGAAGCCCAACCTAGCTCAATGATATACATCAAGGTGTATTTGATGTTGTTTTGAGTTGACATGTGCAGGTAAAGAAATGTTAAAGTTTACAGAAAAAAATTCTAAGTCCAAGTGTCGACACAAAGGAACATGTGTCGACACATAGAAGAAAGTTGTCGACACAACACTGGGAAAATGTGTCGACACAGAAGAAGTAAGTCGACACTACTCTGGGAAAAAGTGTCGACACATAACATAGTCTACAACAGCACTGGGAAATTGTGTCGACACAGAAGAAGTAAGTCGACACAGCACTGGGAAATTGTGTCGACACAGAAGAAAAACGTCGACCTCAACATTAGGAGAATGTGTCGACACTAAAGAGTATAGTCGATCTCAAGTTTGTCGACATCATCTGAATATGTCGACACAGAAGAAAATAGTCGACCACAAGTTTGTCTACAACAGCAGAATGTGTCGACACATTGTGATTGAGTCGACACATTGAAGCAGAGTTAAAAGAAGACTGTGTCGACACCTGAAGGCTAAGTCGACACTTACTGAAGTTAAGATTCTACAACAACTGTGTCGACACACAGGACTTGTGTCGACACACTGAAGAGTCAAGATCAAATTGTTTGCAGAAGAAGCTGTGTCGACTCAAAGGCAACTTAGTCGACATCACTGAAGGCAGTGTCGACACCAAAGTCAATTGTGTCGACACAAATAGACAGATGGTCTCGACACTTTCTGACAGACTGTCTCGACACACTGTGGTTCAAGACTAAGGCACAGGACTTGTTGAAGACTTGACAGCTGTGGGTTGCCACCGGTTAACTGAAGCTGTCAGACTTGTCAGAGAACTGTTAGAAACCGGATCAGCCGGTTACCATGAAGGAAGTCTATAAATAGACATATTCAGAAGAAGGAAATAACCTTCACAACATTGAAGAAATTCTTAACTCCAGAACTTTTGAAGAAGGATTCCGATCCAAATCATTTCAAGAAAGTGCAAGGCACTTAAGAAGATCTTCTCAAGAAGATCTAAGAAGACTATCTAAGGATAGATCTAAGAAGAGTTCTAACCAGAATTCTGAAGAATCATTCAAGTGCTGATAGAGAGAGATCTAGTCAGAATTTGAAGAAGAAGAAAGAATCCACCATTGGATTCTCAAGAAGCTGTTTGGAATCAACTCAGCTAAGTACATTTTCAAGAAGCTTTGAAGAAGGCTAAGAAACAGTTGATTGCATCAGCTGATTAAGAATTGTCATTGCCTCTTCTCTCTCAACTTGGCAAGACAAATTTAAAACAATCTTTTCTATATTTCTGTAGGATCTGTTTATACAGATCTGAGTTGTAAGCCTATATTATAAAGGCTGAGTGTAGGAGTGTTGAACTCTGAGTGGTAGGGCTGATTGCCTGAGTGTAGGAGAAGGATATTCTCTGAGTTGTAGGCCTTGGGGCAAGGCTGAGGTAGGGCAGGTGTGCCTGAGTTGTAGGAACCAGTTGGGTTCTGAGTTGTAAGATCTTTTGATCTGAGATTAGTGGAAGATTGGCCGATTCTAGCATACTGCTAGATAGGTGAAGGGGGAAAGTGGATGTACCCAGACCTTGGGGAACCACTATAAATCTGTGTGCAATCTGTGATGCTTATTTTCTGTGATTGCTGTGTTTTATTGTGAATTCTGCCTTGAAGTTTTTCAAAAAAATAAGTTGAACCTATTCACCCCCCCCCCCTCTAGGTGTTTAGGTTATCTTGAAAGTGAAACTATCATCATTATGAATAACATGCAAGCTTATGCAAATGCTTTGGCGGAAGTAATCAGAAAGGTGGAGGAAACCTTGGAAGCTAAGGTGGTAGCTAAGATCAATGCGCTTGAAGTAGCAATGTTAGCAAATTTCAAAGGTATAAATGACTACAGCTATAAAAACTGTGTGTGGCGTCATAGTAAGTTGATAGGATCTCAAGTACGTGTTGTGCCTATGCCAGCATATGATGAGACTCATCCTGCCCAGGATTACTCTCAGTACTTGTCAGACACACAGGAATTCTCTCAGGTTAGTGCTCTTGCTGCTACTACTACTAAGGCTCCCGAGGAAGAACTTTTAGAAGACTTCCCTCCTCCATTTTTCAACCGAAGAAGATATGGGGAAGGACCGTCTGTAATAAGGTCAGAGCCGGTTCGAGTAGAACCTAATAGAGAAATAGAAGAGGTGTGGAGTCTCATATCCAGAGGTATTATATTAGATACATTCTCCGTAGTCGACCTTGGTTGTGAGAAACATGAACTATACTACGACCAAGAAGAATAGAACAAATACCAGTTGGCATGCACAAGGAGGAGAATACATTTCAGGAATAATCGGGATACTGATCTGATGCCTCCAGCCCTTCCAAAGTACTATCGAAAGCCAAGGGATTATTTTGACAGACAGAGGCAGAAGAGACATAGCAGGCTGGAAAAATAGTTATATTTTGTGTTGAGTTGTGGGTTGCCCCACCAAATAAACTAAGAACAATTTGTGATATATATATATATATATATATATATATATATATATATATATATATATATATATATATGATTTCTATGATTATCTTGGAATGCATGTTTTTAATTAATTTTATCTTTTCAAGTCTTAATGCTTTTTTATTTGTTTTTATACAACTCACCTTAGCTTATAGGGTTCTGACTTCTTCAAATAGGGGGAGATTGTTGCGTATTGTATCCATAATAACCCGGATTTGAAGAAGGGCCCAATTAAGAAAAGATGAATTGTGAATGTATTTGATGTTATCTTTCGTGTTATGTACTTGCATGTTTTCATTACTAAGTACACACCAATGTCAGGTTATATAGGGTCAGTAAACCAAGGACTTTACAATGTAATTCATCATTGTGTAGGCCAATGTGTTGACTCACGTGTAATCTCTCTATTAGGGTGTACTTTTATCCCAAGTATAAGAAAGGGCTCAAGGATGGTCAAGGCTTAGGTTCAGAATGACAGGAATTTCTCCTAAGTAAAATTCATCGAGTATGGTTTGGAATACATGTCGAATTCGTCGAGTATCAGCTTGATACTCGTCAAATTTGTCGTGTATACCTACCTATACCCTTCGAATCTATCTTTTATACTTAGGGTAAATTCATTGAAGAATTGACAAATCGGTTAAGTAAAATTTGCCGAGTATTGTCGTGCATACTCATCGAATTTCTCGAATGTATCTAATGATACTCACCGAATTCGTCGAATATACTATGTGATAAACGCCGAATTCGTCGAGTCCAGTCGACTCTACTTCTCTAGATTATTTCAAGTCTTATTTGTCAAATTTCAAGGCGTCGAGAGAGTTGAGTCATCTCGACGATATTCATCGATTGCTGCCCTTGGCGTAGAGTGAACAAAAGACATCGAGTGAAAATATGTTGAGTGAGTTGAGTCATTTAGCTTTTACTCGACGAATTCATCGAGTATACCAGGTGATACTTGATGAATTTGTCGAGTAAGACTCTCCGCTTTGGCGTTAAGTGAATGGTTGGCATGAGACTGATTTTTCCAACTCGTATTAGTCATATATCATGTTACATTCAGCAAGTATAATAGTGATATTTGACGATACTCGACGAATTTGACTTAGGTCATTTTTCCGAATTTTTCAAAATCGCTGGTTCGGGTTTCGGTCGGCCTTGCACAGTAAATTCTAGGTTTTGTTTTAGGAAATTTTCTTCTAACCGTTGGGAAGGAAATCTAAATAAATACCTAGAGGATATTTCCTTTCCATCTAATCGTAATTTTGCTCTCATTTTCAAACCTAGAAAACTTCTGAAATCAGAAATCTTATGTCCTCCGCCGACTACCGTACGCATCACGATTCTTCCGATCGACCGCCGACTTTAGTGTGATTCATCTTATTCAACATACATGACTGCATTGCTTTCTCTCTACAGATCTATACTCCTCCAGATCAAGTCATTTGAATATTCAAATCAAGATTCAAGATCTTCCTAGTCTATAAGTTCGGTGTTCTACAAGCGATTTCAAGATACATTATTTTTGAAGAATGACGGACTTAAGTTTTCGGATCCTGTATAATATTGTTGTAATTTTCTTTTACATGCTGTAGGAGATTTTTCTCCAAGTTTGTAGATTCGTTTGTGGATTGAGTTTGTAGATCCGTTTGTGGATCGAGTTCGTAGATCCAGTTTTAGATCGAGTGGTAGGAGCATTGTCTCCGAGTTGTAGGATTTGCGGCTCCGAGGTGAAGATTTGAAAAAATCTGAGTATTGGTGAAGTAGACGAATCTAGCCCTTCATGGTAGATAGGCGAGGGGAAAAAGTGGACGTACCCAACTCAAGGAACCATTATAAATCTCTGTGTTTGTGTGCTTGATTTTAAAAGTGTTTTTCATTCCTCAAAAAGACACAAACATCACCTATTCACCCCCTCTAGGTGATTTAGGTAGACGCTAGATACTTTCAGTCTATGCATGTGTCAATAGAACTCTTTCCCATCTGTCGAGTATTTTGAATCCATTCTCCTCATATGATGAATTTTTGTTATTAGCCTTAAGTTAAGGATCCCTAGAACAGTGTTGTGTAGAAATTGAGACAGAATCCTGCCCAGGTTTTGCTCGGGGATACATTCCACAATTCTGTCAAAGAGTACCCTTCCCCAATCTGATTTCTTGGAAAGAATTATATTTGCCATCAACTAGAACATCTTCTTGGAAATTTTATCATGAGAGCCAAACTTGCACAGCAGTGCCTTCCCAACAACATCTTCTTGGAATTTTCCTTTAAGGTTCAGTTCTCTTCGCAAGGTTGATCCAGTGGAGTGTTTGGACAATACACCCCACTTCAGAGTATCCCTAACATCAGTTTTGACCAATTCATCTTCTTCATCTTATATCCTAAATTTGGGTAGTTGTAGTGCCCTGCTCAGTCATTTGGGGGTGACCTTAACCTTATTTCCACTGATGGAAGACCAGAGGTTAGCGGATGGTGAGTCGACCTTAGCATTTGAGTATAACTTAAGCACTTCCCTTTTCAAATGTAGAATGGGCTCTGAGAGAACATATTCTAGGTCAGCGACCTGCAAAAGGTGGAGAACAAGTTATACTTCCTCTAGAGCATCCTTGAACCCATTACACACCAAATTCGATCCCTTGAATAGGAAATCTAATCCTTTTGGTGCCATTTCTATTTTAAATTTCAGTAGATTTCCCGAGCTTTCATCGTTTCATCGCAGGGGACAGAGAAGGGCGAGGAATAGTGTATTTTTTGTTCTTAGCACACACCATTCTATTTATACGTACATCTAATTTGAGAATGTGGAGAGGCATCTACCTATTGAGATGATCATGAGGAGATCAATGACTGAGATTAATCCGGTAGATTAGCCATAAATAGGTGTCCCTAGATGTCTGCGTTGAGTGGATTCAACAAACTCAATGCCTGATGCTGACTCAGAGCACTCGACACACTCGATGCCTGAGCCCTTAGACTAAACACATTCGACGCTTGGACACAGTTTATAATTTCCTTGTTATCTTGTATAGATAAATACTTCCAAAAACAACTAAAATACATGCAGAGCAACTGAAGCTATACTAAGTTCATCATACCCAATTCAAATTTGAAAAAATTTAACTTGGCTTCATCTAGTGGTTTGGTGAAGATATCAGCCACTTGCTTGTCACTGGGGACAAACTCCAGGGTGATGTCCTCACATTTCACATGCTCTTTAATAAAACAATACCTAATTTCTATATGCTTAGTCCTATTATGAGAGACATGATTCCTAGTAATACAGATTGCACTAGTAGAATCACAATACATATAAGATCTACTTAGCTTGATGTTGTAGTCCTGAAGCTCTTGCTAGATCCACAATAGCTAAGCACAGCAACTTCAAGCAGATATGTATTCTGACTCAGCTGTTGATATTGCAACACTGGTTTGCTTCTTGCTGCTCCAAGATACAAGCCTTCTTCCTATAAATTGACAGGATCCAGAGGTGTTTTTCCTGTCTTCTTTGATGCCTGTAAGGTTTGCATCTGAATACCCAGTTAGTTCAAAATCACTATTCCTGAGGTACAATAGGCCAAGATCAGGTGTGCCCTTGAGATATCTCAATATTCTTTTAGCTGCAGAATAATGAGACACTTTGGGGCAAGCCTGGTACCTAGCACAAACACTTGTAGCATACACGTTGTCTTGCCTACTATATGTGAGGAAGAGGAGGGAGCAAATTATGCATCTGTACAAGGTTTCATCGATAGGTTTCCCAGTCTCATCCTTGTGTAATGACACACTTGACCCCATAGTTGTTTTCATTATGGTGGCACTCTTTATTCCAAACATTTTAATTAACTCCATTGTGAACTTAGACTGTGAGATGGATAATCCATTCTTAGACTTTCTTAATTGGAGGCCCAAGAAGTACTTGAGTTCACCCATGCTACTCATCTCAGATTTCCGTGCATAAGTTTGGCAAACTTTTTGCAGAGGTTATCATCAGTAGTGCCAAAAATTATGTCATCCACATAAATTTGAACTAGGATGATCTTACCCTTGACTTCCCTTAGGAATAGTGTCTTGTCTATCTTTCCCCTTGAGAATTTATTCACAATGAGAAATCTAGATAGGGTTTCATACCATGCCCTAGGGGCTTGCTTTAACCCATACAAAGCTTTTCTAAGTTTAAATACAAAATTAGGAGTGTTAGGATTAACAAAACCTGAGGGTTGCTAAATATAAAACTCTTCTTTTATGTCACCATTTAGGAATGATAACTTGACATCCATTTGGTAGACCTTGAATCCTTTATGTACAGCATATGCAAGAAATAATATAATAGCTTCTAATCTTGCCACTGGTCCAAAGATCTGATCAAAGTCAATATCTTCTTCTTGTTTGTATCCTTTGACAACCAGTCTGGCTTTGTTCTCTATTATAACACCATTTTCATCAAGCTTATTCATATAGATCCACTTGGTTCCAATGATGTTATGTCCTTGTGGTCTGGGAACCAGCTTCCAGACCTTGCATCTCTTGAAATGGTTCAGTTCCTCTTGCATAGCCACAATCCAAAATGGATCTATGTTGTCATCTTCAAACATTTTAGGATCAACCTGAGACAAGAAGCTGAAGTACATGACAATGTTGAGGCTTCTACTCCTTATTGTAAATCCTTGGCTAGTATCTCCTATTATCTGATTTCAGGGATGATCCCTCAAATGCCTAACTGCTGGAGGCATTCTTACTTAAGCATCATGAACTTTCGTAGCTTGATCATGCTGCTCTTCAGCCATTTCCTATATACTTTGTCCTTCTTCTAGAATGTACACATCATTACCTCCTTCTAGGGTTGTTAGAGAAGTGTCCTTGAAGGCTAGTTTATAAATATTCATCTCTATACATTCAGATCTAGAGGAGGTTGGCAACTCACTGTTAATCATTAATGACTCATCAAATACATCATTAACAGACTCTTCTATAACTTGATTTTTTAGGTTGTAGACTATATATGTTTTACTATGATTACTGTAACCAACAAGTATCCCTTCATAGTATTTGGCAGCAAACTTAGTCAAATATGACTTCCCATTATTAAGTACAAAACAGTTACTACCAAAGATCCTGAGATAGACTAGATTTGGTTTTTTGTCTTTCATAATCTCATAGGGAGTCTTGTTGTGGTACTCTGTGATAGAGGATTTATTCAATACATGACAAGCAGTGTTCACTGCCTCAGCCCAGAAGTATTCTGGGAGAGCATTGTCACTGAGTAGTGTCTTGTCAGCCTCTATGAGAGTCCTGTTTTTCCACTCAGCTATGCCATTTTGCTTGGGTGTTCTTTGAGAGGAAAACTCCTGACAAATCCCTAGTTCTTCACAGAAATTTGTCAGGCCTTCAAACTAAAATTCAATACCATGGTCTCTTCTGGTCATGACCACAAAGCTGCCTTTTTCATTCTGAACTTGACTTACAAAGGTCATGAAGATGTCTAGGTTTTCAGACTTTTTCTTTAGGAAGAAAATCCAAGCATATCTGGAATAGTCATCAACTATAGCAAGTGTATTGACTTTCCTACCTAGATTATGAACTAGCATGGGAATAAACAAATCCATATGCAGGAGGTACAAACACCTCACAGAATCCTTGGCCCCAATGCTTTTAAAGGATGCTTTGGTTTGCTTGCCCTTTTGACATGCTGAGCAAATGCCCTCCTTGGTGAATCTTATATTGGGTCCATTTCTGATAAGCTCTTCACTAAAGAGCTTGCTAATGGTCTTGTACTTTAAGTTGGCAAGCCTCTTGTGCCATTGCACACAGTAAGATACTTTCTCATTAGCAACTAGACACAGTGGAGTGTTATAACTTAAACATAAGAAGTTTAAATAGTAGATGGTTCCACTCCTAGTGCCTATCAAAATGACCTCTTGGTCACTTGATCTTTTAATTAGACACTCATCCTTGTGGAAGACAATGACATTGCCTAAATCATAAAGTTGGCTTATGCTTATTAGGTTATGTTGCAACCCTTGCCCATAAGCCACTTTAGTGATTGATACTATGTCATTTGTGATCATACCATAGCCCTTGGTGACAACTTTTTCTGAGCCTCCAAAGGTAACTTTAGGTCCATTCTTTACTAGACTGTATTCCTTTATAAGGAACCCCTTTTCCAGTCATGTGCCTTGAACATCCACTGTCAAAGTACCATATTGCTGCATGGGTTCTTGGACTAACAGGCAACCACAATTTAGTTTACCTTAAGACCCCATAAGAGTTTGGGTTCTTGCTAGTTTAAAAATGAACTTGTATACCTGTAGCACTACTAATAAGAAGACTTGCCCTTACCCTTGGCACACTAGGTTTGTACCAATAATCTATGGCAAAGTGTCCCACTTTACCACAACACAAACATTCGTGGATGTTGTATCTTTTTTCTAAATAACCCTTTTACATTGCAAGCTGTCAATAGCTGACTATTCAAAAGGGAGAGCAACACACTTTTTCTAATTTCTATCAACAACAATATGACTGAATGTGAGTCTGCCAGTAGATGTACTTGACTTGCTGATGCAATCTCGGCAAGTGCACCGATCATCATCAAGTAATAAACTAAGAGAGTTATCATCCGACTATAAAATCAATCAAGGAGTGCATATTGGGAGTGTGATCTTCCTCATTGGAAAGCTATTGCAAACACGACAAAGGCTTGTGGGTTGTTTTTTTATTTTAGAACAACTAAAACTAATTATGCGGGTCTCCTTCACCGCTTCGCAATGGTGGAATACTCCGATGAGTATTAGAGCGTGCAGTCGTAACCGTTGAGGGTCGAAAGCACCTCTTCACCAAGCCAGCCCCTAACACACATTAGTGCGGCGTATCACCAAGCAACAACCCAAAGCAAGCAAAGGAAGTAATGCCAAACTAAGAACTACCACAACATTTGCAATAGTAAACCATCATGAACATTGTTAAGAGTTCCTAACAAGTTTAGCAAACATCGAAAGCAAAGAAACAACATCCAAATGAGAGTTAAGAGGAGATTTACAACCCAACACGTGAAGGCTAGCCATGATTCATGGCCGGAGTCGAAGGTTGTCGGTCTTTGTTTGGGCTCGGTCGGTGGTTGATGTCCAAGATAGCTTAAAGTAAAGTCACCTACTTCAAAGGGGTTTTCCGCATCTTCTTCAAAAACCATGAAGGATTGTAGTCACCGGAAAACTCTCCAATGGTAGTGAGAAGGAGCTCCAAATGCTCCTCTTGAGATGGGGATGAAGGAAACGGTAGAAGATCTTCGCTTGTGTTGAAGTTTCGAGGAAGAACGGTGGCCGAACGAGCTCTCCAAGGAGGACGGAGGAAAAAATGGCTGGAGGGCGATTTTCCCGCTCAGAGAGGCAGAAATGGTGAAATATCCTTGCTCAAGTCAACTCCTGAACTTAAATACAAGAAGGTCAGAAAAATGGTCACGCACGGTTTGGCGCACCACCGTGCGTTAACCGTGCGATATTAACTTCCAGGACAAAGCTGCGGAGGAAGATGAGTTGACCCGTGCATTTTACTTGCGCACGGACGCTGCCGCCCGTGCGTGAAGGAAAACACACGGGTAACCACAGAGTGCTGAGATTCCTGGATAGCAGGTAGAATCGTGTGTTTTACTTGCGCACGGCCACTTCTGCCTGTGCATGAATAAATCGTACGATTAACCACAAAGCGCTATAAAACTAGACAGCTATAGGAAAACCGTACGTCTCCTTCGCGCACGGTTTGGAAGAAACTGTGTGTTAAGAAATCATACGGGTTGGTCTGTAAGACCCATCCCCTTACCAAGGAGGATCCCGGTCTTATGCCCAGAACCGCCGCCTTATGGTGACACCAACTCAGGGGTTATTCGACACCACAAGATGCCGATCCTACTGGCTAGTACGACAATATAACCTGTTCGGCCAATCAAGAAATATAAGTATAAAAGCAGAGTATATAACAGCTATTCCACAAGTCACAGCACTATCATTTATAATAAAAATGAAAGTACAAACGAGTCAAAAATGAGTACAAAAAAAGAGAAAGTGCTTATGCCCTATACATGATATCAAATCTCTCCCTCTAAAAATTATAACATGATGAAGCTAATCTATCATCAGTAAGGTCATCCCACCTGACGACGAGCTGTAGTAGTAGTAGTAAGTGGTGGTGGTATCAGCTCCTCACGTCCTGCCACCTCGTCCTGCTGGTCGTGCAGGTACACCATCTCCTTGAGCCCCTAAAATTATTTGGTCACAACCGACCATTATTCATAAAGACTAAGTCGTTTCCTCCATACCTCGCCCCCGGAACACCTAGGCACCGAGTAGGAGGACGAAGCGAAGGACAACAAGGGGTATAAAAAGAAGCAGGTGATAGTGGAGCTATACAATCAAGTATATATAGTATCAATCTATTTCTACTCTAGCAGTTCTATATATAACACATGTAAATTATGAAGAACTATACAAAAAGTAAATAAGGCGCTGTAAGTAAACAAGTAAAGAACGGCAAGTACAATATGCTACTACTAAGCAACCATCACAGAAGTACCTTAACTTATATGAATGCCCATACAAACTTATAGGTTAATGTTTCCAAATATAACTTATCATATAAAAGAGCCCATACTAATATATATGATAAGGATCTATGTTGTGTATGACCTAGTATGAATGTATGTTATGCACGCATTTTATGATTCATGCAAGTGCAACTCACCCACTCTTTGGAGCTAGTGATGCGTGTAAATACGGCAAGCGCACCGGTCGCATAAGTAATAAAGTTTTGGGAATGAATCCCCGAGTGTCAGTCTCTTGAGGAATGCAATTAGCGTAGAACAACAAACGATCCGAAATTATCGTTATGAGAGTTAAATAAATAAAGGAAAAAAATAAGAGGCTTTGAAAGTGGTTTTGCAAACAAAGAAACTAAAGCGAACTATGCGGGTCGCAATCACCGCTTCACAATGCGAGATGGATGTAACGGCCGCGATGCCATACTTCGGTAAGGCGAATGGACGGTGAGCCAGTGAATGAGGTGTTTAGTGCGGAGTACAATCGAATGGAACGACGGAACGGAGTGAAGTAAGATGGGGCAAGGCGCATCAAATCACAATTCTCACAAGCAAGATTAAACAACAGAAATCTAATTAAAACAACTAGAGATTGAAGTTCATTGCAAGCTTAAGTAACTTCATACAACAAGAGAGATGGAGAAAGATTAAACCAAGAAAGTGAAGATCCACCGCGGTTGTTGGCCGGAGGTACGGGTTGTCAATACGCTTCCACGCACAGTCCGAGGAGGCTTCCGGTACCGACGAGCTGTCACCTCGAGGGCCTTTAAGTCCGTTCTCTAGTTTATCTTCATCATCTTCCTCGGTAGAAAGCTTGGAGAAGAGGTCTTTAATGGCCGGGAGGATCACCGGAGTATGCGGAACACTTTAGAATCGCCGGAAAATGACCTCCCGATGGTAGGGATGAAGGTGGAGGTCGATGGAGCTCCTAGGATGCGAAATGGAGAAGTGGCGGCAAGATCAGTCCAGTCCGTCTTGCCCTAATTTGCGGAACAGGCCGATTTATAGAACCAGAGTTAAATAGCGCGCACGACCACTGGCGCACGACCAGTGGTCGTGCGCGAACAAAGTCCGCGCCCGTGCGGAAACAACCTGTAGAACCTGCACCAGGAAATCAAAGCTTGCACACGATCAGCGGCGCACGATCAGCGGCACACGATCAGCGGCGCACGATAAGCGGCGCACGATCAGTGATCGTGCGAGGCATCGCAGGTGACCGTGCGATATGGCGGCCGAACTTGCACAAAAGTGGTCATGACTGCGCACAATCGGCAACGCACGAGCAGTGATCGTCCGCGGTATAGCTGGTGATCGTACGATATGGCAGGGCAGAACTTTCACAGGATAAGTCAGACTGCGCACGACCAATGATCGTGCGCCAAAGAAGTCGATGGTCGTGTGTGGGTAAAAACGCACGACCATTGACTCCTTTGCCAAAAATGGTGAAAGACCTATCCCGGACGCCCACACGATCCCCGAAGCTGCAGGAAAACTGGACGGGTTGTCGATCATGGCAGTCACAGATATCAATAAAATGCACAGCAAGAGGGAAATACACACACGCACAAAAATAGGCTAAAAAAAGTGCACAAGACATGGAATGTCATAGCGAACCAAAAGGAGTGCTAATGACGCTAAATGGTAATGCAAAGTCATGAAATGAAGCCTAGATGAGTCCAGAATTCGGTATGAAATGGGGACTCATCACACCCCCAGTCTTAACCATTTGCACGTCCCGGGAAAATAATCATCTCGTGAACTCTAAAATAGCTAGCTGACGAAGTAACTTCAATTTAAAGTAGAACGAGATATCGAAGACTCAATTGTATAGAAAATATAATAGAAGAAATTTTTAATTATACTATGAAATTTATAACTTTTGACAAACGTAAAAAGATATTATCACTACTCAAAAGTTGAATGCCGAAGAATCGCTCGGTCATGTGTGGGAAGAAAGTAGGCAAGTCGCTCGGCTAAGCATTGCCAAAGATCGGGGCTCGTGATCACCTCCAAAGGAATCCACCAATGTCGGGGACCATATGCTTGCCCGTTCGCACTCTCTCCACGACACTAGTTTGACTCTAGAGCGAGTCCGTAGGACATCGGGTAATAATGGGGCTTGGGTTACGGTGAGGAAAATAAGGATAAACAAGAGGGGTAATGCACCAAACCCAAATGAGCTAACGAACAAAAAATAGTAATCGCTAACCACCAAATAAACGAAGGTGCGCCACACCCCCAGACTTACTTTTACAAATGGGTGTGTGCACCGCCTACTCCAAGCAATAATCCCATCTCAAAAAGATTTTTCATTTAAACTTTTTCTGATTTCTTTTCTTTTCTTTTTATAGATTTTTCTGTTAAGCTTTCATATTCTTATTTTACAAAATCGGCACATTTTTCTTTTTGGGCACATCCATATATAACACAAACGAATCACCACATCACATCCCAACATAAAATGTAAACTACTAATGCTCGAATTGGGCGTGCGACTAGGATCGGCTATGAGGCTTTGGCGAATATAGTGGAGCTGAATCAAAAGGATGGGTAGGCACAAAGGGGCTAGCGAGGGCGACGTTAGGAAAGGGTACAAAGCTCAACCGGGCCAACATGTTGGCCTACATCACTCTCATGATATACTAACCATGCACCAATGCTTCGAAAGTAGCTTGGGGCAAGTTCTTAGCCACCTATAGAAATGATCCGTCCTCCCTACTCGAGTAATACAAAGCTAGAGACGCCTACACACATTCCTACGCTACAGATTGATTGCTACGGATTCATAATTTTGAGTAGGACAAACATGATTTACGAGTGCAGAAAAATATAAATTTACAAGCATAAAGACAAATTAAACCTACACAATTTCTACACCACGTGAGTACTCGATTAGGAGCACTACACGAGTTTTGAACTACTCCGAATAAAAATCCAAAGTCAGCACCGCCATTTTAAAATTGACAAAAAATGACAACATTGACTCGAGCCGCACGCGTTGTTAAGTGCGCGCTCGTGTGGGTGGCAAGGTGTGTGCAGCAGGATTCTATAATAATGAGGCATAAAATAAAACTACTGGCATGCTATCAATGTGCTCGTGGAGTGAATAAGCGGCTCTTCCCCCAAGACTTGAATGAAAACATAGGCAGAAATGATAATAGACATCTAAAATAAAAAGAAGGCTGAGGAGAGAGGGTACCCATGCTCCAAAGAATGAGCATACCAGAAGGCGGAGGTTGTTGCATCGCACAAAAGTATGCTGGACCTGTGAATTAGGTTGAACCGAAGAAAAGACAAATAACAGAAAATATAATATAAGAGCAAAATAAAAAGCACAAAAAGAAGGGACCAAAAAGGTCCAAGCTTGGGTTGTCTCCCGAATAGCCCTTTTGTTTAGCGTCCCTAAGGTGGACCAAATACCTATATTAGCAGTTTATATATTGTTCTTGCAGTTTATGAGATAAATAAAGAAAAATAAAATAAAAAGAACACTCATGAGACACAGATTCTGAAGACAAAAAATGCAGAGGTAGCTGCGGGGTGGAGGAATTGCCCTTATTATTCGTCGCTGCTGTGGATCTCAATGGGTGACGGGCGGGTAGCGGGAGAGAAACGAGCTGGCGGTGGAGGGATGTTCAGGCCACCACGCAAAGCTTGCTGATATATCAGGTCTTGAATCCACAACTGGCAGGCCTCGATGTCCGCAAGGCGCTCATTCAGAAATGGAATGCTCTGACCCTGTGCAGCACTAAAGTGAGGGCCGGCCTGTCTCTCCGGCTCAGTTGATGGTGGCTGTGGTGACTGTGAATGACATGGCTGAGTGCCTCCTGTAGTTCTCCGCCTACCCATGGCGGATGATTCCGGTGCAACTCCATCCTCATCCTCCTGCCGAGCTCCTCCGGCGTCGCCCGGCATAACAATTTCAAATCGGCGATCGGCTCGCCGCCCAATAACATGCAGCAAATGAAAACTAACCATAATGGCACGGGTGATAACAGAGGGGGTGGTAACCTTCTCCATCGGCGGCAAACTGTCCCAAACTCCCAAATTCTTTGCGATGTGAGTGATGTATTAAACACCACCAATCGTGCCGGCGAGGCGATATGTGGCCACATGGTGGAAGAATGTCGCCAGCATATACCCAAGGTGGATGGGTTCCCGACGAAGCATGCTATAAAGAGAAACTAAATCCTGCCACCCAACCACATTTTGGCTAAGAGACCGCGCAGTGAGTGAGTGGCTAAGAAGATGCTGAAGGTACCGTAAGGCAGGGGAGACAATTTTCGTCGACTTGGCCTTCCGAGCCACATACTCCTTGTCGGAACCAGTGATTTCACGCCAAGCAGACCCGTGGGAGGATCCTTCAGGTAAGCCGGAGCCTAAACCCTGTGGTTCCGAGATATCCGAGTAGAATCCGGCTCGGACGCCGAGCTCATGGATGGTCATAGAAATGACCTGTCCCCTAATCCGGAAGGAGCATTCCATGGGGCGGTAGCCGAGAGTGTCACACTCCCACTCGAACGTGGAGAGGAACTCCAGAGTGAGTTCTTTGTATCCAGGTTCGCGGCACTCGAAAATATGGCTCCACTTGTCAAACGAGTAGAGGTGGAGGATCGAATCCGCAAGAACGCCGCCGTCGCCAATGGACCTCAACTCCTCCCAATCCACAAGACGCTGAGGGAGGAAGGGTTTGCTCTTCAAATCATTAAACCGGCGTTGGTGGGCGTCCTTCTGAAATGTCGCCATCCTCATCAGCACTTGAGCCGGAGTGGAACGCCGGTAGACGTTGACAGCCCTGCGGTTTGAGGGAGAAGCCATCACAAGAAGGAGATTCGGGGCAGCGAGGAGAGAAGAAAACTCTCGGAGATTTGCCGGAGCTGAAGAAGGAAGCGGGAGGTCGGGAGAACGGCGCACGAACAGGACTTCGGGAATGAGAGATTAGGTCGCACGCTCAGCGTCGCCCGAGGGGTCTTTTTATAAAAACTGGGCCGACCGCACGATCAGTGATCGTACGAAAATAAATAGCGCGCACGATCAGTGATCATGCACGAAATAACAAAATTACAGGCAGCCTAGTTTTATACCAAGATCGCTCAGATAGCGCTGCGGGTGCGCAAGGGAGATAAGGAAATGAGGCGGAGCTACCACAAACATTTTGAGACTAAAGGGTCATGAAAATACAAGATAGGATTGGGAAAGTCGAAGCAAATTGCTAAAATCCTACAAGAAAAAAAAAGAACAAGCTACCTAGATAACTATTGGGTTTTCTGTCTCCCAACAGGACTTATTCAAATTCTCGACATTTCTTAGCTGATTGGCGTATGAAAATAGAAATGCCCTGGCAATTGTTCATGCTCGCATTTTGGTAGTGGGTACCGGCATGGAGACAAAAAAACACCCCACTACCTGTATAAGTATACCTGTCATGAATGTCAGGCATGGGCAAGACATAACTTGTGAAGCTCGTCATTTCCAACTCCACCTGCATATGGTCGCTAGCAGTCGTAGGCCGCATTACAGGCCCTTATACTGATCGAACCAGTTCCACGATGGGGTCCTGCAGGGATGTGGAAACAAGAACGGGGTCAAGAAATAAATTAGAAGAATAACATAAAGGATCCTCAATCTTGGAGATGATTCCGGAATCATCCCCCATTGGTTGAATTGCAGAAAACTGAACACCACTGTCCAGGATGGTACAAGGAGTTCCTAGCGCAGCCTCCACCTCGTCTGTGCATTGAACATCCTCACATGGGATAGAAGCAGCAACCTCGCCCACGGAATTGTCCTCCACAACAGGATCTAACAGAAAGCTGGAAATGCTAGTTTCCACCTGCGAATCATCCTCAACAGAAATATCAGAAAAAGACAGAATATTATGCAAAGAGGAAGGTGAAGCTACAGAACTCGACAGATAGTCAAGAATTGGCTCTTCGCAACCAGACTCAATGCTAGGTAATAAATGTTCATCAGAAGTATAGATATCCATGCAGGTATGGGGATCAACACAAGCATCGGTGCATGTACCAGAAATGCTTTCTCCGAAACATGGAGATAGCAATGGTGCATATACTGAGGCTGAAGGGCTGCTTCTCAAGGTTGAAGTGGGAATATTCCGAAAATCTGGCTCATCATCCACTCCCAATTCAGCTAGATAAGCAGTGCAATCCTTCAATGCATGATCCCAGCTTCGACAAAAAATGCACTGCTTGGCCGGCTTTAGCGGTGCAGCGACAGCTGAAGCCGAAAAGAAGTAGTGCGGTAATGGCTCTGCGGGTCGGTGGATAACAGGCTTATATCTACGTAATGTAGAGTCGTGAATTTCCTGGGTACTATACTTCTGAGAACATCTATCGCTAGCATGAGAAATGTCTCCACAATGAGGGCAACGAATATTGAAATTGGCCCACATTGTAGAAATATCAAAAATTGCGGGTAAAACTACTTTGCATAAATTCTTCGAGTAAAGCTATTAACTCCAATAATGAAATAACAACATAGGGGAAAAGGGATAAAAATAAAACAAAACAAAACAACTCTAATAACAAAATTTTTAGAATTATGGATCGTTCTACAGTTGCATTCCCCGGCAACGGCGCCAAAAACTTGATGCGTGTAAATACGGCAAGCGCACCGGTCGTATAAGTAATAAAGTTTTGGGAATGAATCCCCGAGTTTCGGTCTCTTGAGGAATGCAATTAGCATAGAACAACGAACGATCCGAAATTATTGTTATGAGAGTTAAATAAATAAAGGAAAAATAAGAGGCTTTAAAAGTGGTTTTGCAAACAAAGAAACTAAAGCGAACTATGCGGGTCGCAATCACCGCTTCACAAGGCGAGATGGATGTAACGGCCGCGATGCCGTACTTCGGTAAGGCGAATGGACGGTGAGCCAGTGAATGAGGTGTTTAGTGCGGAGTGCAATCGAATGGAACGACGGAACGGAGTGAAGTGAGATGGGGCAAGGCACATCAAATCTCAATTCTCACAAGCAAGATTAAACAACAGAAATCTAATTAAAACAACTAGAGATTGAAGTTCATTGCAAGCTTAAGTAACTTCATACAACAAGAGAGATGGAGAAAGATTAAACCAAGAAAGTGAAGATCAACCGCGGTTGTTGGCCGGAGGTGCGGGTTGTCAATCCGCTTCCACGCGCAGTCCGAGGAGGCTTCTGGTACCGACGAGCTGTCACCTCGAGGGCCTTTAAGTTTGTTCTCTAGGTTGTCTTCATAATCTTCCTCGGTAGAAAGCTCGGAGAAGAGGTCTTTAATGGCCGGGAGGATCACCGGAGGATGCAGAACACTTTAGAATCGCCAGAAAATGACCTCCCGATGGTAGGGATGAAGGTGGAGGTCGATGGAGCTCCTGGGATGCGGAACGGCGAAGTGGTGGCAAGATCGGTCCATTCTGTCTTGCCCTAATTCGCGGAACAGGCCGATTTATAGAAACAGAGTAAAATAGCACGCACGACCACTGGCGCACGACCAGTGGTCGTGCGCGAACAAAGTCAGCGCCCGTGCGGAAACAACCTGTAGAACCTGCACCAGGAAATCAAAGCTTGCGCACGATCAGCGGCGCACGATCAGTGATCGTGCGAGGCATCGCAGGTGACCGTGTGATATGGCGGCAGAACTTGCACAAAAGAGGTCATGACTGCGCATAATAGGAAATGCACTAGCAGTGATCGTGCGCGGTATAGCTGTTGATCGTGCGATATGGCAGGGCAGAACTTTCACAGGAGAAGTCAGACTGCGCACGACCGATGATCGTGTGCCAAAGAGGTTGATGGTTGTGCGTGGGTAAAAACGCACGACCATTGACTCCTTTGCCAAAAATGGTGAAAGCCCTATCCCGGACGCCCACACGATCCCCGAAGCTGCAGGAAAACTGGACGGGTTGTCGATCATGGAAGTCACATATATCAATAAAATGCACAGCAAGAGGGAAATATTCACACGCACAGAAATAGGCTAAAAAAAGTGCACAAGACGTGGAATGTCGTAGCAAACCAAAAGGAGTGCTAATGGCGCTAAATGCTAATGCAAAGTAATGAAATGAAGCCTAGATGAGTCTAGAATTCGGTATGAAATGGGGACTCATCACACCCCCAGACTTAACCATTTGCACGTCCCGGGCAAATAATCATCTCGTGAACTCTAAAATAGCTAGCTGACGAAGTAACTTCAATTTAAAGTAGAACGAGAAATCGAAGACTCAAGTGTATAGAAAATATAATAGAAGAAATTTTTAATTATACTATGAAATTTATAACTTTCGACAAACGTAAAAAGATATTGTCACTACTCAAAAGTTGAATGCCGGAGAATTGCTCGGTCATGTGTGGGAAGAAAGTAGGCAAGTCGCTCGACTAAGCATTGCCAAAGATCGGGGCTCGTGATCACCTCCAAAGGAATCCACCAATGTCGGGGACCATATGCTTACCCGTTCGCACTCTCTCCATGGCACTAGTTTGACTCTAGCGAGAGTCCGTAGGACTTCGGGTAATAATGGGGCTTGGGTTACTGTGAGGAAAACAAGGATAAACAAGAGGGGTAATGCACCAAACCCAAATGAGCTAACGAACAAAAAATAGTAATCGCTAACCACCAAATAAATGCAGGTGCGCCACACCCCCAGACTTACTTTTACAAATAGGTGTGTGCACCGCCTACTCCAAGCAACAATCCCATCTCAAAAAGATTTTTAATTTAAACTTTTTCTTATTTCTTTTCTTTTTATAGATTTTTCTGTTAAGCTCTCACATTCTTATTTTACAAAATCAGCACATTTTTCTTTTTGGGCACATCCACATATAATACAAACGAATCACCACATCACATCCCAACATAAAATGTAAACTACTAATGCTTGAATTGGGCGTGCGACTAGGATCGACTATGAGGCTTTGGCGAATATAGTGGAGCTGAATCAAAAGGACGGGTAAGAACAAAGGGGCTAGCGAGGGCGACGTTAGGAAAGGGTACAAAGCTCAACCGGGCCAACATGATGGCCTACATCACTCTCACGCTAGACTAACCATGCACCAATTCTTCGAAAGTAGCTTGGGGCAAGTTCTTAGCCACCGCGAGAAATGATCCGTCCTCCCGACTCGAGCAATACAAAGCTAGAGATGCCTACACACATTCCTACGCTACTGATTGATTGCTCCGGATTCATAATTTTGAGTAGGACAAACATGATTTACGAGTGAGGAAAAATATAAATTTACATGCATAAAGACAAATTAAACCTATACAATTTCTACACCACGTGAGTACTCGATTAGGAGCACTACACGAGTTTCGAACTACTCCGAATAAAAATCCAAAGTCAGCACCGCCATTTTAAAATTGACAAAAAATGACAACATTGACTCGAGCCGCGCGCGTGGTTAAGTGCGCGCTCGTATGGGTGGCAAGGTGTGTGCAGTAGAATTCTACAATAATGAGGCATAAAATAAATCTACTGGCATGTTATCAATGTGCTCGTGGAGTGCATAAGCGGCTCTTCCCCCCAGACTTGAATGAAAACATAGGCAGAAATGATAATAGACATCTAAAATAAAAAGAAGGCTGAGGAGAGAGGGTACCCATGCTCCAAAGAATGAGCATACCAGAAGGCGGAGGTTGTTGCATCGTACAAAAGTATGCTGGACCTGCAAATTAGGTTGAACCGAAGAAAAGACAAATAACAGAAAATATAATATAAGAGCAAAATAAAAAGCACAAAAAGAAGGGACCAAAAAGGTCCAAGCTTGGGTTGTCTCCCGAATAGCCCTTTTGTTTACCATCCTTAAGGTGGACCAAATACCTGTATTAGCAGTTTATATATTGTTCTTGTAGTTTATGAGATAAATAAAGAAAAATAAAATAAAAAGAACACTCATGAGACACAGATTCTGAAGACAAAAAATGCAGAGGTAGCTGCGGGGGTGGAGGAATTGCCCTCATTCTTCGTCAGTGCTGTGGATCTCAATGGGTGATGGGCGGGGAGCGGGAGCGAAATGAGCTAGCGGTGGAGGGATGCTCAGGCCACCACGCAAAGCCTGTTGATATATCAGGTCTTGCATCAACAACTGGGAGGCCTCAATGTCCGCAAGGTGCTCATTCAGAAATGGAATGATCTGACCCTATGCAGCACTAATGTGAGGGTCGGCCTGTCTCTCCGGCTCAGCTGATGGTGGCTGTGGTGACTGTGAATGATGTGGCTAAGTGCCTCCTGCAGCTCTCCCCCTACCCATGGCGGATGATTCCAGCGCAACTCCATCCTCACCCTCCTGCCGAGCTCCTCAGGCGTCGCCCAACATAACAATTTCAAATCGGCGTTCGGCTCGCCGCCCAATAACACGCAGCAAATGAAAACTAACCATGGTGGCACGGGTGATAACAGAGGGGGTGGTAACCTGCTCCATCGGCGGCAAACTGTCCCAAACTCCAAAATTCTTTGCGATGTGAGTGATGTAGTAAGCACCACCAATCGTGCCGGCGAGGCGATATGTGGCCATATGGTGGAAGAATGTCGCCAACATATACCCAAGGAGGATGGGTTCCCGACGAAGCAAGCTATAAAGAGAAACTAAATCCTACCACCCAACCACATTTTGGCTAAGCGACCGCGCAGTGAGTGAGTGGCTAAGAAGATGCTGAAGGTACCGTAAGGCAGGGGAGACAATTTTCGTCGACTTGTCCTTCCGAGCAACATACTCCTCGTCGGAACCAGTGATTTCACGCCAAGCAGACCCGTGGGAGGATCCTTCAGGGAAGCCGGAGCCTAAACCCTGTGGTTTCGAGATATCCGAGTAGAATCCGTCTCGGACGCCGGGCTAATGGATGGTCATAGAAATGACCCGTCCCCTAATCCTGAAGGAGCATTCAACGGGGCGGTAGCTGAGAGTGTCACACTTCCACTCGAACGTGGAGAGGAACTCCATAGTGAGTTCTTTGTATCCAGGTTCGCGGCACTCGAAAACATGGCTACACTTGTCAAACGAGTAGAGGAGTAGGATCGAATCTGCAAGAACGCCGCCGTCGCCAATGGACCTCAACTCCTCCCAATCCACAAGGCGCTGAGGGAGGAAGGGTTTGCTCTTCAAATCATTAAACTGGCGTTGGTGGGCGTCTTTCTGAAACGTCGCCATCCTCATCATCACTTGAGCCAGTGTGGAACGCCGATAAGCGTTGACAGCCCTGCGGTTTGAGGGAGAAGCCATCGCAAGAAGGAGATCCGGGGCAGCGAGGAGAGAAGAAATCTCCCAGAGATTTGCCGGAGCTGAAGAAGGAAGCGGGAGGTCGGGAGAACGGTGCACGAACAGGACTTCGGGAACGAGAGATTAGGTCGCACGCTCAACATCGCCCGAGGGGTATTTTTATAAAAACTGGGCCGACCGCACGATCAGTGATCGTGCGAAAATAAATAGCGCGCATGATCAGTGATCGTGCGCGAAATAACAAAATTACAGGCAGCCTAGTTTTATACCAAGATCGCTCGGATAACGCTGCGGGTGCGCAAGGGAGATAAGGAAATGAGGCGGAGCTACCATAAACATTTTGAGACTAAAGGGGCATGAAAATACAAGATGGGATTGGGAAAGTCGAAGCAAATTACTAAAATCCTACAAGAAAAGAAAAGAACAAGCTACCTAGATAACTATTGGGTTTTCGGTCTCCCAACAGGACTTATTCAAATTCTCGACATTTCTTAGCTGATTGGCGTATGAAAATAGAAATGCCCAGGCAATTTTTCATGCTCGCATTTTGGTAGTGGGTACCGGTATGGAGACAGAACAAACACCCAACTACCTGTATAAGTATACCTGTCATGAATGTCAGGCATGGGCAAGACATAACTTGTGAAGCTTGTCATTACCAACTCCACCTGCATATGGTCGCTAGCAGTCGTAGGCCGCATTACAGGCCCTTGTACTGATCGAACCAGTTCCACGATGGGGTCCTGCAGGGATGTGGAAACAAGAACGGGGTCAAGAAATAAATTAGAAGAATAACATAAAGGATCCTCAATCTTGGAGATGATTCCGGAATCATCCCCCATTGGTTGAATTACTGAAAACTGAACACCACTGTCCAGGATGGTACAAGGAGTTCCTAGCGCAGCCTCCACCTCGTCCGTGCATTGAACATCCTCACATGGGGTAGAAGCAGCAACCTCGCCCACGGAATTTTCCTCCACAACAGGATCTAATAGAAAGATGGAAATGCTAGTTTACACCTGCGAATCATCCTCAACAGAAATATCAGAAAAAGACAGAATATTATGCAAAGAGGAAGGTGAAGGTACAGAACTCGACAGCCAGTCAAGAACTGGCTATTCGCAACTAGGCTCAATGCTAGGTAATGAATGTTCATCAGAAGTATAGATATCCATGCAGGTATGGGAATCAACACAAGCATCTATGTATGTACCAGAAATGCTTTCTCCGAAACATGGAGATAGCAATGGTGCATATACCGAGGCTGAAGGGGTGCTGCTCAAGGTTGAAGTGGGAATAATCCGAAATTCTGGCTCATCATCCACTCCCAATTCAGCTAGATAAGCAGTGCAATCCTTCAATGCATGATACCAGCTTCGACAAAAAATGCACTGCTTGGCCAGCTTTAGCGGTGCAGCGACAGCTGAAGCCGAAAAGAAGTAGTGTGGTAATGTCTCTGCGGGTCGATGGATAATAGGCTTATATCTATGTAATGTAGAGTCGTGAATTTCCTGGGTACTATACTTCTGAGGACATCTATCGCTTGCATGAGAAATGTCTCCACAATGAGGACAACGAATATTGAAATTGGCCCACATTGTAGAAATATCAAAAATAGCGGGTAAAACTACTTTGCATAAATTCTTCGAGTAAAGCTAACAACTCCAACAATGAAATAACAACATAGGGGAAAAGGGATAAAAATAAAACAAAACGAAACAACTCTAATAACAAAATTTTCAGAATCATGGATCGTTCTACAGTTGCATTCCCCAGCAACGGCGCCAAAAACTTGATGCGAGTAAATAAGGCAAGCACACCGGTCTCATAAGTAATAAAGTTTTTGGAATGAATCCCCGAGTGTCGGTCTATTGAGGAATGCAATTAGCGTAGAACAACGAACGATCCAAAATTATCGTTATGAGAGTTAAATAAATAAAGGAAAAATAAGAGGCTTTGAAAGTGGTTTTGCAAACAAAGAAACTAAAGCGAACTATGCGGGTCGCAATCACCGCTTCACAAGGCGAGATGGATGTAACGGCCGCGATGCCGTACTTTGATAAGGCGAATGGATGGTGAGCCAGTGAATGTGGTGTTTAGTGCGGAGTGCAATCGAATGGAACAACGGAACGAAGTGAAGTGAGATGGGGTAAGGCGCATCAAATCACAATTCTCACAAGCAAGATTAAACAACAGAAATCTAATTAAAATAACTAGAGATTGAAGTTCATTGCAAGCTTAAGTACTTCATACAACAAGAGAGATGGAGAAAGATTAAACCAAGAAAGTGAAGATCCACCGCGGTTGTTGGCCGGAGGTGCGGGTTGTCAATCCGCTTCCACGGGAAGTCCGAGGAGGCTTCCGGAACCGACGAGCTGTCACCTCGAGGGCCTTTAAGTCCGTTCTCTAGGTTGTCTTCATCATCTTCCTCGGTACAAAGCTCGGAGAAGAGGTCTTTAATGGCCGGGAGGATCACCGGAGGATGCGCAACACTTTAGAATCGCCGGAAAATGACCTCCTAATGGTACGGATGAAGGTGGAGGTCGATGGAGCTCCTGGGATGCGGAACGGCGAAGTGGCGGCAAGATCGGTCTACTCCGTCTTGCCCTAATTCGCGGAACAGGCCGATTTATAGGAGCAGAGTTAAATAGCGCACACGACCACTGGCGCACGACCAGTGGTCGTGCGCGAACAAAGTAGGCGCCCGTGCGGAAACAACCTGTAGAACCTGCACAAGGAAATCAAAGCTTGAGCACGATCAGCGGCGCACGATCAGTGATCGTGCGAGGCATCGCAGGAGACCGTGCGATATGGCGGCAGAACTTGCACAAAAGAGGTCATGACTGAGCACGATCGGCAACGCACGAGCAGTGATCATGCGCGGTATAGCTGGTGATCGTGCGATATGGCTGGGTAGAACTTTCACAGGAGAAGTCAGACTGTGCACGACCGATGATCGTGTGCCAAAGAGGTCTATGGTCGTGCGTGGGTAAAAACGCACGACCATTGACTCCATTGCCAAAAATGGTGAAAGCCCTATCCCGGACGCCCACACGATCGCCGAAGCTGCAGGAAAACTGGACGGGTTGTCAATCATGGCAGTCACAGATATCAATAAAATGCACAGCAAGAGGGAAATACACACACGCACAGAAATAGGCTAAAAAAAGTGTACAAGACGTGGAATGTCGTAGCGAACCAAAAGGAGTGCTAATGGCGCTAAATGGTAGTGTAAAGTCATGAAATGAAGCCTAGATGAGTCCAGAATTGGGTATGAAATGGGGACTCATCAGCTAGCTTCACTCTCTTGTACCACCGTTGTGGCTACGATAGCAGCGGAATTGGCGCTTCCGCTTCTTAGGTGGGTATACACACTACCAAGCCCAGACCCTTTTTACGCCTCTATACACATCCTAGGTGCACTGTAGATTCTCTGTGTACTAATGCTGGCTAACTGCCATACTTTCTTTGTCGGGTGTGCGTTTTGGGGGATTATCCGTCGGACCGCAGCATAAACAACCTACTAGCCCCTCAAGCCTCACACCACACTAGAGTCACAGTACTGCCATTGGTGTGACGATTGGCCTAGTACCGCATGACCCTCCACTAGTTTTGTTTTTATGCACATGCAAGGTATCTCAACCCGAGTCTACAGCTCGCAGGACCAAACCCGTCCTGATGTCAAACACTCGAGCATCCAGCTCGCAGGACTAACTATCTTGAAAACCCTCCAACCCTTAATGGGTGAGAATGTAACAACATTCTCTTAGCCTATTAGACTACTCTTGTCTATTATTTGTTAAACTTAGTAATTTAGGGTTAATCTTAGGACTGCCCAGGGCATGCCCGGTGAAGGGCTCTTGGGGGAACTAGGAACTACGATGGGCTGAAGCCCAAAGTTCCCTTTCATAAGGATATTTACTTTTATTAATGTTTACCCATAATCCATACCAAACTTTCGTTGTTTATTTGAGACAAATGTTGGGTATTGTATCCACAATTACCAAGATTTGAAAAAGCCTCCAGTCAAGCTAAGATGGATTCACAATGTATTTGACAATCTTCTATTAAGTTGTGCTTGCAGCTATTCCATGCTAAGTACACACCAATATCAGGGTGCAGTGGGTCAATATACACGGGTCTGCACAACGTAATCCCTCGTTGAGCAGATCAGTGTGTTGACTCACGTGTGCTCTCTTTATTGGAGTGTACTTACTTTCAAGTACAGGGTCGATATAGATCAAGAGCAGAAGAGGAGCAAAGATGGGTCGAAGACCTAGTTCATAGGAAGGAAGAGAAAAAGCATCTAAGTAAAAATCGACGGGAATCACTAAGTGATTCTCGCCGATTTGACAGGAATCATTAGTGATTCTCGCCGAGTCGAGAATCAGTCAGTGATTCCCGCCGACTTCATCCGGCTGACTGTCCTCCTACAAGAAATCTGCTAAGGCAGAATCGACCCGAATCACCAAGTGATTCTCGTCGATTCGACGAGAATCACCTTGCATTCCCGCCGATTCCCTCCTGATGACCAGATTTCCAACTGGAATAAGGCTGAGGCAAATTCAACGGGAATCATGAGTGATTCCCACCGACTTCGACAGGAATCACCAGCGATTCACGCCGAATTTGCCTTAGGCAAAATTCCCGTTTGCTGGATCGAAATAAGTCTTCTGTGCGCCTTTTTGAACGGGACTAGGGCTTCTCCTTGTGGTACCCACAATGGTCATTTAGGGTTGGCTTACAGTTTATATACTCGCGTATTTGAACATACCATAAATCGAAGAACGGAAAGTAAAACCGAGGCCGAGCGTGCCCTAACCGATCACGAAACTTCACTGATCGTCGTCGCCGCTCGCAAGCTAGTCGCCGCCGCTGATCTTAGAGCGTCTTTGATCTTCTGACGACAGTACCGAGGCAAGCCTAGCGTCTCACACTTCTCTCTCGAGATCTCTTGTCTCTCGATTTGTTGAACGAGGATAGTTCTTCATTCTAAATTGATTGAGACGAACGATCCGATTGAGATCGTTGGTAGACCTTGCTTGCTTTGTCAAGAAGTTTGGATCTACAAAGCATCACCACCACATTCACTTGTCACCACCGATCTTGTCAAGATCCTCTCCAAGAGAGTACTCTGGTCGTGGACTCTTCGTCTCTTTCAAGAAAGAAACAACGAACGAAGAGCAATATAGGATTCTCCACAAGTTTTTTTGTATTTCTTGTACATTCAATTTTTGTTTTGTTGTAAAGGAATTGTTATTCCTAGTTGTAAGGGTTGGGTTCAACCCGTGGTGTAGGAGTAGTGACTCCTTTGGTTGGAAGGGTTCCTTCCGTAGTGTGAGGATTGGATTTCAATCCGGTTGGTGAAGTGACCGAGTCGTCCCTTGGTGGGAGATAAGTCGAAGGGGGAGAGTGGACGTACCCAAATCGGGGAACCACTAAAATTGCTTGTGTGCTTTTCTGTGCTGTGTTTGTTCATTTGTGCAGGTATTTTAAATTCCGCAAAAGACTGCACGACACCTATCCCCCCTAGGTGGATTTAGTTGACACTAGATACTTTCAAGTGGTATCAGAGCCAGGTTACTCGTCAATAAGGTTAACACCTTGAGTAAGATCCTGCTTCTAGTGTCAAGAAGAATACAAGACTCAAGCATGGAGCTGTACACTGATGTCTCTCCTCTGAGACTCCCTGCCTGCACAAAAGAGTACTATCCCATCTGGAAAATGAGAGTTCATTTTCATCTGGAGGCCATTGACCCTCGTGCGTAATTCATTATGGAAGAGGGTCCCTTCATTCATATGAAGGCTTCTGGTTCTGGAGAAGATCTCCAAATCCCGAAGAGTACCACAGAGATGTCTCAAACTGAGCTCTCACTATTCAACTTGGACAAGCTGGTACGACAGATCATCTCTGAT
The DNA here is from genome assembly GCA_039513925.1 of Platanthera zijinensis. Classification (NCBI taxonomy): domain Eukaryota; kingdom Viridiplantae; phylum Streptophyta; class Magnoliopsida; order Asparagales; family Orchidaceae; genus Platanthera; species Platanthera zijinensis. The sequence goes on along the minus strand of CM077081.1, from coordinate 160,119,727 downwards.
TTTTGGTCAGGGTCTTCTCTTAAAAGATTGTATAAGTGCAAGACTGCAAAGTCCATGTGGGAAATAATCTCTGACCTCATGGAAGAAAAAAAGGCTACCGGGACTGAATGCCAGCAAGAGGATGAGGCTTATGTGGGGGTCCTCATCTCTGATGATGAATGTCAAGAACAACTTCTCAATATCAGGGCTCCAGTATCTCTATCATAGACTGAAGAAGAGACTGAGGAATGCAGTTTTGATTGTAAGACCCCCTATTTTTTCCTTTTCTCGACACTGGGGTCTTAGCCCAGAATTCCGCTTTGCGGTGGCACCGACTCACGGGAAGGCCGCCACTACAAAACGCCAATTCTGCCGGCCCTTTTCGATCATAAGAGAGAGAAGTAATTATACATAAATGTAAACAAGTCCACAGAAGCATGTATAAAAGTGAAATCACATCCAGCCCATCAGTAGCTAATAACAGGAAATAGATAATAGAAGTACTGCAAGATACGGTTCAGATGAAATATAGATAAACGGGCTCGAGCCCGGTACATCAGAGTCCTCACTACAAGCCACTCATCGCAGAACTAAAAAGGTACTAATCACTCACGGAGCTGGTCGCAGGTGCACCGGTGCTAGACAGACCCACCTCCATGCGCACCGTATCCGCTGGTGCCGGTCCCTGGACTGTTGGTCCCTATCTCCCATCCGGAGCTCCTGTAATGTTGTGGTTCGAAAACCATTAGTCATAAAGACTAAGCCCTATCATCCCCTACCCCTCCCCCCACGTCTCCTGAGCACCGAGCGGAGAGGAGAAAAGGGAAGCTACAAAGGTGGAGAATAATCAAGCAGGTGACAGGGGAGTTATTCTAACAACTATCTAGAACAAAGTACAACAAGCAATTCTTTGGTAGTAAGTGGTAAAGAAGAGAAGTAGTAAGTAGCAATTGTATAAAAAGGCAGTTAGAGAACAGTAAGTAAACAAGCAAGTAAATAAGTAGGTAACCTTAACTTATATGAATGCTCATACAAACTTATAAGTTAAGGGGTCTTCTGCAAGCCTCCCATCGTATAAAAAGTCCCATACCGATTTATACATTGGGATGTCGGTTGTATGCAAATATAAGTGTAGTGATATGCTATACCATGATTCATGCAAGTGTAACTCACGCACACGACTCTATGCGCACAGACCTTTAGTTCCCCCTGTTCGGGCAGCTAGCTTCACTCCCAGGAACCCCCGTAGTGGCAAACGGAGACAGTGGGTCGGGCCCCCACTCCTTGGCGGGTATCCACACTACCGGGCCTAGCCCTTCCGTACGCCCCTAAAAGAACACAACCTAGAGTATCCGCGTACTACTACTGGCTATACCCACCAGACTTTCCTTGGCTAATTGTCCCACACCGCCGAGTCAACGTACCGATGCCGGTATGAACGACAATCAGATATCGAAGACCCACCACCTTTATTTTGTACTCCAACCCTCGAGCCCTCGGCTCCACAGACTATCTCGTCCGTTCATCTACCTTCAGAGCTACCGTCTGAATGGCAACCAAACCAATTATTCTACCTTCCTAGCTATCGGGGTGTATGTGTGTGCAACCCTAATTATACTAGTTGTTCTTTAGATTATTAATTCTACAGTTTACATTAGCCCAGGACTGCCCCCGGTATTCCCCGAGAAGGGCTCTCAAAGGGCACTAGGAACTATGATGGTAGCTGAAGCCCACCTTTCCCTTTCGCAAGGCACTTATTATTATTGGTTGTTACCCATTACCCGATCCCTTTTTAAGTTACTTTAGATCTGGCCCTAGCGTATTAATACTCTTCCACTACTACTCGGGGTGGACGATCTTTCGTCGTTCCCGTACGCCCTTATCCTTAACCAGTCTCACACTCTACCTATCCTGACCTCCAATAATGAACTTAACTTAGCTTGCCCTAACCAACCAGCAACTATAAAAAATTCCATCTCTCAAAGTTCATCATCCGCTCTAGTTTAGTTTCCGTGGTTTTACTATATGCAGACAATCCTAAGATACGTGAGGAGTATGAGGGGAGGTACTCCAATTTGTCTTCCGAATCTCCTATAGCATTTACTGGGGGTCTATCTTGACATAATATAGCTAAGACCAAGAATTCCAAATTTTCCTATTTATCGGGCATTTAATTTATTTATTCTAAGATTCCAAATGGCCTAGTATGAACATGAAGTGCACTAATGAGCCAACAATATATCATCATAAAATCAGTAAAAATCCTATTTGGCATTTAAACAGTAATTCCAAGTTTTGAGAAATTCCAGAGGTGTCGGGGCCTATATTTCCTAATTTACCATTTTAGGTCATTTCTACTATATTATGAAGGAAGTGCTGTAGATATGTATCCTAAAATCCTAAGAAAAATTATAGAAGCTTTATGGTGACCTAAAACCATCAGAAACCAAGTCCCATAATTTTTATCTAACATTTGGGCTCTGAATCTATTTTAATGTGAAATACCAATTTTCCTAGCTTAGAGAAGGAGGTACTATTTTTAATCATCTAAAAATCCTTACAAATTTACAGGATTACTATCATGGTCCGAAACACCCACTGACCAAATTTCATAATTTTACAAATAGTAATTGGGCATTATTTGTATTTATGACTACATATCACAATTAGTACATTAAAGAATAAAGTACCCAAAATAAGCAGATAAAACTCTCACGAAAAATACATAAGGTATAACATGCTATTAGATACCCTAATCCAAGGTTTCATAACATTCCAGTGCATAAAAATTCCAAAATCATCAAGATAAATATCTAGGGCACAATTAGAGTTGTAAAGGAAGTACTGTATAAATTAACCCAAAAATCTCAACAAAATTATAACATGGCTATTTAGATTAGAAAATCACCCTACTCCAATTTTACTTGATTTAAAGTTCATTTGACAGCTTAATAATTTAAATTAAGGTTGGTGACCTAAATTAGGGTTAGGATTTTAGGTGGCCTAGCTGTCTCCAAATACCCTAAACTTTTGTCCAGAGAACTATACTGGCCCTATGGTTCTCTCCACCAAATTTTAAGTCAGTACAAGATCATTTGACCCCATGACCTTCACAACCCCGAAAACCACCATTAATGGATTTTCCCTTGGGTTCTAGGGCTGCCCTACATCAAACCACCCCAAACTCCCTTGGAGGGTGTGTCATGCCCTAAACAGCCAGTGGCCAAATTATCAGCCTCTGTTGAGGTTGTTTGATCACTCAAATCCCAAAAGGAATGAATTGACCTAATTACCCTATAAGGGCCAACCTAGGGTCGAGTTAAAACTTAATCAAAACACATCCAAATGAGATGTAATTTTTACCAGAGCTCTAACATTCCCCCTAAGACCTCCAGCCCAAATTTGGGGGGATTTTGAGGTGTTTAAGACACCTAATTAAATTATACATGAATTATTAAATTTTTACAAAAACTATATGAAAACATTCTTCAAAAATTCTGATTTTTTGATAAGTCCTAGGTATAGTTTGGATAGATTCCCTGCCCAAATTTCAGAGCATTTGGGCAAAGGATGAAAGGTGGGCACACCTTTTTGTCTCTGCCTAACTAAAGGTCTAGATCCCACCAAAAGAGGTGCCTTGGCCAAACCAGTTGACCAAATTGACCCAAATTAATTTTGAAATATAGTAGACCCATAGGGCTACAGATTTAATGTTGGTCACTTCTACATAAAAAGCCTCTAAGTATCTCATTAAATAGCATAAAAGAGAGCTTGATAAATCACAACCTTTATACATAAATATAATAATTTAGTATTATAAGCTACTGTTCATCTACCGCCGGAGAGGCGGTTTTTGGCAAACCCGACCACCATTTATTTTTGAAAAACATGGAAAAGCTCACTCAATCTTGCTCCTTTGAGCTCGACATCTCTCCTAAGTAATTTCTAAGATCTACCCATAGAAGAAGGAGTAGAGGAGGACCTTGTTCGCGGGCTGGAGGCGTGCAGACCGTCGGGAAGCCATTTGCACGATGGCAGCGTCGCCGGAAATTCTTCAACAGCAAGGGGAGGCTCGAAAACTTCGAGTAACACTGGGAAAAACTCCCCTTGGGCCTCTGAAGATGTTTAAAAGCTTGGGCAAGGAGGGGGATCAGCCAAAAGCTGGTGGCCATTAATGGCCCATAAAAGCTTGGCTCGGCCATGATGGAGGGGGGCTGAATCGGTCCTATGACAGCTGGAGGAGGGCTGGAAACTCCTCCTCTCCCTGAGAGGAGTTGAATCCAGTCGTTTTTAGGGGAAGAGGGAAAGCCATGGCATCCAATACCATTGATGGTCGTGGCTGCAAGTTTTCGGCCATGGCCGCAACCGTCCTTCTGCAAAGCTAACGGTCCACGTAGCACAGCCTGACCAGTCAACTTAATTAAAATAAGACTTATCAGGTCTTATTGGAGAAAACGGCTCACTCCTGAACCGGCCCGGTTCAGCTAAACCAGCACCCAGCTAGAAGTAAAAATGCCAGAAAAAGTCTGAGTATAATGGCGTTGAGTGAGCTCAGCTCACTCAACGCCATCAGGCTACGGCGTTGAGTGAGCTTTGCTCACTCAACGCCATTCCAGACTATGGCGTTGAGTGAGCTCGGCTCACTCAACGCCATACGGATTATGCCATTGAGTGAGCTCAGCTCACTCAACGCCATCCGGATTATAGCGTTGAGTGAGCTCTGCTCACTCAACGCCACCCGAAATATGTCTTTTTAGATGATGGCGTTGAGTGAGCTTAGCTCACTCAACGCCATCCAAGTTATGGCGTTGAGTGAGCTCTGCTCACTCAATGCCATCCAGACAACACCAAATGGCATTGAGTGCAGTCAGTGCACTCAACGCCGTTCAGCTTATGACGTTGAGTGCACTCAACGCACTCAACGCCATCCCGCCTGACCATTTACGGCATTGAGTGAGCTAAGCTCACTCAATGCCATCCATTCTACGGCGTTGAGTGAGCCCAGCTCACTCAACGCCATTCTTGCCGACACCAAATGGCATTGAGTGCAGTCAGTGCACTCAACGCCCTTCAACCTATGGCTTTGAGTGAGCTAAGCTCACTCAACGCCATCCTGCATATGGCTTTGAGTGAGCTAAGCTCACTCAATGCCATCCAGCTTATGGCTTTGAGTGAGCTAATCTCACTCAATGCCATCTAGCCCACGGCGTTGAGTGAGCTTAGCTCACTCAATGCCATTCCAAGGTCACGGGCGTGACGGACCGGTCACGGGCGTGACGGACCGGTCACGGGCTTGTCAGGCCCATGTTGACATTTCTGAGCTCGACGATCGTCTTCCTGAGGTCAACGATCGTCGAAGGGGTCATGCCCTAGGTCACGGGCGTGACGGGTCGGCCACAGGCGTGACCACCCTTGACTCGAAATTTTTGTCGATAATCTTCAATTTCTGGGTTTCCTAAGGTTCTGTTATGACAAAACCACCTCCAGGGGTCTAGCCGGAAATGGGATGTTACAAATCCCAATAAACAAAACAAAGATTTCGTCCCCGAAATCAAGGTTAAGCCTACGGGACTCTAATCGGGAAAAAGAATCTTGTAACATCCCATGAAAATTGAAAGATTACATCTCTACGTTATGTTTGCTTTGTGCAGTTTCAAATCTAAGATTAATTCGCCCAATTAACTATGAATATACACCCCAATAAACAAAAGATTAGCCCCTATTCTTGAAATTTCAGTCCTATTGGTTTAAAACAGGAAAGCAAATTGATTGTCCAGAGGGGTTGTGAGGTATACCTGACGAAAAAGTTCTGGGTATTTTTGCCACATCAAGTCCTGTGGCTCCCATGTATGCTCCTCCTGCCCATGATTGTTCCACAGAACCTTGACTAACGGAACCTTCTTCCGTCGCAAGACCCGCACTGTTGTATAATCAATCCTGATAGGCTCCAAGTTGACTGACCGATCCGAGGCCACCGGGCCATCTGCCGAGGAAATCAGCTGCTCAGGGCATAGCAGAGCCCTCCGAAGTGAGGAGACGTAGAAGATGTCATACAATCCCGCTAACTCCGGTGGTAGCTCTAGTTTATAGGCTAAGAGGCCGATCCGCTCCAGGATCCTATAAGGCCCCATATATCTCGTGCTGAGCTTCTTCCGCCCGCAAACCCGCGAGACTCCGTGCATCGGCCGTATCTTCAAGAAAACCTGGTCTCGCACCTGGAAATCCACTTGACGGTGCCTCTCATCGTAGTATTTGGCTTGTCTGCTCTGGGCTCCCAACATCCTGTCCCGGATCAATCTAATCTGAGCATCTGTGTCTCCCAAAAACTCCGAGCCTAGTGCCTGCGGATCCTCATACTGAACCCATGATAGTGGGGTCCTGCACCTCCTTCCGTACAACGCCTCGTATGCAGCCATGCCTATTCTGGACTGATGGGCGTTGCTGTACGAAAACTCGACCAGTGGCAACAACCTCTCCCAAGGCTCGCCACGGCCAAAAATACACAGTCACAACAGATCTTCCAGTGTACGGTTGGTGCGCTCTGTCTGCCCGTCGGTCTGAGGGTGAAAAACTGTGCTGAATGTCAACCGAGAACCCAGATGGACCTGGACTGACCTCCATTCCCTGGATGTAAACCGCTTATCCCGATCTGAAACGATAGTCTTGGGCACCCCATGATAACGCACAAACTGCTCATTGAACCTCCGTACTAGTAAACTAACCGGTGCGTCCTTCGCCACCGGAATGAATCTGGCCCTTTATTAGTCTGTCCACTATCACCCAGATTTAGTCATTCCCCGCACGGGATCGAGGTAGCCCATGTATGAAGTCCATGTCTATATCCTCAAATTACCACTCCGGCACCGGAAGCGGCTGCAGCAAGCCTGCCGGGTTCCTACACTCCGCCTTCACGAGCTGGCAGGCCTCGCAATGCGTCACAAAGTATGTAATATTTTTATTCATACTCGGCCAGTACATCGTCCTCTTCAAATCCTTTACCATCTTGGTGATCCCCGGGTGTACCGAATACCGGCTATAGTGAGCTTCCGTCAAAATGTCCTCCCGGATCCGTCCACCTGCTGGTATGTAGACACTGCCTCAGAAACACAGGAGACCATCCCTCAAAGAGTAATCTCCTGTCATGCCTTCCTCCAAGGCTCGGAATATCGGCTCAGCTCTCTCATCCAGCATCTGCCCATCTCTGATGCGGTCTCGAATATCATCAGTAGTAACCATCGACCCCAGGTACTCCATGTATAGCTCCGGGTCATCCTCAATCACTAGTGAAATCTGCATCTCCTCGAACGATCTAACCAACTCTAAGGACATCAGCTGCGGGCCTACTCCTGTCGTACTCGCTCTCCGGCTCAGAGCATCTGCGACCACGTTCGCCTTCCACGGATGGTAGTGCATTGTATACTGGTAGTCTGACAGAAATTCCACCAAGCGTCTCTGCCTGATGTTTAACTCCTTCTGGGTGTCGACGTACTTCAGATTCTTGTGGTCGGAGAAGATATCGCAATGTACTCCGTAGAGATAGTGTCGCCAAATATTAAGAGCAAAAATAACTGCCCCCATCTCCAAATCGTGCACGGGGTAGTTCTGCTCGTGCTACTTCAACTGATGGGAGGCAAAGGCTATTACGTGCCCGTTCTGCATCAGAACGGCACCCATCCCCTGATAGAAATCATCTATATACACCTGGAATCCCTCTTTACCTGATGGAAGAGCAAGGATGGGAGCCGAGGTGAGACGATCCTTCAGCTCCGGGAAGGCAGATTCACATCGAGGCGTCCAGATAAAAGGGGACTCCTTCTTCGTCAGAGACGTAAGAGGGAGGGCAATCTAAGAGAACCCCTTTACGAACTTCCGGTAGTAACCTGCAAGTCCCAAGAAACTTCGAACATCCGAGGCCGAATTTAGTGGTGGACAATCCCGTACTGCCTGGACCTTCGCCGGATCCACTGCCAGACCTGCTCCACTGATGACATGGCCCAGAAAGGCCACCTCCTTTAGCCAGAACTGGCACTTGCTATACTTAACATACATCTCATGCTCCCGTAGCTTCCCCAAGGTCAAGGCCAGATGTCTCGCGTGCTCCTCCTCTGTCCTTGAATAGATAAGGATGTCGTCGATGAATACGATGACGAAGACGTCCAGATACTCCTCGAACACCCGATTCATCAAGGCCATAAATGCGGAGGGTGCATTCGTGAGCCCGAATGGCATCACGGTAAACTCGTACAACCCATATCTGTTGTTGAAGGCCGTCTTCGGGATTTCCTCCTCCCGAATACGAAGCTGGTAGTACCCTGACCTCAGATCCAGCTTTGAGAACCAATGGGCTCCCTCCAGCTGGTCAAATAGCTCGTCTATCCTTGTTAAGGGATAAGTATTCCGGACCATCAACCTGTTCAGGGCCTGGTAATCTATGCACAGTCGAAGGGTCCCGTACTTCTTCTTAACGAACAGCACCGGAGCTCCCTATGGTGAAGAGCTATGCAGAACGAACCCGGCCTCAACTAACTCCTGAAGCTGTCTTCGGAATTCCACCAACTCCTTTGGGGCCATTCGATAGGGAGCTCTGGATACCGGCTTAGCCCCCAGTATGAGCTGAATCTGAAATTCCTTCTCTCGGTTCGGAGGTAGCCCTGGTAGCTTCTCCGGAAACACGTCGGCAAAGTCCTACACTACTGGAATATCTGAAATGGATTCCTTGGCCACGACCACCTCAAAAAGGACCTTATAAACTTCTCCCACCTGCTGGTGGGCCTTAACGGCCTGCACAGACGATAATAAGGTACGGGGTGCTGGTATAATACCTTCTATGATAATGAAGGAGTTGCCGTGCCTCACGGTGATCCTCTTCGCCACGCAGTCGATCTGGGCATGGTTCCAGCACAGCCAAGTCATGCACAGGATCAGATCGTAATCTGGCATCTTCAGAATCATCGTTGGTGCCTCAAATGCCTTCCCGCCGATCCTCGCTTCCATATTGAAATAAGTAGAGGTTATTATCTCTGATCCATCGGGTAGGCGCACCCTCATCATCTTCCCGGTGAATAGCTCCACACCTTCCAGTCCTTTCACGAAATCCTCCAACACGAACGAGTGCGAAGCACCAGTGTCGAAGAGAGTGTGAGCGGGCTTGCCGCTAACGAAGACTATGCTTGGGGTAATTAAGTGTCTTTGTATTTTTTTATAGTTATCTTCTCTTAATTTCTAACTAGGTTATGTCTAGAATACTAGTTTATATGAAGAAAATTTAAAAGTACTGCCATACCTACGATAACCTGCTCCGGGTTTCGGGGCTGTGTCAGGTCTAGAGCATACACCTGCTCCCTCTCTGGCCTGCGGCCTCGATCCTGAAATCTTCGTCCTCGGTCCTATCCTCGTCCGCCAAACTGCCGGGGAGGTGGAGCGCCCTGATGTGCTGGTGGGGGTGCTCGCCTCATAGGGCAGTTCCTCTTGTCATGCCTCGGCTGGTTGCACTGATAGCATACTGGTGGCTGCTCAGCTGTCCTTGGCATTTGCAGCATCTGTATAGGCTGGGGAGTCAGTACCCCCTGACTCCTCTGCTCCTGGCCAAACTCCTGACGAGGATGATCCCCGTTCCTTCTCTCCCCAATAACCTGGCCCCGAGGACGGTCTCTACGACCTCCAATCACTGTATCATCAGCCGGTCTCTTCCAGCTCTTCACTGTAAGCTGATCCTCCTCTCTCTTCTTAGCCATCTCCAGAATCCTGGCCAGACTCCCCTCTGAGACGAAAAGGAGGGCCTGTCTCATGTCGTCTTGCAGCCCCTTATAAAACCTCCGGGCATAGCCAGCATCGTCTAACTGATAAGCGTCCGCATAACGGGCCAGGTGAGTGAACTCCTGATAGTACTCCACCACAGTCCTGTTCCCCTGCCTCAATCGCAGGAACCTATCCTCCAGGTCATCCCTCGCCGACTGAGGTACAAAATGTCCCAGGAGCGCTGCTCTGAACTCCTCCCAAGTAATATCGGCGCAATTCATCCCCGCAAAGGTGGTGTCAAGCTGAGACTACCACAACCTCTTTCCGTGTGACTCTAGGCAGGAGACCGCCAAAGCAACTGCCTCCTCAGTGGGGCATCGAATCCCTGCCAGCTTCTCGTAAATGGTGTCCAACCATTCCTCCGTATGTACTGTAGACTCCGTCCCCTGGTAAGCTGGAGGGGAAAGTCCCCGGAAGACAGTCATCCAATTGGCCCTGGGGTTTGGCTGTGGAGCCGGGGCTTGCTGAGCTCTAAAGGCCTCCAGAATGGCCGTCAGTGTTTGCCCCATCTCCGTCTGCTGGAACGGAGCTGGAGCCGGCGGAGGCGGGACCACATTCGGAGCCTGGGGTGTCCCCTACTGTGATGTAGGGTTCGTCGCAGGCGACAAGTAAAAATTCCGTTTGTTAGAGAGCGAATGAATGGAATTTTAAGATGTGTTAGGATGGACTTTCACATGTGATTTCCCTTATGGGCACACCACTGCTTCCGCTGCTAGTTTGTCCGCAAACTAAGCTCGTACGGGGGTGGCCCAAGATTTTGTAGACTACTTCTCTTTTGATCGAGGTCTGCTCTGATACCACTTGTAAGACCCCCCTTTTTTTTCCTTTTCTCGACACCGGGGTCTTAGCCCAGAATTGCCGCTTTGCGGTGGCACCGACTCACAAGAAGGCCGCCACTACAAAATGCCAATTCTGCCGGCCCTTTTTGATCATAAGAGAGAGAAGTAATTATACATAAATGTAAACAAGTCCACAGAAGCATGTATAAAAGTGAAATCACATCCAGCCCATCAGTAGCTAATAACAGGAAAAAGATAATCGAAGTACTGCAAGATACGGTTCAGATGAAATATAGATAAACGGGCTCGAGCCCAGTACTTCAGAGTCCTCACTACAAGTCACTCATCGCAGAACTAAAAAGGTACTAATCACTCACGGAGCTGGTCGCAGGTGCACCGGTGCTAGACTGACCCACCTCCATGCGCACCGTACTCCGCTGGTACCGGTCCCTAGACTGCTGGTCCCTGTCTCCGATCCGGAGCTCCTATAATGTTGTGGTTCGAAAACCATTAGTCATAAAGACTAAGCCCTATCATCACCTACCCCTCCCCCCACGGCTCCTGAGCACCGAGCGGAGAGGAGAAAAGGGAAGCTACAAAGGTGGATAATAATCAAGCAGGTGACAGGGGAGTTATTCTAACAACTATCTAGAACAAAGTACAACTAGCAATTCTATGGTAGTAAGTGGTAAAGAAGAGAAGTAGTAAGTAACAATTGTATAAAAAGGCAGCAAGAGAACAGTAAGTAAACAAGCAAGTAAATAAGTAGGTAACCTTAACTTATATGAACGCCCATACAAACTTTTAAGTTAAGTGGTCTTCTGCAAGGCTCCCATCGTATAAAAAGTCCCATACCGATTTATACGTTGGGGTGTCGTTGTATGCAAATATGAGTGTAGTGATATGCTATGCCATGATTCATGCAAGTGCAACTCACGCACACGACTCTATGCGCACATACCTTTAGTTCCCCCTGTTCGGGCAGCTAGCTTCACTCCAGGGAACCTCCGTAGTGGCAAACGGAGATAGTGGGTCGGGCTCCCCACTCCTAGGAGGGTATCCACACTACCGGGCCTAGCCCTTCCGTACGCCCCTAGAAGAACACAACCTAAAGTATCCGCGTACTACTGCTGGCTATACCCACCAGACTTTCCTGTGCTAAGTGTCCCACACCGCCGAGTCAACGTACCGATGCCGGTGTGAACTACAATCAGATATCGAAGACCCACCACCTTTATTCTGTACTCCAATCCTCAAGCCCTCGGCTCCCCGGACTGTCCCGTCCGTGCATCTACCTTCAGAGCTACCGTCTGAATGGCAACCAAACCAATTATTCTACCTTCCTAGCTATCGGGGTGTATGTGTGTGCAACCCTAATTATACTAGTTGCTCTTTAGATTATTAATTCTACAATTTACATTAGCCCAAGACTGCCCCCGGTATTCCCCGTGAAGGGCTCTCAAAGGGCACTAGGAACTATGATGGTAGCTGAAGCCCACCGTTCCCTTTCGGAAGGCACTTATCTTTATTGGTTGTTACCCATTACCCGATCCCTTTTTAAGTTACTTTAGATCTAGCCCTAGCGTATTAAGACTCTTCCACTACTACTCGGGGTGGACGATCTTTCGTCGTTCCCGTACGCCCTTATCCTTAACCAGTCTCACACTCTACCTATCCTGACCTCCAATAATGAACTTAACTTAACTTGCCCTAACCAACCAACAACTACCAAAAATTCCATCTCTCAAAGTTCATCATCCGCTCTAGTTCAGTTTCCGTGGTTTTACTATATGCAGACCATCCTAAGATACGTGAGGAGTATGAGGGGAGGTACTCCAATTTGTCTTCCGAATCTCCTATAGTATTTACTGGGGGTCTATCTTGATATAATATAGCTAATACCAAGATTTCCAAATTTTCCTATTTATCGGGCATTTAATTTATTTATTCTAAGATTCCAAATGCCCTAGTATGAACATGAAGTGCACTAATGAGCCAACAAAAAATCATCATAAAATCAGTAAAAATCGTATGAGGCATTTAAACAGTAATTCAAAGTTTTGAGAAATTCCAGAGGTGTCGGGGCCTATATTTCTTAATTTATCATTTTAGGTCATTTCTACTATATTATGAAGGAAGTACTGTAGATATGTATCCAAAAATCCCAAGAAAATTATAGAAGCTTTATGGTGACCTAAAACCATCAGAAACCAAGTCCCATAATTTTTATCTAACATTTGGGCTCTGAATCTATTTTAATGTAAAACACCAATTTTCCTAGCTTAGAGAAGGAGGTACTATTTTTAATCATCTAAAAATCCATAGAAATTTACAGGATTACTACCATGGTCCGAAACACCTACTGACCAAATTTCATAATTTTACAAATAGTAATTGGGCATTATTTATATTTTTGACTACATATTATAATTAGTACGTTAAAGAATAAAGTACCCAAAATAATCAGATAAAACACTCAAGAAAAATACATAAGGTATAAAATACTATTAGATACCCTAATCCAAGGTTTCATAACATTCCAGTGCATAAAAATTGCAAAATCATCAAGATAAATATCTAGGGCACAATTAGAGTTGTAAAGGAAGTACTGTATAAATTAACCCAAAAATCTCCACAAAATTATAACATGGCTATTTAGATTAGAAAATCACCCTACTCCAATTTTACTTGATTTAAAGTTCATTTGACAGCTTAATAATTCAAATTAAGGTTTGTGACCTAAACAAGGGTTAGGATTTTAGGTGGCCTAGCTGTCTCCAAATACCCTAAACTTTTGTCCAGAGAACTATACTGGCCCTATGGTTCTCTCCACAAAATTTTAAGTCAGTCAAAGGTCATTTAACCCCATGACCTTCACAACCCCGAAAACCACCATTAAGTGATTTTCCCTAGGGTTCTAGGGCTGCCCTACACCAAACCACCCCAAACTCCCTTGGAGGGTGTGTCATGCCCTAAACAGCCAGTGGACAAATTATCAGCCTCTGTTGAGGTTGTTTGATCACTGAAATCCCAAAAGGAATGAATTGACCTAATTACTCTATAAGGGCCAACCTAGGGTCGAGTTAAAACTTAATCAAAACACATCCAAATGAAGTGGAATTTTTACCAGAGCTCTAACATTTCCCCTAAGACCTCCCACCCAAATTTGGGGGGATTTTGATGTGTTTAAGACACCTAATTAAATTATACATGAATTATTAAATTTTTACAAAAACTATAGAAAAACATTCTTCAAAAATTCTGATTTTTGGATAAGTCCTAGGTATAGTTTGGATAGACTCCCTGCCCAAATTTCAGAGCATTTGGGAAAAGGATGAAAGGTAAGCACACCTTTTTGTCTCTGCCTAACTAAAGGTCTAGATCCCACCAAAAGAGGTGCCTTGGCCAAACCAGTTGACCAAATTGACCCAAATCAATTTTTAAATATAGTAGACCCATAGGGCTACAGATTTAATGTTGGTCACTTCTACATAAAAAGCCTCTAAGTATCTCATTAAATAGCATAAAAGAGAGCTTGATAAATCACAACCTTTATACATAAATATAATAATTTAGTATTATAAGCTACTGTTCATCTTCTCTAAAAGCCCGAACCAGCACCTAAAATGCTTAAAACCTATTGCTTTTCTAAAGCTATTTCCCGGCCACCCAGCCATCTCCCTGGCCGGCCACCACCACCACCACCTCTGTTGAGGTGAGGGCTACCGTCGGGCGGCATCACGGCCGCCGGAGAGGCGGTTTTCGGCGAACCCGACCACCATTTATTTTTGAAAAACATGGAAAAGCTAACTCAATCTTGCTCCTTTGAGCTCGACATCTCTCCTAAGTAATTTCTAAGATCTACCCATGGAAGAAGGAGTAGAGGAGGACCTTGTTCGCGGGCTGGAGGCGTGCAGACTGTCGGAAAGCCATTTGTGCGGTGGCGGCGTTGCCGGAAATTCTTCAACAGCAAGGGGAGGCTCGAAAACTTTGGGTAACACTGGGAAAAACTCCCCTTGGGCCTCTGAAGATGTTTAAAAGCTTGGGCAAGGAGGGGGATCAGCCAAAAGATGGTGGCCATTAATGGCCCATAAAAGCTTGGCTCGGCCATGATGGAGGGGGGCTGAATCGGCCCTATGACAGCTGGAGGAGGGCTGCAAACTCCTCATCTCCCTGAGAGGAGTTGAATCCAGTCATTTTCAGGGGAAGAGGGAAAGCCATGGCATCCAATGCAATTGATGGCCGTGGCTGCAAGTTTTCGTCCATGGCCGCAACCGTCCTTCTGCAAAGCTAACGGTCCACGTGGCACAGCCTGACCGCTCAACTTAATTAAAATAAGACTTATCAGGTCTTATTGGAGAAAACGGCTCACTCCTGAACCGGCCCGGTTCAGCTAAACCAGCACCCAGCTAGAAGTAAAAATGCCAGAAAAAGTCCAAGTATAATGGCGTTGAGTGAGCTCAGCTCACTCAACGCCATCAGGCTACTGCGTTGAGCTAGCTCTGCTCACTCAACGCCATTCCAGACTATTGCGTTGAGTGAGCTCAGCTCACTCAATGCCATCCGGATTATGGCGTTGAGTGAGCTCTGCCACCCGGAATATGTCTTTTTAGATTATGGCATTGAGTGAGCTTAGCTCACTCAACGTCGTCCAGGTTATGGCATTGAGTGAGCTCTGTTGACTCAACGCCATCCAGACAACACCAAATGGCATTGAGTGTAGTCAGTGCACTCAACGCCGTTCAGCTTATGGCGTTGAGTGCACTCAACGCACTCAACGCCAACCCGCCTGACCGTTTACGGCATTGAGTGAGCTAAGCTCACTCAACACCATCCAGTCTATGGCGTTGAGTGAGCCCAGCTCACTCAACGCCATTCCTGCCGACACCAGATGGCGTTGAGTGTAGTTAGTGCACTCAACGCCCTTCAACCTATGGCTTTGAGTGAGCTAAGCTCACTCAACGCCATCCTGCATATGGCTTTGAGTGAGCTAAGCTCACTCAATGCCATCCCGCTTATGGCTTTGAGTGAGCTAAGCTCACTCAATGCCATCCAGCCCACGACGTTGAGTGAGCTTAGCTCACTCAACGTAATTCCAAGGTCACGGGCATGACGGACCGGTCACGGGTGTGACGGACCAGTCACGGGCGTGTCAGGCCCATGTTGACATTTCTAAGCTCGACGATCGTCTTCCTGAAGTCGACGATCGTCGAAGGGTTCACGCCCTAAGTCACGGGCGTGACGGGTCGGCCACGGGCGTGACAACCCTTGGCTCAAAATTTTTGTCAATAATCTTCAATTCCTGGGTTTCCTATGGTTCTGTTATGACAAAACCACCTCTAGGGGTCTAGCCGGAAATGGGATGTTACAGTGATGAAGCTGAAACCTCAGTCTCAGCTGACCACAACTCTAACCTTGATCAGCACGATCAGGATAAGATATCTTCCTCTTCCTGCTCTGTTCCTCTTGTATCTCCTGAAGATAGGAGAAGTTTAGAGGTTTGTTCCTCTTTTGATGCTAGGGAAATAGGCTGTTTCAATCAAAAGATTGAAACGCTTGATTCCCTTCGTAGTGCCCTTCAGAAGAGCAACTTGCTTGTGGAGAAACAAGTTATGGAAATTATTCAGTTAAGGACCATGATGGATCTCCAATTAGAATCCATCAAGGTGAAGGACTCAAAGATCTCGGATCTAGAGTTTTCTCTAGAGACCGAGAAGAGAATATTATCTAACTTTTCCAAGGTAGATGCTATTAAGAGAAAGGGAGAAAATGGGTGGATCTCACGAATTATAAAATCGTGGAGAAATGGGGAAACTGTTTTCAGACCCCCCACACCGAGTAGGAAGGTCACACATCATGCCTTCAGGTATGACCATAAGAACAACTATGGTCACTGCAAGAATGATCAACCCTCATGTGGAAATACCAATAGTGCAAGTGCTGTTATGGCTACCCATGAGAAAATACATTTGGCTCATAATGACCTTTTGTATTCACTTCCTCAGCCTCAACACTTCATGATATTGCAGGAACCAACTCTCACAGTACCTCTCACCATCCTAGGAAGTAGGGAAAGGGGGTCGACAAACATGTAGCAAGTATCTAGGGGGCCCCCGGATGTGTGCTGACTAGAAAGAAGGCACCACCCCCAGGCCTCATGACACTCACCATATATTCTCCATCCACCCTCCCTCGTGTCCTGGTGGAAAGGGTAAATCTGATAGCAGAACCTGCTCTGCCCCTGTCAGACATATGATCATGACAAACTCAGTCAGTAGATCTGGTCAGAAAAGAAGATACAATATTCATGAGTGCTGGTGCTGTGGTTAAGTTGGTCACTTTGCCATAGATTGTTGGCACAATCCGTCTGTGCCAAGGGCAAGGGTATGTCCACATCCCTTGACTAGAGATAGCCTTCCAGACAGAAATCCTGTAGGAAAGCATTCTGTATTTTATGCTGACAAGAACCTAGGACCCAATATATATTGGGTTCCTAAGGTAAGGTAATTCGTTTTTGCAGGATAGTCTAGGTACCCTTGAACATAATGGCACCTAGACAATAGGTGTTCCAGGAATGCTATGGAACAAGTATATGGGATAAGAGATAATGCTTACTACATTGTCCTACTTGAACTGGATACCTGTTGTACTTCAAATAGTGGATCCGAATGATCAACCTAATGATCCCAGGTATGCACATTAAGTTTCGAAAATTGAATCGCATTACATAGAAGTATATATATATATCCAAACAAACATATTGATTCTCCTTCAAGATATAAATATATATATATACACACATTTGATGGAAGGGCACGAATGCTAATAACTGTATGATCCTTAGTTTGGAATCTGATAATTTTTTTTATATCATTGATAATGTGTGACAGTGGGTGTCAATCGGTCCGATGAAACTCAAGGGACGTGTGCCAGTAGTTGCAACAAAAATTTTACCTTTTGACTCACCAGGAAATAGCCAGTGCTTAATTTTAGGGTTAACCTCCCTTTGACTCGGCTTATTTATTCTTACCGGGATATTTATTATCCAACAGTTAATAGGGCAAAGTTTCGAATTAAAAGAAATTCAAATCGACAATTTAAATTTTTCGATATAAAAACGGCCAAGCGGAAACATGCCATTCCCAGCGGAAATATAGGATACAGCGGTACTCTTAGGAAATAAATAGCGCTCGGAAATCCCGATCCTTCGTATTCTGGAAATAGCGGAAATTCCTCCCATTGCTCCCGTCACGTGGTGATCTCATCGACTCCCGATCGCCTCTCGTCGACTCCATCTCCCGTCGATTGCAGTCCGCCGCTGTCCTCTCTCCGTCGGCTCAGTGTTCCCGTCTTCGACATCTGCTTGACGCAAGGCTCCCGCCGATTCACCGCCAGCATTCCCGCTCTCGTCGACTCACGCTCCCTTCGATTGCAGTTCTGACGCAAGCCGCTTAGTCTCCGCTCGGCGCAAGGGTAACGACCGTTCCTCATTGAATCACTAGCTTGTTTGTAAGTTGTCTAGTTCCTACAAGTTTAGTTCCTAATCTATAGATTTAGATAGAGTTAAGTCCCTTGGATGTTACTTGTTTAGGTTTATAATGGCTCCTCGAACAACGGCCGGGCTCCTCACTGGGAGTGAGTTAGTTAGGACATGCTTCGCCCATGCTTCTGATGAATTCAGGAACATCATCCTGATGCTCGAGCAAGCCTGGCTCTCCTTTATACTCGAGCACCCGTGCAAGGTTCTAGATAAGGAAGTTCTTGAGTTATATGCAACCACCAAGCTACATCCCGAGGACACCTTGATAAAGAGTAAGATTACTGGACTAAGAATCAAGATGACTGCTGCAAGACTATCACATCATCTACAGCTCCCCAGCTCTGAACAAGAGGACTACCTTGATGAAAATGATCGTGCAAGGACACTACTGTTTTGTGGACTAGCTCGAGGGACCAAGGCCATCAAACGCAAGGACATGAACGGGGAAGTAAAGCTCGTCTTGGATATCATAGGAAAAGTTTTGATCAGCAAACCCGGCTCCCATGATCATATTTCCGAGGATATGTTGATCCTGATGGCTGTGGTTGCAGAAAGAGATTCAACTGGGGGGCCATGTTGTTTGAGAAGATTAAAGATACCCTACGAACTCCTAACTTTGGGAGAATCATCAGCCTAAACCTTAATCAGATGGACAGAGACAGGTTTAATATGAGCAAGGGAGTTCCTCTTCACTCCTTAAAGAAGATGGACTCCTGCATTTTTGATAGATGGGAAAGGAGAATTGGCCAAGGAGGTGCAGCTGAAGCACATGGTGATGAAGAAGACAGAGCTCCGGTGTTCAGAAATTCCTTGGGTGAGCCCAGTGAAGTTCTTGATCTGCTGCATGCAGGAACTAAGGGGGAGTCTTTACCCATTCCTTCTGATGCCCTCAGGATGGATGTCTCAGTTTTAGATCAAGCAGACGCCATTACTAATATTACCCTGATCGTGAAGGATGCAGTGGATACCCTCGCTACCGATCAGGCCGACGAGGAGGAAGTGGAGGATGACATGGAAGATAATGCTGCTGATGAGGATGATGTGGAGAATGCGGCCGCTGATGATGTGAACAATGAGCAAGTTGGAAATGAAACGACCATGAGGGAGAGTGATGTTGACCTCCCCTCTGAGGAACAGGTTCCTTTAAAAGTTCCTGATGAATTTGGCGCAATAATGGAGGGGGAGACCTCCCGGTAGGGGATGATAAGTACATATGGAAAAACAACAGAGGCTGCCCCTATCCCCCCCCCACAAGAGGCTGTGAATCTATCATGCTCCACCAGTGTATCTACAGAAGAGAATCCTGACTCCAAGAGTCCTATCCTCCCTGAGCACGACCAGGACATGCATCAGGTTCATTCACTAAGACCTAACCTAGCAAATCACACGGTAAATATCATTCAAGGTATCGTGGATGAACTGAAGGCCTCTTTTGAACAATCTCACAACAAGGTACTGAAACGGATTAAGCAATCTGAGGATTTGATGATAAAAAATATTGTGGAGATAAATCATAAGGTGGATATGATGGAACAAAAATTTTAAGCTAAGTATGCAGAGGCCGTCACTGCTGTCAATCTTCTAATGCAAGGGCTTAAGAAAAATACAACTGATCTGGCAGTGGTAAACCAAAATGCACAAGTTGTGGCCAACAACATCAAATTGTTCGATGACAACATGGTGATACTCAACGAAAATCAGACATCCCTTCTGAACGAGTTCACTAAGACTGTTAAGCATATAGATGAGTCGCTGCATACCTATGCAAACTCCATTTCCCTAGAAGCCAAAAAGGGGGAGAATGAATATACAACTAAGATGGCAGGGCTAGAACAAATCATGGTCGACAACTTCATGCAGTCAAATAAGTATGTTTTTAAAAGCTGTCACTGGTTAGTTTAGCAAGCATCTGGTATACAAATTCCAGTTCCTCCTCTTGATGAGGTTACAACTGTTGCTGATGAGGTTGCAAGTGCTGAGGAGGTTCCCTTGAGTGAAGCTGATGCCAGAAAGGCTGCTAGGGCCGCTGCTAAGGCTGCTCATAGGGCTATGTTTGATCAAGAGGCCATTGCAAAAGGGAAACGAAAACTTCAAGAAGGAACTTCCAAAGAGACTCCAGCTGAGAGGAAAGTAAGATTGAAGGAAAGTGAAGTGAAGAATGAACAATGGAGTCCTACATCGAGGAGCATCATACTGGATACTTTCATGCTACAACAGCAGGGAGAGCTGAATAGAAATGAAGTATACAGTCAGTATGAGTGGGAGCTGCACAAGGAGTATGAGGCTAAAAGAAACATATTCTTCAGGTCTAACACTGTGGAACATAAAGCTCCTCCACCCAGGTACTACCCGAAGCCAAAGGAGTACTTTGAAAGACAAAGCAAGAAGTTCCCGGCTGAACAACTAAGGGATGCTCAGGCAAAGGAATAAATTTTCTTTCTATATGCGTGTATATCTTTTCTTGTATTTAAATGAACAACCTTTGGATATATATATATATATATATATATATATATATATATATATATATATATATATATGATCACATGCTGATTCATTTGTTGTTCTGAATGCGTGAAATTTTATTATTCTGAATTCTTGTCTCGCATATTTGTTATGTATATCTTTCTTGTTGGTGTAATTCATCTTAGCTAGTAGGATTTTGGCTTCTTCAAATAAGGGGAGATTGTTGGGTATTGTATCCAAAATTACCTGGATTTGAAGAAGCCTCCAGTCAAGCTAAGATGGATTCACAATGTATTTGAAATTCTTCTATTAAGTTGTGCTTGCAGCTATTCCATGCTAAGTACACACCAATGTCAGAGTGCAGTGGGTCAATATACACGGGTCTGCGCAACATAATCTCTCGTTGAGCAGATCAATGTGTTGACTCACGTGTGCTCTCTCTATTAGAGTGTACTTACTTTCAAGTACAGGTCAATATAGATCAAGAGCAGAAGAGGAGCAAAGATGGGTCGAAGACCATGTTCATTGGAAGGAAGAGAAAAAGCGTCTAAGTAAAAATCGACGGGAATCACTAAGTGATTCTCGCCGATTCGACGGGAATCATTAGTGATTCTCGCGGAATTGTAGAGAATCAGTCAGTGATTCCCGCCGACTTCATCTGGCTGACTGTCCTCCTACAAGAAATCTGCTAAGGCAGAATCGACGGGAATCACCAAGTGATTCTCGCCGATTCGACGAGAATCACCTTGCATTCCCGCTGATTCCCTCCGGATGACCAGATTTCCAACTGGAATTCTGCCGAGGCAAATTCGACGGGAATTGTGAGTGATTTCCGCCGACTTCGACGGGAATCACCAAGGATTTTTGCTGAATTTGCCTTAGGCAAAATTCCCGTTTGCTAGACCGAACAAAGTTCTCTGTGAGCCTTTTTGAACGGGACCAGGGCTTCTCCTTGTGGGCCCCACAACAGTCATTTAGGGTTGGCTTACAGTATATATACTCGCGTATTTGAACATACCATAAATCGAAGAACAGAAATTAAAACTGAGACCGAGCGTGCTTTAGCCGATCGCGGAACTTCACCGATCGCCGTCGGCGCTCGCAAGCTAGTCGCCGCCACTGATCTTAGAGCGTATTTGATCTTCCGACGATAGTACCGAGGCAAGCCTAGCGTCTCACGCTTGTCTCTCGAGATCTCTTGTCTCTCGATTTGTTGAACGAGGATAGTTATTCATTCCGAATCGATTGAGACGACTGATCCGATTCAAATCATTGGTAGACCTTGCTTGCTTCGTCAAAAAGTTTGGATCTATAAAGCATCGCCGCTGCATTCACTTGCCGCCATCGATCTTGTCAAGATCCTCTCCAAGAGAGTACTCTGGTCATGGACTCTTTGTCTCTTTCAAGAAAGCAATAATGAATGAAGAGCGACATCGGATTCTCCACAAGTTTGTTTGTATTTCTTGTACATTCAATTTTTGTTTTGTTGTAAAGGAATTGTTATTCCAAGTTGTAAGGGTTGGGTGCAACCCGTCGTGGAGGAGTAGTGACTCCTTTGGTTGGAAGGGTTCCTTCCATAGTGTGAGGATTAGATTTCAATCATGTTGGTGAAGTGACCGAGTCGTCCCTTGGTGGGAGATAGGTCGAAGGGGGAGAGTGGACGTACCCAAATCGGGGAACCACTATAATTGCTTGTGTGCTTTTCTGTGCTGTGTTTGTTCATTTGTGCAGGTATTTTAAATTCCGTAAAAGACTGCACAACACCTATTCCCCACCCAAGGTGGATTTAGTTGACACTAGATACTTTCAACAAACCTAATAACTTAGGATGTTATTGGGAGAGTAACGGTCTTCCGCCGATCTCCGTTTTAGTTACTATCCTTGGGTGTTTGCACTCTACCACTTGTTATAAAGAAGTGACTTATTGGACACCAATCTGGGTTTATCTTTCCAATATAGTCTCCAACTCAACTGACAACCTTATCCCCTGTGGGTCCTATTGTTATATGATACTTATACTAAGCGCACCCATGACCTAGTGTTGACCTGTATGACGTGTCTTCCTAACTTTTTGGCTAACTGCCCCTAATTATTTATCATGGTTTGCTAAGATGTATGATGTTGACCATCCTTGGTTTCAGTATTTTTTTCTAAGGAGTTAAGGACCTAAATTAATTCTTTTAGTTGAGTGACCTGGGTCGCCTTGCACATGAGTTATTATATATAATGGTCCAGCCTACCTAAGAAATTTATCAGATGTTCCATGAGGTCAAAGTTGACTTCTTACAAAGTTTTAAAATTTTCCCATGCGAAATTCTATTTAATTTAAATTTAATATTAAATCAAAAATTGACTACTTTCCAAACGAAGTACAGTGTTTATAGAATCAAAAATTCTAGGAAAATTACTGAGGATCCATGTTGATATAATACAGCTAAATAGAGAATTTAAAAATCCAAAGCAGTGATTTGACCTAACTTATATCCAAATGAACAATATTACCAAAATGCCATTATTATGGTTTTCAGCAAATAGAGACATCTAAAAATTCTCAAATAATTTAACAGGGATTTAATACAGAAATAAGCTACTATAAATTTTTACATAATACTTAAACAATAATTTTCCTTATTTTTAATTAATTTCCATAATTGGCAAAATGGTAAATTCTACATAAAATTCTAGTTAACCACACCTAACAGTCCCCTAAATTTTTCTTGAGGTGATCTTTGTCCTATTAAAGCTTGTGATAAAATTTCAGAATATATTAGATTCATATTCCCTAGATCCAAATTTATTTCCAATCTAGTCTTATTTTCTAATAATTCCAATAAATGGGATTTTTTATTCCAAAAATCCCAAACATTCCATGGGAGGTATATTCCATCCCTATAAGCCACTGTCCAAAGTTTCATGGACATGCAATGGTCCAAATGGGCTAAATCCCCATTTTTCCTATTTTTTCTATAGGCACCTCAAATTTGAACATACCTATATCATGCATGTGGGATTTACCAAACATGCATAGGTTAAAATTACCCGAAATTTCTACCATAATTTTATATTGACCTAATAGACATGCCACCAATATTTGGGCGCATTTGGAGTCATATATCTCTAAAAATACACTTAATTTAATTATTAGTATTTCACCAAATACTATAGCAAAAGTCTTACCAGAAATTCCCATTTTTGGTCAGAACCTATATTTACCCTTAACACAAGCCTGACTAAAATCTTAGGTCAGGAGGATTTACGGTTTGGCTTGGGCATTTATTTTAAGATCTGCCCTAGCCTAGGACCAGTCATTGTAGAATAGTCATACAGGGAGTTCTACTATACCAAATCCTAAGTTTAGGGTGTCATTTTAAAGGTAAAGTCAAGACCTACATTTTTCATGTTGATAGCTACCTCTTATTGTGCATCTAACATGCTTAAAATCAGCATGCAAGAACACTATAAATGTTTGACATTAATAGTCCCCATTAGCCAACGACCATGATTCAATCTTCCTTGACGATTTGTATTGCTTATTCCAGACAGTTTATCTGTCGCCAATGCTGGCTATTATTGCCACCACCTCCGTTGAGGTGGTGGCTAGCGTTTCCCGGTGGTGAGGCTGTCGTAGACGGCTCCTCCAGCGATATCGAGCAAGAAAAAAAGCTCGGCATTTTAGCTCATGGCTCACATGGGCTCGGGCTAGATTGAGCCCGATGACTCGCCTAATTGATCTAGAAAGCTAGCACGGGGTGAGGTGAGGAGAAATGAACCTGCAACCGGGCTTGGCGGCGATTGTTGTGGCGATGAGCCATGGCTGATGCTTGCTCCACTGATCTAGCCCGATTCTCCGTTTCTCCAGCAAAAGCTTTGCTCCAGTAGTCGAACTCCACTAGTTTCAACCTCCTGAAGCTAATGGTGGGCTTAGATTTGGCTGGGAGTGGCTGGGTGAGTAGTTTTGATTAAGGGGGTTGTCAGCCATGAGCATTGTAAGCTCCTCCTGGCTGCCAAGTGGCCACCACCCCTTAATTCCTACTAAAAACAACCTTGGAATCTTAGCCAAGAGCTTGGGCAGAGGGAAGGAGGGTCACATGGCCTCCATCCCCTCTTTCCCTCTCTTATCTCTCCTCATTTTCTCCAAAATCTCTAAGTTACACCCCATGAATGTATTCTCTCTCCTATTTTAGAGGGTTAGGGCTATCATTGACCTCTTGTGCTGGTCATGGGCCTTGAGTCATGGGCTTAGTCCATTAGGAATTGGCTTGACTCTTATTATTTCCTCTCTTTAAGTCTTAAGTTGACTTGTTGACTTTCTAGGTTGACTTGGTCAACATGATGAGTGGGCTGGCCCCACTTGATGGTCATGGACCCAATGGTGCCACCCAACTTGGGTTGGGTCATGGTGGTGCCCTACTTGGACTAATTGGACCTTTAGGTGTGGGTTTGACCAAATTAGGGTTATGGTTGACTTGGGTCAACTTAGGTCAAAAGGTGACCCAATGACATGGCTTATTGCTCACTTAGATTGTTATTAGGGTTAGGGGTATAGTGGTGGGGCCAATACATAGCTAAGACCCCAATTTGGGCTAGTTTGATTTAGGTTAACTTGGGCCCTATAGTGGGCCCCATATGACTACACCCTAACTCCATGGTTCAAACCTAGACTAAACCCATGCCCCTACCACATGTCTTAACCCCATCTAAGTAAAGGGGTCTAATAGGAAATGGGATGTTACAAATCCACTTAAACAAAAAAAAATAATTTCGTCCACGAAATTTAAATTCGGGTCTACGGGGTTTCTACACACAAGAATTTAAGAATTTTAAAGAAAATTTAAGTATTACTTGAGGTGCAAAGCTCCCTGTGCCGCTCAAGAATCATATCCCTCAGATCCCCAGTGTGATCCTCCCGTCCATGGTTGGACCACAACACCTTCACCAGGGGGACCTTCTTCTTCCGCAGCACTCGGACCGCAGTATCATTGATCCGGAGTGGCTCTAAACGAACTGAACTGTCAGGTACTATCGGGCCTGCTGTAGTGGTAATATGCTGCTCTGGCCGAAGGTGAGCTCTCTGTAGTGAGGAGACGTGAAAGACATCGTGGAAGGTCCCTAACTCTTGCGGCAGCTCCAGCCTGTAAGCCAAGGGGCCGATCCGCTCCAGGATCAAATATGGCCCTATATAATGAGGGCTGAGCTTCTTGTGCCTCCGCACCCTAGAAACACCATGCACCGGACATATCTTCAAGATAACTCTGTCGCCCACTAGGAATTCCACCTTCCGATGTCGCGCATCGTAGTACTTTGCTTGCCAACTTTGATCCTCCAGCATCCGGTCCCTGATCAATCATATCTGAGCATCCGTATCCTCTAAATATTCCGATCCAAGTGCCTTGGGGTCCTCTAAACCGTAGATAGTGGGGTCCGACACTTTCTCCCATATAGAGCCTCATAAGGTGAAATCTCAATGCTCGCCTGGTGACTGTTGTTGTAGGAGAACTCAATTAGTGGCAATAGTCTCTCCCAGGGCTTCCCCGTATCCAGTATACACAAACATAGCAGATCCTCCATAGTCATGTTGGTCCGCTCTGTCTAGACGTCGGGCTATGGATGGAAAGTGGTTCTAAAAGCAAGCTGAGAACCCAAGTACGCCTGCATAGCTCTCCATTCCCTAGAAGTGAACCGACGGTCACGATCCGATACAATAATCCTGGGGACGCCGTGGTACTTGATGAACTGCTCTACGAACAACCTCACCAAAGCAGCAACTGAGATGTCCTTTATGATCGGTATAAACCAGGCCACCATTGTCAGTCTATTGACAATGAACTAAATAGAATCGTGCCCAGAGTGGGAGCGAGGCAATCCGTGTACAAAATCCATAGTGATATCCTCAAACTTCCACTCTGGCACCGGCAATGACTGTAATAGTCCCCCATGGCTCTTGTACTCTGCTTTTACCCGCTGGCATGTCTCGCAGTGTGTCACATAATAGATGATCTCCCTCTTCATCCCTGGCCAATATAAGTTCCTCCGCAGATCCGTCGTCATCTTGGTGATATCGGGGTGCACTGAGTACTGAGAATAGTGTGCCTCCCTGAGTATATCCTCCCGAATACCACCTCCTGCGGGTATATAAACACGACCACGAAAATGAATGAGGTCATCATGCAATGAATAATCCTCTGACTTTCCCCCTTTCAGGGCCCTGAATACCAGCTCTAAAGCTGCATCTAGCCTATGATGTGTCCTGATGCGGTCTTGTATATCGCACTCAATGGTCAAGGAACTCAATTACTCATGATATTTCTCTTGCTCAGACTCAGAAACCATAGTAATATGCATATCCTCCAGCATCTGTATCAGCTCTATAGACATCACCCGAGGCTCCGGTCTAGTAGCGTCGGCTCTCCTGCTCAAGGCATCTTCCACTGTGTTCGCCTTCCCCAAGTGATAATGCATCTATTAGTCATAGTCGCATAGGAACTCGAGCTATCTCCTCTGATGAAGGTTCAGATCCTTTTGCGTATCGATATACTTGAGGTTCTTGTGATCTGAGAAGATGTCATAATGAACCCCATATAGGTAATGCCTTCAGATCTTCAATGCAAATACCACCGCCTCAAGATCTAAATCATGTACTGGATAGTTCTACTCGTGCTTCTTCAACTGCCTCGAAGCATAAGCGATGGAATGTCCGTGTTGAATCAAGATAGCACCCATCCCTTGATATGAGGCATCAGTATAAATATGAAATCCTTCCTTACCAGATGGAAGTGCAAGGATAGGGGAAGAGGTGAGCCTGTCCTTTAGCTCCTTAAATGTTGTCTTGTACTTCTCCGTCCAAGTACAAGCTGCCTCCATCTTCGTCAAGGACGTGACAGGGAGTGCTATCCTCGAGAACCCGTCCACGAACTTGCGGTAATATCCTGCGAGTCCCAGAAAAAAACATATATCCGAATCTAACTTTGGTTGTGGCCAATCTCTAACAGCCTGCACCTTGGCCGGGTTCGCGGTCAACCCGGCTCCACTAATAGTATGCCCCAAGAATGCCACTTCCTGCAGCCGGAACTGGTACTTGGAGAACTTGGCATACATCTGGTCCTATCTCAACATCCTCAAAACCAATGTTAAATACTGAGTGTGGCCCTCGTGTATCTAAGAGTAGATCACAACGTCATCGATGAAGACTATGAGAAACCTGTCTAGGTAGGGTTCGAAGATACGGCTCATCAGACATATGAACACGGAAGGCGCATTCGTGAGTCTGAAGGGAATCACCATAAATTCATACAATCCATAGCGGGAACTGAAGGCCGTCTTCGGAATATCCTCCTCTTGGATCCGCAGCTGGTAGTATCCGGATCTCAAATCCAACTTGGAGAACCAGAAGGCTCCCTAAAGTTGATAAAAAAAGCTCATCGATCCGGGGCAGTGGATATGTGTTCCGGACCATCAACGGGTTCAACTCCCGGTAGTCGATGTAGAGCCGCAACGAACCATCCTTCTTCTTGACGAATAACGTCGGTGCTCCCCACGGTGATGAGCTCAGCCGAACAAATCCTAACTCCACGAGCTCCTATAGCTACATCTTGAACTCTGCTAGCTCCTTTGGGGCCATCCTGTACGGTGCCCGAGATATCGGCCTCGCTCCTGGCACCAACTAAATGTGGAAGTCTATATCCCTGGCTGGTGGCAACCCAGGAAATTTCTCCGAAAAAACGTCGGAGAAATCCCGAACCACTGGAATGTCAACCATAGGAGTTTCTTCTCCCACCATCTCAAAGCATATAATATAAACCTCCTCTCCCTGCTTGTGGGCCTTGACAGCCTGTACATATGATAATAAAAGATTGGATACAGGTCTAATACCTTCGACGATGACGTAGGAGTCCCCGTGTCTCAATGTGATCCTCTTCGACAGGCAGTCGATTTGGGCATAGTTCCAATGCAACCACATCATGCCCAGGATCAGGTCGAAGTACGGCATTTTCAGGATCATTGTTGGTGCTTCAAATTCCTTCCCACCAATTTCTGCCTCCATGTTTCACTTGGCAGATGACAATAGCTCTGATCCGTCAGGTAGCCGCACCCTCATCGTCAAGCATATGAATCATTCCATTCCATCTAGTCCTTCCACAAAGTCTTCTGATACAAATGAGTGCGAGGCACCCGTATCGAACAGTGTATGAGCGGGCTTGTCGCTGATAAATACTATGCTTGAGGTTGGTTTGAGTTTATAATTTGGTTATGTATTCTACAATGTCAAGTCCTATATATTGAATAAAATCTTAAACTCATAATATAATTTAAGTACCTGTGTTGACCTCCTCAGGATTCCTTGGCTTGGCGAGGTCTAATGTGTACATCTTCTCTTTCCCTCTTCCTCGACCATAATGTCTTCGGCCTCAACCTCGGCCTCAACCCTACTATGTTGGAGGGGCCACTGGAGGTGGAGGAGGAGGAGGAGGGAGTAGATGAAACTTATGCGGGCACTCAGATCCATAGTGCCCCGGCTGGTGGCACCCATAACAAACTACATGCCGCTAGCCACAGTCATCTTGCCTCATTAGGCCATGCACCTGTAGAGGCGGGGAAGCTAAAACTGTAGGAGGCTTCTGCTCCTGCCGGAAGTTGGGACGATGAAGTCCCCCACCCCTCTTGTAACCAATCAACCTGCCTCTCTTGGAGCCCCTATTTCTCTCCCTAGATGATAACCCATCTAGCGACCTCTTTCCTTGGTTCTGCACCATTAGCTGGTCTGCCTCCAGCTTCTTGGCCATATCTATGATCTGTGTCGACGTGCCATGAGAGATGAATAGTAGAGCCTATCTGGTGGTGTCCTTAAGCCCTCGATATAACTCCTTGGCTTACCTTCTATCATCCATGTCATAAATCCCTGCAAACCTGCCTAGATGGGAAAACTCTCTCTGATATTCGATCACCAACCTGGTCCCCTGTTTGAGGTTCAAGAACCTCTCTTCTAGCTCATCCCTGTCTGTGGTAGACATAATATGATCCAAGAATGCCTCGCTGAACTCTTCCTATTAGATATCTAACACCTCCCTATCAGTATATGTGGAGTCTAGGATGGACTTCCACCACCTCTTCGCGTGGAAATCCAATGTAAAAGATGCCAAAGGTACTGCTTGTCTCACAGGGAAGCTGATGTGTAACACCCCTCTCCGTCACATGACATATAATAGTAGGTCTGGACGGGGCCCGACGCCATATACCACAAACATACCGAAGGGTTACTAAATGAAACCATCCTTCCAATAACACACGTCCTACACAGAGCACATTCTAGCAGAAGCATTTTAAATGTTGCAAAGAAAAGAATCCAAGCCACAGCTTGAATGTCCACTAAAAACCTAAAGTAGGAATGAGCATACAAATACACAAAGTACTTGGCCTTATGGCGTTACAAGAGTTTACTTTAAACAATAAGTGTCTTCCAAACATCGGCACACAGGCCGGTCACACATGAGTATAAAAGTAAACGTTTGCATTGGCCTTCGAGCACCGACTCAGCAATATGGGCTTCAGCCCGCTATTTGACACCAGGCTCTGCTGCACCTGTAACCAACATTCCACTACAGCGGTGGCAAACAAAAGCAACATTCAGCTAAAGCTGACCAAATTATAATGACCCCACCCCTTAATCGGGGAAGCGGTGCTCCTTCCCTGCATATTATTAAGATAACCAAACAAGATAGTGAAATAACACTACACCACAGCCGTAAGTGAAAGTGAGTGTAAGATCAACCCTTCACTCTAGAGGGGGGTGAATTGAGTGTTTTAAAATAATTTTGCAAATATAAAAATTACTTTAGCAGTGGAAGACTTAATTTACTTAGTGTAGAGTGCTTAACAGTAATCAGAATAAAACAAATACAGAGAGCAAATCCACAGCACACAACAAACAAAATAACAAGCAACCATAAGACAAAAGGAACTATAGTGGTTTCCCAAAACCTAGGTACATCCACTCTTCTACCACCCTTGGTAGGAATCCACTGCAGGATGAGTTGATCAGGTGTCCTGGGCACCAATGAGCTTTTGATCAGGTGCTCAAAAACCAAAATAAATTTTTTGATCTGGTGTCTTGCCACCACTGATTTTTGATCAGGTCTCAGAAACCAAAACAAAACTTTTGAAGGGAGTTTAAAGAACCCTTTTACAGGAAAGAAAAAGAAAAAGATTAGGTTGTCTTCTCTGTCAACAATCAGAGAGAAGCACAAGTAGATGTTAATGTTGTCAAAGCTCCCCCTAAGATTAGCAAGAGTTCAGGAATAGAAACTTTGCAAAGGGGATAGGTCTTCAATGAAAAGAATGCTCCAGCAAAAGATGATTCAAGCAAGAAATGAAATGTGTGTTGTCTGGAGTATGAATGATGAAGACTTGAGAAAACTTTTAATCAGAGAGAATCAGAAAAGATAGAAGCTTATTCTCTATTCTGTGTTATTGATCTTCTCTTTTCTTCTTCTATGTATCATAATATGAAATCCAGTCTTCAAATCTTTTAGATAGCCGTTAGCAAAAACATAAAAGCGTTCCTTAAATGTCAACTGTCTCTGGAGGAAAGACCTAAATAACATTCCTTCTTTGTTTTCTTGAAACTTGCCCCAGATTTAATATAACGGCTAAAAATCTTCTTCAATAACTTCTCTGACTTGAAGACATTAGAAATCTTTAACAAACTGACAGAATTCCAGAAATCGTTGATCCAAAAAGATAATCGTCGATCTGAGCTCGACTATCGTCCAACTGAGCTCAGAGATATTGGTACTAGTCTTACACAGAAAGCGTGAATCTGAGCTCAGCGATCATTGAACTGAGTTTGACGCCTCTTCGACCTGAGCTCGGAGATAGTCGAACTGGGTTCGATGCTTCATCGATCTGAGCTCGACGACAAGTTGAACTCTATATCTGGGCTTCTCATCTGAAATAGGAGGACTAGGGGAAAGCTTCAAACCTAAGTCCTAAGCCTTAGACCTTAACTAGTTGACCTTTACTCTATACAAC
Source organism: Platanthera zijinensis (assembly GCA_039513925.1). Lineage (NCBI taxonomy): Eukaryota > Viridiplantae > Streptophyta > Magnoliopsida > Asparagales > Orchidaceae > Platanthera > Platanthera zijinensis. The sequence goes on along the minus strand of CM077081.1, from coordinate 160,088,140 downwards.
AAGGTCAATGCAATAATCCTATAGACATAGTGATCCTGACCCAAATTTGTAATAGGGTGTTCCAACAATCTCCCCCTATTTCGGTTAGGATTACTATTTACATAAATTATAGGAAATAAAAACAACAAAAACAGAAATACATAAAACATTGCAGAACCACAAATATATAAATATATCACAGCAGCAGTTCAACAGAGATGAGATTGTTAAGCTTACATTAACTTTCCTTGTCAATACCTTTCTGAAACAGAATTTCCCTGTTAGGATTTTTAGAGTCTTTCTTTGATCTCATATCATCAGCAACACCAAAAGACTTCTGGATTCTACCTCTAGGGACCACAGCTTCAGGATGTAGCTGCATATACTTCCCAGTATTGAAAAATTTCTTGGAGCTGTACCTTTCAAGTTCTTGTCTTCTTTGATCTGTCAGAGTAGAAATGTTAGAAGTATCTTTGCCTTTTTCTCTGGCTCTCTTGATTTAATCTAATATAACCATCTCTTTTAGTCTTACTATCCAGGAGACTGGGTTATTCTCTGGATCTTCAAATGGAACTGATGGCTCATACTTTTTGATGGTGTTAGTGGGAGGAGATTTTTGATGAAAACCTTCTTTGAGCTTATAAGAAAAAGAACCAGAAGTGGAATCACTTGGGCTTTGTACTTTCCTTTGATAAGGTTGATGCCTGGACTGTCCTCTGGAATAAACCTGATGACCTCTTTGAGTGCCTCTATACTGACTGCCTCTTGACTGTTTACCTCTTTGCTGATATCCTCTAGATTGAGATCTTCCTTAAAATTGGGATTGAGAGGATCTTTGAGAGGAGATATTGGAGGAATGAGGAGCTGAGTCTCCACCAGATCTTATACCTAGAGAAGGAGAAGGAGGAGGATTATAGTGAGAGGTTCCTTTATCATATTTCCTTTTCTTCCTCATGGCCTTTAACTGATTTTTTGAATATTGCATCCAATGCTCAGTTATAGGGCAGTTGTGCAGAATATGATATGGAATATCATGATCAGAAGTAGTTTTTTCAATTGGAACTCTTTTCATAGCTTTACTTCTAGCTTTCCTCTTCTTTGCAATAGTTACAGAAGAGTCATCAGAGTCTGTTCTAAAATCATCATCATCAGAGCTCTGAGGCTCATCAAATAAAGCATCTATTTGCCTTAACACTTCTTCTTTAGAAATGGAGATAGGAACAGAAGCTGAAGAAGGAGGTGCATTAGTAGAAATAACAGGAGCAGCAGCTGAAACATCAGGAGCATCAACTGAAGTAGTAGGCTCAGAAACTGAACAAACTGGCTCTATCACAGCCTCTGAGAAAACAACAGCAGGAGCATCAACAGCATGAATTAAAGGAGCACTTTCCACAGTGTTAACAGAATTGATATACATCTGTAGCAGATTGGGATCACAGCAGGAGAAGGGAACTATAGCCTTTGTTAAATCTTAAGCAGGGAGAGGTGTTGAAAGATAACTTCTATAGATTGATTCAAATAATGATAATAATGAATGGATGTCTACTGCAGGACTGATGGTTGGAGCTAGAACTGGAGCTGGAACTGTAACTTTCTTTGAAGCTGGAACTTCTGATACTTGCATTTCTAAAATCTCTGAGGGCAGCACTTCTTCATATGGCATCTCCCCCTGTATAGAGTCAGTGAGAATTGAACCTATGCCCCCAGAAGAAGGGATGGCCTGAAGGGAGAAGGAGGAAGAGATCCTAGCCGATAACTCATGTAAGGTATTAACTAAAGGAGCCAAGGTGGCATCCAAAAAAAGAGTTAGCCTTGGGGCCAATAACTCATATAGCTTGTCTGCTAGGGGAATAAGATCTACTTGCTCAAGAATAACTTGAGTAGAGGTAGAGGAAGGAGCTAGAGAGAAGGATGGAGTTGATGCAGATTGAAGTGGTATGGATGGTTGATATATTGGAATGGATGTAATGGATGGAACTGGGATAGTGACTGATGGTAGTAATAAGGAGATGGAAGGGGGAAAGGATGGTTGAGATATGATATCATGTAGGATTTGTTGTAAGGATGTTGAAGTGGATAGAATGGCTTGAGGTGAAGATGGAGAAACATACATGAAGGAATCATCTAGAAGGTTGAATGATGGATGATGGGGGGATGATTCTAAATCGATGGATGGGAAGTAATGTAGTGGATGGAAATCTTCTTGATGGGTGGTTGGAGAAGATGGAGAAGCTATTTAAGGTGAAGGTATGGATGATGTAACTGGATATGGAGAAGGAGGAGAGGATATGGAAGGGGATGGCAAAACTTCTACTAGGGCAGTGGACTGAGGAGGAGTGACTGTTTCTTGTGCCTGAAGAAGCTTTAGCTGCAGGAGCCCTGCTAGGTTTTATAATATGTCTCTCCCACTTTCCAAATAGGGCAGAAAAAAGTCTCTTTGATGCATTGATATGCATCCCATTGGACACCAACAACTGTGGGCACCTATTCTGCAGGAATAGGCCGAAAATCCTTCCAAAGTTTACAAAGTTCTTGTTTATCTTTTTCTTAAGCAAATCAAAGAAAACTGCTCCCCAATCCAGGTGCTTCTTATCCACTATTGTAGCCATTAAACAAAATTGATAACTGGAAATTGTATCATGGGCTGAATGCTTGGCCAAAATGACTTTTCCTACAACATGTGCTAGAAATCTATATTCCATGGATATATTCTTCTTCAGCAGTTTATTAGGGTTCTCAGAATTATGACCCATTCTATCTAACATTGTAGAAAATTCTTCTCCTGATAGTTCTATGCTATCATTACCAGTACTTAATCAAAACCTCTGTAAGAATGCCAGGGGTTAGGGATACCTGTGTCCCTGATATGGTTCCAACAACTGTATTTTGATCCAGATTATGGGCAGTATAGACCCATTCTTTAATCTCATTTGCTACTAACTTGATTCTAGTAGACATAATATGAACAAGTTGCTGTTCCTTGAAGAGTTCCAAAATATCCTTAAACATCTGATCAGTCCCCTCGAAAGATTCCATGTTAATATCAAAGCCGGTATCGAACTTCATTATGGCTAGAACGGCGACTGAGACCGACATATTTCCTACAGAAATAAATAAGATCAAGTGTAGAAGAGTTTTGAGGGAAAGAAAATTCTTGCAGAAGGTATGAAAGCGCAAATGAGAACGACGCCTGAAAAATGATTTTATATTAGGGTTCAAGGTAGAAAAGGAAAGATCGTTGAACTCAGTTCGATGATCTATAACTCTAGGGGAAACTGAAGGGTCTCAGCATCGTCGATCTCCGTTCGACGATATTTGAGATCGCTGACCAAGAAGGAAACGTCGAGCTCCGTTCGACGACCTTCATGAAAAACGTCGAGCGCAGTTCCGATTTTAGAGAAAACCTACATACACTAGGAAACTCAAATTTTTAACCTTGTCTTTGTTAAATTTTAGGTTTTAAGATCTTGGAAATTAATTAAGACTGCCTCCATCTAACATTCCTAACATATTAAGGAAGAAAGCGTGTTTCTTTTCATCCAAGGGTTTGCTAAAAAAATCTCCCCTTTGTAAATAAGTTGGGATGTATTCTAGTTCAATTTTACTTTGCTCTACATTATCCCTTAAGAAGTGATGCCTAATCTCTATGTGTTTGGTCCTACTATGGAGGACTGGATTTTGAGCTATGGAAATAGCACTTGTATTATCACAAAATATTTTGGACTTCCTTAAGTTGTAGCCATAGTCCAGGAGCTGATTTTGAATCCATAATATCTGTGAGAAACAACAACCTGCTGCCATATATTAAGCTTTAATAGTTGATGTGGACACAGATGTTTGTTTCTTACAAAACTAGGAGACAAGTCTGTCACCAAGAAACTGACAAGTTCCACTGGTGCTTTTCCTGTCTACTCTACATCCAGCATAATCAGCATCAGAAAATCAAGTTAAATCAAATCCTGAATCAGCTGGATACCAGAGACCTAGATTTGGAAAACTTTTCACATACCTAAGAATCCTCTTAACTAATGTGAGGTCTGACTATCTAGGGCTGACTTGGAATCTAGCACATATGCATGTAGCAAACATTATATCAGGTCTACTAGCTGTAAGATACAATAAGGAGCCAATCATTGCTCTATATGTGGTCTGATCAACTAGTTTCCCATGTTCATCATCATCTAATACAACATTAGTAGTCTTGGAACACCCTATTACTTATTTGGGTAAGGATCACTATGTCCTTAGGAATATGTCTTGACCTTATTGTATAGTTTTAAAGGTCAAATAGAATAGGTCTAAGGCTTAGAACTTAGGTTTGAAAGCTGCCCCCAAGACCTTCTAGTTCAGATTACAAGTGCAGAAGACCAAGGGAATTATCGTCGAGCTCAGATCGACGAGGCGTCGAACTCAATTCGACTATCTCTGAGCTCAGTTCAATGAGTCGTCGAACTCAGTTCGACGATCTCCGAGCTCAGATGTACGTTTATGTCTCTAGCCAAAATCCAGATCTCTGAGCTTAGATCGACGATAGTTGAGCTCAGATTGACGATCTCTGTTTCAAGTCAAGTTCAAGTTGTTGGATCTTGTAGCCAACCTTAGAGGGGGGGGGGGTGAATAAGGTTCGACGCGTTTCTTGAAATTTAAGTTTTAATTTGTCCACAGAACCAGAGCTTAGGAAACTACTGCAGAACGTTGGGTAACCAATGTTCTGCGGTACATTATTCACTCTTTTCCTGTACAAATTAGCTTGTGCGCACACACGTGAAACTAGGCTTATCATTCACAAGTAAACATAAGAGGCAAAGATATGAAGAAAATATCTCATATGAATCATTAAGTCACACACAATGTTACACTTGTAATTAGGATTGATTTAAAACATGTTTACACATAATATATACAACTTGGATCTCCATGATGCCGGAGATCAGAGGCGGTGAATAAAACTCTTGGGTTTTCTATACCGACCCAAAACCCGGACCGGTTGGCTCTTCACTTTCTCTCCGAAAGGTCTTAGAGCCGCTCTTCACCTCCACAACCGGAAGGGTCTTAGAGCACTGCTAGATCCCCGATCTAGACGCCCCAAATCCCGGGACGATTTTCCACGGAATCCAACCCGGATTCCGACGACCTTCCCCGGTCGATTTCCCTTACCACTTACAACAATAGAAGAAGAAAAAGATACAAAAAGAGATTACAAAATATATTCGTTAAAGTTTAGGTTCTCCCTCTTGAGAAGTTCTCCGGATAGATCTACGGCCGGTGCTTGTGATCTTCGATGGAAAGCACCCGGTCGCTAGACGTAGACGATGCGAAGCCTTGATCGCCGGAGTTCTTCGATCTCGAACGGGAGGAAGAAGCCTTGCTTTTTCTTAGACGAAGATGAGTAGAACGGTCGTAGGAAGACGGCCGAACTTGGTATTCCTGGAGCACTTCGTCAATAATCTCTGGAGGCTTAGGTCTTGAGGAAACGGCGCTGCTTTTTATACGTATTGGAGAAAATAGACTACCGCCTGCGATAACTCTATCGCCGGGCGGTAAGTTCGCGCGTAACGCCTGCCAGCTGTCTCCACACGTCTCCCGAAACGGCAACTATAACTGCTCATTAAGGAAACTGCCGTTTCAAGAGAGCTATCGCCGGGCGGTAATGGTTACCGCGCCCAGTCAGAGCGATAGCGCCATTTCGCCAAATAATTCTACCGCCTGCGATAAGACTATCGCCTGAGCGGTAGGTACCATCGTCGACGATCGTCCCCTTGATGCACGTCGACCGGATACCGCCGACGGTAGCGTCCTGTCGCCGGGCGGTAGCTTTTGATTGTCGACGATCCTTCCTTAGATGATAATTGGGCCGTCGACCATCGAACCGATATGCGTCGATCGAGATGGTTACCGCGCTGCGATAAGGTTATCGCCGGGCGGTAGTAACCTTTTGAAGCTCTTCTCCTTTCCTTTCACCTGTCAGCCTGCACACTCTATCACACAACTAATCTCATCAAATACAAGCAGGGAGTTGATATTCTCAAACCTAAGGAGTGTGAAACCATGTTCCAACAAACTCCCCCTTTTGATAATATCAATCCCGTTCATGATAAACCAAAATCTAGTAGATAGAGTGCCAGAATAGATGTATGTAGCAACGTAGAACAGTATAAAGTAGAGGATCAGAGTAAAATGAACATAGAACAGTATAAAGTAGAGTATCAGAGTAAAATGATATTGAACAAATAAGCAATACACACCTATATCAATCCCGTTCAATCCTGTTCTATCCTACTACATACTCCCCCTATCGGTGGGACGCTCCCCCTATCTATGAGCACACACACACCTCAATACGCTCCCCCTATCATGAACACTACCTCCAATACCTTCTCCCCTTTGATAATATCAAAAGAATGGGCGAGGCCAACCGACCAAGGAGGATGAAAATTGTAGGCGAGAGATAACGTAATATAGACCCACAAAGCACTTGAAATCAGAGAATTGTAAAACAGGGTCAAAATCAGGAGCAAACGCTAATCAGAGTGAAGAAATTGGACTATATGCACGAGACATAGCACACATCAAGTATGACATGAATGTTTGCAAGGTTTAGATAAATAGAGAGAAAAATAGGCAAACACAAATATCGTCATGAGAGAAAAAATGTGCCAGTACGTATTGTGCGAAAAGCATCGAATGTAGTTGAGGTCCAATTCTTATGCGCGGAAGATTTAAATAAGATAATGACATGTGCACGTGTAGCATCAAGAGACAAAACATTCAATAGAGATATCATGCAGACATGTTTTATATCAAGCAAACTAACGATGCTAACACCAAAGAGATATAGTGAAAAATCACGTCACATGACATAGTGCGGCATAAAGAAATTAAATCAAGGGCACAAATCATAAAGTGTAGTCCATGCACAAGATCGAAACGACTTTGTAATCCAAGGTGCTCACCCTCACAACGCTTATGAAGACTTATCAGGAGGGATGAGTAGTGCTTGGGGGGTCTGTAAGCGGGATTTGATGGCCATCATTTTATTTTGAGTTAGGCCATCAATTTTATACATAATCAAAGCAGAACAAGACCCCAAGTCAATCGAAATCTACCCACATAGGTAGATCCACTTTAACTTGTTTACATTGGACATATGCGTTTCTAGTTTTGGCCCAAAAATTTAATTAGCATAGACACGCGCAATTTGATTTCATGACATTGATTGTTCAAGATATATCAGATATGTTAAATTTAGTGTCACGATTTATAGCATGTCAGCTTATTATCTCAGGTTGAGTGCATGATCAAGTGGTGTGTGAGTGGTGTAGTCATTATCGTAAATAAATCCTCACACATACTTAGAGGCGTAGACAACGTACACCCACATTAATTTTCGCACTCAATAGCTAGACAAAAATTTAACTTCGCTCATCATGACCGGATACCAATGTGCCGTACAAATTGACACGAAGATTAGCAAACATTGTATATACTTGAAAATATACCACGACTCGGTCATATGAGCCCCCATGAGATAAAAAAACGCACTTTGGCCCTAAAACGACCACCACTTGTCTACTATATGGACACCCATGATTTTCGTGTGTACTTATATGCGAGTCAGAGTACTATCGCCTGCGGTAGTACTACCGCTCCGCGGTAACTCCGGAATAGATATGCTGTAGGTTATTTCAGATCCGCCCACACGCATTCTCACCTTGCATCCCTTTTGGAAAGAAGCTTCTCCAGCTCTACAGATCTCCTTTGATTCCAGGTAATGCTCTATCCTTTCTCATTTTTGCTTGATTTCTTGTTTAGGATCCATATGAGATGTCTTTGTGGAGTAGATGTGTTCTCTCATGGCATTTTTATATCCACTTCTTCACGGATCTCCTCTCACATATCCCCCTTTTTGAAAAATATTGCCATTGTTTGTAAAGGATCCGAAATGCGGAGGAGTAAAAAGAGATACTTTCACATGTTTCATTTTTAGATTTTTATTGTCGGATCTCATCTCCTCTTTCAAGATCTATGAAGTTCATATATAGATCTATGAAAAACATGGAGATTGGAGTGGTTTTTACAAAAAAATCGATTTTTAGCTCAAAACGGCGGAAAGAGGTGAAGTGCAGTCCGTCGAGCTACCGCCGGCGATAGCTAATTATCGCCTGTGATAGCTCCCAGATTTCACTAAATTTTTGTGAATTTTCAGTTTTGGATCCCAGTTCCTGATTTGAGTTTTTGAATGTTGTTTCATGCAGGAAATGGCCTCCTCGAGCGCACACTCTGGACGTCGAAGTGTTTCAAAACGAAACCGTGGAGAGACTACGCACCCCGCTATAGACAACGCCACTGTGAGCATTCCTATGCTCATAGAAATTGATGATCGGTATACTCATATCTATGAGTATCTCGAAGAATCGGGCGTGTTGGCGGTGATATCAGATGGGTGTTCCTTTTCCTCCGCTCTCGTTCGAGAGTTCTACAACAACTTGAGGGATCCATCTCTGATGCGTCTGGGAGGAGGAGTTCAGTCTTGCATCGGGGATGAGATAGTTACTATCACCCATGCCGACCTGGAGACGAAGTATGTGTGGCCATCCAACCTTCCATACTTGGATGTTGTTGAATCCTTCAGGACAGCACGGGATTGGAGAGTGATGAACGAGGTTCTCCATGGAGCGGAGGGGCGTCCTGACTTTTTCACTTCGGTGGACACACTCACACCAGTTGCTCGGATAATTCAGGATATCCTCCGCCATTCGCTGATGTTCAAGGCAGGAGATACTCGAAAGGTCACGGCTCAGCTATCCATGGTGACCTATCACATTATAGCGCAGAAGCCATTCAGCATTTCAGATCTCATCCTGTCTATCATGAGGTATACTTTTCGCCTCAAGTCCCCCGATCGTCAGCGGGTAAATACACTCCCTTTGGGAGGAGTCATCCAGACCATCCTGAAGATCAAGTACCCGACCATCGACTGGACCTCCTATCCCATTGACATCGTTCCTCATGTCTATCATGTAGGAGAGATACCGGCTGCTTCACGGGTGCGACCACAGGTGCCACCTCCGGAGCCATCGGTACCCCGGTCGGGATCTCTTCGCGAGGCAAGTCGTGGAATTCATAGCCTCATGGAGGAGCAGGGAAAGGAGATCAAAGGCATGAAGAAGATGCTTAAGAAGATCATGAGGAAGCTCAGCATTTCTTCAACATCCTCTGATGAACAGGCGTGATCCCATTTTTCTTTATACCTTTTCGAGTTTTTAGATTTATGAACAATTAAAAATTGATGTAATAATACAGGTACCGGCCCGAACATTTTTCTTGAATGTTTTTGGTTTCATTTTATGTGGGCGATTTAATCTCTATTTTATTATCACTTGATTATGCGTGAAAAGTGGATTTTGATCAGTATTAATTTGCTCCAAAGCTCTTTAAGTCCCGCACAACTAAAACAGACGTACGATGTGAAGTAGGAGATAGTCATGACGTGATCAAGTGTGTCATTCTACTTCACTAACGGGACATACTTAGGAGTTGAGAGGTTTGGGTATCCAGAAGGAGCCGAGAATGACTTTCCTTTTGGGAACCCAACGATGTTGTGATACAGTTGAACCCGGTGAAGGAGGGTTCGCCCGGTCTATCGGACTGGGCGTGCTACGTCGCGTGACTGGTCTCCATTCATAACTTGGTTTGATGTTTTTCTTATGTTGCAGATTCTCTTTTGGATGTCTAGGAGTCCTTACGTGAGAGATTGTGGTTAGGCACAATGGTCTTTGTGAATTAATCATGTTGAGATTACTTTCTGACATGAAATACTTCTTGTTACCATACTGACTCATAGCATAAAGACTTTTTGAAGGATATCTGCGTTCAATTGGTTTTGTAAATGGAGTAGTTGGTTTTCGCCAGTGGATATGATTTTCATATTTGAGGTTTTCACTCGCGTTGGCTTGAAGTTTACTACTCCCTTTGATTTTCCTAACTGACGTGAGTGAGCTTGTGTTCAACGTGCGTTTGGAATTTTCTTGATATTGCACGTTTATGTGTTGAGAATTTTTCTTTAAAATTTCCTTAAGCACGTTGATTTTCGTTTCCAAATCTTCATTTCTCTGTTTGAGATTTGTTCTCGCTTTAGTGTAGGCAGTTGTGCTATTCTTGAGTATTGCGACTATTGAGTTAATGTGGGCTTCATACTTATTTCTGTATTCTTCGAAGACCTCACTCATCTCAGTGATTTCAACTCTATAGTCCACGCACTTAGCACACTCCCCCTTTGACGCTAAGTTTTCTAGAAACAGTTTCTCATTTTGTTCTCTTAGAGAAATGCACTCTTTCTCTTCCTCCTCACGTTTCTCTTTTAACTTCTCACAATTTATACAAAGTGTAGAGTTGTCCTCTAAAGAGCATACAGGAGAACTAGACACGACAGTGGAAGATTCTACACTAACTTTTGCTTTTAAAAGGTTATTTTCCAAGCGTAGTTTTGAATTAATATTTTTCAGTTTCTTAAGTCTACGCCTATTCATATTCAGCATATTCAGTGTATAAACAGACTTGTATACACGGAGAGAGTTTGAGTTTCTTACAGCGCTCTTGGACGAGGCAAGATTTGAACACAAGGTTCCTTTATCATCTTCCCCTTGGCTCTTCTCGTCCAGTGACAGATGTTCATCTCCCCTCTTGCTTGACGTGTCTGTCTTGACTTCCTCCAAGAGTGCATCTCCATTTGACTCGTCACTTGGATCTATAAGAAACTGCTCGAAGTCATTATCTGCAGGATGAGAACTATAAGTAGACTCAAGATATTCCCATATCTCATATGCAGTGGAACACATGTGAATGCGTTTAAAAATTTCTTGACTAAGCCCACAAAACAAACTGTTCATAGCCTTGGCATTTAAATAACACTCGTGCTTATTTAGGCTATAAGGGGGCTTGGTACAAGTAATGTTCCAAACTTCTACATCCGTTAGCATAAGGAATTTTCTCATTAGAGTTCTCCATTCGTTATAGTTCACTCCTATAAAGAGAGGTGGTGCAAACACATTTTCGGTGTACAATTTTTCATCCCCACTCTTCAGTCCATGATGGAGGTTGGCCATTATTCCCGGTGGTGAAACCGTTTTGGAATAACCTCCTCTGATACCACTTGTTGGATCTTGTAGCCAACCTTAGAGGGGGGGGGGGTGAATAAGGTTCGACGCATTTCTTGAAATTTAAGTTTTAATTTGTCCACAGAACCAGAGCTTAGGAAACTACTGCAGAACGTTGGGTAACCAATGTTCTGTGGTACGTTATTCACTCTTTTCCTGTACAAATTAGCTTGTGCGCACACACGTGAAACTAGGCTTATCATTCACAAGTAAACATAAGAGGCAAAGATATGAAGAAAATATCTCATATGAATCATTAAGTCACACACAATATTACACTTGTAATTAGGATTGATTTAAAACATGTTTACACACAATACATACAACTTGGATCTCCATGACGCCGGAGATCAGAGGCGGTGAATAAAACTCTTGGGTTTTCTATACCGACCCAAAACCCGGACCGGTTGGCTCTTCACTTTCTCTCCGAAAGGTCTTAGAGCCGCTCTTCACCTCCACAACCGGAAGGGTCTTAGAGCACTGCTAGATCCCCGATCTAGACGCCCCAAATCCCGGGACGATTTTCCACGGAATCCAACACGGATTCCGAAGACCTTCCCCGGTCGATTTCCCTTACCACTTACAACAATAGAAGAAGAAAAAGATACAAAAAGAGATTACAAAATATATTCGTTAAAGTTTAGGTTCTCCCTCTTGAGAAGTTCTCCGGATAGATCTACGGCCGGTGCTTGTGATCTTCGATGGAAAGCACCCGGTCGCTATACGTAGACGATGCGAACCCTTGATCACCGGAGTTCTTCGATCTCGAACGGGAGGAAGAAGCCTTGCTTTTTCTTAGACGAAGATGAGTAGAACGGTCGTAGGAAGACGGCCGAACTTGGTATTCCTGGAGCACTTCGTCAATAATCTCTGGAGGCTTAGGTCTTGAGGAAACGGCGCTGCTTTTTATACGTCTTGGAGAAAATAGACTACCGCCTGCGATAACTCTATCGCCGGGAGGTAAGTTCGTGTGTAACGCCTGCCAGCTATCTCCACACGTCTCCCGAAACGGCAACTATAACTGCTCATTAAGGAAACTGCCGTTTCAAGAGAGCTATCGCCGGGCGGTAATGGTTACCGCGCCCAGTCAGAGCGATAGCGCCATTTCGCCAAATAATTCTACCGCCTGCGATAAGACTATCGCCTGAGCGGTAGGTACCATCGTCGACGATCGTCCCCTTGATGCACGTCGACCGGATACCGCCGGCGGTAGCGTCCTGTCGCCGGGCAGTAGCTTTTGATTGTCGACGATCCTTCCTTAGCTGATAATTGGGCCGTCGACCATCGAACCGATATGCGTCGATCGAGATGGTTACCGCGCTGCGATAAGGTTATCGCTAGGCGGTAGTAACCTTTTGAAGCTCTTCTCCTTTCCTTTCACCTGTCAGCCTGCACACTCTATCACACAACCAATGTCATCAAATACAAGCAGGGAGTTGATATTCTCAAACCTAAGGAGTGTGAAACCATGTTCCAACACAAGTCTCTGAGCTCAGGTCAACGGTAGTCGAGCTCAGATTGACGATTTTCTAGAGAGATCGACGATTTAAGGTTTTCAAATTCAGTCAGTTATGGAATTCAAATTGATTTATATCCAGCAATTAATGCAAAGGATTTTGTGGCCGTTTTAATTAATCTAGAGCAAGTTTCAAAGAGACGAAAGGAGAATGTCACTTAGGACTTTCCTCCAAAGACAGATATCAATTAAGGAAGTCATTTATGACTGGCTAACGGCTATCTAGAAGATTGGATTTCAATATATCTTTTTCAGACAATAGAAGACAGAGATGATCAATACAGAATAACAGACAACAAGAGAAAAACTAAGAACAACATCTGAGATCTGTGAGACACACAAGAACTACAGGATTACAGTTTCTCATTTCTAATTCAAGTTTTTCAAGGCTTCATCAATCAAGACTCCAGACACAACAAATTTCAGTCTTTGCTGAAATCATTCTTTGCTGGAGATCTCAATTTTTATGAAGGCCTATCACCCTGTGCAAAGCTTCTCTTTCTGAACAACTACAAATCTCAGGGGGAGCTTTGACAACTTCAATCCACTAGTCTTCTCTTAGATTGTTGACAGAGAAGAACATCAACTCTTTCTTTTTCTTTTATTCTGCTGTAAAAGGGTTACTCAAAACTCCCTTCAAAAGTTTTGTGGTTTGTTTTTGAGACCTTGTCAAAACTCAGTAGTGGTAAGACACCTAATCAAAAAATATGGTTTGGTTTTTGAGCACCTTATCAAAAGCTCATTGGTACCCAGGACACCTGATCAAATATTCCTGCAGTGGATTCCTACCTAGGGTGGTAGAAGAGTGGATGTACCAAGGTTGATTGGGGAATCACTATAGATCCTTGTGTCTTCTGGTTGCCTATGTTTTATTTGCTGTGTGCTGTGTTTTTGTTTCTTGTTTACTTAGTTTTATTTACTACAAGCCCAATACACCTATAAATAAATCAATTCTTCCACTGCCAATTATTTTTAATTTGCAAAATTATTTTAAAATACTCTACTCACCCCCCCCCCTCTAGATTAAAGGTAGATATTACCCTCACTTTCAATTGGAATAAGAACGAGGTAGGTTATTCAACAACTAAATCTTCATAAGACTGGTTGTTCCTACAGGCTAACACCTGAACCAAAATATCTCTGATAAGATCAATCTTTAATAGAGGGTTATTACTTTTATTATATTTATTTTCATATAAAACCATGACACAGAACAAAGATTATGCTAGCACCAGACCTCCAGTGTGCAATCTTTCTAAGTTTGCACTTTGGAAGGCAAGGATAAGATTATATATGAATTCTATTGATGAGGACATCTACAATTCTATTTTGACATTGTGTCCAAGATCCCAAGAAAATACAAGTACAAGTGTTGTTCTACCCCCTTCAGGAACAGATGCAGAAATCAAAAAGTGGAAAGTTGTTGATGCTAAGGCAATGAACATATTGGCTCAGACTATGTCTGATGAGATATTCCAAAAAGTGGCTGAATGCAACTCAGCAAAAGAAATATGGGACAAGCTATCTGAGATTGTGTCAGGATCAGCTGATGAAAGAAAGGACAGAAGATCCCATCTCATAACCCAGTATGAGAATTTCAAGAAGGGAGAAACTGACATGTATAATAGACTCAGTCTAATTGTCAGTGAACTAAAGACTTTGGACAAGGAGATCTCATTGACTGAACTCAATGATAAGATACTAATGTGCTTCCCAAGCACTTTGGACTCAAGGATCTGGCCAATCAAGGATACAAGAAGCCTAAATGAGATCACCACTGAAGCTCTATTGGGCAAGCTCAAGTCTTATGAGCTGCTCATAAAAAATAAAGAGGAAGAGCAAAAGACAGCTTCTCCAGCAATAAGGAAGGAGAAGACAATTGCTTTCAAAGCTATAGAAGAACATCCTGAAGACAAGGTCACAGGCAATGAAGAGTTAATGAGTTTATTAGCCAAAAGATTTTACAAATGGCTAGAAAAGATTTTAGGAAAAGGTCATCAAGAGGCCATGAAAAGCCAAGGTATGACAAGTCAAGTAATAAAGAAATTATTTGTTTTGGATGCAGGAAACCAGGCCCCATTGTGCTTGACTGTCCAGAAAACCTAAATAAGGACAAGAAAGATAAGAAAGATAGGAGAAGAGACAAAGACTTCAGGAGAAACAACAATGATAAATCCTCCTCCAGCAAGAGAAAACACACCAGGAAAGGATTTGTAGCGGAAATCTGGAGTGAGACTGAAGAAGAATCAGAGGCTTCATCAAGCTCAAGTGATGATGAAGATGATGCCCAAGAGAAGGAGTTCTGCATGATGGCTATCAATGCCTCTCAACATAATTCTGATGTAGAACAAGAGTCAAAATCTGAATCTTAACATGAAGCTGAAGAAGATCGGGTAATAGATTCTTTTGATTTCAATTCAGAGGACTTTAAATTTAAATTTAAGGCACTATGTTTTGACCTACTCAAGTCTGAGAAAGAGATTATCTCTCTCAGAAATCAACTATCTGAATATAGCACTTTAAAATCAGATAACCTCAAACTCTCTGAGGAGTTAGAATATTGTAGGGAGGAGATAGCTTCACTAAAAAGTTAACTATCTAAGGCAAAGAAGTTTGAAGAATCCCTTAATGGGAGAAGCATCAGACTAATGGACATCACAAGCATAGTGAACTCAAGGCTTAACAGTACACTTGGCTTGGGTGCTTCATCCAGCCAACCTATAGTATTAACAACCCCAATCAAATTTATCTCAGATAAAGGAAAGGGAGTTGTAGAGGTTGCTAGGAAAAATTCTGATTTTCTTAAGAAAAACAAGGTTCAACGAAAAATGCCGAACAGAGCTCGACGATCTCCAAACAGAGCTCAGCGATCTCAAGCTGAATCGTCGAACTCAGGTCGACGATCGCTAAACTCTAAACTCAGGCGAAGTCGATCTTCGAACGGAGCTCGACGATCTGACCCAAGATCGTCGAAATCAGCTCAGACATCATCGAACAGAGATCAGAACTTTGAACAATTTTTTAAGGGTAAATCAAACTTCAATCCTAGAGGTCCTATATCCCAAAGCTTTAACCCTTATGCTGAATGGATAATACCTTCGAGGATATATCATCCTGAAGGTTATAAGAGTCAACCAGGGATGTCTTTTATTTCAGATTTTAAAGGCTATCAACCTAGGCCCAAGGTAAACTGGGTCAAAAACAAATAAATTGTTTTATGTGCAGGTGAAGACCTATCCAACAATTAACCAGCAATGGTATCTGGATAGTGGGTGCTCAAAGCACATGACAGTAAGCAAGGATAATCTTACATCCTTCAAACCCAAGCTTGGACCCAAAGTCATATTTGGAGACTCAAACTTTGAACAGACCAAGGGGTATGGTGCAGTCCAAATAGGGTCAGTCACATTCAAGAAGGTTGCCTATGGGAAGGACTGAAGCATAATTTAATCAGTATCAGGCAATTGTGTGATGAAGGCTATAAAGTGACATTCAACAAATCCTCATGCAAAATCAAATCAGAGGACAACACAACTATGTTGACAGGTAAAAGGAAAGGTAACATCTTTCTTGTAGATTTTCATTCAACTAAGGTAGATCTTTGCTTGTTCAACTCTGTTAGTAAACCAAATGAACTATGACATAAGAGATTAGGGCATATAAACCTTAAAATGATTGCTAGGATATCAAAAGAAAACCTTGTTAGAGGACTATCTTCTAGCCCCTACAAGAAGGAAGGACTTTGCAGGGCTTGTCAATTAGGCAAGCAAACTAAAAATAGTTTTAAGTCACTTAATAAGAGTGATTCTTTTAGGATCTTGTATCTATTACAAATGGATCTTTTTGGACCCATTACAGTACAAAGCCTAGGAGGGAAATCTTACACTTTAGTAGTTTTGGATGACTTCTCTAGATTCACATGGGTTTTCTTTCTGAGGAAGAAGTCTGATAACTTTAAGTGTTTGACAGAGTTTCTCAAATGCATACAGATTGAGTTCAATACTCACATTGCCCTGATCAGAAGTGATTATGGGACAGAGTTTGATTCTCTTCTTATGCAAGAGTTCTGTCAGAGTGAAGGGATCAGACACACTTTCTCAGCTCCTAGAACTCAACAAAATGGGGTAACTTAAAGGAAAAATAGAACCCTTATTGAATCTGCTACTACATTGCTGACAGATGCTCACCTTCCTCTATCCTTTTGGGCAGAGGCAGTGAGCACCTCAAACTATATGCTGAACAGAAGTTTTATACATAAGTTGAAGGGCAAGACTCCCTATGAATTACTCAAAGGGAAGAAACCTAAAGTAGATTATTTAGAAATTTTTGGTTGTATTTGTTACATACACAATAATGACAAGAAATACATAGCAAAATTTCAAGTCAAAGCTGATGAAGGAGTGTTTTTTGGATACTCCATGAACAGTAAAGCTTATAGGGTGTATAACAAATCTTCTCTTAAAATTGAAGAATCTGTACATGTATCTTTTGATGAAACTAACATGTCTTATAAGGAGAAGAATACTTCTACCATATAACCTTTGCAGGTACATTCTCTTTCAAAAAATTTGGACAGGTTACACATTATAGAGAAGAATACAACACATTCACCTATTCAATAAAGAGGTGAATGTAGTGAAGATAAAGAGGACACTCAACATCTTGGTGAGAACCACATTGAAGAGTCAATTGTTGTTCCACAAGAGGAAACAACAACACAGGTTGGTGAACAATCAACACCCCCTATTGATTTAGTAACATCAAGAGATCATCCAATCTCTCAAGTGATTGGAGACATCTCAGCTGGTGTGCAAACCAGAAATCAGGTCAACAAAAATCTGATGCACACCTACTTTCTATCTCAAATTGAGCATCAATCCATACAAGATGCAAAACAAGATCCACACTGGATCATTATAATGCAAGAGGAGTTACATCAATTTTAAAGGAACAAAGTTTGGGAGCTAGTGCCAAGGCCAAAGGATCACTCCATTATTGGAACAAAATGGGTGTTCAGGAACAAACTGGATGATCAAGGAATTATTGTAAGGAACAAGGCAAGACCAGTTGCACAAGGATACTCTCAAGAAGAAGAAATAGATTATGACCAGACCTTTGCACCAGTTGCAAGGTTGGAGGCCATAAGAATATTTCTAGCTTATGCAGCTCACAAGGGATTCAAGGTCTATCAAATGGATGTAAAGAGTGCATTTCTCAATGGAGATATCAAGGAAGAAGTCTATGTTAGACAATCCCCAGGTTTTTTCTCTCCAACTCATCCTGATTATGTTTTTAAATTGCATAAAGCATTATATGGTCTCAAGCAAGCTCCTAGAGCATTGTATGAGACCTTAGCATGCTTTCTTTTGGAAAATGATTTTATAAGGGGTAGAGTAGACCAAACTCTTTTTATTAGAACTCATAAGTCCAATATCTTATTAGTACAAATTTATGTAGATGACATTATCTTTGGATCTATTAATTCAAATTTATGCAAGAGGTTTTCCAACCTAATGCATTCTAAATTTAAAATGAGTAGCATGGGAGAGCTTTCCTTCTTTCTAGGATTGCAAGTCAAACAGCATGCTGATGGCATATTCATTTCTCAAACCAAATATGCAAAAGAATTTGCTTAGAAATTTGGTATGTCTGAAGCATCATGTATAAAAACACCTATGCTTACTTATGTTGTATTAGATACTGATGAACATGGGAAACCTTTTGATCAGACAACATATAAAGCAATGATTGGCTCTTTATTGTACCTTACAGCTAGTAGACCTGACATAATGTTTGCTACATGCATATGTGCTAGATTCAAAGTAAGCCTTAGAGAGTCACACCTAACATTAGTAAAAAAGGATTCTTAGGTATGTGAAAAGTTGTCCAAATCTAGGTCTGTGGTATCCAAAAGATTCAGGATTTGAATTAACTTGATTTTTAGATGCTGATTATGCTGGATGTAGAGTAGACAGTAAAAGCACCAGTGGAACTTGTAAGTTTCTTGGTGACAGACTTGTCTCCTGGTTTTGTAAGAAATAAACATCTGTGTCCACATCAACTGCTGAAGCTGAATACAAGGCAGTAGGTAGTTGTTGGTCACAGATATTATGGATTCATAATCAGCTGCTAGACTATAGTTACAACTTAGATATGTCAAAAATATTTTGTGATAACACCAGTGCTATCTCTATAGCACAAAATCCAGTCCTCCATAGTAGGAAAAAACATATAGAGATTATGCATCACATTTTAAGAGATAATGTTGTGAAAAATAAAATTGAACTTCAATATATCCCAACTGATTTGCAAAGGGGAGATATTTTCACCAAACCCTTGGATGAAAAGAAACACACCTTCTTCCTGAATAAGTTAGGAATGTTAGATGGAGGAAGTTTAAATTAAGATCCAAGATTTTAAAACCTTAAAATTGACCAAGACTAGGCTAAAAACTTGATTTTTCTAATGTCTATAGGTTATTTCTGATCTTTGAACTGTGCTCGACGTTTTTCCCAAAGATCGTCGAACGGAGATCGGCGTTCTCCAAAATCATCGACCGGAGTTTAGCGTTTTCCAGATAGTGCTAGGCTATCTCTTTCCGGTCAGAGATCGTCGAACAGAGCTCGACGCTCTCCAATATCGTCGAACGGAGATCGACGATGTTGAAGACCTTTCAGATTCCTTTAGAAGCCCAGATCGTCGAACTGAGTTAAACGATCTTTCCTTTTCTGCGTCGAACCCTAATATAAAAATCATTTTTCAGTCGTCGTTCTCTTTTGCGCTTTCATACTTTCTACAGAGCTTTTCTTCCCTCCAAATCCTTCTACACATGGTCGTGTTTGTTTGTTTTTGTAGGAAAAACATGGCCACTTCTGTTGTAGTCTTAGCAGCAATGAAGTTTTACATTGGCTTCGACATCGACATGGATTCATTCGAAGGAAGTGATCAAATCTTCAAGGATATTCTGGAACTGTTCAAGGAACAACAGTTGGTTCCTATCATGTCTATAATGATGAAATTGGCTGCAGATGAGATTAAGTAATGGGTGTATACATAACACAACTTTGATCAAAACACAGTGATTGGAATAATATTAGGAACACAGGTATCCCTAACTCCTGCACTTATAACAAAAGTTTTCTAATTGAGTACTGGGCATGATTTAGTAGAATTGTCTTGAGAGGAATTTTCTTATATGTTGGATAGAATGGGTCACTCAGCTGCAAACCCTAATAAGTTGCTTAAGAAAAATCTGTCAGTGGAGTACAAATTTCTAGCTGATGTTGTGGGAAAGGTACTGTTAGCAAAGCATTCTTCTCATGATACTATATCTAGGTATCAATTCTGTTTGATGGGTTCCTTAGTTGATAAGAAACATTTGAATTGGGGAGAAATATTCTTTGATTAAATTAAGAAGAAGATTAACAAGAATCTTGTTAATTTTGGGAGGATATTAGGCCTATTTCTGCATAACAGATGCCCCCAACTGCTTGTTTCCAGTGGTATGCACATCAATGCCTCCAAGAGACTCTCCTGTGCTCTGTTTGGAAAGTGGGACAGGCAAATTGCCAAACCCAGCAGGGGTCCAACAGTTACCTCAACTTCAGGCACAAGGACTGTACAAGTCACTTCCCCTAAGGCAACTGCCCCTGGAAGAATTATCTGCCTCCTCCTCATCTCCACCATCTCTACCTATTGTTTCTTCATCCATCCCTACATCCACCATCATCATTTCAATTTCATCCCCCATCACTATTTCATCTCCCATCTCAATTCCATCTCCATCTATCTCTTCACCACCACCAGCCACTCATCAAGAGCAATTCCATCCTCTATATTTTTATCCACCTCTTTACATTGATTCATCCATCCATCTTCCATCTTTCAATCTGTTAGATGATTCCTTCATGGATGATCCTCATTCATCACCTCTTGAGCCCCCATCATCTTCTACTTCTTACCAATAATTGCTTCAAGATATTCTTGCTCAGCCATCCTTCACCCCATCCATTTCCATTCTAGTGACATCCCTCACCACCATTCCCATTTCTCAACCATCTATCCCACTTCCATCCACATTATCTCTCAACATACATACAGCTCCACCAACTACATCAACTTCTGTAACATTCTCTTCTACCTCTACTCAAGCATCCCGTGAGCAAGTAGATCTTCCAGCCCTTGCAGATAAGCTTTATGAGATGTTAGCTCCCAGGCTAGCACTCTTGCTGGAGAACTTCATGGTTCTACTTCTTAAATCAATCAATGAGTTATCTGCCAGGCTTTCTTCTTTCCATCCTCCTAGGGCAAGCCCTTCTTTGGGGTGCCTTGATCCAGTTAACACTGAATCTAAGCAGGGGGAGATGCCAAATGAAAAAGTGATGCTGCCTGCTCTAGTAGAAGAAGTGCCAGTTGCTCCAGCCCCAACTCAAGTTTTATCCTTCAGTTCAGTTGACTTTAGATCACTGCTTTCAGAATTTTATGCTCACCATCGCAGATAAAGATCTTACTAAGGCCATTGTGCCTATTTCTAGTTGTGATCCCAGCTTGATATCATCTTATATTAATTCTATCAAGGTTGTGGAAATTGTTACTTCTGCTGATACTGTGTGTGTTGATGCTGCTGCTGATGAAGTTAGTTTTGATATTGCTAATAATTTGATGATGACAGAGGCTAATGATTCAGAGCCTGCTATTATTGTTGTTGAGCCTGCTGTTCCAGCTTTTGTTTCAGAATCTGCTGCTGCTGTTATTACTATTTCTGATGTTTCTGCTGCTCCAGCTGTTAGTGTTGCTATTTCTATTGTTAGTACTATTTCTATTGTTACTTCTACTTCTGCTTTTTCTCCTGCTTCTGTCACTGCTTCTATTACTGTTGCTGCTGCTGCTTTAATTGAACAATCTAAACAATAGAAAGAATATATTAAAAGGGTTGATGAGATGTATGACAATCCTCAAAGCTTAGACAGTGACAAATTTAGAACTGATTCTGATGACTCCTCTACAACCATTGCAAGGAAGAGGAAAGCTAGAAGCAAAGCCTTGAAGAGAGTCCCTCCAGATAAAGTGAAAAATGATAATGATATTCCTTATTATATTCTGCATGACTGCCCAATAACTGAACCATAGATGCAATTCTCAAGGAACCAGCTAAAGGCCATGAAGAAGAAGTGGAAGTATGACAAAGGGACATCTCACCATAATCCTCGACCTCCTCCTCCCTCTCCAGATGCAGGAACTGGTGGAAGTTATGCTTCACAAACCTCTCATGCTGCAACTCAAAGTTCCTCTCAGACTCAAGATAGATCACAATCCAAAGGATATTAACAAATAGGCTACCAATCCAGAAGAGGCCAATATAGAGGAAATCAAAGAGGATACATAGTTTATTCCAGAGGATAATCAAGACAACATCCTTATCACAGGGAAGGACAAGGCCCCATTGATTCAACTTATGGTCATTTCCCTTACAAGCTTAAATAAATTGTTACTTCAAGAGCTCCTCCTGCTGATACAATCAATAGATATGAACCTCCTGTTCCCTTTGAAGATCCAGAGAACAATCCTCTCTCTTAGACAGCAAGGATAAAAGAATTATCTGCTTTAGATCAAATAAAGAAGGCAAGAGAACAAGGAAGAGATACCTCAAACATCACTACTTTATCTGAGCAAAGAAAGAAAGAATTTGAGAGATACTCCTCCAGAAAATTCTTTGACCTAGAGAGTTACTTGAAGCTGCACCCAGAGGCAATTGTTCCAAGACCCAAATCTCAAACCTCCCTAGGTGCTGCTGCTGACAGAAGATCCAAGAAGGAAGCTCAAGATCCCAACAGAGAAATCTTATTCAAAAAGAGAGAAGAAAAGGACTGATTGTGTAAGCTGAATAATATATATCTCTCTCTGACAATCTGCTGTGATTATTCATTTGCTTCTACAATGCTGCACTTCATTATTCTATAATGATTTGCTTTTATTTCTGCTTGTATGCTTGTTATTTCCTATATGTCATGTAAATAGTAATCCTAACCCAAATAGGGGGAGATTATTGGAACACCCTATTACTGATTTGGGTAAGGATCACTATGTCTTTCGGAATATGTCTTGACCTCATTGTATAGTTTTAAAGGTCAACTAGAATAGGTCTAAGGCTTAGAACTTAGGTTTGAAAGCTGCCCCCAAGACCTTCTTGTTCAGATTACAAGTGCAGAAGACCAAGACAATTATCGTCGAGCTCAGATCGACGAGGTGTCGAACTCAGTTCGACTATCTCTAAGCTCAGTTCAACGAGTCGTCGAACTTGGTTCGACAATCTCCGAGCTCATATCGACGTTTTGGTCTCTAGCCAAAATCCAGATCTCTGCGCTTAGATCGACGATAGTTGAGCTCAGATTGACGATCTCTGTTTCAAGTCAAGTTCAATATTCTAAGCTCAGGTCGACGGTTGTCGTGCTCAGATCGACGATTTTCTGGAGAGATCGACGATTTCAGGTTTTCAAATTCAGTCAGTTATGGAATTCAAATTAATTCATATCCAGAAGTTAATGCAAAGGTTTTTGTGGCCGTTTTAATTAATCTGGAGCAAGTTTCAAGGAGACTAAATAAGAATGTCACTTAGGACTTTCCTCCAGAGACAGATATCAATTAAGGAAGTCATTTATGACTGGCTAACGGCTATCTAGAAGATTGGATTTCAATATATCTTTTTCAGACAATAGAAGATAGAGATGATCAATATAGAATAACAAACAACAAGAGAAAAACTAAGAACAACATCTGAGATCTTTGAGACACACAAGAACTACAGGATTACAGTTTCTCATTTCTGATTCATGTTTTTCAAGGCTTCATCAATCAAGACTCCAGACACAACACAATTCAGTCTTTGCTGAAATCATTCTTTGCTAGAGATCTTAATTATTCTGAAGGCCTATCACCCTGTGCAAAGCTTCTCTTCCTAAACAACTGCAAATCTCAGGGGGAGCTTTGACAACTTCAATCCACTAGTCTTCTCTTAGATTGTTGACAGAGAAGAACATCAACTCTTTCTTTTTCTTTTATTCTGCTATAAAAGGGTTACTCAAATCTCCCTTCAAAAGTTTTGTGGTTGGTTTCTAAGACCTTGTCAAAACTTAATGGTGGCAAGACACCTGATCAAAAAATCTTGTTTGATTTTTGAGCACCTTATCAAAAGCTTATTGGTGCCCAGGACACCTGATCAACTATTCCTGCAGTGGATTCCTACCTAGGGTGGTAGAAGAGTGGATGTACCCAGGTTGATTGGGGAACTACTATAGATCCTTGTGACTTCTAGTTACCAGTTTTTTATTTGCTGTGTGCTGTGTTTTTGTTTCTTATTTACTTAGTTTAATTTACTACAAGCACAATACACCTATAAATAAATCAAGTCTTCCACTGCCAATTATTTTTAATTTGCAAAATTATTTTAAAATACTTTATTCACCCCCCCCCCCCGCTAGAGTAAAGGTAGATCTTATCCTCACTTTCAAGTAGGCATGGGTGTTTTCATAGAGGATGCATCAGAAATACCAAATTTCTTAACCACTTATTTTGCATACTTGGTTTGAGAAATAAAGATGCCATCAGCATGTTGTTTGACTTGCAATCCTAGAAAGAAGGATAGCTCACTCATGCTACTTATTTCAAAGTTGGAATGCATTAGGTTGGAGAACCTTTTGCACAAATTTGAATCAGTAGAACCAAAAATAATATCATCTATATAGATTTGTACTAGTAGGATATTGGACTTATGGGTTCTAATAAAAAGAGTTTGGTCAACTCTACCCCTTTTAAAATCATTTTCCAAGAGAAAGCAAGCTAGGGTCTCATACCACACTCTAGGAGCTTGTTTGAGACCATATAATGCTTTATGCAATTTATAAACAAAATCAGGGTGAGTTAGAGAGATAAAACCTGGAGCTTTTTTTATATAAACTTCTTCCTTGATATCACCAATGAGGAATGCACTTTTGACATCCATTTGATAGACTTTGAACTTCTTGTGAGCTGCATATGCTAGGAAGATTCTTATGGCCTCTAACTTTGCAACTGGTGCAAAGGTTTGGTCATAGTCTATGCCTTCTTCTTGAGAATATCCTTGAGCAACCAACCTTGCCTTGTTTCTTATAATAATTCCTTGATCATCTAACATGTTTATGAATACCCATTTTGTTCGAACAATGGGATGATTCTTTGTCTTTGGCACTAGCTCCCAAACTTTGTTTCTTTAAAATTGATTTAATTCCTCTTGCATTGCAATGATCCAGTTTGTATCTTGTTCTGCATCTTGTATGGATTGAGGCTCAATTTGAGAAAGAAAGCAAGTGTGCATTAGATGTTTATTGATCTGATTTATTGTTTGCACACCTGCTGAGATGTCTCCAATCACTTGAGAGATTGGATTATCTTTTGTTGTTACTAAATAAATAATGGGTGTTGATTGTTCACCAACCTGTGTTTTTGTTTTCTATTGTGGAACAACAACTGGATCTTCATTTTGATTGTCACCATGACTTGCTAAAATTTGACTGTCATCTTCATTTTCACTACTTTCATCTTATTATTGAGTGGATGAAGGTGATGGATCTTTTTCAATGATATTCAGCCTGTCCAAATTCTCTGATAGAGAAAGTACCTGCAAAGGGTCTATGGTAGAAGTGCTCTTCTCCTTGTAAGATATATTAGTTTCATCAAAAGAGACATGCACTGTTTCTTCAATTTTATGAGATGATTTATTATAAACCCTATTGGCCTTACTCATCATGGAGTATTCCAGAAACACTCCTTCATCATCTTTGGCTTCAAATTTTGCTAAGTATTTTTTGTTATTGTTATGAATGTAGAAAATACAACAAAAAATTCTTAGATAATCAACTTTAGGTTTCTTCCCTTTGAGAAATTCATAGGGAGTCTTGCCCTTTAGCTTATGTATCAAACTCCTATTTAGAACATAATTTGAAGTGTTCACAGCCTCTGCCCAAAAGGATAGAGGAAGGTGAGCATCTGTCAACAATATTGTGGCAGATTCAATAAGGGTTCTATTCTTCATTTCAGCTACCCCATTCTATTGAGGAGTTCTAGGAGCTAAGAAAGTGTGCTTGATCCCTTCCTTCAGACAGAACTCTTGCATAAGAAGAGAATCAAACTATGTCACATGATCACTTCTGATCAGGGCTATGTGAGTATTGAACTAAATCTGTATACATTTGAGAAACTCTGTCAAACATTTGAAGTTATCAGACTTCTTCCTCAAAAAGAACACCCATGTGAATCTAGAGAAGTCATCTACAACTATTAAAGTATAAGATTTCCCTCCTAGTATTTATACAGAAATGGGTACAAACAGATCCATATGTAACAAGTACAAAATCCTAGGTGAATCACTCTTATTAAGTGACTTAAAGCTGTTTTTAGTTTGCTTGCCTAATTGACAAGCCCTGTAGAGTCCTTCCTTCTTATAAGGGCCAGAAGGTAGTCTTCTTACAAGGTGGTCCTTGGATAGCCTAGCAATGGTTCTAAGGTTAACATGTCCTAATCTCTTATGCCATAATTCATTAGATTTGCTAAGAGAATTAAATAAAAAGATATCTACCTTGGTTGAATGAAAATTTACTAGATAGATGTTACCTCTTCTGTTACCTGTCAACACAGTTGTGTTGTCTTCTGATTTGATCAGGCATGAAGATTTGTTGAATGTGACTTTGTAACCTTCATCACATAACTTACTAATACTAATAAGGTTGTTCTTCAGTCCTTCCACATATGCTACCTTTTTGAATGTCACTGACCCAATTTTGACTATACCATATCCTTTGGTCTGTCCATAGTTTGAATCTCCAAACATCACTTTGGGTCCATACTTAGCCTTAAAGGATACTAGGTTACCCTTGCTTCCAGTCATGTGCTTGGAGCACCCACTATCCAGATACCAGTGCTGGTCCATGGTTGGATAGGTCTCCACCTGCACAAATAATAGTTCATTTGTTTTTGACCCAGTTTACCTTGGGTCTAGCTTGATAACCTTTGAAATCAGAAATGAAAGACATCTCTTGTTGACTCTTATATCCTTCAGGATGATATCTCCTAGGGGGTATTATCCATTCAGTATAAGGGTTGAACCCTTGAGATGTAGGATATCTAGAATTAATTTTTGATGTACCCCTTGAGAACTGGTCATATCTCTGAGCTCCGTTCGACGATCGTGGACCTGAGTTCGATGATCTTGGGTCAGATCGTCGATCTCTGTTTAGCGATCGATTTCCTCTGTGTTTAGAGATAAGAGATCGTCGACCTGAGTTTGACGATTTAGCATGAAATCGCTGAGCTCTATTCGAAGATCGTCGAGCTCCGTTCGACGATTTCTGTTGAACTTTGTTCCCTTTGGGTAGATCATATTTTTTTCTAGCTACCTCCACAACTCCTTTTCCTTTATCAGAGATAAATTTAATTGGAGTTGTTAACATAATAGGTTGGCTGGATGAAGCACCCAAGCCAAGTGTACTATTGAATCTTGAGTTCACTGTGCTTGTGATGTCAATCAGTTTGATACTTCTCCCATTGAGGGATTCTTAAAACTTCTTGGCCTCAGATAGTTCACTATTCAGTGAAGCTATCTGCTCCCTACAACATTCTAACTCACCTGAGAGTTTGAGGTTATCTGAACTTAAGGTACTGTATTAAGATAACTGATTTCTGAGAGAGATTATTTCTTTCTCAGAATTGAGTAGATATAAACACAGTGCTTTAAATTCATACTTGAAGTCCTCAGAATTAAAATCAAATGAATCAATTAACTGGTCTTCTTCTAGCTCTGGTTCAGATTCAGATTCATGTTCTAAATCAGTATTGTTCTGATGCATTGATTGCCATCATGCAGTAATCTTTTTCTTGTGCATCATCCTCATCATCACTTGAACTTGATGATGCATCAGATTCTTCTTCTGTTTCACTCCATGTTTCAGCAACAAATCCCTTCCTTGTGTGCTTGTTGTTGCTGGAAGAGGATCTATCATAGTAATTTCTTCTGGAGTCTTTATCTTTTCTCTTTTCTATTTTTTTCCTTCTTGTCTTTATTTTGACTTTCTGGACAATCAGGCAGTATTTGTCCTGGTTTCCTGTAACCATAACAAATAATCTCTTTATTATTTGATTTATCATACCTTGGCTTTTCTTGGCCTTGGATGACCTTTTTCTGTAGTCGTTCCTGGCCATTTTGTAGAACCTCTTAGCTAGGAGGCTCATTAGTTCTTCATTGCCTGTGACTTTGTCTTCAGGCTGTTCTTCTGTTGCCTTGAAAGCAATTGACTTCTCCTTCCTGACTGCTGGAGAAGTTGTCTTTTGCTCTTCTTCTCTATTCTTGATGAGCTGCTCATAAGATTTGAGCTTGCCTAATAGAGCTTTTGTAGTGATTTCATTTAGACCTTTGGCATCTTTGATGGGCCAGATCCTTGAATATCAAGTGCTGGAGAAGCACATTAGGATTTTATTATTTATCTCTGTGAGAGAGATCTCCTTGTCCAATTTCTTGAGTTCACTGACAATCAGACATAGTCTGTTGTACATGTAAGCTACTGATTCATTTTCTTCTTTCTTGAAATTCTCATACTGAGTGATGAGATGAGATCTCCTATCTTTTCTCTCATCAGCTGATCCTGACACAAGCTCAGATAGCTTGTCTCAAATCTCTTTGGCTGAGTTGCATTCAATTACCTTCTGGAAGATGTCATCAGACATTATCTGAGCTAGTATGTTCATAGCTTTAGTATCAGCAACCTTCCATTTCTTTATGTCAGCATCTGTTCCTGAAGGAGGTGGAACAACATTTGTGCTTGTGTTTGCAGGAGGCTTGGGGCAATCTGTCAAAACAGAATTAAAAATATCTTAATCAATGGAATTCATGTATAATTTGATCCTTGCCTTCCAAAGTGCAAACTTGGAGAGATTGTACACTGGAGGTCTGCTGCTAGCATAATCTTTGTTCTGTGCCATGAATTTAGATTAAAATAAATAAAATAAAAATAACCCTCTATTAAGGATGGATCTTAAGAGAGATCTTTTGGTTCAGGTGTTAGCCTGTATGAACAACCAACCACCCTCTGATACCAATTGAAAGTGAGTGTAAGATCAACCATTCACTCTAGAGGGGGGTGAATAGAGTTTTTTAAAATAATTTTGCAAATATAAAAATTACTTTAGTAGTGGAAGACTTAATTTACTTAGTGTAGAGTGCTTAACAGTAATCAGAATAAAACAAATATAGAGAGCAAATCCACAGCATACAGCAAATAAAATAACAAGCAACCAGAAGACACAAGGAACTATAGTGGTTCCCCAAAACCTGGGTACATCCACTCTTCTACCACCCTTTGTAGGAATCCACTGCAGGATGAGTTGATTAGGTGTCCTGGGCACCAATGAGCTTTTGATCAGGTGCTCAAAAACAAAAACAGATTTTTTTGATCAGGTGTCTTGCGACCACTGAGTTTTGATCAGGTCTCAGAAACCAAAACAAAACTTTTGAAGGGAGTTTAAAGAACCCTTTTACAGGAAAGAAAAATAAAAAGATTAGGTTGTCTTCTCTATCAATAATTAGAGAGAAGCACAAGTGGATGTTGATGTTGTCAAAGCTCCCCCTGAGATTAGCAAGAGTTCAGGAATAGAAGCTTTGCAACGGTGATAGATCTTCAATGAAAAGAATGCTCCAGCAAAAGATGATTCCAGCAAGAACTAAAATGTGTGTTGTCTGGAGTATGAATGATGAAGACTTGAGAAAACTTTGAATTAGAGGGAATCAGAAAAGATAGAAGCTTGTTCTCTGTTCTGTGTTATTGATCATCTCTTTTCTTTTTCTATGTATCATAATATGAAATCCAGTGTTCAAATCTTTTAGATAGCCATTAGCAAAAACATAAAAGCTTTCCTTAAATGTAAACTGTCTCTGGAGGAAAGACCTAAATAACATTCCTTATTTGTTTTCTTGAAACTTGCTCTAGATTTAATATAACGGCTAAAAATCTTGTTCAATAAATGCTTTGACTTGAAGACATTTGAAATCCTTAAAAACGGACAGAATTCAAGAAATCGATGATCTCAAAAGATAATCGTCGATCTGAGCTTGACTATCGCCGAACTGAGATCAGAGATATTGGAACTAGTCTTAGACAGAAAGCGTCGATCTGAGCTCAGCGATCGTCGAACTGAGTTCGACGCCTCATCGACCTGAGCTCGGAGATAGTCGAACCGGGTTCGACGCTTCGTCGATCTGAGCTCGACGACAAGTTGAACTCTATATCTAGGCTTCTCATCTGAACTAGGAGGACTTGGGGAAAGCTTCAAACCTAAGTCCTAAGTATTAGACCTTAACTGGTTGACTTTTACTCTATACAATAAGGTCAATGCAATAATCCTATAGACATAGTGATCCTTACCCAAATTAGTAATAGGGTGTTCCAACAGTAGGCACACACGGCCACACACCCCGTGCACTCAGGGCACATTCTTGGTGAACTCGGTCCACCACCGCCTCTAGGATGGAAATAACGTACGCTAACAGTCTTTTTCAGTCGAAGCCTAAGACCTGCCCTCTATGCCATCGGTAGGCCTCTTAAACTGAACCACATAGAGCGGGTATGGTTTCACTAAACTCATTGATCACACTGCCATAACAATTAAAGTCATCGACACGAGTTAAGTTTCACCGAATCCCGAAAATCGATCAAACAAAAGTACATAACCGGTTATGCACAAGGTTGGCTCCCAGGCCACCAAAACGGCAAAACTTTGCTTCTGCCCAGATTTCCCGATGCACCTTGGAGTTAATCCCCAAGACTCTCTGCTGCAATCTACCACGTAGAAAACCCGAAAAGCAAACGACACAGAGTTTTCTCCGGCACTACAAGCATAATGAAAATATCACCGATTAAGACCAAATTGTTCGGGTAGGCTTCACACACAATGCCTATGTACGTAGTTAGATTTCGGACTCTATATGCAAAACAACGGGGACTATTCATGTCCACCAGAAGGAATACCTCGCACTCACCGCTCACTCGCGGGAGGGAGTTTCCTATGAAAAAAGGAAGAGGACTTTACATGTCCAAGAAGATAATCCATTGCGGTCCCCTTTGGCGCCATGGAGATCTAGACGGATGAAAAGCACCGTAATGTCCTCGCCTCCACAGTTC
This sequence comes from Platanthera zijinensis, assembly GCA_039513925.1. NCBI lineage: Eukaryota > Viridiplantae > Streptophyta > Magnoliopsida > Asparagales > Orchidaceae > Platanthera > Platanthera zijinensis. The sequence continues at coordinate 160,057,289 of CM077081.1, read as the reverse complement.
TTGACTTGGCTTGAGAATCAGGGCTTTAAAGCTCCACCGGCGGTCGGATTCCTCCTACACCTTCTTCCTTCCTCTCCCCTCTCTCTAACCCTTTAGAAAAAGAATTGGTGAAAAGAAATGAGGGTTAAACCCTAATCTTCTGGCCATATACCAGCAAGGGAAAGGCAGAGCCGTCGGATCATAATTGAAGGAAATGAATGGCCACAATTCGCCCTGAAAATATCTTTTTTGGGCCGAACACGGCTTGGTACACGCCCGTGTCATAGGCCGTGTTCCATACTCTTCGTAATCCAGTAAATACAGAACAGGACACGGCCTCTGACATGGCTTGGGACACGCCTGTGTCAAACATGGACATGCCTGTGTCCAAGGCTGTGGTCCCCAAACGACGTTGAAACAGTCACATCCCGAACAGGACACGACCATGTGACACGCCCGTGTCACAGGCCATGTGCAAGACACGCCTTTGGACACGCTTGTGTCCCTGACCGTGTAACTCACTCGACACAGCCTGTCATAATACAGAGCAGGACACGGCCCTTGACACGCCCGTGTCACAGGCAGTGTGTCCGACATGGCTTGACTCTGAGGATCGTCGACTCCATTTCGTCGAATTCAGGCACGATACGGCCCTGGATACGCCCGTACCATAGGTCGTGTGAACCTAATCAGGCTCCAACTAGGCCTTAAAATACTACCCGTTCCTTAAAGAGTTTTGGGGGCGTTACAATTCTCTCCGTCTTTAAAGAATTTCGTCCCGAAATTACAGAATTGAAGAGATACACAAAATTAAACGGTACCTTAGTAAAATAAATCAGGATACTCCTCAAGAATAGTCTGCTCTCGCTCCCACGAAAGCTCCACACGACCGCAGTTGTCCCATCGGACTTTGACCATCTTGATGTCCTTGTTATGAAGTCGCTTGACTTCAAAGACCTCAATGCGAATGGGCTTGACCTTCGTCATCAACCCATTTTCAATAGGTACTTTATCGATCACAACAACTTGTGATGGCTCTTACACCACCTTCCGCAACATCGATAAATGAAATATGTCATGTAGACCATTCAGTTCCACTGATATCTTTAGTCGATAAGCTGCTTCACCAATTCGCTCCAGAATCTCAAAGGGTCCCAGATACCTTGGGCTCAGCTTCTTCAAGCGTCGTACCCGTGAAACACCCTTGAATGGCTTTATCTTCAAATATACCCATTCGCCAACAGGGAAATCAACGTTCATATGCTTGGCTTTATAATATTTAGTCTTCCTGTCTTGAGCGATCTGGAACCATTCTCGTATAGATCGTACCAACGAAGTGGCGTCTTCTACCTCTTATCGTTTGTACAACTTTGACTCACCCATTTCCAACCATGACAATGGCGTGCGATATTTTCTACCATTTTTAGACGTGAAGGGCGCCATTCGAATACTCGGTTGGTAGCTGCTGTTATAAGCAAACTCCACCATGTACAGGTGATCTTCCCACCGCTTTACGAAATCCATGACGCACATGCAAAGCATGTCCTCCATCGTCTTGTTGACCCTTTCGGTCTGACCATTCATCTGCGGATGAAAGGCCGTGCTAAAACTCAGCTTGGTTCCAAAAAATTGATGCACTAACGTCCAGTCATTGGACGTTAAGGGCCCATCTCGGTCACTCACGATGCTGCGGGGCACACCAAGCAGTCGAACAATGTTATCTACATAGAGTTTAGCTAGCTTATCCACCGAATCATCCTTCCTATTCGGAATGAAGTACGATACTTTCGTCAATCGATCTACGATCAACCAAATGGCATCGTTTCACTTCTACGACCTTGGCAACCTATGCACGAAATCCATTGAAATATCGTCGAACTTCCACTCAAGGATAGGTATGGACTTCAAGAAACCTCCAGGCTTCTGGCATTCCTCCTTCACCAAAGCGCACGTTTGACACTTCGCCACATAATGTGCCACGTCCTTCTTAAGTCTTGGCAACCAGAACAACTTTTTCATATCTCTATACATCTTTGTGCTCCCCGTGTGAATTGAGTACGTAGTATGATGAGCCTTGTAGATCAATTCCTCCTGTAGTCTACCCAAACTTGGGACGCACAGACGACTGTCATTCATTAACAGTCCATCCTTAACATTAAATTGGGAATTTGACCCATCAAAAGCCTCATCCATAAACTGCTTCATGTTGTTATCCCCATCCAGAGCTTGCTGAATCTCATCAGCAAGATTATACTGCACCTCTGTACAGTTCAGTTGTGCTTCGGCACTAGTCTGCTTGTCAACACAAGAGATCTCCAATGGCTCCAAATCACGAATCAAACACTGATCATGTATCGACAACCAGTTGGCATGCGTGGGACCCCTACGACTCAACGCATCAGCAACTGCATTGCCTTTCCCGGGCATATAGTGTATCTTGAAGGTATAGTCACACAGGAACTCCATCCACCTCCACTGCCACATGTTTAGGTCCTTTTGATCCAATAAGTACATCAGGGTCTTGTGGTTATTATAGATATCGACATTCACACCGTACAGGTAGTGCCTCCACAGCTTCAAGGAAAATATCACGGTCGCTAACTCCAAGTCATGGACCGGATAATTCCTCTCGTGTACCTTCAGCTGACGCGAGCCATAAGCTATTACAATACCATACTGCAGTAGAACACAACCCAAACCACTGCCTGAAGCATCACTGTAGATCTAAAATCCTTCGGTCCCACTCGGCGAACATAGAACATGCGCTGTGGTCAACCGTATTTTTAGTTCTTCGAAAGCTTGTGCGCACTCAGGCATCCAAACAAACTTCTGGTCTTTCCTCGTCAAAGTCGTGAGGGGTAACGCTATCCGTAAGAAGTTCTCTACGAAGTGCTTGTAATATCCGGCAAGCCCTAGAAAACTGCAGACTTCTGCTACCGTAGACAACACAGGCCACTCCCGTATAATAATAATCTTAGTCGGATCCACTGCAATTCCCTCTCCAATAACTATGTGACCAAGGAACTCTACCGAGGACAACCAACACTTGCATTTGGAGAACATGGCATACAGTTTGTTCCTCCTCAACGTCTCCAACACCAAATGCAGATGCTTAAATTGATCCTCCTCACACTGCGAGTACACCAGTATATCGTCGATAAAGACTATCCTTAAGTGGTCCAGGTACTCTCTGAACGTTATGTTCATCAGATCCATAAACACAGATTGCGCATTAGTCAGCTCAAACAGCATGACGGTGAACTCATAATGCCCATACCGCGTGTTGAAAGCTATCTTGGGGATGTCACTTTCCCTTATCCTCAACTTATAATATTCGGACTTAAGATCCAATTTTGAGTATACCGATGACCCAACTAACTGATCAAATAGATCATCAATTCTTGGGATCAGATACGTATTCTTCTTGGTTAACTTATTCATCTCTCGGTAATCAATACAGAGTCGCAAGCTTTCGTCCTTCTTCTTAACAAAGAGGACCAGTGCGCTCCAAGGCGATGAACTCGGACGGACATAGCCCTGTTCCACAGCTCTTTAAGTTGAACTTTTTTTCCACCATCTCCTTAGGCGCTAACTGATACAGAGAGCATGACACAGGTTTGGCACGTAACACTAGATAAATAGAGAATTCGATCTCTCGCTGAGGTGGGGCTCTAGGGAGATTGCCAGGGAACACGTCAGGATACTCGGATACAACCGGGATACTGTTCAAACTAGGCTTAGGATTCGAAGCCTCCACTAGTGTGAAGAATAGCACTGCACCGGCACGAACTCCCTTAACCACCTGAAGAGCAAACATCAAAGTCTTGCTCGACTCTTTCAAGCCTACAAATGTCATCTCACGATCAGTCCCCAATTTGACCTCCTTGCGGCTGCAATCAATATATTCCCGCTGCTCCGAGAGCCAGTCCATACCAAATATCACGTCGAACTCCACTAATGGCAGTAATGACTCTTGAAAGTCGAACTCCTGACTCCCAATTCGTATCTTTACGCAACAAACTCTATCTGCGCGCATTGAACACCCTTTAGGAAACAACACATTCAATTTGTCCTTTGCCATTGAAGAAGGTACTCCGATGCGCGATACAAATCCTTCGAACAAAAGGGAGTGCAATGCTCCCGTATCGAACAGTTCTCTCTTCGGATTATTGAAAACAAAAAACAAAGCCTAGCACAAGCAGTAATAAGCTAACATGCGCAAGGTAACACGTATTTAAAGCTAAACTGCTATAAATTTAAACCGTACCTATCACCACGTCAGCTTGCTTTATGGCCTCTTGTTGGCAAAGGTTATAAACTCTAGGTTAGGCTGGTGCATAGTGTGATGCAGTTGACTCCACTGCCTTGCCCTTCTCCTCATAGGTTGTATCAGGTTTCTTCTCGGACATTGGGCATCCGCTCCGACAAACTCAGGCATAGTGTCCCTTCTTTCCACAATTATAGCATCCGCCAGGGGTTCGGCCTGTATTCGCCCTAGATACACCAGAAGAAGGGGTTGGACCCGAAGTCCTAGCCTTCTTATTCCACTTATGAAACACAGATTTTTAGGAGTTTGGCATTTTGAACTCCGTCCTCTTTGCACTAGAGTCTTTCTTCGCTTTCACATTCTTCAAATCTTTCTCCAATGACCGGGTTGTATTGACCAGGGTTAGGAAGCCCTGCATCATAGGCCTCGAGAGTAGTAGCTTTAGGTCGTCATGCAAACCATCATAGAACCGGTTGGTCTAACGCTCCTCATTAGCCATAGTGGAGCTAGCATAACGACCCAACCGTGTGAACTCGTGGAGGTACTCGTCCACGTTACTATCTCCTTGCGTCAACCTATGGAACTCATTATCCATCGCGATCCTTTGAGCTGAGGGAAGGTACCTTGCCAAGAATAGTCTCGAAAATTGCTCGATCGATACGTCCGTGAGATGCCTTACACCCAAGTGATGTAGCTCTAAACCTTCCCACCACAACCATGCCTCCCCATCCAACAGGAAGGTGGTTTTGTTGGTCTGTTGCCACTACTCTATTTCCATAGCCGTCAAGACTCTCTTTACTCGGGAGAGCCAATCCTCAGCTTGGGATGGGTTCCATTCCCCGAGAACAACGGAGGATTAAAGATCATAACATGTTTGAGCTGCTTTTCGGTCGCTCTTCTAGGTATCAATGGCTCTACCACAACTTGTTCAACCCTTCTAGGTTCTGCCGCTTGAAGTTGTACCTGCTCCCTTGCAGGGGCAGGCTGTTGCATTTTCCCTCATGGCTGGGAAATTATCATTGCAAACACAGCTTCAGCCACCAATCTTATAGTTTCTGTCGAAGGAGGGGTTGTAGGCACATCATTCAGTGCGCTACTTGCCTTAGAATGCGGGTGTTCTAAAGGCCCTGCATTACTCCTAGTCACCTTTATAAGTACATAAAACCATTAAGTGACCGAACAAATTGCAAAAAGAAATTATAGGAACACGCAGGTTCCTCAAACATGTGTATTTTCATTCCTAAGTTGACATTCATGGGTTCTTATTATATTATAACGATGACGCACATACATGTGCTCACCACCCCTTAAAAGAATTTGCCCATGAATTATAATAAGCAAGAACAAAACTTGTAGTCTCATACCAATTTGTAACACCCCTATCCGTCACATGGCATATAGCAGTAGGTCCGGCCTAGGCCCGATGCCATATACTACATACAGACCGAAGAGTTACTAAATGAAACCATCCTTCCAATAACACATGTCCTACATAGTACATTCTAGCGGAAGCATTTTAAATATTGCAAAGAAATTAACCCAAGCCACAACATGAATGTCCACTAAAAACCCAAAGTAGGAATGAGCGTACAAATACAAAAAGTACTTTGCCTTATGGCCTTACAAGAGTTTACTTTAAACAATAAATGTCTTCCAAACATCGGCACGCAAGCCGGTCACACATGATTATAAAAGTAAACGTTCACATTGGCCTTCGAGGGCCGGCTCAGCAACATGGGCTTCAACCTGCTATTTGCCACAAGGCTACGCAGCACCTGCAACCAACATTCCACCGCAGTGGTGGCAAACAAAAGCAACAGTCAGCTAAAGCTGATAAAATTATAACGACCCCGCCCCTTAATCGGGGTGGCGGTGCTCCTTCCCTGCATATTATTAGTATAACCAAACAGGATAGTGAAATAACACTACACGACAGGCATAAGCAAACACAGCCACACACCGTGTGCACTCAGAGCACATTCTTGGTGAACTCGGTCCACCACCGCCCCTAGGATGGCCATAACGTAAGCTAACAGTCTTTTTCAGCCGAAACCTAAGACCCGCCCTCTATGCCATCGGTAGGCCACTTAAACCGAACCACATAGAGCGGGTACAGTTTCACACAACTCGTTACTCACACCGCCATAATAATTCAAGTCATCGACACGAGTTAAGACTCCAAGAAGCCCGAAAATCGATCAAACAAAAGTACATAACCCGGTTATACACAAGGTTGTCTCCCAGGCCAACAAAATAGCAGAACTTCGCTTCTGCCAAGATTTTCGGGTGCACCTTGGAGTTAATCCCCAAGACTCCCTGCTGCAATCTGCCGGATAGAAAACCCGAAAAGAAAACGACACAGAATCTTCTCCGGCACAACAAGCATAAGGAAAACATCACCGATCCAGACCCACTTGTTCGGGTAGGCTTCTCACACCATGCCTATGTCTGTACTTCGATTCCAAACTCTATAAGAAAAACAACGGGGACAATTCATGTCCACCCGAAGGAATACCTCGCACTCATCACTCACTAACGGGAGGGAGTTTCCCATGCAAAAGGAAGAGAACTTCACATGTCCAAGATGAGAATCATTACCCATGCGGTTCGATTTGGCACCATGTAAATCTAGATGGATGAAAAGCACCACCACGGCCTCGCCTCCATAGATCTCGACTCGGCTCTAGAATCAGGCCTCTAAAGCTCATCCGGTTGCCGGATTCGTCCTACACCTTCTTCCTTGCTCTCCCCTCTCTCTAACCCTTTAGAAAGATAATGGGTGAAAAGAAATGAGGGTTAAACCCAAATCTCCCAGCCACATACTAGCAGGGGAAAGGCTGAGCCATCGAATCTTATATGAAGGAAATGAACGACCATGATTCTCCCTGAAAAAAACTTTCCTGGGCCGAACACGTCCTGTGACACACCTGTGTCATAGAAAGTGTTCCATACTCTCCGTAATACAGTAAATACAGAATAGGACACGACCTCTAACATAGCTTGGGACACGCCCACCTCAAACATGGACATGCCCGTGTCCTAGGCTGGATGCCCCAAACAACATTTAAACTATCATATCCCGAACCGAATACGGTCATGTGACACGCCCGTATCACAGGCCGTATAACAGACATGTCTTTGGACATGCCCGTGTCCTTGACCATGTAACTCACTCGACACAGCCCGTCATAACATATAGCAGGACACGGCCCTTGCCACGGCTGTGTCACAGGCCGTGTGCTCGACCTTGCTTGAATCCGAGAATTGTCGACTGCATTTCGTCAAATTCAGGTAAGACACGGCCCTGGACACGCCCGTGTCACAGGCCGTGTGAACCAAATCAAGCTCCAACTTGGCTTAAAATGCTATCCGTTCCTTAAAGAGTTATGGGGGCGTTACATGATGCCTTCTACCATCTCTTGTATGGACTCAAGCCATTCTTCGATCTTCACTGCATTCTCTGTCCCATGGTACATCGGTGGGGACAGGCTCTTGAAGGCACTTAACCAGTTTGATCCCGGATTTGGTAGTTGTGCTGGGACCTGCTGGGCCTTAAAGGCCTCAAGAATGGCCGTCAAGGTCTGTCCCATCTCCATCTGCTGTAAAGGAATGGTAGTCGGATGGGGAGGCATCACATTCTCCGGTACGGTGACCGATGGAGGCTGTATAAAGGTAAGGTTTATATTAGAATTTGCTTAACTCATTGCTTAGGTGGACTATATTATGTGACTTTTTTACACATGGGCACACCATTGCTTCCACTGCATAGTTTGTCCGCAAACTAATGCTCGAGCAGGGTGACCCAGTATTGTGGACTTCTTCTCTTATGATCGTTTGTTCAAGTGATACCAGTTTGTAAGACCCATCACCTTACCAAGGTGGCTCCCGACCTTATGCCCAGAACTGCCACCTTACAAGGACACTAACTCACGGGTTAGTCGACACCGCAAGATGTCGATCCTGCCGGCTAGTACGACCATATAACCTGTTCGGCCAATCGAGAAATATAAGTATAAAAGTAGAGTATATAACAGCTAGTCCACAAGTCACAACACTATCATTTCTAATAAAAATGAAAGTACAAACGAGTCCAAAATGTGTACACAAAAAGATAATGGGCTTATGCCCTGTACATGATATCAAATCTCTCTCTCTCTCAAAATGAGAACATGTGAAAGCTAATCTAACATCAGTAAGGTCGTCCCATATAACACCCTTATCCGCCACATAGCATATAGCAGTAGGTCCGGCCGGGGCCTGACGTCATATACTATGGATAGACCGGTTGGTTACTTATTGATGCAATTCAACCAATCAAAACATCCTACACAGAGCATCTAGCGGAAGCAATTTATTAAGGTTGCAATGAATAAAGAACCCTGCCAAGCATGAATGTCCACTACAATAAATCCATAGGAATGTATAATACACAAAAAATGGCCTTATGGCCTTAAAAGAGTTTGCTTAATAAAAATGTCTTCCAAACCTCGGCATGCAGGCCTGTCACACATGAGTACATAAGAAAAACACTCAAAAAAATTGGCCTTCAAGGGCGGGTGCAGCGACTTGGGCTTTAGCCCGCTATTTGCCACTCAGCTCCGTAACACCTGCAAGCAACAATCCACCGCACGGTGGTAAACAAAAGCAACGGTCAGCTATGCTGACAAAATTATAATGATTCCGACCCCAAACCGGGGCGACAAAGCTTTTTCCCTGCACTTGTTAGCAAATCAAGCAAATTAAAGAAATTAGCATCACATCACAGGTGCACGCTCATACGGCTGTACACCCCGTGCTCTCAGGGCACTTACTCGGCGAAGCCAGTCTGAACCCAGTCCGGTCCTCGACCCCACCACCACCCCCAGGGCGGCAATCTCGTGAGCATTTATTCATTTCAGCCGTAGCCTAGACTCGATCTCCAAACCTCGGCAAGTCCCACATAAAACTTTAGGTCACTTTAACCAAGCAGATGGAGCGGGTAGGAGTCCACCAGTCCATTGCTCACCCTGCCGTTGCCATTTGGCCTTTGACGCAGGCTAAGCTTCCACAGTCCCAAATATCATTCAAACACGGTACATAGCCCCGCTATGTACCCAGTTTTCTCCCAGGCCACCGATATGGCAGAAATTCGCTTTTGCCCAGATTTCCGGGTATACCCTGGGGTTAATCCCCAAGACTCCTGGTGGGCCAAAACCCGAACAGGCAAGCGTACCTATCGAATTGTAGTACCAAGGTCGTATTTAAACACGGAGCTGTCAAGTACTTCTACTCATGCTTTAACTATTATCCTACTAGAAAACTACTGGGATTTGAGAATTTTTTAAAGTAAAACAAAAGACAACTTACGAGACGAAAAACTTATAATAAAAAGCTAGCATTCGATCAATGATTCACCATGAAACTAGATGAGAGAGATAAAAATAAAGATAGTTTTAATTTTGCAAATCAAACTCGACCGTGACGGATCCGATATTAAGACAAAATCTCTCTAGAGCATTAGGTCTCCTAACTTATAGACTCTTTGATCGAAATCTCTTTACAAACCAAAGAAGCCTAATGTTGCATTATCGAGGTGATCCGCACTATTGGATTTGACTCCAATCCGGAGGATTTACGTCGTCCTATCTCTAGGATTGCGTTCAACTCCTTCCTTCTTTGAGTGATCTTTCAAATCATGAGTCTCTCGACTACTATGAAATGAGAACAAGGCCTACTACCGTATATCGAAAATACGGAGTCGACACAAATTAATCAAAGAAGGATCGAGCATGAAATAACAAAAATAAAACTAAGAAATAAAGTAAACTCTCATCTCACTTCATGGATCCTCACGATCGAATGCTATAGGGAATTAGCTACGCATAATTGAAAAAGAAGACAAAATAAAAGAAGAGAGAAACATTTTCATTGATTAATAAAGAGGAAGTACACAATAATATTAAAACGATGATAATATTATGCTAAGAAGAAAATTACAACCATAAAAAGAAAACAACAATGAAGAAAAACTTGTAGTAGAACTCTCTTGCTCACTTGCTCTCTTGCTCCAATCCAACCTCTTCAAAGCATGGGATATGGGTTCCTTTTATAGGAGTGGAGGGAAGCATCTAGAAGAGGAAGACTAAGGGGTGGCCGGCCATAGGGGGGGGGAATGTTCATGCATGGTATTAAATGGAGGAGAGAGGAATGCATGCATGTGTTTAATGACAAAATATGTAATGGGAAGGGGGGAGTGAATGGGAAATAAAGGGGAGAGAGAGATGGTAGGGGCCGGCCATGCAAGGGGATGGATTCATGCATTGCATTAAATGGAGGAGAGAGGGGTGGATAAAAATGCATGCATGAGAGGAAAGGTGGCTAGGGAATAATAAAGGGGAGAGAGTGGCCGACCACATGCATGAATAATTGCATGCATGTGGTCGGGTTGCATGGAAAGGGGGCTTCTCATGGGCTGCTCTTTTGGTGGGCTATAATAGGGCTCGGGTATGGGAATATAGGCTATTTGGGCTGCTCCAAATGCTGGGCTTTATGAGGGGAGAGAGGCTCGGGTAGCTTCCAAAAGCTGGGCTGCATGTAGGGCTCGGGTAGGAGGCTTGGCTGCACCAAAATGGAAGGGCCGGCTGCTCCATGTGGGCTTGGACTTGTAAGGGATGCTCCTTGTAGGCTCGGGTAGAGGCTTTGAAGCTTGGGCATGAACCTTCAAAGAAAAGAGATAACATTAGATAACATTAATTATAACAAACATAAAAAAAACATTAGATACTTTAAAATTGAAATTAAAATTAACAAACATGAAACATAATACTAATTTATACTATTAATTAGTTTAAAGATAAAACTAATCAAAATAATCATATCATTAAACATGTAAAACTAAACTATAGCAAAGATACTAAAATTTATAAATAGAACTAAACAAAACAATAACATAAAATAGCAACAATAAAACTATAGATAATACAAAAAATAATAATAAAACTTTAGTAATTTTAACTACTAAACTACCCCAAAAACGATGACTAAAACTAGTCATCAAACTCCCCCATGCTTAGACATTTGCTTGCCCTCAAGCAAATAGAAATGAAAATAGGGAGAAACAAAAAGGAAGCAAAAGAAATATATATATTTTAAGTTCCATAATTATGAAAAGCAAAACATGAAAAATTAAACTATCAAAATTTTCATGTTATCAACTAGTGGGGTGAGAAGTGCACAATAGAAAATTTGAAAGTGGAATCCTAAAAATCTCACTAAAACATAAGGGAAGTATACTAATTTCTAAATCTTAAAACAAAGCATCCAAAATAAATGAAAATAAGGACAACAAAAGTAGAGGTTCTAAGTAAACGACGCATTAACAAACTACTAGGTTGCTAGATAAACATTAACCCTAAAACACTCCAAGGTAACCTCAAAAGAAATCCATCAATGATGGTGGCCATAGGCTTGTACGTTCACACTTTCTCCACTACGCGAAATTAAGTTCTAAGATCATTAGGACTTCTAATAGGCGTTAAGACTTGGTTTAGGTGAATGATTAGGAAATGAAACAAAGATAAACATAATGGCTTAAACACTAAACCAAGGGTGAGCTTAAAAATAAACAAAGCATAAGACATGATAAGTACTTCAATTCAAACTAAAATAAACATAAGGCCATGTATTTTTTTCTTTTATAAGCTTGGCCAAACATAATCTTTTTGCATTCTTATTTTGATTTTTCATTTTTCTTTCTCAATTTTTTTTCTTTTTGAATAACAATTGATAAGGAAGCTCCAAAAATAAGCTTTATAATGTCCTTTTCATTTCCAAAATAATACAATACCCCTCCCACAAAAAATAATTTTAAGCTCAAGGTTATAGTGTGAAAATAGGAAGGGCATTTGGCTTTGGTGAACAAGATGAAATGAAAGGTGGAGCTAAAAACAAGGAAAATAAGGAAAAGGCCCAAAATTGTTTTGCAAGGGTTTTGTTTTTGGTGGGCAAGAAAAGCTCAAACTATTCAAATGGTGGCCTAAATCATTTCTAAAGAACGTCAAAACGGCGCAAATGCTTCGAGAGTAGCTTGGTACAAGTTCTAGACACCAAGAAAGACTATCCCGCAAATGAAAAAGGACTAATGATACCTAGCAACCATTCGTAAGTAACTAACCGAATAAAAAGACATAACTACGCATTGCTAGCTTATAACTTAAAAACCGGATGCCTATATTTAAGAAAAAGAAACTAGTAGCACTAGACTATGTTAAAATGATAGGTTTAAAAAAACATTTTCAAAGTGATCTATATAGAACTAAGAAACCGCATGGGCCTACACTTCACTAGAAGAAACATGAAAATAAAGATAGAAATAATTTTAGGTTTTGTTTTTCAAATCGATTTAAGCTTTTTTTTTTATTTTTTTTTTGTTTTTCTAATTTTTTTTTGGTTTTATATTTTATAATTTTTTTTTGGATTTTAGATTTTGAAGACATAAAATACTATACTAATATAAAACATAATATTTTTTTTTGAAAGAAGAAAAACAGAAAGAAAGGCAAAAAGAAACTAGACCCCCCCCCATGCTTAAATTCTTCATTGCCCTCAATGAAGAAAACATAAAGAAAAAGAGAAGGGGACTGAGAAGAAGAGAAAAAGAAAAAAATGCAGGAAAAATAAATAACTAAAAAGAACAGGACTTCGCCGGGTTCGTGAGATGAAGGCGGATGTCGCTCCCCCATGCTTGCCTTTTAGAGTACTTGATCGTCAGCAGGTATGACTTGATCCATCGGATATCAGCAGCGGCGGAGCGGCGACCACGATCATGGACTTGATTGGCCTCCGGTAGAAAGAGCAAAATAAAAGCAAAAAGATAGAGTCCATGGGCAGATTGCCCGATAATGTTTTTTTTTATTATTATTACAATAATCCAAATAAAAGAGTTTCATAATAATAAGTCCAACAAGTGAAAAATAAAAATGTCCATCACAAAATAAAAATGTCCATCAGAAATAATAAACTAAGAATCAAAAAAAAGAAGATTCTCCTTTGCAGGAGTCACAGAATCATTAGAGAAATAGAGTTTAAGTCTATGGCCATTAACTTTAAAGTCCCCCTTATCGGGGTGTGAAAGTAGCACAGTGCCGTAAGGAAAAACCTCCTTGACCGTGAACGGTCCGGACCATCTAGATTTAAGCTTTCCCGGGAAGAGACGTAAACGCGAATTAAAAAGAAGAACCTGATCGCCTGGTTTAAACGTTTTAGGGTGGCGCAGATTCTTATCGTGATACAATTTCGTGCGTTCTTTATAAATTTTATTGTTTTCATACGCGTACGCTCTCCATTCATCGAGTTCATTTAATTGATTTTTTCTATGTTCGCCGACCGAATGCGGATTGAAATTAAAAAACTTTAACGCCCAATACGCTCGGTGCTCTACTTCTACCGGAAGATGACACGATTTTCCATAGACCAATCAGAAAGGAGTACAACCGATGGCGGTCTTGTATGCTGTCCGATAAGCCCAAAGAGCATCGTCTAATTTTAGGGACCAATCCTTACGAGAAGTAGAAACAGTTTTTTCCAAAATTCTTTTAAGTTCGCGATTGACTACCTCGACCTGACCGTTAGTTTGGGGGTGATAAGCAGTGGATAATTTATGCGTAACGCCATATTTACCTAAAGCCTTAGCGAGCTGAGCGTTGCAAAAATGACTTCCCCTATCACTAACGATCGCACGAGGAAAACCAAAGCGAGAAAATAATTTTTTAAGAAAATTGACAACAACACGAGCATCATTATTTTGCAGAGCTTGGGCTTCTGCCCACCTAGAAACATAATCGACTGCGACTAGAATATATTTATTTCCTAAGCTGGAGGGAAATGGGTCGACAAAGTCAATGCCCCACAAATCAAAAACTTCGCACTCGAGAAAATAGTTTTGTTCCATTTCATTTTTATTAGAGATATTTCCAGTCCGCTGACATCGATCGCATCCGCCCACAAAGATTTGTGCATCTTTAAATATGCTTGGCCAATAGAAGCCAGCACTAAGCACTTTGTGGGCGGTGCGGTTTGCTTGATAATGCCCGCCAGTCGGACCTTCATGAACATGTTTTAAAATTTGGTGACCCTCTTCCTGCGAAACGCATCTCCTTACCACCTGGTCTGCGCAAATGCGAAATAGAAATGGGTCTTCCCAAAAATAATACTTCAACTCCGAAAAGAATTTCTTCTTTTGGTGAGTGGAGTATTCTTTTGGAAGGACCCGGGCCACAAGATAATTGGCCAGATCGGCAAACCAGGAGGTAGGAGATGAAGAAATATTAAAAAGACGCTCATCCGGAAAAGAGTCATTAATAAAAGTTTCATTTAAAAAATCAAGTTTGGGATTTTCAAGGCGAGATAGATGATCCGCCGCTAGGTTTTCCGCTCCTTTCTTATCCCGAATCTCCAAGTCGAATTCTTGAAGTAAGAGGATCCAACGGATAAGACGCGGCTTGTCATCCGGTTTAGAAAGGAGGTACTTCAAAGCGGAATGATCCGTGAAAACAATAACCTTAGAAAGAGTAACATACGGTCGGAATTTATCAAAAGCAAAAATAACTGCTAAGAGCTCTTTCTCCGTCGTGGTGTAATTTTCTTGCGCAGAAGTGAGAGTTTTACTAGCGTAGAAAATCGGATGAAAGTTCTTAGCGATTCGTTGACCTAAAACCGCACCTACCGCATGATTACTCGCATCACACATAATTTCGAAAGGTAAATTCCAAACTAGGGCGATCATAATAGGAGCATTTATAAGTTTTGATTTTATTAATTCAAAGGCCTCGAGACAAGATTTATCAAAAACAAAAGGAGTGTCTTTTTCGAGCAAGTGGGTGAGAGGTTTAGTGATTTTTGAAAAGTCTTTAATAAATCTACGATAAAAACCCGCATGACCTAAAAAACTTCTAATCTCTTTAACGGTTGTAGGGGGCGGTAACTTTTCAATTACTTCAATTTTTGCCTTGTCCACTTCAATTCCCCTAGCGGAAATGTTGTGGCCAAGGACTAAACCCTCACGTACCATAAAGTGGCACTTCTCCCAATTTAAGACTAAATTTGTCTCCTCGCAGCGTTTTAAAACTTTTCCTAAATTTTCTAAACAGAGTTCGAATGAGTTGCCAAAAACGGAAAAGTCGTCCATAAAAACTTCCATAATATTTTCTACATATTTATCAAAAATGGCAAGCATACACCGCTGAAAGGTGGCGGGTGCGTTGCATAATCCGAAAGGCATTCTACGATAGGCAAAAGTTCCGAAGGGGCAAGTGAATGTCGTCTTCTCTTGGTCCTCGGGTGCGATAGGGATTTGAAAATATCCCGAGAGACCGTCGAGGAAGCAATAAAAATTGTGCCCGGACAAACGTTCTAAAATTTGATCGATAAAGGGGAGGGGGAAGTGATCTTTTCGAGTGGCATCATTTAGTTTACGGTAATCGATGCACATCCTCCATCCCGTTATCGTCCTAGTTGGAACTAAATCGTTGTTTTCGTTTGGTACTACCGTGATCCCACCCTTCTTAGGAACAACCTGAACTGGACTTACCCACTGACTATCGGAAATAGGATAGATTATCCCCGCATCTAATAACTTAAGCACCTCTCCCTTCACAACCTCTTTCATATTCGGATTAAGAAGACGTTGCGGTTGAACTACACCCTTAGGATTATTGTCAAAAAATATTTTGTGTGTGCAGAAAGAGGGGCTTATGCCAGGAATATCACAAATTTGCCACGCTATAGCTCGGCGATGCTTTTGTAGTAGTTCGATCAATTGATCGTTTTCGGATTTGGAAAGAAAAGCCGAGATTATAACGGGCAATTTTGAATCTTTTGCAAGAAAGGCATATTTGAGATGTTCGGGAAGGGGTTTGAGATCGAGCTGGGGTGGTTCGTCATAAGAATTTTTTAAAACTTTTTCATTTTCAAAAATAAGTTTTTCATAATTTTTTCTACCAAAAACAGAATCATTTTCAAAATTTTCTTGTATTGACATCACCGTGCTTTCAAAACCATTTGAAGAAATTTCAGAAAAAGAAGAGGAAAATTCATTAGAAGAGATGTTAGAAAGGGGAAGGGAAGAATCTTCATTTAAAACATCAATAAAGAAGCATGAGTCATCATTTTGTAAAGAATTTTTCATTGATTGATTTATAGAAAATGTGACCTCATCATCTCCCACTCGCAAAAACAACTTTCCGTTACTAACGTCTATAACTGCTCGAGAGGTGGCTAGAAATGGTCGTCCAAGGATAAGAGGAACCTCGACGTCCTCTTCAATATCAAGAATGACAAAATCCACCGGGAAGATGAATTTGTCGACCTTTACTAACACGTCCTCAACGATACCTAGTGGATACTTAATAGACCTATCAGCTAATTGGATACTCATTCTTATAGGGCTCAAAGTGCCCAAACCAAGCTTCTTGAATAAAGAAAAAGGCATCAAATTGATGCTCGCTCCTAGATCCGCTAGCGCATGTTTAACGAATAAATCACCGAAGACACACGGAATTGAAAAGCTACCCGGGTCATTTATCTTTTTCGGAAGATTTGAATTTTTAATGACTGCCGAGCATTCTTCATTCAATGTTATATGTGATAAGTTCTCCAATTTCGTTTTATTCGTTAATAAGTCCTTAAGATATTTTGCGTACTTCGGCATTTGACTAATCGCTTCATGAAATGGTAAATTAATGTGAATTTGTTTGAACATTTCAAGAAAGTGTTGGTACTGATCATCTAGTTTGTCTTTCCTAAGTCTAGCCGGATAAGGAGGTGGCGGGAATTCTTTTAGAACAATCGGAGCATCATTTTGAAAACCATTTTTTTCTTTTGCAGAATTAGAAATAATGGAGCTATCCTTTTCTTTTTCAAAAATAGATTTGTCTTTTTCAAGATCTAAGTTATCATTCTCCGTGGGGGTGCAAACAGGAGGGACACTCACCCTTGGCTCTTCCCTTGTGGTGGGCTCGTTAACAACTTTACCGCTCCGAAGGGAAATCGCATTTGCGTGCTCCCTTGGGTTAGGCTTAGTGTTCGAGGGAAGAGTTCCAGGTGGTCTCTCGGAAATGGCCTTGGCGAGTTGGCCAAGTTGATTTTCTAAGTTTTTCATTGATCCTGTTAAATTTCTAATAGTGGCATCGTTCGAGCTTATATATTTAACGAGGACCTCTTCCAAAGGGGAAGGTTTTTGAAAATTTTGTTGCGGTGGTGGTGGTGGTGGTGTAAAATCATGTGGTGGGCGTACTACGTTAGCATTATTACTCCAAGAAAAATTAGGATGGTTACGCCATCCGGGATGATAAGTGTTCGAAGAAGCAGAAAAACCAGGAGGAGAAGAAAAATTCGAAAAAGCAGAAAAATTATTTGCAGAAATATTTTGAGCAGGCCTGGGTATGTTCCCCAGATAATCCACCTGCTCGGCAGCAGCAGCATTTTCATATACCTTAGCGGCGGAGGGAGCAGTCATCTCCGAGATCTTCTTGTTGAGCATTTCCACTTGCATCGCCAGTTGCGTCACCGAATCCACTTCGTAGATACCTGCAGGTTTAGATGGCCGAGACCTGGACGAATTCCACTGATAAGTGTTCATCACCATGTCATCGATAAGCTCAAGAGCGGCTTCCGGAGTTTTGCGGTCTAAAGAACCAGCGGAAGCGGCATCTATCATTTTCTTAGATTCTTGATTTAGCCCATTATAAAATGTCTGAACCTGCAACCATACAGGCAGAGCATGATGTGGGCATCTTCTCAAAAGTTCTTTGAACCTCTCCCAAGTGTCATAGAGGGTCTCAGAATCAATTTGAGAATATGAAGTTATATCATTTCGAAGCTTAGCAGTTTTGGCGGGGGGAAAATAACGAGAAAGAAATTTTTCAGTTAAAATATTCCAATATTGATTGATCCTCTTGGAAGAGAACTCAACCACTGTTTGGCTTTAGTCCTTAGGGAGAATGGGAAGAGTCTTAGCCTTATCGCATCGTCTGAGACACCATTGATTTTGAAGGTGTCACAGATTTCGAGAAAATTAGCAATATGTAAGTTCGAATCTTCATCTTGTAATCCGTCGAACTGTACATATTGCTGCACCATTTGTATGATGCTAGGCTTAAGCTCGAAGTTATTGTTCGCAATCGCAGGTCGAACAATACTTGTCTCAGTCCCCTCCAGATTGGGTCGAGCATAATCGGACATGGTCCTTTGCTGAGCCATTTTTGGGTTAGGGTCTCCCATTTCAGAATTAAAATTACAATCCCCAAAGGAATCCTCAACCACTGTTTGAGAAGTGGAAGCCCCGAATCGTAGTTATCTCCGAAAGGAGCGTTCGATTTCCGGGTCCAAATCAACAAGTAGCGACGGATTCGCTCGGGTCATGCACTAGCAAAGAAAATGAGGGAAGATGAAAATGAAAGCTTGGAAAAGAAAGAAAAAGAGGAAAAGAAAGGAATTTTTTTTGAATAGATTTTTTACGGCTTGGCTCTAGAACTTCCCGAGGACTACCCGGTGATGGGTTCGCCCGGTACTAGGTAAAATGGTGGTGCTTAAAGCCCCTTACCCTTTTCGAGAGAATTTAGGTGGAGTAGAAATAAAGTGAAGTGGGTTGATTATAAATATTAAAATATATAAAATATAATTTTTATTTTTTATTTTTGTAGAAGTAATAGCGCAAGCGTTTTCAAAATATTGACGAAGAAAAATCCCCGGCAATGGCGCCAAAAACTTGGTGGGCCAAAACCCGAATAGGCAAGCGTACCTGTCGAATTGTAGTACCAAGGTCGTATTTAAACACGGGGCTGTCAAGTACTTCTACTCACGCTTTAACTATTATCCTACCGGAAAACTACTGGGATTTGAGAATTTTTTAAAGTAAAACAAAAGACAACTTGCGAGACGAAAAACTTATAATAAAAAGCTAGCATTCGATCAATGATTCACCATGAAACTAGATGAGAGAGATAAAAATAAAGATAGTTTTAATTTTGCAAATCAAACTCGACCGTGACGGATCCGATATTAAGACAAAATCTCGCTAGAGCATTAGGTCTCCTAACTTATAGACTCTTTGATCGAAATCTCTTTACAAACCAAAGAAGCCTAAAGTTGCATTATCGAGGTGATCCGCACTATTGGATTTGACTCCAATCCGGAGGATTTACGTCGTCCTATCTCTAGGATTGCGTTCAACTCCTTCCTTCTTTGAGTGATCTTTCAAATCATGAGTCTCTCGACTACTATGAAATGAGAACAAGGCCTACTACCGTATATCGAAAATACGGAGTCGACACAAATTAATCAAAGAAGGATCGAGCATGAAATAACAAAAATAAAACTAAGAAATAAAGTAAACTCTCATCTCACTTCATGGATCCTCACGATCGAATGCTATAGGGAATTAGCTACGCATAATTGAAAAAGAAGACAAAATAAAAGAAGAGAGAAACATTTTCATTGATTAATAAAAAGGAAGTACACAATAATATTAAAACGATGATAATATTATGCTAAGAAGAAAATTACAACCATAAAAAGAAAACAACAATGAAGAAAAACTTGTAGTAGAACTCTCTTGCTCACTTGCTCCAATCCAACCTCTTCAAAGCATGGGATATGGGTTCCTTTTATAGGAGTGGAGGGAAGCATCTAGAAGAGGAAGACTAAGGGGTGGCCGGCCATAGGGGGGGGGAATGTTCATGCATGGTATTAAATGGAGGAGAGAGGAATGCATGCATGTGTTTAATGACAAAATATGTAATGGGAAGGGGGGAGTGAATGGGAAATAAAGGGGAGAGAGAGATGGTAGGGGCCGACCATGCAAGGGGATGGATTCATGCATTGCATTAAATGGAGGAGAGAGGGGTGGATAAAAATGCATGCATGAGAGGAAAGGTGGCTAGGGAATAATAAAGGGGAGAGAGTGGCCGGCCATATGCATGAATAGTTGCATGCATGTGGTCGGGTTGCATGGAAAGGGGGCTTCTCATGGGCTGCTCTTTTGGTGGGCTATAATAGGGCTCGGGTAGGGGAATATAGGCTATTTGGGCTGCTCCAAATGCTGGGCTTTATGAGGGGAGAGAGGCTCGGGTAGCTTCCAAAAGCTGGGTTGCATGTAGGGCTCGGGTAGGAGGCTTGGCTGCACTAAAATGGAAGGGCCGGCTGCTCCATGTGGGCTTGGACTTGCAAGGGCTGCTCCTTGTAGGCTCGGGTAGAGGCTTTGAAGCTTGGGCATGAACCTTCAAAGAAAAGAGATAACATTAGATAACATTAATTATAACAAACATAAAAAAAACATTAGATACTTTAAAATTGAAATTAAAATTAACAAACATGAAACATAATACTAATTCATACTATTAATTAGTTTAAAGATAAAACTAATCAAAATAATCATATCATTAAACATGTAAAACTAAACTATAGCAAAGATACTAAAATTTATAAATAGAACTAAACAAAACAATAACATAAAATAGCAACAATAAAACTATAGATAATACAAAAAATAATAATAAAACTTTAGTAATTTTAACTACTAAACTACCCCAAAAATGATGACTAAAACTAGTCATCAACTCCCAGTTGCAATCTACCACGTAGAAGCCCAAAAATAACTCAAAGGCACGGAGTCTTCTCCGGCCAACCATGTATAGCAAAACATCACCGATCCAGACCAACATGTCCGAGTAGGCTTCACAAATCATGCCTATGTCCATACTACGATTCTGGACTCTAACAAGGGGGACTTTACTTATCTACCCCAAGGAATACCGCAAACTCGCCACACACTCGCGGGAGAAGGGTTTTCCCATACAAAAGAATAAGAGCTTCACATGCTCAAGATGAGAATCGTTACCCTAGCATTTCTCCTCAGCACCATGATGATCCAGTCGGATAGAAAGCATCGTATCAGCCTCGCCTTTGCGGATCTGGACTCGGATTGAGAATCGGAGCACCGAAGCTCCACCAGCGGCCGAAGTTGACCTCCTTCTTCTTCCTTCTTGCTCTCCCTTCTCTCTCGCTTTTAGAGAGAGAAAACTCAAATGGAATGAGGGTTTCCAAGCCCTATTCCCGGATATAACCCAGCCAGAATAGCTCTGAGCCGTTGGATCCCAAAACAATGAAACGGACGGCCACGATTCAGCCCAAAAATAGAATTCCTGCTCCGAACACGGCCTGCGACACTCCCGTGTCCAGGGTCGTGTTAGCCATTCGCCGTCACTCCACAATCCCGACCAGAACACGGCTTGTGAAACGGCCTCTGACACGCCCGTATCATATGTGACACGCCCATGTTAGTACCCGTGTCACGACCCGTGTCACATGACACGCCCGTGTTAGTACCCGTGTCATGACCCGTGTCACATGACACGCCCGTGTCAGTACCCGTGTCATGACCCATGTCACAAGACACGCCCTTGTTAGTACCCGTGTAGCTCTCTTAGCACAAAACGGGAAATCGCCCGAGCGCGACACTCCCTGGGATACGCCCGTGTCCCAGGCCATGTGCCTTCACCCGACGATCATTGACCGCCAAAACGTCGACCACGCGATTTGTAATCGAACACGCCCCTAACACGGCCCTGGGACACGCCCGTGTCCTAGGCCGTGTGACCTGTACCAAGGTCCAAAATCAGCTCAAAATGTTGCTCGTTCCTCCTTTGAGTTTTGGTGGGTTACATCCCACCTGATGACGGGCTACAGTAGTAGTAGTAAGTAGTGGTGGTATCAGCTCCTCACGTCTTGCCACCTCATCCCGCTAGTCGTGTTGGTACTCCATCTCCTCGAGCCACAAAAATGATTTGGTCACAACAGACCGTTTGTCATAAAGACTAAGTCATTTCCTCAACACCTCTCCCCCACAACTCCTAGGCACCGAGCGGGAGGATGAAGCGGAGGACAATAAGGGTATAAAAAGAAGTAGGTGATAGTGGAGCTATACTACCAAGTATATAGTATAAATCTATTTCTACTCTAGAAGTTCTATATATATAGCACATGTAAAGTATGAAGAACTGTACAAAAAGTAAGTAAGGCGATGTAAGTAAACAAATAAATAATGGCAAGTAGAATATGCTACTACTAAGCTACAATCATAGAAGTACCTTAACTAATATGAATGCACATACAAACTTATAAGTTAAGATTTCCAAATATAACTTATCATATAAAAGAGCCCATAGTAATTTATATGATAAAGTTCTATGCTGCGTATGACCTAGTATGAATGTATGTTATGCTTGCATTTTATGATTCTAGCAAGTGCAACTCACCCACATGACTCTGTGATCACAGACCTTTAGTTCCTACTTTTTGGAGCTAGCATCACTCCCTGGTACCACCATTATGGCTACGGCAGGAGCGGAACGGGCGCTTCCGCTTCCTAGGCGGGTATACACACTACCAAGCCCAGACCCTTCGTATTCCTCTATACACGTCCTAGGTGCACTCTAGAGTCTTTGCGTACTAATACTGGCCAACTACTAGACTTTCTTGGTCGGGTGTGCGTTTTCGGGGATTGTCCATTGGACCGCAGTATAAATAACCTATTGGCCCCTCAAACCTCACACCTCACCAGAGTCATCGTACTGCTATCGGTGTGATGATTGGCCCAGTACCGCATGACCCGCCACTAGTTTTGTTTCTATGCATATGCAAGGTATCTCAACATGAGTCTATAGCTCGTAGGACCAAACCCGTCTTGATGTCAAACTCTCGAGCATCTAGCTCGTAGGACTAACTGTCCTGAAAACCCTTCAATCCTTCACGGGTGAGATGATAACAACATTCTCTTAACCTATTAGACTACTCTTGTCTAGTATTTATTATACTTAGCAATTTAGGGTTAATCCCGGGACTGTCTTGGGCATGCCCGGTGAAGGGCACTCGGGGGCACTAGGAACTACGATGGGCTGAAGCCCAAAGTTCCCTTTCACAAGGATATTTACTTTTATTAATGTCTACCCATGATCCATTCCAAACTCTCGTTGTTACTCTGGGAAAAACCTAATAACCTAGAATGTTATTGGGAGAGCGGCGGTCTTCCACCGATCTCCGTTTTAGTTACTATCCTTGGGATTTTGCACTCTACAACTCATTATCAAGAAGTGACCTATTGGACACCAACCAGGGTTTATCTTTCCAACATAGACTCCATCTCAACTGACAACCTTATCCTCTGTGGGTCCTAGTGTTATATGCTACTTATACTAAGCACACCCATGACCTAGTGTTGACCCGTATGACATGTCTTCCCAACTCTTGGGCTAACTGCCCCTAATTATATATCATGGTTTGCTAAATTGTATGATGTTTACCATCCTAGGTTTCACTATTTTTTCTAAGGAGTTAAGGGCCTAAATTAATTTTTTTAATTGAGTGACATGGGTCGCCTTGCACATGAGGTATTATATATAATGGTCCATACTATATAAGAAATTTATCAGATGTTCCATGAGGTCAAATTTGACTTATTACCAAGTTTCATAATTTTTCCATGTGAAATTCCATTTAATTCAATTTAATATTAAATCATAAATTGACTACTTTCCAAATGAAGTACAATGTTTATAATATCAGAAATTCTAGGAAAATTACTTTGGATCCAAGCTGATATAATAAAGCTAAATACAGAATTTAGAAATCCAAAACTATGATTTGACCTAACTTATATCCAAAAGAACAATATTACCAAAATGCCATTATTAGGGTTTTCAGCATATGGAGAAATCAAAAAAAATCTCAAATACTATAACTGGGATTTAATCACAGAAATAAGCTGCTATAAAGTTTTCCATAATATTTAAACAATAATTTCCCTTATTTAATTAATTTCAATAATGGGCAAAATGGTAAATTCTACTTAAAATCCAATTTAACATCACCTAACAGTCCCCTAAATTTTTCTTGAGGTGATCTATGTCCTAATAAAGCCTGTGGCAAAATTTCAGAATTTCATAGATTCATATGCCCTAGATCCAAATTTATTTCCTATCTAGGCATATTTTATAATAATTCCAATTAATGGGATTTTTTATTCCAAAAATCCCAAAATTTCCATGGGAGGTATATTCTATCCCTATAAGCCACTATCCAAAGTTTCATGGACATGAAATGGTCCAAATGGGCTAAATCCCCATTTTCCTATTTTTGCTATAGGCACCCCAAATTTGAACATACCTATATCATGCATGTGGGATTTCCCAAACATGCAGAAGTCAAAATGATCTGCAATTTCTACCACTATTTTATATTGATGTGCTGGACATGTCGTAAAACATTGGGGGTATTTGGAGTCATATATCTCCAAAAATACACTTAATCTAATTACTAGTATTTCACCAAATACTATAACAAAAGTCTGACCAGAAATTCCCATTTTTGGTCAGAGCCTAGATTTACCCTTAACACAAGTCTGACCAAAATCTTAGGTCATGAGGAATTATGGTTTGTCTTGGTCATTTATTTTAATATCTGCCCTAGCATAGGACTAGTCATGGTATAGTAGAATTGCCCTACAAGGAGTTTTACTACACCAAATCCTAAGTTTAGGGTGTCATTTTAAAGGTAAGGTCAAGGCCTACATTTTTTAATGTTGATAGCTACCTCTGAATGTGCCTCTAACAGGCCTAAAATCAGAATTCAAAAACACTACAAATGTGTGACATTAATAACACTGTTCATAACAATTATATTGATTAATTAATATGGGATGAAACCGACGACATTGGTTCATCGTGCCCATCAGCCAACGCCCAGGATTCAATCTTCCTGGATAATTTGTCTTGCTTATTGCAGACAGTTTAGCAACCGCCATTGCCGGCTATTATCGCCACCACCTCCGTTGAGGTGGTGGCTAGCGTTTCCTGGCGGTGAGGCTACCGGAGGCGGCTCCTCCGGGGATCCCGAGCAAGAAGAAGAGCTCTGCTTTTTTGTTGGAACACCCTATTACTAATTTGGGTAAGGATCACAATGTTTGTCTTAGGAAACCAGGTTGACCTAGTTGTATAGTTGTATAGGTCAACATTAGAATGAGTCTAGGGCTTAGAACTTAGGTTTGAAGCTGCCCCCAGGACCATTCCAATATCAAGGATATAGAGCCAAGTTTAAAGCAATTTTCGTCGAGCTTCGGTCGACGAAACGTCGAGCTTAGTTCGACGCTCTCTGAGCTCAACTTCGATAAATTGTCGAACTCCAGTCGACGATCTTCGAGCTCAGATCGACGATCTGCTTTCAGACAATTTTGTTTAGTCGTCGAACTGCATTCTACGTTTTTCTAGCTCAGGTCGATGATCTCTCATCAGCTATTCTTCAGGTCGCTGAGCTTGGTTCGACGATATTCAAGCTCAGTTCGACGTTTTCTGTCTGTTTGATCTGTTCCATCTCTGAGCTCAGTTCGACGATAGTAGAGCTCAGATCGAGGATTTTTCTGAGAGATCAACGATTCTAAGGATTCAAATGCTGCCAGTCTTTGGAATGTTTTTGAAATCTCTCAGCATTTATGTTAAGGAGATCTGCCAGCCATTTGTCTTTATTCTGGAGCAAGTTTCAAGGAATTATTCAGGGAATGTTTTATTGGACCTTCCTCTAGAAGACAAGACTCTTTATGGAAGACATTTATGCATGCCAACGGCTATTTTTTTGACAAGAATTTTTTTTGAGAATAAGATCTTCCTTTTCATCTTCAGTCAGATAGAACACACAATAACATACACAGAGAACACAACAAGAAGAATTAAGCTGTGACAGATAACAAGTGATCAATTCTGAAGAATCAGAATAACAATCTTTTTGCTTACAGAAAAGTGATCACAGCCTCTTCTCAAGAACTCCAGACACCTCATCTTTCAGCCTTTTTGCTGAAACAATCCTTTGCTGGAGATCTAAAGTTCTGAAGGCCTATCACCCTAGAGCAAAGCTTCCATTCCTGAACCTGTCTATAACTCAGGGGGAGCTTTGACAATAAAAGATCCAGTAGTCTTCTCTCATTTGATTTGAGAACAAAGAAGACAACTTCACCTCTTTATCTTTTCTTTTTCTGCTATAAAAGGGTTCTTGAACTCCCTTCAAAAGTTCTGTCTGGTTCTGAGAGCCTTGTCAAAACTCAGTGGTGGCAAGACACCTAATCAAAAAATCTAGTTTTGGTTTTTGAGCACCTTATCAAAAGCTCATTGGTGTCAGGACACCTGATCAACTCATCCTGAGTGGATTCCTACCAAGGGTGGTAGAAGAGTGGATGTACCCAGGTTTTTGGGGAACCAATATATTTCCTTGTGTCTTCTGGGTTGTTTGTGTGATTAGTTTGCTGTGTGCTGTGCTCTTTACTTCTTTGTTTTTAACTCTTTACTAACACTCTACACTATACTATAAATTGAATTTTATATTTGCTGATTAATTTCAACTGTGAAATTAATTTAAATAAACTCTATTCACCCCCCCCCCCCTCTAGAGTTGAGATAGATCTTACCCGCACTTTCAATTGGTATCAGAGGGAGGTTGGTTGCTCACACAAGCTAACACCTGAACCAAAAGATCCTTGATAAGATCAATCTCTTAAGAGGGTTATTTTCTTTATATCTTATATTATTCAAAGACATGGCACAGAACAAGGATTATGCAAGCACCAGACCTCCAGTGTGCAATCTATCTAAGTTTGCACTCTGGAAGGCAAGGATTAGATTATACATGAACTCTATTGATGAAGATATTTTCAATTCTATCTTGACAGTTTGTCCAAGTCCACCTGCAAGCTCAAGCACAAATGCTGTTCCACCTCCCTCAAGAACAGATGCTGAAATTAAAAGATGGAAGACTGCAGATGCCAAGGCTATAAACATCTTAGCTCAAACAATGTCTGATGAGATTTTTCAGAAGGTAGCTGAATGCAACTCAGCTAAAGAAGTATGGGACAAACTCTCAGAAATTGTCTCAGGATCTACTGATGAGAGGAAAGACAGAAGATCTCACCTCATAACCCAATATGAGAACTTCAAGAATGGAGAAGCTGAGTCAGTTGCAGACATGTACAACAGATTAAGTCTGATTGTCAATGAGCTAAAGACTTTGGATAAAGAAATCTCATTGACTGAGCTTAATGACAAGATCCTAATGTGCTTCCCCAGCACTTGGGATTCAAGAATCTGGCCAATCAAAGATGCCAGAAGTCTAAATGAAATCACTACTGAAGCTCTCCTAGGCAAACTCAAATCTTATGAGCTGCTCATCAAGAACAGAGAAGAAGAACAGAAGGCTGCCTCAACAGTCTCAAAGAAAGAGAAGTCAATAGCTTTCAAAGCCATTGAGAATCAGCCTGAAGAAAAGCTCACAGGCAATGAGGAGTTAGTCAGCCTACTGGCCAAAAGATTTTACAAACTGGCCAGAAAAGACTTCAGAAAAAGGCCATACAAAGGACATGATAAACCAAGGTATGATAAGTCAAATAATGATAAAGAAATTATATGCTTTGACTACAGGAAACCAGGCCACATTGTGCCTGACTGTCCAGAAAACAAGAATAAGGACAGAAAGGATAGAAGAGAAAGAAGGAAAGAGAAAGACTTCAAAAAGAACAGCTCAGATAAAGCTTCCTCCAGCAAGAACAAACATACAAGGAAGGGCTTTGTTGCTGAGACATGGAGTGAGACAGAAGAGGATTCTGAAACTTCATCCAGCTCCAGTGATGATGAAGATGATGCAGATGAAAAAGAATTTTGCATGATGGCTATCAATTCCTCACAGCAAAACTCTGATGCAGAATCAGATTCAGACTCAGAAACTCAACCAGAAGAAGATCAGGTAATTAACTCTTTTGATTTTAATTCTGAGGACTTTAAAATTGAATTTAAGACATTGTGTTTGGACTTACTAAAATCTGAGAAAGAGATAATCTCTCTCAGAAACAAATTATCTGAATACAGTGTCCTAAACTCAAATAACCTCAAACTCTCTGAGGAGTTAGAATGCTGTAGGGAGAAGATAGCTTCACTGAAAAGTGAACTATCAAAGGCCAAAAAGTTTGAAGAATCCCTAAATGGGAGAAGTATCAGACTGATGGACATTACAAGCACAGTGAACTCTAGATTCAATAGTACACTGGGCTTGGGTGCATCATCCAGCCAACCTATAATATTAACAACTCCAATCAAATTTGTCTTTGACAAAGGAAAGGGAGTAATAGAGGTAGCTAGGAAGAATGCAGACCTGCCAGAGAAAATTTCAGTTCAACAGATTGCGTCGAACAGAGCTCGACGATCGTCAAACAGAGCTCGACGATCATCGAACAGAGCTCGACGGTCTAACCCCAAATCGTCGACCTCAGCTCAACGATATCCAGACTCTGAACTTCAGTATAATCGATCTTCGAATAGAGATCGACGATCTGACCTAAGATCGTCGACCTCAGTTCGACGATCGTCGAACAGAGATCAGGTCTGTGAACATTCCTTCAATGGCACATCTAGATTCAATCCTAGAAGTCCCACATCCCAAGGCTTTAACCCCTATACTGAATGGATAGTACCTCCTAGGAGATAGCATCCTGAAGGCTATAAGAGTCAACCTGAGATGTCTTTCATTTCTGAATTCAAAGGATATCAGCCTAGGCCCAAGGTTAACTGGGTCAAAAACAAATAAGCTGTTCATGTGCAGGTGAAGACCTATCCAGTATCTAACCAACAATGGTATCTGGATAGTGGGTGCTCAAAGCACATGACAGGGAACAGGGAGAAACTATCATCCTTCATAACCAAACATGGACCCAAAGTGATTTTTGGTGATTCAAATTTTGGCCAAACCAAAGGATATGGTGCTACTCAGATAGGCTCAGTCACTTTCAAGAAGGTGGCATATGTAGAAGGACTGAAGCACAATCTGATAAGTTTCAGTCAGCTATGTGATGAAGGATACAAGGTGATTTTCAACAAATCCCTGTGCAAGATCAAGTCAGAGGATAACACAACTGTGTTAACAGGTAAAAGGACAGGTAACATTTACTTAGTATATTTTCTTTCATCTAAAGTAGACATCTGTTTATTCAATTCCATATCTAAGCCAAATGTTTTATGTCATAAGAGATTAGGACATCTAAACCTTAGAACCATTGCCAAGCTCTCCAAGGATAACCTTGTTAAAGGACTACCTTCTATCCCCTACAAGAAGGAAGGACTCTGCAGGGCTTGTCAATTAGGCAAGCAAACTAAAAATAGCTTTAAGTCACTTAATAAGAGTGATTCACCTAGGATTCTGTATTTGTTGCACATGGATCTTTTTGGACCCATATCAGTACAAAGCCTAGGAGGGAATTCCTATACTTTAGTGATTGTAGATGACTTCTCAAGATTCACATGGGTATTCTTTCTGAGGAAGAAGTCTGATAACTTTAAGTGTTTGACAGAGTTTCTCAAATGTATACAGATTGAGTTCAACACTCACATTGCCCTGATCAGAAGTGATCATGGGACAGAGTTTGATTCTCTTCTTATGCAAGAGTTCTGTCAAAGTGAAGGGATCAGGCACACTTTCTTAGCTCCTAGAACTCCTCAACAAAATGGGGTAGTTGAAAGGAAAAATAGAACCCTAATTGAATCTGCTACTACATTGTTGACAGATGCTCACCAACCTCTATCCTTTTGGGCTGAGGCAGTGAACACCTCGAACTATGTGCTAAACAGAAGCCTGATACATAAACTAAAGGGCAAGACTCCCTATGAATTGCTCAAAGGGAAGAAACCTAAAATAGATTATTTTAAAATTTTTGGCTGTACTTGTTATATTCATAATAATGACAAGAAGTATCTAGCAAAATTCCAAGCTAAAGCTGATGAAGGAGTGTTTCTGGGATACTCTATGATCAGCAAGGCATATAGGGTATATAATAAATCTTCCTGTAAAATTGAAGAATCTGTTCATGTTACTTTTGATGAGACTAACATGTGTTATAAGGAGAAGTCTACTTCTACCATAGAACTTTTGCAGGTACACTCTATTTCAGAAAGTATGGACAGATTACAGGTTAAAGAAGAGAATACAACCTCTCAACAAAAGATTGAGAGCAGTGATGATGAAAAAGAAGTTGAACCTCTTGAAGAAAGCCATCCTAAAGGGCCAGTTGTTATTCCACAAGAGGAAACAACAACACTGGTTGGTGAACAATCAACACCCCCCATTGATTTAGTAACAACAAAAGATCATCCAATCACCCAAGTAATTGGAGAGATCTCAGCTGGTGTGCAAACCAGAAATCAGGTCAACCAGAACCTGATGCACACTTGCTTCTTATCTCAAGTTGAGCCTCAATCCATTCAAGATGCAGAGCAAGATCCACACTGGATCATTACAATGCAAGAGGAGTTGCATCAATTTGAAAGGAATAAGGTTTGGGAACTAGTGCCTAAGCCAAAAGATCACTCCATTGTTGGAACAAAGTGGGTGTTCAGAAACAAGCTGGATGATCAAGGAGTTATTGTCAGAAACAAGGCAAGGCTAGTTGCTCAAGGCTACTCTCACCAAGAAGGAATAGACTATGACCAGACCTTTGCACCAGTTGTTAGGTTAGAGGCCATTAGAATATTCCTAGCTTATGCTGCTCACAAAGGCTTCAAGGTTTACCAGATGGATGTGAAGAGTGCATTTCTCAATGGGACATCAAAGAGGAAGTCTATGTTAGACAACCTCCAGGTTTTATCTCTCTAACTCACCCTGATTATGTTTTCAAATTGCATAAAGCATTATATGGTCTCAAGCAAGCTCCTAGAGCATGGTATGAGACCCTAGCAAGCTTTCTTCTGGAAAATTATTTTGTTAGGGGGAGAATAGACCAAACTCTTTTTATTAGAACCCATAAGTCCCACACCCTACTAGTACAAATTTATGTAGATGATATCATATTTGGATCTACTGATTCAAACTTGTGCAGAAAGTTTTCCAACCTGATGCATTCCAAATTTGAAATGAGTAGCATGGGTGAGCTCTCCTTCTTCTTAGGATTGCAAGTAAAACAGCATGCTGAGGGCATATTTATTTCCCAAACCAAGTATGCTAAAGAATTGGTTAAGAGATTTGGTATGTCTGAGGCATCTTCCATGAAAACACCCATGCCTACCAATGCTGTATTGGATGCTGATGAACATGGGAAACCAGTTGATCAGACAACATATAGAGCAATGATTGGCTCTCTATTGTACCTTACAGCCAGTAGACCAGATATAATGTTTGTTACATGCATATGTGTTAGATTCCAAGTTAGCCCTAGAGAGTCACACCTAACATTAGTTAAAAGGGTTCTTAGATATGTAAAAAGTTGTCCAAATCTAGGACTCTGGTATCCAAAAGACTCAGGATTTGAACTAACTTGATTTTCAGATGCTGATTATGCTGGATGCAGAAGAGACAGGAAAAGCACCAGTGGAACATGTCAGTTCCTTGGTGACAGACTTGTCTCTTGGTTTTGTAAGAAGCAAACATCTGTGTCAACCTCAACTGCTGAAGCTGAATATATGGCTGCAGGCAGTTCCTGTTCACAAATATTGTGGATACAAAATCAGCTCATAGACTTTGGCTACAACTTAGAGAAGTCTAAAATTTTTTGTGATAATACTAGTGCTATCTCTATAGCACAAAATCCAGTCCTCCATAGTAGGACAAAACATATAGAGATTAGGCATCACTTTCTAAGGGATAATGTAGAGAAAAACAAAATAGAACTTCAATATATCCCTACTGATTTGCAAAGGGGAGATATTTTCACCAAGCCTTTGGATGAAAAGAAACACAGTTTCTTCCTAAATCAGTTAGGCATGTTAGATAGAGGAAGCCTAAACTAATTTACAAGATTTTTGAAAAGTTAAAACAGACCAAGACTAGGCTAAAAAAATCAGTTCTTTTTGAGTCTGTAGAATAGGCTTGGACTCTGAACTGCGCTCGACGTTTTCCCAGAAATCGTCGAACGTAGATCGACGTTTTTCTAAAAATCGTCGACCAGAGATCGACGTTTACAAAATCGTCGATCTGAGTTCAGCGCCTCCGTTAGCTCCAGGTTTTCTCTCCTTCTGTTCAGAGGCCGTCGAGCGGAGCTCGACGCTTTTCAACATCGTCGAACGGAGATCGACGATATTGACGTCTCTTCAGATTCCCTCTGTAGCCCAAATCGTCGAGCTGAGATCGACGCTTCGTCGAACTGAGCCCAACGATTTTCCGTTTCGCCGTCGAACCCTAATATAAAATCATTTCTTCAGCCGTCGTTCATCTCTTGCACTTTCATACTCTCTGCAACTTTCTACGTTTTCCCTCCAAATCTTCTACGCTTGGCCGTGTTTGGTTCTTTGTTGTAGGTAAAAATGGCTGGCTCCAATGCTGCAATCTCCAAAATGAAATTTGACACCGGATTTGATATCGACATGAACTCATTTGATGGAAGCGATCAGCGCTTCAAGGATATTCTTAATCTATTCAGAGATCAGCAGCTATCGCAAATAATGACTACCAGAATGAATATTGCATCAGAAGAGATAAAGGAATGGTGTTATACAGCGACAGATGAGAATGAGAACTCTGTCATCGGCTTCATAAAAGGGACTCAGGTACAATTGTCCCCGGCCCTTTTAACTGAAGTTTTTCATCTTAGTTCTGGAGAAGATTCCATAGAGTTGTCTGGAGAGGAATATGACTCCATGCTTGATAGAATGGGTCACAATGCTGTGAACCCTAACAAACTGCTGAAGAAAAATCTGTCGATAGAATTTTAATTTTTGGCTGATATAGTTGGGAAAGTGCTTCTGGCCAAGCACTCAGCCCATGATACCATATCAAGATATCAATTTTGTCTAATGGGAGCTCTGCTTGATAAGAAACATCTAGACTGGGGATCAATTTTCTTCAACCTGATTAAGAAGAAGCTGAGTAAGACTGCTGTCAGTTTTGGGAGAATTCTAGGGGTCTATCTGAATTCCAGATGCCTTGAGCTGCTAACCTCTTCTGGGATGTTCATTAATGCATCCAAGAGGCTCTCCTGTGCCCTTTTCAGCAAATGGGACAGGCAGATTGTAAACCCCTCCAGAGCTGCTGCACCACTATCTTCAGGCACCAGGACTGTCTCAGTCACTCCACCTCTGGTCTCTGCCCCAGTAGAAGTGTTTCCTACTTCTCCTCCTCCTCCAGCTGTCTCTACCCTAGCCACTTCATCCTCACCTCCAATCACCACCATATTTGTATCTTCCCCCATTAACATTTCTTCACCAGTTTCAACCCCTCCAGCATCTACCTCAGAGGAATTCCATCCTCTCTTCTCATACCCAATCTTCACCTCTCCATCATTTTCCTTTGCAGATGATTCCTTTATGGATGATTCTCCCTCCTCTCCTCTTGAGCCTCCCTCCACCTCCTCATTCCAACAAATGCTGCAAGAAATTCTATCCCAACCATCCTTCACACCTTCCCTTGCCTCACCTATCTACACCTCCACATCTTCAATCTCCTCCATTCCCCTCTCAGAGCCATCCATTCCCAGACCTCCTATACCATCACTCTCCATGCCACCAGCTCCAACCATCATCCTTCCAACAACCTTCTCTCCTACCTCTGCTCAAGCCCCTCTTGAGCATGTAGATCTATCAGCCCTGGCAGACAGGTTATATGAGCTGCTAGCTCCTAAGCTAACCTCATTACTGGAGACCACTCTGGCTCCACTCCTGACCCATGTAAAGGAGCTGTCTTCCAAGCTCTCCTCCTTCATTCCCTCTCAGGCAATTACCTCTTCTGGGTGCCTTGACTCAGTTCTCCCTGAATCCAGGCAGGGGGAGATGCCTTCTGAAGTAGTGGTTGTGCCTGAGTCTGCTCCTGCTTTTGCAATGGACCTCCAGAGCTTGCTCTCTGTGTTTGATACAGTTTACCTCAAATCTTTGCCAGTTCCTCATTTTGAAGACTTGTCTAAGGCCATTGTGCCTATTTCTGTCTGTGATCCCAGCCAAATTGAAGCATATGTAAATTCCTGGAAGGCTGTGGATGTTTATGTTTCCATCTCTAATGCTGCTACTAAGGCCATTGCGCCTCTTGTTGTTGAAGCTGCTGCTGCTGTTACTGAAGATACTGAAATGGTTCCTGTATTTGAAGATACATCTGCTGCTAAAGAAGTTGCTTCTTACCTAGAAGATCTTGCACCTGCTGTTGTTACTGCTCCTACTACTGCTGTTGCTTCAAAAGTTCCTTCTGCTCAAATTTCTGATGCTGCTCCTGCCCTGATTGCTGATCAGTTGAAGTTACAAGAGAAATACATAAAAAGCATTGATGATTTGTATGACAAACCTCAAAGTTCAGAGAGTGATCAATTTCAAACTGATTCAGATGACTCTGCAAATACTATTGCCAAGAAGAGGAAGGCCAGAAGCAAGGCCATGATGTCAGTCCCCCCAGCTCAGGCAAAGGATTCTAATGACATTCCCTACTATATTCTGCATGACTGCCCCATATCTGAGCCCTGGATGCAGTATTCCAAGAACCAATCAAAGTCTATGAAGAAGAGAAGGAAGCTGAATAAGTATGAAAAAGGATCTTCTCAGTATCAGCCTCCTCCTCCTCCTCCTCCAGATTCTGGTTCAGGCTCAGCCTCTCAAGCTCCAGCTTCCAGGCAAAGCTCCTCCCAGTCGTATCAGAAATACTATCAAAGGGGGCAACATCAAAGGGGATATCAGTCTAGAAGGGGCCAATATAGAGGAAGCTAGAGAGGGCACAGATTTCATCAAAAGGAAGGACAAGGGCATACTGATTCTACTTCAGGTCCTTTCCCTTATAAGCTAAAAGATGCAGTTGTCTCCAGGACTACTCCTACTGATTCTGAGTCCATTAACAGATATGAACCTCCTGTTTCATTTGAGGATCCTGAGAACAACCCCTTGTCCTGGACAGCTAGAATGAAAGAGTTGGCTGCTCTTGATCAAATAAAAAAAGCCAGAGAGCAAGGCAAGGACACTTCAAACATAACAACTCTATCAGATCAGAGAAAGAAAGAACTGGAGAGATATGCATCAAGAAAATTCTTTAATCCAGAAGATTTATATGAAGCTGCACCCTGAGGCTGTAGTTCCAAGGCCCAAATCTCAAACTTCCTTAGGTGCAGAAGATGATAGAAGATCCAAGAAAGAAGCCCTCAATCCCAATAGAGAAATTTTGTTTAAAAAAGGAACTGAGAAGAAGTGAATTGTGTAAGCTGAACAATCATCCTCCTTTGGATATTTGCTGACTTCTTATCTGTGATCTGCATTGCTGCTATATCTTTTCTTCTGCATTGTTGTTTTAGTTTCTGTCTTGAATGTATGCTTATTTATTTCCTCATTCTGTCTGTAAATAGTAATCCTAACCCAAATATGGGGAGATTATTGGAACACCCTATTACTAATTTGGGTAAGGATCACTATGTTTGTCTTAGGAAACCAGGTTGACCTAGTTGTATAGTTGTAAAGGTCAACATTAGAATGAGTCTAGGGCTTAGAACTTAGGTTTGAAGCTGACCCCAGGACCATTCCAATATCAAGGATATAGAGCCAAGTCTAAGGCAATTTTCGTCGAGCTCCGATCGACGAAACGTCGAGCTTAGTTCGACGCTCTCTGAGCTCAACTTCGATAAATCGTCGAACTCCAGTCGACGATCTTCGAGCTCAGATCGACGATCTGCTTTCAGACAATTTTGTTAAGTCGTCGAACTGCATTCTACATTTTTTTAGCTCAGGTTGACGATCTCTCTTCAGCTATTCTTCAGGTCGCTGAGCTCGGTTCGACGATCTTCGAGCTCAGTTCGACGTTTTCTGTCTGTTTGATCTGTTTCCATCTCTGAGCTCAGCTCGACGATAGTAGAGCTCAGATCGATGATTTTTCTGAGAGATCAACAATTCTAAGGATTAAAATGCTGCCAGTCTTTGGAATGTTTTTGAAATCTCTCAGCATTTATATTAAGGAGATTTGCCAGCCGTTTGTCTTTATTCTGGAGCAAGTTTCAAGGAATTATTCAGGGAATGTTTTATTGGACCTTCCTCTAGAAGACAAGACTCTTTATGGAAGACATTTATGCCTGCCAACGGCTATTTTTTTGACAAGAATTTTTTTTTGAGAATAAGATCTTCCTTTTCATCTTCAGTCAGATAGAACACACAATAACATACACAGAGAACACAACAAGAAGAATTAAGCTATGACAGATAACAAGTGATCAATTCTGAAGAATCAGAATAACAATCTTTTTGCTTACAGAAAAGTGATCACAGCCTCTTCTCAAGAACTCCAGACACCTCATCTTTCAGCCTTTTTGCTGAAACAATCCTTTGCTGGAGATCTAAAGTTCTGAAGGCCTATCACCCTAGAGCAAAGCTTCCATTCCTGAACCTGTCTACAAATCAGGGGGAGCTTTGACAACAAAATATCCACTAGTCTTCTCTCATTTGATTTGAGAACAGAGAAGACAACTTCACCTCTTTATCTTTTCTTTTTCTGCTGTAAAAGGGTTCTTGAACTCCCTTCAAAAGTTCTGTCTGGTTCTGAGAGCCTTATCAAAACTCAGTGGTGGCAAGACACCTTATCAAAAAATCTAGTTTTGGTTTTTGAGCACCTTATCAAAAGCTCATTGGTGTCAGGACACCTGATCAACTCATCCTGAGTGGATTCCTACCAAGGGTGGTAGAAGAGTGGATGTACCCAGGTTTTTGGGGAACCACTATATTTCCTTGTGTCTTCTGGGTTGTTTGTGTGATTAGTTTGCTGTGTGCTGTGCTCTTTACTTCTTTGTTTTTAACTCTTTACTAACACTCTACACTATACTATAAATTGAATTTTATATTTGCTGATTAATTTCAACTGTGAAATTAATTTAAATAAACAGATAGAGATGTCCTTATGGATCCCGAGCAATAAGAAGAGCTCTGCTTTTTAGCTCATGACTCACATGGTATCGGGCTCAATTGAGCACAATATCTCGCCTAATTGATCAAGAAAGCTAGCACGGGGTGAGGTGAGGCGAAACCAACCTGCAGCATGGCTTGGAGGCAAGTGTGGTGGCGATGGGCCATTGCTGAGGCTTGCTCCAACGATCTAGACCTATTCTCCATTTCTCCAACAAAAGCTTTGCTCCAGTATTCGAACTCCACTCGTTTCAACCTCCTGAAGCTGATGGTGGTATTAGATTTGTCTTGGAGTGGCTGGGTAAGTAGTTTTGATTAAGGGGGTGGTTGGCCATGAGCATTGTAAGCTCTGTCTGGCTGCCAAGTGGCCACCACCCCTTAATTCCTCTAAAAATGAACCTTGGAAGCTCTGCCAAGAGCTTGAGCAGAGGGAAGGAGGGCCACATGGCCTCCATCCCCTCTTTCCCTCTCTTCTCTCTCCTCATTTTCTCAAAAATCCCTAAGTTACCCCCCATGCATGTATTCTCTCTCCTATTTCAGAGGGTTAGGGCTTTCGTTGACCTCTTGGGCTAGTTATGAGCCTTGAGCCATGGGCTTAATCCATTAGGAATGGGCTTGACTCATATTATTTCCTCTATTTAAGCCCTAAGTTGACTTTTTAGGTTGACTTGGTCAACATGATGAGTGGGCTGGCCCCATTTGATGGTCATGGACCCAATGGTGCCACCTAACTTGGGTTGGGCCATAGTGGTGCCCTACTTGGACTAATTGGGCCGTTATGTGTGGGTTTGACCAAATTAGGGTTAGGGTTTACTTGGGTCAACTTGGGTCAATAAGTGACCCAATGACACGGCTTATGGTTCACTTAGATTGTTATTAAGGTTAAGGGTATTGTGGTTGGGCCAATGTGTCGCTAAGAACCCATTTGGGCTAGTTTGATTTGGGTTAACTTGGGCCCTATAGTGGACCCCATGTGACTACACCCTAACTCCATGGTTCAAACCTAGCCTAAACCCATGCCCCCACCACGTCCTAACCCAATCTAAGTAAAGGGGTCTAATAGAAAATGGGATGTTACATGGTCAATCTTCCAGAGAAACCTGCAGAAAATGCACGATTTGGTAGAAAGCGTGTGCCAAGGAATCGCACGACCGTGCATTTTCCACAAGTTAGAATTCCTGATTTGGGGGAAAACTGAACATCTGCACAACAAAAATCAAAGCCCGAGCAGAAGCTCCCAACATTAATATACATCATAAAATAACCAAATTCGCACGGAGAGTACCTCAGTACTTACCCCTGACATCTTAGTGTAATTTGCAAACAAAAATGGGCCGAAACAGTGCAACAATGGCTAAGTGAATCCATAATGAAATATATGACTTTTCCTACTAAAATAGTAGTGCACATGGGATATTATAAACCTAGATGAGTCCGAAAAAACCCTATATAAATCGGACTAGAGTAGTACTGGGATGGGTGACCTCCTGGGAAGTCCCTATAGTGCGGGCTTGACTATCGAGTTTGACTCATCTAAGGGGGGCTACGGCCACCAACAACCCGCCGGTGGATCGGAGATGGGTTAGGGTGCTTGGGCTGCAGCCCGGTATTTGTGCCATGGTGTCCTGGTAAGTCCCTTCGAGGCAGGGGCCGGGCCGATATATGTGTAGCGATGCAGGGGGGCTTCGGGCCAAATCCCAGGTCGTTACAGTTTGACTCAAGCGCGAATCAATAGGAGTTGGAGTATAATGGAGGCTTAGACGAAGGCGGGGTATAAGAAGATAAACTCGACGGATACTCACACCCTAAATGAGACCGCCCAAAAACACTCACAGCTATACGCAACGACAAACACGTGCACCGCACCACAAGACTTGGACTTTTTACAGTGCGTGCACGCACATAACGATCACAATATTACAAAATTTAACAACCATAAAATCACCACTCACAACAACAAAAAATTCTCTTTTTTTTCTTTTTTTCTTTTATTCCACATTGGGAATTTTTATTCCCATTTAATTTTTTTTTCTTTTTTCTTTAACCAAATAACCAAAACGATCCGAAAACACGGCAACACCACAAGTGGCACAAAGCTACCACAAAACAACCACACATAACAGATACAAAACTATAATAAAACAAACCTACCGAGCTACCACATTCGAGTGTGCAAGTAGGAAAGGCTATATGGCTTTGGTAGCAAGGCGTAGGGATGCCAAAGGAAGGGACAAGCTTAACGTGGATAGAAATGGATAGACGTCGGGAATGGCTCAAGGCTCAAACTAGAACAAAGTGATGACTTATATAACATGCGCACTTGACTAACCATGTAACCATGCTTCGAGAGTAGCTAGAGGCAAGGTCTTAGCCACCGATAAAGATAATCCTTCCTCCCGAAACGAGCAATTCGAGGCTAGAGATGTCGACACACTTCCCTATGCTACCGTTTGATTCACGCCGGATTCAAAGTAGGCGAGTAGAATAAACAAGAATTACGCCAATAGAAATAAAATACTCTATTAGTATAAAAAAATCCAATTCTACTCGTAATCCTAAATGAGACGTGAGCACTCTATTAGGATCTCTCATGGAGACAACATTTTACTCCGCCTCGCAAACCTAGGACAATGCTGAAATTTTCCAAATTGCACACTAGTGATGATAAAACTCACGACGTGCTCCTGTTCAAGCATGCGCTCAAGTGTGGTGCAATGGTATGCAATGCCAAACAACATAGAAAACAAATGAATATATTCTTCTAGTATGGCAATGGTAAAATGCACGTGCGTGAGCACCCCGCATAACTCTCCCCACTAGACTTAGCCTAAACATCCTAACACAACAATGTGATCAATAAATTATAAAGCAAGTAAGTAGGAAGAGTTACCCAATGCTCAGAAATGAGCATACCAGAAGATTGGCATTAATTTTTGTTGATATTCCACGGCCCGAATGAACTCCACCTGCAAAAGAAGATACCTCCAAGCACAAAAATCCATAATAAAGATTATGAAAAAAAAACAAAAACAAAATAATGGGCTGTCTCCTAGTAGCCACTTCTCTTTACCATCCTTAAGGTGGACCAAATACCTGTATTATCAGTTTTTATATGTAGTTCAAAAGCATAAGTGCAGTACGCAATGATTAAGTCCAAAACTTCACACACTACATTAGGCAAAAATTATACTAGAAAATAGAGGAGCCCAGAGATCCTTCACATCTCAGCTAATCGCTGACTTGTGAAAGATCCCCCCTGACACACGAGATGAGGGAGAAGCGTAAGATTTAGGGCCCAGGGAAGACGAATCTCCCTTGCCCCTCACCTCTTCCTTCTCGTGTTGGTGGGAAAAATCCAATGCCTTGCGCATTCACAGTTCTTTTATTCTCAATTCCACGGATGGAGATCGCCATGGTGGTACTACCACTCCATCCAATTTAGAAGTAGCTCTAGCTTTTCCGTCCGGAGGCATCCTTTCCTCACCCGTGGCGGGTGATAGATCAGCCCATGTAACCTATTTTATAGTTTTACACAAATCATTTGGCTCAATATAATATTTTGATTCTAATTTATGCACTCTTTCAACAGTCGTGCTCCTCTCCTTAGTCTCAGCAACATGACACTCACCCCGATCACTACTACCCTTCTCATCCGCAACTCGCATCACTCCAAGCAAGTCCGCTTTTGTTTCCACTTCAGCTATCTTCTGCATTTCTGCTACTTTCATCGCCCTGTCTTCCCCTATCTGTTGTACACCTGTCTCAACAACACTAGGCAAACCATCAGATAACATAACATTCAAATCATGCATGTTTACGGGTTTATCAGGAATTATAGAGGTAAGGGGCGGCGGTAAAGGCACATCAACCATAGAAGCCAAGGTGATGTCGCTCGTGTTAAACTTCAACGTCACCCCATTAACTTTCAGGAAGGGGACCCCTAAGATGGGTTTTGAAGCATTCCCCATTGGTCCTAGCACCTAGAAATCAGTGACTAATGCAGCCCCATTCAATATCACTTCGACCTCCTTAATCTCAATGTCGGTCTTCACTACCGACCCATTGGCTAGCACGAGTGATTTCCAGACATTCGACTCGATATTTAAATTAAATTTTCAGCATCTCGCAAAGCAAGAATGTTGCAAGAAGATCCAGAATCACATAGGGCCACTGTCTATACGTCATTTATTTCACACTTCACTGCCACTTCATTTTTAATACACTTATCCATCTCCCCAACACACTTCCCTTGCACAAGGGGATTTTTTTCCGTGTCGCTCGGGTGGGCATCGTGAGTACGCTCAGAGAACACATGGGCCAGTTTCCTCAGCTACGTCTCCAAGTTTATCATGGAGGCGGTCAGAGTGGCCATGTTTTCAAGCCATCTCCACGAATTGCTCCATCATCTCTTTTAACGCACTCTTTCACATCCCCTGCGCGTTCAGATTATAACCCAATTTTGGCGGTCACTACTGGCTATTAGAAGATTGAGCATCAAACTGATACTGGCTTCCCTACAACTTTTGACTTGGAGCATTTTGGTTCCAGGAGAAATTCAGATGACTTCTCGCATTCGGGTTATAAGCATTGTTATAAGGAGCAGCGTAGTTCTGATTATTTATAAAGTTCACACTCTCGTCAGCAGATATACCTGAGGGATCAGCAAAAGTTTCTCCAGCTGGGAACTCATATATATGATGGCCTGGGTTTCCATAACCCCGACACGAAATAGCCCTCACCTGAGCTAGAGGAGGGGTCGATCTTGTCAGAAACATCATTCCATCCATCGTTGGATGGCTCCCCTCAGCTCGCGGCTGCACCGCATTTACCTCGAACACATTTCTAGCACCACTAGGTGTGTTTCTTCCAGCAGTCCAATACGTTCTATGAGAAGCAGTGTCACGAAGGAGCCGTAAAGCCCCATTGGGAGTCAGATTCATGATAGTGCCTCCAGCCGCCGCATTGATCACGACCCTGTAATTAGGCTCAACAACAAAATAAAATATTTCAACAAAATTCCACGGCTCAGAACTGTGTTGGGGGCAACGGTGCTGCAGATCAGCAAATCTCTCCCAAGCCTCAGATAATGTTTCCTGGTCCAACTGCAGAAAGGTGGCTATCTCCCTTCGGGTGTTCACTATTTTGTCTACCAGGTGGACATCAAGGAAAGAGCCTCCCACGTAGTCGCAGTCCCGGGAGAAATAATGTAGAGCAAGGTTTTTGAATTGTCCCTTAGCGAAAATGGGAATAGCCTTATCTTCACCACGTCATCTGTAATGTCGGCATGGCAGAAGGTTCCACAGATCTCTGAGAATTTCGCAAAATGGAGTTGCGAATCCTCACTTGGCAGGCCCAAAAACAGTGTGTTATTACGGATCATGTTGAAAATGACGGCCTTTCTCTCGAAGTGGTGGTTCACGATGGCCGAGTTGAAACCACGAAAAACACTTCCCGAAGTTGGGGTCGTGAAGTCGCGCATTGTCCTTATGTTGGGTCGGACCTCATCATGGTCCTCAACGACCCGTTCACCAAGGACATTTCTTCCTTGACCTAAATCTTCCCTTCTTTCTCTTCCTTCAGCAGCAGCAGCACACAGGCGGGCTCACCTCGCTCGTGTGGTTTCAAGATCTTCATCTCTATCCCTGGGGTATAGATCTGTCATACAACACACAAAAACCGATCAAAATGCCAAAAGCACTTGCAACAACTTTTCCAAAAGAAAAATACACACAACTGTTGCACTCCCCGGCATCGGCGCCATATACTTGATGCAATCTCGGCAAGTGCACCGATCGTCGTCAAGTAATAAACTAGGGGAGTTAT
The DNA here is from genome assembly GCA_039513925.1 of Platanthera zijinensis. Taxonomy (NCBI): domain Eukaryota; kingdom Viridiplantae; phylum Streptophyta; class Magnoliopsida; order Asparagales; family Orchidaceae; genus Platanthera; species Platanthera zijinensis. Next base: position 160,014,326 of record CM077081.1, on the reverse strand, counting down.
CCACCGAGTATCAAATCTCTCGAGGAGTACAGATTAGGAGTGTGATCTTCCTCGTTGGAAAGCGATTGCAAATTCGACAAAGGCTTGAGGGTTGAGTTTTTATTTTATAATAACTAAAACTAATTGTGATGTTCACCTTCACCGCTTCGCAATGGTGGAATACTCTGATGAGTATTATGGCGTGCGGTCGTAACCGTTGAAGGTCGAAATCACCTCTTCACCAAGCTAGCTCCGAACACACGTTAGTGCGGCGTATCACCTTGCAACAACCCAAAGCAAGCAAAGGAAGTAAAGCCAAACTAAGAACAACCACAACATTTTCAATAGTAAACCATCATGAACATTGTTAAGAGTTCCTACCAAGTTTAGCAAACATCCAAAGCAAAGAAATAACATCCAAATGAGAGTAAATAAGAGATTTACAAAAAAAACACATGAAGGCTTGCCATGATTCTCGGCTAGACTCGAAGGTTGTCGGTCTTCGTTCGAGCTGGGTCGGTGGTTGACGTCCGAAGAAGCTTGAAGTGTTGTCACCTACTTCAAAGGTGTTTTCCCCATCTTCTTCACGAACTGTGAAGGCTGGTAGTCGCTAGAAAACTCTCCAATGGAAGCGAGAAGGAGCTCCAAATTCTCCTCTTGAGATGGAGCTGATTGAAATGGTAGAAGATCTTTGCTTGCGGTGATGTTTGGAGGAAGAACGATGGTCAGACGAGCTCTCCAAGGAGGAGAGAGGAAAAAGTGGTCGTAGGTTGATTTTCCTGCTCAGAGAGGAAGAAATGGCTGAATATCCCTTCTCCAGTCCACTCCTAAACTTAAATATAAGAAGGTTAGAAAATGGTCACACATGGTTTGGCGCACGACTGTACGTTAACCGTGTGATATTAACTTCCAGGACAAAGCTGTGGAGGAAGATGAGTTGACCCGTGCATTTTACTCGCGCACCGACACTACCGCCCGTGCGTGAAGGAAAATGCACGGGTAACCACAGAGCATTGAGAATCCTAGTAAGCAGGTGGAACCACATGTTTTATTCGCGCACAAACACTTCTGCTCATGCATGAACAAATCACACAATTAACCACAGAGCGCTATAAAACCAGACATCTACAGGAAAACTGTGCGTCTCCTTCGTGCACGGTTTGTAAGAAACTGTCCGTGAAGAAATCGCACAGGTTGGTCAATCCTCCAAAGAAACCTTCAAAAAACACACGATTTGGTAGAAAGCGTGCGCCAAGGAATCGCACGACCGTGTGTTTTCCACGAGTCAGAATTCCTGATTTGGGGGAAAACTTACCACCTGCACAGCAAAAACAAAAGCTAGAGCACAAACTCCCAACACTAATATACAGCATAAAATAACCAAATCCACAAGGAGAGTACCCCAGTACTTACCCCTGACATCCCAGTGAAATTTGCAAACAAAAATAGGCTGAAACAGTTCAACAATGTCTAAGCGAATCCCTAATCAAATATATGACTTTTCCTACTGAAATAGTAGTGCACATGCAAGATAATAAGCCCATATGAGTACGAAAAACCCTATATAAATCGGACTCATCACTTGCTCTTAGTACCTCCAATAACAGTCTTCTTTTCATTAGACAAGCTGTTGATGGCTTAGAGATGTCTAAGTCGGATTTACTGACTTACTTACTTTTGGTCTAAGTAGTTGCTAGGGGAACCTAGGATTTGATTGCTCCCCTATTCTTGAGTGTGGGGGTTGGGGAACCAAACACAAATGATCCATGATGGGCCATTTGGATTTCCTTATGGCGAGCCTTAAAGGCACTCAAGCCCTTGCCCAAGCTTTCACCATAGCAGTGAGCAACTTGGTTCACACTACGGGATCTTCCATTCAACCAATGACCATATTTACTTTCATGGTCAAACTTGTTTGATGGCAATAGAACTTTCTAAAAAGAGATATTAGGATGAATTGGAGCCTTGCCCTTACTCCTGTTCCTTCTTCTATTATTCCTCTCAATGTACCCCAGCCCCTTCTTATCAGTTTGGGTGGTTAAGGTATCAATGAGAGTCAATATAGTTTTAGGTTTGGAGTATTGAGCCACTAGCCTCCTCTCTTTGAGGAGCTTATATTCAAGATCTATTATGATCTTTTTCTTATGGATGATAGTCCCAATTTGGATGATTGAGATAGTCTTCAGCTGGCTTACTTCCCTCCTTATCTGATCATGCAAGGGTGTTGAGTCAGACAACAGGGAAGCAGCTAGATATATGGAGACAATCTCCTTGGCTTGTCTTTTGACAAGCAACTTACTCTTCTTCAGAGCTTCCAAGATTAACCCATACTTATCAATCAATTGATTGACATCTTCATCAGATTTTGAGCCATATTCATCATGGGATAAAGGTGCATCAGAATTGAGACTTGTTTCATAATCAGATTCTAAAGAGGAGAGAGAATGATTTTGTACCTTATGTTAATAAGTCTGATCATGGATAGATTAACCATCTTTCATTGAATTAAGTACATAACAATAACTATCATCTTCATCCTCCTCATTGTCACTATCTTAGTGTGATAGAGGGTCCTTGATGCCTATCTTTGCAACTGGATATTCCTCATCTTCTTCAGCAGCAGCAGCAGCAAATAACCCAATATAGGCTTCATCTTCTTCTTCATAGTCTAAAAATACTGATTCATTTTGATTCCAGCTCTTATCATTCTTTGCAATGATGGTCTTGTCCTACTTGCCCTTGTGGTGGAGGTGTTTCTTCACACTTGTTTCTTTTCTCTTGACTGGGGAATCAACAATGACATGCCCAGGCTTGCTATAAAAATAACGAACAATTTTAAAGGAAATATATATGCTGGGTTTTGAATCAAACCTATCTCCTTTGGAGAACTTCTTCTTGGTCTTATTGTGAAACTTCTTGTGATGTGAGCAGGAGGAAGGATTGTTCTTCCACTGCCTCCTCTTCATAAACTTCTAAAATTGCCTTGAAAAGGCATTAAACTCTCCAGCTGACATGTTATTGTCAGATAAGTTGGACTCAGTGCTTTCTGAATCAGCTGGCCTCCTTGGGGGTGAGGCAATCCTCTCCTTTCTCTTCATAGAGCTCTCAACCATGAATGCCACTATCCTCTCCTTGGTATGAGTCCTGTTAGTGGGTTCCTCCTCCTTCCTAGAATATAACTGTATTTCATATGAAAGCATCTTTACAAACAAGATATGAGAAGAAGTTTCAACAAGCTTTGTCACTTATCTGATTGCACAAATCTTTGTATCCCAGTCTCTGGTTAGAGATCTTAGGAACTTATCATTCAGTTCATAATTATTGAAGACCCTCCCATAGTTCCTCAGCTAATTTACCACTCTGAAGAACTTCTCATAGCAATCAATTATGTTGTCTTTGATGCTTTGCATAAAAGCTTCATATTCCAGATTGAGTAGGAATTTCATGTCATCCCTTACTTCTTCAGTTCCCTCCATATAAACAATCAGAGTGTCCCACATTTACTTGGATGTCTTGCAGTGGACAAGAATTTTGAATGTGGAATCATCAATGGCACTCACAATAATGTTTTGTGCTCTCTTGTCCATAGTTGCCAGGATGACCTCATCTTTGGTCATCTCAGTGTATTTCTTTTGGGGTTTGGACATTCGAATATAGGATAGAAATCTTCATAGGATGAAGGGTCTCTCCTGAACTGCAATGAAAATCCTAGGGTCAGAAGCTTCCAGGAACAACCTGACCCTCTCTTTCTAGATACCAAAAGTTTCCTTCCTGTAGATTGGAAGCTTCATGGACCCCAACTCTTTATGGTTCTCTTCTGAACCTATAAGGATAATCTAAAGATACTCTAGAGATGTGTTCAGACAGTTAATTCCTATTTGAACAACCTCCCTCTGATACCACTTGAAATTCTTTTGTTTCAAGTGTAGCTAAACTCCTATTGGTGGGGGTGAATAGGTTTTTGTGTCTTTTTAAACTATCTTCTTTCTTAGGTGTGTTGTGACTTAGTATTATGTTAGCTTTCAAGAATACACAATCAACACACAACTATTTATAGTGGTTCCCCAAGGTTTGGATACATCCATTATCCCTCCCACCTTTCTAACAGTGTGTTAGACAAGTCCAACTTCTCCAAACTTGGCTCCAAGAGCTTATAACTCAGATCGCTTAGGATCTCTAAAACTCCTACAGGTCCTACCTCAGGCCCAAGGCCCTACCACTCAAAGAAAATGAAGCTCTTATAGCTTAGTGATCCATAGATCACCTACCTCACACTTTAAACAAAGTACTACCACTCAGGCTAGGAGGATAGCCCTACACTTAGATCCACAAGAGAATCCTATACTCAGTGAATGAACTCACCTACACCTCAGGCACACTGGCCCTTCCTCAGATCCATAGAAGGATCCTACACTAAGCCTTTATAGATCAGGCTTACAAATCAGATCATCTAAGATCCTACAGAAGAAATGTTGTTTGATGTTGATGATTTGACTCCAAAGAAATGATCTCTAAGTCTGCCCCTTCCTTAACTGAGAAGACTCAGTCCTATACTCTTCACAGTACTAAGAGTGGATCTTCAAGAATATTATGCTTGTGCTGTGAATCAAATCAGAAAGAAGTCTTCCTGAACTAACTGTTGAAAATGAGACTATCAAAATCTAAGTGTGTGTTATCAACTGCATAGATTGCTTCTTCTTTCTCAGAAAGAAATCTTCCTGATATTAATGTTGAGAGATGATTTGATCTTCAAAGAAAAGCTCCTTTAACAACAAACTCTGTTTGTGATTCACAAATAGCTTTTTAGCAAGCTCTCTGAATGCTTCAACTCAGTCGGGAGGAAGAAGACGACTTCTTTTCTCCTGTTAGGATTTTTTAATTTCACTGAACTATCCTTTTGTATCCCGCTGCTCAACGGCTCTATGTACAGTATGTGCTGGCTAGAAATGGCAAAGGCACCATCACTTTTTCATTTATACATGTACTAAATGAATGAGGCACCTTTTGTCTTCTTGAACACAATTCGCACGATATTTAAATTTTTGCTGACGTCAACATGAATCAGCACTTCTAGACTTGGTAAAATTCAGACAGACTATATAGGCGTTGAGTGAAGCCTTTTCACTCAATGCAAAAGTACTTAGCTGATTTCTGCGACTTGAGGCATCGAGTGTTGGTGTTACCATGGTGATCTAGAAGTTGTCAAACATGTAATCTCACTACCAACGCGATATGAGCCTGCAGGGTCGCACATTAGAGCATGTGGAGAAGTTGAAAGATTGACTGTGTTGGTAAAGGTTACCAATCACCATACAGAATGGGGTCCGACAAATGTTGCCAAGGGAAAATCGTCGAGAATCTTCGAGAATCATCGAGTATCGATCGCCGAGAATCGTCGAGAATCATCGAGTATCGATCGTCGAGAATCATCGAGTATCGATCGTCGAGAATCGTCGAGTATCGATCGTCCAGAATCATCGAGAATCGTCGAGTATCGATCGTCGAGAATCGACGAGTCTCGATCGTAGAGAATCGTCGAGTATCGATCGTCGATACTCGACGATCGTCGAGAGTCGTCGAGAATCGAGAGAATCAAAATGTTCGATTCTCAACGAATACTGATTCCCTTCGAATTTTTCCTAGAAACCCTATCTTGCTGTGGTCTGCGGATAGCGATACTCTCAGGTCTGTTTATGCCTTTGGTATAAATTGAGACTTAGGGTTTTTGGAATGGGATCATTTTTTTTTCTCCTGTGGCCGAATCGAACCCGACGGAAGCATTCCGCCGCTCATTCGCTCCGCCGATTCCCGAACCCCGCCTGACGGAAGTGTTCCGCAACCTCGTTCGCTCCGCCGACCTCCTCCTCTCCGGCGATAGTCGCCGGTGTTGCTATTCCTCGCGCGGACCTAGCATTCCGTGGAAGTGCAGGGTGCAGTTGATCTCCTTCCCGACCCTTCGTGCGAAGAAGCTCGGTGTTCTCCTGCTCGTGTGGATTTCTGCAGAGACATAGATGTTATTCTTCGTAGAACTCGCCACCGATAAGGACTCAATGCTTGGAGTATCTCTGTTGAGTTTTGACTCAACACCGGAAAGATAACTTTTACCTAGTTATTTGTTAACTTCTTGATTCAACATTCATGGCCCGATCCCAATCTCTTTGGGTTGTTCTTGATTTTTATTACTTCCGCTGTGTGCATAAGTGTTGTGTCATCCTCATAAGAAAACCCAATAGTGGTATCAGAGCCAGGTTCGACCATGATTGTTGTTTTGGAAGTTAGGTTATTCCAGTGCGTGTAAACCTAGGGATTTAGAAGTGTTCTAAATGTGTAGATTTAATCCTGGATCATCAATTGTTGATGGTTTTTCCAAGGAAAATCAGTGGGCCCATAACCCATAGGTTAGGGGCTCTGCCCCTTGGAACCCCGTCAGGAACATCTAGGATTTCGTTGTTATTTCTAATTGTTAGAAATTGTTGTCTCCTTAGCAGTAACCGTCCCTCGAGTGGTTAATGAACCCGTGTATTGTTTTGGATTTTGAATCCAACAATGAGAGACGAGCTTGTCTACTGCTTTAAGTCGAGTTTCCTTTGCCTTTGTCCAATGCATGTAAATCTAAAAATTTGGAAGAGTCTGGATGTTCAGATTTAGCCCTTTCTTCTATCAAATGTTTATAGTGTCATGTTGTGCACATAAGGGATGCATGTGGATTTTAGAAGTGTTTTTCTTTGGATGTGCACATTGATCAAATGTTGATCATGGTTAATTGTTAGCCTATTATCAGAAATCCCTTCATCAAATATTAAGTGTTCGGATGAATTCCGATGAATGACACTCTTCCTGCCTCGATCGATGAAGTGTGGGCTTGCCAAAGCAAGGTGCATTAATCTATCTTGGTAAGGGTGCGAGCGGATAATTGTGATATCCCACTGTCGACATCGGGTCCAACTTAACTAGGTGACCTCAAAGGTTGAGTGCCTAGAGGCATAGGGTTGGCATGCACCATATGATGGATGCGAATAAGGAGTTATTCACCAACCATACAAGAATTGCATGAGGATGCAATTGGCAAGCGTTACCTACCTAAATAACCACATCGTGAGAGAAAATCCAAAGCTGACTCATTATGTTGGTGAAATACGGATCTTGTCCACTAAGAGAGTAGCTCACATGAACTCTCTGAATTGATAGTGAGGGCTATTAATTCGAATAAAATAGGGGGAGTTTTAATTGAAGTCCAAATTAAAAATAAATTGTATTTTGAAATTTTGGTACTGGTATAATTCTGCATGAATTCTTGTAGAATTCCATGGCAAGTGGTTCACACTCCACTCTGTCTTTGAGAGCCATCCTTGGGAAGGATAAGCTCAGTGGGACTAACTACATGGACTGGTACAGGAACCTGAGAATTGTTATCAGGCAATAGCGAAAGCTCTATGTCTTGGAAGAAGAAGCCCCCGAGGTGCCGACCAGGAATTCTTCCCGTGCTAATAAAGATACATATAAGAAGTATACTAATGACGCCTTAGACGTCAAATGCCTTATGCTTGCCACCATGAACTCTGAGCTTCAGAAGTAACATTAGAACATGGGGTGCAAGGAGATTGACGAGCATCTCAAGAAAATGTTTCAAGGGCAAGCTCGTCAAGAGAGGTTTGACGTCACAAAGCGTTATTTCAGTGCAAGATGGGAGTTCGAGACTCAGTAGGGACTCATGTACTTAAGATGAATGGGTATATAGAGAACCTTGAAAGGCTGGGTTTTCCTCTAGCTCAAGAGTTGGCCACAGATCTGATCCGGCAATCGTTGTCGAGCAGTTATGAGCAGTTCGTCTTGAACTACAACATGAATGAAATAGATAAGACACTGCCTGAGCTCCTAGGCATGTTAAGAACTGCCGAGATCAACATGAAGAAGGCCAAGGGCTCTAAGAAGACGAAGGTGGGACCTAAGTCATATCTTGAGCCCAAGTCTTCTACACTGAAGAAAAAGAAGAGCACGGTGAAGGAGGGGAAATGCCACCACTGTGGCAAGGCTGGTCATTGGAGGAGGAACTGTCCTTCTTACATTGAGGGTCTACAGAAAATGATGGGAGGTATGACTTCCGCTTCAAATATTTACGTTATATAGATAAACCTTTCTGCTCCTTCATCTTGGGTATTGGATACCGGATGTGGTTCTCACATTTATACAAATGTGCAGGAACTGGAAAGGAGAAGATTGCTGAGTAAAGGGGAGGTGGACCCGCGCGTCGGCAATGGAGAAAGAGTTGCTGTTGTAGCCGTAGGGGTTTACCGTCTTTCTTTTCCCAGTGGGCTTATAATAGAATTAGATAATTGTTATTTTGTTTCAGTCATAACTAGAAACATTATATCCATTTCATGCTTGGACATGATTGGATTTTCTTTTATAATTAAGAACAACTATTGTTCTATATTTAAGAATGTTGTTTGTAATGTTGTAGCCCAATTATTTAATGGTCTTTATGTTTTGAACATGGACCATCTAATCTATAATGTAGAAAATAATAAAAGACTAAGAACAAATGACTCAAACTCTACATATCTCTGGCATTATCATTTGGGCCATATAAACGAGAAGCGCATATCCAAGCTCCATAAAGATGGACTTTTGGACTCATTTATTTATGAATCATTTGAGCGATGCGAATCTTGTTTGTTAGGCAAGATGACTAAAGCCCCTTTCACTGGTTATACTGAGAGAGATGAGGATCTCTTGGGTGTTGTACATAGTGATGTATGCTGACCCATGAGCTCCATGGATAGAGGTGGATATTTCTACTTCGTTACATTTACTGATGATTTCAGTAGATACGGATATGTGTATCTTATGAAGTGAAAATCCGAGACCTTTGAAAAGTGTAAAGAGTTCAAGAATGAAGTGGAAAACCAGTTGGGTAAAAGGGTTAAAGCACTCCGATCTTATCGAGGTGGCGAATACCTGAGTCATGAGTTTTGTGATCATCTGAAAGAGTGTGGTATTGTATCACAGCTCACACCACGTAGAACACCACAACATAATGGTGTGTCTGAGAGGATAAATCGTACTCTGTTAGACATGGTACATTCGATGATGAGTCATGCAGACTTGCCTGTTTCCTTTTGGGGTTTTGCTTTAGAGACTGCTGCAATGACACTAAATCGCGCTCCAACGAAAATGGTTCTGAAGACACCATATGAGATATGGACTGGGAAGCGTCCTAGTATGTCGTTCATTAAAATTTGGGGCTATGAGGCATACGTGCGACGTCAAATGCCTGACAAGCTGGAACCCAAATCGGATAAATGTTATCTGGTGGGATATCCTAAGGAAATGAAAGGGTATTACTTTTACCTACCGTCTGAGGGCAAAGTGTTTGTCGCAAGGACTGGCGTCTTCTTGGAGAGAGAATTCTTATCAAGAAAAATTGAAAAGGTAGAACTTGAAGAAGTTCAAGAACAATAAGTAGTGAATGAACCGGAATTGGATTCTAAGACAGGACTACAAAATGTTATAGCTAGAGAACCTGCTCAAGAAACACAAGTCCTACGAAGATCTGGTAGACCTAGATTTGAGCCTGAGAGATATGGATTTCTCATGTCTCAAATAGGTAATGTGTTGCTTATGGATCATGATGATGAACAAGCAACCTACCAAGAGGCTATGAATGGACCGGACTCCGACAAATGGCTTGATGCTATGAAATCCGAAATGGACTCCATGTATGCAAACCAAGTTTGGATCTTGGTGGAACCAACCGAAGGGGTACGACCCATAGGGTGCAAATGGGTCTTCAAGAAGAAGACCGACATGGATGGAAATGTACAGACATTCAAAGGGCGACTGGTGGCTAAGGGTTTTAAGCAAATTCATGGTATTGACTATGATGAAACCTTTTCCCCTATTGCCATGGTAAAGTTCATAAGGATATTGCTTGTTATTGCTGCGTATTATGACTACGAGATCTGGTAGATGGATGTCAAAACAGCTTTCCTTAATGGAAACCTCATTGAGGAAGTGTACATGACACAACCCGAGGGTTTTGTATCCCCAAATGAAGCAACTACAATATGCAAGCTGAATAGGTCCATCTATGGAGTGAAGCAGGCCTCTTGAAGTTGGAATCTTCATTTTGATGAGAAAATCAAAGAGTTTGGTTTCATCAAGAATGAAGATGAGCCTTTTGTTTACAAGCGAATCAGTGGGAGCATTATTGTCTTCCTAATATTGTTTGTAAATGACATACTGTTTATTGGGAATGACATTCCTACCCTGAAAGTTGTTAAGAACAACCAAGGGAACTGCTTTTCTATGAAGGACTAGGGTGAAGCGACTTATATACTCGGTATTAAGATCAATAGAGATAAATCGAAGAAGTTGCTAGGTTTGACCCAGAGTACATACATTGAGAAGGTGTTGAAGCGGTTCAACATTCTTGGGTCCAAGAAAGGATTTTTACCCATGTCTCATGGTGTGAATCTCTCTAAGGACCAGTGTCCAAAATCTTGTGAAGATAAGGACCGCATGAAGTTGATTCCATATGCTTCGGCAATTGGATCAATCATGTATGCAATGATATGTACTCGACCCGATGTCTCCTTTGCTTTGATCATGACTAGCAGATATCAGTCAGACCCCAGTGAGTGTCACTGGATTGCAGTCAAGAATATCCTGAAGTACTTGAGAAGGACCAAGGATGTGTTCTTGGTGTATGGTGGAGAGGAAGAGCTCATTGTAAATGGTTACACAGATGCTAGCTTCCAAACTGAGAGGGACGACTCAAAGTCTCAATCAGGTTTTGTGTTTTGCCTTAATGGAGGAGCTGTGAGCTGGAAGAGTTCCAAGTAAGAGACAGTTGCTGATTCTACAACAGAGGCTGAGTATATCGCTGCAGCTAATGCAGCGAAGGAGGCTGTATGGATTAGGAAATTAATCGGCGAGCTTGATGCAGTTCCTAGCATTGTTGGTCCCGTAGTTCTCTACTGTGATAACAATGGTGCAATTGCACAATCTTAGTAACCTAGATCCAATCAGCGCTCTAAGAACATACTTCGGCGATTCCATCTTATTCGTGAGATTGTCGAACGAGGAGATGTGAACATTTGCAGAGTGCCGACTGAGGAGAATATTGCGGGTCCACTGACAAAGCATCTCACGCAGAGAAAGCATGATAGTCATACTAGATCAATGGGTATACGATACCTAAATGATCAACTCTAGTGAGAGTCTTGTTGGTTGCATGTAAACATATATTCTGTTGGCTGTTTATTGTTTATTCATAAGATGAATTATGTACCTAGATTTTTCTTTTAAAATTAATGGCATGTTCTTTTATTATGGTTTCTCTATGCGATAGTTAAATGTTAATATAATAAATACCCTTAAAATGTTCTCTTCCATAGGACATCAAGTACGTGACTTGAATGTGAGAGCCTATGATTTATTTGAAGCTTCATTCTTAAAAGGTCCCTGGTCGTAGTATCATCATAGAAACTAAGGGTGATGATGATACATTAAGACTAGCACGTGTGTTGACTGATGACCAGTTCTCATAGGTCATTATATTGTGATATCAAGTCATCACGTGGGTACTTGTTAATGAATAAGTTGTACTGGACAGACCCAACCTGAGACTACTCTGTGGATTGTTATCTAAACGTGTCACGAGTAGGTCTCAATTGACAATGGTGTTGTAGTCCTTTGACCTGAAGTCACAACATTCATCAAGTGAGGAAGAGCGTGCTTTGATGCCATATAAAGTCTTCCTTGAGAAAGGTTAATGATAAGGGTGGTTATTGGGCACGTTATGAATCATTTGGGTGTTTGTGTGTGAGCAGATATGGGATTTGTCCTTCTATATGACAGGAGTTGCATCCATTGGCTCCTTGATGGAACTGGACTGAGAAATGCATGGCCAAGCTTGGTTGAGTCAATATGTGATGTTGGACTCACCATTCTCTGGAAGTGCGTTCTAGATCAAGAAACATGGATTGAGCTATTATGAGGGTGACACGGTCCATTCCTCTAGTTTTTTCCGGATGTAAGGGACAAAGGGACAAAGACAACGCTGGGGCATTGTTCATAAGGCTTATGAGTTATGAACTCTTATTGATTGGGTAGCAATGATGCATTGCTAGATGCCGCTCATTGTTTATGAGGTTTTTGGTTTGATACTTTCAAGATCAAGTGGGAGACCTTTGGAGTTACCATTGTGATCTAGAAGTGGTCAAACATGTAATCTCACTGCCAGCACGATATGACCCTGCAGGGTCGCACATAAGAGCATGTGGAGAAGTTGAAAGATTGATTGAGTTGGTAAAGGTTACCAATCACCATACAGAATGGGGTCCGACAAATGTTGCCAAGGGAAAATCGTCGAGAATCGTCGAGAATCGTCGAGTATCGATTGTCGAGAATCGTCGAGAATCATCGAGTATAGATCGTCGAGAATCGTCGGGTATCGATCGTCGAGAATCGGCGAGTCTCGATCGTCGAGAATCGTCGAGTATCGATCGTCGAGAGTCGTCGAGAATCGAAATGTTCGATTCTCGACGAATGATGATTCCCGTTGAATTTTTCCCAAAAACCTTATCTTGCTGTGGTCTGCGGATAGCGATACTCTCAGGTCTGTTTATGCCTTTGGTATAAATTTAGACTTAGGGTTTTGGGAATGGGATCGTTTTTTTTCTCATATGGCCGAATCGAACCCGACGGAAGCGTTCCGCAGCTCGTTCGCTCTGTCGATTCCCGAACCCCGCCAGACGGAAGTGTTCCGCCGCCTCATTCGCTCCGCCGACCTCCTCCTCTCCGGCAAAAGTCGTCGGTGTTGCTATTCCTAGCGCAGACCTAGCAGTCCATGGAAGTGCAAGGTACGGTTGATCTCCTTCCCGACCATTCGTGCGACGAAGCTCGGTGTTCTCCTGCTTGTGTGGATTTCTGCAGAGACGTAGATGTTATTCTACGTAAAACTCGCCACCGACAAGGACTCAAAGCTTGGAGCATCTCTATTGAGTTTTGACTCAACACCGGAAAGGTAACTTTTACCTAGTTGTTTGTTAACTTCTTGATTCAACTTTCATGGCTCGATCCCAATCTCTTTGGGTTTTTCTTGATTTTTATTACTTCCGCTGCGTGCACAAGTGTTGTGCCATCCTAATAGAGAAACCCAACATCGAGAGCATTGAGTGAGCCTTCCTCACTTACTGCATATAGAGTTTTATAGTCTAATAGCTTAGGCTTCGAGTGAACCTTTATAACTCGACGCATCTTGACTTAGTTGATTTATTCTACATGAAGGCGCCGGGCAAGGCTTCTTTACTCAACGCTTTCTGACTTTGTCAGTCTTCTTGATGAGGCATTGAGTGGCCTTTCTTCACACAACTCTTCTGTACTTAATAGGATTATATGTTAATGAGGCGTTGAGTGAACTGCCTTCTGTCAATGATTCTAGACTTAGACAGATTTCTTTGACTGCAACCCTACAACTTTGACTGGATCCCTGCGGCTTTGACTTCATATTGTCCTGTCAATGCTTTTTTTCTTGGCATTGAGTGAACTGAATTCACTCAACGCTTCTAGACATATTTAAATTTTTGCTTTGGTAATACAGAGGCTTTGACATCCTGAACATCAGTCGACTCATTTAGCCCTTGGCGTTGAGTGAACTGCCTTCACTTAAATTTTCTGGACTCAACCAATTTTCTCCTTTGCTAGCATCCTGTCATGTCTCCTTCTTACTTTGTGACTTTGACAACCTGTCAAATCATTTCAATAGAGAACAACCTACATATATTGAACTAAGGGCATGCATCAAATGTATTTATGTGTATACCATTGACTTGTGGGCCTTCTTCAAATTTAGGGCATTGTGATCAATGGACCCAACAATTTCCATAAAGCTTCCAATCTCTAAAAAGGAGAACTTTACCATCTAGAAAAAGAGAGTCAAGTTATATATGGAAGCTTCTGATCCAAGAATTTACATTACTATAGAACAAGGGTATTTCACCCGCATGAAAGCCTCTTTAATATAGGGAAATCTACAAGTCCCTAAACTATATACTGAAATGGCTAAGGATGAGATTGTGCTGGCTAGAATGGATAAGGGAGACAAAAATATAATAGTATTTGCAATTGATGATTCCACCTTCCATAACTTAATCGACTGCCAAACTACAAAGGAGATGTGGAATACACTCATTGTGTACATGGATGGAAATGAGGAGGTCAGGGATGATAGGAAATCCTTGCTGAATCAGGAGTATGAGGCCTTTAGGCAAGGCAGTAAGGACATCATAACAGAGTGCTATGAGAAATTCTTCAAGACTGTGAATGAATTAAAGACTTATGGAAGAGTCTTCACAGATTATGAGCTGAATGATAGGTTCCTTAGGTCTCTAACTAGAGACTGGGATGAAAAAATCTGTGCAATCAGGGACATGGGGAACTTGTCCAATATTCCTCCCTACACACTTTATAGAATGCTGCTCTCCTACGAGATGCAACTAAATGCAAGGAAGGAGAGGTGGTTGCTGCCAAGTCTCACTAGAAGGAGAAGTCTGTGACCCTCAAAGCTGTAGGCTCAAGTAAAAGCAAGGAGAAAATCCCCTCTCGTCCTAGAAAAGTGTCTGAGTTAGAATCTTCTGAGCCCAACACTTCTTATGTTGGTATATTAGATGGAGGATTTTATGTCTGTTGGGAATATAGCGCTTAATGTTCCCTAGATTTGATTTGAAGAGGCATCACCATCAACACTAAGAGCATAGTTGTATTTGATGTTGATTACGCTCATCATGTGCAGGATGTTCCTTGGAACAAGGTTAGACATATTTTCTATGTAATGGTGATAGGTGGTCATAAGGTAGACAGGTGGAGAGATAAAAAATCTATCTAAGTCCACAGGCATTGAGTGAGGACAGCTCACTCAATGCAAGATGCAAAGAAATGTGGTGAAGTCCATAGACGTTGAGTGAAGTAATTTCACTCAACGCTAGATTCAAAAAAGTGCTGAGAGAAGATAAGATAGTCAAAGCCCTTCATCATTAGCAAGACAGGAAAGTGGCTAAGTCCACAGGCGTTGAGTGAAGCCAGTTTACTCAACGCCATACAATAAGAAGGGTTGAGTAAAGTCAAGTAAGTCAAAGCCTGACTATTTTCAAGGTAGAAAAGTGGCTAAGTCCAAAAGCGTTGAGTGAAGGAGGTTCACTCAATGCCATACTACAAAAAGCATTGAGTAAAGCTTAGATAGCCAAAGCTTTATCTTGACAGTAAAGAAATCTGGTTAAGTCCTGAAGCATCGAGTGATGAAGGCTCACTCAACGCCTAAGCAGTTAAGACTACAAAAGTCTAGATGGAGTTGAGTGATGAAGGCACACTCAACGCACTCAACGCCTAGTGACAGAAAACTATCTAAGTACTTTGGCGTTGAGTGATGAAGGCTCACTCAACTCCTACTATTATAGAAAGATTGGCTATGGAAAAAAGCATTGTGTGATGAAGGCTCACTCAACACTTTCAATGCCTAAGATGTATAAAGATTGGCTAAGGCAAAAAGTGTTGAGTGAATCTTGTTCAACCAATGCACTCAACGACTAAGATGTAGAAAGATTGGTTAAGGCCAAAAGCGTTGGGTGAAGCTTGTTCACTCAACGCTCTCAATGCCTGAGTAAGAAAAAAATAAGTCTAAGTGTTTTGGCGTTGAGTGAAGCTAGTTCACTAAATGCCTATACTAAAGTGTTTGAAATTGGTTAAGTCCACCGATGTTGATGTCATCAAAATTCAAAATGTTGTGGGATGGCTATAGTATGCGACAAACGAAGTTACAGGCCTACTGTACGAATTTTGGCTGTTAAAGTAAGGTTGCAGATGCTAGCTCATTATGTGGGTCCCGCAGGGCAAAGAGACGTTGATCAGCGGAATAGAAAAGGCGGAGATCAGATCAAAGAAATCAGATTTTGGAAAGACTGATGGACTTCATCTTCTTCCTCTCCATTATTGCAGAGCTTGAAGAAGGAAGTTCAAATCATCTTATCTGAAAGCTCTAAAAGGTAGTTGGTGCCATTTTCACCTACACCAACAAGGTTAGAGGAAATCTCTGAAGAAGAAGAAGCAACAATAAAGGTTTTACCCTAGCTGCATCATCTTGAAGCAAAAAGAAGATAGTTGGTGTCATTCTCACTTGCACCATCAAGTTCAGAGGAAATCTTTGAAGAAGAAGAAGCAACCATATTTAACCTAGCTATAGCAGACCAGTTTATCCAAGCTAGCTGTTGTCATCCTCACAGTCAATAGAAAGTTCAGAATGAATCTCTGAGAATGAAGGTATAACAAGGGCAAACCCTAGTTGCAGCTACTTCACAGTTCCAGGTGAACATTTCTGAAAAACATTTTCTAGAAGCTGTAAAGAAGAAGAAGACTGGACTGAATCTACTCAATCTAGGAAGGGAAGAAGAAGCAGAGAATGTTCAAAGTTACTACTCTGCAAGATACTTCTCAACACAAGCCAAGTCAACCTGAAGATCAGTTTCACATTGCTGTGATGAAGGTAGGGCTGAGTTCATCTCAGCTCAGGAAGGCAGGCTCATAGAAATTTTCTCTGGAGTCAAATCTACACCAACCAACCTTTCCACCTATAGGATCCATTATTGGATCTGAGATGTAGGATCCTTTTGGATCTGAGTTATAAACCTTAAGTTATAAAGGCCGAGAGTAGGATCTAGTTGTGGATCTGAGGTAGGGCTTGAGGGCCTGAGCAGTAAGTGATTTATTCTCTGAGGTCGGATCATTTGTTGATCTGAGTGTAGGGCCTGTGCAACTGAGGTAGGATCAAGCTTGCTTTGAGATAGGAGAGTCATTCTCTTTGAGTTTTAGGGAACTTGTGCCTTAGTTATAAGATCCTTTAGATCTGAGGTAGGGCCTTTGTGCCTGAGCTATAGGAGAGTCATTCTCTATGAGGTTGGGCTATCCTCCATAGCCTAAGTGTAGGACTTGTGATAAAGTTTGAGGTAGATGATCTTTGGATCACTGAGCTATAGGATCCAGTCTTTGATCTGAGGTAGGGATTTGTGCCTAAGGTAAGTCTTGGAGGAGACTGAGAGATCCTGTGGGATCTGTGTTGTAAGCTCTTAGGAGCTGAGATTTTTAGAAGTACCTTGTCTAACAAGCTATTATAATGGTGAAAGGGATAGTGGACGTACCCATACTTTGGGGAACCACAAGAAATTATATGTGTGCTCTTTGTGGTGCGTCTTGAAAGCAGAAAAATACTAACTCACAAATCACTTAAAGAAGGAAAACAAAAAGATAGTCATTGAACACTAGAAAACCTATTGACCCCCCACTAGGTGTTTAGATGCCCTTTAAACTAAAGACTTTCATTATCTTCTCCATGAAATTCAAAAAATCATGATAAGGAGGAAGCAACAAAAGAGCAGACCTTCCTTCTCCTCCAACTCTAAGAAGGAATTCAGCAAATATGATAGAGAAAAAAAGGACCCTAAGGGGGATTGGTATGTCTCTAAACACAATAAATTTGTTTCTTCTTATGTTATTTATTATTACTATAGTATACCTGGGGATGTAATTGCTGACTGCCCAGTCAAGAGAAAAGATAAAGGGGCTACAGGAGAATAGAAGCATCACAAGGAGAAGATGTATGAAAAGACTTTCCTTATAAAGAAGGAGAAGAGCTGGAGCCAAAGTGAATCATACTCATCTAAGTCAGAGGAATAAGAAGCCTACACATGGCTCTTTGTTCAAGATGAAGAAGAGGGGGTACCTAATATAAGTATAGGCATCAAAGCTACCTGGTCATACTCAGATAGTGATAGTGAGTAAGAAGAGAGTTGTGGCTGATGACCATGACTGATGAGGATGATAAGTATGGCTCTAATCCTAATGAGGTAATGATCCTAAACATATTATCCTCTGATTTTGACTATGAGATAGGCCCAAAATTTGAAGCATCCTCTTCTTCTGATGATATGGATAGATCTGATTCTGAGAATGATGTCAATAAATTGATTGACAAGTATAGTGCTCTTTTGGAAGTTCAAAAGAAGGGAAAAAGCTGGCCAAGAAGCAAGTTGTAGAGATAGCCACCCTCTAGGTTGCTCAATCTAAATACCTTGAGTTTTCTACCTAGCTAACTCAAATGAGTAGAGAGATTAGAAAGCTAAATGAGATAACAATCACCTAGTTTAGCACTTTCAGTCAGAACAACAAAATAATTAAGGATCTTGAAGAGAAGCTGCTCAGGAAAAAGAAGCTAGTTGCTCAGTTCTCCAAGCCATAGACTATGCTGCCAATCATTGATTCCTTCTTAGCGCAAAATATAGGGGGAGTAGGCTTCAATAGAATAGCAACAACAGCCAAAAATTAGGGAAAAGGAAAGGTTGTTGTGCCTCAAACCACCTTTCAGAAGGTAATTCTTTCTTCTAACAAGTATGAGCATAACAACATGTATGGTCACAGGAAGAATAGAAGTTCCTACAGTAAGGGAAATTGTACACCACACTGTAGAGGTAGAAAGGGCATGAGGTTGAGTGTTATGAAAGCTCCGCATGAAAAAATTTAAATAGAAAAGTATAAACCATTTGTTTTTAGTACAACATCCCAAACACTAATGGGCAAAGGAGTTACATCTTCCCAACCCATTCCCATGAAAAAGCAGGTTGCTAACAAATCAATAACTCAATCTCACAATACAATATCAGATGTTATAAACATGATGTTGGCTATCAAAATGATAATAGAGGTTGTCAAGCCAATATCATCTTGTAAAACCAGTTATCATTTTGCTCACAGCCGGGTGCTTGCTGAAAGGAATAGGAAGAATGCATTGACCTTCTATGATGAACATGGACATTCATATGTACATTCAATTCCCAAGGATGGTCAGAAGAGAATATACAACATCTTTGAGTGTTTGTGATGTGTTAAAGTAGGTCAATTTTGCATAGATTATTGGCACAATCCATCTATGCCTCAGGCAAAGAAGAGCTTTCCTGCTAGAGCTTCTCTTAGCAAAAAAATTATTTTAAATGTTGATAAGAACCAAGTACCCAAGGTCAATTGAGTTCCTGAGGTAAAATGAACTTTTTCTTGTAGGATAGTTCAAGTACAAATCTAAAGAAAAAATGGAACTTGGACAGTGGGTGTTCCAGGTACATAACTGGGATAAGGAGTCTTCTTCAGGATTACACTCCTGTGAAGAATAGACCTAAAGTAATATTTGAAGGCTCTGATAAGGGATTCACCAAAGTTTATGGTATGATCTAGAATGGCTTAGTCATAATTACAATGGTAGCTTATATGAAGGGGTTGCAACACAACCTTCTAAGCATATGCCAACTTTGTGACTTAGGCTATATCATCGAGTTCCACAAGGATAAGTGTCTAGTCAAAAATTCTGCTGACTTAGAGACAATTCTCTCGGGCACTAGAAGTGGAAATGTATATTGTTTAGATTTTATATATTCATATTCTTCCACTCACGTGTGTCTTGTAGCTAATAAGAAGGAATTTCTTTGTGTACAGTGGAATAAGAGATTAACTCAAATTAATTAGAAGACACTAAGCAAGTTTTTCTTTGAGAATTTAGTTGGGGATGGTCCTCAATTAAAATGTGTTAAAAATTGTCCCTATCATGCATGCCAACTGGGCAAGAATATTAACGCAACTTTTAAGAGCATAGCTCCCAAAGACTCTATTAGATATCTTTACTTATTACATATGGATCTTTTTGGTCCTTTGCCTATTCAGAATTTTGAAGGGAAGTTGTATACCTTTGTGATTGTAGATGTTCACTTTAGTTTTACATGGGTATTCTTCCTTAGAAAGAAGTCAGATAACTTGGATATCTTCATGACTTTTGTCAAATCCATTCAGAATGAAATGTTCTGTATTGTTGTCAAAGTAAGAAATGACCATGTCAAACTTATGTCAAGAGTAAGATATCTCCCAGGAGTTCTCTTCTCTAGAAACTCCATAATAGAATGGAGTGGCAGAGAGAAAGAACAAGACCCCTATAGAGGGTTCTAGGACAATGTTGAGTGACTCCTGTCTGGTAGAATATTTCTAGGTTGAGGCAATTAACACAACCTATTATGTTCTAAATAGATCCTCTATAAACAATATACATAGGAAACTCCCTATGAGCTGATGAAGGGCAAATAACCAATAGTTTCATATTTTAGAATCTTTGGTTGTAAGTGTTTCATTTCAAAAAAGGAAAAACTCAACTAACTAAGTTTGTAGAGAAATATTGTGAGGGTATTCTTGTTGGATACAACTCTCATAGTAGATCATATGGTGTATTCAACAAGAAGATCCATGTTGTTGAAGAATTAATTAATGTTATTTTTAATTAGACTAGCCTGATATACAAGAGCTGGTCTAGTACTTCTAACATTGTAGGTAGCGAGTAAATCTTGCAAGAGATGTCCATCCAAGACAAGCCTAGCTCTATCATGATCTCTCCTCTTGATGATGTTTTATGTTAAGAAGTTCAGAAAGTTAAAAGAGATCAAGTAGTTGTTGAAGCTGAGGCTTTTACTACAACACAACTAGCTGTGAAAGACTGCCTACAGCAACCAGGAACCTGAGAGATCACCCCAAAAATCTCATCATAAGGGATGTTAACCAGGGAGTCACTATAATGAGCAGGATTCATAAAGAAGCTTTGTTTCTAATCTTTCGCTCTTAGGTGGGGCTAAAGAAGTTTGAAGAAGCAAATCAAAACCCCTTCTTGATAAATACTATACAAGAGGAGCACAACCAGTTAGAAAGACGCAAAGTGGGTGAAAGTGAAGGATAGATTTTATCTTTACTCTAGAGGGGGGGGGGGTGAATAGAGTATTGAAAATTATTAACTTATTTTTATAGTGGATTAAAAGATAGTGATATATATATGTATATAAATAAGATCACATCACACAAACAAAAAAAGCAATCAGCATAGACGACGCAAGGATTATAGTTATTCCCTAATAAATCTGGGTATATCCACTCTTCTACCACCCTTGTAGAGAATCCACTACAGGTTTTTGATCAGGTGCCCTGCCACCATAGGTTTTTTCTCAGGTTCCTTGCCACTACAAGATCTAATTTTCTAAGGGAGATCTAACAACCCTTTTTTGCTTTTGATCAGGTGCCCAAAAACAAAACATAAGTCCTTTGATCAAGTAACTTATGAACCAAAGATCTAACTTTTGAAGGGAGTTAAAAACCTGTATACAGTTTATGGAATAAACAAAAAGATTATGATGTTCTTCTCTTTCAATAATCTCTGAGAAGACTAGTGGATTGTTGAAGCAGAACGCTCCCCCTGATTTGAATAGTGATTATTATCAGGTGAGGGAGCCCTTTCTTCAGGATGTAGGACTTCTTTGAAAACTTCTTCTTCCAGTAAATGTTTCTGTGAGATTGGTGGTCGCTAAGCGTCAAAGAAAATATAAGCAACCGAAGTAGAAATCCAATGAGGCAAGTATACCTATCGAACTGTAGCTAGGGGACACAAGTGTCGTATTGAAATTCGAGAACTATTGAGTACACTTACTCACTCGAAGGATATTATTTTATCGATGGAAAAATAGGTTTTGAGAAACAATTGCAATTTAGGAAATAAAACTATGCTAAAAAGAGATCTACTGCAGTTAATTAAAGTCCTATAAGAAGCTATTAGAACGAAGGGCTAAAAATATGAAATGGAAATGCACTCGATCAAGAATCACCTCGGCTAAAGTCGACTAAGAAATGCGATAAAAATCTAAACTTAATAGGGTAAAGGTCCTTGACCATGGAGGTTCCTAAATCTTGAGCACGCTTCTCTCTAAGTCATGCCCAACTGAGTTTATAAAGGTCCGACCAACTCTCCTCTAAATCGGAGGCCTAAAGCTCGATTTATGCGGTGAACCCCACTATTGGATTTTTCTCCAATTTGTATGTCTGCCTCTCTCGAGGGTTGTGTACAACTCCCTTTACTCTTGAATGCTCACTTCATTCTATCGGCCACTCGGTTAGCCCAAAATGAAAGCAAAGGTGGAGAGTATATATCGATAATATACCTCCAGCCCATGAAAAATCAAGAGTAATTCAAGGCCTACACAATGTAATAAAGAACACTTATATTAATAAAGAGAGAGCTACAATTGAAAAAGGAAATTACAATTGCATGAAATTTAAAACCTATTCTAGCCCTACATTAAGCAACTAGTGCAAGAGTGAAGATTACAACAAAAGCTATTACAAAGGCTAAAACTAAACTAGGGTTAAGGGAAAACACAAAATAAACAAGACAGAGAGAGAGGAGAGAACATGAAAAAGACTAAGAAACAAAGGGGCAGCACCTCCCCTCTCAACCCAAGGTTGCTGAAATGGAAGAGGAGGTTTGAATTTATAGGAAAAGTTCACGGGTTGGTCACGCCCTTCGACACGCCCTAGAGGGGCGTGTTAGGGGGCGTGACATGTACGGGGTTGACCTCGGGCTCTAGATTCTGGCAGGAAGGATGATTGCTTCTGAACGTCGGTGGACATGCCCTGGGTCACGCCCGTGTAGTGGGTGGGGCGTGACACGTATGTTGCGTCGAAATCATTGGTCGGAAATCTGTCAGTCATCAGAAAATGAGGGGTCACGCCCTATGTCACGCCCGTGACGGGGGCGGCAGTACTATTGGCATGCTAAGTTGAAATGGCATTTAATGCGGTGGCAGGCTTCGGGCAGAGGGCGATACGCCCCGTATCATGCCCGGGGAGGGCGTGTCAGGGGGGTGTTACAGCCGTTTTTCCTCGTATTTTCCCCTGGCTCCTAGATTCCTCTAGAATAGGTGACACGCCCTAGGTCACGCCTGGGGAGGGCGTAACAGGGGGCGTGTCAGGTCAATTTTCACCAAGTTTCAGGAAAGCTGCACAAATAGAGGAAAAAGTTAGGGGCAATAAAATTAACATAAGAAAGATAAAAATAAAGCTTAAAATAAAAGATTTATACATTATAAACTAGAAAAATACGATAATAGTTAAGACTACAAAACGTATTATAAAATTCCCCCAAGCTTAAGCTTTGCTTGCCCCCAAGCAAAAATATAAAAACTAGATAAACATAAAATAAGACTAATCAGAAAGTTCTAATTATGCTAACACAAGTACCATGCAAAATTCTAAATAGGGAAAAGGCGAAACGTAAATCTAAAACGATTATTTAGGTATGGTTTAACTTTTATAAACTAGACTAACAAAAGTAGATCATCCAAAATTTTAACAAAATTCTTTAAATAGATTTAAGCAAAGCAACAAAAATGAAAAAACTCATTGAGTTGTTAATAGATCCATACAACACATTATAATTATATCAATTAAATAACATAAATCTAAGTTTAAATCCAAAACTAAAACTGATTTACTTTTCTTCTTTTCTTAGTTATTAAATACAATTCAAAAGGCGAGAATCAAAAGGACTTAAATAGGATAGAAATGTTTGGTTTAGGAATATGATTAGGAGTGGAATTCAAAGATAAACGTGAAGGCTTAAAATCACACTAAACCAAAACAAAGAGTTTCAAAAATTTTCATTTAAAATAAAAATATATTTTTTCCTTTCTTTTTCTTTCTTTTCCATTTTTTAATTTCCTTTTTCTTTTTCAAAACAAAGGCCATAAATACTTTAGTTTTCATTTTGAATTGGCCAAACAAAAGCAAACATCTCTTCTGAGCACTACTTTTTTCAAAAAAAATTCCCCAAAATATCACAAAATATCCTATCATAATCATGAAAATATTTTATGAAACTCAAAAAGGCTAGTGTGATTAGATAGGTTGGAAATTTTTGCCTTGGTAAAAATGATATGAAAAGAGGAGCTATCAAATGAATTTGGAAAAAGTCTCAAAAGCGGCTAAATAGTGGTGAAAGTTTTTAGGTTGACAGGAAAGCTGAAACGAAAACAAAAATGGCCTAAATCATTTTCACGCTTTTAAATTTATTTAAAACAAAGATTTGAAACTTTTCAAAAAACAAGTCCTAGATAATAAAAGAAGATTGATGAAATTATCTTGAAAATAGAAATAATAAGTGACTTGGATCGTTCACATCTACTACTATTCAAAAGTTAACCTTACAAAAATTATCCAAAAATGAAAAGGAAAATAGTTGATGATGAATTTTTGAGAAAGTAAAGAAAATAAAGAAGGAAAAACCATAATAGAAATGCGAGTTTTAGATAAATATTTCACCTTAACATGCTACCGCGAATTAGAAACACAGCATGGCCAACATTTTACTTGTGAAACATAATTAAAAATGACTATTAGAAATATTATAATTAACTAAGTTGTTTATAGGAAATTTTGAGTAAAACAAGACAAAAACTAGGGGTACTATTGAGATACCAAAATGTCTAAACAATTAAAGTAAGAACAAAAAAAAAGCAAATATATTTTTTTAATTTTTGAAATATTCTTTTTCTTGGATTTTTGAATTTTTTTTCTTTTTGGAATTTTAAGATATTCATTTTTTTGGGTTTTTTGAAAAAAATGTACACAAAAAGAAAAAATATTTACACTAAGAAAAAAGAAGGAGGAAGTCCTCCCCCAAGCTTAAAATGAACATTGTCCTCAATGACAAATGAAGGGGATTGGAGAAGGAGAGAAAATTAAAGTACAGAATTGAAAGTCAAAATTGAAAAATAGGTACTTCCCCGGATTTATTTGCCGCGAAATCCGAGTGATGCCTCTCCCCCAAGCTTCTTCTTTGGACTTCGTGATGGATTCAACAACATTGGAGCAGGAGATCGCAGAAGCTTCAGCTTGTCAGAGCCGTCCGGGGCAAAAATTGTAAAATAAAGAAAACAGAAAAAGATAACTTGGGTTGCCTCCCAAGAGCGCCCTTTGTTTAAAGCGTCGTTGAGCTCGACGCATCAAAAATAATATTGTCCAAAAAAATTGTTGTCCAGAAATAAAAATGTTTTTAACAAAAAATAAAAGTTCAAAGCTAGAGTTCGTGGAGCAAATACTTAATAATATTTGGACTGAAATCATCATCACCAGAGAAATAAAGTTTAAGACGCTGACCATTTACTTTGAAATTACCCTTATTAGGGTGAGAAATCAAAACAGTACCATACGAAAATACTTCTAAAATAGAAAAGGGCCCCGACCAACGAGATTTTAATTTTCAAGAAAATAAACGCAATCAAGAATTATATAAACGAACTTGGTCGCCCGGCTTAAAGGTTTTCAGATGCCTTAAGTGCTTATCGTGCAAACGCTTCGTCCGCTCTTTATAAGTTTGTTATTTTTGTAAGCATAAGAGCGCCACTCGTCGAGTTCATAAAGTTGAAATTTTCTATGGTCACCGACAGAGTGGGGATCAAAGTTTAATAATCTTAAGGCCCAAAAAGCGCGGTGTTCTAATTCTACCGGTAAATGGCACGATTTTCCATAGACCAGCCGATATGGCGTACATCCGATGGCAGTTTTGTATGTAGTTCGGTAGGCCCATAGAGCATCGTCTAATTTGGCTGACCAGTCTTTCCTAGAAGTTGAAACCGTCTTTTCTAATATTCTTTTTATTTCTCTATTAACTACTTCGACTTGTCCGTTAGTTTGGAGGTGGTAGGCAGTTGAATGCTTGTGTGTAACACCGTATTTAGTATGGATTTTTGAAAACTGTGCATTATAGAAATGGGAACCCCTATCACTAACGATGGCTCGCGGCATTCCGAATTGAGAAAATAATTTTTTCAAAAAGGTAACTACAACTCGGGAGTCATTCGTAGGAAGAGCTTGGGCTTCAGCCCAACATGAAACATACTCAACGACAACAAAAATATACTTATTTCCGAAGCTAGAAGAAAGAGGGCCAACAAAATCAATTCCCCAGAGGTCGAAAATTTCGCACTCGAGGAAATAATTTTGCGTCATTTCATTTTTATTTGAAATGTTGCCCGACCGTTTGCAACTATCACACCTACTCACAAAGGCTTGCATGCCTTTAAATAGGCTAGGCTAGTAAAAACTCGCGCAAAGCACTTTGTGAGCGGTTCGAGCAGCTTGATAGTGCCCACCTGTCAGACTTTCATGTATGTTTTTTAAAATATCAACTCCTTATCACTTAATCCGCACAGATTCTGAAAAGATGCGGGTCTTCCCAAAAATAGTTCTTCAGCTCAGAAAAGAATTTCTTCTTTTGCTGAGAGGAGAACTCTTTGGG
Organism: Platanthera zijinensis; assembly: GCA_039513925.1. Taxonomy (NCBI): domain Eukaryota; kingdom Viridiplantae; phylum Streptophyta; class Magnoliopsida; order Asparagales; family Orchidaceae; genus Platanthera; species Platanthera zijinensis. The sequence continues at coordinate 159,988,150 of CM077081.1, read as the reverse complement.
AGCACCCCGACCACTAAATAGTTGGCGATGAGTGCGAACCAAGGAGAAGTAGATGTGTTAATTGATAGCAGCTTCTCATCAGGAAAATAATCATTAAAAGATTTATTCAATAAATTTTTCTATAATGGGATTGTCTAATCTGGAGAGAAGGTCGACGACCATGTTCTCGGCTCCTCGCTTATCACGGATCTCTAAGTCAAACTCCTGGAGGAGTAAGACCCAACGAATCAAGCGCGACTTGGCATCCATTTTGTCAAGAAGATATTTGAGGGCCGAGTGGTCCGTAAAAACAATAATTTTGAAAGTGTAATGTAAGGATGGAATTTATCGAAAGTAAATACTATAGCTAGGAGCTCCTTCTCGGTTGTGGTGTAATTTTCCTGTGCAGATGTGAGCGTTTTACTAGCATAATACATGGGATGGAAGTTTTTAGATATGAGTTGACCTAATATGGCTCCCACCGCAAAACTACTCGCATCGCACATTTTCTCAAATGGAAGGTCCCACACCGGAGCTATCATAATCAGTGCGTTAATTAACTTTTCTTTTATTAATTCAAAGGAAGAAAGACAAGAGTCATCAAAAATGAATTGGGCGTCTTTTTCTAGAAGATGGGTGATGGGCTTGGTGATCTTGGAGAAGTCCTTTATGAAGCGGCGGTAGAAACCAGTGTGACGTAAGAAACTTCTTATAGCTTTTATATTTGTAGGAGGCGGCAGCTTCTCGATAACTTCTATCTTCGCAATATCTACCTCAATGCCTCTCGCAGAAATTTTATGACCCAAAACTAACCCTTCCCTCACCATAAAATCGCATTTTCTCAATTTAGGCCAAGATTAGTTTCTTCGCATCGTTCTAAGACTTTTTCAATGTTTTATAAACATCTATCAAAAGAATCGCCGAACACGGAGAAATCGTCCATAAATACCTCCAAAATGCTTTCTACGTAATTGTCAATGATAGCGAGCATACATCGTTGGAATGTCGCTGGCGCATTGCACAATCCAAATGGCATTCTTCGGAAGGAGAAGGTGCCGAAGGGACAAGTAAACGTAGTTTTCTCTTGGTCCTCGGGAGATATGATGATTTGAAAATACCCCAAGAAGCCATCGAGAAAACAATAAAAGCTATGGCCGGATAATCATTCTAAAATTTAATCGATAAACGGCAAAGGAAAGTGTTCCTTGCAGGTTGCGTCATTCAGCTTCCTATAATCTATACACATACGCCAACCTGTCACCGTCCGTATCAGGATTAATTCATTATTTTCATTACTAACTCTCGTTATCCCTTCCTTCTTTGGTACTACCTGAACAGGGCTAACCCACTTACTATCTGATATAGGGTAGATAATTCCTGCGTCTAATAAATTCATAACCTCGCCCTTAACTAATTCTTTCATGTTCGGGTTTATACGGTGCTGAGGTTGAATGGAGTTAGGCGAATTATCTACCATTAAAACTTTATGAGTGCAGAAAGATGGGCTTATGCCCTTGATATCGGAAATCTGCCAAGCAATAGCTCAGCGATATTTATGTAGAACTAAAAGAAGTTTATCATTTTGGGCATCCGTGAGGTAGGCCGAAACTATAACTGGTTGCTTGGAGTTCTTTCATAAGAAGGCGTACTTGAGATGTTCAGGAAGTTCTCTAAGTTCTAGGGTAGGGGGTTCTTCATAAGAGGTTTGAGAAATTCTTTCTTTTTCAAATACTATATCTTCGTAGATTTTTTTAGATAGAAAATTAAAAGGGGTGGAGCTGGTGGCCAAGGTTGCTTCTTGCAGCGAATCAGTTGGAAGAGTAGAAGAGGAACAAAAATCAGAAAAATCTTTTTCCAAATCAGATAGAACATAAGAGGATTCTACACTTTCTTCACTTAGGGGTAGTGATTCAATTGGAAGAGAAGAGGAGTAACAGAAAGCATAAAATTCTTTTTCAAAATTAGAGAGGCAATAGGAGGATTCATCACTCACGGCATCTACGAAAAATAAGGAGTCATCATTTTCTAAGATGTGATAGAGAAAGTTACTTCATCGTCGCCTAATCGAAGGAAAAGCTTACCATTGCTTACGTCAATGATAGCTCGGGAGGTGGCAAGGAAGGGTCATCCAACGATCAGGGGAACCTCGACGTCTTATTTGATGTACAAAATGACAAAGTCTACCGGGAAGATGAACTTGTCGAATTTTACTAGAACATTATCCACTATACCTAACGGGTACTTAAAGGGATCTGTCGGGGAGCTGGATGCTCATGCATGTTGGGTTGAGGCTACCAATTCCTAACTTTTTAAACAACGAGATGGGTATCAGGTTAATACTCACACCTAAGTCGGCAAATGCGTTCTTGACAAAAAGATTACCAAAGACACACGGAATAGAAAAACTACTCGGGTCACTGATTTTCTGTGGTAAGCCGTTTGTCAAAACCGCAGATCACACGATGTTTAACGTAACATGTGAAAGGTTCTCTAACTTCTTCTTGTTGGTCAGGAGGTCCTTAAGGTACTTGGCGTACTTCGGCATCTAGGAAATCACTTCATGGAATGGCAGATTTATGTGGATTTGCTTAAACATCTCTAAGAAATGGGAGTATTGATCGTCATGACGTTGTTTATTAAGTTCGGAAGGGTAAGGCAGATTTGGATTATTTTTAAAGATGGGTGGTGGAGTGAGAACTTTTTCTAAAACGGGGGTGATAACTTCTTCAGCAAAGGGTGAAATTTTTAAAATGAGGGCGGAGCTTCGATTTTTTAAAGCGGGGGCGGAGCTTGCCTCGGGCTCTTCACTTACCATACCGGGAACTTGCTTCCCACTCCGAAGAGTTATAACTTTCACTTTCTCTCTCGGGTTGGGCTCGGTATTTGAAGGAAGAGACCCTGTAGGTCACTCAAAAATAATTTTAGCGAGCTGTCCTACATGATTTTCAAGACTTTTAACGCTTCTAGTTAAGGTTCTTATCGTAGCGTCATTTGTGGCGATATATTTGGAAAGTAACTCCTCCAATATTGGAGGTTTTGGATAATTTTGAAGAGGTGGTGGTGGTGGTGTAGAAAAATCATTTTGTGGTGGCGGGCGCATCGCGTTCGATTGATTACTCCACAAAAAATTTGGATGATTTCTTAAAGAAGAATTATAACTATTCGGAAAATTAAAACCAGGAGGATGAAAATTCGCAGCAGAAAAATTATTAAAAGCATTTCTATGCTATTGTTAACAAAATCTAATTGTTCTGGGGCAGGAGTTGCATATTCCCATACTTGAGGGGTGGAGACAGCAGTCATCTCCGTTATCTTTTTGCTTAATATTTCAACTTGTAGAGCGAGCTGCGAGACATTGTCCACTTCAAAGATACCTGTAGGTTTGTTTGGGCAGGAACTAGGCACATTCCACTGATAAGTTTTCATGCCCATGTCCTCAAAAAGCTCAAGAGCTGCTTCCGAGGTCTTATGATTTAAATTACCGCCAGATGATGCGTCTATCATTTGCTTTGTGCTTTGATTTAGCCTATTATACAACGTCTGCACTTGTAACCATACAGGCAGCGCGTGATGTGGGCATCATCTTAATAATTCCTTAAATCTTTCCCAAGTTTCATATAAGGTTTAGGAGTCTATTTTTACAAAGGCAGAGATGTCGTTCCTAAGTTTTGCATTTTTAGCTGGCGGAAAATACTTCGCCAAAAATTTTTCTGTTAATTCATTCCAGTTGGTTATGCTATTCTTAGGTAGAGTGTTCAGCCACTGCTTAGCTTTAGTTCTTAAAGATAAGGGAAAGAATCTTAGCCTGATTGCATCATTTGTGACACCATTTATCTTGAAGGTGTCACAAATTTCAAGAAAGCTTGCTATATGTGCGTTCAGATCTTCATCTTGAAGTGCGTCAAATTGCACATACTGCTGCACCATTTTAATTATGCTAGGCTTTAATTCGAAGTTATTATTTGCTATAACAGGGAGAACTATGCTAGATTCTGTTCCCTCTAGATTCGGTCGTGCATAATAAGACATAGGTCTTTGCACGGCTTCCTCCACTGGGGGCTCTGCCATTCTTAAAGTAGAAGATGACTCGGAATCCTCAACCGATATTTGGGAAGTAGGACCTTAAAATTGAGATCTTCTCTGAAGAGTACGGTCAATTTCTTGGTCCAAGTCCAAAATAGCCGACGGATTCCCTCGGGTCATGCACTAAAAGAAGAGAAGAGAAAGGAAGAGAAATTAAAAAAAGCTAGAAAGAAAAACTAGATTAATTTTTTTTGAAATAGATTTTTTTAATAAATTAACTCCCAAACTTCCCAAGTACTACCCGGTGGTTTCGCAAGGTACTAGACAATATAGCAGCACTTAAAGATGCTTTGCCCTTTCCGAGCGAATTAGGTGGCGTAGAAAAATTGTGAAGTTGGTTACTATTAAGAGCTGTAATAAAAAAAATTTTGATTTTAAAAATTTTAAGAAAGAGGTTGATAAAGAGAAGAGATAAAATTAATAGGTTCGTGTTTTCAATATATAAATGAAAGTTGCTCCCTGGCAATGGCTCCAAAAACTTGGTGGTCGATAAGCTTTGAAGAAAATAAAAGAACCCGAACTAGCAATCCAATGAGGCAAGTATACCTATCGAACTGTAGCTATGGGACACAAGTGTCGTATTGAAATCCCGGAACTGTTGAGTACACTTACTCACACGAAGGCTATTATTTTATCGACGGAAAAACTAGGGTTAGAGAAACTAATTGCAATTATGGAAATAAAACTATGCTAGAAAGAGAACTACTGCAGTTAATTAAATGCCTATAAGAAGCAATTACAATGAAGGGCTGAAAAAATGAAATGGAAATGCACTCAATCAAGAATCACCTCGGCTAAAGTCGACTAAGAAATGCGATAAAAACCTAAACTTAATAGGGTAAAGGTCCTTGACCGTGGAGGTTCCTAAAGCTTGATCACCCTTCTCTCGAAGTTGTGCCCAACTGAGTTTAGGAAGGTCCGACCGACTCTCGTCTAAATCGAAGGCCTAAAGCTCGCATTATGCGGTGAACCCCACTATTAGATTTTACTCTAATCCGGGAGATTTAGACGTCTACCTCTCTCGAGGGGTGCGTACAACTCCCTTTACTATTGAATGCTCACTTTATTCTATTGGTCTCTCGTCTAGCCAAAAATAAAAGCAAAGGTTGAGAGTATATATCAATAATATACCTCCAGCCCATGAAAAATCAAGAGTAATTCAAGGCCTAAAAACTAAAAATAAAAGGTAAATAAAAACATCATAACTTAATCGCTCGAACCTCGGATCATCAAGATCGAGTACAAGCAGGATTACTTAATCATAATGGACTGGAGGAGGGGGGATGAGTAGTAAAGTATTAAGAACACAATGTAATAAAGAGCACTTATATTAATAAAGAGAGAGAGTTACACTTGGAAAAGGAAATTACAATTGCATGAAATTTAAAACCTATTCTAGCCCTACATTAAGCAACTAGTGCAAGAGAAAAGATTACAACAAAAGCTATTACAAAGGCTAACACTAAACTAGGGTTAAGGGAAAACACAAAATAAAGAAGAGAGAGAGAGGGAAGAACTTGAAAAAGACGAAGAAACAAAGGGGCAGCACCTTCCCTCTCAACCCAAGCTTATTGAAATTGAAGGGGGGGTCTGAATTTATAGGAAAAGTTCACGGGTTGGTCACGCCCTTCAACACGCCCTAGGGGGCGTGTGAGGGGGTGTGACATGTATGAGGTTGAAATCAGGCTCTGGATTCTTGCAGGAAGGATCATTGCTTTTGTACGTCGGTGGACACGCCTTGGGTCACGACCTTATAGGGGGGCGTGACACGCATGTCGTGTCGAAATCATTGGTAAGAAATCCGTCAGTCATCGGAAAAGGAGGAGTCACGCCCGGTATGTGGGGAGTGACAGTACTATTTGCATGCTGAGTTGAAATGGCATTTAATACGACGACAGGCTTCGGGCAGAGGGCAAAATTCCCCGTGTCACGCCCACGGACACGCCCGGGGAGGGCGTGTCAGGGGGGCATGACAACCGTTTTTCTTGGTATTTTCCCCTGGCTTCTGTATTCCTCTGGAACTAGTGACACGCCCTAAGTCACTCCCGGGGAGGGCGTGACAGGGGGGCGTGTCAGATCAATTTTAACCAATTTTAAGGAAAGCTGCACAAAGAGAGGAAAAAGTTAGGGGAAATAAAATTAACATAAGAAAGATAAAAATAGAGCTTAAAATACAAGATTTGTATATTATAAACTAGAAATATACGATAATAGTTAAGACTACAAATCATATTATCAAAGATGTGAACTTTCATCTCAGATTGAAGATCTATTGCTGGAAGAAAAAAACTTGAAGAAGAAAACTTATTCTCTATAAACAAGATGTATCTCAAATCTGTAACTGTCTCTGTCTAAAGCAGAAAACTTCTAAGCATATGTTTTTAATCATGAGAAGAATTCAAATATTTGAATTCCTTAACCCTGAAATGGCTGGAAATTTTACGTGAAGGTAACTGCCTTGGGAATTGGTAAGAATGGGAATAAGAACTCTGTGATTAAATCCTTATTTAATGTTGCCACTAAACAGCTATATTCGATAGAATATTTAGCATTAAATATCAAAGTCAAGGCTATCTGTAAATAAGCTTTTGAATTTATTCTGCCTTCAGAATATATAATAGCCTGAAACTATTCTGACATTTATAAAGAAAACATCCTAAAAAACTGTATAGAAATCGTTGAACTCAGCATACATTTCGTTGACCTAAGCCTGGAGTTTGTCGAACTGATTATTCATATTTGTCGACCTTAGATCTGAGTTTGTCGAGCTAAGCTTGACTTTCATCGACCGTAGTTTCATAGTTGAGGTCAGAGTTCATCGACCAGAGCTCAGCTTTTGTCGAGCTCAACTCAGAGTTGGAATCTCAGTTCGTCGAGCTGAGCTCGGCGTTCGTCGAACTGCGCTCAACTTTCATCGAACTGATTTTCTGAACTCAGGAATTCTTCTAAGGCAAATGACCCTAAAAAAACCTATGAACCTAGACTATACATGTTGGGTCAATCTAAACATCCTAATAGTAATCCTAGCCTAGATCAAAACTAGGGTTCCAACAATCTATCCCTATTTGGTTGAGGATACTGTTTACACAAAACATAAAAAAAAATATATCTAGCAGAATTAAAATTTTCAATAGATATATGATATAGTGTTATACAAGTTCAAAAATAATAATAACAAAGTTCAGAAAAAAGCAGAAAAATAAGAATGCTTTTAGAAGAATCTGAAGGTGAATTTGAAGAGGGTTTGGTAAAGATCAACTTCCTTGTAGGATCTGCAGCTTCCTATTGAGTAATCTTCAGATCTTGAGAGCCAATAATTTTCAAGGAAGTAGCTCTAGGCATAACTTCCTCTAGGTGTAAACTCATATATTTATCAACATTAAATAGGTGTAAACTCACATAAGTAGGGGGGAACTTACTCTATGACATTTATTATATTCTCAACTGTTATACTCTCCGAGACTGAAGAGATACTAGTAGGAATATTACTGAAACTAGATCTAATCTCTTCTAAAACTGAAAAATCTACTGGAGCAGTATAACATACTATAGCTTTAGCAAGATCATTCTCATAAACTGGATAACTACTGTGCAGAGTATAAAAATTTTATAAAAGAGAAAATAAATTAATTGTGGGATTAATGAAAACATCACCAACAGGAATGATTTATGGAGCTAGAACTTCTGTCATTTTTTTGCAACTAAAATTTCAAGAATTTTTGAATCTTCATTACCAATAACTACTACTACAATTGCTGTAGAAACTGAGACTACTGCTTGAGGAGCTTCTTGATTAGAGATCTCCCCCTGCCTAGATCATGGGAGACCTGAATCTAGGCCCCTAGAAGATGGGACAAAAGAGGAGGAGGCAAGCTGTTAAGAAAGAATATTGATGGTAGCAATAAGAGGGGCCACTGCCTCATCAATAAGTTTCCTGAGAGTGGGAGTGATTAATTCCAAAAGGTTTGCATCAATGGAAGAAAAATCCAAGTACATAAACTTAGATGGAGTCTGATTAAATGTAGAGGAGGGAAGGGAACTGTTGACATAGTTGGGGAAAAAAGATGATGGCTGAGGTACATGTTGAAGATTGATGTCTGGTGCAATGAAATTAGGAATAATGTCTTCCTGTATAGGGGAGTGAGTGGGAGATGGAGAGATATGAATTGGATATGAAGGAGGTAGAGATGGTGGAAGAAGATTGAAGTTAGGTAGATTAGAGAGAAGTGGAGATGATGGAGGTGAATGATGGACTAGTGAATGTGAATGGAAGGATGTAGAGGGAATGTCTTCAGATAAGATGTTCTGAAGAGTAGGTAGAGAAGGTCTAGGGGATTGGTGTCGATATGGTAGAGGAGAAGAATGTGGAGGAACAAGAACCTCTTCAGAGGTTGGGAGAGTGGCTATTACAGCCTTGGTGCCTTCTATAACTACTCTAGAAGTAGCAGCCCTGGATATCTTTGGGATTACCCTCTACCATCTACCAAAGAGAGTATGTTTAAGCCTCTTAGAAGCTTTAAAAAATATTGTATGGGAGACCAACAGCTCAGGACATTTCAACTGTAGGAAAATTCCTAAAATTCTGTCATATCCTCCAGATTTACCTGTAATCTTCTTCTTAATGGAATTTAATAGAATTAATCCCCAATTAATCCTTTTCTGATTAACCAAGGCACACATTAGATGAAACTGGTGCCTAGTTATGTGATCATGAGCAGAGTGCTTACCCAATATAACCTTTCCTACAATATCAGCCAAAAATTTATATTCTATTGAAATTTTTTTCTTTAAAAGGTGGTTAGGGTTTCCCTGGGAGTGACCCAACCTATCTATCATATCATTAAGCTTAAAGCTAGACAGTTCTATATCATCTTCTCCATTAACAAAGAAAAAAATTTCAGTAATAATTTCTGGAGATAAAGGAACCTGATTACCCAAGATTGATCTAATAATAACTGCAGTATCCTGAGACTTTACAGTATGCATCCAGTATTTTATCTCTACTACTGGTAGTTTTAACCTAGTTGTCATAAAGGTTCACAGATTTTGAACCACAAATAACTTTAAGATATCCTTGAATATTTGGTCGGAATGACTGAAAGATTCAAGGCCTATATCGAATCCAGCGTCAAACTTCATTGTTGAGAGGAGTGCTGGAGAAATTACCATTGCTCTGCAAAACATAAGATCAAGTGTAGAGGAAATGGAGAAAGCATATGATGGAGTTTGATGAAAACCTAGATATAAGTTTTCAGATGATTGAAAGGAGAACTCTGTCCGACTAAAAATAAAGCATTGAACTCTGTTCGATAAAAATTTTGAAAAGAAATATGTCTCGTTGATCTCCGGTCGACAAAAGTTTTGCGACAAGATTTGCATTTCTTCAATATCCATTCGACGAAAAGAATTTGAAACAAATTCATCGATCTCCATTCGATGAATATTTCACAAAGAAGGTTCGTCGATATCCGTTCGACGAACATTCCAAGAAAAGTTCACAGTTTATCGATCTCCGCTCGATGAAAGGTGACCAGTTCCTCGATCTCGTAACAAAAAAATTAAATTAATGACCTGCCATTTATCATTCCTAGCTGATTTAAGAAGAAAATATGTTTCTTTTCATATAAGGGTTTATTGAAAAAATTAGCTCTTTGTAAATTAGTAGAAAAGAAGACAAGATTAATTTTATTTTTATGTACATAATCTCTAAGAAAATGATGTCTAATTTTTATATGCTTAGTCCAACTATGCAGAACTGGATTTTGTGAAGTAGAAATTGCACTGGTATTATCACAAAACATAGTTGAATTATTTAAGTTGGAATCATAATCTAGAAGCTAATTTTGAATCCACAAAATTTGTGAGCAATAACTACCAGCTGCTATATATTCAACTTCAGCAGTTGAAGTAGACACAGATATTTACTTCTTGCAAAACCATGACACAAGCTTATCACCAAGAAACTGACTAGTTCCTTATGTGCTTTTTCTATCAACTCTGCATCCAACATAGTCAATATATGAAAATACAAATAATTCCAATTCTGACTCTGTAGGATACCAAAGTCCTAGATTGGGACAAACCTTTATATATCTCAGAATTCTTTTTACAAAAATTAGATGAGATTCCTTATGATTTATTTGAAATCTAGAACAAATATAGGTAGCAAACATAATGTCTGGTCTACCTGCTATTAAATATAATAGAGACCCAATGATGGCTCTATATATTTTCTGATCAACAGGCTTGCCCTTTTCATCATTATCTACTATAACATTTGAGGGCATGGGTGTTTTCATAGTTGAGTCATCTGACATCCCAAATCTTTTAATAAGCTCCTTAGCATATTTAGATTGGGATATGAAAATACCTTTAGAGGATTGCTTTACTTGGAGACCAAGGAAGTAGGATAGTTCACCCATGCTACTCATTTCAAATATCGAATGCATCAGGTCAGAAAACCTTTTGCAAAGTTTGGAATCAGTAGAATAAAATATTATATTATCTATATATATTTAAACTAGCAAGATTTTTGATTTATGATGTCTAACAAATAATGTCATATCTACTAAGCCTCTACTAAACTTATATTTTAAGAAGAAATTGGCAAGAGTCACATACCAATCTCTTGGAGCTTGTTTAAGACCATAAAAAGCTTTGTTAACTCTAAATACATAAGAAGAGTGAGTTGGAGAGATAAAACTTGGAGGTTGTTCAACATAAACTTCCTCTTTGAGTTCTCCATTTAGAAAAGCACTCTTGACATCCATCTGATATATTGTGAATTTCTTGAATGATGCATATGCAAGTAATATTATGATAGCTTATAACCTTGCAACAGGGGCAAAAGTCTGGTCATAATATATGTCTTCCTCCTGTGAGTATCCTTGAGCTACCAATATTTCTTTATTCCTTACAATTTCTCCTTCATCTTCCAACTTGTTCCTAAAGACCCATTTGGTTCCAATGACTGGATGGTCTTCGGTCTCGGAACTAAGTCCTAAACTCTATATTTCTCAGATTGATTGAGTTCCTCTTGCATAACAATGATCCAGTGGGGATATTGTTCTGCATCTATGATGGATTGAGGTTCAATCCGAGAAATGAAACAAGCAAACATCTGATCTTGATTTAATTGATGCCTTGTTTACACACCAGCTGACATGTATCCAATCAATTTAGATCTAGGGTGATCCCTAAGTGTGACAAAGTTTGTGGGTAGAGTTGGTTCTTCAAGAACCATTTTTGGTGCTAATTCCTTTGGTGGAATTTCATTAGCCACAATATTTTCAGCATAAATTTCCTGAATTTCTTCTTCAATGTCATCATCAACAATCTGTTGAGAAGGATGTAATATATCCTCTTGTGTTAGGAATAAATCATCCAATTTCTCACACAGATTTGGTACCTGAAAATTGTCTATGGTAGAGATGTCTCTCTCCTTGCAAAACATATTAGTCTCATCAAATGAAACCTATATAGATTCTTCAAATTTAATAGATGATTTTTATAAATCCTATAATCCTTACTAACTTGAGAATATCCAAAAAAAATCCCTCTGCAGCATTGGCTTGAAATTTCTTTAAGTATTTCTTATCATTGTTGTGAATGTAACATTTATAGCAAAAAATTTTAAAATAATTTACTTTAGGTTTCTTAAATTTAAGTAATTCATAGGGGGTCGTACCCTTTAGCTTATGAATAAGACTTATATTTAAAACATAATTTACTGTGCTTACTGCCTCTGCCAAAAAGGATAGGGGCAAGTGAGCAACTGTAAGTAATGTCCTAGTAGATTCAATCAGGGTTTTATTTTTCCATTCAACTACCTGGTTTTGTTAAGGAGTTCTAGGAGCAGAAAAATAATGACTCATAACTTCCGTCTCACAAAATTATTCCATTAGAGGAGATTCAAACTCAGTGTTATGATCACTTCTGATCAATGCAATCTGAGTAGAGTACTCAATCTTGATGCTCTTAAGAAAATCTGTAAAAACTTTAAAGTTATCTGACTTATTTTTCAGAAAGAAAACCCAAGTGAATCTAGAGAAATCATCAATAATAACTAAGGTATATGACTTCCCTCCCAAGCTTTGTATTGTAATGGGTTGAAACAGATCCATATGTAGTAAGTACAAGATTCTGGGCGAATCACTTTTAGAGATGGATTTAAAACTATTTTTAGTTTGCTTGCCTAATTGACAAGCCCTGCAAAGCCCTTCCTTCTTGTAGGAACCAGAAGGTAGTCTTCTAATAAGGTTGTCCTTCGATAATTTAGGTATAGTCCTAAGATTTACATGTCCTAATCTCTTATGTCACGGTTAACTAGTTTTACTAATCTTATTAAACAAACAAATTTCAGATTTTGCTGAGTTAAAATTAACTAGATAAATATTTCCTTGTCTAATTCCAGTTAAAAATATTTTGTTTCAATCCAAAGTAATTGAACATAAAGACTTATTAAATGTTGCCTAAAAACCTTCATCATATAATTGGCTAATGAAGATGAGGTTATGCTTGAGACCATTCACATAGGCTACCTTCTTGAAGGTAACTGCTCTAACTTTGACATTACCATAACCTTCTATCTATCCACAGTTGGAGTCTCCGAAGATCACTTTAGGTCTAAGCTTTTCTTTGTAATCACTCAGGTTTGCTATTGATCTAGTCATGTGTTTTCAACACCAATATCCAAGTACCACTGTTCCTTTCTGGTTGGATAGTTCTTTACCTGTATAAAAACAGATTAGTTATTCTTGACCCAGGTTACCTTGGGTCCTTGTTTACTCATATAATGATAACTAGAAATGTAGGAACAATCTTGTTGATCCTTATACTCTAGTGGATGAAATATCCTAGGAGGAATAATCCACTAAGTAAAAGGATTAACAATTTTTTGTGATTGATTATTGTTTTGAAAATATTTAGACTTTTTGTTTTGAAATAATGGGTTCGACGAATTAAGTTGATTTCGTCGAGCTTCGTTCGACGAAAGTATTGATTTCGTCGAACTCGGTTCACAGAATGATAGAATTCATTATCTGTATTCCATATTCGTCGATCTCTGTTCGACGAATCATATTAATTTCGTCGAGCACCCACAGTTGAGTAGTTGTACCCAAACTCTGGATTCACAGTTCATTGATCGCCGTTAGATGAATGATACTGATTTCGTCGATCTTGGTTCGACGAATTTTGTGGAACATAATTTTTCGGAGAACTTTTATTTTTCTTTGGTTTATTCTTTTGAAAAACTTTAGTATTTTTATTTGTAACTTGTAATACTTCTTTTCCTTTAGCAGATATAAAATTTATAGGAGTTGATAGAATATTTTTCTTGCAAAATATGAGGCTAACTAAATGAAGCTCCCAAGCCCAGTTTACCATTTAATCTGGCATTCCCTGTCCTTGTGATATCCATCAATTTGATACTTCTCCCATTAAGGGATTCTTCAAACATCCTTGCCTTTTTTAATTTATTTTCTAAAGAAAGTATTTGATTATTAGCAGTTTTTAAATATTATTTAAGTTTTATGTTTTCAGAAGAAAAATTTTCTAATTCAACTAATTTCTCTCTGAGAAGTTTTATTTTCTTCTCAGACTGAATCAGGTCTTTACATAGCAATTTAAAATCAGTTTTAAATTGTTCTGAGTTAAAATCAAAGGTATAAATTACCAGATCTTCTTCTGATTCTAATTAAGACTCTTCCTCAGGATTACTGCATGAGTCATTGATTACTATTAGATAGATTTCTTTTGCTTCTTCTTCTTCATCATCTTAACTGGAACTCGATGAAGACTAAGAGTCTGATTCACTCCAAGTCTCAGCAACAAATCTACTTTCCTTCTTCTTATATTTGCTGGAAGAGGGCTCTTGTGAATGCTTCCTGGAGTCTATCTCCTTCTTTTTTTCCTTCTTCTTATTATCAGGACATTTTGGAAGGATAAGTCCTGGTTTCCTGTATCCATAACAAACTATTTCATTAGTAGGAGTTCTATCATACCTTGGTTTATCCTGGTCTCTGGAAGGTCATCTCCTGAAGTCTTTTCTGGCCATTTTGTAGAATTTCTTTACTAGTAGACTCAGAAGGTCCTCATTCTCTGGAAGAGCTTCTAATTCATTTTTTGTTTGGAAAGCAATGCTCATTTATTTCCTAGTTGAAGGTGAAGCCTTTTGCTCAGCTTCCCTGGTTTTGATGAGCTGCTCATAAGATTTGAGCTTGCCTAAAAAGGTCTCAGTAGATATCTCATTGACACTTTTGGCTTCTTTAATTGGCCAGATTATGGAATCCCAGATGCTAGGAAAACACATGAGGATCTTATCATTGACTTCTGTCAATGTGATATCCTTCTCAAGGGTTTTCAGCTCATTAATAATGAGACTAAGTCTAGTGTATATGTCTGCCACTGATTTAGTTTAACCCTTATTGAAGTTCTCATATTGAGAAATAAAGTTGGATCTTCTTTACTTTCTTTCATCTGCAGAACAAGTAACCATTTCATTTAGGGAATCCCAGATGTCCTTGGCTGAAGTGCACTTTTTGGAAAATGTCATCTAACATTATTTGAGCTAATATATTGATAGCTTTGGCATCAACAATCTTTGCTTTCTTCCGTGTTTCTGTCCATTCTGGAGGTGGTACAGAACTTAAACTTGTTATTGTAGGTGGTGTAGGGGGATCTGTCAAAATAGAGTTATAAATGTCTTCATCACTATAAATCATGCAAAGCCTAATCCTTGCCTTCCATTGTACAAAATTATTTATATTGAACACTGGAGGTCTTGTGCTTGAAAACTCTTTGTTTTGTGCAATGATAAATTTCTAGGTAAACTAAAATCTATCAGATCGTTTGGTTCATGTGTTAGCCTGTAAAACCAAAGAATAACCCTCTGATACCAATTGAAAGTGAGGGATAGTTTTTATCTTTACTCTATAGGGAGGTGAATAGAGTATAAAAAATTATTAACTTGTTTTTATAGCGGACTAAAAGATAGTGATATATATATGTATATAAAGAAGATCACAACACACATATAAAGAAAGCAGTCAACACATACGACACAAGTATTATAGTAGTTCACCAATAAATCTATGTACATCCACTCTTCTACCACCCTTGAAGGAATCCACTACAGGTTTTTGATCAGGTGCCCTGCCATCACAGGTTTTTGCTCAGGTGCCCTACCACCACAAGATCAATTTTTCTAAGGGAGATCTAGCAACCCTTTGAGCTTTTGATCAGGTGCTAAAAAACCAAACCTAAGTCTTTTTAACAGGTGACTTATGAAATAAAGATCTAACTTTTGAAGGGAGTTAAAACCCTGTACATAGTTTATGGAATAAATAAAAAGGTGATGATGTTCTTATCTGTAAATAATCTCTGAGAAGACTAGTGAATTGTGGAAGCAGAAAGATCCCCCTGATTTGAATAGAGTTTATGATCATGTGAGGGAGTCCATTCTTCAGGGTGTAGGACTTCTTTGAAAACTTCTTCTTCCAGTAAATGTTTATGATAAATGTGAACTTTTAGATCAGATTGAAGATCTGTTGCTGGAAGAAAAAAACTTGAAGTAGAAAACTTATTCTCCGTAATACAAGATGTATCTCAAAACTGTAACTGTCTCTATCTAAAGCAGAAAACTTCTGAGCATATGTTTTGAATCATGAGAAGAATTCAAATATTTGAATTCATTAACCCTGAAATGGCTGAAGAATTCCCGAGAAGGTAACTTCCTTGGGAATTGGTTAGAATGGAAATAAGAACTCTATAATTAAATCCATATTTAATGTTGCCTCTAAACGACAATATTCAATAGAATATTTATCATTAAATATCATAGTCAAGGTTGTCTGTAATTAAGCCATTGAATTTATTTTGCCTTTAGAATATATAATAGCCTGAATTTAAGCATGAAACTGTTCTGCCATCTGCAAAGAAAACTGCCTAAAACACTGCTTAGAAATCATCGAACTCATTATACATTTCGTTGACCTGAGCCTGGAGTTCGTCGAAATGATTCTTCATATTCATGGACCTGAGTTCAGAGTTCGTCGAGTTGAGCCTGACTATCGTCGACTGGAGTTTCAGAGTTGAGGTCAGATTTTGTTGACCGGAGCTCTGCTTTTGTCGAGCTCAACTCAGAGTTAGAACTCTGAGTTCATCGAGATGAGCTCAATATTCGTTGAACTGCGCTCAACTTTCGTCAAACTAATTTTCTGAACTTTGGAATCTTCTAGGGCAAATGACCCTGGAAAAACCTATGATCCTAGACTATACATGTTGGGTCTATCTAAACATCCTAATAGTAATCATAGCCCAAATCAAAACTAGGGTTCCAATATTGGGGTAGTTGGTTCCAAAACCATAAGGACACAATATAATTAGCACCAAGTGGATCATCAGGAATAAGTTGGATGAGAATTGTGTGGTTGTGAAAAATAATGCAAGGCTGGTAGACAAAGATTACAGGCAAATAGAGGACCTTATTTTTGACCATACCTTTGCTCCAGTTGCAAGTCTAGAAGCTATCAGGATGTTCCTTACATATACGGTCTTTAAAGATTCAATGTATATCAAATGGATGTCAAGTCAGCCTTTCTCAATGGGAATCTCAAGGAAGATGTATATGTAGAGCAACCCACAGGTTTTGTATATCTAACTCTACTTGATCATGTTTACTTTCTTAAAAAATCTTTATATGGGTTAAAGCAAGCCCATAGGGCTTGGTATGAAACCTTGTCTATGTTCCTCATTAAGAACAAGTTCTTAAGGGGGAAGATAGATAGTGTATTATTACTTATGGAAACAAAGGGCAAGCGTCTCTTAGTACAAATATGCGTTGATGACATTATATTTGGGTCTAATAATGACAATCTTTGCAAAAGGTTTGCCAACCTGATGTAGGGAGAGTTTGAGATGAGCTGTACGGGAGAGCTCAAGTTCTTCTTATGTCTCCAAGTGAAATAGTTATATGATGGAATTTTTATCTCTCAGACTAAGTACACTAGAGAACTAATTAATATGTTTGGTATGGAGTCTGCCTCTCCAAGAAAACTCTTATGGTATCAATATAACCCTTTGACAATAAAGAAAAAGGGAAACCTTTTGATGAGTTTATATACATGTTTATCATTGGGTCCCAACTATAGTTAACTGCTAGTAGACCTAATATAATGTATGCAACCTGTGTTTGTTCTAGGTACCAGGCATGCCCCAAGGATTCTTATTAGTCGGCTATAAAAAGGATTTTGAGATACCTTAAGGATACCCAACAACTTGTCTTTTGGTACCCTAGGAACAATGATTTTTGAGCTAATATGCTTTTCAGAAGACGATTTTGCAGGTTGCTGATAATACGTTTTATAGCCTAAACTATTATCGTATTTTCTATTTTATAGTGTACAAATCATGTCTATTATTAGTTTATTTGTATCATTTTTATGTAAATATTATTGCTGCTGACTTTTTCTTGTCTTTTTGCAGGTTTCCAGAAAATTGGCCAAAATGACCTGACACGCCCCCCTGTCACGCCCTCCCTGGGCGTGACCTAGGGCATGTCACCCGATCCCGAGGACTTCTGCTGGAAGGGACAGGAAAACGAACAAAACCGTTGTCACGCCCCCTGACACGCCCTACCTGGGCGTGTCACCAGGCGTGGCTATGGGCGTGTCGCCCTCTGCCGCAAAGCCTGCCGCCGCATTAAATGTCGTTTCTCCACAGCACGCAAAATGTACTGTCACGCCCCATGTCACGCCCGTGACATGGGAGTGACACCCTCCTTTTTTCGGTGACTGATGGATTTCCGACCAATGATTTGGCATTGACGTGCCTGTCACGCCCCCCCTACACGGGCGTGACCTAGGGCGTGACCACCGACGTACCGAAGCAATCATCCCTCCTGCCAGAATCCAGAGCCCGAGGTCAACATAGTACTGTCACGCCCCCTGACACGCCCCCCTAGGGCGTGTCGGAGGGCGTGACCAACCCGAGAAAAATTCTATAAATTGAGACCCCCCTCTCCATTTCAGCAAGCTTTGGTTGAGAGGGGGAGGTGCTGCCCCTTTGGTTCTTGAGTTTTTTAATGCTTTTCTCTCTCTCTCTCTCTCTCTCTCTCTCTCTCTCTTTGTAATTTTTGTTTAACCCTAGTTTAATCTTAGTTTGTTTTAGCTTTTATTGTAATATTGCTCTTGCTTAGTGCTACTTGTAGGGCTAGAATAGGATTTCAATTTCATGCACTTGTAATTGTAATTTTCAATAGTGTAACTTGCCCCTTTTTATTAATAGAAGTGTTATTTGTTTAGCTTGTGTTCTTTTTATGCTTTACTACTCATCCCCCCTCCTCCACTCCATTATGATTAACTAATCCTCCTTGTACTCGATCTTGATGATCTGAGGTTAGAGCGATTAAGTTAAGATGTTTTAATTAATCTTTTCTTTTTAGGATAGGGCTTTGAATTACTCTTGATTAATCACGGGTTGGAGGTATATTTTCGATATATACTCTCCACCTTTGCTTTCATTCTGGGCTAGCCGAGAGGCCGAAAGAATGAAGTGAGCATTCAAGAGTAAAGGGAGTTGTACGCACCCCTTGAGAGAGGCAGACGTCCAAATCTTCCGGATTGGAGTAAAATCCAATAGTGGGGTTCACCGCGTAAAGCGAGTTTTAGGCCTCCGATTTAGATGAGAGTCGGTCGGACCTTCCTAAACTCAGTTGGGCACGACTTCGAGAGAAGCGTGCTCAAGCTTTAGGAACCTCCATGATCAAGGACCTTTATCCTATTAAGTTTAGATTTTTATCGCATTTTCTTAATCGTCTTTAGCCGAGGTGAATCTTGATCGAGTGCATTTCCATTTCATATTTTCTACCCTTCGTAGTAATCGTTTTACTTAATAGCTTTACTTAATTGCGGTGTTTCTCTTTCTAGTATAGCTTTACTTTCTCCCTTGCACTTAGATTTTCTAAAACCCTAGTTTTTTCCATCGATAAGATAATAGCATTCGTGTGAGTAAGCATAGCCAACAGTTCCCGGATTTCAATACGACACTTGTGTCCCCTAGCTACAATTCGATAGGTATACTTGCCTCATTGGGTTGCTAGTTCGGTTGCGTTTATTTTCTTCGAACCCTAGCGCGCAACAAGTTTTTGGCGCCGTTGCCAGGGAACCAACTTCCGTTGATATCTTGAAAACACGAACCTATTAATTTTATCTCATCTCTTTCTCATCTTCTTTCTTTAAAGTTTTAAAAATAAAAAAAAAATTATCACCGCTCTTAATAGTAACCAACTTCGCAATTTTTCTACGCCACCTAATTCTCTCGAAAAGGGCAAAGGGCTTTAAGTGCCACTATCTTGTCTAGTACCTTGCGAACCCTTCACGGGGTAGTCCTTGGGAAGTTCGGGAGTTAATCTATAAAAAAAAATCTATTTCAAAAAGAAAAAAAAAAAATTTCTAGTTTATCCTTTTTCTCTTTCTCATCTTCTTTTCTGTTCTTTTAGTGCATGACCTGCGGGAGTCCGTCGATTATTTTGGACTTGGACCACGAAATTGAGCGTACTCTTCGGAGAAGATCGCGATTTCAAGGTCCTACTATCCAAGTGCCGGTTGAGGACTCCGAGTCATTTGCTACATTAAGAATGGAAGAACCCAACGTAGATAAGGCCGTGCAAAGGACTATGTCCTATTATGCACGACCGAACCTCGAGGGAACAGAATCAAGTATAGTCCGCCCTGCTATAGCAAATAATAACTTCGAACTAAAGCCTAGCATAATTCAAATGGTGCAGCAATATGTGCAATTTGACGGACTTCAAGATGAAGATCCGAACGCATATATAGCTAGCTTTCTTGAAATTTGCGACACCTTCAAGATAAATGGTGTCACAAATGATGCGATCAGGCTAAGGCTCTTCCACTTCTCTTTAAGAACTAAAGATAAGCAGTGGCTGAACACACTTCCGAAGAATAGCATAACCACTTGGAATGAATTAACTGAAAAATTTTTGGCGAAGTATTTTCCGCCAGCTAAAACTGCAAAACTTAGGAACGACATCTCTGCCTTCGGACAAATAGACTCTGAAACCCTATATGAAACCTGGGAGAGATTTACAGAATTATTAAGACGATGCCCACATCACGCGCTGCCTGTATGGTTACAAGTGCAGACGTTCTACAACGGGCTAAATCAAAATACAAAGCAAATGATAGACGCAGCCTCTGGCGGTACTTTAAATCATAAGACCCCGAAAGCAGCTCTTTATCTTTTCGAGGACATGGACATGAACACTTATCAGTGGAATGTGCCTAGGTCCCGCCCAAACAAGCCTGCAGGTATCTATGAAGTGGACAACGTCTCCCAGCTCGCTCTACAAGTAGAAATCCTAAGCAAAAAAATCACGGAGATGACTGCTGCCTCCGCCCCTCAGGTATGGGAATCTGCAACCCCTACTCCAGAACATTTAGATTATGTTAATAATATGCCTAGAACTGCTTTTAATAATTTTTCTACTGCGAATTTTCATCCGCCTGGTTTTAATTTTCCTAATAGTTATAACCCTGCTTTAAGAAATCATTCGAACTTTTCATGGAGTAATCCATCGAATGCGATGCGCCCACCCCCGCAAAATGATTTTTCTGCACCACCACCACCACCACTTCTTCAAAATTACCCAAAACCTCCAAGCTTGGAGGAATTACTTTCTAAATATATCACCACAAATGACGCTACCATAAGAACTTTAACCGGAAGCGTAAAAAGTCTAGAAAATCAGGTAGGACAGCTCGCGAAAATAATTTCTGAGCGACCCGCAGGGTCTCTTCCTTCCAATACCGAACCCAACCCGAGAGAGCAAGCGAAAGCTATAACTCTTCGGAGTGGGAAGCAAGTCTCCGGTATGGTAAGTGAAGAGCCCGAGGCAAGCTCCGCTCCCGCTTTTAAAAATAAAAGCTCCGCTCTCACTTTTAAAAATCAAAGCTCCGCTCCCGCTTTTAAAAATCAAAGCTCCGCTCCGCTTCCACCCTCTGCTGAAGAAGTAATCACCCCCGCTTTAGAAAATAATCTCACTCCACCACCCATCTTCAAAAATAATTCAACTCCTCCATACCCCTCTGAACTTAATAGACAACGTCAAGATGATCAGTACTCTCGCTTCTTAGAAATCTTCAAACAAATCCACATTAATCTTCCCTTCCACGAGGCTATTTCGCAGATGCCGAAATACGTCAAATATCTTAAAGACCTCCTCACAAACAAGAAGAAGTTAGAGAATCTTTCGCACGTCACGCTAAATGCCGAGTGCTTCGCCGTTTTAACAAACGGTTTGCCGAAGAAAATCAGTGACCCGGGTAGTTTCTCTATCCCGTGTGTCTTCGGTGATCTTTTTGTTAAACACGCGTTAGCCGACTTAGGCCCGAGTATAAACCTGATGCCCTTTTTATTGTTCAAAAAGTTAGGGATTGGTAGCCTTAACCCCACGCGTATGAGTATCCAGCTAGCCGATAGATCCGTCAAGTACCGGTTAGGAATAGTAGAGGACGTTCTAGTGATAGTCGACAAGTTCATCTTCCCGGTGGACTTTGTCATTTTGGACATCGAAGAAGACGTCGAGGTTCCCCTGATCCTTGGCCGACCCCTCCTTGCCACCTCCCGAGCCATCATTGATGTAAGCAATGGTAAGCTCTTCCTTCGAGTAGGCGACGACGAAGTCACATTTTCTATCACCCCTTCGATGAAGAACACCTTGGCAAACGATGACTCATGCTTTTTCGTAGATGCCGTGAGTGATGATTCTTCCTACTGCCTCTCCGACTTTGAAAAAGAATTTTCTCTTACAACTAAATCACTGCAAGGAAGTGATGAATCTTCTTATTGTCTTTCTGAGTTTGAAAAAGAATTTTCTGATTTTTGTTCTTCCTCTTTTCTTCCCACTGAATCGCTACAAGAAGCCGTCTTGGCTGCTAGCCCCACCCCTTGTTACGTTCCTTATAAAAAAGTTTATGAAGATATTATTTTTGAAAAAGAAAGAATCTCAAAATCCTCTTATGAAGAACCCCCTACCCTAGAACTTAAAGAACTTCCCGAACACCTTAAGTATACTTTCTTAGAAAAAGATTTCAAGTTACCAGTTATCATTTCGGCCTACCTTACGGATACGCAAAACGATAAACTTCTTCTAGTTCTACGTAAGCATCGCCGGGCTATTGCTTGGCAAATTTCTGATATCAAGGGCATAAGCCCATCTTTCTGTACCCATAAAATTTTAATGGAAGATAATTCGTGTAACTCTATCCAACCTCAACGCCGTATAAACCTGAACATGAAAGAAGTAGTCAAGGGCGAGGTTATGAAACTATTAGACGCAGGAATTATCTACCCTATTTCAGACAGTAAGTGGGTTAGCCCCGTTCAGGTAGTTCCAAAGAAGGGAGGGATAACCGTAGTTAGTAATGAGAATAATGAATTAATCCCGACACGGACGGTGACGGGTTGGCGTATGTGCATAGATTACCGTAAGTTAAATGACGCCACCCACAAGGACCACTTTCCTTTACCGTTTATCGACCAGATTTTAGAACGTCTCTCCGGCCATAGCTTTTATTGTTTTCTCGATGGCCTCTCGGGGTACTTTCAAATACCCATCTCTCCCGAGGACCAAGAGAAAACTACGTTTACTTGTCCCTTCGGCACCTTCGCATACCGAAGAATGCCGTTTGGATTGTGCAATGTGCCAGCTACATTCCAGGGATGTATGCTCGCAATATTTGACAAGTACGTAGAAAGCATTATAGAGGTATTCATGGACGATTTCTCCGTGTTCGGCGATTCCTTCGATAGATGTTTAGAAAACCTCGAAAAAGTCTTAGAACGATGCGAAGAAACTAACCTTGCCCTAAATTGGGAAAAATGCCATTTTATGGTGAGGGAAGGGTTAGTTTTGGGTCATAAAATTTCTGCTAAAGGTATTGAGGTAGACGTTGCCAAGATAGAAGTTATTGAGAAGTTGCCTCCGCCTACAAACATAAAAGCTATAAGAAGTTTCCTAGGCCACGCTGGTTTTCATCGTCGTTTTATAAAGGACATCTCCAAGGTCACAAAGCCCCTCACCCATCTCTTAAAAAAAGACGCTCCATTCATTTTTGATGACTCTTGTATTTCTGCCTTTGAATCAATTAAAGAAAAGTTAATTAATACACTGATTATGATAGCTCCGGTGTGGGACCTTCCATTCGAGATTATGTGCGATGCGAGTAGTTTTGTGGTGGGAGCCGTGTTAGGTCAACGCATATCTAAAAACTTCCACCCCATCTATTACACTAGTAAAACCCTCACATCTGCACAAGAAAATTACACCACAACCGAGAAGGAGCTCTTAGCTATAGTATTCGCCTTTGATAAATTCCGCCCTTACATTACACTTTCAAAAATCATTATTTTTACGGACCACTCGGCCCTCAAGTACCTTCTTTCCAAAACGGATGCCAAGCCTCGCTTGATTCGCTGGGTCTTACTCCTCCAGGAGTTTGACTTAGAGATCCATGATAAGCGAGGAGCTGAGAACTTGGCCGTCGACCATCTATCCAGATTAGATAACCCCTTTATAGAAAAATTAAATGAAAAATCTTTTAATGACTATTTTCCTGATGAGAAGCTGCTTTTAGCTAATACATCTACTTCTCCTTGGTTCGCGCACATCGCCAACTATCTAGTGGCCCGGGTGCTCCCAAAAGAGTTCTCCTCTCAGCAAAAGAAGAAATTCTTTTCTGAGCTGAAGAACTACTTTTGGGAAGACCCGCATCTTTTCCAAATTTGTGCGGATCAAGTGATAAGGAGATGTGTTTCTTATGATGAAGGAATTGATATTATAAAACATTTGCATGAAGGTCCGACAGGTGGGCACTATCAAGCTGCTCGCACCGCTCATAAGGTGCTTTGCGAGGGTTTTTACTGGCCTAGCCTGTTTAAGGATGCGCAAGCCTTTGTGAGCAGGTGTGATAGTTGCCAACGGTCGGGCAACATCTCTAATAAAAATGAAATGCCGCAAAATTATTTCTTAGAGTGCGAAATTTTCGACCTCTGGGAAATTGATTTTGTTGGCCCCCTTCCTTCTAGCTTCAGAAACAAATATATTTTAGTTGCTGTTAATTATGTTTCACGATCGGCTGAGGCCCAAGCTCTTCCTACGAACGACTCCCGAGTTGTAGTCATGTTTTTTAAAAAATTATTTTCTAGATTCGGTACGCCTCGCCCAATCGTTAGCGATAGGGGTTCCCATTTCTATAACGCGCAATTTTCAAAAATCCTTACCAAATACGGCGTTACGCATAAGCTTTCCACTGCCTACCACCCCCAAACTAACGGACAAGTCGAAGTAGTTAATAGAGAAATAAAAAGAATTTTATAAAAGACTGTTTCAACTTCTAGAAAAGACTGGTCAGCCAAACTTGACGATGCCTTATGGGCCTACCGAACAGCGTACAAAACCGCCCTCGGATGTACGCCGTATCGGCTAGTCTATGGAAAATTGTGTCATCTTCCCGTAGAGTTAGAACACTGCGCCTTTTGGGCCTTAAAATTTTTAAACTTCGATCCCCACTCAGTCGGTGACCTTCGAAAATTTCAACTAAATGAACTCGACGAGTGGCGCTCTTATGCTTATGAAAATAATAAACTTTATAAAGAGCGGACAAAGCGTTTACACGATAAACACTTAAGGCACCCTAAAAACTTTAAGCCGGGCGACCAAGTCCTTTTATATAATTCTCGTTTACGTTTATTTCCGGGCAAATTAAAATCTCGCTGGTCTGGCCCGTTTTAGGTTTTAGAAGTATTTCCTTATGGAACTGTTTTAATTTCTCACCCTGATAAGGGAAATTTCAAAGTGAATGGTCAGCGTCTTAAACTCTACTTTTCTGGTGATGATGATGTCAGTCCAAACATTATTAAGTTTCTGCTTCACGAACTCTAACTTTAAACTCTTAATTTTTGTTAAAAAACAATTTTATTTCTGGACAACAATATTTTTTTGGACAATATTAATTTTTTTGATGCGTCGAGCTCAACGACGCTTTAACCAAAGGGCGCTCTTGGGAGGCAACCCAAGTTATCTTTTCTGTTTTCTTTATTTTACAATTTTTGCCTCGGACGGCTCCGACAAGCTGAAGCTTCTGCGATCGCCTGCTCCAACATTGCTGAATCTATCACGAAGTCCAAAGAAGACATTCGGGGGGCGGCATCACTCAGCTTTCGCAGCAAATAAATCCGGGGAAGTACCTGTATTTCAATTCTGTCTTTCAATTCTGTACTTTATTTTTCTCTCCTTCTCCAATCCCCTTCTTTAGCCATTGAGGACAATGTCTGTTTTAAGCTTGGGGGAGGATTTCCTCCTTCATTTTTGCTTAGTGTAAATAATTTTCTTTTTGTATATATTGTAAATATTTCCAAAAAAAATGAATATCTTAAAATTCCCAAAAAAAAAGAGAAAAAAATCCAAAATCCAAAAAAAGAGAATATTTCACAAAAATTAAATTAAAAAAAAATATATGTGTTTTTGAATAGTTTAGACATTTTGGTATTTCAATAGTACCCCTAGTTTTTAGTTTTATTTTACTCAAAATCTCCTATAAACAACTTAGTTAATTATAATATTTCTAATCGTCCTTTTTAATTATGTTTCACAAGTAAAATGTTGGCCATGCTGTGTTAGTAATTCACGGTAGCATGTTAAGGTGAAATATTTTTCTAAAACTCGCATTTCTATTATGTTTTTTTGTTGTTTTTTTCTTTTACTTTCTCAAAAATTCATCATCCACTGTTTTCTTTTTCGTTTTTGAATAATTTTTGTAAAGTCAACTTTTGAATAACATAGTAGATGTGAACGATCCAAGTCACCTATTATTTCTATTTTTAAGTTAATTTCATCAATATTCTTTTATTATCTAGGACTCGCTTTTTGAAAATTTTCAAACCTTTGTTTTAAATAAATTCAAAAGCGTGAAAATGATTTAGGCCGTTTTTGTTTTCGTTTGAGCTTTCCTTCCAACCTAAAAACTTTTACCGCTAGTTAGCCGTTTTTGAGCCTTTTTCCGATTTCATTTGATAGCTCCTCCCTTCATTACAGTTTCACCAAAACCAAAAATTTCAAACCTATGGAATCGCACTAGCCTTTTTGAGTTTCATAAATTATTTTGACGATTTTGATAGGGTATTTTGTGATTTTTGTGGGAGAAAAGTTTTCGAAAAAAAAAGAAGTATGTTCAAAAGTGATGTTTATTTTTTTTGGCCAATTCAAAAAGGAAAATAAAAATATTTATGGCCTTTGTTTTGAAAAAAGAAAAAAAATGAAAAAAAAAAGAAGAAAAAGAAAGAAAAAATGTGTATATATTTTTATGAAAGTTTTTGAAACTCTTTGCTTTGGTTTAGTGTGATTTTAAAACCTTCACGTTTATCTTTGAATTCCACTCCTAATCATATTCCTAAACCAAACGTTTCTGTCCTATTTAAGTCCTTTTGATTCACGCTTTTTGATTTTTATTTAACAACTAAGAAAAGAAAAACAGTAAATCAGTTTTAGTTTTGGATTTAAACCTAGATTTTTGTTAATTAAATTGATATAATTATAATGCGTTGCTTGGATCTAGTAACAACTCAATGCGTGTTTTTCATTTTCGTTGCTTTGCTTAAGTCTATTTAAAAAAAAACTCGTTAAAATTTTGGATGATTTGTTTTTATTAAGTAAAGTTTATAAAAGTTTTACCATACCTAAATAATTGTTTTAGACTTACATTTCACCTTTTCCCTACTAAGAATTTCGCATAGTACTTGTGCAGGCATAATTAGAACTTTTTGATTAGTCCTTTTTATAAATATCTAGTTTTTATATTTTTGCTTGGGGACAAGCAAAGCTTAAGCTTGGGGGAATTTGATAATACGTTTTGTAGCCTAAACTATTATCGTATTTTCTATTTTATAGTGTACAAATCATGTCTATTATTAGTTTATTTGTATCATTTTTATGTAAATATTATTGCCGCTGACTTTTTCTTGTCTTTTTGCAGGTTTCCAGAAAATTGGCCAAAATGACCTGACACGCCCCCCTGTCACGCCCTCCCTGGGCGTGACCTAGGGCGTGTCACCCGATCCCGAGGACTTCTGCTGGAAGGGACAGGAAAACGAACAAAACCGCTATCACGCCC
The DNA here is from genome assembly GCA_039513925.1 of Platanthera zijinensis. Classification (NCBI taxonomy): domain Eukaryota; kingdom Viridiplantae; phylum Streptophyta; class Magnoliopsida; order Asparagales; family Orchidaceae; genus Platanthera; species Platanthera zijinensis. The sequence goes on along the minus strand of CM077081.1, from coordinate 159,960,896 downwards.
CCTGACACGCCCTACCTGGGCGTGTCACCAGGCGTGGCTATGGGCGTGTCGCCCTCTGCCGCAAAGCCTGCCGCCACATTAAATGTCGTTTCTCCACAGCACGCAAAATGTACTGTCACGCCCCATGTCACGCCCGTGACATGGGCGTGACACCCTCCTTTTTTTGGTGACTGACGGATTTCCGACCAATGATTTGGACATGACGTGCCTGTCATGCCCCCCCTATACGGGAGTGACCTAGGGCGTGACCACCGACGTACCAAAGCAATCATCCCTTCCGCCAGAATCCAGAGCCCGAGGTCAACATAGTACTGTCATGCCCCCTGACACGCCCCCCCTAGGGCGTGTCGGAGGGCGTGACCAACCCGAGAAAAATTCTATAAATTGAGACCCCCCTCTCCATTTCAGCAAGCTTTGGTTGAGAGGGGGAGGTGCTGCCCCTTTGGTTCTTGAGTTTTTTTTCATGCTTTCTCTCTCTCTCTCTCTTTGTAATTTTTGTTTAACCCTAGTTTAATCTTAGTTTGTTTTAGCTTTTATTATAATATTGCTCTTGCTTAGTGCTACTTGTAGGGCTAGAATAGGATTTCAATTTCATGCACTTGTAATTTTAATTTTCAATAGTGTAACTTGCCCCTTTTTATTAATAGAAGTGTTATTTGTTTAGCTTGTGTTCTTTTTATGCTTTACTACTCATCCCCCCTCCTCCACTCCATTATGATTAACTAATCCTCCTTGTACTCGATCTTGATGATCCGAGGTTAGAGCGATTAAGTTATGATGTTTTAATTAATCTTTTCTTTTTAGGTTAGGGCTTTGAATTACTCTTGATTAATCACGGGTTGGAGGTATATTTTCGATATATACTCTCCGCCTTTGCTTTCATTCTGGGCTAGCCGAGAGGACGAAAGAATGAAGTGAGCATTCAAGAGTAAAGGGAGTTGTACGCACCCCTCGAGAGAGGAAGACGTCCAAATCTCCCGGATTGGAGTAAAATCCAATAGTGGGGTTCACCGCATAAAGCGAGTTTTAGGCCTCCGATTTAGGCGAGAGTCGGTCGGACCTTTCTAAACTCAGTTGGGCACGACTTCGAGAGAAGTGTGTTCAAGCTTTAGGAACCTCCACGGTCAAGGACCTTTATCCTATTAAGTTTAGATTTTTATCGCATTTTCTTAATCGTCTTTAGCCGAGGTGAATCTTGATCGAGTGCATTTCCATTTCATATTTTCTACCCTTCGTAGTAATCGTTTTACTTAATAGCTTTACTTAATTGCGGTGTTTCTCTTTCTAGTATAGCTTTACTTTCTCCCTTGCACTTAGATTTTCTAAAACCCTAGTTTTTTCTGTCGATAAGATAATAACGTTCGTGTGAGTAAGCATAGCCAACAGTTCCCGGATTTCAATACGACACTTGTGTCCCCTAGCTACAATTCGATAGGTATACTTGCCTCATTGGGTTGCTAGTTCGGTTGCATTTATTTTCTTCGAACCCTAGCGCGCAACAGTTGCAAACAAGATTGAAAAAGTACCTCAAAAACTTGACAATTCCAAGGAAGGAGATTGGTCCATGCAGTGGAAAGAAGTAGACCAGTATGGATATATCCACATTCGAGTTGGAGTACATCTCAAGAATGCAGTTTATGTGCACAACTATTGTGGATTCAACATCAGCTGTAGGATTACAATCTCTAGATAAGTAAAACCCAAATGTTTTATGATTCATCCAGTATCATCTCTACAGCTAAGATTCCTGTGTCATACAGCAAGACTAAGTATATAGAGATTAGGTATCATTTTATAATAGAGCATATTAAAAATTAGGATTTTTGCCTTGAGTTTATTCCTACATACAAACAAGTGGCTGATATATTCACTAAGCCTCAAGATGAAGCCAAATTCAAATTTTTCAAAATTAATTTAGGTATACTTAACTTGGAGCAGTAGTTTCTACATATTATTATTTTTTTCATTATTATAGTTAACCGCTAGATAATATAATATGGTAGATATTAGGCCACTAACCATTATTATAGGGACAACTAACTATAAGACACTTGACTCTCACTTATTATAGTGAATGGGTCGTCTTGATTCAAAGAGTGTTCAAAACAGTGTAAAAAGACTTGTTGAGTCTATGTCGATTGAGAGTCTTTGATTTCAAGGATAGCTAAATCACCTAGAGGGGGGGGGGTGAATAGGTTTCTTAGTCCTTAGTGACTATCTTATTTTTTCTTTTAGTTGGTTGATTTATTATTTGATTATATTCTTCTTTCAAGACATGCATCCTGCAATAAAACCACCACAAAGAAAACACACAAAGCACACAAGATTTATAGTGGTTCCCCTAACAAGGGTACATCCACCTTCCCTCCCACCTATCTAACTATCTTATTGGACTAGCCACTTCTCCAAAACTCTGCTCCAAAGAGCTTACACCTCAAATCTATCAGGATCTCTCAGTCTCCTCCAAGACCTACAGCTCAGCTACAAGGGCCTACAACTCAGTGATCAGCTGATCACTTACCTCAGGCCAAAGGCCCTACACTCAGGGTGGGAGGACATCCCTCCCTCAGATCCACTAGGGATCCTACCTCTGGGAAAGCTTGTTCCTACGACTCAGATTCAAAGGATCCTACAACTTAGAGAGCTTTACTCTCCTACAATTCAGGCAATATTACTTTACCTCAGGTCAGTGGCCCTACAGCTCAAATCCAGTTGGATCCTACAAGATGGAGGTGGGTTGGTGAGTCTTTATTGGACACAAGAGAAATTTCTTTGTGGCAATCTACCTTGACTGAGATAAACTCAGCCCAACTTTGACTCCACGAATGTATTTCCTGAGTCAATCTTACTTGAACTGAGATATACTTAGTCCTAACTTCTTCTTCACAACACTTGGGATTTTTCCTTCTAGAACTATGAAGTGACTGTAAAAAAAACTAGCTACTACCTGAGCTGAAGGATTCTCAGCTAAACTACTTCACAACAATAAGGATGTAGAGCTTGTTTTAGCTTGTGCTGGAAGTAACAGGAAGAAAGTAGTTTTGCTTCTTCTTTATTTCCTAGGTTTTGGATGTTCAACCCTAACTTTTTCTTTACAGCCTCAAGTAGATGTTCTATAGTGTTGTGCTGCTAGATCTGTGAAGAAACTGTTGGTGCAGATGGAAAATAGCACCAGTTAACTTTCTTTTCTTCTTCAAAGACTTTCTTTATTCTTCCTGTAGTCGAAGATCTAGACAAATAGCTAACTAGTTGAGCCTTTAGACCTCCTGTATTTTTGCTCTTTGTTCCTCTCTTCACATCAACAATGGCGATAAAGAAGAACTAACTTCAACAGCTGCCTTTTTCGTAAAAGTCTTCTCCTTTTATTGAATGCAACTCAACGACTCTTTTAGTAGTGGGACCCATATATTTAATGCCAGCTGCATCCTTGCTATAACGTTTAACTGTCATACAGTAGGTCTGCGAAGCCTTTTTTCATACACTGTAGCTTTGCCGCTAAAAATTTGAATAAGATTGACTTATTATCTTACTGATGTCAGCATCTGTGGAATTAGTCAAAAATCAAGCATCAGTAGAATACGCGTTGAGTGAATGAGCTTCACTCAACACCAAAACACATAAACCGAATTTTGTCTATCTGGGCATTGATAGAATAGATTGAGAAAGCTCCACTCAATGCTTTTTGCCTTAGCATATTCATCAGCCACTTCTGCATGCATGGCATTGAGAGCATTGAGTGAGCACACCTCACTCAACGCCTTGTGCCTTAGCCTATGCATTCTATAATTTAGGCGTTGAGAGAATTAAGTGAGCATACCTTACTCAACGCTTTTTGCCTTAGCCAATTTTCTGTGTCTGCAACATCTTAAGCATTAAGAGCTTTGAGTGATCTTGCCTCAGTTCGATGAACTCAGAACTCAGTTTGACGAACTCAGAGCTCAGCTCGAAGAAAAGTGAAAGCTCAGTTCGACGAACTCAGAGCTCAGTTCGACGAACTAAGTACTCAGTTCGACGAACTTAGAGCTCAGCTCGATGAAAGTAAAAGCAATCAACGCATTTGGGCTTAGCCAAATTTTTGTGTCAAGAAGAACACTTCCTTTGAGAATTAGTCAACGCAATATCACATGGCGTTGAGTGAGCTTGCCTCACTCAACGCCTGTGGACTTAGTAAATATTCACAGTTTTTTTTGTGGCGTTCACTGACTGAGCAATACTCAATGATTTTGAAGTTAAGTCGTTGAGTGAGTGAGCTACACTCAATGCCTGTGGACTTGCTCATTTTTAATAAGGCTATTATAGCATTAGCCAAACTCATAGCTTTTTGTTATATGGCATTGAGTGAGTTGACTTCACTCAACGCCTGAGGACTTAGCCACTTTTCCAGCCTGCCATTTCTTTGTATATGACTCTATAGGCTCCACTCAGTGCTATAAGTCATCTGGCGTTGAGTGAGTAGCCTTCACCTAACTCCTGTGGACTTAGACAAATTTCTGTCAATCCACTCCTTAGGTAAGAGTTTACTTGACTTAGCCACTTAGGCTATCTGTCCCATCAATGTTATAGAACAGCCCTACAATCACTAAACTTGAGCACAAGTTAGATCACCACATGTGTATTCATTATATGCTAGGCCTTCTTCAAATCCAGGACATTGTTATTAATGGACCCATCAATCTCCACCTATTTGAAGAATTCAAAACCTATACTAATGTATACATTAACATACTTAAGCAATATATATACAAAGCATTAACATAGCATGATTCAGAGAAATCATAATCATAACAGATGATGTTTCATTTAACAAATAAGGAAATATAATGTTTTGTGCATAAAACAAAATGTCACATTCCTTCTCCCTAAAGAAAAACCTAAATCTTTTCAAGTATCAGGTTCTCTTATCACAATGCACCTGCCCTTGGATTTCTTAGCAGGTTTGTCCTCTGCTTCAGCTGTCTTCTTTTCCTTCTTGTCTGCTTTATCAGCTGCCTTGGCCTTAGATGATTTTTCCCTCTCAGCTTCAGCCTTATCTTTCAGTCTCTGAAAATAGTTGTAGGGCTTTGGAAAGTACTTGGAGAACTCAACTTCTCTAGGAGAAAGAAGGTTTGTATTTTTATTTCTCCAATACGGCCTCCTTAATGTCTCCCACTTATCCATCTTGTCCCATTCCACAATGCTGTATAATTTTTATCTATCTATTTTCTTGGACTTTACTTGATCCCAGGCAATTAGAATGATAGACCTAGATTCTGGGCACCATACTTCAAAATAAGGTCTTTGCTCCATTTTCTCTATATACATATTCTTCCTCAGCCTGATCTTTTCTTCAGTTTCAGCTGTTGTATTCCTTTCTTTGGGGTGTAATGCCTATTCTTCAGTGGGGGTGATTGAAGTAGTCATAGCAATAGTAGATTATTCTCCCCACTGGGCTCCAGAACTATCTCCATCTTCAATATAATGTACATACTTTTGATTATCTTGTACCTGATCAGCGGCATACCTTTTGTGCAAGGAATCTTGTACATGATCAAGCATCAATGGGATATTATTATACTGAATTTGTTTCATTCCTAATGACCCTCTTACCATATTGGTTGCCCAGACCATGTTCTCAATATTGGATCTTATAGCCTCACTCTCCCCCTTTTTGACTTCTTTAATTATTTTAATGGTTTGGGAGGTGCAGGATTTGCTTCTTTCAGTTTCTAGATAATTGACTCCTACAGTAACCTGGTTATTTACTTCCAACATATGATCATTAAGTAGCTTGGTGCAGGTGTCCATTTTGGTAAAGATTTCAGAATTCTGTTCATTCCTCAAAATTTTATCATTTTCATGAATGGTTACCATGTTCTTAGCCTGAATATTTTGATTTTCTATGATAATGGATATAATCTGTCTTGACACATCAAGCTTCTCCATGGTATAGTCTACAGCTGGAGCAGCTCTCTTGAAGAATTTGATAGTTTCCCCCTTCAGTAGGTTTACTTCAAATCTTATAGACTTGATCTTTGTTGCCAGATCATTCCTTATATCTTTCAAGGCTTCATCCATATAATTTTCCAATACCCTCCTCTACTAAATTTGTCTAATAAGAAGGAATTAAGATAACCTGCAATGCACTTTATGGTATGTGTCTTAGTGTAGTGCAATTTGAACTAGTTTCAACATGCCCAACTCAATTTTGAGAATGTTGAATCCAGTTACATCTTGTGGCATAGTGAACATGTGAGCCACAACTTATTTATTGAGAAGAGACTTTAGACAATTGCCTCACTTCTTCTCAGACATTAATTTCAGGTGTCATATCTTTAAGATGAATAGATTTAGCAATTGAGAGAACATTTAGCAGACTCATACACAAGATGAATTCTACTTATCTTTACCCCATAAACTTGAAGCAGAAGCTGGATTCACAGTCTCTGATCACACCAACATCCTTGCTTCTATACTTTAGCCTTTGATGTTCATCTTGCTTTCCTTTGCTAGCCCCCCCCCCCCCCCTCAATAATTGAAATTGTCTTTGACATCTTGAGCTTGCAAGTAAATTTATCCAATCATTATACCAAGACTTAGGTCTGGTACAACACTGTCCAAGGACCATATATGGGTATGGCCACTTGGACTCTCCTACAAAATAGTTACCTTACCTTAGGAGCCCAATATGACTTGGGTCCAAGGTTCCTGTTAGCATAAGAATGCATATGTATACCTACAGGAGTACTGTTAGGAAGACACTGCCTTGCCTTTGGCAAACAGGGGTTTTGACAATAATCTATGGCAAAGTATCCCACTTTGCCACAACACCAACATTCATGGATGTTGTATCTCTTTTTCTGAATACACCTTGAAGTGTGCAAGCCACTTCTTGCTGTCTGTTTAGTGGGGAGAACTGTGGCCTTCTTCTTGTTTCTTTTAGCAAGAGCTTGACCAAAAGTGAGTTTACAAGTAGAGGAACTTGGCTTATTCTGAACATCATTAGTAATAACATTCTTTGCAGATGTCATGTTCTTCATGGATTCTGGGACAGTAAAGGTAGCCACGCTGACTGAAATACCTTTGGTTTGAGTTCTTGCTGGAAGAACTTTAGAGTAGGCCTTAGCCATAATGGACTCAATATGGATATCAACCATGATCATTTGATGAGATACATCCCTCTCTTTTATATATAGTAAAGATGAAATCTCATCTTGCTGGAAGCAGCTATGTGTAGGGAGGCAATTTTCTCTGCTTATTTCTTAACAATCATCTTGCTTATCTTGAAAGTTTTCAGAAGTGCAGCATGATTTTCAATCAATTGATTGATATCATCTTCTAATAGAGGACTCTCATCATCACTTGATGAGGATGCGTTAGGGTCTTAGCAGGATTCATATCCAGACTATGAGGATGAGTTAGATGATTAATATACCTCATTTTTTCCAAGATGATCCTAGCAGGATTCTTTTTATGGTGCAGCTGTCAGCTCATAGCCTCTACATTCTCCATCCTCAGCTTCATCCACATCTGAGTCACTATTTGAATGTGTTAGAGGGGCCCTAATCTTTTGAAAGTGTTAAGTTGTCTACCTAAATCACCTAGAGGGGGGTGAATAGGTGAATTGTGCGTCTATTTGCGGAATAAAAAATTTAATGAACTTGCACAAAAACAATCAATCAATCATAGACGATAAGAAGATTTATAGTGGTTCCCCAACCTTGGGTACCTCCATTTTCCCTCGCCATCAAGTAAATCACTAGACTCGGCTACTCCACTATCTCAGATTGAAAACAAATCCTACGTCTCGGAACAAAGTTCCTACAATCTTGATCCAAATGGATCTTCACTTGGAAGATGAAAACTTCCTACAACTCGGGGAACAAGGCTCCTACACTCAGAGAATAATCTCCTAAAAGATACAAAAGAGATTTTGAAATACAAACATAAATTTCTCTCAGATCTGAAAAATTGTTCCTAGGTCTTCTTTCTTGAACTTTGCAGCTTTTTCAGAAATTATAGAAGAAGACTCTCGTGAAGATCTGATCTGAGAAATTTGGACTTACTCGATCAAAGAGAAGATGAAGATTCCTTGAACAATAAGTCATTCTAGATCGAAAAGCAACCGTGTCGATCTTCAAGTTAAGCAACGACGGCAACTTTTGTAATTTCTTTCTTGAGAGAGACGGTCGATTCAAAATTTATGAAAGGTACGGTTCACCACTTAGGGTTAGTCTTTAATGACAAGACCTTATATAAGATTTACCCTAACGGTTAGAATTGACATTAATGACGACACGTGGACCAATCACGATGTATCAATTGAAAATCCCGACAATTATGAAGTTAAGCAGTTTTCTGAAAAACTGGACTGCAATTCTCAAGAAGTATATATAAGTTCTCGAGAACAAGCTGATTACTCGAGTGCTATACGTTCTAGACTTATGTAAGTACTCGAGAAATAATAGCTAAGTCTACTCAAGAACTAAACTAAGCTTCTTGAGAACTACAAGAATATTACTCGAGAACTAAAAGAATATTACTCGAGAGCTAAAACTTGAACTCGAGTACTAAGCTGACTTCTTGAGAAGTAGAAGCTAAGTACTTAAGAACTATAACCCAGCTTTTCGAGAGATGGACTTAGAAAAATTTCAAGGCTAGCTCTGGCTAGTCGAGAAGTATAGGTTGAGTATACTCGAGAACAAGTCTAGGCTTATCGAGAACTTTAATGATGTTACTCGAGAACTAAGACTTGTACTCGAGTACTAAGCTAAATACTCGTGTTCTGCTAACTCCACTAGTCGAGAACTATACTAAGCTTCTCGAGAAGTGGACTTAGAAAAATTTTGAATGTTAGGAAATCTTTCTTCTTCATGAATCTAATCTTCATCCAATGTTCCAAGTGCTTGAATGTGAAGTGCATCCCAATAGAGAGGCTACACATGAGTCAACACCTTGGATCACACAGTGAGGGATTACACTATATGGTCCTTTGTTCATGACCCATTGTAGACTGGCATTGGTCTACACTTGTAATGATAGTCTGCAAACACACAACTAAATAGAGAGATCAAATACAACTTAATTCATCTTAGTTCAAGGGTGACTTCATGTAAATCTGAGTTATTGTGGATGCAATACCCAACAATCTCCCCCTATTTGTAGAAGTCAGAACCCTCTACACTAAGGTGTATTATATCAACAAAGAAAGAACTATATATAAAGACAGGATCAAATGCAAGTAATGAAAAACTAAACACTGAATCAGCAAAACTAGAAATTAAATATATATATAGTGTTTTAGATTTCAAATCATCATCCATTTCATCCTTAATCTCAAAAAGATTTATCAACAGAAAATCAGTCCTTGCTCTTATGTTGCCTTTCATACTTCTCTTGTTGTCTTCTCTCGTAGCTGAAAGGCTTTGGACAGTACCTTGGAGGTTTAGGAGGTGCCTTTGGATTGTTCTTCCTATATTCTCTGTCATAGATTCTTTATTTAGTCATGGACTTTTCATAGAGTTCCCACTCAGAAGAGCTGTAGTGGAGATTCCTGCTTTCAATGAAGTCCATTACTAGCTTGAGAGTATCAAGAATCAAAGCCATGGAAGTAGGACTCCAAACTTCAGCAAATTCCTGTACTTTCCTTTTCTTTGAGTATGGCTTGGGAATACTTTTGATTGCAGAGGGGCCTTCCCCATACTTACTCTTCTTAGGAATGTAAATTTCAGGTAGACCTTGAGGAATCACATCATCCCAAACTTGATTATAAGAAGCAGGAGGAGGAAATTGAGGTGGAGGAGGGACTTCCCATAAAGGGATGATATTAGGATCAACCTGGAATTCAGGGAATATCTAGTTATGCATCCAGACTGCAGTGTCATAGTTATGGAATTTCACAGACTAGATCTAATCTAAAACATTCTTATTAATTTCAGTTATCTCGTCAGACCAGACTGTGTTGGCAGTGGCAGAAAACTTGTCCACAAACTTGTCCACATGTTCTTTCACTAAACTCTCCCCCTTTCTGAATTCTACAAATAGTTTATCTATAGTATCTTCCTTGAAGGTACCAACCTCTTCACAGATTTTCATAAGGTTTTCCTGGGCTTTCTTTTCTAAGTAAATTTGGTTGCCAGCAAGAGTTACTGATTGATCCATGACCTTACCAACACTAGAGATAGTGTGGTCTATAGCTTTTCCACCAATTTGAAACAGCTCTTTCAGAGAGTCATTGTTGTGCTGAATTTCTGCAAAGCCTCTGCTCATCTCTTTCTCTAGAGCAAATACATAGTCTTGGACTATTCTCAGAGATTCATCAAAATATTTTCTTTGCTAACTCAGCATTACTTCAATCTTACTTAGAATATCTGAACTTACAGGGGCAGTAGCAGCAGCAAGAGTAACAATTTGAGGTGGAGGAGGGACTTCCCATAGAGGGATTTCTTCAACAACTACAGAGCTTTTAGCTCTGGTAGTATGAATGACTATATTTTCTTCTTCCTCACAAAGGAGGGTGGGAATAGAGAAATAAAGTATCCTTAGGGGAGCTTCAACTGCCTCTGGTTCTGGCTCATCCTCTTCTGAGAGAAGGATGGTATCTGGTTGAGGTGTGTCATTGCTTGGAGAAGGAGAAGGATGTCCTTTGGGAGAAGGTACTGGAGATGGTGAAGGTGTTGGAGATGGATCCTTTTGGGCTTCTTCTACATTTTCTCAATGGAGGGAAGGAAGAGGCTCTTCAGAAGTGAGTTCTTTTATCATGTTTTCTATATCTTCTGCAGTAGAGTTGAGGGTTTTCTGAACTTGCTCATCTGAGAATGTCTTATCTGATATGTCTGCCAATGGATACCTGACTGGAGATCGTATTGGACTTCTGACTAGACTTCTGATTGGACTTCCGACTAGACTTCTGACTTATGCTCTAGCTGGACTTCTGACTAGAGATCTAGTTGGACTTCTGACTGGAGATCTCATTGAAAGAGGAGGAGATAGAATTTTGTCATCTAGAATAGAGGAAGCAGGCTTCCCCTCAGTTGCTGCACCAGATGGTTCAGCAACTTCATGAGAGGAGGGAGATGGGGTCCTGTCTTCTACAGTAGGGAGTGCAAGCTCTTTTGCAATCTGTTTGGTGTTCTTACGTGTTAAATCCCACTTATGTATAGAAGTTATGGATATCTTCTTCAGGTGATGAATAGGTGTTCCTTTGTAGATGTCAAAGACTATTGGATTAATTTCATGCAGCATCAAAGAAATTATCCTGGCAAACTTTGGATTCTTTATGTTGTCCCTTATCATAACAAAAATCATCATCCCATACTGAAATTTCTTCCTGCAGACGATAGCAGTCATTACATCGAATAGGTCATTGGTGATGAAACCAACAGAGCTGGTCCTACACCATAGGATCTTCCCAACAATATCTACTAGAAGCATGCTTACATTATTCAGAGCTGTCCTTCTGAGAGAGGTGATGTCTACTGGTACTCCACAAAAATGAAAAGTTCTGTCATTATCTTCATGTGTAAGTTAATCTTCATCATCTACAATCGGCAACCTTAGAAGCTTGGACACAATGGTCGGTTCAATTTGATCTTAACCCCTTTTACTCTTCAACTTCTGGGAAAAGAATTTTGCAAGGTTCTTGGAAAATGAAGTTCAGACCTGCAGTTTCGAGAAGAAGTAGATGATTCTTGAAATCATCTGAGAGTTCGGCAATCCCGGCAACCACAAGTTCACTTCCCACTCCTAATCTGGATTGTTGCGCCATGGTTTCTTAAGACGGTGACAAACGGAGCGTGAGAGAACGGTGGTGTCGAAGCTCTGAGTCTGCGGAAGATGAAGAGTTTTCGAGAGAAAGGGATTTGAAATGTCGATTGATTTATAAATCTAAAGTTTTTTATATATATAAACCTAGTAATGACAATTAAGTGTATAATTAACCTAAAATAAGCCTTTGATTAAGGCAGAAATCAGGCAATTGCGAAAATGAAAAAGTGAACAGAATTTGAAAAGTGACGGGTCATTTCTCGAGAGGGCGATTAGTTCTCGAAAGATAGAGTTAGAGTTCTCGAGACGTTAATTCTTAGTACTCGAGTACTTATAGTACTTCTCGTGAGACAAACGTGAAGTTCTCGAGAAGTAGACTTTTGTATTCGAGAACCAGATATTTACTTTTTGAGAAGTAACTTTATGTCTCGAGAAGTTTTGTCCACTTGAGAAATTTTTAACCTTTTTATAGTATCCTCGATTCCTGAGCTTTGAAATGATCCCTTTTGGTCTATCCTTCTTTGTTCAGCATCCCAAGTTCAGTTTTGAAGAAATTGAACTTGGTCTCGTCCAGCGGCTTCGTGAAAATATCTGCAACTTGCCTATCTATTGGCACATACTACAGATCCACATCCCCTTGCTCCATATGCTCCTGGATAAAGTGATATCTGATCTCCATGTGCTTTGTCCGGTTGTGCGAGACTGGGTTGTTGCCAATTGCTATTGCGCTGGAGGAGTCGCAAAACAATGGAATGTCTTTAACCTTCATGTTGTAGTCTTCTAACTGGTTCTTTAGCAAAAGCAAATGTGCACAACAACTGCCGGAAGAAATATATTCTGACTCGGCCATTGAGATTGTGACACAATTTTGCTTTTTGCTGCTCCATGAAATAAGTCTTCTTCCAAGGAACTGACAAGTCCCGGAAGTGCTTTTTCTATCATCTTTGCTACTTGCAAAGTCTGCATCTGAAAAACAAATTAGTTCACTATCATTACTTCTTGGGTACCATAAGCCAAGATTCGGTGTACCTTTAAGGTATCTTAAGATCTGCTTTGCAGCAGCAGAGTGAGATTCCTTACAGTTCACTTGGAATCTAGCACAGACACATATAGAGAACATTATGTCTGGTCTACTAGCCGTAAGGTAGAGCAAGGATCCAACTATTCTTCTGTACTTGGTTTCATCAAAAGGTCTCCCTTTATCATCCTTGTCCAGAGACATAGCCGAGGCCATTGGAGTCCTCATAGAGGTTGCACTCTCCATTCTGAATTTCTTAAACAACTCCTTGGTGAACTTAGTCTGTGAGATGAAAATTCCATCTTCAAATTGTTTTGCCTGAAGTCCTAAGAAATACTTCATCTCTCCCATACTACTCATTTCAAACTCCCTGTGCATAAGTTTAGAAAACTTTTTGTAGAGGTTGTCGTCTGTAGAACCAAAAATAAAGTCGTCTACATAGATTTGCACTAGCAAAATCTTGCTTTTAATTTCCCTAAGAAATAATGTCTTATCTATCTTTCCCCTTGTGAACTTTTTCTCGAGGAGAAAGCCAGACAACATTTCGTACCAAGCTCGAGGAGCTTGTTTCAAACCGTATAGCGCTTTCGATAATAAATAAACATAGTAAGGAAAGTTAGGATCAACAAAACCTGGGGGCTGTTCCATGTTCACTTCTTCCTTTATGTCACCATTAAGGAAGGCAGACTTCACGTCCATTTGATAGACAGTGAAGCCCTTTAGTGCAGCATAAGCCAGGAACAGTTTGATGGCCTCCATCCTTTCTACTAGAGCGTATGTTTTGTCGAAGTCGATTCCTTGTTCTTGACGATATCCTTTGGCGACGAGTCTGGCCTGGTTCTTTATGATTGTTCCATCTTCGTCCATATTGTTCATGTAGACCCACTTCGTCCCAATGACATTCTAACCTTTGGGTCTTGGAACTAGCTTCCAAACTTTGCAGCACTTGAACAGGTTCAGTTCTTCTTCCATGGCCAGATCCATGATGCGTCTGAGTTTGCTTCCTCAAACTTCTTTGGTTCAAACTGTGAGAGAAAACTTAAATATAGATTATCGTTAGTTGTACCTCGATGAGTTCTGACACCATCCCAGGGATCTCCTTTGATTTGGTCCAATGGATGATCCTTCAGATGTCTGAGCTCTAGATTCCTAGCATCTGGAACATCTTCAGTCATTGGAGTGACTTCATCAACTTGGATGGTTTCTTCATCTTGATTGTCTATCTCTCTAATGGGGGGTGGAGTAGTGATCTTGATGAACTTTTCTCTTTCACCTTCATTCGATTCATCCAAGCAGATTTCTTTCAGCTTTGTACCTGCATCTACAACAAGCACATTAGACTATTTGCTTTGTAGCAAGCTCGTCTCATCAAATATAACATGTTTGGATTCCTCTAAAACTAGAGTTTTTCTATTGAAAATCCTGTATGCCTTACTATGGCTACTATAACCTACAAAAATACCTTCAAAATTTTTCTCATTAAACTTGGTAGTATGATACTTACCATTGTTAAGTACGAAGCATTTACAGCCAAAAATTCTAAAATATGAAACAGTTGGTTTCCTGCCTTTTAGAAGTTTGTAAGGTGTATTATCATGATTTTTATGGATGAGTGCTCGATTTTGAAGGGAATATCTAGTTATGCATCCAGACTATAGTGCCATAGTTATGGAATTTCACAGACTAGATCTGTTCTAAAACATTCTTATTAATTTCAGTTATCTTGTCAGACCATTCTGTGTTGGCAGTGGCAAAAAACTTGTCCACAAACTTTTCCACATGTTCTATCACTAAACTCTCCCCCTTTCTGAATTCTAGAGATAGTTTGTCTATAGCATCTTTCTTGAAGGTACCAACCTCTTCATAGATTTTCATAAGTTTTTCCTGGCTTTCTTTTCTAAGTAAATTTGGTTGCCAGGAAGAGTTACTGATTAATCCATGACCTTACCTACACTAGAGATAGTGTGGTCCATAGCTTTTCCACCAATTTGAAACAGCTCTTTCAGAGAGTCAGTGTTGTGCTTAATTTCTGCAAAGCCTCTGCTCATCTCTTTCTCTAGAATAGATACATAGTCTTGGACTATTCTCAGAGATTCATCAAAATATTTTCTTTGCTCACTCAGCATTACTTAAATCTTACTTAGAATATCTGAACTTATAGGGGCAGCAGCAGCAGTAGGAGTAGCAATTTGAGGTGGAGGAGGGACTTCCCATAGAGGGATTTCTTCAACAACTACAGAGCTTTTAGATCTAGTACTATGAATGCCTATATTTTCTTCTTCCTCACCAAGGAGGGCGGGAATAGAGAAATCCAGTCTCCATAGGGGAGCTTCAACTGCCTCTGGTTCTGGCTCATCCTCTTCTGAGAGAAGGATGGTATCTGGTTAAGGTGAGTCTTTGCTTGGAGAAGGAGAAGGAGTTGCTTTGGGATAAGGTACTGGAGATGGTGAAGGTGTTGGAGATGGATCCTTTTGGGCTTCTTCTGCATTTTCTGAATGGAGGGAAGGAAGAGGCTCTTTAGAAGTGAGTTCTTTTATCATGTTTTCTATATCTTCTGCAGTAGAGTTGAGGGTTTTCTGAACTTACTCATCTGAGAATGTCTCATCTGATATGTTTGCCAATGGAGAACTGACTGGAGATCATATTGGACTTCTAACTGGACTTCTGATTGGACTTCCGACTAGACTTTTGACTTATGATGTAGCTGGAGTTCTGACTTGAGATCTCACTGAAGGAGGAGGAGATAGAATTCTATCATCTGGAATAGAGGAAGCGGGCTCCCCCTCAGTTGCTGCACCAGATGGTTCAGCAACTTCATGAGAGGAGGGAGATGGGGTCCTGTCTTCTACAGCAGGGAGTGCAAGCTCTTTTGCAATCTGTTTGGTGTTCTTCAGTGTTAACTCCCACTTATGTATAGAAGTTATGGATATCTTCTTCAGGTGATGAATAGGTGTTCCTTTGTAGATGTCAAAGACTGTTGGATTAATTTAATGAAGCATCAAAGAAATTTTCCTGGAAAACTTTGGATTCTTTATGCTGTCCATTATCATAACAAAAATCATCATCTCATACTGAAATTTATTCCTGCAGACGATAGCAGTCATTACATCGAATAGGTCATTGGTGATGAAACCAACAGAGCTGGTCCTGCACCATAGGATCTTCCCAACAATATCAACTAGAAGCATGCTTACATTATTCAGAGCTATCCTTCTGAGAGAGGTGATGTCTACTGGTACTCCAAAAAAAATGAAAAGTTCTGTCATTATCTTCCTGTGTAAGTTCATCTTCATCATCTACAATCGGCAACCTTAGAAGCTTGGATACAATGGTCGGTTCTATTTTATCTTACTTTTATTTCAGAACTGTGTTGTTTCTCCTAATCATGACATTTTGATAGAACTCTTCAACTTCTGGGAAAATAATTTTGCAAGGTTCTTGGAAAACAAAGTTCAGACCGGCGGTTTCGAGAAGAAGTAAAAGATTCTTGAAATCATCTGAGAGTTCGGCAATCCCGACAACCACAAGTTCACTTCCCACTCCTATTCTGGATTACTACGCCATGGTTTCTGAAGATGGCGACGAACGGAGCGCGAGAGAACGGCGGTGTCGAAGCTCTGAGTCTGCGGAAGACGAAGAGTTTTTGAGAGAAAGGGATTTGAAATGTCGATTGATTTATGAAATCTAAAGTTTTATATATATAAAAAATAAACCTAGTAATGATAATTAAGTGTTGAATTAATCGAAAATAAACCTTTGATTAAGGAAGAAATCAGGCGGTTGCGAAAATGAAGAAGTGAACAAAATTTGAAAAGTGACGGGTCATTTCTCGAGAGGGCGATTAGTTCTAGAGAGACAGAGTTAGAGTTCTCGAGACGTGAATTCTTTGTACTCGAGTACTTATAATACTTCTCGTGAGACAGACGTGAAGTTCTCGAGAAGTAGACTTTAGTATTCGAGAACCAAATATTTACTTTTCGAGAAGTAACTTTATGTCTCGAGAAGTTTTGTCCACTTGAGAAATTTCTAACCTTTTTGTAGTATCTTCGATTCCTGAGCTTTGAAATGATCCCTTTTTGTTTATCCTTCTTTGTTCAGCATCCCAAGTTAAGTTTTGAAGAAATTTAACTTGGTCTCGTCCAGCGGCTTCGTGAAAATATCTGGAATTTTTCGATCTATTGGCACATACTGCAGATCCACATCCCCTAGCTCCGCATGCTCCCAGATGAAGTGATATCTGAGCTCGATGTGCTTTGTCCGGCTGTACGAGACTGGGTTGTTGCTAATTGCTATTGCGCTGGAGGAGTCGCAAAACAATGGACTGTCTTTAACCTTCATGTTGTAGTCTTCTAACTGGTTCTTTAGCCAAAGCAACAGTGCACAACAACTGTCGACAGATTATATTCTGACTCGGCCATTGAGATTGCGACACAGTTTTGCTTTTTGCTGCTCTGAGAGATAAGTCTTCTTCCAAGGAACTGACACGTCCCAGAAGTGCTTTTTCTATCTTCTTTGCTACCTACAAAGTATGCATCTGAAAAACCAATTAGTTCACTGTCATTACTTCTTGTGTACCATAAGCCAAGATTCTGTGTACCTTTAAGGTATCTCAAGATCTGCTTTGCAGCAGCATAGTGAGATTCCTTACAGTTTACTTTGAATCTAGCACAGATACATGTAGAGAACATTCTGTCTGGTCTACTGGCAGTAAGGTAGAGCAAGGATCCAACTATGCTTTTGTACTTGGTTTCATCAAAAGGTCTCCCTTTCTCATCCTTGTCCAGAGACATAGCCGAGGCCATTGGAGTCCTCATAGAGGTTGCACTCTCCATTCCGAATTTCTTAAACAACTCCTTGGTGAACTTAGTCTTTGAGATGAAAATTCCTTCCTCAGATTGTTTCACCTGAAGTCCTAAGAAATACTTCATCTTTCCCATACTACTCATTTCAAACTTCCCTTGCATAAGTTTAGAAAACTTTTTGCAGAGGTTGTCGTCTTTAGAACCAAAAATGAAGACGTCTAAATAGATTTGCACTAGCAAAATCTTGCCTTTAATTTCCCTAAGAAATAATGTCTTATCTATCATTCCCCTTGTTAAATTTTTCTCGAGGAGAAAGCTAGACAACGTTTCCTACCAAGCTCGAGGAGCTTGTTTCAAACTGTACAGTGCTTTCGATAATAAATAAACATAATCAGGAAAGTTAGGATCAAAAAAACCTGGGGGCTGTTCCACGTACACTTCTTCCTTTTTGTCACCATTAAGGAA
This sequence comes from Platanthera zijinensis, assembly GCA_039513925.1. Lineage (NCBI taxonomy): Eukaryota > Viridiplantae > Streptophyta > Magnoliopsida > Asparagales > Orchidaceae > Platanthera > Platanthera zijinensis. The sequence continues at coordinate 159,942,869 of CM077081.1, read as the reverse complement.
GGCGGACTTCACGTCCATTTGATAGACAGTGAAGCCCTTTAGTGCAGCATAAGCCAGGAACAGTCTAATTGCCTCCATCCTTTCCACTGGAGCGTATGTTTGGTCGAAATCGATTCCTTCTTCTTGACGATATCATTTGGCGATGAGTCTGGCCTTGTTCTTTATTATTATTCAATCTTCGTCCATATTGTTCCTGTAGACTCACTTCATCCCGATGACATTCTTACCTTTGGGTCTTGGAACTAGCTTCCAAACTTTTCAGCACTTGAACTGGTTTAGTTCTTCTTCCATGGCCAAGATCCATGATGCGTCTGAGTTTGCTTCCTTAAACTTCTTTGGTTCAACCTGTGAGAGAAAACTTAAATATAGATTCTCGTTAGTTGTACCTCGACGAGTTCTGACACCATCCCAGGGATCTCCTTTGATTTGGTCCAATGGATGATCCTTCAGATGTCTGAGCTCTAGATTCCTAGCATTTGGAACGTCTTCAGCCATTGGAGTGACTTCATCAACTTGGATGATTTATTCATATTGATCGTCTATCTTTCTAATGGGGGGTGGAGTAGTGATCTTGATGAACTTTTCTCTTTCACCTTCAGTCGGTTCATCCAAGCTGATTTCTTTTAGCTTTGTACCTACATCTACAACAAGCACACTAGACGATTTGCTTTGCAGCAAGCTCGTCCATCAAATACAACATGTATGGATTCCTCTACAACAATACCTTCAAAACTTTTCACGAGAGGGCAAGTAAGTGTCTAATTAACCTAAAATAAGCCTTTGAGTAAGGCAGAAATCAGGCGGTTGCGAAAATTAAGAAGTGAACAGAATTTGAAAAGTGACGGGTCATTTCTCGAGAGGTCGATTAGTTCTCGAGAGACAGAATTAGAGTTCTCGAGATGTGAATTCTTAGTACTCGAGTACTTATAGTACTTCTCGAGAGACATACGTGAAGTTCTCGAGAAGTAGACTATAGTATTCGAGAACCAGATATTTACTTTTCGAGATGTAACTTTATGTCTCGAGAAGTGATGTCCACTTGAGAAATTTCTAACCTTATTGTAGTATCCTTGATTCCTGAGATTTGAAATGATCCTTTTTGGTTTATCCTTCTTTGTTCAGCATCCCAAGTTCAGTTTTGATGAAATTGAACTTGGTCTCGTTCAGCAGCTTCGTGAAAATATCTGCAACTTTCCGATCTGTTGGCACATACTGCAAATCCACATCCCCTTTCTCCACATGCCCCCGGATGAAGTGATATTTGAGCTCGATGTGCTTTGTCCGGCTGTGCAAGACTGGGTTGTTGGCAATTATTATTGCACTGGAGGAGTCGTAAAACAATGGAATGTCTTTAACCTTCATGTTGTAGTCTTCTAGCTGGTTCTTTAGCAAAAGCAACTGTGCACAACAACTACCGGCAAAAATATATTCTGACTTGGCCGTTGATATTGCGACACAGTTTTGCTTTTTACTACTCCATGAGATAAGTCTTTGTTGGAACCAATAAGGTCGGTCCCTCCTAAAGCTCGGAACGAGAGGTGCAACTCACACTTACTTTCTCTGGACCACCCTCTCGACAAGGCTCTAGAAAGAATTGGTTAGGGGCTTCAGCGCGGAGGTCCCACCTCGTACCCAGAAGAATCGGAAATTCTTCCCCTCCCTAGACAATGCTGAGCTAGGTGCCTTAGAAGAAGAAGAGAAGGAGAGTTAGGAATGCCTCTTTTTCTAAGTCACCATCCCGGTCTATTTATTGGCCTCTGAACTACGACTGCCAATAACCAAATAGAGCTGTCCTGAAATTACAAGAATACCCTTAGTCGGGTCTGCCAATAGCAAAACTTAGCTATTCTGAGGGGTTATACGCAGCCCACCTAGGGAAAAACCATAAAATCCCATAGGGCTAAAAGGAAAACCCGGCCCTACCAGAACTGGTCTTAAACCGAACCGGTTCTTGGAGAGAACCCTCTTCTGGTGTCCTCTCGCCTGGCGAGAGCTCCGCCTCGCTAACGAGAGCTCCCCTCTAGAGCCCTCTCGTATGGCGAGTCGGCTTCTTACCCGCGAGTACCTCCTCCCTTGGTACTTACTCGCACACCTCCTTGTGTGGCTTTTATTCAGACACTTCTAGCCTAGGCCCTCTCGCCTGTACTTCTTATCGGGGTCCACTTGACCTGTGGCTTGACAACCACCCTGGGCCATCTCACCTAGCATCCTTCCTCAAGCATTTGGCTCTGTTTCGCTCGCCCAAGGTTGTACACAATCCCCTCTCTTTTCGAGGTTGTTACAAACTCGGAAAGATAGTCCAATCGAGGCTCGCATCATTAAAGTGAATTTATGAGGCAATCTTTTGGTGGGCCCCTTGCCCAACCTTTAAATACAGAACTCACTTCCCCACTAAGGGCCGTTTCCTTTGCTCTATTCTCCTCTAGCCTCTGCCCCTCTGTCTCTTAGCCAAATTTTTCGTGACCGCATCGCGGTGGTGCGCCAGAGGAACAAGGTGACCGCTGTGGCTCTGAACAAGATCCCGATCCACGCTCCTCCTTACTTACCGTCATCTTCTTCCCCCCCCCCCAAGCAGGCGAAAGCCGCTAATCCTCCTCTCTCGGTAGGAGAGCCTTCTCGCACCTTTCGGGGGGGCGTCTCTCTCCTCTGGCCAATCTTAGACAAAAGGAGTTAAGTCCATCAACCTCGACATGCCTTCCTCTCCATCTCAAATGTCCTCTTACTTGTTGCCCATCTTTATAAGATCCCGGCGCCTTCTCATCATCCGGAGACCATACAGATCAATATCTCCGAACTCCGCGGTAACCTGGGCAGCATCCCTCTTGCGCCTGTTTCGCCCGCAGAAGCCTTCTACGCAACCCCCCAAGTCGGCGGTACGAACCAGCTCCTCTGCGAGTACCTCGTACGAAAGAACTTTGAGGTCCAGTACCTGAGGCGTGGCCTTGCCTCACTCCTCCCCATACTTCCTGGCGTAGGTACGCTTGAACTTCTTTCCAAGTCTCGCCTTTATTGCTTCCCTTTCGCCGATTTCTCCCTTTAACACCCCGTCTCGCCTTTACCAGGAGAGCGGAATGTGCCAGTTCACCCCCCTTACAGAAGTAACATCAAGCCGTCCAAAGGCATTGCTCTAGCCAATATGGCAGCCGAGGCAGATAAAGAATTGCTGACCCCCTCCCTTAAGAAGAGGCCGACCGAGGATCCTGCTCCATCTCGCCTCAGCCCCTCGAAAAAGATGAAAATGAAGGTGAAGAAGGTGGTCTCTCCCCCACCCAACAAGAAAACCCCTCAGGAGACGGTGGTGACATCGGGGTCCCCGAGCCCTATTTCCCTAGGGTCCTAGTCCCTCCGGTCCCCTCCTCAGGTTTCTCCTAACAAGGTCGTCTCGCTATCTGGATAGACGACACCTCTCGCGCAACACGCCATCTCTTCTCAACAACCATCCAGGTCCCCTCTCGCGAGGGGGCTCCTTCTCGCTACCCCGCACCGTCGGCCCACTTCATCTTCAAGATGGGCCCCGTTGTCCCCGATGCCTCCAACGACCCATCACTAATTTGGGACCAGGGGGCGCACCGAGTCTGAATCTCCGCCCTTCTCCCCTACTGGAGGGAGCAGGACCAGCCCACAGGCCACGCCTTCTCCTTGGGCTTTGTTCTTTACGGAATTCATGTCCCAAATCCCCTTGACAAGGCCTCCTCGCGAGAGCTGGTCCTGAGGGCGACGCACTCCCAACTGCGCACCTTAGAGCTTTCACACATGATATCGCGCCGCCTAATTTACAACAACCAAAACTCAAAAGATTCGGAGGCCAACTTTGCCACTGAGCGAGAGAAGTCGGGAGATCTCGCGAAGATACTAGAGGTAGCCGAGAACCTTCTCTCCAAGGCTTGCAACGGAGTGTTGAGTTCTCCCTTAGGTCATTTTTTATGTAGCTGACCCCAATCTAACAAATACTTTATGCAGGATGTCGAGACGACGGAGAGGTTACACTCACGCGTACTGGAGCTGGAAGCAGAGGTTAAAGAGCTAAGGGACTAGGTCGTCCAGCTCAAGGACGCCGTCCCTTCGGCCTCTCGCTCGGCGATTCCTCCACTTCCCCCTTCTCTGTACACCCACGAGGAGATCGAGGAGTTATGCCGAGACACGAACATTAGAACCACCAAGCTGATCCTGAAGATGATGCGCGAGATGGGCATCGTCAAAGATGATTGCGAGTATGTTAAGGCTCGTGACCTTGTGCCGGAGATCTACGGCGAGGGAGAAGGCTCGTCCGCCAGCGGGAAGGATTAGAGCTTCCATAGCACGGATTTTTTTATCTCCAATGCTTCATTTTGCTACTGGTGTAATATTGTATTGGACCATTCGCTGGATGTGCTGCGTATAGATATATATATTATCCATACGTTGCTCTAAAGTTTGTTCTCTTCTTTCTTTTTGTTTCGATTTCTTTGCGAGATCTAATGATCCGTTCATTTGTGAGATGAGGTCGCCCCTCGTCTCGCCTCCTGGAGGGAGCGAACCTGGCCCATGGGGCCAGTCACCCCACCCCCATCGTTCTCGTGCATGAAAATGCCTTTTCCCCCTTCTTATCTCGCCCTTTGATCCCTCTCGGGGCGAGTGGCCTCGAAGGGTCAGTCCCACCCCTTTTTTCTTGGGTAAGGGGCTTCCCTACTCCTTTACGATTAGATTCCTTCCTTCGCTGACAAATACTGTGGTTTTTCCCGTGAGACTTCCCATCTTTTTCTTTTGTTTCATAACCATGTAACGGCCTTGCCAGCTTGGCGGTCCCGGTAAACGTGCACTTCTTGGATACCCTCCAAAATCCTCCCCAACCACCGAGTGAGCCTACAACCCTGCCAGCTTGATGGGAGCCTGTTCAGCGGATCTTCTCGGGGTCTCCTCTCCTCCACCATATCCAACTACCGAGTGAGCCTACAGCCCTTCCATCTTGATGGGAGCCTGGTCAGCCGGTCTTCTCGGGGTCTCCTCTACTCAACCAACTCCAACCACCGAGTGAGCCTACAGCCCAGCCAGCTTGATGGGAGCCTAGTCAGCGGGTCTTCTCGGGGTCTCCTCTACTCAACCAACTCCAACCACCGAGTGAGCCTATAACCCTGCCAGCTTGATGGGAGCCTGGTCAGCGGGTCTTCTCGGGGTCTCCTCTCCTCAACCAACTCAAACCACCGAGTGAGCCTACAACCCTGACAGCTTGATGGGAGCCTGGTCAGTGGGTCTTCTCAGGTTCTCCTCTCCTCAAACAACTCCAACCACCGAGTGAGCCTACAGCCCTGCCAGCTCGACGGGAGACTGGTCAGCGGGTCTTCTCGGGGTATCGTCTCCTCAACCAACTCCAACCACCGAGTAAGCCTACAGCCCTGCCAGCTTGATGGGAGCCCGGTCAGTGGGTCTTCTCGGGGTCTCCTTTCCTCAAACAACTCCAACCACCGATTGATCCTACAGCCCTGCCAGCTTGATTGGAGCCTAGACAGCGGGTCTTCTTGGGGTATCCTCTCCTAAACTAACTCCAACCACCGAGTGAGCCTACAGCCCTGCCAGCTTGATGGGAGCCTGGTCAGCGGTTCTTCTCGGGGTCTCCTCTCCTCAACAAACTCAAACCACTGAGTGAACCTACAACCCTACCTGCTCGACGGGAGCCTGGTCAGCGAGTCTTCTCGGGGTCTCCTCTCCTCAACCAACTCCAACCACCGAGTGAGCCTACAGCCCTGCCATCTTGATGGGAGCCTGGTCAGCAGGTCTTCTCGGGGTCTCCTCTCCTCAACCAACTCCAACCACTGAGTGAGCCTACAACCCTGCCAGCTTGATGGGAGCCTGATCAGTGGGTCTTCTTGGGGTCTTCTGTCCTTAACCAACTCCAACCACCGAGTGAGCCTACATCCCTGCCAGCTTGATGGGAGCCTGGTCAAAGGGTCTTCTTGGGGTCTCCTCTCCTCAACCAACTCCAACCACCGAGTGAGCCTACAGCCCTGCCGGCTTGATTGGAGCCTGGTCAGCAGGTCTTCTCTAGGTCTCCTCTCCTTAACTAACTCCAACCACCGAGTGAGCCTACATCCCTGCCAGCTTGATGGGAGCCTAGTCAGCGGGTCTTCTTGGGGTCTCCTCTCCTCAACCAACTCCAACCACTTAATAAGCCTACATCCCTGCCAGCTTGATGGGAGCCTGGTCAGCGGGTCTTCTCAGGGTCTCCTCTCCTTAACCACAATAATCTCATCTCTCGAAGATGGTTACCTCGAAGTGAAATGTACTGAGGAATCGTGTTATGCATACAAGTAGGAAAATCCTTATAAACATGTTCAAATAAGTACAAAAAGGTATAACATTAAGGGTAGAATTGTTTCAGATCATCGCCGCTTCGGGCGCAATCCAAGGGTATCTCGTCCACATCCTAGAGATGGTACCCTCCTGACTTCAAGAACTCCCTTACAATAAAGGGGCCCTCCCAATTGGGGTTGAGCTTCCCCATGGAGGACCCCCTGCCTACGACATCTACTTTTTTGAGGACCAAGTCCCCCTTTTGGAACTATTTTACTCTAATGTTCTTATGAAAGTACTTGAGCATTCGGCGCATGACTTCCTCCTGCCGGATTGACGCTAGCTCCCTGAGCTCCTCCACCAGGTCGAGAGAGAGCCTCTGCACCTCCCCATTATCCTCTTGCAACCCTTCATCTCCCCTCATTACTGCTGTCATCCTGGGTGATTCAACCTCAAACACTACGGGTATGATGGCCTCCGTGCCATGGGAGAGTTTGAAGGGCGGCTCTCTCGTGGTGGTATTTGGTGTAGTCCTCAGAGCCCAAAGAACGGAGGAGAGCTGCTCCACCTAACTTCCCCTCAGGTTTTCTACCTTCTTTTTCAAGAGGTTCACGATGATCTTGTTCGCGTCTTCTACCTGTCCATTGCTTTGGTGGTGATGAACCGAGGCGAACCAAAGATCTATGCCAAGCTGAACATAAAGTCTACAAATTCTCTACTAGCAAACTGTGGCCCGTTATCTGTAACAATGGCCAAAGGTAGCCCGTGTCGGCAGATAATTTCCCCCCCCCCCCCATACAAATTTTTTGACCACCTGCGATGTCACCTTTGCCAAGGCCTTCACCTCCAACCACTTTGAAAAGTAATCCACCAAGACCGGTAGGAACTTCCTCTAACCACTGTCTTGGGGAAACAGGCCTACTAGATCCATCCCCTATATGGCGAAGGGCCATGGATCTGTGATCGTGCACAATCTCTGAGTCGGGAGGAGCTGAATTGGGGCGAACTCATGACACTTTCCACATCTCCTTGCAAATTCTTCAGCATCCTTCCTGAGGGTAGGCCAGAAGTAGCCTTGCCTCGGCACCCTCCCTTCTAGGGTCCGACTCCCTTAATGGCTTCCGCATTCCCCCGAGTGGACTTCTTCCAGTATCCTTGATGCCTCCTTCTCGGACACACACCGAGCTAGTAAGCCAGACAACATTTTTGGATAAAGGATCCCCTCCTTCAGCAGGTAATAGGCTGACTTGTACCTGAACAGCTTCTTCTCAAGGTCCCCCTTGGGTAGACGTCCCAACGTCAAGAAAGTAATAAATGGGTCAATCCAGGACCCTCCTGGTCCACTTCCATTAACTCCCCATCCTCTATAGAAGGTTTAAAGAGCTCTGTCATGGTCCCTCCGGCCTGAGGGCCGTGCTTAGCAAGCAGGTCTGCCGTAGTATTCTCCTCCGTTGGAACGTGTTGGATTGAGAAGCTGTGGAACTGCCCGATGATGCCTTTTATCTTTACCAGGTACAACTGGAGAGTCGGTTCTCTCACTTCAAACTCTCCGTTGATATTCCCCACGACCACCAGGGAATCCGTGGAGACTCTGATGTCCTGTATGCCCAGCTCAAGCGCCAGCCTGAGCCCGGTGATGATGGCTTCATACTCAGCCTAGTTATTTGTGAGGGCGAAATGGATCTTCAAAGCCTGCTCGATTGTGGTCCCCTCGGGACTTGTTAAGACCACCCTTCCTCCGAAAGAACTTCTGCCCGAGACCCCGTCCACGAGCATTTCATAAGCCACCACGGGAGATAACTCCACCTCTTTGACCTCAACTACATAATCTGCTAAGAAATCCGCCACCACATGCGCCTTGATAGCTACTCGAGTGGTGTAGGCGATGTCGAACTCACTAAGCTCTATCGACCACTTGGCTAACCACCTCGAATGCTCCACCCCCTCTTGAATGCGGCGGAGAGGGTGGTCCGTCACGACCTGAATACCATGGGCTTGGAAGTACGGCTTGAGCTTCCGGGCTGAAACGATGAGGCCGAAGGCTAGCTTTTCAAGGATGGGGTACTTTAGCTCCGCCTTTTTGAGAACTCTACTCACATAATATATGAGGAGCTATTTCTTACCCTCTTCTCGCACGTGGACCGAGCTAACTACCCATGTCCCTACTCCCAATTAGAGGAACAAACTCTCCCCCTCTCACGGCCCTTAAAGTAGCTGTAACGCCCCTGATTTTTTGATGATTTTGTTTGGTTTTGGTATCGTCATATTTATGACGTCATGGCGTTACTTTTAACGTCGGGTTGACGGCGCATCGCCGATAAGGCATTTTCGCGTCCGTTCGGTCGAGTCGGCAAATTTCTTGGATTTTTGTCGAAATCAGAAAATATTTCTATGAGGTTTAAGTTGAGTAATTTTAAACTTGCTCGTCAAGTTTCGTCGCAATCCAAGCATTTTTGGAGTCTCGGCGCGCGATTGAAGTTTTGAGTATTTATGTCATTGTATTTGGAAATTTTTATCTCAGGAATGGCTCGTCGGATTTAGGTTTCGAATTCGTTGTTGGGTTCATCCCGTCAATTTTCTCCTCGAGTGTTCTCCCTTTGACTCTAATCGATCCTAGTTGTTTTCTCGAGTCCTATACATATTTTGGCAAGTTTCTATGTAAATCTCGAGAGTTCAAGCCTTTATCTCGACCGTTTTTATTATTATTATTTTTGTGTCGGTGTTCGGGCGCTATTTAGAGGGTCAAATAGGAGTGGTATGGAAAAATGGTCAACATGAAATTTGTTCGTCTCGACGGGATCTACAACTTTCATGTTGAACACTTTTCAATTTGAGGTCATCTTGAACCCTTATTCTCATTTATTCTGCTGGAACTCGTGTATGGTGCTCCTACTCGAGTATATAGACTTCTACTCGAGTATATTGAACTCCTACTCGAGTATATGGACTCCTACTCGAGTATATTTGAACTCCTACTCGAGTATGTATGATTCTACTCGATTATGTATGCTTCTACTCGAGTATGTATGCTTCTACTCGAGTATGTATGCTGCCACTCGAGTAGTCCATTCCTGTCAGCGTTAGAGCGCCATTTTGATGGTCAAAACGGCATCGTATATAAAAAATGGTCAACATGAATTTTGTTCGTCTCGATGAGATCTACAACTTTTATGCTGTACACTTTTCGATTTGAAGCCATCTTAGATGCCTATTTTTTTATATTTCCGAGGCTGTCCCTTTTAAGTTGAAATTTTTATAAAAGAAAAAAAAACTATATATATACTTTTCTCTTAGGTTATTAGGATATAACTTCATCTTCTCCGATACTTCTATTCCGAACCAGACCAGCGGCGAGAGATAAGTTTCTCCATTTCGTGAATCTTCCGGTGGCCGCCGACGGAGCTCCGGTGCTCGGAATCTTCAACCGATCGTAGATCCGGAAAGCTCTCACCGAGAGCTACGCTATCGTGGTAATTTCTTCCTCTTTCCGTGAGTTTTCTTGTTAGGGTTTTTCATCCCTAACCCGTTTTCCGCCATTGTTGTTTAGATTTCTACTTCTCCTGAGTTTTTTTGCCCCGATCTACGGCGTGGAACGATTCAGAGAACGTTTCCGGTGCAACCAAGGCAAGTAGTGGTTTTCCCTCCTTCCCTCTCATCCGATTTCGATGGTAACGGTTAAACTTTAGTTCTCAATCCTTATGCACTTTTGATATTCGGTTTAGTATGTTTGTTGAGTCTTCCTTATGAGTTTTCTTGGTTTTTATTTAGTTTTTGGCATGAAAAATCTCGTCTTGTGGAGTTGTAGAAATACGATGTAGGGTTTTATTGTGGGCTTTTATTGCCCTATTTATCGCGTTAGAAATTACCTAGGGTCGTAAATCGTTTCTAGAGGTTGATCAACCGTGTTTTTAACCTAGAATATATCGAGTAGAATTCGATGTGCCAAATCCTGTGATTTATTTCCTAGTGACTCGTTCTTGCGGGTGTTTGTGGGCAAATCCACCGACCGCAAGGTTTGTTTTCCTTTATTAGTGGTCGTGCAACTCTATTGGTGGTTGGGCATCCTGCGGCGACTAGTGGAGTGTAAAAGTCTCCCCCGTAATTAGACGGATTTTAACATCTGTGAGGGGTGTGTCCTTATTAGTGAGCACCCTGCCTGTTTAGATAGAGTTGACCACACGCGGCTAATAAAGTTGTTTTTTTTTTGAGTTTCTTTCTTATGATTTACTCATGCCTTTGTTTTCCCCCTGCCTTGGGTATCTGGCATGATTGGTTGTACGTGACGATTAACGTAAGTTCTATTTCTCTAATTTTGTTTTGTACCTTATTTCAGTACTTTGGGTCCTGGGTTGGTACCCCTTTCGACCTTGTTCATTTGTTTACTTTATTTATTTTCTTGCCACTACTTGTACCTTCTTGCTGAGGTGTTCTGTTTTTTTTTTTGGAATGCCTCAAGTTCAGAGCAGTAGCAGATAGTGGAGCTAGTTTTGGTTTTCTGAGCAGCAGTGTTGGCTGTGGTTTTGCACCTCGCCATAGCGAGGTAGTTTGTCTTTTTAGTTGTTTTCCTTAGTTCAGACATACTTAATACTGTGGGTTCGTGTCAGGTTGTTGACGCCCACAGGATTGTTGATTTTTGACACTTGCTGGCTGTAGTAGTTTCTTATGTTTTGATTTAGATAACTTGCTCTCTGGGATGATTCCTTGCTAGGACTGCACGTTAGGTATTTTGACCTATAAAACCCTACTATTAGTAAAGCATACTTATCATCTCCTTCAAAACTAAGCCACTACTTTCTATTTAGCGTAAAGACTTTCCTACCCTTATTATAAATCTAGGGTTTGCATTGTATGAGTTATTCCTCGGGGATATTTATACTTATGTAGGATATTAGAGTCAATTTAAATAAGTATTTTCCACAAGCGTATAATTTATATTTTTAAATCGTGAACTAGATGATTCACTAAGCCGAGGGATACGGCTACCATCATAACTTAAACTGGATTTTATTCATAACCATTTATGTTTTCTATTAAAATTGTAGAGTTTGGAGTCTTGCCTAAACGTCTGTAGTTATCCCCTGCACGGCGTGGCATCACGACGCGTATTTTCCCCTTGCTCTGATATAATTAAATTGTTGGGGAAAATGCGGGTTGTGACAGTTGGTATCAGAGGGAGGTTGCTTGACAATTGGTCGGGCAACCTTCCCTTGTTAGTGTTAGTTGTTTAGTGTCATGTCATACACACACCGATGTGTCATCAATATGTCTTGGCTGAAGCATGAACACTACACTCATAAGCATGATTAGAAGTATACGGGGCATATTATGTAGTCTGGGATGCATAATATGTGTTTGTATATGGATCCACCATAGATGGCAACATGTGAGGGTTATGTAGTATGGGATGCATAACCTCACCACATGAATGCTCATTTGCACGTTTTCTTTTCGTTGCATGCAATATTATGTAGTATGGGATGCATAACATTGCATGTGTACGCCGCTCATAACATGCATTAAGGCCTTTTATAGAATTCATAGCACCACATGCATAGCATAACATAACATAAGCACAACATGCCAAGCTAAAGATTTACTTGATGACATATGTACACACATGATTTTAAATAAGAGTAAAGGATTCATGCATTCATATCATAGGCACATGAGTCAATAGGATGATAAGATATCATCCTGAGTAGGACATATCATCATCATATAATCCCAGAGCAAGTGACAGCTTTAGCAAGTGTCTTTCAAGTATGGTCTGAACTAGTTTTGTTTGTCCTAGTCGTAATCTAGGATTTTAATTGAGTGATCGTTTGTTACCCTTTTAGAAATGCCGCCTAAGCGTCCTGCAACAAGGTCGACTCCCCAGTCGGAGGGTGAGTCGTCAGGTGCGCAAAGTGATGCGTTGATCGAGAGTCTACGTCAGAGCAACGAGGCTCTGTCAAGGCAAGTGCTTGCGATGCAATCGCAAATGGAATCCTTTTTGTCTGCCGCCCCTGTACAGCAACCCTTAGTGCAAGACCCTATTGTGGATCGAGTTGTACCCGATACCCCTGCTCCTCTAGTGCCCCCGATGACTCTATCACCAGAGATGATTTTTATTTCACACTTCCAGCGGCTGGGGCCTCCTACCTATGACGGAAGTGCAGACTTTATGGTTTTAGATGATTGGATCATCTCTATCGAGGAGATGTTTTCATATTCGGGGATTGTAGAAGCCCAGAAGGTAATGATTGGGGCCTACCAGTTAAAAGGATTGGCAAAGAACTGGTGGATTCGTGAAAAAGAGAGTCTGAAGGAAGGTTGTTCTTGGGAGTCTTTCAAGAAGATGCTGCTGAAAAAGTTTCTACCCTCGGTCGAGCAGGACCGCCTGATGAATAACTTCCTGTACCTGAAACAGAGACAGCTCACGGTAAGCGAGTACGAGATTGAGTTTAGCAAGTTGAGTAGATTTGCTCCACATTTAGTAGCTTCGGAGGATGGTAGAGTGAAGCGATTCCTTGGAGGACTAAGAAGCGATGTCTAGCAGTTGGCATGCGCTTATAGAGCAGAGAACTTTGCAGAGGCAGTGGAAGCCGCACTGAAGGTTGAGGCGATTGAAAATGCCAAGAATCGAGGAGCTGCAGCGAGAAAAGATAAGAGGAAAGGTGCCGAAGACAGAAGCTCTAGGGCATCTGGCCCTCCTTCGAAAAAGAAAGGTGGAGAGATATGCAGTTTCTGTGGTCGATCTGGCCACCCGTACGAAAGGTGTTTCAAGAGGACCGCTACCCTGAAGAAGCAGCAGGTGCTCGCCATTCAAGGCGTACCCAAGGGAGAGCTGGTGTGCTCATTTTGTTCAAGGAAGGGTCATGACGTGAGTCGTTGCTGGTTGAAGGATAGAACTTGTTTCCAGTGCGGACAGAAGGGACACCAGAAGTCTGCATGCCCTCAGGCTCAGCCCCCATTGCAGCCTACCCCACTCCGAGCTCTACCGCCGCCACCAAACCAGGACAAAGGAAAAGGAAAGTTAAACGTGGTTACTAGAGAGGAAGCTCAGACCTCTACCCAAGTGATATCAGGTTAGATTCTAACTTGATTTTTACTCTCCTTGTTTGTGGTAGTTTTCGTTCGTTTAGTTACGTATGCTACGATTATAGGGGAGTTTAAGGTGCGGAACAGGTGGGCGTGCGTCCTTTTCGATTCGGGTGCCACCCATTCTTTCGTGGCGCAGAGTTTTGTAGATAAACATCGTTTGAACGTGGATCAATTAGAAGATTCCTTCAACGTCAAGCTTCCTTCTGGAAATCTAGTGACATCAAGTCGAGGAATTCAGAGATGCCCTATTTGTCTAGGCAATTTTCTAGCTTTTGCGGATTTGATGGTATTGGATCTGGCAGACTTTGACGTGATTTTGGGCATGGACTGGTTGTCCAAGTATGATGCAGTCATCCAATGCAAGGCTAAGCGGCTGGATTTCAAGATGGGCAACAGCCAACCTATGAGTGTCTATGGTTCTCAAGGCAAGAGTTCCCTCCTTATTTCTGCGGTTCGTGCTTGTCGAGCTTTAGAGTCTGGTTGTGAGGCATATATTGTTTCTCTGTCGGCTTTGGAATCAACTTTTGTTACACCACATCTTGAGGATGTCTCGGTGGTGCAAGAGTATCCAGATGTCTTTCCTGATAGTCTTCCAGGACTTCCTCCTGAAAGAGAGGTAGAGTTTGTGATAGACCTCGAGCCAAGTACTCGCCCTATTGCTAAGGCACCATACCGCATGGCTCCGCGAGAGTTAGAAGAGTTGCGCGCTCAGCTGGATGAGTTGCTGCAATGTGGTTTTATTAGACCGAGTTCTTCACCTTGGGGTGCTCCTGTTTTGTTTGTTAAAAAGAAAGATGGTTCTATGAGGCTCTGTATAGATTATCGAGAGTTAAATAAGGTAACCATCAAGAACCGATATCCGTTGCCTCGGATTGATGACCTATTTGATCAATTGTGGGGATGCGCTGTGTTTTCGAAGATTGATCTTCGTTTAGGCTACCACCAGTTGAGAGTCCGTGAGGCTGATGTACCCCGGATGGCTTTTCGTTCTCGGCATGGGCATTTTGAGTTCTTGGTGATGTCCTTTGGACTGACAAATGCACCCTCGGCGTTCATGGATTTAATGAATAGAGTGTTCAAGGATTACTTGGACCATTTTGTTATTGTGTTCATAGATGACGTCCTCGTGTATTCCCGCAGTGTCGAGGAGCATACTAAACACTTGCGCTTAGTTTTTTCAACCCTGAGGGAGCACAAGCTCTACGCTAAGTTGAGTAAGTGCGAATTCTGGTTATCCCAGGTGTCCTTTTTGGGCCATGTGGTGGGCAAGGACGGTATTTCTGTAGACCCAACAAAGATTTCTACTGTGATGGAATGGAAGAGACCTTCTACTCCTAAGGAGATTAGGAGCTTTCTAGGTCTGGCCGGTTATTATAGAAGATTCGTGGAAGGGTTCTCTGTGTTGTCTTCCCCTCTAACTAAACTTACCTAGAAGAACACCGCGTTCATTTGGAGCGATAAGTGTGAGGAAGCCTTCCAAGAATTGAAAAAGAGATTGTGTACTGCTCCAGTTTTAACTCTGCCTACTGAAGGACTTGAGTATGCTGTGTATGTGGATGCATCACACATTGGACTTGGTTGTGTTTTGATGCAATAAGGAAAGGTGATCGCATACGGATCAAGACAATTAAAAGTTCACGAAAGAAAATATCCCACACATGATTTAGAGTTTGCTGCAGTGATTTATGCGTTAAAACTTTGGAGACATTTATTGTACGGCGCGATGTGCAAGATCTACACAGACCATAAGAGTTTGAAGTACGTATTCACTCAAAAAGAATTAAATCTGCGCCAGCGTAGGTGGTTAGAGTATGTGGCTGATTATGAAGTGGAGATCCTTTATCACCCGGGAAAGGCTAATGTAGTAGCCGATGCTTTGAGTAGGAAGACTGCTGAAATCTTCAATTTATCTGTGCAATCCCTGGTGGAAGAATTCTTGTTAATGGACATTGAAGTTGGGAGTAGTTCGATGCCTTCCAGTTTGGAAGCAGAAGAGCCCTCTTGGATTTCCCTTGCTAGAGTGCACCAGAAGGATGATCCTGATTTGCTGCACCTCTGGGTTAGAACTGAGAAAGGAGAGTTACCTGATTTTTCTTTGGATGAGTTAGGTACTCTGAAATATCGAGGTAGATTTTGTATCCCGGCCATTGGTGATATTCGGGCTAAGATTTGTCAAGAAGCTCATGGTTCCAGTGTATCCTATCATCCTGGATCCACCAAAATGTATAAAGATCTAAAGAAAATTGTTTTGTGGTCGGGAATGAAGGGTGATATAGCTAAGTTTGTGTCAGAATGTTACACGTGTCAGCGTGTTAAGGCAGATCATAGGAGGCCTGGTGGTAAACTGACACCGCTAGATATTCCACAATGGAAGTGGGAGAGTATATCAATGGATTTCATTACCGGTCTACCAAAATCTCCCCGTGGGCATGATTCGGTTTGGGTGATAGTCGATAGGCTTACTAAGTGTGCTCACTTTGTGCCATTTAAGATTGGGTATTCTATGAAAAGGATCGCTGAATTATATCTTGAAGAAGTTATTAGATTACATGGTGTACCTGTCAGCATCGTGTCAGATCGAGACTCCAGATTTACGTCTCGTTTTTGGAAGAGTTTACAAGAGGGGTTGGGTACTGATTTAAGGTATTCCACCGCCTATCATCCGCAGACAAATGGTCAGACGGAAAGAGTGAATTAGATTGTAGAAGATATGATCAGGTGTTATATTTTGGATCATGGTGGTGCTTGGGATGAGCGTCTCAGACTCATGGAATTTGCTTACAATAATAGCTATCAAGAGAGTCTACAAATGGCCCCGTTTGAGGCCTTATATGGGAGGCATTGTAGAACTCCCTTGTTTTGGGCTGAAGTTGGTGAGAGGCCGTTGCTAGGTCCGGAAGCCCTTGAGGAGATGAATTGTGCTGTAACTCATATTCGTGAGAAACTCCATGTAGCACAAGATCGTTATGAGAAATATGCTAATCGACGAAGGGTCGATCTGGAGTTTGCTGTTGGGGACTTGGTTTTTCTGAAGGTCTCTCCGATGCCAGGTGTTAAAAGATTTGGAAGGAACCACAAGTTGGATCCCCGGTATGTGGGACCTTTTCAAATTCTGGAGCGCATCGGAGTGTCAGCTTATCGGCTGGATTTGCCTGCTACTTTCCCTGGTGTCCATGATGTGTTTCATGTGAGCCAGTTGTGGAAGTGTGTTCGTATTGGTCGTCAAGTCCTTGATTCGGTGCCCCAGATTCAGCCCAATCTTTCGTATGTGGAAGAGCCTGTCCGCGTTTTGGAATCTCTAGATCGAGTGTTGCGGAGGAAGACCATTCCTATGGTCAAAGTTCTTTAGAAAAACCAGGACGTCGAGAGCGCGATGTGGGAGTTGGAATCAGCGATGAGAGAATCTCATCCGCACCTCTTCGCCTAGTTCTGGTATGTTTATATGTTTTAGGTTGTGTTTGATTTCTTCGTTTTTGTTAGATTTTGGATTTGTAATAAGTGTCGGGACGAAACTTCTTTTTAGGGGGAGTGACTGTAACGCCCCTGATTTTTCGATGATTTTGTTTGGTTTTGGTATCGTCATATTTATGACGTCATGGCGTTACTTTTAACGTCGGGTTGACGGCGCATCGCCGATAAGGCATTTTTGCGTCCGTTCGGTCGAGTCGGCCAATTTCTTGGATTTTTGTCGAAATCAGAAAATATTTCTATGAGGTTTAAGTTGAGTAATTTTAAACTTGCTCGCCAAGTTTCGTCGCAATCCGAGCATTTTTGGAGTCTCGGCACGCGATTGAAGTTTTGAGTATTTATGTCATTGTATTTGGAAATTTTTATCTCAGGAATGGCTCGTCGGATTTAGGTTTCGAATTCGTTGTTGGGTTCATCCCGTCAATTTTCTCCTCGAGCGTTCTCCCTTTGACTCTAATCGATCCTAGTTGTTTTCTCGAGTCCTATACGTATTTTGGCAAGTTTCTATGTAAATCTCGAGAGTTCAAGCCTTTATCTCGACCGTTTTTATTATTATTATTTTTATGTCGGTGTTCGGGCGCTATTTAGAGGGTCAAATAGGAGTGGTATGGAAAAATGGTCAACATAAAATTTGTTCGTCTCGACGGGATATACAACTTTCATGTTGACCACTTTTCGATTTGAGGTCATCTTGAACCCTTATTCTCGTTTATTCTGCTGGAACTCGTGTATGGTGCTCCTACTCGAGTATATAGACTTCTACTCGAGTATATTGAACTCCTACTCGAGTATATGGACTCCTACTCGAGTATATTTGAACTCCTACTCGAGTATGTATGATTCTACTCGAGTATGTATGCTTCTACTCGAGTATGTATGCTTCTACTCGAGTATGTATGCTGCCACTCGAGTAGTCCATTCCTGTCAGCGTTAGAGCGCCGTTTTGATGGTCAAAACAGCATCGTATCAAAAAAATGGTCAACACAAATTTTGTTCGTCTCGACGAGATCTACAACTTTTATGTTGTGCACTTTTCGATTTGAAGCCATCTTAGATGCTTATTTTTTGATATTTCCGAGGCTGTCCCTTTTAAGTTGAAATTTTTATAAAAGAAAAAAAAAACTATATATATACTTTTCTCTTAGGTTATTAGGATATAACTTCATCTTCTCCAATACTTCTATTCCGAAACAGACCAGCGGCGAGAGATAAGTTTCTCCATTTCGTGAATCTTCCGGTGGCCGCCGACGGAGCTCCGGTGCTCGGAATCTTCAACCGATCGTTGATCCGGAAAGCTCTCACCGAGAGCTACGCTATCGTGGTAATTTCTTCCTCTTTCCGTGAGTTTTCTTGTTAGGGTTTTTCGGCCCTAACCCCTTTTCCGCCATTTTTGTTTAGATTTCTACTTCTCCTGAGTTCTTTTGCCCCGATCTACGGCGTGGAACGATTCAGAGAACATTTCCGGTACAACCAAGGCAAGTAGTGGTTTTCCCTCCTTCCCTCTCGTCCGATTTCGATGGTAACGGTTAAACTTTAGTTCTCAATCCTTGTGCACTTTTGATATTCGGTTTAGTATGCTTGTTGAGTCTTCCTTATGAGTTTTCTTGGTTTTTATTTAGTTTTTGACATGAAAAATCTCGTCTTGTGGAGTTGTAGAAATACGATGTAGGGTTTTATTGTGGGCTTTTATCGCCCTATTTATCGCGTTAGAAATTACCTAGGGTCGTAAATCATTTCTAGAGGTTGATCAACCGTGTTTTTAACCTAGAATATATCGAGTAGAATCCGATGTGCCAAATCCTGTGATTTATTTCCTAGTGACTTGTTCTTGCGGGTGTTTGCGGGCAAATCCACCGACCGCAAGGTTTGTTTTCCTTTATTAGTGGTCGTGCAACTCTATTGGTGGTTGGGCATCCTACGGCGACTAGTGGAGTGTATAAGTCTCCCCCGCAATTAGACGGATTTTAACATCTGTGAGGGGTGTGTCCTTATTAGTGAGCACCCTGCCTGTTTAGATAGAGTTGACCACACGCGGCTAATAAAGTTGTTTTTTTTGAGTTTCTTTCTTATGATTTACTCATGCCTTTGTTTTCCCCCTGCCTTGGGTATCTGGTATGATTGGTTGTACGTGATGATTCACGTAAGTTCTATTTCTCTAATTTTGTTTTGTACCTTATTTCAGTACTTTGGGTCCTGGGTTGGTACCCCTTTCGACCTTGTTCATTTGTTTACTTTATTTATTTTCTTGCCACTACTTGTACCTTCTTGCTGAGGTGTTCTGTTTTTTTTGGAATGCCTCAGGTTCGGAGCAGTAGCAGATAGTGGAGCTAGTTTTGGTTTTCTGAGCAGCAGTGTTGGCTGTGGTTTTGCACCTCGCCATAGCGAGGTAGTTTGTCTTTTTAGTTATTTTCCTTAGTTCAGACATACCTAATACTGTGGGTTCATGTCAGGTTGTTGACGCCCACAGGATTGTTGATTTTTGACACTTGCTGGCTGTAGTAGTTTCTTATGTTTTGATTTAGATAACTTGCTCTCTGGGATGATTCCTTGCTAGGACTGCATGTTAGGTATTTTGACCTATAAAACCCTACTATTAGTAAAGCATACTTATCCTCTCCTTCAAAACTAAGCCACTACTTTCTATTTAGCGTAAAGACTTTCCTACCCTTATTATAAATCTAGGGTTTGCATTGTATGAGTTGTTCCTCGGGGACATTTATACTTATGTAGGATATTAGAGTCAATTTAAATAAGTATTTTCCGCAAGCGTATAATTTATATTTTTAAATCGTGAACTAGATGATTCACTAAGCCGAGGGATACGGCTACCATCATAACTTAAACTGGATTTTATTCATAACCATTTATGTTTTCTATTAAAATTATAGAGTTTGGAGTCTTGCCTGAACTTCTGCAATTATCCCCTGCACGGCGTGGCATCACGACGCGTATTTTCCCCTTGCTCTGATATAATTAAATTGTTTGGAAAAATGCGGGTTGTGACAGTAGCGGTGTCTGGGTGAGTTGATGCTTCAAAGCTAGGAAGGCCCTCTCGTATTCAGGGGTCCACTCAAATTCCTTCCCACCCCTCAGAGTTCAAAAGAAGGAGTAACACCTCTCTCCTTCCCTAGAGAGGAACCTGCTCAACCCTGCCAATTTACCGGTAAGACAGTGGACCTCCTTAGCATCCTTCGGATATTCCAACTCAAGGATTGATTTTACCTTATCTGGATTAGGCTCCACTCCTGAAGGGGCTAGGAGGTGCCCTAAAAACTTCCCCCCTGCTGGCCCCGAATAATTTTAGAGGGTTGAGTCTCATTTTATATTTTCTTAGAGTTTTAAAAGTTTCCCGCAGGTCCAAGAGGTGGGACTCGAGGTCTCGACTCTTAATCATCAGGTCATCTATGTAGACCACGAGGTTCCGCCCCTTCTGCTCCCGAAATATCCAGTCCATCATCCTTTGGTAGGTCGCCCCTGCGTTCTTCAATCTGAAGGGCATCATGTTGTAACTGAAACACCCATCCTCGGTGATGAAGGTGATGTCTTTGATGTCCGTGGGATGCATGCGTATCTGGTGGTACCCTAAAAAGGCATCTAAAAAACTCATTAGTGGAAAACTGACGGCTGAATCAACCAACGCGTCGATTCGAGGCAGAGGGAAACAATCCTTCGGGCATGCTTTATTTAAAAGAGAGAAGTCGAAACACATCCTCCATTTCCCCTCCCCTTTCTTCACCTTTACAACATTGCTCACCCACCCCGGATACCTATTCGCAGATATGAACCCTGCCCGAAGTAGCTTCTCCACCTCTTCTCTGATAGGCCCGACCATCTTGGAAGCGATTGCCCTCTTCTTTTGTTGAATGGGGCGGACCTAGGGGTCGAGGTTGAGATGGTGGCATTCCACATCCGCGTCGACCCCCGACATGTCAGCTGCACTCCGGGAAAATACATCGATGTTCTCCTGCACGCACCTCCGGATCTCCTCCTGATCCCTAGGGTTGAGCTCTCCGCTGACCTTAATCTTCTTTTTTTTCCCATCCTTCGTAAGGATGTCCAACTCCAGAACCTCCACTGCTGCCCTCAGCCTTTAAGGGAGGCTCTTCTTCTTGCTCCCTCGGGTTTTTCTCCTGCTCCCTTGACTTATGCTCCACCACTTCCTGCTCCTTATCGACCACAGCCTCTCTCTCCAAGGTCCCCTCCTCTCTTTCTCTGGACTCCTTCCTGGCGATGATCCCTTCCTCCCTTCCGGCTGAGTCTAAATTCCAAACGACTCCCTCATTTTCCCTATCTTCCTTTTCCGTCCCTCGGCACCTCCTACCTCCTTCCTACCCTCCTGCCCTCCTGCCATCTCTGGCTCCACCGTAATGCCTCTCTTAACTCCAACCACCTCTCTCTACTCCTTCTCACCTCCATCCACCTGCTCTCCCGCAATCTCTGGCTCCACTGTAATGCCTCTCTCCACTCCAGCCACCTCTCTCTCCTCCTACTCAACTCCATCCACCTGCTCTCCCGCCATCTCGGGCTCCACCGCAATGCCTCTCTCCACTCCATCCACCTCTCTCTCCTCCTACTCACCGCAATCCACCTGCTCTCTCGCCATCTCTAGCTCCACCGCAATGCCTCTCTCCACTCCAGCCACCTTTATCTCCTTCTGCTCACCACCATCCACCTATTCTCCTACCATCTCTGGCTCCACCGCATGCCTCTCTCAACTCCAGCCACCTCTCTCTCCTCCTGCTCATCGCCATCCACCTACTCTCCCGCCATCTCTAGCTCCACCGCAATGCCTCTCTCCACTCCATTCACCTCTCTCTCCTCCTTCTCTCGCTCCATCCTCCTCTCTAGTTCCTCTACATCACCCTTCCAGGAGATGCTATTCACTGCCGTCACGTAGCACTCTCGGGCCGCCTTCGGATCTCCCCTCACCCTGATCTGAGTCCCTCCTGAATTGAGCTTCAAACACTGATGAAACGAGGATGCCACGCATCTGAAGGCGCTGATCAAAGGGCGCCCAAAGATTGCAATCTAACTACTGGGGGTGTCTACTATCACAAAGCGGCATATTCTGGACAGCCCCCCAGAGTTACCTGGAGCCCTACTCCCCCCTCAACCTCCATCTGCTCTCCTGAGAATCAAAACAACGGTCCGTCCGCCGCCAACACTCTCCTGGCTTCCACTCTCATCTCATTGAATGCTTTTTTGAAGATGACATTTACGGAGCTTCCATTATCTACCAAGATTCTGGACACCGTGAAGTTTTTAATCGCATTCCTAATCACCAGCACATCACAAAAGGGATCTTCGTGATCTGGTAGGTCCTTCCTGGAAAAAGTAATCTTTTCATCGGGGGGGGGGGGGCGGGGCTTGTGACATTGAGGCGACGGTCCGACGGTACATGGTGTGGAGGCTGGCCTTCTGGGTAGCCTCGATCCCCCACCCCCACCCCCCCCACCCCCCCTTGGATAACTCTGATCCCCCTTGATCCCCTATATCTTATCGATCAACTCACCGGTCCTCCTCCCCAGTTCCTGTCATCTCGACTATCCGTACTGGTAGCTGTTGTTCCCCCACTTCCTTCCCCCTCTTCAACTCCAGAAATTCTGGGCAGGTAGCCGTCGCATGACCTTCCTCCTCATGGAAGTCACAAAACGGCAAGGCGGCTCCCCTATCTCGTCTCCCTTCTTAGGGGTTCCTCCTCCTCCCCACTCCTGCTCCTTCTCTCCCATGCTCTCTTCCTCTCCCTCTTCCTCGGCCGATGGCAATAGCTTGCTGAGGCGTGGGTAGGAGCGGTCTAGGACCATATCCCCACCCCAGCTGATGGAACCTCTCTGGTCCTCCCTGGTAGTAGTTCCTCCCCCCTGTGGAAAACCTCTTCCCTGACCTTGAACGGGGACTCCTGGCTACCTCCAACCAAACTCTTGATGCCCCGGCCCTCTTGGGTCTTCCCTTCTCCTTCCCTCCAGCTTCCTTGCTCCTCTTTGTTCTCTCTGCTCCACCTCCTTCAGTCTCTCCAACTTCTTAGCAAAGGCCAAGTTTGCTGCCTCTATAGCTATTTCCTTTGCCGCCTTGTACATCAACCCCTCGAATGAAAATGGCAGCTTCCTGGTCAGACTCATCTTAAAAAAGCTCTCCTTTAGCCCCACAGTGAAATCCATCTAGAGATCAAAACCATGCACCTCCTGGATGTCTATAATCTCCTCCTGGAATTGGTCTACATATTAAGACAAGGACTCGTTGACCTACTGCTTGATCAAGAAAATGGACTCCGGGTTCCTCTTCCTCTTCTTAGAGGTCGAGAAGCGCAACTGGAATCTTCTGCTCAGGTCCTCGAATCCGTAAATTGACTCCGCTGGGAGTTGGTGGAACCAATCCCTAGCCTTGTCCTTCAGGGTGATGGCAAAAAGGCGGCACTTAAAAGCATCTGTCATTGGTCTGATGGAGACTGCGTCTTCGAAGCACTGCATGTGCTGGAGGGTATCGTACTTACCCACATAATAGGTCATCTCGGGCTCGTGGAACCCTTCAGGGACGGGTGCCGAGTGGATCAACTCGCAGAAGTGGGACCCTCTCGCTGGGGGTCTCCCCACCTCCACTCGCGCGACCATCCCTACAGGCGAGATGACGCTTGCTGGGCTGGCGAAAAGTTCTCTGTCCTCCACGTCTCATCGGCTACCTTCTGCCACTACTTCCTTCCCTTGTCTCCTTCCGGGCACGTCCTTACCTATCCTCGCCGGGTCGATCCCCTCGTGGGGCGCGAGTCCTGGCATCTGTGGTGGAGGGGTCTCGCATTCTCCTCTCTTCGAGATCTGCTTCAGCATGTCCATGATCCCCCCAATTGATGTCATGAACTCCGCTCTCCCGACATATCCTACCGGGTTTGGGGACC
This sequence comes from Platanthera zijinensis, assembly GCA_039513925.1. NCBI lineage: Eukaryota > Viridiplantae > Streptophyta > Magnoliopsida > Asparagales > Orchidaceae > Platanthera > Platanthera zijinensis. The sequence goes on along the minus strand of CM077081.1, from coordinate 159,919,162 downwards.
CGCCTCCATCTCCTTTAAGATCCCCCGCCATGAGGTAACCCAAAGTTCTTCTGTGCAAGCTGTTGTTCCACGCTCAACGTACCAAAAATGTTGGAACTAATAAGGTCGGTCCCTCCTAAAGCTCGGAACGAGAGGTGCAACTCACACTTACTCTCTCTGGACCACCCTCTCGACAAGGCTCTCGAAAGACAATGCAGGGGCTTCAGCGTGGAGGTCCCACCTCGTACCTGGAAGAATCGGAAATTCTTCCCCTCCCTAGCCAATGCTGAGCTAGGTGCCTTAGAAGAAGAAGAAGAGAAGGAGAGTAGGAATGCCTCTTTTTCTAAGGTACCTTCCCGGTAAATTTATAGGCCTCTGAACTAGGACTGCCAAAAACCAAATTGAGCTATCCAGAAATTACTAGAATACCCTTAGTCAGGTCTGCCAACAGCCAAACTCCGCTATTCTGAGGGGTTATACGCAGCCCACCTAGGGCAAAAGCGTAAAATCCCATAGTGCTAAAAGTAAACACGGCTCTACCCGAACAGGTCTTAAACCGAACCAGTGCTTGGAGAGAACCCCCTTCTGGGGTCCTCTCGTCTGGCAAGGGCTCCAACTCACTAGCTAGAGCTCCCCTTTAGATCCCTCTCGCATGGAGAGTCGGCTGCTTACCCGCGAGTACCTCCTCCCTTGGTACTTACTCGCCCGCCTTCTGATACGGCTTTTGTTCACACCCTTTTCGCCTGGGCCCTCTCGCCTGTCCTTCTTGCCGGGGTCCACTCGCCCTGTGGCTTGACAACCACCCTGGGCCATCTCGCCTAGCTTCCTTCCTCAAGCATTTGGCTCCGTCTCGCTCGCCCGAGGTTGTACAGTCTTCTTCCAAGGAACTGACACGTCCCAGAAGTGCTTTTTCTGTCATCTTTACTACCTGCAAAGTCTGTATCTAAAAAACCAATTAGTTCGCTGTCATTTATTCTTGGGTATCATAAGCCAAGATTCGGTGTACCTTTAAGGTATCTCAAGATCCGCTTTGTACGAGCATAGTGAGATTACTTAAAGTTCACTTGGAATCTAGCACAGACATATGTAGAGAACATTATGTCTAGTCTACTGGCAGTAAGGTAGAGCAAGGATCCAACTATGCTTCTGTACTTGGTTTCAGCAAAAGGTTTCCCTTTCTCATCCATATCCAGAGACATAGGTGAGGCCATTGGAGTCCTCATAGAGGTTGCACTCTCCATTTCGAATTTATTAATCAACTCCTTGGTGAACTTAGTCTGTGAGATGAAAATTCCATCTTCAGACTATTTCACCTGAAGTCCTAAGAAATACTTCAGATCTCCCATACTACTCATTTCAAACTTCCCTTGCATAAGTTTAGAAAACTTTTTGTAGAGGTTGTCGTCTGTAGAACCAAAAATGATGTCGTCTACATAGATTTGCACTAGCAAAATCTTGCCATTAATTTCCCTAAGAAATAATGTCTTATCTATCTTTCCTCTTGTGAACTTATTCTTGAAGAGAAAGCAAGACAACGTTTCGTACCAAGCTCGAGGAGCTTGTTTTAAACCGTACAGCGCTTTCGATAATAAATAAACATAGTCAGGAATGTTAGGATCAACAAAACCTGGGGGCAGTTCCACGTACACTTCTTCCTTTATGTCACCATTAAGGAAGGCAGACTTCACGCCCATTTGATAGACAGTGAAGCCCTTCAGTGCAGCATAAGCTAGGAACAGTCTGATTGCCTCTAGCCTTGCCACTGGAGCATATGTTTGGTCGAAGTGGATTCCTTCTTCTTGACAATAACCTTTGGCGACAAGTCTGGCCTTGTTCTTTATGATTGTTCCATCTTCGTCCATCTTGTTCCTATAGACCCACTTCATCCCGATGACATTCTTACCTTTGGGCCTTGGAACTAGCTTCCAAACTTTGCAGTGCTTGAACTTGTTCAGTTCTTCTTCCATGGTCAAGATCCATGATGCGTCTGAGTTTGCTTCCTAAAACTTCTTTGGTTCAATCTGTGAGAGAAAACTTAAATATAGATTCTCGTTAGTTGTACCTCGACGAGTTCTGACACCTTCTCAGGCATCTCCTATGATTTGGTCCAATAGATGATCCTTCAAATGTCTGAACTCTAGATTCCTAGCATCTGGAACTTCTTCAACCATTGGAGTGACTTCATCAACTTGGACGGTTTCTTCCTCTTGATCGTCTATCTCTCCAATGGGAGTTGGAGTAGTGATCTTGATGAACTTTTCTCTTTCACCTTCAGTCGGTTCATCCAAGCTGATTTCTTTCAGCTTGTACCTCCATCTACAACAAGCATACTAGACGATTTGCTTTGCAGCAAGCTCGTCTCATCAAATACAATATGTATGGATCACTCTACAACTAGAGTTTTTCTATTGAAAATCCTGTATGCCTTACTATGACTACTATAACCTACAAAAATACCTTCAAAACTTTTCTCACTAAACTTGGTAGTATGATACTTACCATTGTTAAGCACAAAGCATTTACAGCCAAAAATTCTAAAATATGAAACAGTTGGTTTCCTACCTTTTAGAAGTTCGTAAGGTGTCTTATCATGATTCTTATTGATGAGTGCTAGATTTTGCATGTGGCATGCAGTGTTGATGGCTTCAGCCAAGAAATACTCTGGTAGTGAGGCATCACTCAACATAGTCCTACAGGCCTCTATGATTGTTCTGTTCCTTCTCGCAGCTACTCCATTTTGGTGTGGAGTGCGAGGAGAGGAAAACTCATGAAAGATACCTAGGCTTTCACAGAATTCTGTCATGGCCCCAGACTTTAACTCTATTCCATTGTCACTTCTGATTTTGACTACGGAATAGTTGTACTCATTCTGGAATTGCCTGACAAAATTTGTAAAGATATCAAAGGTATCTGACTTGTGTTTTAGAAAGAACACCCACGCAAAGCGCGAGTAGTCATCAACAATAACCAATGTATATTCCTTACCTCCCAAGCTTCTAATTTGTAGTGGATCAAATAAGTCCATATGAAGTAGATGGAGACATCTAATTGAATCTTTTTTAATTATGCTTTTAAATGTAGCCCTTATTTGCTTGCCTTTTATGCATGCATGGGTCAATCTTTGACATACTTGACATTCGGGGCATCACGAACTAAGTTTAGGGAGAATAATTTATTAATAGTTTTAAAATTAATATGTGTTAACCTCTTGTGTCATTGGTCACCAAGAGACGCACTATCTTTTGTTAAAAGACACACTGGTGTAGAAGAGTCTATACAAATGAAATTTAAACAAAATATATTCCTGCTTCGAGTACCAGATAGAATCGTTTCCATATTGTCAACAGACTTTATCAAGCACTTGTCAGCATGGAATTCAATGATGTATCCTTTATCGCATAGTTGTCTTATGCTTATAAGATTGTGTTCCAATCCCTCGACATAAGCTACATCCGAAAAGGATACACTACCATTAGTGATCATACTATAGCCTTAAGTTATCCCTCGGTCTAAACCTCGAAAGATGACTTTGGTCCGTTCAATACTGGAGAATAATTTTGAAGTAGGCTTCTTATCCCGGTCATGTGCCGAGAGCATCCACTATCCAAATACCAGATAGGCGTTTTAGTGGCCTTTTGACATTCCTGCAATCATAATCAGTTTTCCTTAGGAACCCAAACATGTTTGGGTCCTTGATCTCGTGTTAGAACACTCCCCCTACGAGGATTAGCATCATGAGTGGTCATTCTAATGTTGCCAACTTGAGGAGTTGCAACATTTCTTGGATTAAACCAAAAATCGATGGCAAAATGACCAATTCTTCCACAGCACCAACAGTCAAACATGTTGTATGTTTGCCTTAGATACTCCTGCTTGACCATTTGGGATACTGGTCCAGCAGGGGTAGCATTCTTGAAGGAAGAAGATTCATGATGATGGCAATCACATGATTTCTTCTTCTTCACAGGCTTTTCAACAATGGATTTTACTTTTGGTGCTATCTTGAAGTTATAACCATGATCATAAGGACCATAGTCCTGAAGAATGACTTCATCATAAGGTGCCTTAAAGACACTCTCACCAAAGTTTCTAGGGTAAGTCCATCCTTGGTAACGAGACTTTGGCTCTACAAAAGTAGGCTTAGTCAAGTGGTCGTAGGATGATTCAAGATCAAACTCATTAGTTGGAAATATGAATTTCTAAAAGATAGTCTGATCTTGAGCGGCCTTCCCCTTTTCTTTGGCCAAGGCCTTCTTGGCGGCCTTATTCATTCTCTGAGCCTTATTCCTCCTAGAAGATTTACTAGGAGCTTCTACATGGCCTAGCCCAGCACCCTTTGCCTGAGTAGAGAACTCAGCAATAAGAGGAAGAACTACCATGGGTTTAGAGAAACCTTCAACAAGTTTCTTTTTTGCTTCTAATAATTCTTCCAACCCCCTTATGATTTCATCCTTCAGATCAAGGTGCTTGATAGCCTTGTTGAACTCATCAATGGCAGTATCTAAGTCTTCTCTTAGTGAGTCCATCTTAATGAATTCCTCTCTTAGAGAGCTTTCTATGGCCTTTAGAGACATAATCTCTTTTGCATGAGTTTTCACAACCTTTCGACATTTGTCGTGTTCCTTGATCAACTCCTTGTACTGGGCCATGAGTTCAGACTCATCGTCAGAGGAGCTGTCCTCATGATCATGCTCAGAAAATTCAGATTATGAAAGAGGGGTGTGATATTTTACATCCCCAGTGAACTGGGGCTCTTGTTCATCATCTGATTGAGCCATAAGCCCAAAGTAGGCTTCCTATTCTTCACTCTACTCAGATGAGTCAGATTCACTAAGAGTATTTCCCTTCTTGGCTATCAGACTCTTCTATGTCCTCTTCTTGCTGTATGAGGATTTCTTTTCTTCTCTCCTGCCACCCCCCCTTCTTCTTGTGGGGCAGTCAACTATGACGTGACCTTGCTCGTTACAACAGTAGCAAACTATGTCAGTCGAAATATGTTTGTTTTGTTTAGAACCATACCTGTCTTGGCTGCTTGAGCCTTTTCTGTGTCGATCACTGTCAAGTCGTGATCTTCTTTGGGGCTCTTGTTCATCATCTTCTTGATCCTTCAGATAGTTCTGATCCCGAGGTACTTGGCTTCGAGTTTTCTTCTTCACAAACTTCTTGTGTTGGGGCTAGAGAGGTAGCCTTTGACTTCCTGGAGGTGTCTGTCTTTAAAGCAACAGACTTCTCATTGGATGCAGACCTGCTCTTCCCTTCTTCAGCTTTCCTTGTGTGGAGTTGAAGCTCATATGACATCAGCTTCCCGGAGAGATTTTGAGGATCTGTCTCAACTAGCTTACCAAATTCCCTGATGGCACAGACCTTGTTGTCTCATTCCTTGGTTAAGGATCATAAGAACATGTCATTCAGTTCTCCGTTAGTGATGACTCGACTATATACTCTGAGGTCGTTAACTATCTTGAAAAAGTTCTCAAATGTATCTGCAATCGTATCTTTGTGCCCTTGTCAGAAGGCTTCATATTTCTGATTCAAGAGGGATCTTTTTTAATCCCTTACTTCTTCTGTACCTTCCATCAAGGTGACGAGGTACATCCACATCTCCTTAGCAGACTGGCAGTGGATCAGGATTTGCAGCATTGAGTTATCGACTGCACTTGCAATTATATTTTTAGCTTTCTTGTCCAAGGAGACAAGTGTAATCTCGTCTTTATCTAGATCCATCAATTTCATGGGAACTTGCTTTGCTGGATCTATAGTTAAGATTGTCATAGGAATGTGTGGACCTTCTTCAACAATCATGAAGATCCGGGGATCCACAGCTTCGATGAAAAACTTAATTCTTTCTTTCCACATGGGAAAATTATTCTTTGTGCACAGGGGAAGCTTGGCAAAATCTTTAGCCTTGTTCATTTCTTGAAACATTCTCTAGAGACAACTCAAAGAGTGAATTGATCAAGATGTTAACCTTTGAATGACCAACCTCCCTCTGATAACAATTGAAAGTGTTAAGTTGTCTACCTAAATAACCTAGATGGGGTGAATAGGTGAATTGTGCGTCTATTTGCGGAATAAAAAATTTAATGAACTTGCACAAAAACAATCAAGCAATCACAGATGACAAAAAGATTTATAGTGGTTCCCCAACCTTGGGTTCGTCCACTTTCCCTCACTGATCTAGTTAATCACTAGACTCGGCTACACCACTATATCGGATTGAAAACCAATCCTACGTCTCTTAACCAAGTTCCTACAATGTTGATCCAAATGGATCTTCACTCGGAAGATGAAAACTTCCTACAACTCGGAGAATAAAGCTCCTACACTCGGAGAATAATCTCCTACAATATTAAAAAGAGATTATGAAATACAAGCAGAAATTTCTCTCAGATCTACAAAATTGTTCCTAGGTCTTCTTTCTTGAACTTTGCGGATTTTTCAGAAATTGTAGAAGAAGACTCTCCTAAGATCTGATCTGAGAAACTTGGACTTACTCGATCAAGGAGAAGATGAAGATTCCTTGAATAACAAGTAGTTCTGGATCAAAAAGCAACCTTGTCGATCTTCAAGTTGAGCGGCGGCGGCGGCTTCTGTAATTTCTTTCTTGAGAGAGACGGCCGATTCAGAATTTTAGAAAGGTACGGTTCGCCGCTTAGGGTTAGTCTTTAATGACACGAACTTATAAAAGATTTCCCCTAATGGTTAGAATTGACATTAATGACGACATGTGGACCAATAGCGATGTATCATTTGAAAATCCCGACAATTCTGAACTTAAGCACTTTTCTGAACAACTGGACTGCAGTTCTTGAGAAGTATATATAAGTTCTTGAGAATAAGCTTATTACTCAAGGGCTATACGTTCTGGACTTATGTATGTACTCGAGAAATAAGCGCTAAGTCTACTCAAAAACTAAACTAAGCTTCTCGAGAACTACAAGAATATAACTCGAGAACTAAAAGGATATTAATCGAGAGCTAAAACTTGTACTCGAGTACTAAGCTGACTTCTTGAGAAGTACAAGCTAAGTACTCGAGAACTATAACCAAGCTTCTCGAGAGATGGACTTAGAAAAATTCAAGGCTAGCTCTGGCTACTCGAGAAGTATAGGCTGAGTCTACTCGAGAACTAGTCTAGGCTTCTCGAGAACTTTAATGATGTTACTCAAGAACTTAGACTTATACTCGAGTACTAAGCTAAATACTCGTGTTCTGCTAACTCCACTACTCGAGAACTATACAAGGCTTCTCGAGAAGTGGACTAAGAAAAATTCTAAATGTTAGGAAATCTTTCTTCTTCATGAATCCAATCTTCATCCAATGTTCCAAGTGCTTGAATGTGAAGTGTATCCCAATAGAGAGGCTACGCATCAGTCAACACCTTGGATCACACAGTGAGGGATTACACTGTATGGTCCTGTGTTCATGACCCATTGTAGACTGACATTGGTCTACACTTGCAATGATAGTCTGCAAACACACAACTAAATAGAGAGATCAAATACAACTTAATTCATCTTAGTTCAAGGGTGACTTCATGCAAATCTGAGTTATTGTGGATGCAATACCCAACATCTTTGCTCTAGTATCTGTATGTACTTTGTCTTCTACAAGAGCTGCCAACATTCCAGTGTTGTTCATGTATTTTCTGCAGACTTGGAGCTCCATTGTTCTCCACACCTTATGATTTAATTTAGAACACATAAGTTAAAACCTTTTTAGCTATCCTTTGAGGTCTACTCAGACGGTTAGGTCCTCTTTGAGTAACCTCCCTCTGATATCACTTGAAATTCTTTGATTTCAAGGATAGCTAAATCACTAAGAGGGGGAGGTGAATAGGTTTCTTAGTCCTTAGTGACTACCTTATATTTTCCTTTGGTTGGTTACATTATTAGTTGATTATATTTTGCTTTCAAGACATACAACTTGCAATAAAACCTCCACAAAGAAAACACACAAAGCATACAAGATATATAGTGGTTCCCCTAACAAGGGTACATCCACTTTCCCTCCCACCTCAACAACTAACTTATTGGACTAGGCACTTGTCCAAAACACTGCTCAAAAATGCTTACACCTTAGATCCCTCAGGATCTCTCAGTCTTCTCTAAGACCTACAACTTAGCCATTAGGGCCTACAACTCAGAGATAACATGATCACCTACCTCAGACCAAAGGCCCTACACTCAGGCTAGGAGGACAGCCCTACCTCAGATCCACTGGGATCCTACCTCAGAGCAAGCTTTCTCCTACCACTCAGATCCAAGAGGATCCTACAACTTAGAGAGCTTTACTCTCCTACAACTCAGGCAATATTGCCCTACCTTTGGCCAGTGGACCTACAGCTCAGATAGAGTTCGATCCTACAAGATGGAGGTATTGTTGGGTATTGTATCCACAATGTACCTGATTTGAAGAAGCCCCTGAACAAGCTAAGGTTAATTGACAATGTATTTGATCACTTGTCTTCAAGTTGTGCTTGCAGTTATTCCTCGCTAAGTACACACCAATGTCAGGGTGCAGTAGGTCAATATACACAGCTTTGTGCAACGTAATCCCTCGTTGAGTAGATCAGTGTGTTAACTTACGTGTACTCTCTCTATTGGAGTGTACTTACTTTCAAGCACAGGGTTAAGAAAGATCAAGAGCAGACAAGGAGCAAGGATGGGCCAAAGACCAGATCAAGGAAAGAAAGGCGAAAATCGTCTATGTAGAAATCGTCGAGAATCACTAAGTGATTCTCGCCGATTCGACGAGAATCACTAGTGATTCTCGCCGAATCAACGAGAATCACTCGCTGATTGTTGCCGAATGCTGTCGGCTGTCTCAACGCCGCCCTGAATTCTACTAAGGCAGAATCGTCGAGAATCACGAAGTGATTCTCGCCGATTCGTAGAGAATGACTCTGCATTCTCGACGATTCGGCGAGAATCAATTGTGATTCTCGCCGATTCTCTCCGGCTTGCTATTTCTATGTAGCTAGGATTCTGCTAAGTTGAACTTGGCGAGAATCGTAGGTGATTCTCGCCGATTCGTCGAGAATCACTTACGATTCTCGCCGAATTTGACTTAGGCAAATTTCTACTACTCTCTAGACCGTTCAAAGTTTACATGCCCTGTTTGGAGCCGGTCTTAGGTCTTCTTTTTGTTGGGGCCCACAACAGTCACTTTGGATGACCTAATGTATAAATACATCGGTATTGTTGAGCAGCAGACATACGAATACAGGGATTCAAAAAGACGAGCCTCCAACGTGACCTAGATCGTGAATCTTGCTCCGCCGCCGTCGCCGCTCGTGCCAGTTTATTGCCGTCGCTGATCTAGGTTTCTTCCAGATCTCCCGGCTGTAGAAGCTCAGCCAAGCACAGCGTCTCACGCGTCTAACCAGAGATCTTTTGTATCTCTATTCGTTGATCAGGAAAACCTTCCCCTTCTGAATCGATCGAGACGATCGATCCTAGTGTGACCGTTGGAAGACCTTGCTAGCTTTGCTACGAAGTTTGAATCTCCAAAGAACAGCCGCTGCACTCCGTTGTCGCCACCAATCCCGAGAGCCAAGCCGCCGCCCTTCTTGCCGCCACCGGTTTCGGGGAGATTCACTCCAAGTGAGATCTAGGGTCGTGGACTCTTCGTCGACTTCAAGAACACATTGTCGAACGAAGAGGGACACCCTATTCTCCATAAGTAGTTTGTATTTCTAATACACTCCATTTTCAATTTTGTTGTAAAGGAACGTTGGTTCCTAGTTGTAAGGGTTGGGTGCAACTCGTGGTGTAGGAGTGGTGACTCATTCGTTTGGAAGGGTTCCTTCCGTTAGTGTGAGGATTGGATTTCCATCCTGTTGGTGAAGTGATCGAGTCGTCCCTGGTTGGGAGATAGGTCGAAGGGGGAGAGTGGACGTACCCAAATCGGGGAACCACTATAATTTTCCTGTGTCTTTCTGTGCTGTGTTGTTTGATTTATTTGTGCAGGTACAATTCTAATTCCGCAAAAACGCTGCTAGACACCTATTCTCCCCCCCCCCCCCCATAGCTGAAGGTAGTTGGCACTAGGTGGACTTTCAAGTGGTATCAGAGGGAGGTTACTCATCAAAAAGGTTCACACCTTGAGTTTAATCCTGCCACAAGTGCCAAGAAGAAGACAGATATCTGCTATGGACGGACTCAAGTACTCCGGCAAAATCCCAGTGTGCACCAGGCTAAACTTTCCTATCTGGAAGGAAAGGATTAGATTTTACATGGAAGCAGTCGACCCTCGACTCTTCATGGTCGTGGAGGAGGGACCTTATATTCCCACTAAGGCCTCCACCATTGATCCTACCAAAATGGTGCCAAAGAAGCTTTCTAAAATGGACAAGGACGAGATGGTGCTTGTTGGACTTGACAAGAAGGCACAGAACATACTGATCAGCACAGTCGATGACTCCATGATGCAAAATTTCTGCAACTACAGGAAAACCAAGGATATCTGGCACAGCTTGATTATCCTGATGGAGGGCACAGATGAAGTGAGGGATGATCGGAGATCCCTCCTGAATAAGAAATATGAGGCCTTCAGGCAGGGGCCCAAGGAAGAGATCGGAATTACCTTCGAAAACTTCCTCAAGATCGTCAATGCTCTCAAGGGATACGGAAGAGTGTTCACTAATGGTGAACTTAATGATAAATTCCTTAGGTCCCTTACTAAGGAATGGGACATGAAGATCTGCGCCATCCGAGAGTTTGGCAGATTAGCTGAAATTGATCCTCAGATACTCTTTGGGAAGCTCATTTCCTATGAGCTCCAGTTGAACACGAGGAAAGCTGAAGAAGAAGCAGAGAAGGCTACAGCCAAGGAAAAGACTGTGGCCCTAAAAGCCATTCACTCCAGGAAGGGCAAGGGTGCGGCTTCATCCCGTGCGGGGAAAAAGGATGAGGAGGAAGACTCCGAGCCATGCTCCTCCAGCTCAGAGTTGTCTGAAGAAGACTTCTCCCTCATCACCCGAGAATTCAAGAAGTTCCTCAAGATGAGGAATCAAAGAAAGAGAGACGGCTCCTCCTCTAGAATTCAGAAGAAGAATTATTCTTCTGATAGGTATGAATCAAAACCGAACAAACATCGTAATACTGACATCATTTGTTTTGGATGCAATAAGCCAGGACAAGTCGTGGCCGACTGCCATCAAGGCAAGAGAGAGAAGGGGAAGGGAGAAGAGCATAGGACCTCTAGAGATAAGAAGAAGGAGAGGAGCTACATCGCCAAAAAGTCAAAGACACTGAGTGAGTCTGATTCCTCAGACTCCAATGATGATGAGGAAGCCTACTTCGGGCTGGTGGGTCGCTCTGACTCAGAAGGAGAATGCCCCCCATTCACTGGGAAGGTAAAATCTCGTACCCCCCTCTCTAACTCTGACTATGAGTCTCCTGATGATGATCTCGAGGACAGCCCATCTGCCCGAGAAGCTGAGCTTCTCGAAAAGTATGAGCTTTTGCTCAACACCTTCGAGGAATGCCGCAAGAGATTGAGGGCTCAGAAAAAGGAAGTCAAATTCCTTAAGGTCGAGGGTGTATCCCTAAGGGAAGAGATCACTAGCTTGATTTCTCTCCGACAGGAGAACCAGGACCTTATATCTAAGCACTCAGAGTCTCTAAGTCTCCTTGACCTTAAACAGGAAGAAATCAATAAGTTGGAAGAACAACTTACGGCAGAAAAGAAGATTGTCCAAAGCTTCTCTATGCCAAAGACTGTTCTTCCACTGGTTGATACCTTCTCTACTCAGGCTAAGGGGGCTGGCTTGGGGCATGTGGGTGTGCCTGGTAAATCATCCAGGAGAAACAAAAAGCAGAGGAGAAATAAGGCTGCTAAGAAGGCCTCTACTGCAGAAAAGGGAAAGGCCCCACTCAACCCTATTGTATTCAGGAAGCCTGGCTATCCAAGCAATGAATAGGACTTTGAGTCAACTTATGGCCACTTCTTCCGGCCCTCGGTTGAAAAGCCCAAGAGCCGGTATGAGGGGTGGGCCTTCCCCCACAACTTTGGCGAGAGTGTCTTCAAGGCACCTTATGAGGAAGTTCAGATGGAGGATTATGGCCACTTCTCTAGCGGCCATAATAGGAAGCAGGCACCCAAGGCCAAGCCTGTTACACTGAGAAACCAGGAGGTGAAGAAATCATGCGACTGTTGTCATCATGATGCCTCCACCTCCAGGTCCGAGGCCCCGGCTGAACCTTCCGTTCCAAGGGTGAAGCAGGTGCCTAGGAGAAAGTATAACAGATTTGACTGCTGGTGCTGTGGAAAAGTTGGTCACTTTGCCGTGGATTGCTGGTTTAATCCGAGGAATAACGAGACTCCTCATGTTGGCAATGCGAGGCAGACCACTCGTAGGGCTAACCATTCGAGGGGGAGGATGCTAACGAGGAATCTAAGACCCAAGTTCGATTGGGTTTCTAAGGAAAATTAATTCTGTTTTGCAGGAATGTCCAAAGGCCACCAAGACTCCTATATGGTATTTGGACAGTGGATGCTCCCGACATATGACTGGGACAAGAAGCCTGCTGCGGGAGTACTCTCCAGTCGAGAATGGACCCAAAGTCATCTTTGGGGGATCTGATCGGGGTGTCACCAGAGGTTACGGTATGATTTCAAACGGTATACTCTCTATCACTGATGTGGCTTATGTTGAAGGGTTAAATCATAACCTGATCAGTGTAAGCCAGTTATGTGATAAAGGGTATGACGTTAAGTTCTGCAAGGATAAATGCCTGATAATATCATGTGCCTCTTCGGAGACGGTATTAACCGGCATTAGGAGCAGAAACATTTTCTGTTTAGATTTTCTTAGTCTAGATTCTTCTACCCCTGTATTCCTAGTAGCAAAAGGCAGTGCATCTCTTTGTGAACAGTGGCACAAGAGATTGGCACATATTAATTTCAAGACAATTAGTATGTTGTTTTCTAAAGATTTAGTAAGGGATGCTCCCATTATTAAGTGCATCAAAGATAGCCCCTGTCCTGCATGCCAGAAGGGCAAACAGACTCGGGCTACCTTTAAGGGCATCTCAGACAAAGACTCCTCCAGATGTCTTTATCTTCTGCACATGGACTTGTTTGGTCCAATGCAAGTTCTTAGCTTAGGAGGCAAGTCTTATACGCTAGTGATTGTAGATGATCACTCTCGGTTTACTTGGGTGTTCTTTTTAATACGCAAGTCTGATACGTTTGACATCTTCACCAGTTTTGTCAAGCAGATTCAGAACGAACTTAACTACTCAGTGGTCAAAATCAGAAGTGACTATGGAACAGAGTTCGAGTCTAGTGATATGACAGAGTTTTGTGAAGAACTTGGTATCTTTCATGAGTTCTCCTCCCCGCGCACTCCTCAACAGAATGGAGTTGCGGAGAGGAGGAATAGAAAACTCATTGAAGCGTGCGTGACAATGTTGAATGACGCCTCTCTCCCAGAATACTTCTGGGCCGAGGCTGTCAATACAGCTTGTCATGTGCAAAACCGGGCGTTGATCAACAAGAACAATCGTAAGATGCCTTATGAGCTACTGAAAGGAAGGAAACCAACCATGTCCTATTTGAGGATCTTTGGTTGCAGATGTTATGTACTGAATAATGGGAAGTACCCGCGTACAAAGTTTGGTGAAAAATGCTTCGAAGGCATATTCATGGGCTATAGTAGCCATAGCCGGGCTTATAGGGTTTTCAACAAGAAAACCCTAGTGGTAGAGGAATCAATAAATGTTGTATTTGATGAAGGAAGTTTGCTTAATTGCAATTCTTCCAGTGGTCCTCTTGAAGATGCAGGTGCAAGACTCGAAAAGCTACACCTAGATGTGCCCGAGAAAGATGCAACTCCAAAGTACGTCAAGGTCTCCACCTCAACACCGATCGGGGAGGATGACGGTCAGGATTGAGTAGTCCTCCCTGAAGAGGAAGGTTCCCCAGAAATTGTCAGAGCTCCTGATGCAAGACTATTAGAGCTCCGACACGTGAGGGATCATCCCAGAAATCAAATCATCAGAGATCCCTGAGACAGTGTCAGAGCTCGCCGAGGTACTCTTAACGAGATTCTACATTTTAGCTTCCTGTCGCAGGTTGAGCCAAAGAAGTTCGACGAAGCGAATAAAGATGCGTCATGGATATTGGCCATGCAAGATGAGCTGCATCAATTCGAAAGATGCAATGTATGGACGCTGGTTCCCAGACCTAAGACGCAAAACGTGATTGGCACCAAGTGGATCTTCAGAAACAAGCTGGATGAACACGGGGTCATCATCAAGAACATGGCCAGACTGGTGGCTCAAGGATACAGACAGGAGGAGGGGATTGACTTCGACCAGACGTTTGCGCCAGTTGCTCGGCTCGAGGCAATCCGACTGTTCTTAGCCTATGCCTCTCACAAAGGATTCACAGTCTATCAGATGGACGTGAAATCGGCATTCTTGAATGGAGACTTGAAAGAGGAAGTATATGTCGCTCAACCCCCAGGTTTTGTCAATCCTACTTATCCTAATCATGTATACTTTCTTAATAAAGCTCTATATGGGTTAAAACAAGCTCCTCGAGCTTGGTATGAGACCTTGTCTAGCTTTCTTCTTGAGAACAAGTTCTCCAGAGGAAAAATAGACAAGACATTGTTTCTCAGGGAAGTCAAAGGCAAGATCTTGCTGGTGAAAATCTATGTCGATGACATTATATTCGGCTCAACGGACAACAATCTTTGCAAAAAGTTTTCTAAACTTATGTAAGGAAAGTTTGAAATGAGCAGTATGGGAGAGCTAAAGTATTTCTTGGGACTTCAAGTGAAACAGTCTGAGGAGGGAATTTTCATTTCTCAGACGAAGTTCACCAATGAACTCCTCAAGAAATTCGAAATGGAGAATGCAACCTCTATGAGGACTCCAATGGGATCTACCATGTCTCTGGATAAGGATGAGAAAGGGAAACCTTTTGATGAAACCAAATACAGAAGCATCATTGGATCCCTGCTCTACCTTACTGTAAGTAGACCGGATATCATGTTCTCCACATGTGTTTGTGCCAGATAACACAAATACAAAAGCATCATTGGATCCCTGCTCTACCTAACAAGGAATCTAGGACCCAAGTTCGATTGGGTTCCTAAGGGAAACTGATTATGTTTTGCAGGAATGTCCAAAGGCCACCAAAACGCCAATTTGGTACTTGGACAGTGGATGTTCCTGGCATATGACCGGGACAAGAAGCATGTTGCGTGATTACTCCCCAGTCAAAAATGGACCCAAACTCATCTTTGGAGGATCTGATCGTGGAGTCACCAGAGGTTATGGTATGATTTCCAACGGTGAATTCTCTATCACTGACGTGGCCTATGTTGAAGGGTTAAACCATAACCTGATCAGTGTAAGCCAGTTGTGTGATAAAGGATACAACGTTAAGTTCTGCAAGGATAAGTGCTTGATAATATCGTGTGCCTATTCGGAGACGGTATTAACTGGCATTAGGAGCAGAAATATCTTTTGTTTAGATTTTCTTAGCTTACATTCTTCTACCCCCGTGTGCCTAGTAGCAAAAGGCAGTGCATCTCTTTGTGAACAATGTCACAAGAGATTAGCACATATTAATTTCAAGACAATTAATATATTATTTTCTAAGAACTTAGTAAGGGATGCCCCTACTATTAAGTGCATCAAAGATAGCCCTTGTGCTGCATGCCAGAAGGGCAAACAGACTCGGGCTACCTTTAAGGGCATGGCAGACAAAGACTCCTCCAAATATCTCTATCTTCTGCATATGGACTTGTTCGGTCCAGTGCAAGTTCATAGCTTAGGAGGCAAATCGTATACGCTAGTGATTGTTGATGATCACTCTCGGTTTATGTGGGTGTTCTTTTTGAAACGAAAGTCAGATACGTTTAACATCTTCACTAATTTTGTCAAGCAGATCCAGAACGAACTTAACTACTCAGTGGTCAAAATCAGAAGTGACCATGGAACAGAATTCGATTCTGGTGCTATGACAGAATTATGTGAAGAACATGGTATCTTTCATGAGTTTTACTCCCCGCGTACTCCTCAGCAAAACAGAGTTGCGGAGAGGAGAAATAGAACGCTCATTGAAGCATGTACGACAATGTTGAATGATGCCTCTCTTCCAGAGTACTTCTGGGCAGAGGCTGTCAACACGGCTTGTCATGTGCAGAACCGAGCGTTGATCAACAAGAATCATCGTAAGACGCCTTATGAGCTATTGAAAGACAGGAAACCGACCATGTCCTATTTGAGGATTTTTGGTTGCAGATGTTATGTACTCAATAATGGGAAGTACCCACGTACTAAATTCGGAGAAAAATGCTTCGAAGGCATCTTTATGGGCTATTGTAGCCATAGTCGGGAATATAGTGTAAGATCCTGTCTCCTCATCCCGAGGCTAACCGGATCTTATGCCCAGAACCGCCGCCTTACGGTGACACTAACGCACGGGTTAGTCGTCACCGCAAGACGCCAATTCTGCCGGCTAGTACGATCATAACCTGTCGGCCAATATGAAAATAAATGCATAATAACAGAGTAAATGCAGAAGAAGTCCACAGCCACAGCACATATATATATCAAAAGAGAATGAAATATCAGTCCGCAATGAGTACAACAAATATAAGTAAATAGGGCTTATGCCCAGTACATCATGATCACTCTCACTCTCACATACAGCAGCGGAAAAGCTAAAACTCTCTCACATCACACCTGTAGACGTGCTCCGGTAGTAGTAGCTGGTATCTGCCCCTCAAGTCCTGCCTCCTCGACGTGCTGGTCCACCTCCTCGAGCTCCTAAAATAGTAAGGTCAACGACCATTAGTCAAAAAGACTAAGTCGTATCCTCAACACCTCCTCCTGTAACTCCTAGGCACCGTGCGGGAGGACGAAGTGGAGGACAACAAAGGGTGGCAAAGGCGAAGCAGGTGACAGGAAACTAAGCAGAATATGTAATCAAGTAAATAATGGAAAGTAACCTTCACTTATGCGGGTACGCATAAGCAAGGGGTCTTCTGCAGGGCTCCCATTGTATAAAATGTCTCATACCATTTATACAATGGGGTGTCAGGTGTCACAAGTATATATATATAGAAGAAAGTAACGTAACCTCAACCTATAAACATGCCCACTCAAGCTTATAGGCTAAGGGATCGTATAGCAGGTCCTAATGTATAAGCGTCCCATACCACTTATACATTAGGTGTCTTAAGTTGTTATGAAGGTTAATGTTATGCAACTATATGGTGGGTATGATATGAACATGCAGTGCAACACACACACTCGACTCCGTGATCACAGACCTTTAGTTCCCACTTTTCGAGAGCTAGCATCACTCTCAGGTACTACCGTTGTGGCTACGACAGCAGCGGAGCGGGCGTCTCCGCCTTCTAGGCGGGTATACACACTACCAGGCCTAGACCTCTCTTGTATGCCTCTGTACACCGCCAGTGCACTCTAGAGTCTCTGCGTACCACTTTGCTGACGACCCGTCAGTCTTGTTGGGTCGGGTGCGCGTTATTAGGAAAAGTCCTCCAGACTCCAGTATAAACATCCTACTGGTCCTTCTAACCCTCGCACCCGCCTGGTCCACCGTACTGCCGTCGGTGTGACGACCGGCCAGTATCGCATGGCCCGCCACTAGTACATGCACATGCAAGTATAGTATATTGAGCCTCCAGCTCGATGGACTATCCAGTCCCCAAATCTCTCCAACCCGTCACGGGTGAGTATGTGCTACAAAAACTCCAACCCTGCCTGGGTGAGTGTATATAAACCAATCCCTTTCTCCAACTCTGCACGGGTGAGCAAGTAGTCAAAAGACTCCAAGTCCCTCCAACCCGGCACGAGTGAGCACATGTCCAGTTCACTTAACCTATTAGACTACTCTTGTCTACAGATTATCATACTTAGAGTCTTAAGGTTAATCCTAGGACTGCCCAAGGTATTCCCGGTGAAGGGCTCTCAGGGGCACTAGGAGCTACGATGGGCTGAAACCCAAAGCTCCCTTTCTCAAGGATATTTACTTTAGTTGTTGCCTACCCCGAATCCCTTATTCTCTCCCCTGTTACATAGAGTGACCTAGTGACTTAAGGTATGGATTAAGGAGTGACGGTCTTCCGTCAACTCTTCCTAGGCAAGTCTAATGTTGCACTGTTACTCTCGCCTCTAGAATGCAACTGCCATCCAGGGTTATACTTCCGAACTTAGACTTTAACTCAGTTGTTGATTCATCCCCTAGCGGCCTATAGTCCAGCCTACTTTTACTAAGCGCACCCCATGACCTAACACCACCCTGAAATCGAACTTCTAAATTCTTGGTCCAACTGACCCCAAATATTTATCCTAGGGTGGTATGGACTAATGAAATGAGTGTGTTGATTTTCATAATTTTCCTAGGTCATTAAGGCCTTTAATTAAATCTTTTAAATTATTCCCTAGGTCATTTTACACAAGAAGTATTATCAATTAAAATCTTCTGATCTAAGTGAATTTTCCTGAGTTGCATATGAGTGAAATATTACTGTATACAAGATTTCATAATTTCCCTTTTTATATTTCTATTTTTCCCATAATTAATACAAATTCTACCTATTTATCATTTTCCAAATGAAGCACAAGAAATATATACACCAAAATTCCAGGAAAATTACTGAGCATTTATATTACTACCTTATGACTAATGGCAGAGTTTCATTAACTTCTACAGTGTAATGGTCTATCAAAATCCATTCTTAATTATTTACCAAAAATGCCATTATGCTAATCAATAATTAACAGTGTACCCAAAAATTCTGATATAATTCTACAAGACTAATGTAACAATTATGCAACTCTAGGATTATTTCCACAATTTTTCCAACATGTAATTATACCAATTCATGAACGATTACAAAAAGGGTAAAATAGTCATTTTAATGAATTTTACTCTAACAGTTGTCAAACAGAGGTATAGAATTTTCTTAAGTCAAATAAAAGCTTCATTTTTGACTTGACTGATTTTGGGGATCTTTCCTTGATCAAAACATATCCCTACAATTTATTTTCCCAAAAGGCCTTTATTTTGGAAATACCAAATAATAGGATTTTTGATCCCAAAAATTTCCATAATAAATTTTAGGGGTGAACTTTACTCTAATTAATCCCTGGAATAAATTCCACAATTTTTGGATGCCTCAACTAGGCTAAATACACAAAATATCATTTCTTGCTAAATGCACCCCAAGGTTATAATTAGCCAACACATGCACATGGGTTAACCCAACATGCAGTGATCCAATTGTTCTGAAATTTCTACCATACACCAATAATGTCCCTAAGGACATGCCACCAAAATTTGGGGCCATTTGAAGTTAGCTAACTCCAAGAATCACTTAGTTAAGCCCTAGGGGTATTTTGGTAATTTCCCCATGTTTTATTTTCCAATCAAGCCCATTTTTGGGCAAGGCCGAAACATGCCCTAATTATACCCCTGACCAAAATCTCAGGTCAAGGGGACTTCTGGTTTGGCTTGGGCAGCCATTTAGAATTCTGCAAAATTGCTATTTGCAGCTCAAGCCAAATCTTATTTCTCAAACATGCAAGTGAGATTACTCATCATGCAGTTCATCAATTTAGCCCAAATTTTAACCATGGGTCAAATATACCAATAAGAGGGTGCCACCAAAATTTGGGGCCTATTGTAGTTGGAGAACTCCAAAAATCACATTAATTTACTTTTGGGTATTTTTGTAAAAACTATAGCAAACTGTTCTCCAAAAATTCTGATTTTTGGGGAGGGCTTAGATAAACCTAAATTATTAACCTAGCCCAAATTTCAGCCCATTTGGACCAAGTGTTTGGGCTAGGGAATTAATTCAATTTCTGTCCTACCTTAGGAGTAGTCCTAGTAAAACAGCCCTACAGGACAAACTACTGGACCAAAACCTATCTTTAGGGTGGCATATTAAAGTTAACACACCCACCTACATTTTTTATTCAGGGATCGACCTATGGTGAGGTCTCTAGGTACCCTAAAATTGACATGCAAGATGACTGTTATATTGTGACAGAAACTCACTATTCATACATATAATAAAAACAGAATTTATTAATAAGGATTAATCAAGCCGCATGAATCTTAAAGGCAGATTGGACGGCATCTGGGCTTCTTCTTCATGCAAGCATGCATGGCCACCCGACGCAGGGTGGTTTTGCGCGGCGGTTCCCGGCCATCGCCGGCGGCGGGACCTCCGGCCAAGTCCTTCCCCGGCCTCACGGTGGTCGGGGCTTGAGCTGGCCGGCGGCTGGGCGGCGGAGAGCGGCGGACGACGGTGGCGCAACCAAGCCGAAAGGGCTCCAGAAAACGCCATTTTTACAGAAAATTGAGATTTTTGATTCCTATTGTCGAGCTCGTTTGAGCTCGACGTCTAGCCTAGTGGATCTAGGAATCTAGTACACTTGGAGGGGAAGGGATACGGACCATCGGCGACGGTTGTGGTTGAGGGTGGCGGCGGTTTCCCATGGCATGCAAATTCCGGCGAGCTCCTCCTCTGTTGGCCATGGCAGCAGCGGTCCCTCTCTTTCTCTCTCTCTCTCTGGGGCAGGAATGAAATGGGAATGAGAGGGATAGGCTCGGTTTGGGCTGAGTTAAGAGGGGGAGGCGATTTCACCAAGGGAGGGGGGCGATTTCACCAAGGTGGGCTCGGTTGGGGGTGGTTGAGCCGGCTGCGTGTTTGGGAGGGGTCCCACTACTCCTGCTGGGTTAATTAACCCCTAATGGGTCGGGTTCTAGGGTAGAGCTGAGTTGGTGAGTGGAGAGAGGGGTGTTTGGCTCACATGAGTGGAATGGGTTAGATTGGGCTCGGGTTGGGCTTGGGCTTAACCCAAGGCTGCATGGTGGGTCCCCACACCTCCTAATACACCTGTATGGTCAGCCAACCCATTATGGGTTGGTGGGATGAGCCCAAGTGGCCCAAACCAATTCTTAACACTTTCTCTCTCCTATTCTTCCTCTTTTTCTCTCTCCTAGGTGTTTTCCCAAAATTACTATTGCATGTCCCTATTTTTCTCTTCCATAGGGGGTATAGGGTCACTTTAGGCCCACCTAATTAGTTTGGGTTGATTTGGGTGGACCCAACCCAGTGAATTGGGCTAGGGCACCATTTTTACTAATTAGGTCAAAAGTGTTGACTTGATTCCACATAGGTCAACTGGTTGACCCCATGGCCTACCTTAGGGTCCACTTAGATTGTATTTAGGATTAGGGCATCATGGTGGGGTCATGGTGTGGCTAGGGTTCCTGTTTAGGCAGTTTGACCTAGTTTGACTTTGGTCCCATGGTGGGCCCCACATGGCTACAACCCACTATCTAGGGTCAAACCTAGCTTATTACCCTAACACCCACCCCATGCCTAACCCAATCTAAGCTAAGGGGTCTAGAAGTAACATTGGGATGTTACAAATCCTATAAACAAAAGAATAATTTCGTCCCCGAAATTTAAGTTCGGGTCTACGGGTTCTATTTGTAGAAACTTAAAGGGACTTTTAAAAGATAACATAAAAGGTACCTGATGAAAATAGCTCCGGATGGCACTCCAGCATCAGATCCCTAGGTTCCCAGGTGTGCTCCTCCTTTCCATGGTTGGACCACAACACCTTCACGAGCGGAACCTTCTTTTTCCTCAACACTCGGACGGCTGAATCGTCGATCCGGATCGGCTCCAATCTAACTGAACGGTCAGGCTCTACCGGTCCAGCTGCAGTAGTGATATGCTGCTCAGGTCGAAGAAGAGCTCTTCGCAAGGAAGAGACATGGAAAACATCATGTAGGCAGCTCAGCTCCGGAGGTAGCTGCAGCCGGTAAGCCAAGGGGCCTACACGCTCCAAAATCAAGTAGGGTCCCATGTACCGGGGGCTGAGCTTCTTGTGTCTCCGTATCCGAGAAACACTGTGTACCGGTCGAATTTTCAGAAAAACTCTGTCCCTAACCTGTAACTCCACCTTCCAGTGTCGTGCATCATAATATTTTGCCTGTCTGCTCTGAGCCTCCAAAAGCCGATCCCTGATCAAGCGAATTTGGGCCTCCGTATCTTCCACAAAATCTGACCCGAGGGCTCGAGTATCCACATCCTGAACCCAAGACAACGGAGTCTGGCATTTCCTCCCATAAAGTGCCTCGTAAGGAGCCATCCCAATGCTGGCCTGGTGGCTATTGTTGTATGAGAATTCGATCAGTGGCAGTAGCCTCTCCCAGGGCTTCCCTGTATCCAGAATACATAACCTGAGCAGGTCCTCCATAGTCCGTATCGTCCGCTCTGTCTGACCGTCGGTCTGCGGGTGGAAGGCAGTGCTAAAAGAAAGCCTGGACCCCAAGTAAGCATGCACTGCCCTCCATTCCCTGGAGGTGAAGCGACCGTCTCTATCTGAAACAATAGACCTGGGTACTCCGTGATACCGGATGAACTGCTCTACAAACAGCCTCACCAACACAGCAACTGGGGCATCTTTTCTGACCGGGATAAACCGTGCTACCTTGGTCAACCTGTCCACAATGACCCAGACAGAATCGTGCCCAGAATGGGAGCGAGGGAGTCCGTGTACAAAATCCATGGAAATATCCTCGAACTTCCATTCTGGGACTGGCAGTGGCTGTAATACACCGCCTGGGCTCTTGCACTCGGCCTTCACTCGCTGGCAAGTCTCGCAGTGTATCACAAGATATATGATCTCCCTCTTCATTCCTGGCCAGTACATGGTCCGTCGTAAGTCAGCCCACATCTTGGTGATGTCAGGATGCACTGAATATCTGGAGTAGTGTGCCTCTCTGAGGATGTCATCCCGGATCCCACCTCCTGCTGGGATGTACACCCGACCACGAAATCGAAGAAGATCAACCTCCAGCGTGTAGTCCTCATACTTGCCTCCTTCCAAAGCGCCAAAAATAGGCTCTAGATCAGTATCCAATCTCTGATGTGTAAGAATACGCTTCTGTATATCATCATCGCTGACCAAAGAGTCCAGGTACTCTCGATAGATCACTGGCTCGGCCTCCGAAACCATGGTAATGTGCATATCCTCCATCATGCGTAGCAGCTCCATAGACATCACCCGGGGCTCCGGTCCAAAAGTGTCGGCTCTCCTGCTCAAAGCATCTGCTACAGTATTCGCCTTCCCCGGGTGATAGTGCATCTTATAGTCGTAATCGCAGAGGAACTCAAGCCACCTCCTCTGTCGCAGGTTCAGAACCTTCTGCGTGTCGATGTACTTGAGATTCTTATGGTCGGAGTATATATCACAATGAATCCCGTAGAGGTAATGTCTCCATGTCTTCAGGGCAAAGACTACGGCCCCGAGCTCGAGATCATGTACTGGATAGTTATGCTCATGCTTCTTCAGCTGTCGCGAAGCATAAGCGATAACATGTCCATGCTGCATCAAGACTGCACCCATCCCCTGATAGGAGGCATCTGTATATATCTGGAATCCTTCGCTCCCAGAGGGAAGTGCAAGGATGGGGGATGAAGTGAGCCGGTCCTTGAGCTCTTGAAATGCTGATTCACACTGCTCTGTCCAGTCAAATGCTGCATCCTTTTTCGTCAAGGACGTGAGGGGGAGGGCTATCCTCAAGAACCCCTCCACGAATTTGCGATAATAACCTGCTAGGCCCAAGAAGCTACGGATGTCCGATGCTGTCATTGGCCGTGGTCAATCCCGCACCGCCTCTATCTTAGCCGGATCCACTGCTAATCCAGCTCCACTGATCGTGTGTCCTAGGAAAGCCACTTCCTGAAGCCAGAACTGGCACTTAGAGAACTTCGCATACATCTGGAATTCTCTTAACTTCTGTAATACCAGCGCTAGGTGCTCTGCATGCCCCTCTCGAGACCGTGAGTAAATCAAAATATCATCAATAAAAACTATGACAAACCGATCTAGATACGACTCGAATACACGGTTCATGAGTGTCATGAACGCCGAGGGGGCATTTGTGAGCCCAAACGGCATCACCGTGAATTCATATAGCCCGTAGCGTGAGCTGAAAGGCGTCTTCGGTATATCTTCTTCTCCGATGCGGAGCTGATAATAACCCGAGCGCAAATCCAATTTTGAAAACCAGCAAGCTCCTTGAAGCTGATCGAAGAGCTCATCTATCCGTGGCAGTGGATATGTATTCCGAACCGTCAACCGGTTCAGTTCTCTGTAATCTATACATAGTCTCAGCGAATCGTCCTTCTTCTTCACAAATAGAACGGGTGCTCCCCAAGGCGAAGAACTCGGTCGTACAAAACCCGATTCCACCAGTTCCTGTAACTGTGTCCTGAACTCTGCCAATTCTCTAGGTGCCATCCTGTAGGGTGCCCGGGACACTGGTCTCGCCCCTGGCACCAACTGAATCCTGAAGTCCAAGTCCCGTGATGGTGGTAGTCCAGGTAACTTCTCCGGAAAGACATCAGCATAATCTCGTGCCACTGGAATATCGGCTAGGGAACTCTCTACTACTGCCATCTCGAAGCAAATGAGGTATACCTCTTCCCCCTATTCATAGGCCTTGACAGCCTGTACTGAAGATAAAGAAAGGCGGGGGATGGAACGGATACCTTCAATGGTGACGTAGGAGTCTCCGTGTCTGAGTGTGATCCTCTTCGAGAGGCAATCTATCTGCGCGTAGTTCCAATGAAGCCAGTTCATGCCTAGGATCAGATCAAAATCCGGTAGCCTCAAAACTGTTGTCGGAGCTTCGAACGCTTTGCCTCCTATCTCGACATCCATATTGCAGCAGTCTGTGGTTCGAAGTTCCGTACCATCAGGGAGTCGCACTCTCTTTTCCAAACCGGAAAACTTCTCCACTCCTTCTAATCCTTCAATAAACGAGTCCGACACGAAGGAGTGTGACGCACTTGTGTCGAAGAGGGTATGAGCGGGCTTGCCGCTAATCATCACTATGCCTGGGTTCATTTGAGTTCAAAGAATAGTATTACTTTTAATGTCCAAGGTACTCTTAAAATTTACAATTTATAAATCCTACAAAATTTTAAGTACCTGTAATCACCTCCTCTGGGTCCCTCTGCTCCGTGAGATCCAGCGCGTATACCTGCTCCCGGTCTCGGCCTTGGTGAACTGGAGGGGCCACTGGAGGTGGAGGAGGAGGAAGAGGGTGGACCTGAAGCGGGCACTGCGTCCTGATGTGCCCAGGTTGGCCGCAACCATAGCAGGTGATCTGCCTCTGACCTCGATCATCCTGTCTCATCGGCCTGGGAGTCTGTATATGTGGGGGAGCCAATGGTGGAGGGGGCCCCTGATCCTGCCTGTAGTTGGGACGACGACGTCCCCCACCTCTCCTGTATCCAATAGTCTTGCCTCTCTGAGATGATCTGCTGCTTTCCCCAAAAGACTGCCCATCCAGCGATCTCTTCCCTCTGCCTTGCACCATCAGCTGGTCAGCCTCTAGCTTCTTTGCCATCTCGATGATCTGCGCCATGGTACCGTGAGCAATGAACAGCAAAGGCTGCCTCAAAGAATCGCGGAGTCCGTGATAGAATCTCTTCGCATACTTCTGGTCGTCCCAGTCATGGAAGCCTGCAAACCTAGCTAGCTGGGAGAACTCTCTCTGATACTCGATGACTGATCGGCTCCCCTGCTGGAGGTTCAGAAACCTCGCCTCCAAAGCATCTCGGTCTGTGGAGGATACAAAGTGCTCCAAGAATACGTCACTGAACTCCTCCCAAGATATGTCCATCAGCTCCCTGTCGGCGAATGTAGAGTCTCGCACCGACTTCCACCACCTCTTTGCATGAGCATCTAGTGCCGAGGTGGCAAGAGGAACTGCCTGTCTGACAGGGCAGCTGATGCCAGCGAGCAGCTCCTGGATGGTCTCCAACCACTCCTCTATCTTCACAGCATCTTCTGTCCCGCGATACAATGGCGGAGACAGACTTTTAAACGCACTCAGCCAGTTCGACCCTGGGTTGGGTAGCTGTACTGGGGCTTGCTGATCTCTGAATGCGTCCAGGATCGCCGTCAGCATTTGCCCCATCTCTGTCTGCATGAACGGAATGGCAACCGGAGGGGGAGGAACCGCATCCTGTGGAGGCTGCATAAAGGTAAGATAATGTCAAAATTGGCCTAACTCATTGTTTAATGGACTGTTTTATGTGGCTTTTACACATGGGCACACCATTGCTTCCGCTGCATAGTTTGTCCGCAAACTAATGCTCGCGCGGGGTGTTCCAGTGTGGTGGACTGTATTCTCATATGATCGTGTATTCAAGTGATACCAGTTTGTAAGATCCTGTCTCCTTATCCCGAGGCTAACCCGGATCTTATGCCCAGAACCGCCGCCTTACGGTGACACTAATGCATGGGTTAGTCGTCACCGCAAGACGCCGATTCTGCCGGCTAGTACGATCATAACCTGTCGGCCAATATGAGAATAAATGCATAATAACAGAGTAAACGCAGAAGAAGTCCACAGCCACAGCACATATATATATCAAAAGAGAATGAAATATCAGTCCGCAATGAGTACAAAAAATATACGTAAATAGGGCTTATGCCCAGTACATCATGATCACTCTCACTCTCACATACAGCAGCGGAAAAGCTAAAACTCTCTCACATCACACCTGTAGACGTGCTCCGGTAGTAGTAGCTGGTATCTGCTCCTCAAGTCCTGCCTCCTCGACGTGCTGGTCCACCTCCTCGAGCTCCTAAAATAGTAAGGTCAACGACCATTAGTCAAAAAGACTAAGTCGTATCCTCAACACCTCCTCCTGCAACTCCTAGGCACCGTGCGGGAGGATGAAGTGGAGGACAACAAAGGGTGGCAAAGGCGAAGCAGGTGACAGGAAACTAAGCAGAATATGTAATCAAGTAAATAATTGAAAGTAACCTTCACTTATGCGGGTACGCATAAGCAAGGGGTCTTCTGCAGGGCTCCCATTGTATAAAATGTCTCATACCATTTATACAATGGGGTGTCAGGTGTCATAAGTATATATATATATAGAAGAAAGTAACGTAACCTCAACCTATAAACATGCCCACTCAAGCTTATAGGCTAAGGGATCGTATAGCAGGTCCTAATGTATAAGCATCCCATACCACTTATACATTAGGTGTCTTAAGTTGTTATGAAGGTTAATGTTATGCAACTATATGGTGGGTATGATATGAACATGCAGTGCAACACACACACTCGACTCCGTGATCACAGACCTTTAGTTCCCACTTTTCGAGAGCTAACATCACTCTCAGGTACTACCGTTGTGGCTACGGCAGCAGCGGAGTGGGCGTCTCCGCCTTCTAGGCGGGTATACACACTACCAGGCCTAGACCTCTCTTGTACGCCTCTGTACACCGCCAGTGCACTCTAGAGTCTCTGCGTACCACTTTGCTGACGACCCGTCAGTCTTGTTGGGTCGGGTGCGCGTTATTAGGAAAAGTCCTCCAGACTCCAGTATAAACATCCTACTGGTCCTTCTAACCCTCGCACCCGCCTGGTCCACCGTACTGCCGTCGGTGTGACGACCGGCCAGTACCGCATGTCCCGCCACTAGTACATGCACATGCAAGTATAGTATATTGAGCCTCCAGCTCGATGGACTATCCAGTCCCCAAATCTCTCCAACCCGTCACGGGTGAGTATGTGCTACAAAAACTCCAACCCTGCCTGGG
This sequence comes from Platanthera zijinensis, assembly GCA_039513925.1. NCBI lineage: Eukaryota > Viridiplantae > Streptophyta > Magnoliopsida > Asparagales > Orchidaceae > Platanthera > Platanthera zijinensis. The sequence continues at coordinate 159,891,533 of CM077081.1, read as the reverse complement.
TGAGTGTATATAAACCAATCCCTTTCTCCAACTCTGCACGGGTGAGCAAGTAGTCAAAAGACTCCAAGTCCCTCCAACCCGGCACGAGTGAGCACGTGTCCAGTTCACTTAACCTATTAGACTACTCTTGTCTACAGATTATCATACTTAGAGTCTTAAGGTTAATCCCATGACTGCCCAAGGTATTCCCGGTGAAGGGCTCTTAGGGGCACTAGGAGCTACGATGGGCTGAAACCCAAAGCTCCCTTTCTCAAGGATATTTAATTTAGTTGTTGCCTACCCCGAATCCCTTATTCTCTCTCATGTTACATAGAGTGACCTAGTGACTTAAGGTATGGATTAAGGAGTGACGGTCTTCCGTCAACTCTTCCTAGGCAAGTCTAATGTTGCACTGTTACTCTCGCCTCTAGAATGCAACTGCCATCCTGGGTTATACTTCCGAACTTAGACTCTAACTCAGTTGTTGATTCATCCCCTGGCGGCCTATAGTCCAGCCTACTTTTACTAAGCGCACCCCATGACCTAACACCACCCTGAAATCGAACTTCTAAATTCTTGGTCCAACTGACCCCAAATATTTATCCTAGGGTGGTATGGACTAATGAAATGAGTGTGTTGATTTTCATAATTTTCCTAGGTCATTAAGGCCTTTAATTAAATCTTTTAAATTATTCCCTAGGTCATTTTACACAAGAAGTATTATCAATTAAAATCTTCTGATCTAAGTGAATTTTCCTGAGTTGCATATGAGTGAAATATTACTGTCTACAAGATTTCATAATTTCCCTTTTTATATTTCTATTTTTCCCATAATTAATATAAATTCTACCTATTTATCATTTTCCAAATGAAGCACAAGAAATATATACACCAAAATTCCAGGAAAATTACTGAGCATTTATATTACTACCTTATGACTAATGGCAGAGTTTCATTAACTTCTACTGTGTAATGGTCTATCAAAATCCATTCTTAATTATTTACCAAAAATGCCATTATGCTAATCAATAATTAACAGTGTACCCAAAAATTCTGATATAATTCTACAAGACTAATGTAACAATTATGCAACTCTAGGATTATTTCCACAATTTTTCCAACATGTAATTATACCAATTCATGAACGATTACAAAAAGGGTAAAATAGTCATTTCAATGAATTTTACTCTAACAGTTGTCAAACAGAGGTATAGAATTTTCTTAAGTGAAATAAAAGCTTCATTTTTGACTTGACTGATTTTAGGGATCTTTCCTTGATCAAAACCTATCCCTATAATTTATTTTCCCAAAAGGCCTTTATTTTGGAAATACCAAATAATAGGATTTTTGATCCCAAAAATTTCCATAAAAAATTCTAGGGGTGAACTTTACTCTAATTAATCCCTGGAATAAAATCCACAATTTTTGGATGCCTCAACTAGGCTAAATACACAAAATATCATTTCTTGTTAAATGCACCCCAAGGTTATAATTAGCCAACACATGCACATGGGTTAACCCAACATGCAGTGATCCAATTGTTCTGAAATTTCTACCATACACCAATAATGTCCCTAAGGACATGCCACCAAAATTTGGGGCCATTTGAAGTTAGCTAACTCCAAGAATCACTTAGTTAAGCCCTAGGGGTATTTTGGTAATTTCCCCATGTTTTATTTTCCAATCAAGCCCATTTTTGGGCAAGGCCTAAACATGCCCTAATTATACCCCTGACCAAAATCTCAGGTCAAGGGGACTTCTGGTTTGGCTTGGGCAGCCATTTAGAATTCTGCAAAATTGTTATTTGCAGCCCAAGCCAAATCTTATTTCTCAAACATGCAAGTGAGATTACTCATAATGCAGTTCATCAATTTAGCCCAAATTTTAACCATGGGTCAAATATACCCATAAGAGGGTGCCACCAAAATTTGGGGCCTATTGTAGTTGGAGAACTCCAAAAATCACATTAATTTACTTTTGGGTATTTTTGTAAAAACTATAGCAAACTGTTCTCCAAAAATTCTGATTTTTTGAGAGGGCTTAGATAAACCTAAATTATTAAACTAGCCCAAATTTCAGCCCATTTGGACCAAGGGTTTGGGCTAGGGAATTAATTCAATTTCTGTCCTACCTTAGGAGTAGTCCTAGTAAAACAGCCCTACAGGACAAACTACTGGACCAAAACCTATCTTTAGGGTGGCATATTAAAGTTTACACACGCACCTACATTTTTTATTCAGGGCTCGACCTATGGTGAGGTTTCTAGGTACCCTAAAATTGACATGCAAGATGACTGTTATATTGTGACAGAAACTCACTATTCATACATATAATAAAAACAGAATTTATTAATAAGGATTAATCAAGCCGCACGAATCTTAAAGGCAGATTGGACGGCATCTGGGCTTCTTCTTCATGCAAGCATGCATGGCCACCCGACGCAGGGTGGTTTTGCGGGGCGGTTCCCGGCCATCGCCGGCGGCGGGACCTCCGGCCAAGTCCTTCCCCGGCCTCACGGTGGTCGGGGCTTGAGCTGGCCGGCGGCTGGGCGGCGGAGAGCGGCGGACGACGGTGGCGCAACCAAGCCGAAAGGGCTCCAGAAAACGCCATTTTTACAGAAAATTGAGATTTTTGATTCCTGTTGTCGAGCTCGTTTGAGCTCGACGTCTAGCCTAGTGGATCTAGGAATCTAGTACACTTGGAGGGGAAGGGATACGGACCATCGGCGACGGTTGTGGTTGAGGGTGGCGGCGGTTTCCCATGGCATGCAAATTCCGGCGAGCTCCCCCTCTGTTGGCCATGGCAGCAGCGGTCCCTCTCTTTCTCTCTCTCTCTCTGGGGCAGGAATGAAATGGGAATGAGAGGGATAGGCTCGGTTTGGGCTGAGTTAAGAGGGGGAGGCGATTTCACCAAGGGAGGGGGGCGATTTCACCAAGGTGGGCTCGGTTGGGGGTGGTTGAGCCGGCTGGGTGTTTGGGAGGTGTCCCACTGCTCCTGCTGGGTTAATTAACCCCTAATGGGTCGGGTTCTAGGGTAGAGCTGAGTTGGTGAGTGGAGAGAGGGGTGTTTGGCTCACATGAGTGGAATGGGTTAGATTGGGCTCGGGTTGGGCTTGGGATTAACCCAAGGCTGCATGGTGGGTCCCCACACCTCCTAATACACCTGTATGGTCAGCCAACCCATTATGGGTTGGTGGGATGAGCCCAAGTGGCCCAAACCAATTCTTAACACTTTCTCTCTCCTATTCTTCCTCTTTTTCTCTCTCCTAGGTGTTTTCCCAAAATTACTATTGCATGTCCCTATTTTTCTCTTCCATAGGGGGTATAGGGTCAATTTAGGCCCACCTAATGAGTTTGGGTTGATTTGGGTGGACCCAACCCAGTGAATTGGGCTAGGGCACCATTTTTACTAATTAGGTCAAAAGTGTTGACTTGATTCCACATAGGTCAACTGGTTGACCCCATGGCCTACCTTAGGGCCCACTTAGATTGTATTTAGGGTTAGGGCATCATGGTGGGGTCATGGTGTGGCTAGGGTTCCTGTTTAGGCTAGTTTGACCTAGTTTGACTTTGGCACCATGGTGGGCCCCACATGGCTACAGCCCACTATCTAGGGTCAAACCTAGCTTATTACCCTAACACCCACCCCATGACGAACCCAATCTAAGCTAAGGGGTCTAGAAGTAACATTGGGATGTTACATATAGGGTCTTCAATAAGAAAACCCTAGCGGTAGAGGAGTCCATTAATGTGGTTTTTGATGAAGGAAGCTTGCTTCATAGCAATTCTTCCAGTGGCATTCTTGAGGATGCAAGTTCAAGGCTTGAACAGCTAAGTCTCGATGAGACTGCAAAAGGTGCAACTCCCAAGTACGTCAAGGTTTCCACCTCAACGCCAACTGGAGAAGTTGACGATCAGGATGGAAAGAATCTCCTAGAAGAAGGAGAAGCCCGAGAAGCTGTCAGAGCTCCAGATGCCAGACTCCTAGAGCTCCGACACGTGAAGGATCATCCCAGAGTTCAGATCATAGGAGATCCTCGTGACGGTGTCAGAACTCGGAAAGGTACAATTTACGAGATTTTACACCTTAGTTTTCTGTCACAGGTTGAGCCAAAGAAGTACGACGAAGCGAACAAAGATGCGGCATAGATATTGGCCATGCAAGATGAACTGCATCAATTCGAACGATGCAACGTCTGGACGCTTGTTCCCAAACCAAAGAACCAGAATGTGATCGGCACTAAGTGGATCTTCAGAAACAAACTGGATGAACACGGTGTCATCATAAAGAACAAGGCAAGGCTGGTGGCTCAAGGTTACAGATAGGAGGAGGGGATTGACATCGACCAAACCTTTGCACCAGTTGCAAGGCTCGAGGCGATCAGATTGTTCCTGGCGTATGCTTCTCACAAATGATTAACTGTCTATCAGATGGACGTAAAATCTGCGTTTCTAAATGGAAATTTGAAAGATGAAGTATATATCGCGCAACCCCCAGGTTTTGTTAATCCTACATTCCATAATCATGTTTATTTTTTTAATAAAGCATTATATGGCTTAAAACAAGCTCCTCGAGCTTGGTATGAGACTCTGTCAAGTTTTCTTCTTGAAAACAAGTTCTCGAGAGGAAAAATAGATAAGACATTATTTCTTAGGGAAGTCAAAGACAAGATCTTGCTGGTGCAAATCTATGTCGATGACATAATATTCGGCTCAACGAACAACAATCTTTGCAAAAAGTTTTCTAAACTTATGCAAGGAAAGTTTGAAATGAGCAGCATGGGATAGCTAAAGTATTTCTTGGGACTTCAAGTGAAACAGTCTGAGGATGGAATTTTCATCTCTTAGACGAAGTTCACAAATGAACTCCTCAAGAAATTTGGAATGGAGAATGCAACCTCTATGAGAACTCCAATGGGATCCACTGTGTCTCTAGACAAGGATGAGAAAGGGGAACCTTTTGATGAAACCAAATACCGAAGCATAATTGGATCCCTGCTCTACCTTACTGCTAGTAGACCGGATATTATGTTTTCCACATGCGTTTGTGCCAGATATCAGGTGAATACTAAGGACTCTCATTATGTCGCTGCAAAGCGAATTCTTAGATACCTTAAAGGTACCCCTAATCTTGGCTTGTTGTACCCGAGAAACAATGATGTCGAGATAATAGGTTTTTCAGATGCTGATTTTGCAGGGAGTAGGGATGACAAGAAAAGCACTTCCAGGACGTGTCAATTCCTCGGAAGAAGGCTTATCTCATGGAACAGCAAAAAGCAGAATTGTGTAGCAACCTCCACAGCTGAATCTGAGTATATCTCAGCAGGCAGCTGTTGCGCACAACTCCTATGGATCAGAAACCAGTTAGCAGACTATGACCTTCAGTTCAAGGAAGTACAAATGTACTGCGACTCCTCCAGTGCAATTGCTATTGCCAACAATCCAGTATCACATAGTAGAACGAAGCATATTGAAGTGCGCTACCACTTCATTCGGGAGCACGTGGAGAACAAGGACATCTCTCTCTACTATGTCCCCACAGATAAGCAGATTGCAGATATTTTCACAAAGCCCCTAGACGAGGCCAAGTTCAGTCTCTTCAAAACTGAACTGGGGATGCTAAACTATGAGGAATGAAAACTTCAGAAGCCCCTGGATCGTGCATCTAGGGGGAGCATCTGCTAGGAACTCAAGTGTAAGCACAGGTGCAATAACTGAGGGGGAGCATGGTATCAAGTGCAACAGTCCCAGATTTGCAGAAGACGAAAAGGGGGAGATTACCCTCTCGTCTAAGGTGCTAAGGTGTATGCTCCAATTGCTCTAAAAGATAATGGTATGGAACTTCTATTCTCATCTTTCAAAGTTGTGTTTTCTTCCAGCCGTTATTTTCACCTTAGCTTGTAGGGTTTAGGCTTCTTCAAATAGGGGGAGATTGTTGGGTATTGTATCCATAATGTACCTGATTTGAAGAAGCCCCTGAACAAGCTAAGGTGAATTGACAATGTATTTGATCACTTGTCTTCAAGTTGTGCTTGCAGTTATTCCTCGCTAAGTACACACCAATGTCAAGGTGCAGTAGGTCAATATACACGGGTCTGTGCAACGTAATCCCTCGTTGAGCAGATCAGTGTGTTGGCTTACGTGTACTCTCTCTATTAGAGTGTACTTACTTTCAAACACAGGGTTAAGAAAGATCAAGAGCAGACAAGGAGCAAGGATGGGCCAAAGACCAGATCAAGGAAAGAAAGGCGAAAATCGTCTATGTAGAAATCGTCGAGAATCACTAAGTGATTCTCGCCGATTCGACGAGAATCACTAGTGATTCTCGCCGAATCGACGAGAATCACCTGCTGATTCTCACCGAATGCTGCCGGCTGTCTCAACACCGCCCTGAATTCTACTAAGGCAGAATCGTCGAGAATCACGAAGTGATTCTCACCGATTCATCCAGAATGACTCTGCATTCTCGACGATTCGGCGAGAATCGATTGTGATTCTCGTCGATTCTCTCCAGCTTGCTATTTCTATGTAGCTAGAATTCTGCTAAGTGGAACTCGACGAGAATCGTAGGTGATTCTCGCCGATTCGTCGAGAATCACGTACGATTCTCGCCGAATTTGACTTAGGCAAATTTCTGCTACTCTCTGGACCAGTCAAAGTTTACATGCGCTGTTTGGAGCCGGTCTTAGGGCTTCTTTTTGGTGGGGCCCACAACAGTCACTTTGGATGACCTAATGTATAAATACATCGGTATTTTTGAGCAGCATACATACGAATACATGGATTCAAAAAGAAGAGCCACCGACGTGACCTAGATCGTGAATCTTGCTCCGCCGCCGTCGCCGCTCGTGCCAGTTGATTTTCGTCGCTGATCTAGTTTTCTTCCAGATCTCCCGGCTACAGAAGCTCAGCCAAGAACAGCGTCTCACGCGTCTAACCAGAAATCTTTTGTCTCTTGATTCATTGATCGGGAAAACCTTCCCCTTCCGAATCGATCGAGACGATCGATCCTAGTGTGACCGTTGGAAGACCTTGCTAGCTTTGCTACGAAGTTTGAATCTCCAAAGAATAGCCGCTACACTCCGTTGTCGCCGCCAATCCCGAGAGCCAAGCCGCCGCCCTTCTTGCCGCTGCCAGTTTCGGGGAGATTCACTCCAAGTGAGATCTAGGGTCGTGGACTCTTCGTCGACTTCAAGAACACGTTGTCGAACGAAGAGGGACACCCTATTCTCCATAAGTAGTTTGTATTTCTAATACACTCCATTTTCAATTTTTTGTAAAGGAACGTTGGTTCGTAGTTGTAAGGGTTGGGTGCAACCCGTGGTGTAGGAGTGGTGACTCCTTTGTTTGGAAGGGTTCCTTCCGTTAGTGTGAGGATTGGATTTCAATCCTGTTGGTGAAGTGACCGAGTCGTCCCTGGTTGGGAGATAGGTCGAAGGGGGAGAGTGGACATACCCAAATCGGGGAACCACTATAATTTGTCTGTGTCTTTCTGTGCTGTGTTGTTTGATTTAATTGTACAGGCAAAATTCTAATTCCACAAAAAATGCTGCTAGACACCTATTCCCCCCCCCCCCCATAGGTGAAGGTAGTTGTCACTAGGTGGACTTTCAGGTATGTTGGTGAGTCTTGATTGGACACAAGAGATATTTCTCTGTGCCAATCTACCTTGACTGTGATAGACTCAACCCAACTTTGACTCCAGGAATGTCTTTCCTGAGTCTACCTAACTTGAACTGAGATATACTCAGTCCTGACTTCTTCTTCACAGGCCCAGGGATTTTTCCTACTGGAAATGTAAAGTTACTGCAACAAAATTAGCTGCTACCCAAACTGAAGGATTCTCAGCTCAACTACTTCACAACAATAAGGATACAGAGCTTGTTTTAGCTTGTGCTGGAAGTAACTGGCATAAAATAGTTCTGCTTCTTCTTTCTTTCCTAGGTTGAGAATGTTAAGCCGAAACTTTTTCTTTACAACCACCAGCAGATGTTCTTTGGTGTTGTGTTGCTAGATCTGTAAGAACCTGCTGGTGCCGATGGAAAATTGCACCAGCTAACTTTCTTTCTGTTGGTACCCTAGGTTTTGATTAGAGTTCAGTCTTCTCTTTTAGTCTCTTGACCCAAGATTTATCTATGGTCAAAGGTTAGTTGATAGGAAAGATTCTCTAGTTGTGTAGAATTGCCTGTCTAGATGAAAATCTGGCTAAGTAATTTCTGGTTCGACTATGGTCGAACGTCGCCCGACTATCGTCGATCAGCCGATCGACGATCGTCTTCCTGATAGCTCGACTATCTGTTTAATAGGTCGACTATCTGTTCTCTTTGATAGTTCGACTATCTGTTTGATAGGTCGACTATCTGTTTTCTTTGATAGTTCGACTATCTGTCAGATAGGTCGACTATCTGTCTCCTTTGATAGTTTGACTATCTGTTGATAGGTCGACTATCTGCTCTTCTTGATAGTTCAACTATCTGCTTGGATAGTTCAACTATCTGATAGTTCGACTATCTGTCTTCTTTGATAGTTCAACTATCTGTTGATAGGTCGACTATCTGATCTTCTTGATAGTTCAACTATCTGATAGTACGACTATCTGTTGATAGGTCGACTATCTTTTTTTCTTTGATAGTTCGACTATCTGTTGATAGGTCGACTATCTGCTCTTCTTGATAGTTCAACTATCTGCTTGGATAGTTCAACTATCTGATAGTTCGACTATCTGTTGATAGGTCGACTATCTGTTTTTCTTTGATAGTTTGACTATCTGTTTGATAGGTCGACTATCTGTTTTGCTTGATAGCTCGACTATCTGTCCTAATAGATCGACTATCTGATAGCTCGACTATCTGTCCTGATAGTTCGACTATCTGCTGTGGTAGTTCGACTATCTTCTTTGATAGTTCGACTATCTGTATCGTTCGACTATCTGTCTGATAGGTCGACGATCTCTGTGCTTCGGTCGACGATCTCCGAGGGTCGTTCGACGTTTTGTTGTATGTCTTGAGTAATTTTGTCATCTTCTATGATGTGATTTATTTCATATTTATTTTGGCATATTTTATAAAAGATTGAGTAAATTTATGATATTATTTCCATGCAATATCTGCTCCATTCCTTATACATGAGCCAATCTTTTTCTGATAAAGTTGTTTGTCTTATTAGCTGAGATATGATTTCTGCTTTATCTGCCAGGCTGTCCTTTATAGTCGTTAGACTCAGAAAGTCTTTTCTGGCTGTAAAGAGTCTCTTCTGATGTGACTTTCTCTAGTATTATTTTATCAGAGTTACTTGCAGCTTCTTAGAAAGCTTTATCCTTTTATAGGATATCTGTCTGCAGTTTTTGTTCCTGCTTTATGCTATTTGCAGCCCAGCTTGCAGAGTTTAGTAGAAGACAAGATTCAAACTCAAATTAAAGCCGTTGCTGCTGCTGCTATATAAAGAATTCTTTGGAGAAAGAAATCAACTAGTTCACATATACAAAAAGCTAACAGAAGCATTCAAGCTTACAACTTACAGTTTACAACTGCTCTCAGCTCGTTCACATTCAACTGAGAAGAAGTTTTAGCTCTTCACTCTTCTTCAACCTGAGTTCTCCTGCCTCCGGGAAGATCTTCACTCAGAGCTTTTTGAAGAAGAAGAAGAAGAAGATAGCTGCATGAAGAAAAATTTTCAATTCATATTTATTATCTTCTTGTAGCTTTTTCCTTCAGATTTTCTGAAGTGTTTTCTGCACTGAAGCAAGACTTCACCTGGACATTCTTTTAGCCAGGGGGAGCCTTGACTCTTTAGAGCTTTCTAGCTCAGTGCAAGTTCTTGAGCTTCTATAATTCTATTTAAAATAGAGAAGACATTTTAACCTCCTTTCCCCCTCCTGTAAAGGGTTATTACTCCCTTCAAAAGTATACCTTGGTGGCAGGGCACCTGATCAAAACCTGTGTTGGTTTTTAGACACCTGATCAAAAGTCTAAAGGGTTTCTGGATCTACCTGAAGCAGATCTTGTTGGTGGCAGGGCACCTGATCAAAAACCTGAGTGGATTCCTACCTTGTTGGTAGAAGAGTGGACGTACCCAAGTTGTTTGGGGAACCACTATAAATTCCCTTGTGTCGTCTGGTTGTTTGATTTATTACTTGTGTTGTTGGCTGTGATTAGTCTTAACTAGGTTGCTAGTTGCTGTTTAGGATTCCAAGCCTTAACTGTAATTACAGTTGGCTGCCTTTTGTGCACAACACTTGTGTTAGGATTTAGGGTTACTTCTCAAATATCTATAACCTTCATTACGCAATTAACTCCAAGGGAGTTGAGTAGACATTCAACTTTGCTAGTGCAATTTTTGATTACTCTATTCACCCCCCCTCTAGAGTAGTATCTATCCCTTTTCTTTCAATTGGTATCAGAGGGAGGTTGTCTGACTGCATAAGCAAACACCTAAGTCACAAGATCCTGATAGATACCAAGGATTATAGATATTCACTTTCACTATCATGGCCCAGTTCAAGGATTACTCTAGCACCAGACCTCCAGCATGCAACTTAGCCAAGTTCAGTATCTGGAAGGCAAGGATTAAACTATATATGAACTCTATTGATGAGAGTATTTTTGCTTCTATTTTGTCAGGACCACCAAGAGCACCTGCTGCAGCTATTGCTTCATCATCAACTGATATGAGTGTAATGCATCCTCCAAATTACAATGATGAATACAAAAAGGCAAAGATAGCAGATGCTATGGCAATGAACATTCTGGCTCAGACAATGTCTAATGAAGTATTCCAGAAGGTTACTGACTGCTCCTCAGCAAAAGCAATGTGGGATACACTGAACCAGATTATAGCTGGTTCAGCTGATGAAAGGAAGGACAGAAGGTCCAACCTTATCTCCCAGTATGAAAATTTCAAGAAAACTGATGCTGAATCAGTTGAAGCAATGTACACAAGGCTCAGCTCACTCATCAATGAGCTGAGGACTCTTGATAAGGATATTTCATTGACAGAGGTCAATGATAAGATTCTTATGTGCTTCCCTAGGACATGGGATCTAAGGATCTGGCCTATCAAGGAGGCCAGAAGCGCAACAGAAATTTCAACAGAAGCCCTTCTCGGTAAGCTCAAGTCTTTTGAGCAAGTGCTGAAGTCCAGGGAAGCTGAGGCTGAAGCATAGACCGCAACTCCCACAAGAAAAGAGAAAACCCTTGCTCTCAAAGCTGCTGATACTTCTAAAGGAAGCCAGACCAATGAGGAACTGATGGCATTATTGGCCAAAAGGTTTCTCAAGATGGGAAGGAAAGAATTCAGAAAGAAATCTTCAAAATACGAAGAAAAACCAAGGTATGATCGTACTCCTACTAAAGAAATAATTTGCTATGGTTGCAGGAAGCCTGGACATATTCTTCCAGACTGTCCAGAGGAAAAGAATAAATAGAAAAGGAAAGACAAGGATCAGCACAGGAAGCATTCCAAGCCATCCTCCTACAAGAACAAAAAGAAGGAGAGAGGTTTTGTTGCTGAAACCTGGAGCGATTCTGATGAGGAATCTTCCTCCTCAAGCTCCAGTGAGGATGAGGAAGAAAAGAAGGCAAAGGAAGTTTGCCTGATGGCAATTGATGCCTGCAGCAATCACTCAGCTGCAGAGAGTTCAGATTCTGATGAAGAAATGCCAACAGAAGATGAGCTATTGTCATCTTATGATTTTACATCTGCTGAATTTAAATCAGATTTTAAATCTTTATGTTTAGATTTAATTAGTTCTGAAAAGGAAATAAAAGAGCATAGAAATAAACTAGCTGAATCTGAATTAATTTCCATTGAAAACATTAGGTTAACAGCAGAACTCACTAATTCTAGTGAAGAAATAAAATTCCTTAAGAATGAATTAGCTAAGTCCAAAAGGTTAGAAGAATCTTTGAATGGTAGAAGCCTTAAGTTGCTTGAAATAACCAGCATGTCTAACACTAGGTCAGGCAATAACAAATTAGGCTTAGGAGCTTCTTCTAGTGAACCCCCAATCATTCTTAAAAACCATCTTTCAACTCCAGTGAATTTTATTTCATCTAGTGGAATCAAGAACACTGAGCAAGTTAATCAAGTTAATAAAGCTTTAAATAAAGCTAAGAGAGAGAAAAGAAAACAAAAATTTAAGGAAATACAAAGAGCGTCGAACGCTGCTCGACGATCGCAGGCTCAATGGTCGAACGGAGATCGACGATCTGAGCACCCATCGTCGAACGCTGATCGACATTTTCAACATGAATTTCAAAACTTCAACCAGAACTTTAGAAACCCGAATGTAAATAGAAACCTTAGGTTCATTGACCCATCATCTGCATGGAGAATCCCACCTAGGAGATCTTACCCGTTAGGTTATCACCCTCAACCTACTTATTCATTTATTTCCAGTTTTTCTTATGTGAAAAACAAGGGACCCAAGGTTACCTGGGTCCACAATGTTTAATTGATTTATTTGCAGGTGAAGACCTATCATATCACTCAGAATAAGTGGTATTTGGATAGTGGGTGCTCCAAGTATATGACAGGAAATAAAGAACATCTGTCAAGGTTCAAGGCCAAGCTTGGCCCAAAGGTAATCTTTGGAGATTCAAGCTGTGGTCAAACTGAAGGCTATGCCAGGATGACACTTGGAGCAGTAACATTCAAGAGAGTTGCTTATGTAACTGGACTGAAGCATAATCTCATTTCAGTAAGTCAGTAATGTGATGCTGGATACCAGGTATCATTTTCTAACTCTCTTTGTAATATTACTTTAAATAATAATGTTGTGTTAGTAGGTATTAGACAAGGTAACATTTATTTAGTAGATTTTAACTCAACTCACTCTAAAATCTGCTTATTTAATGAAGTAACAAATAACAATACATTATGGCATAAAAGGCTTAGCCATGTTAACCTCAAGAATATATCTAGGTTATCTAAACACAACCTTGTTAGAGGCTTACCTCCTTGCCCCTACAAGAAGGAGAGCCTATGCAAGGCTTGTCAATTAGGCAAGCAAACCAAGAATTCATTTAAATCAGTAAATAAAAGTGATTCTCCTAGAATCCTGTATTTATTACATTTGGACCTATTTGGCCCAATAAATGTACAGAGTTTAGGAGGGAAGTATTACACCCTAGTCATTGTTGATGACTTCTCTAGGTTCAGTTGGGTGTTCTTTTTGAGAACTAAGGCTGATAACTTCAAAGCCCTTGCAGATTTTCTATTATGTGTGCAGACTGAGTACTCTACTCATGTGGCCTTGATCAGAAGTGATCATGGTACTGAGTTTGACTCTCTTCTCATGCAAGAATTCTGTGAGAGAGAAGGCATCAAACATAGCTTCTCAGCTCCTAGAACTCCCCAACAAAATGGGGTAGTTGGAAGGAAGAATCGAACACTAATTGAAGCTGCTAGCACATTGTTGGCAGATGTTAATATGCCTCTTTCCTATTGGGCAGAAGCTGTTAGTACAACCAACTATGTCTTGAATAGAAGTCTGATACGCAAGCTTAAGTGCAAAACTCCTTATGACTTGCTTAAAGGAAAGAAACCTAAAATAAATTATTTTAGAGTATTTGGTTGTGTAGTTTATATTCATAATAATAATAAAGAATACCTTAGAAAATTTGAAGCAAAAGCTTCAATGGGAATTTTTCTTGGATATTCCCAAGTAAGCAAAGCTTATAGGGTATTTAGTAAATCATCTTCTAAAATTGAAGAGTCTGTTCATGTATCCTTTGATGAATCTCAAATGTTTTACAAGGAGAAGGAAACTTCTGAGAGAACTAAGTTGTCTACCTAAATCACCTAGAGGGGGTGAATAGGTGAAATGCGTGTCAAATGCTGAATAAAAAATTAACACAGCACAGATCAAGCAATCACACAGACGACAAGAGATTTATAGTGGTTCCCCAATCTTGGGTACGTCCACTTTCCTCACCGATCTAGCAAACCACTAGACTCGGCTACTCCACTATCTCGGATTGAAAACAATCCTACACCTCAGAACCACGTTCCTACAAAACTCGATCCAAACCGGATCTACACTCGGAAGATAAAGCCTCCCTACAAATCTCGGAGAAAAACTCCTACAATGAAATTTGTTTGAAAAGAAAATACAAACAATATATTGCACAGATCTGGATCTTTGGTAGTCTTCTTCCTTGAGAACTTTGGCTTGATCAGAATATGTTGAAGACGACTTGAGAGAGATCCATAGATCTGAAAAACGAAATCACATCGATCGAGAAAATAGATCAGAAATCTTTGAGGCTCGGTGAGATCGAGTGATTATCTTTCGTCTGGATCTCTGGAGAAACAGAGTTGAAAGCAGCGATCGGAGATCGTCGATCCAGACCTTCTTCCGTGAACGGCAATGGCGGCGGCGTGAGAAATTAGGGTTCACGGGAACTTTTTTTTTCTTTCTTAAAATAATAATCTCTGTAAAGCTTGTTATTAGTCAAATCTGAAAGGACCTATTTATAGGTGGACTTCAACGGTCAGAAATTTAATTAGGGATGACACGTGGACCAATCAGAAATGATTAATTCGAAATACACAGCGAAATTGTACTTGGAGAATTTCAGGAATGTTTGAATAGATATACTCAAGATAGAGAAGAGACATACTCGAGTATAAGATGTTATATACTCGAGTGGATAGGAGGAGCATACTCGAGTATACGAAGAGAAGCTACTCGAGTGATTCAGAGATCAACACTCGAGTGATTTTAGAACTACTCGAGTATGAGAGTATATACTCGAGTAAAAACACTTACAGAAAATTTCTCAGATAAAATAGGAAGAACTACTCGAGTAATCACTAAACTACTCGAGTATGAAAAACAACTACTCGAGTACAGAGTCACTTACTCGAGTATATAGGGAACTACTCGAGTAGGTAGACTTAGAAACTTTCTGAGATGAGAAGTGCAGATCTACTCGAGTATGAACAGAACACTTACTCGAGTAACTAACCAACTATTCGAGTACAAGTTATCACCTACTCGAGTACAATACAGTCTACTCGAGTATGTAATCTAACTTACTCGAGTACAAACTCACTTACTCGAGTGTACAAAAGAGATACTCGAGTATGTGGACTTTGAGAAAATTTCGGATCTAAGAACAGAAGGATCTACTCGAGTATAAAATATGACCTACTCGAGTGACTAACTATATACTCGAGTATAGGCTTATCTACACGAGTATACAGAGTCTTCACGAGTATGTCTAAGGATCTACTCGAGTACTAGGTCACTTACTCGAGTAGATGAAGGAAGCTACTCGAGTATGTGGACTTAGAAAAATTCTTCTGAAAAAAATAAACTTCAATACTTCAGTCCACCAATCCAAGTGCATGTATAGGAAGTGTATCCCAATAGAGAGGCTATACATGGGCCAACACTTTGGATCACACAATGAGGGATTACATTGTATGGTCCTGTGTTTGGTGACCCATTATAGACTGACATTGGTCTACACTTGGCAATAAGAACCTGCACACATACAACTTAAACACAATATCAAATACATCTTAATTCATCTTAGTTCAAGGTCTGACCTCCTACAAATCTGAGGTATTGTGGAGACAAATCCCAACAATCTCCCCCTATTTGTAGATGTCAGCACCCTCTACACTAAGGTGAATTACTTAGAGTAAAAAGAACAACACACATATACTTAAAAAAATAAAGTAAACTGAAGCAGGATAAATAATAAGATAGCCATAATCAGAATCAAATATATATATATAGAAATGTTTTTAACAGATTAAAAAGTCCATTTCCACATTCTCATTGACTCAAGAAGGGGCTTCTTTATGCATTATTTCTCTCTTCAGCTCTTGCCTCTCTAGGTAACTGAATGGTTTAGGAAAATATGTTCTGGGCCTAGGAGGAGCAGCTGGGTTGTTGTATCCCCAATTCCTGTCATGAAGTCTGATCTTGATCTGGGATTCTTCATAAGCTTTCCATTCTGAATAACTGTAATACTGATCTCTGTGCTCACCAAGATCTGTTATTAGCTTCAAGGTATCAAGGATCAGAGATTTGGAGGTTGGACTCCAAACTTCAGTATGAACAATTTCTGGTCTACCTTCAGAAGCTGGGGCAGGCTCTTTTTTAGGTGCAGAACGGCTGGCAGAAGCGCCTTCACCATATTTCCTTTTCTTCCTTGGGGCACCTTGAGAACTAGGAGGAAGTTCATCTTGCCAAATATTAGTATAAGAGAGAGGAGGCTCAGTCACATCACCAGCAAGTCTGGGTGAGAAGACTGGCACACCTCCTGGAATGTTTGCCTGAGCTGGAAAATTTTCTTGAGCTAGAGCACCTGATGGAGGATTTTCTTCAAGAGGATCCAAAAATTTAGGAATTATGGTAGGGTTGAGCTGAGAATTTGGGAAGTTCTGATTATTTACCCATGCAGCTGTATCATAAATGTAGAATTTGACAGATTGGAGTTGAGATAGAATATTTGCTTTCATATCCTTGACTAGATCATTCACAGTTATTTGAGCTTGTTCAGACAGTTTTCAACTACTTTTTCAACTTGTTCTTTGACAATTTTCTCCCCCTTGCTGATATCTACAGATAGCTTGGCAATTGCTTCATCTCTGAAAGTGCCAACTTCTTCACATACTTTCATCACATTTGCTTCAGCATTCTTATCCAAATATATCTGATTATGTGCAACAGTTTCAGCTTGATTTCTTAGTTCACCTATACTTGTAATAGTATGATCAATTGCTTTTCCACATAGCTGAAAGAGTTTCTTGAGCTCATCAGTATTGGCTTGAATTTCAGCAAAGCCTCTACTCATCTCCGTTTCAAGGGTAGAGACCTTGTTATTTACTGAGGCTAGAGAGTCATCAAAGTACTTTATTTGTTCACTGAGTAACTGTTCAATCTTGCTTACCAGATCTGAAGAAGTAGAAGGAGTTGAAGTTGGGGCAGGGACTGAAGGAGCAGGAGTAACCCATGGTGGGATTTCAGTAATTACCACTGAGCTTTCATCTCTCTTGAAAAATTCTAGGACAACTGATTCTTCTTCATATAGGAAGGAGGGAATAGAGAAGTCCAAAGTCCTCAAAGGGGCCTCCACTGGTTCTGGAGATACTTCCTTGTCATCAGACAAAAGAATAGTTTCTTGTTGGCTTTTCTCTGCAGCAGGGGACTGAGCAGGAGACTGAGCAGGAATCTGAGCAGGAGTCTGAGCAGAGACTGGACAGGAGACTGAGCTGGAGTTTGAGTAGGAGACTGTACAACTGATTCATTTTGAAACAGGGGAGCATCTGAGCTGAGCTCATCAATCAATTTATTGATATCTTCTGCAGTAGACAGTAGGGTTGCTGGATCTGGAATCTCTGAGTAGGGATCTGCTGGTAGAGGAGAAACTAGAGGAGTAGAATCCCTGACTTCTGCTTGCTGTGAGGGTTCTGATGAAGCTGGGTACAGAGGATGAGATGAGGCAGGCTCCCCCTCAACTATTGCACCTGAGGTAGCAGCAGTTTGATGTTGAGGAGGAGATGGAATCCTGTCATCAGGTACACTGGTTTCTTGGGAATCTACTGAAGGGACAGCAGCTTTGGATGCTTGGGCAGTGTTCAGAATTTTAATTTCATATTGCTGGATGGAGGATATAGAAACCTTTTTCATATGATGGAGGGGAGTCCCTTTGGATAAGTTAAAGACTGACGGATTAATTTTATGAAGAAGGAGAGAAATAATCCTGGCAAAACTTGGATGCTTAATGCTTTCTCTGAGTTTATCTAGAATCAACAGTCCAAACTGGAATTGTTTGCGGCAGATAATGGCTTGCATTATATCAAACATTTCCATAGAAATGTCTCGAATGGAGTAAGTCTTGCATAACAGTACCTTTGCAATTACATCCACTAGGAATTTTCCTTCTGAGTTGAAATCAGCTCTGCTAAAGGAATGGGCTTGAGGGTTTGCTCCACAGAATAAACTAGTTCTTATTGAATCTTCAGCAGTCATTTCGGCATCGTCATCTACTACTGGCAGTTTTAACAGAGCAGCTAAGGAGCCTTTGTCCAGTCGGATTTTTATCCCTCTGACCTTGGATTTCAGGAGCTTTCCATTTCGTTTTACCTTCAGATTCTGATAAAATTCTTCAAAAGCTGGGAAAATAACTCGGCACGGCGTCTGGAGAATGAACGATAGTCCGGCGGTCTCGAACAAAATCAGAAGATTTCGGAAATCATCTGAAAGGCTGGCTATACCCGCGGGGATGAGTTCTGAGCCGATGCCGATTTTAGAAGAGGGGGCCATCTGTGATTCTGGAGGACGAGAGAGGCGAAGGCGACGATGCTCTGCGGTTTTTCGGAAGATGAAGAGTCGGCAGCTACTCGAGAGAATGAGAAGTGGAAAGGGGTTTCCCGATTTTTCTAGATATATATATGATTCTAATTAGGTTTAAAAAAAAATCATACCTGAATGAAGCGGCAAATAGCTCGGTGCGAATAGAAAAATTAGAAATCCAAAATATGAATGTTGTATACTCGAGTAGGTAACATTATACTCGAGTAGGGCAAGTTTGTACACGAGTATATTATCAAGTACCCGACTATGTAAATCCTTTTACTTGAGTAATTCCCGTTTACTCGAGTATCTGTCTGGATATACTCGAGTATATATTACTTGAAAGACAATTTTGCTTGGGAGATGTATATTGCCACTAAAATCTTTAACTCTGAGCAGCCAACACCACTGATATCTTCTTGATTTGTGAGTCCATCACTAGTCTTCTTTGTTGAGCAGCCCGAGTTCCGTTTTGAAGAACGAAAACTTGGACTCGTCCAGCGGCTTGGTGAATATATCTGCAACTTGCCTGTCTGTGGAGACATATTGTAGATCTATGTCTCCATTTTCCACATGCTCCCAGATGAAATGATAACGAAGCTCTATGTGCTTGGTCCGGCTGTGGGAGACTGGGTTGTTGGCGATTGCTATAGCGCTGGATGAGTCGCAAAACAAAGGAATGTTCTGGAACTTCATGTTGTAGTCTTCAAATTGATTTTTGATCCAGAGAAGCTGTGCACAACAGCTGCCTGCAGAGATGTACTCTGATTCAGCCGTTGAGATGGCAACACAGTTCTGCTTCTTACTGCTCCAGGAAATAAGTCTCCTTCCGAGGAATTGGCAAGTCCCGGAAGTACTTTTCCTGTCGTCTTTGCTTCCTGCAAAATCTGCATCTTAAAATCCAATTAGTTCACTATCATTACTTCTTAGGTACCATAAGCCAAGATTTTGTGTACCTTTGAGGTATCTCAAGATTCGCTTTGCAGCAATGTAATGAGATTCCTTAGAGTTCACCTGAAATCTAGCACATACACATGTTGAGAACATTATGTGTGGTCTACATGCGGTAAGGTAGAGCAAGGACCCAATTATGCTTCTGTGCTTGGTTTCATCAAAAGGTTTCCCTTTCTCATCCTTGTCCAGAGACATAGCTGAGGCCATTGGAGTCCTCATAGAGGTTGCATTCTCCATTCCGAATTTCTTGAGTAGCTCTTTGGTGAACTTGGTCTGTGAGATGAAAATTCCATCCTCAGATTGTTTCACCTGAAGCCCTAAGAAATACTTTAGCTCTCCCATACTGCTCATTTCAAACTTCCCTTGCATAAGTTTAGAAAACTTCTTGCAGAGGTTGTTATCTGTAGAGCCAAAAATAATGTCATCGACATAGATTTGCACTAGCAAAATCTTGCCTTTTATTTCCCTAAGAAATAATGTCTTGTCTATCTTTCCTCTTGTGAACTTGTTCTCAAGAAGAAAGGTGGACAACGTCTCATACCAAGCTCGAGGAGCTTGTTTAAGACCATATAAAGCTTTTTGTAATAAGTAAACATAATTAGGATAAGTTGAATCAACGAAACCTGGTGGTTGCTCTACATACACTTCTTCCTTTATGTCACCATTTAGGAAGGCGGACTTAACGTCCATCTGATAGATGGTAAAGCCCTTAAGTGCAGCATAGGCAAGAAATAACCTGATCGCTTCCAGTCTTGCCACTGGAGCATAAGTCTGGTCGAAGTCAATTCCTTCTTCTTGACGATATCCCTTTGCGACAAGTCTGGCTTTATTCTTTATAATGGTTCCATCTTCGTCCATCTTGTTCCGGTAGACCCATTTTGTCCCAATGACGTTCTTACCCTTGGGTCTAGGAACAAGTGTCCAAACTTTGCATCGTTTGAACTGATTCAGTTCTTCTTCTATGGCTAGAATCCAGGATGCGTCGGAGTTGGCTTCCTCAAATTTCTTTGGTTCAACCTGTGAGAGAAAACTTAAGTGTAAATTCTCGTTAGTTGTACCTCGACGAGTTCTGACGCCATCCCGAGGATCTCTTATGATTTGATCAACGGGATGATCCTTCAAGTGTCTGAACTCTAAAGTCCCTGTATCTGGGATCTCTTCAGCCACTGGAGTTGCATCTTCAGCTGGGATGTGTTCTTCATCTTGATCATCTACCTCTCCAATAGGGGTTGTAGAGGTGATCTTGATGAACGTCTCGTCTTTATCTTTAGTAGTTTCATCCAAGCTAAGTTCCTTCAACTTTGTACCTGCATCTACAATAGGCATACTAGACGAGTTGTTGTGCAGCAGACTCATCTCATCAAATACAAGATGTATCGACTCCTCTACCACCAGAGTTTTTCTATTGAATACTCTATAGGCCTTACTATGGCTACTATAATCTACAAAAATACCTTCAAAGCTTTTCTCGCTAAACTTGGTAGTGTGATACTTGCCGTTGTTAAATACGAAGCACTTACAGCCAAAGATTCTAAAGTATGAAATGGTTGGTTTACTGCCTTTTAGAAGTTCTTAAGGAGTCTTATCATGGTTCTTGTTGATGAGTGCTCGATTTTGCACGTGACAAGCGGTGTTGACGGCTTCAGCCCAGAAGTATTCTGGAAGTGAGGCATCACTCAACATGGTCCGACAAGCCTCTATGAGTGTTCTGTTCCTTCTCTCAGCTACTCCATTTTGCTGTGGAGTGCGAGGAGAGGAAAACTCATGAAAGATACCTTGACTTTCGCAGAATTCTGTCATGGCTCCAGACTTGAATTCTGTTCCATTATCACTTCTGATTTTGACTACGGAACAGTTGTGTTCATTCTGGATTTGCCTAACAAAATTGGTGAAAATACTGAAGGTATCTGACTTGTGTTTCAGAAAGAACACCCACGCAAAGCGCGAGTAATCATCCATAATAACCAACGTATATTCCTTACCTCCCAAACTTCTAACTTGCAGTGGACCAAACAAGTCCATATGGAGAAGCTGTAAGCTTCTATTGGAATCCTTGCATATGATGCTTTTAAATGAACTCCTTGTTTGCTTGCCCTTGATACAAGCGTGACAAGGACTGTCCGTAACGCACTTGACATTAGGGGCATCACGTACTAGGTTTTGAGAGAATAATATATTAATAGTTTTGAAATTAATATGAGCTAGTCTCTTGTGCCATTAGTCAGCAAGAGATGCACTACTTTTTGCTAAAGGACACACTGGTGTCGAAGAGTCTATACAAATGAAATTTAAACAGAAAATATTTCTACTTCGAGTGCCTGATAAAATAGTTTCCATGTTGTCAATCGATTTTATCAAACACTTGTCAGCATAAAATTCAACTACGTATCCTTTATCGCATAGTTGGCTTATGCTGATGAGATTGTGTTCCAATCCTTCAACATAGGATACATCCGAAAAGGATACGCTACCGTTAGAAATCATACAATAGCCTTTAGTTATCCCTCGATCTGAACCTCCAAAGATGACCTTTGGTCCGTTGCAGACTGAGGTGAAATTCTTGAGTAGGCTTCTTGTCCTGGTCATATGCCGAGAACATCCACTGTCCAAATACCAGATTGGCATTTTGGTGGCCTTTGGACATACCTGCAATTACAATCACTTAGCCTTAGGAACCCAAACACGTTTGGGTCCTTGGTCTCGAGTTAGAAAACTCCCCCTATGAGTATTAGCCTCATGAGTGGTCATTCTCACGTTGCTAACTTGAGGGGTTGTAGCATTACTAGGATTGAACCAACAATCGATGGCAAAGTGACCAATTCTACCACAACACTAACAGTCGAACCTGTTGTATCTTTGCCTAGTGAATTCCTGCTTGATTTTCTGAAATGATGGTCTAGCGGGAACATCACTCTTGGAGGAAGAGGCTTCATGGTGATGGCATCTACATGAAGTTTTCTCCTTCAGAGGCCTTTCCTTAACAGGCTTTACTTTCGGTGCTTTCTTGAAGTTGTGGCCATGATTATAAGGACCATAGCTCTGAAGAGTCACTTCTTCATAAGGTGCCTTAAAGACACTCTCACCAAAGTTTCGAGGGTGAGTCCATCCTTGGTACCGAGATTTTGGCTCTACAAAAGTAGGCCTAGTCAAGTGACCATAGGACGAGTCCAGGTTAAACTTGTTCGTTGGAAAGATTACTTTCTTGAATACAGTTTGATCCAGAGGGGCTTTCCCTTTCTCTTTGGCCAAGGCCTTCTTGGCAGCCTTATTCTTCCATTGAGCCTTATTTCTCCTAGAAGATTTACTAGGAGCACCCTCATGGACTAGTCCAGCATTCTTAGCCTTTGTTGAGAATTCAGCAATGAGTGGAAGAACATTCTTGGGCTTGGAGAAACCTTCAACAAGTTTCTTTTCAGCTTCGAGTTGATCATCCAACTCTTTGATGATTTTCCCTTTAAGGTCAAGGTGCTTGAGAGCTAGATTGTATTCTTCCATTGCGAGATCGAACTTTTCTTGAAGAGAGTTAGTCTTAGCGACTTCTTCTCTCAAGCTGCTCTCAACGGCCTTTAGAGACTGAATCTCTTTTGCCTGAGTTTTCACGACTCGACGACATTTTTCGTAGGTCATGAGCAACTCTTTGTACTGGGCCATGAGTTCTGACTCATCATCAGAAGAGATGTCCTCATGAACATGTTCAGAACTTTCAGATTCAGAGAGGGGAGTGTGAGATTTTACCTCCCCAGTGAACTGGGGAACTTGTTCATCATCTGAGTGAGCCATGAGCCCAAAGTAAGCTTCCTCTTCTTCACTCGACTCAGATGAGTCGGAGTCGCTGAGAGTTTTGCTCTTCTTGGCTACTAGACTCTTCTCTGTCCTCTTCTTGTGGTATAAGGATTTCTTTTCCTCTCTTCTGCCGCCCTCTTTCTTCTTGTGAGGGCAGTCCGCGATGACGTGACCTGGCTTATTACAACAATAACAAATGATGTCAGTTGAAATCTGTTTGTTCTGTTTAGAGTTATACCTGTCATGGCTACTTGAGCCTTTCTTTCGCTGATCACCGTCACGTCGTGATCTTCTGAATGAGGCATCTTTGCCTCTCCATTGCTTCTTCTTATTTAAGAATTTCTTGAATTGCCGGGAGAGCAATGAGAACTCTCCTTCAGATAGTTCTGAGCCAGATGAGCTTGGCTCAGATGATTCTTCTTCATCAGCTTCAGGAACTGGGGAAGGAGAGCTAGCCTTTGTCTTCCTTGAGCTATCTGCCTTTATAGCAACAGACTTCTCCTTGGATGCAGACCTGCTTATCTCTTCTTCAGCTTTTCTTGAGTTGATTTGCAGCTCGTAAGACATAAGCTTTCCGAACAGATTCTGCGGGTCCGTCTCAGCTAACCTTCCAAACTCCCGAATGACACATACCTTATTGTCCCATTCCTTAGTTAGGGATCTTAAGAATTTGTCATTGAGTTCCCCATTAGTGAAGACACATCCATAAACTCTTAGGCCATTTACTATCTTGAAGAAGTTCTCAAAAGTGTCAGCTATGGCTTCCTTATGACCCTGCCTGAAGGCTTCATATTTCTGGTTCAGTAGGGACCTTCGATCATCCCTCACTTCTTCTGTACCTTCCATTAGAGTCACTAGGGATTGCCACATCTCCTTGGCAGATTGGCAATGAATCAGATTCTGCAGCATTGAGTCATCGACTGCACTTGCGATAATATTTTTAGCTTTCTTGTCCAAAGAGACAAGTGCAATCTCGTCCTTATCTAGATCCATCAATTTCTTGGGAACTTGCTTAGATGAATCTATGGTGGAGGTGGTCATAGGAATGTGGGGACCTTATTCAACAATCATGAAGATCCGGGGATCTACTGCTTCCATAAAGAATTTAACTCTTTCCTTCCACATAGGAAAATTGTTCTTGGTGCAGATAGGGAGCTTAGCAAAATCCTTGGTCTTACTCATGCTTGAAATTTTTCTTGAGACAACTTGGTAAGGATTAGATCAAGGTGTTAACCTTTTAACGATCAACCTCGCTCTGATACCAATTGAGAGAACTAAGTTGTCTACCTAAATCACCTAGAGGGGGGTGAATAGGTGAAATGCGTGTTAAATGCGGAATAAAAAATTAACACAGCACAGATCAAGCAATCACACAGACAACAAGAGATTTATAGTGGTTCCCCAATCTTGGGTATGTCCACTTTCCTCACCGATCTAGCAAACCACTAGACTCGGCTACTCCACTATCTCGGATTGAAAACAATCCTATACCTCGGAACCACGTTCCTACAAAACTCGATCCAAACCGGATCTACACTCGGAAGATAAAGCCTTCCTACAAATCTCGGAGAAAAACTCCTACAATGAAATTTGTTTGAAAAGAAAATACAAACAATATATTGTACAGATCTGGATCTTTGATAGTCTTCTTCCTTGAGAACTTTGGCTTGATCATAATATGTTGAAGATGACTTGAGAGAGATCCACAGATCTGAAAAACGGAATCACCTCGATCGAGAAAATAGATCAGAAATCTTTGAGGCTCGGCGAGATCGAGTGATTATCTTTCATCTACATCTCTGGAGAAACAAAGTTGAAAGCAGCGATCGGAGATCGTCGATCCAGACCTTCTTCCGTGAACGGCAATGGCGGCGGCATGAGAAATTAGGGTTCACGGGAACTTTTTTTTTTCTTTCTTAAAATAATAATCTCTGTAAAGCTTGTTATTAATCAAATCTGAAAGGACCTATTTATAGGTGGACTTCAACGGTCAGAAATTTAATTAGGGATGACACGTGGACCAATCAGAAATGATTAATTCGAAATACACAGCGAAATTGTACTTGGAGAATTTCAGGAATGTTTGAACAGATATACTCAAGATAGAGAAGAGACATACTCGAGTATAAGATGTTATATACTCGAGTGGATAGGAGGAGCATACTCGAGTATAAGAAGAGAAGCTACTCGAGTGATTCAAAGATCAACACTCGAGTGATTTTAGAACTACTCGAGTATGAGAGTATATACTAGAGTAAAAACACTTTGAGAAAATTTCTCAGATAAAATAGGAAGAACTACTCGAGTAATCACTAAACTACTCGAGTATGGAAAACAACTACTTGAGTACAGAGTCACTTACTCGAGTATATAGGGAACTACTCGAGTAGGTAGACTTAGAAACTTTCTGAGATGAGAAGTGCAGATCTACTCGAGTATGAACAGAACACTTACTCGAGTAACTAACCAACTATTCGAGTACAAGTTATCACCTACTCGAGTACAATACAGTCTACTCGAGTATGTAATCCAACTTACTCGAGTACAGACTCACTTACTCGAGTGTACAAAAGAGATACTCGAGTATGTGGACTTTGAAAAAATTTCGGATCTAAGAACAGAAGGATCTACTCGAGTATAAAATATGACCTACTCGAGTGACTAACTATCTACTCGAGTATAGGCTTATCTACACGAGTATACAGAGTCTTCTCGAGTATGTCTAAGGATCTACTCGAGTACTAGGTCACTTACTCGAGTAGATGAAGGAAGCTACTCGAGTATGTGGACATAGAAAAATTCTTCTGAAAAAAATAAACTTCAATACTTCAGTCCACCAATCCAAGTGCATGTATAGGAAGTGTATCCCAATAGAGAGGCTATACATGGGCCAACACTTTGGATCACACAATGAGGGATTACATTGTATGGTCCTATGTTTGGTGACCCATTATAGACTGACATTGGTCTACACTTGGCAATAAGAACCTGCACACATACAACTTAAACACAATATCAAATACACCTTATTTCATCTTAGTTCAAGGTCTGACCTCCTACAAATCTGAGGTATTGTGGAGACAAATCCCAACAACTTCCCCTTCCTTAAGTTCATTGCAGGTACCAGATGTCACTCAAGGGATTCTCTATCTATCAACTCTTCATATCACTGAATCAGACAGTGAAGAAGACCTTGCAGAAGTTGTTGTTGTTCCACCAATAGTAGATCAAATTCCTCCTGAGGAATTAATCCCAACTATTGCTGAAGATCACATCCCACCTGCTGATATTGTCACACTTAGAGATCATCCTACATCTCAAGTGATTGGAGACATATCAGCTGGTGTTCAAACAAGACATCAGTTAAGACAGGATGTGATGCATGCTTGTTTCCTTTCACAGATTGAGCCCCTCACCATTAAAGATGCTGAGCTAGATCCCCACTGGATCATTGCTATGCAAGAGGAACTCAATCAGTTTGAAAGATGTAAAGTATGGACTTTGGTTCCAAGACCTAAAGACCAACTGATCATAGGCACCAAGTGGGTGTATAGAAACAAGTTGGATGCAAATGGAATCATTGTAAGGAACAAAACTAGGCTTGTAGCTCAGGGCTACAGACAGGAGGAAGGTATAGATTATGACCAAACCTTTGCTACTGTTGCAAGGCTAGAGGCAATAAGGATCTTTCTAGCCTATGCAGTCTATATGAAGTTTAAGGTTTTTCAGATGGATGTCAAAAGTGCCTTTCTAAATGGTGAGCTAAAGGAAGAGGTATTTGTTGAACAACCACCTGGGTTTGTTTCTTCAACTCAGCCCTCATATGTTTTTAAGTTGCAAAAAGCTCTTTATGGACTCAAACAAGCACCAAGAGCCTGGTATGAGACTCTAGCTAGTTTCCTGTTAAAGCACAACTTTGTTAGGGGAGTAGTTGATAGAACACTTTTCGTCAAGCACCACAAGGACACAATCCTGTTAGTTCAAGTGTCTGTGGATGACATTATTTTTGGTTCCACTGATCCCAAACTGTGCAAAAAGTTCTCTAACTTGATGCATTCCAAGTTTGAGATGAGTAGCATGGGTGAGCTGTCTTACTTTCTTGGTCTCCAAGTAAAGCAAGATGCTGATGGCATCTTCATCTCCCAATCCAAATATGCCAAGGAATTGGTAAAGAAGTTTGGGATGGCTGATGCTTCAGCAATGCATACACCTATGGCTACTAATGTAGTTATAGATTCTGATGATCAGGGAAAGCCTATTGATCAAAAGAATTATAGGGCCATTGTTGGTTCCCTATTGTATTTAACTACAAGTAGGCCAGATATAATGTTTGCTACATGCCTTTGTGCTAGATTCCAAGTCAACCCCAAGGAATCTCATCGGATTCTTCTCAAGAGAATCTTGAGATACCTGAAGGGATGTCAAAATCTAGGACTTTGGTACCCAGCTGAATCAGAATTTGAATTAATTGGATACTCTGATTCTGATTATGCTGGCTGTAGAGTGACAGGAAAAGTACCTCAGGAACTTGTCAGTTCCTAGGAGAGAGATTGGTCTCTTGGTTCTATAAGAAGCAGGCTTCTGTCTCAACTTCAACTGTAGAGGCTGAATATATAGCAGCTGCTAGTTGTTGTTCACAGATCCTGTGGATTCAAAACCAACTTTTGGATTATGGGTACTCACACAAGAACACAAAAATCATGTATGATAGTACCAGTGCTATCTCTATTGCACAAAATCCAGTGCACCACTCTAGAATGAAACACATTGAGATCCGACACCATTTCCTGAGAGATTGTGTGGAAAAGAACAAGATCAGCCTTGAGTTCATATCCACAGACCTTCAGAGAGGTGATATATTCACCAAGCCCTTAGATGAACAGAAGCATCTGTTCTTTTTGGTTTAACTAGGCATGATTAATGGATGAGACTAAGTGTGACATCTGCCTTGTTGAAACTTGTTTGAAGATCGTCGAATGACGTTCGAAGATAGTCGATTGGATCAAGCCTATCGTCGACCTATGGTTGATGATAGCTTATCTGCTTGAAGATCGTCGACCAGCGTTCGAAGATAGTCGAACAGGTCGAGCCTATCGTCGATCTATGGTTGACGACAGCTTGATGTTTGTGAAGACAGAAATATTCGAACGATTGATCGACTACTCTGCTTCAGGACAGATCGTCGAACGACCGTTCGACCATCGTCTCCAGTATCTTTTAAATAGATCGACGATTGTTGTTTTAATATAAAGCCGATGGTCGACCTAGGTTAAGAGATCTTTCTTTTTATCGTCGACGGAGAGCGTCTTTTCGCATTCCGTCTTCCTGCCTGCTCTTTGTCTTGCGATTTCTGCTGCTTCGTCCTCACCGTCTCTCCCTCGTCTTCTCCATCCCTTTCGATGGCGATATCTCTAGCTCTCTTGACAGTGGTGAAGTTCGATGCAGGCTTCAGTGTGGATTTCGATTCTTTCAGTTGCTGCGAATCCGGAATTGTGGAAATTCTCACCTTATGCAAAGATCAAGGTTTGGAAAAGCTCATGTCCTCCAGGATAAAGATAAACATTCAAGAGATTAAAGAATGGGCATTTACTTCGTCTTCAAATGATGATTCAATGACCGGAACAATTGGCGGAGAAGAGGTAACTTTGACTCCCGCCATTTTAACTGAAATATTTGGATTGATAAATGGGGAAGAAGATTACGAGCAAGATACCCCAGAGTTTGGGAGAATGCTGACAGAGCTGGGACATGCCGGCATTCCCTCTAAGCTACTTAAGGTGAATTTTCCGTTTAAGATTAAGTTCCTTGCTGAACTCGTCGGAAAAGTGCTACTGGGAAAGCACTCCGCCCATGACAATATAACAAGGCAACAGTTTGCCCTAATGTGCGCAATTGTGAATAAGAAACAGATTAATTGGGCAGGAGTATTATTTGATTTGATTAGGAAAAAGAACAACAAGAAAGAAGTCACCCTAGGAAGGGTGGTTGGGATTTTTCTGAAAGAAAAATATCCCCATTTGTTAGTTTCAGCTGCTACCTCCATAAATGCTAGCAAGAAGATGGATCCAACCTTGTTCGCCAAGTGGAAAAGGACTTTTCTGAAGCCCGCTCCAGCAGAAGTTGCTCTAGCTGCATCTGAGAGCACCAGGACTGCTTCTGTCACTCCTCCCCTATAAGAAGCTGGCTCAGCAAACCTCTCCCTTCCATCTTATTCATATGCATTACCGTCTACTTCAGTTGAAGTTCCATCAACTTCAATTGAAGTACCTCCTTCTGCCTCTCATCATCCTGATTCATCTACAATTCTCCATGCATCACCTCCTGCATCTCCTCTACCCTCTCATTTTGCTAGGATATCTCATCCTAGTTTTGATTTGTTGGTCTCTGAGATTTCTACTCCTCCTCATTCTCCAATTACTTCTTCAGATCACATTGATCATCCTGCATCCACTCATCCAACTCCAGTTCACTCTCCATCTCCAGTTCACTCTCCAGTTCATCAAGAATACACCATTCCTGCTGATCATCCATCCACTGAGATTCCCCCATCATCTTCATTTGAAATCACTCCAGCATTCATTTCTAGCATCTTGGAGTTAATTACCCCCTCAATCAAAATCATGATTGAAGAGGCAATTGCTCCCCTTGCATCCTCCATCTCTTCTTTGACTGCTGCCATCCAAGCCTTATCAAAATCTGCTGAGCCCTCTTCATCTAGGGGCCTGGTTTCAGTATCTACTGAAATCAGGCAGGGGGAGATGCTTTATGAAGATGCCTCTGAGCTGTCCTTGGCCTCCCCTCCAGCAGATCCTCCTGCAGTTGCAGAGAAAGAGATAGAAGAATCAGCTCCCCCTCCATTATCTGAAAAAGAAATTTCTGATGCTGTAATGAAGTCTGAATTCATTGTCAAAGTCTGCCTGGAAGAATGTTCCACTCCCCTGGTCGCCCTATACCTAGAAGGAGTTATCACTTCCTTCCTAGATGAATTATGGGAGTTAGGACACTCAAAGGACAATTCTGAAGGTATCCCTTTTACTCACTTTTTAGACTTGATAACTGATATGCTTGTATGGGAATACCTGGAAGGGATGATTCGATGTCATTTAGCAAATTTTTGTTCATAATACTACAGATAATATAGAAGAAGTATTAGATGTTCAAGAGCTTGATCACCAACCAGCTTCAGAAGTTCAATCTGAACCAGAACCAGTTGTTCAAGTTTCTGAGGCTGCTTAGCCAGCTCAGCTAGCAGTGCAAGTAGAATTGGTCCCCATGATAGTTTCTGATCAACAAGAAAAGGCTTTAGATGCTCAAATTGAAAAATCTACCATCTGGGATGACTCTCTGGGTTTGGATTTAGATACCCTTCTGGCACAGGATGCCATGGAAGAAGAATTAGAAAAAGCTGCCCTAAAAGAAAAGGAAAGAGCTATGCAAGAGGCAATTGATCCATATGATCTTCCCATTTCTTCAAATTCTGAGGATGAGATTGATTCTGATGAATCTGATGAGTCTAAAAGAAAAAGATCTGCTAAAAAGAAAAGGAAAGCTATGGCTCCTCCTCCTCTAAATCCAGATAATGATACTCCTTATTATATCCTGAAAGGCATTGATCCTAAATCAAAAGATTTCCAGCACTGGATGGCATTTTCTAAAAATCAGCAGAAGCAAAGGAAGAAGTCAAAGAGGTATGACAGTCCTATCCCAAGATGGACTCCTAGTGGTCCTCCTCCTCCACCTCCCAATGCAGGAGCCTCTGGAAACCTATCTGCAAACCCTGCTGCTCAGTTTGACAGGTTCAACCCATCTCAGTCATCACAAAGGAGAAGTTCTCAAGGATATCAAGGTAAAACTCAATCTGGCTATCAAAGACTTGATGCTGATGCTAAGGAACAAGTAAAGGAGGTGGTGTATCAAAGACCAACTTTTTCTCCTCCTCCTTCCAAAGAACTCAAGATCTCAACCTCTCTAAAGCCAGATCATACTGTGAAGGCTGTTTCAAAAGTTATTCAGGATAAAGAGCCAGCTGAAAGTCTGCTAGACTTGTCTATTAAGTTTAAAGCTGTGAAAAATGTTGATACAACCTCTGAAAATGTGTATGAAAGCCTAGAGCTTGATCCTGATTTTAGGATGGCTCGTTTTCTTGAACTTGTTGGTTCAGCTCAAATTAAGAAAGCCAAAGCTGAAGGCAAAGACACTGCAGGATTGACCACTATGTCAAAATTCAGAATGAAGGAGCTCAATAAATTCCAGGTTAGACCTGAGGTATTTGATCCTTCAAAATACATGGAAAAGCATCCTGAAGCTGTTGTCCCAAGAGCGTCAGAAACAAAAATCATTGGAGAACAAGACCTGAAGTTGTCAAGGAAAGAAGCTCTAGATCCTTCTAGAAAGATTACTTTCATTCCTAGTTCTTCTGAACCTAAACCTAATTCTGAAGCATCTTAAAATTTCATTGATTGACAGTTAATTGATTATCTGTTTGATTGATGTTATCTGCTTAGTTTTTTTTTCATGCATTTTATTTACTTTCAGTAATTAGTTTTGTGTGTTTTAGTTGTTGAGAGACTTAACCCAAATAGGGGGAGATTGTTGGTACCCTAGGTTTTGATTTGAGTTCAGTCTTCTCTTTTAGTCTCTTGACCCAAGATTTATCTATGGTCAAAGGTTAGTTGATAGGATAGATTCTCTAGTTGTGTAGAATTGCCTGTCTAGATGAAAATCTGGCTAAGTAATTTCTGGTTCGACTATGGTCGAACGTCGCTCGACTATCGTCGATCAGCCGATCGACGATCGTCTTCCTGATAGCTCGACTATCTGTTTGATAGGTCGACTATCTGTTCTCTTCGATAGTTCGACTATCTGTTTGATAGGTCGACTATCTGTTTTCTTTGATAGTTCGACTATCTGTCTGATAGGTCGACTATCTGTCTTCTTTGATAGTTCGACTATCTGTTGATAGGTCGACTATCTGCTCTTCTTGATAGTTCAACTATCTTCTTGGATAGTTCAACTATCTGATAGTTCGACTATCTGTTGATATGTCGACTATCTGTCTTCTTTGATAGTTCGACTATCTGTTGATAGGTCGACTATCTACTCTTCTTGATTGTTCAACTATCTGCTTGGATAGTTCAACTATCTGATTGTACGACTATCTGTTGATAGGTCGACTATCTGTTTTTCTTTGATAGTTCGACAATTTGTTGATAGGTCGACTATCTGCTCTTCTTGATAGTTCAACTATCTGCTTGGATAGTTCAACTATCTGATAGTTCGACTATCTGTTGATAGTTCGACTATCTGTTGATAGTTCGACTATCTGTTTTTCTTTGATAGTTCGACTATCTGTTTGATAGGTCGACTATCTGTTTTGCTTGATAGCTCGACTATCTGTCCTGATAGATCGACTATCTGATAGCTCGACTATCTGTCCTGATAGTTCGACTATATGCTGTGGTAGTTCGACTATCTTCTTTGATAGTTCAACTATCTGTATCGTTCGACTATCTGTCTAATAGGTCGACGATCTCCAGTCAACGATCTCTGAGGGTCGTTCGACGTTTTGCTGTATGTCTTGAGTAATTTTGTCATCTTCTATGATGTGATTTATTTCATATTTATTTTGGCATATTTTATAAAAGATTGTTTGAGTAAATTTATGATATTATTTCCATGCAATATCTGCTCCATTCCTTATGCATGAGCCAATCTTTTTCTGACAAAGTTGTTTGTCTTATTAGCTGAGATATGATTTCTGCTTTATCTGCCAGGCTGTCCTTTATAGTCGTTAGACTCAGAAAGTCTTTTCTGGCTATAAAGAGTCTCTTCTGATATGACTTTCTCTAGTATTATTTTATCAGAGTTACTTGCATCTTCTTAGAAAGCTTTATCCTTTTATAGGATATCTGTCTACAGTTTTTGTTCCTGCTTTATGCTATTTGAAGCCTAGCTTGCAGAGTTTAGTAGAAGACAAGATTCAAACTCAAATTAGAGCCGTTGCTGCTTCTGCTATATAAAGAATTCTTTGGAGAAAGAAACCAACTAGTTCACATATACAAAAAGCTAACAGCAGCATTCAAGCTTACAACTTACAGTTTACAACTGCTCTCAGCTCGTTCACATTCAACTGAGAAGAAGTTTTAGCTCTTCACTCTTCTTCAACCTGAGTTCTCCTGCCTCCAGGAAGATCTTCACTCAGAGCTTTTTGAAGAAGAAGAAGAAGAAGATAGCTGCCTGAAGAAAAATTTTCAATTCATATTTATTATCTTCTTGTAGCTTTTTCCTTCAGATTTTCTGAAGTGTTTTCTGCACTGAAGCAAGACTTCACCTGGACATTCTTTTAGCCAGGGGAGCCTTGACTCTTTAGAGCTTTCTAGCTCAGTGCAAGTTCTTGAGCTTCTCTAATTCTATTGAAGATAGAGAAGACATTTTAACCTCCTTTCCCCCTCCTGTAAAGGGTTATTACTCCCTTCAAAAGTATACCTTGGTGGCAGGGCACCTGATCAAAAACCTGTGTTGGATTTTAGACACCTGATCAAAAGTCTAAAGGGTTTCTAGATCTACCTGAAGCAGATCTTGTTGGTGACAGGGCACCTGATCAAAAACCTGAGTGGATTCCTACCTTGTTGGTAGAAGAGTGGACGTACCCAAGTTGTTTGGGGAACCACTATAAATTCCCTTGTGTCGTCTGGTTGATTGATTTATTACTTGTGCTGTTGGCTGTGATTAGTCTTAACTAGGTTGCTAGTTGCTGTTTAGGATTCCAAGCCTTAACTGTAATTACAGTTGGCTGCCTTTTGTGCACAACACTTGTGTTAGGCTTTAGGGTTACTTCTCAAATATCTATAACCTTCATTCCGCAATTAACTCCAAGGGAGTTGATTAGACAGTCAACTTTGCTAGTGCAATTTTTGATTACTCTATTCACCCCCCCCCCCCTCTAGAGTAGTATCTATCACTTTTCTTTCACTTTCCATCTTTAGAGACTATCTCTGTTCTTGCTATAGTCAAAGATCAAGACAAACACCTTACTTGTTGAGCATTTAGACCTCCAGTCTTTTTGCTCTCTATTCCTCTCTTCACAGAAATAATGGCAATGAAGAAGAACTAACTTCAACAGCTGACTTTTTTGTAAAAGGCTTCTCCTTTTATTGAATGCAACTCAATGGCATTTTTAGCAGTGGACCCCACACATTTAATGCCAGATACATCCTTGCCTTAACGTCTAACTGTCGTATAGTAGGACTACGACGCCTTTTGGCATGCATTGTAGCTTTGCCGCTAACAATTTGAATAAGGTTGACTTGTTGAATTACAGATGTCAGTATCTGTGGACTCGGTCAAAAATCAAGCATCAGTAGAATAGGCGTTGAGTGAATGAGCTTCACTCAATGCCAAAACTCTTAGACAAGTTTCTATCTATCTAGACGTTGACAGCGTTTAGTGAGCAAGCTCCACTCAACGCTTTTTACCTTAGCATATTCTTCATCCACTTCTGCATGCTTGGCGTTGAGAGCGTTGAGTGAGAACACCTCACTCAATACCGTGTCCCTTAGCCTATGCATTTTGTAATTTAGGCGTTGAGAGCGTTGAGTGAGATTACCTCGCTCAACCCTTTTTGCCTTAGCCAATTTTCTACATCTATAACATCTTAAGCATTGAGAGCATTGTGAGCTTGCCTCAGTTTGACGAACTCAGAACTCAGTTTGAAGAACTAAGAGCTCAGCTCAATAAAAAGTTAAAGCTCAGTTCGACGAACTCAGAGCTCAGCTCGACGAAAGTAAAACCAGTAAACACATTTGGACTTAGCCAAATTTTTTGTCAAGAAGAACACTTCCTTTGAGAATTAGTCAACGCAATATCACATGGCATTGAGTGAGCTTGCCTCACTCAATGCCTGTGGACTTAGTAAATATTCACAGTTTTCCTGTGACGTTGACTGGTTGAGGTATACTCAATAATTATGAAGTTATGGCATTGAGTGAGTGAGCTACACTGAACACCTGTGTACTTAGCCATTTTTCTGCTCATTTCTACAAAGGCTATTACAGCACCAGCCTGACTCACAGCTTTTTGTTGTATGGCGTTAAGTGAGTTGACTTCACTCAATGCCTGTGGACTTAGCAACTTTTCTAGCCTACCATTTCTTTGGCTATGACTCTATAGGCTCCACTCAGTCTATAAGTCATCTAGTGTTGAGTGAGTAGCCTTCACTCAATGTCTGTGGACTTAGACAGATTTCTGTCAATCCACTCCTTAGGTAAGATTTTACCTAACTTAGCCACTTAGGCTATCTATCCCATCAATGTTATAGGACAACCCTGCAATCACTAAACTTGAGCATAAGTTAGATCACCATATGTATATTCATTGTATGTTAGGCCTTCTTCAAATCCATGACATTGGGATCAAAGGACCCAACATCAACAATATCATCTTGATTTTTTTGAGTACTCAACTAACAACGATCTGTCAAAGCAATATCATTGAGATTATTTTGATAAAAATGCTCTGTCAAAGCTATATACTCTTGACCGGATATTATCGATCATTTTTCAATCTAATTAATTCTCAGCTGTCAGATCTTGAAATAGATGACCACTACAGGTATGCGTCTCTTCAATTTCTACATTTTTTAGATATATGAAAAAATATATATGAGCCAAATGGTTTTTTTAGAACATAAATTCTCTTGCCCTAATAAACCTTTGTCAACTCTCTGCCTGTAAGACGCCATTTTTTTGCTACGCTACCGGGTCTTATGCCCAAACCTCCATTTTTCGGTGACACTGACACTCGGGAGGGTCGCCACTACAAAACATTGATTCTGCTAGCATTGACCATCATTCAAGAAGTAGAAGTTCAACAAATTAAATAAATAAGTCTACTCCTCAAAATCACAACATAAATGAAATAGAGATCACAACAAGTCCACATGATAATATAAGTACTGAAATGGATCAGTAAAGTAGAATTATATACGAGCTTATGCCCTGTACATCAAATCCTCACTAAAACACTCTTGCGGAAGCTAAGTAAAAACAAATCACTCACAGAGCCGGAAGCTCATGCTCCTGTACTAGCTTGGACCACCTCCATATACACTAAACACTGCTGGTGCTGCATCTCCTATTACTGCTCCCTGTCCCCCATCCAGAGTACTTGAAATGTTTGGTCCACAGATCGTTAGTTAAAATAATAAGCCTGAATTCCCCCCCCCCCTAGTGGCTCCTAGGCACCGTGCAGGAGGAATGATAAAAAAGATATGATGGTGGAGAGTGAGAACAAGGAAGGTGATGGTGGAGCTATATAGCAGGTATATTGTAACGTTTATAGTGCTATAAAAGGAAATGCAAGGTAGCAGTTCTATAATAAGGAGATAGTAATGTAATCAAGTAAAGTAAAGCAGTAGGTACATGTAAGGTAAACTATCAAATAAGTAACCTTAAATTATATGAATGCCCATACTAACTTATTAGTTAAGGGGTCTTTTGCAAGGCTCCCATCGTATAAGCAATCCCGTACAAGTTTATATGATGGGGTGTCCGGTTTAATGCATGTATGAGTGCTGTGATATATTATTCTATGAATGCAAGTGTAACACTTGCACACAACTCTATGCGCACAGACCTTTAGTTACCCAATTTTGGAAGCTAGCTTCACTCCCAGGAGCCTCCGTAGTGGCCAACCGAGACAGTGGGTCAAGCCGCCCCACTCCTAGATGGTTATTCACACTACCAGACCTAGCCCTTATGTACACCTATGAAGGACACACTAGATTCACCACGTACTATGCTGACCAACCGCTAGTATTTTCCTTGGCTAAGTGTAAACCACACCCGACGAGTCATCACTTCAACGTCGGTGTGAATGACTGTAACATACCGAAGACCCACCACTTTATGCACATGCATACATGTATTCCCGAGCCATCGGCTCCCCGGACGAACTTGTCAGTTACAACTACCTTCTGAGCCTTCATCTCGCCTGGCTAACCTGCCCATTTCCACAACCACCAAGCCTACCGCTCGGAAAACCTAATCAATCTAACCTCTCAAGTCACCAGGGTGAGTGAAAGTGAAGTCCTAGTATATCTAATTGCTCTTAACATTTTTATCTTACGGTTTAAAGTTAATCTTGGACTACCCAGGGCTTTCCCTATGAAGGGCTCTTTGGGGCACAAAGAAGTACGATGGGATGAAGCCCAAAGATCCCTTTCGCAAGGTACTTATTATTATTGGTATCTACCCATAGCCAATCCCATTTAATGTTATACTAAATCTAACCCTAGTGTATTTTGACTCTCTCTCCACAGGAAAGATGATCTTTCATCGATCCCGAACACCACTTAACACTAGTCAACCCAACACCCTCCCCATCATGACTCCTAATGAAGAACTCATTTTCAACTTACCAAATCAGTATACAATAAACCCCAACTCCATATGTCCATCCTACATGCTATCACAATTCTTCAGTTTTACTATATACAGACTAACCTAAGCTATATGATGGGCATGAGTGGTGAACCCTTCAAATATTCATCCAAATGCCCTAGAACTATTACTGGGGGTCTATCATGATATATTTAGACTAATCCAGAAACCTGTAATTTTCCTAATTAATTTAGCATTTTTTAAATTTTCCCCAAAATTAGGCCATGGGATGTTTTGAACATGAAGTACTAGATATCCTTAAGTTATGGCCACCCAAAAATTATGAACATTATATGATGCCAAAATATCAAAGAATACCAGGTTTCACAAATTTTCATAAATTTATTTACCCCTAATTAATTAATTCAAGATAATTGCAATAGATAGAGGTAAAGAGGGAAGTCCCACCAAACATTATCCAAAAATTACACAAAATTTCAAGAGCTTTAATATGATCATAAAACATTACTGAATAAGTTTCATACAATTCCAAGGTCAGTAAGCTATATAGAATAATACTTCAAATAAATCCCTAATTGGGCACTTTGAGAAGATACATAGTTGTAATCTCTTCCAAACAACATGTAATAATTTATCAAGCTTTAATATGCCCTAAAAGGACCTCTGGCCAAGAAACTTAATTCACCTACAAGATATAGTATTTATTATCTATTCATCAAGACAAGGTGCACTAGTTCACTTGACACATAAAGTACTATGAGATAATGTCCAATCATTCCAAATTACTGACTAGTGCATATAAATGATATTTAATCAACATTGCCAGAGTTTCATAACATTTTAAGTTAATTTAACCATGATTACCTCAAAATCATCAAAAGGGCAACATGAAGGTTATAACTATAAGTATGAGCTACTATCTTCCAAACATCCTATAATAAATTCCAGAGGCTCATATTGCTATAAAAACTCTTTTGCCAAAATTTCATAAAGATCCAAGGTAATATGACCTTTCATTTTTTTCCATAAAGTGGTATAGGCCTAAATAATTTCCAATTGATTAAAGCTGTATGCATGTGTCTAAATGTCACCAAATTTCTTCCTAGGTCTATTGACACCCCTATGATCACATGGACTAAACTCCAAGTTCATAAAAGGACATATCACCCTGTGTCCTTCACAAACCCCCGAAGTTCAACCTTAGGGTTAGAACATGGGTCCTAGGGCAAATCCACCTTAATCCACCCAAACTTCAAGTGAGGGTGTTTTAACTGACCTTGGGGCCCTGGCCAAAGTCTCATCCCCTTTGGGTGAGAATTGGCCCTTCCATGCCCCAAGCACCCTTTTGCCCTAATTTACACTTAAGGGACCAAACTTGGGTCACACCAAAACCTATTCAAATCAACCCCAAGTGGGTTGATATTTTTACCAATGATATATAATGACTCTATTGGACAACCAACAAATGTTTGGTTGGTTTTAAGGTCATTAGACCCCTTAATTTACTCATACCTATTTTATTAAATTTTAACAAAAACTTTTGGAAAATAATTTCCAAAAATTCCCATTTCTGGATATGATGAGTGTGACTATATAACTAGTCTATGGTCGAAATTTCAAGGAATTTTACAGGCTAGTTTAGTGGGGGAACTCAGATTAGTCTCTGGCCAAGCCTATATATAGGCTGCACCATATTGAGTGTTGTGGTTAGACTACTGACCCACATGAGTTGAATTCAACTGTAAAATAAACTAGACTTTCAGGGCTACAACTTTCATATTAAACATTTTTCCACAAAAGGCCTGTAACTATTTTTAATATTTCACTCAAGGCACTACAATAAAAGTGATAGAAATGAAGTTATTATATCGTTAAATAAATTGGGCAGCACGAATCTTCATGCAGGATTAACGGAATCCCGTCGTCTTCTACCATGATCCAATGGCCAAGAATGGCCCGTCCTGCGCCATCTTTGCCCGTTAATTCCCGACCACCCATGCCTCTTCCTGGCCGGTCACCGCCACCACCACCTTCATTGAGGTAGTTGCTGGCGATTCGCGGTGGTTGGACAGTCGTAGGTTGCCGGAACAGTTATTTGTGAGTGGAGGAAAAATCTTGAAAATCAAGCTTTCGACCTGCTTAATCTAGGACTAATTGGACTCGAATCAAGCCGTCAATAGATTGAGATCTATCCACTAGAAAAAGAGAGGAGGATAGGACCTTTTGGGAGGGCAGGAGTCGGGCCGATCGCCGTGTCGCCATTGACAGTTGTGGCGCCGCTCGGTGTTCTGCAACAACACTACTAATAGGCTTAACTGCTTCAAGGATAGGTGGAAATGGCTGATGTGAGCCAAGGGAAGCTTTTAAAATGCCCAATTGGGGCTGAGAGGAAGGGTCTAGGCTTTAATGCCATTAATGGCCTTGAAGGA
Organism: Platanthera zijinensis; assembly: GCA_039513925.1. Lineage (NCBI taxonomy): Eukaryota > Viridiplantae > Streptophyta > Magnoliopsida > Asparagales > Orchidaceae > Platanthera > Platanthera zijinensis. Next base: position 159,851,677 of record CM077081.1, on the reverse strand, counting down.
GATTTTCGGCCAACCTGAAATTCACTGAATGCATCCACCTAGGGTGTAAGCCATGGCTATTAAAATCCTCTAAATGGGCTAGGGAGAATGAATCAAGCCTTTGGAATAAATTAGAGAGGCCCTTGGCCTCCCATGGCCATGAATGGCCTTCTCTCTCTCTCTCTCTCTCTCTCCTCCATTTAGGGAAAATGGATTTCTCTCTCTTAGTCACTATTTCCAGAATTTTAATGGCAATTTAGGTAAATTCCTACCTCTTAATGCTAATGGGCCACTCTAATTGGGCTTAGCCCAAGTGAGTTGGTCTTGGTTAGGTCCACTTAGGCTAATTTGACCTAATCTTTGGGTTGAGTTGACCTTGGTCAAATTGACCTTTTTGGTTTACCCCAAAGTGTCCTTAGTGACCCATTGGCCTCCCCTAAGGTCTAGGAAGGGTTGGGTAGGGTTGGTTTGCACCTTGGAGGCCACATGACCCTTAGTTAGGGCACTTTGACCATTTTTGGGATAGGGTTGATTTTGTCAACTTAACCTTTTGGGTTGACACCAATGGGTCCTTGGTTACCCAATGAACCTTCAAAAGGGTTAGGGATGTCATGGTGGTGTCAAAGAGTCAAGGTGATGCCCTAAGGTCAAATCCTAGGCTTGGTGATGAGGTTGTGCTACAGGTAGACCAGGGTGACTTCCACCCTCATGCCTTGGCTCACTTGGCCTCTTGAGCTTCCTAGGGTTTTGTCACGACCTAGTCATGAAAAAACCACTCTTGTGGGTCTAGTTGTTTGAGGGATGTTACACTGCCTCACGCGACCATTTGCAATGACAATGCCTTCAATCAAATGACATCTAAATAAGAGAAGATCCTGTACGAAGGAAGTGAAGTGTTGGGATTTTGATTCAAAACAGCTTTGGATGAAATACACTATATTATCATACTGCTCTACGTAGTAATATTAGAGTTCATCATATTTGTGCTAAGTCCAATTCTAAAAGATGAAGTACTACAACTCTACATTCATATCATAGTATCCTCCATAGGAAATTCCATTAAAAGTCAGATTGGTAATGTAAAGATTAAGATTATCCCTAAGAGGATTGCCTAGACTCTGCGCCTTTCACTGGCATATATGGAAGGAGATCAGAAAATCTCATCACAAGAGACTGTAGATGCTTTGGATTGGTGTGAGTTTTGTGGAGAAAGATGTGGATCATTGGAAAGGAAACATTTCAATTAGACAGAAAATCTACTTGTAAACATCATTAAGAAAGCCCTCCTATGCAAGGTAGGGTCCAAGGACAGGATATCCAAGTCCATGTTTGAGTTAATAACTAGAGTAATTCTAAAGAAGAAAATAAATTGGGATTTAGTTGTCTTTCAAAAGCTATTTGATAGCCTTATAGTACCCAATATGGGTAGGATCCTTTCTCTATACCTTATCAATGTCTATCTTGAAAGCATCAATAAGTAGCTTGGTATAAAGGTCCATTATATGAAGAGAATGGATATCAAGACTCTTGAGATGTAAAACAAGGTGTTGACCAAGGGTCCAGTTGAGAAAAAGCTAGAACAAATTGAAAGTCAAGAAGGTAGTTGTTGAATATGACACTGAGTCTGAGTCTGAAGGCAAGGGTGCTGAAGACATGAAGGACAGTGAGCCCATCCTTAACCCTAACTTAGCTCCCTCAAGTGAGGAAGTAGAATATGTTCAAGATGTTAGATTAAAAGTTCAAGTTGATACTGATGATTTAATTGCTCCTCCGAAAACGAAAGTTGTTGCTGGGGGGAGAAAGATGAAAAATAGAAGAGTGGTTCCCCAACTGAGGAGGAGTGTGTAGAAGAAAAAAGAATTTACTCTCTAGATAAATTTATGGGTGGTGATGATGTCAGTGGGGTAGAGGGTTAATATAATCTCCATACTCTTTGTTGTGGTCTTTCTTTGTCTCAAGAGGCTTAGGATGCCACTTATCCTTAGTTAGTAGTCCAAGAGGACCTGAGAACACCCCTGGTCCAGCCTCAAACTACAGATAGTAGAACAACATTAGATCCAACAACCTCATTATTAGTTGTCATGAAAATGATGATATATGAACAGAATGTTTATATTTATGAATCTATCAAGAATGAAAAGATAATATTCTAAAAGAAGTGCAAATGCCAAGGTTGTTATTATGGTATGACTGGCTGTTTTTAGGGGTGACACTACACATATTAGTGCTGAGATCACTAAATGGTATGACAAAGCTGCCAACACTATACATGAAAATGTCAAAATCCTAAAATCAATGGATGAAAATCAAAGGCTAAGCACACATCACATAATTAAGGTCAAACAATATGTGAGCCACTCTTATGAAACTATTAGACAAGAAGTTGATCACATAGAAGAATATTTTCACTCCACTAAAATTCAGGCATGTATCTAGTTGAACAGGTAAGAGATGATATTATTGGTGATAACGAAGACATCTTTCAGACCCTATCAAGTATGTTTGAGGACAATACAATTCATCTGGATAACATGATATTTGAAAAAGCCAGAAAGGGGGAGAGTGTATATGCTGACTAATCCCTATAAAATATCAAAGGGACAAGGTTGGTACTCAACCTTCACCTAATAGACCAATATGAACCGTCTGATGAATTTAACAAAGAAAAAGGAAGACATGATCTTTAGGATGAGTAGAGGGCAATGAAAAGAAAAAGATATAGGACAATCCATCCCGATGAGTTTATGACTAAGCATAAAAAGAAGAACTCCAAGGACAGATTAGATTTTATATTGATAAAGTCTATCCATCTAAAGAATGGGTCAAGCACCTAGAAAGGACAACCCTAAGAGAGAAAAATATCAAGAAAAATATGAATAAGCATAATCCAATCAGGGTGCCATCCAGATATATTCTTAAACCCCACAAGTATTTTGTATTGAAGGAGGCCAAAAGGAAAAGAGTTGGAAAGATGCCTACTGAAATTGGTGAAGCATCACAAGCACCTAGAAAAGGAGACTAGAGCTCAGATTTTGATGATGAATTTAGTCAATTGATTAACAAATTCCTTATATCTTGATTGACAGAGAACTATGCTGAGATTGAAGATGTGTTATAATTTTTAAATTAACTTAAACCCTCTGGCCACATATATATAACCATTCATATATTTGTGTTTAATTATTACAAGCATCTATATTTTCAATTCTATATTAAACTACTTATTTCAACGTTGATTTGGTTTTTTTAGTTAGGTATCTTATAATTGGTCAGGAGTTCTGACTTCTTCAAATATGGGAAGATTGTTGGGAATATTGCACTCAATATTCAATAATTTTAAAAAGTACTTCTCATAATGATAGGTTATATTGTCTTTGATGAAAATTTTATTTAAATCTATGCAGGTCAAGTTTATCATATTAACAGTTAATCTCAGTAGGTCCTGAGATTAGTTAAGAGCATAAGTAAACTCACTTATGTCTCTAATTTAGTTCAAGTAAAAGTGTTTTGGTGTTCAAGTCGAAGCGATTTTATTAGTGAAGAGTAGCAGCAGTTCAAGACGAATCAGTTTGATAAGAGAAGAAGTACTCGACAATATTGTCGTGAATGTTAGTTATTTCAAGATGGTATAGTTTTGAAGGAACACTATCAAAATTATATAGCCTTGATAGCATTTTTACCATTGAGTACTAAGGTTGGTCGGACCTCAAATTAGGGGAAGCGTCAAAAGTTGATGTCAACTCGTTCCCTTCTTGTCCATACTCTGATGTGACTTTTTCTAATCCATCGATCGTTGGGAAAGTCAAGAGTATATAATGATAAGTTAGGGCAATACAACAGTAACCTTGGAAGAAAAACTCAGTGAGTACGTGGTCTTCTAGCTACTAAGTTAGAATAAAGATCTTCGCCTTGCTAAAGGAGAATAAGGATTCATTTCTCATCTTCAATCAAGCTAGAACAACACTGGACCTGCTCTGAAAGAAAAGACATTCTTTGTTCAGGTGTTCCTTCAAGAAGAGATCTTTCTTTGGAATGCTAAAGAAGACTCAGACATAAAAGGTATATCACTTTGTTGAGTCTATTGTTGTAACTATATTCAAAACAACTCTATGCAGGATATGTTTTAGATTTGAGGTAGGATCTGTTTAGATCTGAGGTAGGGATTAGAGGTAAGCCTGAGGTACGACTTTGAGAAAGTCTGAGGTAGGATCTTATTGAAAATCTGAGGTAAGAGATCAGCTGGATCTCAGAGATGTTGGAGCTGGTGAACACTGATGTAGGAGTTGCTGAACTTTGACGTAGGGTTGGTGTGATTATAAGATAGGGTATGGGTATAGACCTAAGCTAATATTCTGAAAAATATTTGTTGTAAGTTCTTGGAACTAAGAAATGTTTGAGGAGGTTGCCGAGTCTAGCATACTCCTAAATAGGTTGTAAGGTAAATTGGATGCACCCATACTCTAGGAAACCACTATAAATACTATATGCTTATATTTGTGATGTTTTGTGATCTTTGATATGTGAAAATCTAGCATGAAATCAAAAGAGATCTAAATTAACCTCTAGTTTATTTAGAATTCTAAAAACCCTTCATATTATTACTTAGTACGAGAAGGCATGCTGTATCGGAAGAACATATCTGGGCCCTTGCTAGGTGCATTGTCGAGGAGTTCCCATGGTCTTATAAGAGATCCACTATGGGGAGTGTGCCAGCTACTAGGGAAATAAAACCTTGGAAAAGAATTTGTTGCAGCAAGGGTATTTTGTATACAAAGAAATGTCAGAAGTATCAACTCTATACACCACTCCAGCTCCTGCTGATACAAATACTCAGGACGATCACAACACTATGGGCCTTTGCCATTTGGGGATAGGACCTAGTAGGGCATCTTACTCAACCAGTGGCCAAAGAAAATTCCTCTTGGTCATGGTGGATGTACAACCCCATATCCGCCGAGTAGTGGTTGACAGGAGCCTGATCGGCCAAAGTCCAGCAGTCCAGCTCGCCTAAATGGGGGTGGATCGTTTGACGAGCAAGTAGAGCGGGTTGGCTCGCACTCACGCCAAGGGCTTAGCAAGCAGCAGGCGAGTGGAGTGGGTTAGCTCGCACTTGCTCCGGGGGTTTGGCGTGCAGCGAGTGAGTGGGATAGGTCGAGCCCATACTTGCCCAGTTCTTTAAGAGACGGCGAGTGCCAGCTCAATCGAGCACTCATCACCCCCGACGAGTGGAGGATCCACAAGGCCACTTCCCCTGTCTCATGTGGTGTATTTTAACTATTTTACCCCTACTGTCCTGTTTATAGCCTGATGGAACAGTGGAGTTATGCTATTGACAGACCTATTGGGCTGCACATAGCTGTTCAGAACAACGGAGGTTGGTTTTTTGTAGGACGTTTTCAGAAATCTAAAAGTAGACCCAAGGGGGTACCTCAGTAGGCATACTTACTTATGCCTCGGTCTTCTTGACCTTTCTGAGATACCTTTAGCTCGACATTTTTCTAGGGAGGGGAAATGCTATAAGATCTTCGGGCGTGTGCTGGGACCTCAACGCTGAGCCCTTGGGTCTCTTCCCTGTTCTTTTTTCCTTAGATGTTTGGCATGTGAGAGAGAAGTAAGTGTGTGATCACCACTTCCCAATGGGTGAACTCCACAGAGACCGAGTTTTTTTTCAAAATTTTGGTGCGGTGAGCGTGGATCTTGGTCAGCACAGAAAATCTTTAGCAGGCTCGATGACTGGAGGAGAAGGGCAAGGTTCAAACAAGGTTGGCTCGCCACCCCCTCCCCCTCACTCTACGGTGGGGATGTTCGAGGAGTTCACGTAGGAGGTGTTCGGCCTCGTCAGATTTGCACTCGGCGCGCATGCTGAGTGCTTGACACCAGCTGTACCAATCACCGCGGCCCCGACTCTAGGTGAAGATGCCACGGCTCAGCGAGCTAGGAAGGAGGTTGTAGAGGAGGGGAGGGAGCACGATCTCCCCAGGCGAGTGCTATTCCCCGTGTTGGCGAGTGAAGGACGGATCGACGAGATGGTGGTGCGAGATCCTCCGGCTCACGCAGTGGGAGGTAGTCCCTTCAGCGATTTGGTTTCTTCTACCCCTTTTCGGGAGGGGTTTAGGGAGCCGGAGATGTCCTACTACACCATGAAGGACGATCTTGTCCAGCACATCCAGTGGTACGAGGATGTGGTGTCTATAAGGCAGATGTCGGATGTCTTCAAATATAAACTCTTTGCCATTACCCTCAAGGTGAAGGCCAAGGAATGGTTTTACTAGCTACCAGCCAACTCAATCTACTGCTTCGAGGACCTGCGTCGGGGGTTCATGTTGAGGTTCATTACTGCCAAGAAGAGGAAGAAGGAGTCGGAGTCCCTACTCCATATCAAGCAGGTGGTGAACGAGACCTTGGGAAGCTACGTGGATTAGTTCCAAGAAGAGGTCACCCGAGTCCAGGAGATGTCAGGGAACACCCTGATGATGGCCTTTAACTTTGGGCTGCAGCAAGGTTTCTTCAAGATGGAGCTAAAGATGGTGCCACCTCTCTCCTATGAGGAGTTGATGGCAAGGGCGACAAGGGAAGTCGAGGGGGAGGCCTCAAACCCCGAGTTCGCGAAGAAGCTGGCCAGGTGGGCCACATAAGTGGAGAAGAGGCCAGGAGGTAGCCGAGGTCAGGAGGTTAGTAAAGTTGAACCCCGGTAGTGGGAACAGCAGCAGTAGCTGCAACAGCGTCTGCCGAGGTGGGGGCATTAGGAGCCGAATAATTGGCTCAGCTGGACGCAGCGGGAGTGAATGGATTAGAGCCAGCAGAGTGGTTTCCAAAGAGGAGACAACCATCAGGGGGCCAGGGTCACTTCCACCCTCCAGGATGGAGGCAATGTCAGAGGCCTCCCCTCCCCAATCAGCATTGGGCTATGACGATAGTCATGTAGAGGAGGAGTGGTTAGTAGAGGAGGAGGAGGGAAGTTAGGGTGGAGTTACCCTATTGTGACTTCCACCAGAAGGAGGGGCATACTACAGCCACGTGCCCGGAGTTCCTCGAGGTGAGAGGAAACAAGGAGCACCAATAGTAGAAGGACTGCCAGCAGGTGCGAATTGAAGAAGTCCTGCCTCGGGAAGAGGAGGACAGGTGTGAGAACCGGGCCGATATAGGAGCCCGAGGAGGGATCTGAGTGATCTATGGGGGGGGGGTTGAGGATTCTCGGAAGGCAAGTCTCCAAACCATGTATCGCCGGAGCGTTGGCTTCACATACCAGACACCACCCCCAAAGGAGAAGATCACCTTCTCGAGGATATATATGCCAGATCATGAGGAACCCTTCTGTGACGCATTGGTCAACAAGACCGCGGTCAAGAACTTTACTGTCTTCCAGATCCTTATCGACAATGGAAGTTCGGTCAATGTTATTTTCAAGAAGGAATTTGACGCGATGAAGGTGGAGGCCAAGAGGGTGCTGGCCTCGGACGGACCACTATTGGGGTTCTCTTTGGAGAGAATGGAGGTGGAAGGAGGAGTAGGAATCCATGTCACTCTAGGGGGGCAGTCCCGAAACTGCAGTTTCATCATCGTGGATGCCCCCAACAGTTACAATGCTATCTTCAGGTGGCCTCTCATCAACTCCTTCCGTTGCATCACCTAAGCCTTTCACAAGTGCTTGAAGTTCAACACCGAGGGGATCCAGGTCCGGGTCCGAAAAAACCCAATGGTGGCGAGGGAGTGCTACATCACTGCGGTAAAGTCCATTTCTTTGCAGGAGGGGGCCAAGGAGATGGAGTGGAGGATGGAGGTGGTAGAGCAGGAAGTAGGTGGAGTAGAGATGGAGGTGGAGTAGAGCCACAACCAAGTGGAGGTGGTAGAGGGAGTCCAGGAGGAGTTGGCCGAGGCATTTGCCGTGGAGGAGGCTGAGGAGGAGGTCCTTGTCCCATGAGAGGGGGACATTGTAGAATTGGGAGTGTAGTCTTGTCTGGAGGCCATAGAAGAAGTGGTGGAGCTGGAGGTTCTCACCCTAGGAGGCAAGGTGGAGAAGTTATGCATTAGCGGTGGGGCTAACCCCGATAGACCAGGAGAGGATGCTGGCATGCATCCAAAAGAACAAGGACATCTTCATATGAAGCACCGCAGAGATGCCAGGGATAAATGCGGACATTGCTTTCCATCGCCTCAACCTAGACCCAGAGGCTCGCACTATCCAACAGAAGAAGAGGTACATCGCGGATATGCAAGCTGAGCCCATCAGGGAAGAGGAGGCCAAGCTCCTGAGGCTATCTTTATATCAGAAATTTAATACCCCGGCTAGGTATCCAATGTTATAATGGTAAAAAAAGGACACAATGGTGGAGAATGTGTGTTGATTTATTTTTACTTGATAAATCATGTCCTAAAGATTGTTAACCCTTGCCTCGAATCGACACGCTGGTTGACTCAGCCATCATTTTTCCTATAATGAGTTTCTTAGATGCTTTTTCAGGTTATAATCAGATCATGGTGCACCCCCCCCCCCCCCCGATGTAAAAGATGTCTCCTTCATCACCGGGGTTGAGTGCTACTACTACAATATGATGCCCTTTGGGTTGAAAATGCAGGGGCGACATACCAAAAGATGATGGATCGGGTCTTCAGGGACAAAACTGGAGGAACCTAGAGGTGTATGTGGATGATTTGATGGTCAAAAGCAGAGAGGTGGACTCTCACCTCCAGGATCTGGAGGAGACTTTCGTCATCCTCCGGAGTTACAAAATGAGGTTGAACCCCTTGAAGTGTGTCTTTGGGGCTAGTAGGGGCAAATTCTTGGGTCACCTTCTCACCCCCGCAGGGGTGGAGCCGAATCCTGACAAGGTCAAGGAGATCATAGAGTTGTGGTCACCTCGGAATGATAAGGAGGTGCAACGGCTGACGGGGAAGTTGGTCGGGCTAAGCAGGTTCCTTTCCAAGGCTGGGGAGAACTTCTCACCCTTCTTCATGACATTGATGGGAGGCAAGAAGTTTGAGTGGACTAAGGAATGTGAGGAGGCATTCCAGGCCTTGAAGTGGCAATTAACTCAGGCCCCCCTACTCCAAGGGCCAATGAGGGGGAGGATCTATCTTTGTATCTCGGGGTTTGAGCAGAGGCCTTGAGCTCCGTCCTGGTTCGGGAAGAGGAGAGGAAAAAGCTACTCATATACTATATGAGCTTGGTCCTGTGGAAGGCAGAGCTCCGTTATCCCATCTTGAAAAAGCTAGCCTTTGCTCTGGTCATCTCTACTCGGAGGCTACAACCCTATTTATAGGCACACTCCATCCGAGTAGTGACTGACCATCCCCTCCAGAAAATCTTCGAGGCGGTGGAGAATTCAGGAAGGTTGTCAAAGTGGTCGGTGGAGCTGAGTGAGTTCAATATCTCCTTCATCCCATGCCTCTCGATCAAAGCTTAGGCAATGACGAACTATTTGGATGACTATGTGGTCGAGGTGGTGGAGGCGGAACTCACTCGACTGGTCCCTTGGAAGGTGATGGTGGACGACACTTCAGGAAGGCATTTCTTCGGGGTAGGGGTGACCCTCACAAAATGAGGATCAATCAAACGATGGCGGTGCATTTCCCTGTCCCTAATAATTAGGCTGAGTATGAGGTCGTGATAGCAGGATTGTTCCTAACTAGAGAGCTGGGGGTGCATGATGTGGAGGTCCTCACTGACTCCATCGTGGTGGCCTCCCAGATACAATGGGGCGTTTGAGGTAAGTGAACCTACTCTCCAATTGTACTTGGAAAATGTGAAGGGGGTCATCAATATGTTCCATACCTTCTCTATCCGACATGTGCCACGGGAAGAGAATGAGCAGGTTTATTAGCTAGCCAAACTAGTCCCTAGGTTGGGGGTACCATCACTGACCTGTTCCGTCCGTCCATCAAAGAGGGAGAGCTGATGGAGGTAGACCAACACCCCTCATGGATGGATCCATTCGCAACATTCCCGTCCATAGGGGAGTTCCCGGAAGGGATGTATAAAAAGAAGTTCAAACACAAGTCGACATATTATCTCATGCGCGACAGATAGTTGTATAGAAAGACCCTCTTAGGGATGTTGGCATATTGTGTTGCCGAGGAGGAAGTTCAAAGGATTTTGGAGGAGGTCCATTTGGGGGAGTGCGGAAGCCATTCGGGGATCAAAATCTTGTAAGGGAGGATAGTCTGATAAGGGGTACTTTTGGCTGACACTAAGTCTGAATGTTACGGAGTTCACAAGGAAGTGCCACCAGTGCCAGCTGTTTGCCCCCCTCCAACTCCAACCAGCTCAACGGCTTAGGAGTTTCATAGCCCCCTGGCCCTTCGCCATCTATGGAATGGATTTGGTAGGGCCTTTTCCCCAGGACAGCGGGTAGAGGAGGTTTCTGCTGGTGATGATAGATTATTTTTCTAAGTGGTTGGAAGTGTAGGCGCTAGCCAAGGTGACCTACCAGGTAATCAGGAACTTCGTTTGGGGGGAGATCATCTGCCCCAGGCCATTATAACGGACAAGGGGACTCAGTTTTCCTGCACTGAGTTAATTAATTTCTGTGGGCAGCTCGGGATCGATCTCAGGTTTGCGTAGGTCCACCATCCCAGGAGCAACGGGCAGGTAGAGGCGGCAAACAAAATCATCGTTAACCTCCTCAAGAAGAAGGTGGATTATTTGAAGGGTAGCTGGGTGGAGCAGCTTCCTTCATTTGTTTAGGCCCTTAGAACCACTCCCAACACGACCACGTGGGAGACCCCATTCAAGCTCTCCCATAGGTGCGAGGTCGTGCTTCCAATAGAGTTCATGGTCTGGACGCCTCGGTTTTTTGAGGCAGAGGCAGGAAGGGAAGAATGGCGAGCTGAAAACGAGGACGAGCTACGACTCTTCCCTTATATGGTGAAAGATTTGCTCGATCTCTCCGCCATCCAACTGGAAGAGCTAAAGCGAATAATGACTAAGTACTTTGACAAGCACGTCAGTTTCAAATAGTTCGCGGAACGGGACTTTGTCCTAAAAAAGGTTGATGTAGTAGGGAGATCAATGGCAGTGGGGAAGCTCAACCCTAATTGAGAGGGCCCTTATATTCTCCAGGAAGCTCTTAGGTCAGGGGGTACTGTCTCAGAGATGTGGAGGGCAAGACCCTAAATCATACCTGGAGTGGTGATGACTTGAAGCATTTCTATCAGTGAAAATATATACGTACACACCTTCAATGAATATGAAATCTTTTGATGTTCCAACTCTTATGCAGATCAAGTTTGTTACAATTATTTATGAAGCTAAGTCTTGAAATGCTCCCACTACTAGGCTTCTGCCTAGCTGGCTAGGCCAGAGAGTGAGGGAAAGTTTTCTCGCACTGGGGTTAGGTCCCGAAATGCTCCCGCTGCCAGGCTTCCACCTAGCTGGCAGGGCTAGGATCCTCGATTGAGGTCATTTTTACCCTAAAGGGCTGAGGCTGGTTGATGTTAAAAACCCGTCATCAGGCTCCCACCTAGCTGATTAGACCGGTGGTAGCGCCCAGAGGATAAGTGATGGAAAGTTTTATCGCTCTGGGGTTAGGTCCCGAGATGCTCCCGCTGCAAGGCTTCCACTTAGCTGGTAGGGCCTGGATCCTCGAGTGACGTCATTATGACCCTGGAGGGCTAAGGACGGTTGATGCTCAACACCCATCGTTAGGCTCCCACCTAGCTGATTTGTATGGTGGTAGAACTTTGAGGATAAGTGATGAAAAGTTTTCTCGCTCTAGGGTTAGGTCTCGAGATGCTGGCACTGCCAGGCTTCCACCTAGCTGGCAGGGCTGGGATCCTCGAGTGACATCGTTTTGACCCTGGAGGGTTGAGGCCGGTTGATGCTCAACACCCGCCGTCAGTCTCCCACCTAGCTGATTGGGCCGATGGTAGCACCCAGAGGATAAGTGATGGAAAGTTTTCTCACTCTGGGGTTTGGTCCCGAGATTCTCCCGCTACCAGGTTCCCACCTAGCTTGCAGGGCCGGGATTCTCGAGTAACGCCATTATGAACCTGGAGGGATGAGGTTGGTAGATGATCAACACCTGCTGTCAGGCTCCCACCTAGCTGATTGGGCAAGTGGTAGCGCCCGGAGGTTAAGTGATGAAAATTTTTCTCGATCTGGGCTTAGGTCCCGAGATGCTCCCACTAAAAGTCTTCCACCTATCTGGCAAGGCCCGGATCCTCGAGCGATGTCGTTATGATACTGGAGGGCTGAGGACGGTTGATGCTCCACACACACTATCAGGCTCTCACCTAGTTGACAAGGCTTAGATTCTCGGTGAACATGGCTATATCAAAATTCAGGAACTAGCTAGTTGGACTACAAAGACAAGACACAAAGGTGATTATGTGATGCAGGACCATGGTTTCGACGGATTAAACTACGCATTCTTAGGTTCGGTAATTAAAATAAATACGCCGCGTGCGGTTTCCCTAGTTAACACTATCGATTACTCAAGCAATTAATGACATAATTTTCAACATCAAACAACACAAAGAGTCGCTACACCTTATAGAGATTGAACAAGGGCTATATGCCAATGTTCGCTCAAGCAAAAAGGACCTACCTAATCCGGACAATTAAAATTCAAATTAAAATTATGCGCAAACATTCACAATTCTAATAAGAGAAAATCCAGACTAAAATATCGATTTAAATGAAGTCCAAATCGATCCCAAATTAATTTAAACGAGATGAACCAAATCACATGAACTCGAGGAGAAATCAAGGATAATGAATCTGATTTCTTCTAGCATTCACGAGATCTACCCGCTCCGATTTATATGAAAATATTCAAAAGAAAAACACGCTGAAAATTCAAATTTATTATAGCACAATATTCAATATAAATTAAGACGGATTACTAGCCTTCTATTCCACCAAAATCTCACAATAATAAGAAGAACGCACAAGAGATGGTTAAATAAATCGTTATCAAAATCCCAAGAAAGATCTGTCCACAAAGATGAGTGGAGGAAGCACTCACGGCGATGGTTGAGTCTATCTCCACGCGAGTCCAAGGATCCGCACCGGACGATCAAGAAGCGAGCTATTTTTCTTTGCAATCACCCTAGGAGGGAGAAACCTTGAAATGAAAATAAATATGGAAAGAGGAGAGAGGAAAGGTGGTGGCCAATATATTCCAAGGGTGAAGGAGGGTGGTGGTTTTTTTTGATGGAGGTGGGTGCTCGGGTTGGGCAGTGGAGGACGGTGGTTGTATTCTTTATGGAAGGAGAGTGGTGGCTAGGGGTTGTAGAAGGACGGAGGCGGCTATTATGTTGATGAAGGGGGGGTGGCGGTTGGGGTTGGTCGAATTTCTAAGGGGGAAGAGAGGGGGGGCTCGGTTTTTCTGAAGGAGAAAAGGGGGCCGAGAGACCATGGAGTAGAAGGAGGGGAGGTAGAGGAGGGTATTCTCACCAAGAGGAGGAGGAGGTGGAGGCCGAGAAAGGAAAGGGAGGGAGAGAGTGGTCGACATCCAAGAGAGGGGAAGGAAAGAGAGGGGCTGAATTTTGCCAAAGGGGGAAGAGAGAGGTATGAGGGAAATTCAAATTTTGAATTCAAAGTTTCAATTTTTCATTCTTCATTCTAAAATCCTTCATAATATGGCTTTATATAGCCTACACCACTTCATCTCCACCATTTAAAATAAAATAAACCTATGATGGTTATATGAACCCATCATTACATGACATGAAAAAAATACAATAATGAAATGCTTGGAAATAAAACATGCTTAAATTAAAATTGCATTAAATAGAAATTGCTAAAAAGTAAAATTTGATAAAATATATAATTATAATTATTTAATTTATAATTATACATTTCATTTAATGGCGGTGGCGGACGTCGAGCAAAACATTTAGCGGCGGCGGCGGCGGCGAAGAAACATCGTGGTAGAATTTCATCTTCGAGCTGACGGCATTGATCGTCCCAATCCACGAACTCTCTATGACAGTGATCCACGACCTCATCAGCATCGTCGCCATCATTAAGGGTGGGATCTAGCCATCCCTGGGCGAGATGGTCGAGGCTATCATAGGTAGCCTCAAGGAGGAAGAACTGCCATTGGCGAGATGAGCACTCTCGAGACTTGCTCGGCAAGTCGTCTGGGCCAATTACCTTGGGGGTAGAATAATCACATGACAAGATAAGAGTGCGGCGAGCAGAGATCTTGGCATCCACTGAGGACAGCGAGACGAGACGGTCCTCGACGATACATTTCCACCCTCTTAAAATTTTACTAGGGAATTTTTTAACAATTTCAGCTTGACGATAACGAAAAGGGTAACTCGTGGGCAAGCTGGGTACTCGCGAGCTTAGTTCAGCGGATGGTCCACCCCCTAGTTATCTAGGGTCGGCGAGCTCCCAAGATCTCTCCACGAGCATGAATCCTAATTTAGATACATTCTAGTGGCAAGCTCTATCCCGACGAGGTCGCTTAATGAGGAGGTCAGTTCGTAGGCGAGTACATCACAGTGGATTCAAAATAAAGAAGGGACAAATTCAAGATAAGTATTTTTTCATTAATAAATATTACATTTTACAAAAGGGGGGGGGGGAATTACAATAGAAGAAAAAAAAACGGGAAGGGGATGCGAGTCAGCTCCCGCCCTCCCCTCCGGACGGGTGGTCCTCCTCACCTTCCCATTTGGATGCGCAGCCGTCCTTGTAGCCCTTGACATCCTTGAACAACAACTCGACGCTTTATTCCTTCTCGCTGGGAGGGTTGGCCAGCGGGAACAAGATCGGCACAAGGTCCCTCGCTGTGATCTCTTCGCATCCTCCACCAACACCTCCATGACTTTCATCGACTGGAGGGTGTAGTCAGCGGTGCTGATGGAGTTGATCCGTAGCCTCTCAGTGACCTCGGCCTTGCTGTAGACCCTTGGACATTTGGGAGGGATGCTCGGCTCGCCGCCAGACTAACAGAGGAAGATATCTTTCTTCCGAATTAGCTCTCCCTTGAGCCCTTTGTTCTCCTCCCTCAGGTCGTCGATCTCCTTTTCCATCTCGGTGACGTGAGCCTCTTGCTGGGCGGCACGACCCCCCAGCTCGGCAGCGCGAGCTTGCAGCTCGTTCACGGCTTCGGCATCCTGGGAAGAAGGTCAAGGAAAGATTAATATGCTTGAATGATCCTAAGGGAAAAAGGAAGGGGGTAGCTGACGCATACCATCCCGTCAGCAGTTTTTACGAGTAGTTTCTCAGCGAGCTTTAGTCACCCCGCCAGGTCAGTGGCTTTGTCCTTAGCGAGTTCGTGATCCTGCTCTGCCTTCAGCAGCTGGTAGTTGAGGTAGAAGTCGCGGCGAACCACCATGTGGTGCAGCTCTAGGGCCCGTATTTGGTCCTATAAACCTTTGTGGCAGAGTTGATGAAGGGTTAGGCTCTTATAGGCCTCGACATCATCGCACCTATATAGGCCGAAGCCTAGCAGATAGGCGTGCCCGGAGGTGGGCTGACCCCCCTGAATAGGAGGGATGGAGTGATGAGATGGAGACCCTGTGGGTCTTCTCATCCTACCGCATCATCAGCTCGCTAGCCAAATCTTTTTACTTTCCCCCAATGCAAAGTGGTGGTGGCTCTTCTACAAGCCTAGCTCACGGGCCATAGTCACCGCTGCAGCAAGGAAGGCAGAGGGCTCACTAACCTCCAGGTCCTTCTCTGGCGAGCCCTTCAATTAGCTCTTTGGAGACCCTTCTAGTGTGGTCTCCGACATGCTTATGTAAACTAGTTACTGTGGTCTCCCCCAAACTTGTTGTTGTTGTAGTTCCCCCCTAGGAGACCATCATCGCCTTCAATATCTTTGGTGGCGGGGGGTGGCGAGGTGAGCTGGACCGTTGAAAGACAGGTAGTTTCCTGCTGGAGGAGGGTCCGCCAGACCCCAGGTCACCTCGGTAGGCCTCCGCTGCTGCCCGCTCACATGGGAGCGGGTCAGTGCTGACACCCGATGTATAACCCAATATTCGTTGAGTGGGACCAAGATGCCCCAAGGACCCAGATTGGGTTAACTTGGGGGTAAAATTGGATCAGATGATAAAGTGGAGGGAGGGTTCTTTCCGCAAGTGGGAGCGAAGGATCTCGCCCAAGGGGTCGGCGAACGTTATTCATTGAACGTCATTTCGTCCAACCGAGCCCTCGATTTAAGTTATTTTCGCCAAGCAGGTCTGGGTTCAGGATAAAGCTGAACCAGGGGGGGCGAGAAGTGTCCCTCCCTATGAAGGCATAAGGGCTCGCAGATGGCGGTTGGCGTTTAGTGATGCTTCTCCACTCAACGCTTCCGCCAGCCCTCGTAGTGGATTAATGTTTCCGCACTCAAGGCCCCCATTTTTGGTCTTCTTGGACTCCCGCCTGGTGTTAGCGGGTGGGCTCGCGCTCAGAGCAAGCGGTGTTCCTGCAGAGCTCAGCGGAAATGTTTCTGCCCGGTAGGACCCAGACCTGAAATTACCTAAATACCCCTTGGTCTGCATTTAGCGCCTCAGAACAACGGATTTAGGCTATTGGCAGGCCAGTCCCGAGGAATTTTAGTAATTTTGGGGCAGTAGAATTAAGCTTTTGGCAGACCAAATACTAAAAACCTATAAATAGACCCTGGGAGTTCCTTAGAAGGAAGGCTTTTTCATCATTCCTGAAATTATCTAGTGCTTTCTGAGGTTCTCCTACCCCAGTAATTGGTTTTGGAGGGGAAGTGCTTAGAGATCTTTCGGTTTAGTGGAGGGACCACCCAACTGAGGCTTAGGGTCAGTTCAAGGCACTTCATTAATAGTTAGAGGTCAAGGTTTGGTAGAAGTAGGTGATAGCTACACCCAAAGGTCCGAACTCTTGTTGAGGCCAGTTTTTGGCTTCAACATTTCTAGCGCGGTGAGCGTGGACCATAGCTGGTACGAGAAAATCTCAAGTCGAATCCCATGGCTGGCGATGAAGGAGAAGGAGCTGGTTCAGGATGTACTCCCTCTCCGGGAAGGTGGTGTGACGTTAAGGATAAAGGAGGACTTCAGGCAGAAAGTCCTGCAGACCATCCACCTGGCCTTCTCGGCAAGGAGCGAGCGGGCCACCCCTTAGGTCCCAGTGGTCTCCGTTCCATCTCTAGGAGAGAATGCTCCAGGACAATGCTCTATGATGGAGGTTCCGGCAGAGGGTGCCGAGAGGGTTCTCGATGGTCAGGAGCTGCTCCCAGGGCTGGCCAGCACTGATAGAGCCAGCGAGCCGAGGTAGCGATAGGAACCCACGCGACAAGATGGGGGAGGGAGCCCTTTTAGTGATCTTATCATCTCAGCTCCGGTTCAAGTGGGGTTCCGGGAGCCAGACATGTCATACTATACAGGAAGCGATGACACAATGCAACATGTGTAGTGGTTCGAAGATGCCATCTCCATTCTACAAATGTCAGACGCCTTCAAGTGTAGGATCTTTGCCATCACACTGAAGGAGAAGGATAGGGACTAGTTCCACCAGTTGCCGGTGAATTCTATCTACAGTCTTAAGGATCCGCGGTGCGGGTTCCTTCTGAGGTTCTCGACGTCAAAGAAGTGGAAGAAGGGGGCGGAGTGCCTGTTTGCGACCAATCAGAAGCCAGAGGAAATGCTGGGATGCTATGTTGATAGGTTCAAGGAGGAGATTCTGCAAGTTTAGGAGATGCTAGGGAATACGGTGATGCCTTCCTTCACCTTGGGTTTGAGGCCAAATTTCTTTAGCATGGAGTTGAAGAGAGTTCCCCCCTCTCCTTTGAGGAGTTGATGGAGGGGGCGGCGAAGGAGATTAAGATTGAGGCGGCTAATCCGGCGTTAGCCAAGAAGTTTGCCAAGTTGGTGAAGGAAGATGTGAAAGAGCTAGGAGCTAGGAGGCAGAGAGAGCAGAGGGATCAAAGGGAGGAGAGGAGAAGGGAAGATCCCAGAGGCCAGGGGCAGCCCCAAGCCTGGGGGCGCAGGGAGCCAAACAACTGGTTGGGCTGAGGCCCCAAGAAGGTCTCCACCATGACAAGGGGGAGGATGGCAAGGTGGGGACAACTTCAACGAGAAAATGAGGTTCAACCAGCCGGCCTGGACGCAGGGGCGGAGGGCTCCCCT
Source organism: Platanthera zijinensis (assembly GCA_039513925.1). Lineage (NCBI taxonomy): Eukaryota > Viridiplantae > Streptophyta > Magnoliopsida > Asparagales > Orchidaceae > Platanthera > Platanthera zijinensis. Next base: position 159,833,659 of record CM077081.1, on the reverse strand, counting down.
CCCTCTATAGTAGGAGGCCATGGAGATCGTGAGAGGAAGTGGAGGAAGGAGAGGACCTCGGGGAGGATCCATGAGGAGAGAAGATAGGGTGAAATTTTCCTTTTGTGACTTCCACCAGGAAGTGGGTCATACAATGGCCACCGGCCCAGAGTTCTTGGATATGAGAGGGGCCAGGGGACTAGTCCAACAACAACCGCCCGTTAGGATTGAAGAGGTTTAGCCGAGAGGAGGAGAGGATATATGCAAAGACCGGGCAGAGGTGGGGTCCCGAGGGCGGATCAGGGTGATATATGGGGGAGTGGGGATCGAAGCCACCCGTAAGGGGAGCTTCCAGACAATGTATCGAAAGAGTGTTGCCTCCACCTCCCACCCACCCCCCCCCCCCTCCCCCACCCCCCCCCCCACCCAGGGGGGAGGAAAGGATCACTTTCTAGTCGAAGGATATGCCAGACTATGAAGACCCATTCTATGACGCCTTGGTTATACAGAGGGCGGTAGAAAATTTCACAGTCTCAAGGATTCTGGTAGACAATGGGAGCTCCGTGAAAGTAATCTTCAAGAAAGCCTTTGACGAGAGTAAGGTGGAGGCTCGGAGGGTTCTATCCTCGGATGGACCATTGTTTGGGTTCACGGGGGAGCGTAAGGACGTTAAAGGAGGGGTAGTGCTACATGTGACGTTGGGGGGGGGGGGGGGGGGTATCGAGGAACTATCGGTTCATCATCGTTGATACTCTGAGCAGCTATAACACAATCTTTGGACAGCCTCTTATTAGCGCCTTTCATTGCGTCCCCTCCTCATTTCATCAGTGCCTAAATTTATGTAGTGGAGGAGTGCAGGTCAGGATCAAGGGGGATCCGAAGGTGGCGAGGTAGTGCTATGTTACTACCGTCAATACCGTTGCTTGGATGGCGGAGGCAAAGGAGCTGGAGAAAGAGATGGCAAGGGAGGAGGAAGCTGCAAAGGTAAAAGAGATGAGCCTAGGAGAGGCTGGTAGGAAGATAGCGGGGGAAGGAGTGGAGAGCCTATGTGAGGCTTCGGGACGATTAAAGTGGAGTTTATGGAGAGAGGAGTGGTGAGCCCTGGTGAGGCTGGAGAGCAGGCTGTGGGGGAGCAAGGGGTAGATGGAGAAGCTTGGGGTGAGACCTACAGGGGTGAAGAGGTGGAGTTGTCTAGGGAGGCCTATTGGAGGTGATGAAGGTTGAAAGGGTAGAAGGTGAGTAGGAGTTGGGAGAAGAGGAGGAAAGAGCCGACAGGGAGCAATCCCAGCTGGAGGCGACGGAAGAAGTCGTGGAGATGGAGGTCACCAGTAGGGAAGTGAAGGCAGAGAGGGTAAGGGTCAGCGGAGGCTTGCGCCCAAAAGACAAGGAAAGGATGCGGGAGTACATCCAAAAGAACGTTGACATCTTTTCCTGGAGCGCGGCAGACATGCCGGGCATCGATACGGATGTGGCTTGCCACCGTCTAAACCTGAACCCCAAGGCGCGTCCCATTCGCAAGTAGATGAGGACCATTGCCACCAAGATGGAGGAGCCCATCCGCCAGGAGGTCAAGAATCTTCTCGATGCATGTTTCAACTCGGTGATCGAGTACCTAGGTTAGATCTCTAATGTGGTAATGGTAAAGATGGGTGATGGGAAGTGGCACATGTGTGTACATATCTCATTATTAAATAAATCATGTCTTAAGGATTGCTAGCCCCTGCCTCAGATCGATGCGCTAGTTGATTATGCCGTCGGTTTTTATATTATGAGTTTTTTGGATGCTTTTTTAGGTTATCAACAGATCTGCATGCATCCCCCCTATGTCTAGGATGTCTCCTTTATCAAAAGGTAGTGATGCTTCAGAATAAAATGATGCCCTTCGGGCTAAAGAATGTTGGGGATACGTACCAAGAATGATGAATCGAGTGTTTAAATATCTGAGGGGTAGGAACCTGGATGTCTACCTAGATGATCTCATTATAAAGAGTAGGGATGTGGGCTCTCACTTAGTTGACTTGGAGGGAACGTTCACGACGCTATGAAAGTTCAAGATGAGACTAAACCCCAAGAAGTGTCTTTGGGGAAAGCCTAGGCAAGTTCCTTGGGCACCTTCTAACACTGGCAAGGGTCGAGCCTTACCCAGATAAGGTGAAGTCCATCGTGGAATTGGAATTGCCTCGCAATGCTAATGAGGTTCAGCGCTTGACAGGTAAGCTGGCTGGGTTGATTCATTTTATCTCCCATTCCGGGGAGAAGTGCCCACCCTTCTTCAAAATGCTTGGGGGAACAAGAAGTTTGAGTGGACTGAGGAATATGAGGAGGCTTCCCTGGCCTTTAAGGCTCAATTAACTCAGGTACCGCTCCTACAGATCCCGAAGGAGGGAGAGGACCTTGCCTTGTACCTTGGGGTAGGAGCGGAGGCTGTGAGTTCCGTTTTGGTAAGGGATGAAGGGAAGAAACATCTCCCCATCTACTAAGTCAGCAAAATCTTTAAGAAGGCAGAGCTTCGTTACCCCATCCTAGAGAAGTTGTGTTGTTCTCTGATCATCTCAGCCAGGAAGCTCGGGCCATACATTCAAGCTCACACAATCAGGGTGGTGACCGATCATCCATTGTGTATCTCATAGTAGAACCAAGCAAATAGAAATTAAATTTCATTTTATAAGAGAACATGTGGAGAAGGAAGATATTACTTTAGAATTTGTAAACACAAATAATCAAATTGCTGATATTTTTACAAAACCTTCGGATGAAACTAAATTCAATCATTTTAAAATTGAATTAGGTATGTTTAACCTAGAGTAGGTTGGCACAAGCATTCTTAAGTAGATTATGTAAGCACAATATTTCTCAGGAAATTTGTCTAAGTACAAAGTTTGTGTCGACACAAACAAATTGTGTCGACACACTCAGTATGTTGTGTCGACAAAGGAAACGGATGTGTCGACACAGAAACAGTATCTGTGTCGATAGAAGAATATGTGCCGACACAACTATGTCAAGACATGACCAACCTGTGTTGACACTAACACAAGTATGTCGACATATAGATATGTCGACACATAGACATGTCGACTAAATTTATGTTTTGTCGTGACCTAAGTCTTTTATGTCGACACATGTACACCTATGTCGATATGTAAGGTGCGTCCTTGACCTACCCTTTACCAATAGACTATAAATAGGGGAAGAAAAAATCTGGTCGACTACGCCTTCAGATTTCTCTACTCTAGACCTTGTGTCGACATAGATATTCACTTCTCTTCTCTTCTCTCTCTCTTCCTTTCATCAATGACGCCCCTCAAGGATGACAAGGTGAATGAAGGTTATGAGATTGTTCGTGGTGGATTACGACAGCATCGCAAGACATCCAAGGAGTAATTAACCTAATTTCAGAAAATGGGTTGGAGTTCTTGGTCTCAGAACCAACAAAGATTTGGAAAAAGGAAGTAATGGAATTTTATTCTTAAGCAACTGTGGACACTGACGGGAAGAAAATCAAAGCCACAGTTCTGGATTCCCGAGTGAAACTTACACTGAAGACGATCAGGAAGTCACTCCAACTTCCTAGAGTTAAGGATGATGATGACATAAGTCCATCCATGACAAAAGATGCTTTAAGCTGGTGTGGCCTAAACCTTAGTACCAAAGTTGGATCATCCATTCCAGGAAAGGGATGAATTCACAGGGAAAGTTTCTGTCTGAAATCGTAGGCAAGGTGATCACATGTAAAATAGGTGGACATGACAGAATTTCAGCCTCTATGTTCAATCTAATGACAAGAATAATATTCAGGCTAAAAACAGACTGGGCATCAATAGTGTTTTACAAAATACAAGAAGGAATAAAGAAACCAAATCTGGGAAGGATCCTAAGCTTATGTCTAGCTTCTACAATACCAGATGTTCTAAACCAACTACCTGGATCCAAGATCAACCATATAAGGAGAATGGATGTATGAATTCTATCCAGATGGGATAGAGTATTGATGAAAGAAGTTTCTACTCCACAAACACAGGTCCAAAAAAATAAGAAAAAGAAAGAAATAGTTCAGCAAGAAGAATCCTCCAGTGATTCTGAAGAGGAAGTAGTCTTCAGTTAAGATGAAGACAGGCAACAAAAAGAAGCGCAAGATCAGGTAGAGAGCAGTGTGCTCCCAGAGCAACAGATGGTCTCCACTCTAGGGGGAGAAAATCCTGAACTAGCAGCACAAGATACTGTACTTTCTGAGCTACCTGCTCAAGGGGAAGGAATTGATGCATCTACTCTAGAGAGTGAGTATGCAGCTGATACAGTAATGGATATTGTATCAGATATAAATAAAGAAGCATTGTATATTGCTGAGAAGGAAGCACAAGATGTGCAGAAAAAAGATACAGCTCAAGATGAGCAAGTAAGTATCTCTTTTATATAGAAGGGTCTGGACAAAAATCTGGATGTCTAGGGAGAACCTTTTGTTTTTCAAACTAACCTTGTTACTCATATACAGATGCAGCAAGAGGTATCTATAGAAGAGCTATTTCTTTATTTACCAGCTGCAAGGACTGAGGGGGAGTAATCACAGGTAGAAAAGGAACATCCAAGAACTGAGGGGGAGGAGCTACTGAATGCCTCATCTAATAAAGAAACAGTTGATATAGAAAGCTCATCACAACCATCTGATGATGAGGAAGCCTCTATTGCTAAGAAGAGGAAGATGGTTGCAATAAGGAAAAAGAGATCAGGCTACAAAAAAGCCTTGCAAACAATCACACCACCACCTGCTCTAAGCATTGACTTTAGTTCATTACTGGTCCAACTGCAAGTAAAATTAGATGAACAAAGGCAGTATTTAGAGAAGTATGTGGATGAGTCAAATAAAGAACCGTAATTTCAGCTGGCTCAGGACATAAAATCAACCAGATTTGAAGTCAATCTCCATAAGAAAGAGATGATAGATTGCTTCCATAAGGGAGGCAATGTTATACTATATTTGGCTGAGCAACAACAGATGATGAAGACTGAGGTTGAGGACATTGCCACCAAGCAAGGGTATGTTTTAGAAAATCAATTCAGGTCCAATGAAAATCTCAAAGACTCCCATGAAGAAATACTCAAAAAACTGGGAAGTGTTTCAACTGATTTGAAAACTGAGAAATCAAAGCAAATACAAGAAGATCTAGCTGTTGTCTAAACAGCCATTGGAGCCTCTCAAAAGACTGTTTCTAAATACCTGGCTAAGTTCAAAGTCTACTATCAAGAAGGTACAGAATATCTGGCTGATCAAATAAGGTTCAGAAGACAGATCTGAGAGATCATATAACCAGAGAAGTCATAAAGGGGGAGAGATTATTAGTCAAAGCTGGCTCTGATCATGCAAAATGGGTTTCTAATACCATCATAGCTACACTTGGCTTTCCTTCTTTGTGTGATGATGATAATGTTGTTGAGTTTGGAGTGCAACTTGCTAATATTGAAGGAGACAAGCCTGAAGTTGCACAAGTTATTTACCCTCCTGCTGACTTTGATATGGTTAAACAGGGAGTGCAGACAATGTACACCCCTCAACATGAGGCCCCAAATGTGATCATTGAAAAAGTAAACATGTCAGAGGCTGCCAAGGAAGCTCAGATGGAAGCACAGCTATCCAAGAAAAGGTTCAGAGAATAGGCAGAGTTGAAGCCAGATTTTGAGCAATGGAGCCCTACTTCCAGGAATATTATTTTGACTGCCTAGAAGGCTATAAAGGATAAGACCTATGATAGGGTAAATGGTATTCTGAGCAAGAGTGGAATAAGTATCAAGCCAGGCAAGAAGCCATTCTTCAGTATAGAAGGAGTGCAAAAGATGAGAAGTTAATTGCTAATGCTCTGGAGCCTAGCAAGTACTTCCCCAAGCCTTTTCACTATTTTGAAAGGCAAAGGATAATGGTTGAAGAACTAAACAAGAAGGATCTCAAAGGGAAGAAACTTGTTAATGATACAGAACCTACTGTGCAGGCAAAGATTAAATCTGGAAAAGGCATTGTAATTAAGGCGCCTAGTCAATCATATAATAGATAGGCTTATGTGTACAACAATGTAACTTTTTTCTTTTGTTCTAACGAAAACATGTAAACCCAGAATTTTCTGATTCTTAAATAAAATCAGCTTCATTATTGATTTTAGTTGTTTACATTGTTTATATGTTATCTTGCACTCAAATGTATGTACATCTATTTTTATGTGCTTTATTATGAGTGATGTATATCTTTGACAAAGGGTTATAACTTCTCCAAATAGGGGGAGATTGTTGGGTACACTGAAAAATATGTACCAGATTTGGAGAAGCCTCATTTTACTTAATGATATAAATCAATTTGTATTTGATGGATGTTTGAGTTTCATTGTGCAGGTGTAAGGTTTGCAAGAAATTTTTCTAAGTGCAAGTGTTGATACTTGTGAAGAATTGTGTCGACACCCAGAAGTTGAGTCGACACTAGAAGCAAGGCCTGTGTCAACACCCAGGCATTGTTTCGACACCTAAAGAAGAAGTTGTGTCGACACCCAGAATTGTGTCGACACCTAAGGCTGGAATTGTGTCGACACCTAAAGCAGAAGTTGTGTCGATACCCAGGAGTTATGCCGATACCAGAAGAAAGGCATGTGCCGACACTCAGAAATTGTGTCGATACCTAAAGAAAGTTTGTGTTGACACAGAGGACTTGTGTCGACACAAACTTAACGCCATCTTACAGCAATAACTATACTGGGTATGAAGACTTGTGTCTACACACAGGACTTGTGTAGACACACACTAAACGACGGCTGGACGTACACTCAACGCCATTTGTTTGCATCAGTTATGTAAAGACTAGAGTAGTTGTGTTGACAAATAGGATTTGTGTCGACACACACTCAACGACAGCTGGACATACACTCAACGCCATCTGTCAGCATTAGTTATGTCAAGACCAGGAGCAGTTGTGTCGACACATAGGAATTGTGTCGACACATACAAACAGAAGCTGTGTCGAGTAGCAGAATAATTACTATGTCAACACATGGTGTGTTATGTCGACATCATCAAGACTTGTATCGAACCTTAGTCTATTTGTGTAGACACATGTGAAGTAGTTTGCTGAGTGGTTCATGCTGAGTTATAAAGTCTTTAAAGAATAAGCTATCATGATTGGTGACTCGATAGCTGTCATAACCAACAGATCTGATATCTTTGTCAGAACTGTCAGAAGGTTGTTACAAACCAGGTCAGTTGGTAATCATGAGAAAAATCTATATAAAGGACTGATCCTTGATTATCAGAAGTGACGAATACAAAGATAAAAAAAGGTGAATCATCCAAAAAGAGAATTCAACAACAAGAAAAGGTGAGACCCTTAAGAAGGCAGATTCTGAACAGTCTGCAAGAGAAAATTCAGATCTTATTCTGAATTCAAGGAAGGAGCTGACAGGAGATCAACTTCTACATCAAGTAAAGTTAAACCTTATTTTATTCTATCAAGAAGCTTTGAAATAGCTAAGTCAGGTTGAATCTGAAGATTCAGTTTATTCAAAAACAAATCAAGAAGCTCACACCTATAGAGAGTTCTATCTAGTGATATCTTCATATCTCTTAAACAATTAATTTTTTGTAGGATATTTTGTAAGATCTGAGTTGTAAGCCTGTAATTATAAAGGCTGAGGTAGGGCTGAGTGCCTGAGCTGTAGGACTGGTAATAGTTTGAGTTGTAATCCAAGTGATAAAGGTTGAGGTAGGGCTGAGTCCTGAGGTAGGATTCTTGGGAAGAATCTAAGGTAAGACTTGTATAAGTCTGAGCTATAGGAACCAATCTGGTTCTGAGTTGTAAGATCTGTGGATCTGAGCAAGTGGAAGGAAGTTGGGCTGAATCCAGTTCTCTACTGGATAGGCGAAGGGGGAATGTGGATGTACCCATACCTTGGGGAACCACTATAAATCTGGTGTATGTTGTGCTGTGTTTTCTGTACTGTGATTTGCATTTTTTGTGCTAAGTAAGAAATAGTTAATTGCCTAAATTATTAAAGAAAATTAGAACCTATTCACCCCCCCCCCTTTAGGTGTTTAGGCTCTTGAAATAAGTCTTTCAAAAACCCCCGAGACCGCCCAGGTTTATTCGAAGAAATGGCTATGAATGCCTATCAGTGGAACGTCCCGCGAGGATGCCCAAAACAGGCGGCCGGCCTTTTTGAAGTTGATGCTATTGCTCGGTTAAGCCTTCAAGTTGAAAGGTTAACAAAGCAGGTGGCGGAGATGACAAATGCCTCCTCCACTCTGCCTTATTTTATGCCCCCTAACATCTACATGGCTGAAGAGTTCGTGGACTTCATAGAAAATTCGGGTCGTCCTTCCTTCAACCCCAAGAACAACCCCTATAGTAATAACTATAATCCAGGTTGGAGGAATCACCCTAATTTCTCTTGGAGCAACCCGAACAATGCGCAGCGCCCCAATAATTCTTTTACGCCCGCATTTTTCGCATATCCTCCTCTGAAACCTTCTCCGGTTATGGAAAATTTCTTTAAATACATAGCGTCCAACAAATCAAATATCCAGAACATCGCCGGATCGCTAAAAACGCTTAAATAACATGTTAGAAAATCGGCGAGAATGATGTCCGATCGGACGCTCGAGGCACTGCCAGGAAATACGGAGCCCAACCCTCAGGAGAATGACAATGTTATAACCCTCCATAGCGGTAAGAAGGTGGTCGATCCAAAACGGATCGATCCTCAGTTACATATTTCACCTCCGACCCCTCTTCCCCCTTCTTCGATTACACTGCCTTTACCTATTTTAAGCGAAAAACTTATTTTAAACAAGGCCCTGTCGTATCAGCATAGGTTTGATAATGAGCGTAAGGATGCAAAATACAAAAAAAATATTTTACTATTAAAACAAATACATATTAATGTTCCTTTCAGCGAGGCGATCTCGTAGATGCCTAAGTATGCGAAATATTTGAAAGAACTTCTTTCTAATTAACAAAAATTAGAAAATATTTCGCATATCTTTCTCAATGCGGACTGCTCGGCGGCTCTTACCAATAAATTGCCCCCAAAACAAAATGACCCGGGACGGTTTTCGATCCCGTGCCTTTTTGGCAATATATTAGTAAAATACGCTCTTGCAGATTTATGCATGAGCATTAATTTGATGTCATTCTCGGTCTTTAAAAAATTAGGTTTGGGCTCTCCGGCCCCTACTTATATGCATATCCAGTTAGCGGATCGCTCGGTTATATTCCCCATCGGTGTAGTGGAGGACGTCCTTGTCCGAGTTTACAAGTTTATCTTTCCGGTAGACTTCATCATCATGGACATCGAGGAGGAAACCGATGTACCAATTATACTCGGTCGCCCTTTTCTCGCCACCTCCCGCGCATTAATCAATGTAAGTAACGGTCATCTCCTCCTTCGGGTGGGATATGATGAGGTTACTTTTCTATTAATCCCTCGATGGAGGACTCGTCATCGAGCGACAATTTTTGCTATTCTTTAGATTCTTTTTTTGGAGAACGTTCTTCGCCTTTTTTCGAGTCAATTTTTCTTAACGACGATATTTTCACGCTCGAAAATTTTTATTGTGATGAGGATAAATCTATAGGCTTGCCTTTCGAACCAATTTGTTCGTAAGACATTAGAATCAAAATCTAGCTAGAAGAACCGCCCATCCTAGACCTTAAACCCCTACCCGAATCTCTCAGATACGCTTTTTTAGGAAAAAAATGTTCCCTTTCCCGTTATCATTTCTTTGCATTTGAGTGATTCAAAGACTTCCGATTTTTTGGAAGTTTTGCTCAAACATCGCCACGCAATTGCGTGGTAAATATCTGATCTTAAGGGGAATAACCCCACTTTTTGCACTCATAGGATTTTCCTCAACGATGCGGGGATTATTTATCCCATTTCTGATAGTTACAGCGACTTCTTAACCCAAACATGAAAGACGTCGTTAAAGTCGAAATAATTAAATTATTAGATGCGGGGATTATTTATCCCATTTCTGATAGTGCGTGGGTTAATCCCGTTCATGTCATTCCCAAGAAGGGCGGTCTAACCGTATTGGAAAATGAGCACAATAAACTCGTCCTAACTCGTACTGTTACGGGTTTGTGGGTGTGCATCGATTATAGAAAACTAAATGATGCCACCTGTAAGGACCATTTTACACTACTATTTTTAGACCAAGTTCTGGAGCGTTTATCCGGTCATCCATTTTATTGTTTTCTTTATGGTTTATCGGGGTTTTTTCTAAATCCCCATTTCCCTGATGATCAAGAGAAAACAACTTTTACCTGGCCATTTGGGACCCTCGCCTACCGAAGAATGCCATTTGGCCTTTGCAATGCGTCGGCTATATTCCAATGATGTATGCCGGCAATCTTTGGTGAGCAGGTAGGAGAGATTATTGAAGTCTTTATGGATGACTTTTCTGTTTTCGGATGCTCTTTCCCATCTTATCTTCGAAATCTAGATTGTGCCCTCTAGCGATGCGAGGACACGCATCTTATTTTAAATTGGGAAAAGTGTAACTTTATTGTTCGAGAAGGTTTGGTTCTCGGCCATTTGATTTCGTCTAAGGGGATGGAGGTAGATAAGGCTAAGGTAGAAATTATAGAAAAACTTCCGCCGCCAACTAACGTAAAATCCATTTGGAGTTTCTTAGGCCATACGGGCTTTTATAGACGTTTCAATCAAGATTTTTCAAAAATAACAAAGCCGCTTACTCGCCTCTTGGAAAGGAATCAAATTTTGTCTTTAGTAGCGAATGCGAGTCTGCATTTAATTTTATAAAACAAAAACATATCAATTCTCACATTTTAGTGGCGCCCGATTGGTCCCTTTCGTTCGAGATTATGTGTGACGCTAGTGATATTACCTTAGGTGCCATTCTTGGCCAACGAGTAGACAAACACTTTCATCTAATTTATTACGCTAGCAAGACCCTGACTTCCGCAGAAGTAAATTACACGACAACAAAAAAGGAACTCTTAGCTGTCGTTTTCGCTTTTGATAAGTTTTGCTCGTATATCACGCTTTCTTAAGTTATCGTATTTACCGACCACTCTGCCCTTAAATACCTACTCGCTAAAACCGATGCCAAGCCCCGCCTTCTTCGACGGTTCTCCTCCTTAAAGAATTTGATTTGGAGATCCGGAAGCGCTCGTCGAATCTGACATAAATGACAGATTCCCCGAGGAACGCCTCCTCGCCATAAATACCATTTCGTCTTCTCCGCCTTAGTTCGTAGATTTTGCGAACTATTTAGTTCCGCGGGTGCTCCTAAAAGATTTTTCGAGCCTGCAAAAGAAGAAATTATTTTCTGACTTGAAAAATTTCTTTTGGGAGGACCCTTTTCTTTTTCGTATCTGCGCGGACCAGGCGATCCGAATATGCGTCACGGGAGTGGAGTGCACGCAAATACTTAGGCACTGCCACGAGGGTCTGGCTGATGGCCATTATCAAGTTAACCAGACCGCGCGGAAGGCGCTGGAGGCGGGCTTCTTTTGGCCCACTCTTTTCAAAGACGCACACACTTTTGTGCGCTCCTACGATAGCTGCCAGCGGTCGGGTAACATCTCTCGTCACGACGAGATGCCCAAAAATTTTTTTTTAGAATGCTAAGTCTTCGATTTATGGGGCATCCATTTTGTCGGGCCCCTACCTCCTTCTTTTAAAAATATTTATATTTTAGTGGCGGTCGACTACGTATCAATGTAAGCGGAAGCGCAAGCTCTCCCCACCAACGATACGCGAGTCGTCATTACCTTCCTTAAAATACAATTTTTTCCCTTCAGCACACCTCACGCTATTGTAAGTTATAGGGAACGCATTTTTGCAATGCCCAAATGGCTAAGACGTTAGCTAAATACGGAGTCACACACAAACTTGCCACCCCTACCACCCGCAAACAAGTGGCCAAGTCGAGGTTGTAAATCGAGAGAGTAAGCGTATATTAGAAAAAATTGTTTCACTTAATAGGAATGATTGGTCTGTAAAACTCGACGATGCGTTGTGGGCATATCAAACGACATACAAAACCGCAATTGGTTGTACGCTGTTTCAGTTAGTCTATGGCAAACTGTGTCATCTCCCCTGTTGGAACACCCTATTACTATTTGGACCAGGATGACTATACTTCTATAGGGATTTTGGTTTGTGACCTCCTTGTTGTTATAAAGGTCACATAGGCTAGTTAGAATAATCTTCAGCTCGACGTAGAGTCGATCTCAGCTCGACGCAGAGTCTATCTCAGCTCGACGCAGAGTCGATCTCAGCTCGACGCTGAGTCGATCTCAGCTCGACGCTGAGTCGACCTCAGCTCGACACAGAGTCGACCTCAGCTCGACGTAGAGTCGACCTCCGCTCGACGTTCCGTCGAACCCAGTTCTACTTACAGAAAACACTCTCTGGCCGACGTGTGTCGTGCTCAGATCGACGTTTTATTGTGAGCTCGATGCTTTTCAGACCTCCGTTAGTTTTGAATAGGAATTCAAATTCCTTCTGTCAGACAATTAATGCTGAAGATTTATTGGCCGTTACAGCATATCTGGTGCATGGCTCAAGGAATTTTCTAAGGAATATCTGCCTGTCATTTCCTTTGAGGCATGGACATTTAAGGAAAGCAATTAATGCTGACTTCCAACGGCTATCAAAGAAAAGGAAGGAGAAGACCCAGATATATAATTAATTTCTTGGATATACAGGATATAGAGAAGAACATACACAGGACTTCAGCTTCTTGCTCTGTGTGATATTGTTTTGAAAGCTCACTCACAGGAATTCTGATTGCTTCAGACACAACCCTCCAACCTTCTTGGATCATCTCTTGCTGGAGCAAATCAGATCTTTTGAAGACCTGTCACCCTTGTGCAGAGCTCTCCTTCCTGAACTTCTTCTTGATCTCAGGGGGAGCTTTGACAACAACTACAGATCCACTTTTGCTTCTCTCTGCTTGTTGATAGAGAAGATAACCTCATCCCTTTTTCTTTTTCTTTCTGTACAGGGTTATAACTCCCTTCAAAAGTTACTTTTGGTTTTGCTAAAACCTGGTCAAAATCAGCTTCTTTGGTTTGTGAGAACCTGGTCAAAAACTCTCTGGTGCTCAAGACACCTGATCAACTCATCTTGAAGTGGATTCCTATCAAGGGTGATAGAAGAGTGGATGTACCCAGATTTGGGGAACCACTATAGCTCCTTGTGTCGTCTGGATTGCTTGTCTCTTTGTGTTTTGCTTTGTGCTGTGAATTTCTTTTTACTCTGATTATTTGCTATAGCACCATACACTAAGTAAATACAAATTTTCTCTGCACACAAGTTTTTATTTGCAAAATTATTTTAAATAACTCTATTCACCCCCCTCTAGAGTTAGGATTGATCTTATCCTGCACTTTCAATTGGTATCAGAGGGAGGTTGATCATTCATACAGGCTAACACCTGGATCAAAAGATCCCTGATAAGATCATTTCTCTCAAAGGGTTATTTTCCTTAGTTTTTCTTATCTTTAAAACTCATGGCACAAAACAAGGACTTTGCTAGTACCAGACCTCCTATGTGCAATCTATCTAAGTTTGCACTATGGAAGGCAAGGATTAGACTTTACATGAACTCTTTTGATGAAGACATTTTTAATTCTGTGTTGACAGATTGTCCAAGACCTCCCACAGGAACAAGTACATCAGCTGTTCCTCCTCCTTCAGGAATTGATGCTGACATAAAGAAGTGGAAGGAAGCAGATGCTAAAGCCATGAACATTTTGGCTCAAACCATGTCAGATGACATTTTCCAGAAAGTAGCTGATTGCAATACTGCTAAAGAGATCTGGGAAAAACTTTCAGAAATTGTATCAGGTTCTGCAGATGAAAGAAAGGATTGGAGATCCTACCTCATCACCCAGTATGAGAACTTCAAAAAGGCAGAGTCTGAGTCAGTTGCTGACATGTACAACAGACTGAGTCTAATCATCAGTGAGCTTAGATCACTAGAGAAGGACATATCTCTCACTGAGATAAATGACAAGATACTGACTTGTTTCCCTAGCTCTTGGGACTCCAGAATCTGGTCAATTAAAGATGGAAGAAATGTCTGTGAGTTATCCACAGAAGCTCTTCTAGGAAAGCTCAAGAGTTATGAGCAATTCATTAAGAAGAGAGAAGAAGAGCAGAAGACATCCACACCAACAGAAAAGGTTGAGAAAACCATTGCCTTCAAGGCACAGGAAGAACAACCTAAAGAAAAGGTGTTGGGAGATGAAGAGCTTATGAGCCTACTTGTCAAAAGGTTCAATAAGCTGAATAAAAAGAACTTCAGAAGATGGTCATCCAAAGACAAAGACAAGCCAAGGTATGACAGATCTACTAATAAAGATGTTATCTGTTTTGGCTGCAGGAAACCAGGACACATTGTCCCCAACTGTCCAGAAAATCAAGATAAGGACAGAAGGGACAAGAAGGAAAGAAAAGACAAAAGGAAGGATAAGGAGTCAAGGAAATACCATGACAAGCCTTCCTCCAGCAATAGCAAGCACACCAGAAAAGGATTTGTGGCTGAATCCTGGAGTGACTCTAATGAGTCTGATTCATCATCCAGCTCTAGTGATGATGAGGATGATGCAGAGAAAAAGGATTCTGCATGATGGCCATCAGTACATCTCAAAAGAACACTGATTCAGAGCCTGATGCTGACTACCTATCTGATCAGGAACTTACTGAGGATCAGGTAATAGATTCATTTGATTTTACTTCTGATGAATTTAAATCTGAGTTCAAATCTATGTGCATTGACTTGATTGAATCTCAAAAGTTGATTAAAACTCTCAGAGAACAATTAATTGAATGCAAATCCATTAACTCAGATAATCTTAGACTCTTAGAAGAGTTGAAGCAGTGTGGGGAGGAGATAGCTTCACTGAAAAGTGAGCTATCTAAGGCCAAACAATTTGAAGAAACCCTTAATGGGAGAAGTATCAAATTGATGGACATCACAAGTACAGTGAACTCAAGATTGAATGGTTCACTGGGCTTGGGTGCTTCATCCAGCCAACCCATAGTGCTGACAACTCCAATCAAATTTACCAGTGAGAAAGGTAAAGGAGTCTTGATAGTGGCTAGGAAGAATGCTGACTTAACCCAGGAAACTGGACAAGAAGCGTCGAACGAAGCTCGACGGACGTCGACCAGAGCTCGACGTAATCGCAAGAAAACGTCGAACTCAGTTCGACGTCTTCTACCCTCTGAACAAAGCAAGCCTTCGCCGTCGAATGGAGCTCGACGCACTCACCAGAGTCCGTCGACCGAAGCTCGACGTGCGTCGAGCCAAGCTCAGAGCAAAAATCAGTTCTCAGGGGTTAACTCAAGATTTAATTCCAGCTCCACATCTCATCACTTTAACCCTTATGCTGAATGTATAATACCTCCTAGGAGATATCATCCTGTAGGCTATAAGAGTCAACCTGAGATGTCTTTTATTTCAGAATTTAAAGGATATCAAGAAAGGCCCAAGGTAAACTGGGTTAAAAACAATTGATTTGTTGTATGTGCAGATAAAGACCTATCCAATTGAGAACCAGCAGTGGTACTTGGATAGTGGGTGCTCAAAGCACATGACTGGCAACAAGGAGAACCTTGTGTCCTTCAAAGCTAAACATGGACCCAAAGTAATCTTTGGAGATTCAAATTTTGGACAAACAAAAGGCTATGGCCAAGTCAAAATAGGGTCAATCACATTTAAGAAAGTGGCCTATGTGGAAGGACTAAAGCACAACTTAATCAGCATCAGCCAGCTATGTGATGCTGGTTATCAGGTTTGGTTTACCAACTCAGCATGTAATATTGCATTAAATAACAACATTGTTTTAATTGGTAATAGACAAGATAACATATATCTAGTTGATTTCAATTCATCTAAAGTAGATATTTGCTTATTTAACTCCCTTAGCAAACCTAATGAACTTTGGCATAAAAGACTAGGACATGTGAACCTTAGAACCATTGCTAAGTTATCCCAAGACAACCTTGTTAGAGGACTACCTTCTGGTCCCTATAAGAAGGAAGGACTTTGCAAGGCCTGTCAATTAGGCAAGCAAACTAAAAACAGTTTCAAGTCACTTAATAAGAGTGACTCACCTAGAATCTTGTACTTATTGCACATGGACCTTTTTGGACCAATTAATGTACAAAGCCTAGGAGGGAAATCTTATGCTTTAGTAGTTGTAGATGACTTCTCAAGATTCACTTGGGTGTTCTTTCTGAGGAAGAAGTCTGATAACTTCAAGATTTTGACAGATTTTCTCAAAGGCATACAGATTGAGTTCAATACTCACATTGCCCTGATCAGAAGTGATCATGGGACAGAGTTTGATTCTCTTCTCATGCTAGAGTTCTGTCAGAAGGAAGGTATCAGGCACACCTTCTCAGCTCCAAGAACTCCTCAACAAAATGGGGTAGTTGAAAGGAAAAACAGAACCCTTATTGAATCTGCCACAACATTGTTGACAGATGCTCACCTTCCTCTAACCTTTTGGGCAGAGGCAGTGAACACCTCCAACTATGTTTTGAATAGAAGCCTGATACATAAACTAAAGGGTAAGACTCCCTATGAGTTACTCAAAGGGAAGAAACCTAAAGTGAATTATTTCAAAATTTTTGGTTGCATTTGCTTCATTCACAATAATGACAAGAAATACCTAGCTAAATTTGAAGCCAAAGCTGATGAAGGAGTGTTTCTGGGATACTCCATGACTAGCAAGGCTTATAGGGTTTTTAACAAGTGCTCAAGTAAAATTGAAGAATCCATGCATGTTACATTTGATGAAACTAACATGTCTTATAAGGAGAAGGAGACTTCTACCATAAGCAATTTGCAGGAACATTCAATTTCAGAAAATCTGAAGCAGCTTACCATCACAGACAAAGGGTCATTACCTTCACCAATTCAGCAAGACACTGAACTCAGTGACAATGAAGAGGAATTTCAGGTTTTGGAAAGTTCAAAAGGCCAACAAATTGAAGAACCAGTTGTTGTTCCACAAGAGGAAACAACAACACAGGTTGGTGCATCATCAACACCCCTTGTTGATCTTGCAACAACAAGAGATCACCCAATCTCACAAGTAATTGGAGATATCTCAGTGGGTGTGCAAACAAGGAATCAAGTTAATCAAAATATTATGCACACCTGCTTTCTTTCTCAAATTGAGACTCAAACCATACAAGATGCAGAGCAAGATCCAAACTGGATCATTGCAATGCTGGAAGAGTTGAATCAATTTGAAAGGAATAAAGTTTGGGAATTTGTACCAAGACCAAGGAACCAGCAAATTGTTGGAACCAAATGTGTATTCAGAAACAAGTTAGATGATCAAGGAATAATTGTGAGAAACAAGGCAAGACTTGTTGCACAAGGATATTGCCAAGAAGAAGGAATTGACTATGACCAAACCTTTGCACCAGTTGTAAGGTTGGAGGCCATAAGAATCTTCCTTGCATATGCAGCTCACAAGAGATTCAAGGTATATCAGATGGATGTCAAGAGTGCTTTTCTCAATGGAGACATCAAGGAAGAGGTTTATGTAAAGCAACCTCCAGGTTTTATCTCTCCAACCTTTCCTGATCATGTTTTTAAACTGCATAAAGCTTTATATGGTCTCAAGCAAGCCCCTAGAGCATGGTATGAGACCTTAGCTTGTTTTTTGTTGACAAATGATTTTAAAAGGGGTAGAGTAGACCAAACTCTTTTTGTTAGAACCCATAGGTCCCATACCCTACTAGTACAAGTTTATGTAGACGATATCATATTTGGGTCTACAGATTCAAACTTATGCAAAAAGTTCTCACAACTTATGCACTCAAAGTTTGAAATGAGTAGCATGGGTGAGCTTGCTTTCTTTCTTGGATTGCAAGTTAAACAACATGTGGATGGCATTTTCATTTCTCAAACCAAGTATGCTAGAGAATTGATTAAGAAATTTGGAATGTCTGAAGCATCCTCTATGAAAACACCTATGCCTACAAATGCTGTTTTAGATGCTGATGAATCTGGAAAACCAGTTGATCAGACAAGCTATAGAGCAATCATTGGCTCATTACTTTATCTAACAGCTACTAGACCAGATATAATATTTGCCACATGCATTTGTGCTAGATTCTAAGTAAGCCCTAGAGAGTCCCACCTCACATTAGTTAAGAGGATTCTTAGGTATGTAAAAGGTTGTCCTAATCTAGGTCTCTGGTATCCACATGACTCAGGATTTGATCTAACTGGATTTTCAGATTCTGATTATGCTGGATGTAGAGTAGACAGGAAAAGCACCAGTGGAACTTGTCAATTCCTTGGTGATAGACTTGTCTCCTAGTTCTGTAAGAAACAAACCTCTGTGTCCACATCAACTGCTGAAGCTGAATACATGGCTGCAGGCAGTTGTTGCTCACAGATTTTGTGGATTCAAAACCAGCTCCTAAACTATGGGTACAACTTAGAGATGTCTAAAATCTTTTGTGATAATACCAGTGCAATATCTATTGCTCAAAATCCAGTTCTCCATAGTAGGACCAAGCACATAGAGATCAGACATCACTTCTTAAGGGATAATGTAGAAAAGAAGAAAATTGCACTAGAATACATTTCCACTGAACTACAAAGAGGAGATATTTTCACCAAGCCCTTGGATGAAAAGAAGCACTTCTTTTTCCTCAATCAATTGGGAATGCTAGATGGAGACAGCATAAATTAAAACTCCAAGATTTTGAAACCCATAATTAACAGGAATAAGAAAATTTCATTTTAAAAATTTTCCTGTCTGAGTGGTTGTTCTGAGCTCTGAACTAAGCTCGACGCTGCATCGAACGGAGATCGACGGTCCGTCGCCCTCAAAAGCGTCGAACGTCGAACTCAGCTTCTAGCGTCGAACTAAGTTCACAGCTCCCTGGCTTCTTCAGTTTATCTCTCCCCGGTCGACGTCTTCGTTCAACGTCGACCTGAGCTCGACGTATAGCTTCAGCCAAAGCGTCGAACGTCGACCTAAGCTGGACGCTGTTGAGTCGTTTCAGTTCTCCTAGAGCCTTAGAGCGTCGAACTAAGCTCGACGTTCTTTCCTTTTCTGCGTCGAACCCTAAGTATAAAATCATTTTCTCATCGTCGTTCGCAGTTGCGCTTTCATATCTTTCTGCTCAAGCTTTCTCCCTCCAAATTCCTTACTCTTGATCTTGGAAGGTATTCTTTTTGCAGGAAAATGGCGATCACAGCAGGAGCTCTGGCGGCTATGAAGTTCGATTCTGGATTCGATATCGACTTCGACTCTTTTGATGGATCTCCACAATATTTTTTGGATATACTGGACCTCTTCAAGGAGCAGCAACTGGTTAACTTTATGTCAACCAGGATCCCTCTCCCAGAGTCAGAAATCAAAGAGTGGAGTCTTACAGCAGTTATTTCAGATAACAATACATTGACTGGGAAAGTTTCAGGAAATGAGGTAGCCATCTCACCTCAAATCATTACAGAAGTTTTCAACTTTGCTACTGGAGATGATGGCATAGAACTATCTGTGGAAGAGTATGCCTTGATGCTGGACAGGATGGGGCATGCTGCTGGTAACCCCTCTAAACTCCTCAAAGTTAACCTAGCCATTGAATATAGGTTATTAGCAGACATTACAGGCAAAGTGATCTGTGCAAAGAGGACTGCACATGATGCAATTACTAGGCATCAGTTCTGCCTTATGGCTGCACTTATAGATAAGAAACATCCCAACTGGGGATTGATTGTGTTTGAATTGATTAAGAAAAAATTGGATAAAAACTCTGTCCACTTTGGAAGAGTTCTTGGGTTGATTCTCAACCATTGCTGCCCTCAACTGCTTGTGTCCTCCAAGAAGCACATCAATGCTTTCAAGAGGCTCACATGTGCCCTAATTGGCAAGTGGGACAGAAGAATTGTGAATCCCAGGGCAGCAGCAGCAATGAAGTCCTCTGCAGACACCAGGACTGTAGAGGTCACTCCCTCTCAGTCCACTGGTCCAGAAGCAGGGACTGTGCCTTCTGACTCTCTCACCCTCCCATCCACTTTCATCCCCTCAACCACAGTTCTCTCATCCTCTCAACCTCTACCTTCCTCCATCTCTACCATTGCCTCCTCCCTTCCACCTCACACTACTTTCCTTCCCATAAGCTTGGATTCCTCCCCTCATGAGGATCTCTTTTCTTTTGACATGCATGAAGACTCCTTCATGGATGCCTCTACCTCCTCTCCTCATGAATTCCCCCATTCATCTACTTTTTCAGAGCTACTCTTTTCCTCCATCCATGAGCCAGTTACACCTCCACTATCTGCACCACCCTCAACATCTTCCTCATTTACAGTTTCTGCTACTCCATCTACCTCTACTCAAGTTCCCCTTGAGCAAGTAGCCCTCCTGCCCTTAGCCAATCAAATCTTTGACCTTCTGTCCCATAAGCTCTCCTCCCTCCTGGATGCCAAGCTGGCTCCTCTAATTCTTTCCCTGAGCACTCTTTCTGCCTCTGTCTCCTCCCTCTCCTCTCAGTTGGCATGCCCTTCTTCTGGGGGCCTAGAGTCAGCCACCACTGATTCTAGGTAGGGGGAGATGTCAGCAGAAGAAGAGCTGCCTCCTTCTTCAGTTCAGTTTGTTCAGACATGTTCAGAGATAGTATCAGTTGCAGAAGTTCAGATAGTATCTGAGGCTCCTCCTCCAGCTTCTGTTCAGAGCTTCTCCCCTCCAGCTCAGATTCAAGAAGATCTGTCCAGGGCTATTGTCCCTTTTCAGAAGATCCCTGATGCAGCAGTGGTAGCAGTGGCTCCTGCTAATAATGAAATTGAAATGTTAGCAGCTGTTGAAACTTCAGGTGAAGCAATTGAGACACCTGATGCAGTTGAGACCCATGTCTCCCAAGCCCTTCAGGAACCAGCCTCTTTAGTCTCTATGGCTCCTGAGGCTGTGCTCTCTCCTGCAGTGGTAGACTCCTCCTCCCCTCTGACAGCAGCTCTTCCTTCAGTTTCCTCCTCAGCAGCTCCAGACTCCATCAGTTTTCCTATCTCTAAAAGGAAGTACATAGATCCATAAGAAGAATCTCAAAGTTCAGAAGATGAGTTTGCTACAGATTCTGATGACTCCTCTACAACTATTGCAAGGAAGAGGAAAGCTAGATCAAAAGCTTTGAAAAGAGTTCCAATTGCCAGAGCTACAGACCATGATATTCCCTACTATATCAAATATAATTGTGAAATCACAGAGCCATGGATGCAGTACTCCCAAAATCAGAGAAAAGCAATGAAGAAGAAAAGAAAGTTTAATGAAGGACCATCCAAACCTGTCCATCAGCCTCCACCTCCACCTCCTCCAGATGCAGGTGCAGGTGCTAGTCTATCTTCCAATCCAGCCCCTTCAGCTCTACATGGAAAGACATATCAAGCAAGAAGATATCAAGGAGACAGTCAGCAAAGGGGAGGTCAGCAAAGAGGAAACTATAGGGGCAGGCAGTCCAGAGGAAGATCAGGTTCTCAACCTTATCAAAGGGGAGGAGCCATTGATCCAACCTCTGGTCCCTATCCCTATAGACCTAGAGCTGACCTCACCCCAACTACCTCTCAAGAACTCTCCTCTAACAGATTTGAACCAGCTGTACCCTTTGAAGATCCCACCAAAACTCCAGCCTACTAGAAAGCTAGAATGACAGAAATGGCTGCTTTAAATGAGATTAATAAAGCTAGAGAAAAAGGTCTGGACACCTCTCATATCAGTACAATGTCAGACCAAAGAAAAGAGGAATTGGAGAAATATAAGTCTAAGAAATTCTTTGATTCAGACAGATATATGCAACTCCATCCTGCAGCTGTACCACCCAGTGCAAGAGATCAAAAGTCTTTAGGTGCAGCTGATGATTACAGATCTAAAAAGGAAGCTTCAAATCCAAACAGAGAAATCATCTTCAAAAAGAGTGATCAAGACAAAGCCTCAAAGGGAAAGTAAAGTAAGATGCTTTAATTCTTTCTATATATGCTGGACTCAGGACATTTGAACATTTGTGCTGCTATATAATGTTATATATGCTGCTTTTTATTCTGTCATGTCTGGTTGTATTGTAGTGTATTGTATCTGCTTTATCTTTCTTTGAATCCCAAAATTCATGTAAATAGTAATCCTAATCCAAATAGGGGGGAGATTGTTGGAACACCCTATTACTATTTGGACCAGGATGACTATACTTCTATAGGGATTTTGGTTTGTGACCTCCTTGTTGTTATAAAGGTCACATAGGCTAGTTAGAATAATCTTCAGCTCGACGTAGAGTCGATCTCAGCTCGACGCAGAGTCGATCTCAGCTCGACGCAGAGTCGATCTCAGCTCGACGCTGAGTCGATCTTAGCTCGACGCTGAGTCGACCTCAGCTCGACGCAGAGTCGACCTCAGCTCGACGTAGAGTCGACCTCCGCTCGACGTTCCGTCGAACCCAGTTCTACTTACAGAAAACACTCTCTGGCCGACGTGTGTCGTGCTCAGATCGACGTTTTATTGTGAGCTCGACGCTTTTCAGACCTCCGTCAGTTTTGAATAGGAATTCAAATTCCTTCTGTCAGACAATTAATGCTGAAGATTTATTGGCCGTTACAGCATATCTGGTGCATGGCTCAAGGAATTTTCTAAGGAATGTCTGCCTGTCATTTCCTTTGAGGCATGGACATTTAAGAAAAGCAATTAATGCTGACTTCCAACGGCTATCAAAGAAAAGGAAGGAGAAGACCCAGATATATAATTAATTTCTTGGATATACAGGATATAGAGAAGAACATACACAGGACTTCAGCTTCTTGCTCTGTGTGATATTGTTTTGAAAGCTCACTCACAGGAATTCTGATTGCTTCAGACACAACCCTCCAACCTTCTTGGATCATCTCTTGCTGGAGCAAATCAGATCTTTTGAAGACCTGTCACCCTTGTGCAGAGCTCTCCTTCCTGAACTTCTTCTTGATCTCAGGGGGAGCTTTGACAACAACTACAAATCCACTTTTGCTTCTCTCTGCTTGTTGATAGAGACGACAACCTCATCCCTTTTTCTTTTTCTTTCTGTACAGGGTTATAACTCCCTTCAAAAGTTACTTTTGGTTTTGCTGAAACCTGGTCAAAATCAGCTTCTTTGGTTTGTGAGAACCTGGTTAAAAACTCTCTGGTGCTCAAGACACCTGATCAACTCATCTTGAAGTGGATTCCTATCAAGGGTGATAGAAGAGTGGATGTACCCAGATTTGGGGAACCACTATAGCTCCTTGTGTCGTCTGGATTGCTTGTCTCTTTGTGTTTTGCTTTGTGCTGTGAATTTCTTTTTACTCTGATTATTTGCTATAGCACCATACACTAAGTAAATACAAATTTTCTCTGCACACAAGTTTTTATTTGCAAAATTATTTTAAATAACTCTATTCACCCCCATCTAGAGTTAGGATTGATCTTATCCTGCACTTTCATCCCCGTAGAACTAGAGCATCGCGTTGTTTGGGCTTTAAAACTCGTAAACCTCAACGCTAACTTAGCCGCTCAAAATAGAAAACTACAACTAAACGAGCTCGATGAAGGGCGTGCAAATGCTTACGAGAAATAAGTTCTATAAGGAGCTCTCTAAGTTTTATAAGGAGCGCTCTAAGTTCTATCACGATCGAAAAATCAAGACCCAAATTTTTTTTTCTCCGGGCGATCTTGTCCTTCTTTACAATTCACGTCTTAGGCTTTTTTTGGGTAAACTAAAATCACGTTGGTCCGGCCTCTTCAAAGTTGAAGAGGTTTGGCCATATGGGACTGTACTCGTCTCCCACCCAAAAAAAGGTTCGTTTAAAGTAAACAGTCATCGGTTAAAGTCTTACATAGCGGGCAGTCCATTGGTCAGTTTTAACGAAATCATAACTCTCCTCAACATTATAACCCCGTCATAATAGTCAAGCTACACGACTATAAACAAAGCGCTCCTGGGAGGCACCACACATATACCTTTTTCACTCTTTCCTTATTTTGTTTGCTACTCTTTCTAATAATGCAAGGTTTCTGATGTGCCTCCCCGACCACATTCCAGGGAAGTTCCTACCCTCTCGTTTTATTTTTTTTGTAAAATATTGCATTTTGTTTTCATTTTTGTTCTGCATACTTACGTTGCAACATTAGGGATAATGTTGGATTTAAGTATGGGGGTGTTTTGGTGCTTTTCTTTCTGCACTTTCATTTTCCACACTTAAAAAATTTTTAAAATACAAAAATGAAAACAAAAACAAAAAAAAATTATAAAATGAAAACTCAAAACATTATTTTTGTGGGTGTTTATTTTATCATCAAAAATTTCAAAAAAAACTACAAAACAAAAATGAAAAATCAAATATATTTAGATTTACTTTGTAGATATTTTACTTTGTAAATATTTTTCTTTGTAAATATTTTTTTTGTAAATATTCTTTTCTCTCTCCCCTCTTTCATTCCTGCACCTCTTTGTAAATAACTTCTTTCTTTTTCCTCTTTTGTAGATATTTTCTTAAAAAAATCTTTAAAATACAAAATTTTTTAAAAACAAACATAAAACACTTCAAAAATATATATTTATATATACGTCTTTTTTGCATTTTTACCATGTATATGTATATATTAAAGACATAAACACAAAACACACAAAAAAAGTTGATGAATTTAAAAATCCAAAAATCATAAAACAAATAAATCAAATATTCCATTCTTAATCATTTTTGCTCTCAAAAAATATAGTTGCGAGTTTATTTATATGTGAATTTCATTATTTCTTTGTTTACTATTCGTTTGTTAATTAGAGATTGATAAATTTCAATAGCGGGGTGGAGTTTTAAAGAATATCTTATGTTTTCTTCTTAATATAGGGGACTTGTTTTAATCACTACTTCTAATTTATCTAAAATAGAGGCACATGTATTATGATACAAAAAATAACTATAGACTTCAATTATTTCTACTCCAAGCTTCTTGAAATACAGGAACGTTCAATTTATCAATGTTGCTCTCTAATTTTTTTTAAAATGCTAGTATTCTTTTTGAAAAAAAATAAACCCTATCTACCCATATTTATCATGTTTTACCTGACATGATAAAATCTCTATCTTTAAAAGAACCTATGTCAATGAGAATAAGATTTCGTTCCAAAAACATAGGCATCCAATATTTTAAAAGATTATATATTACGGAGTAAGAGGATAAAATTCATTACTCCTATACATATACATTGGGTTATATTGAAGTTGTTCAAAATATACGTTAGGAAAATAAGATTTTATTTTCCTAACGCATCAAAAAAATTCATTTGATGTTCGAGAAAAAATTACCTCGCCTCCAAGCCTAAGTCCTCTTCATAAACCAAAACAACTCCCTTATCCAATTTAAATGATTCTAGAATTAATTTAAAATCATTTTGAGAGCATAATTTTAAATTGCATTATTTCCTTTAAAAACTCATATAAGTTAAAGTTCATATCATTCCAATCTGTTCCTGTTATCTAACGATTACAATATATGCTTGCTATTTGTTTACTCCAAAAGTCTTTTTGGCAAAAAACTTTCCTCTATTTAAATAATTTTTATTTATTAGGACTTAACTCGTATACCCCAGATGTTTATCTAGATCTCACTTTTAATTAATTTAAGTGGTAGTAAATTTAGGATTTCTTTTAATTACCTATAAGTTCATCTCCAACTTTTGCTCTGCAATAGCAAAAGCTTAATTATGGGGATATTTGATAAGTTGTAAATATACGTATTTTATAGTACTTTACTTAAGTCATTTTAGTTTATTTTTGTCATTTTTTGTTATTTTTCATTAATTAAATGTTCCTTTTTGTAAATATTATTCAAAAAGAACTTTAATTTTGTTTTCTGAAATTTTTCAGAAAAAGCAAAACTGCCTGACACGCTCGTGCCCCATTGCCCGACACGTCCGTATCAATCCCGACTCGACACTCGACGCTTCCAGCTCGACGTTCGACAGTCGACGTTCGTCGACCAAACCCAACACGCCCATATCACATGGACCAACACGCCCGTGTCAGTCCCGTCTCGACACTCGACGCTTCCAGCTCAATGTTTGACAGTCAACGTTCGTCGACAAGATCGGACACGCCCATGTCCCATGAGCCGACATGCCCGTGTCATGCCCTCGACGGTCAACTGTCATCGATCCCAACTCGATGTTCGACCTTCGTCAACCCGACCAGGACACGCTCGTGTCCTAAAGCCGACACGCCTGTGTCACTAGTTCAAGCCTCAGCAACTGCCGACATCAAGTTGCACGCCTCCCGACATGCCCGTATCACCAATTCAAGCTCAACAACTATCGACATCAACTTGCAATGCCTATCGACATGCCCATATCATGCCTCCCGACTCGCTCGTGTCACGCCTCCCAACACACCCATGTCCGATACTTGTCCCGTTCCAACTGCTTCCAGATATCGGCCAGTCAATGAATTTTGACTTCTCTAACACACCAGACCCGACACGCCCGTGTCCCAAAAGTTGATATGCCCGTGACACCCCTCCTTTTTTCTATAAATAAAAAGTTTCTAAAAGGTCCAAGGGTTCAACTTCTTGGGCCAATTTTATGTGTTAGTGGGCTGTCTTGGTGTATTTCCATACTATGTAAGGAGACTTTCTGCCCCTCTCTTTCTGTTAGTTTTAGCTTTGTAATAGTTTCTTTTCATTAATAAAATATAGTAGTTTTTCTCTCCTTATATTATCATGAAATGCATGTTGGCATCCCTATTTTATTCCTCTTTTATCCTCTGTATTTCCTTGTTTTTCTCTTTATGAAATGTGTGTGTGAGTTTATGAGTGAATGTTTTAATTCATCTTGTTTTTTTTGCTAATATGATACGAAGTTATAGTATTTTTCCTTGCAAAAAATGTTGTTAGGATAGTTCTATTTTTATTTTCCTATCTTCTTTATGTTTTGGGTTATATGTTTTCATTCTTAGGATTTGTAAAAGAACTTTTAAAAGTAATTTTGTTTTTTTACTTAGCTTTGTTTTAGGATTTTAAAACTTTTTTGTTATTTTCACTTTGTTTTCACTTTTTAATCACTTTTATGAACTTTTAATAATGAAAAAGTTGTAATTTTAATTTTTGAAAGACTTTAGTTTTTTGCTTTGTTTTAAAAAAACACTTTTTGCTCTTTTTGTTTTTATTTCTTCTTTTTATGTGTCTTTGGTAAACTTTAGGATTAGAAATGTTGTAATTTAAATTTTTAAGTAACTTTGTTTTTTTCTCTTTAATAGTGTGTGTAAGTGTATTAGTTATCTTTTCATTTTGTCTTTTTCAAATTTGATGAAATGTGTGTGAGTGTATGAGATAGTTTTTATCGCTTTCTTTATGGCTTTCTTCAATTACGTAGAGTGCGTGCATTTATTTCCCACCTACTCGTTTGAGTAGGACTTGCTTTATTTCTCGCCTACTCGTTTGAGTAGGACTCATCATTTCCCGCATACTCGTTTCATTAGGACTTGTACTTGCATTTATTTCCCGCCTACTCATTTGAGTAGGATTCGTCATTTCCCTCCTACTCATTTGAGTAGAACTTGTCATTTTTCTTATGGTTTTGTTCAGTGTTTGAGTTCTAGCCTTAGTTTAGCTTTGCAATGCTTCTAAACTTTGTGTTATTATTATTTGTCTTCTTCTTATAACCCTTTAGCGCTTAGTTACGAACTCACGCCTCATAAAAATCATAAGTCGTCCCTATAACGATGAGTGGTTAATCGTCTTTAGCCCTCAGCATTGAAGAGCATTG
Organism: Platanthera zijinensis; assembly: GCA_039513925.1. Classification (NCBI taxonomy): domain Eukaryota; kingdom Viridiplantae; phylum Streptophyta; class Magnoliopsida; order Asparagales; family Orchidaceae; genus Platanthera; species Platanthera zijinensis. Next base: position 159,805,889 of record CM077081.1, on the reverse strand, counting down.
GGACATATAAAATCTCTCTAAATAATTAAAGAATCTTTTTCTCACTTTAATTAATGGGATCAAAGTTTGCCCCGGGTTAACGATGCGTAGAACTACATATCGATGTGCGGGCTCTATTTTTGTTATCCATACGCTAGCTTGCCGAGAGGCCGTGCGTATTAACTGATCACCCTTGGGTAAAAAGAGTTGCGTGCATACCCTCGATAGAGGAGAAGCGTAATTCTATCGGATTGGGTTCCCCACCTAATAGCGGGGTTCTTAGCATAAAGCGGGCATTAAGAGGAATCCTTCGTCGGACGAGAGTTCGGTCGAATAGTCTTAATATTTAGGTGAGCGATATCCCTATAGCTAGGTGAGCTCATATTTGTTGAGCCTCCAGTGCCAAGTTGCCTTAATTAATTTGAAAACAAAGTTCTATAATTACTAAGAGTCATTTTAATTTCGATCAGATTCGATACCGAGCGTTAACCCTTCATCGAATATTTTCTGTCTTTTTAGAACTATCTCTTTTAACCTCTTTAATTAACTAAAACCCTACAAATTGTTTTCGGTAAAAAATAGTCCCTCCGGAAGGAGTAGAAATAGTCAACAGGCCCCGAGAATAATACGACCTCAGTATTCCCCCGAATATCGAGTACTACTTGTGATAGGTGCACTTTCCTCCTTTCATTAAAAACTCGCTTTTTATCAAGTCCGTGACGTTCGACTCATCAAACCAACCACCTAAATAAGAGTCTGTTTGCGGGCCATCAACATCTCACAACCACACTTTCACCTTCTCTTCCCTTAACTTTTCTTCTCCATGCATAACCCCTTTTCCACACGAAATCCTATATCAAGTTTTTTGCGTCGTTGCCGGGGATTATTGTTTTGATATTCTGAAAAGAGGATAGCTATTAATTTTATCATTTCTTTTCATAGGTTTTCTCTTTATCTCTCTCCGACTTCTCTTTCTTTTTTAGTGTATGACCTGAGGAAGCTCTTAAAAAATTCCTTTTGATCCTGAGATAGAGCGCACCGCTTTGCGTCGCCTCCATTCTCGTGATAAGTAATCAAATTTATGCATCGAATAGTCGATCAGGGACACTGCTACAGAAACTATGGATCTTAATCCGCCAAACACAAATGAGGCCCAACAAAGGACTATGTCCTTTTATGCGCGGCCAGATCTTGAGTGTACTAAAATTTGTATTGTCCGACCCACGGTGGCAAATAATAACTTTGAGATCAAGTCAAGCATTATACAAATTGTGCAGCAGGCGGTGACCTTCGATGGTCTCCCGAACGAAGATCCAAATTGTCACATTTCAAATTTTCTCAAAATCTGTGATACTTTTAAATCAATGGAGTCTCAGATGACGCCATTCGATTACATTTCTTCCCTTTCTCTTTGCGTTCAAAGGCCAAACAGTGGTTGAGCTCTCTTCCTAGAGGGTCCATCACTACGTGGGCCGCGATGGTGGAGAAATTTCTTACAAAGTACTTGCTGCCTGTAAAGACAGCCAAATGGCGCACAGATATTGCATCCTTCATGCAAATAGACTCAGATACTCCTTACGATACGTGGGAGCGCATTAAAGAGCTATTGCGAAGGTGCCCACACCACGCGCTTCCCACTTGGCAACAAGTGCAAATATTTTATAACGGCTTAAATTCCTTAACAAGGCAAATGATCGACGCGGCTGCTGGGGGAACGCTAAATAACAAAACCCACGAGGTCGCTCATGAACTTCTTGAGGAAATGGCTATGAATTCATATCAATGTAATGCACCCTGCGTGCGGTCTAACAAACAGGCGGGAATCTTTGAAATTGACGCTACCTCGAATCTTGCCCTCCAAGTTGAGCGCTTAACAAAGCAAGTGGCGGAGATGACAGCTTCTTCCGCCACTCCTCCTTGGAATAATAATTATAATAATTTCTCTATAATAGAAGAGCAGGTTGACTTCATGGGAAATGCTCCCCGGCCTTCCTATAACTCGAACAATGCACCGTACAATAACACCTATAATGCGGGTTATAAGAACCATCCGAATTTCTCATGAAGCAACCAAGGAAACACTCAACGCCCCCATAATCCTCCTCATAATCATTACCCCACTTTCAATCTTGCTCCCCCCTAAATTTAAATCCACCTTGTTTCCAACCGCAACCGGCAAAGCCCCCTTCACTTGAAGAGGTCTTTGCCAAATACGTTGCTACAAATGAAATGAATATCAGGAATATTGTCGGGTCCATCAAAAACTTGGAGAACCAAGTGCGCCAGCTAGCAAAAATAATCACCGAGCAGCAAAAAGGAGCTCTGTCGTGCAATACCGAGTAGAATCCAAGGGAAAGTGCAAACGCCATTACCCTCCGTAGTGGAAAAGAAGTTGTTTTGCCAGACGAACCAAAGGTCTCTCTCTCTCCTCCCCTCCTATTATTTTAGCTTCAAATTTGCCTACTACTCTTGCACCGCACACTTCTAGCTCGAATTTACTGTATCCTTCTAAGCTTAAAAATGAACGCGCCGAAGAAAGTTATAAATTTTTTTTAGAAATTCTAAAACAAATTCATATAAACATGTCGTTCTGTGAGGCTATCTCTCAAATGCAGAAATACGTGAAATATCTCAAGGAGCTACTATCAAAAAAGAAAAAGCTCGAGGATATTTCGCATATTTCCTTAAATGTAGACTGCTCTGCGGTTGTGCTCAACAAATTACCCCACAAGGTGAATGACCTGTGGAGGTTCTCCATCCCGTGCCTATTTGGTAATTCGTTGGTCAAACACACGTTGGAAGACTTAGGAGCAAGCATAAATCTCATGCATTTTTCATTATTTAAGAAATTAGGTCTAGGATCTCCGAACCCCACTCGTATGAGCATTCAGTTAGCCGATCGTTCTGTTAAGTATCTGGTAGGAATTGTGGAGGATTTCTTGGTCAAGGTTGACAAATTATTCTTCCCGGTGGATTTTTTCATCCTAGACATCGAAGAGGATGTCGATGTACCCCTCATACTCGGTCGCCCCTTCCTTGCCAACTCCCGCACTATTTTTGATATTAGTGATGGAAAGCTCCTCCTTTGGGTTGGGGATGATGAAATCACTTTCAGCATTAATCCCTCAATGCGTAACACCCTAGAGCACGATGATTCCTGCTTTTATCTAGAGGAATGTTTCGAAAATGAATTTTTTTCACCTTCTAAATTAGTTTCTTCATCAGTTGATGAATCTCTTATCACTGAGCTCTTCTGCTTAGAAGAAGTCTCCCGCACTACCCCCCCCCCCCCCGAATCGCTACCCATCGACACCCTAAAATAAAAAACCTCTTACGAGGAACCACCCACCATGGAGATTAAGAAACTCCCCCATCATTTTAAGTTCTCTTCCTCGAAAATGACTCTAAGCTACCAGTTATTATCTCCTCGAATCTGAGTAACTCAGAAATTTCTGAGTTGACTGTAGTTTTACAAAATCACTGCCACGCAATTGCGTGGCAGTTATCCAGAATCACCTAGAGGGGGTGAATAGGTGAGTTTTGCGTCTTTTTGAGGAATAAAAAATTTAGCGACTATGCACACAAATCAACCAAGCAATCACAGACGACAAAAGATTTATAGTGGTTCCCCAACCTTGGGTACATCCACTTTCCCTCACCAATCTAGCAAACCACTAGACTCGGCTAGTCCACTATCTCGGATTGAAAACCAATCCTACGCCTTGGAACCAAGTTCCTACAATCTCGATCCAAACAGAACTTTACTCGGAAGATAAAACTTCTTACAAATCGGAGAGAAATCACCTACAAGAATTGAATAGAGATAAATTGAAAATACGAACAAATGATCTTCAAATCTTGAAACAATCTGGCTGGATCTTCTTCTTTATAAATTGCGGCTCTGTCAGATTTGTTAAAGAAGAACTCACGTTAAGAAAGAGATATGAAGACTTCTTTTGATTTAACCCGATCGGAACGATGATGGAGAACAAACAACAATCACGATCTGAAAATCAATCTTGGTCTGAATCCTTTGAATCGAAAACCCTAGCACTTGCACGATGAAGATCGGCGGAGTCGGCGGCTTTCATTTTTGGAGAGTGAGAGAAAGATTCAGAGAGCTTAGAAAAATTATGACAGCTTGAAAAATCCTTCTTGTTAGGGTTAGTCGGTTTACAAGACCTTATATAAGATATCCCTAACGGTCATAATTAATCTTAATGATGTACACGTGGACCAATCACATCATGTGATTTGAAAATCCCGTCAATTCTGTCCTTAACAGAAATTATGCAAAACTGAACTCCATTTCTCGAGTGAAGAAGTATTTCTCGAGAAGTAAAGTTTATTACTCGAGAAGAGGAATGAAGATTAATCGAGAAAAGAATTTCTGAAATTACTCGAGAAGAAGAATGTACTACTCGAGTAGAAGATGGGTTCTCGAGAAGTCAATGGAATTACTCGAGAAGAAGTCTAAAAGAAAGTATTCGAGGCAGAAGAATTTTGTCTCGAGTTCAAAGGAATTACTCGAGAACTAAAAATCTACTCGAGAAGTAGAATGATACTTCTCGAGAACAAAGACTTAGAAAAATATTTCTGATTCTGGAAGAAAGTTACTCGAGAACAAGAAATGATTTCTCGAGAGAAAAGGAACTTCTCGAGAACAAGGTATAGGATTTCTCGAGAGAAAAGGAACTTCTGGAGAACTATACTTAGAAATTTTCTGAGATAAAATCTTAATACCCGAGAGGTAGAGATAAAGTCTACTCGAGTGCTAAACCTAGTTACTCGAGAACTAAAGTAATACTACTCGAGAACTAAATTTTGTACTCGAGTAATAAAACTAATTACTCAAAAACTTTAACTTATACTACTTGAGAACTACCAGCTTACTCGAATAATGGACTTAGAGAATTTCTAACTTCCAGAAAGTTTTCCTTATTGAATCCAATCATCACCAACACTTCATCCATTGATCCAAGTGCTTGAATATGAAGTGTATTTTAATAGAGAGGCTACACTTTAGTCAATGCCATGGATCACACAATGAGAGATTACATTGTATGGTTCTGTGTTTCTGACCCACTGTAGACTGACATTGGTCTACACTTAGCAATAGAGTCTTGCAAACACAACTAAAAAGAAGATCAAATACAACTTAATTCATCTTAGTTCAAGGGTGACTTAATGGAAATCTTTGTTATTGTAAATGCAATACCCAACACTAAGGTGAATTATATCACAAGAGAAAGAACTGGATATGAAAAGAAAAGAACAGGATAAAATACAAGAAATAAAGAAAAACACATAATAATCAAAATTAGAGATTATATAATTAGAATTTATTTATATTTCATTTCTACAAGCATTCAATCCACAATCTCAAAAAACAGAAGAATTCAGTTCTAGCTCTGATGTTGTTGATGATGTTGCTTGTCAAACTTTTCCTGTTGCCTCCTTTGATAGCTGAATGGCTTAGGATAGTACTTTTGAGGTCTTGGAGGTGCCTTTAGGTTGTTCCTGCCATATTCTCTATCATAAATCCTTCTCTTCATGAGAGATTTTTCATACATTTCCGATTTAGAAAAACTGTAATGGAGATCTCTGCTTTCATTATAGTCCATCACATGTTTCAGAGTATCTAGAATCAAGGACTTGGAAGTAGGGCTCCAGACTTCACGAAATTCTTGAGCTTTTCTCTTTTCTTATTCTGGATTTGGAACTGAATTATTGGCAGAAGGACCTTCTCCATATTTCCTTTTCTTTGGAATATGAATTTCAGGTAAGTCTTGTGGAATAACATCTTCTCATACTTGAGTATATGATTCTGGAGGAAGAGTTTCATCATCAGGCCTAGGAGAGAATGTAGGCATTGGAGCTGGCATCTGAGCAAGAGCAGTTTGCTGACCTTCAGCAAGAGAATTGAGATGATGAGGAATGATGTTTGGATCTGCTTGAAACTCTAGAAAGATCTGGTTATGCATCAAAACTGTAGTGTCATGGGTAAGAAAGTTTACAGACTGGATCTGAGCTAGCACATTTTTGTTAATTTCATTTAACTTCTCTATCCAGAGAGTGTTAGCAGTTACACCAAACTTATCTACAAACTTTTCTACATGTTCTTTCACTAGAGTCTCCCCCTTTTTGAATTCTTCACAGAGGGTATCTATGGTGTCATCTTTGAAAGTTACAACTTCTTCACAAACTTTCATAACATGTTCTTGAGCATTCTTCTAGGGTTGAATTTGATTATTGGCCAGAGTTACAGATTGTTTCATCACTTCACCAACACTGGTAAGAGTGTGGTCTAGGGCATTTCCACCAATTTGAAAAAGATGTTTCAATTGATTTGTGTTATGTTGTATCTCAGCAAATCCTCTGCTCATCTCTTTCTCAAGAGCAGTAACTTGATTTTGCATAGCTTTCAAATAATCATCAAAGTGCTTCCTTTGATTAGCCAACATCTGTTCAATCTTACATATAATATCAGAAGAAATAGGAGAAGAAGAAATAGTAGCAGTAGCAGTAGTAGGAGAAACATGAGCTGGAGGAGGAGGAACTGTCCATGGAATAATATTTTCAATAACTACTGAGCTTTGAGGTTTTATAGTATGAACAAGAACAACTTCTTCCTCACCAGTGAAGACAGGAAGAGAGAAGTCTAAGTTCCTCAAGGGTGCATCAATTGGTTCTACAGAACTTTTGTCTTCATCAGAAAGTAGGATTGTGTCTTTTTTGTCTTTTTGAGTAGCTTGAGAATCAATATGAGGTGACTTGGGTGATTGTACAGGTGATGTAGTAGGGGCTGGAGATGGAGTATGCACAGGAGTGGGTTGCTTTGGTTGCTCAGCTGGGGTTTAAGAGGGAGATGGTATAGGAGATGGTACCTTTGGTGTCTCATCAACAATTTCAAAATGGAGTGGAGGTATGGGCTCATTTGAAGTAAGCTCTTCTATCATCTTGTCAATATATTCTGCTATAGACAGAATGGTTTCCTGAATGTATGCATCAGTATGGAACTCAGTTGAAGTGGCTGGCAGGGGTGATCTGACTGGAGAAGAAGAGGGAGTTCTAACACCAGGAATAGAGGAGATAGGCTCCCCCTCTTTTGCTACACCAACTGTGTCAGCAATTGCATGAAGAAAGGGAGATAGGGTCCTGTCCTTTGAGGAAGGAGCTGCCGGAGCCTTTGCAGCTTGAGTTTGATTCTTTAACTTCATTTCCCACCTTTAAATAGAAGAATTAGAAACCTTCTTCATATGATGAATGAGAGTACCTTTGGAAGTGTCAAATACCTGAGGATTTATCTCATGAAGCATTAAAGATATAATCCTTGCAAAACTAGGAGTTTCGATGCTTTCCCTTATCTTATCAAGAATCATCATTACAAATTGAAATCTCTTCCTGCACACTATAGCTAGGAGAATAGTAAAAAAATCATTAGATATGAACCCTATAGAACCTGTCTTGCACCAGAGGACTTTTCAAATATTGTCTACTAGATGTTTGCTTTCAACATTCAAGTCTGGTCTTCTAACAGAAGTAACTTCAGTAGAGATTCCATGGAAACTGCAAGCCCTGTCATTTTCTTCTATAGTTAGATCATCTTCTTCATCCACAACTGGCATCCTTAGAAGTTAAGAGTCAATGGTCTTGTTCAATTTAATCTTAATACCTTTTACCCTGGACTTTAGGACTTGGCCATTTCTCCTCACCTTGATGTTCTTGATGAATTCTTCAACCTTCGAAAATAAGATTTTGTAAGGTTCTTGTAGAATGAATGTCAAACCGGCACTATCGAGGAGTATCAGCAGATTCTTAAAGTCATCCAAAAATTTAGCGATTCCAGCAACTACTAGCTCACTTCAACCGCCTCTCTTGGACTGTGGTGCCATGGATTCTTCAGAAATGGGTGTGCGATAGACGGAAGAACTACGACGAAGAATTGCTCTGGTTCAGTGGCGCAAGACGAAAAGGATTTTTGAGAAAGAGGATTTGAACTCGAGTAGATTTGAACTGAAGAAATTGAAAAATTTTGAAATGAGAAATGTCATTTCTCGAGTGGACACTTAGTTCTCGAGAGATGTATGTTTAGTTCTCGAGAAGTTAAAATTTATTTCTCGAGTGAATTCTTTACTTCTGGAGAAGAAGGTTATTACTCGAGTGAGATTTCTTTGTTTCTCGAGAAAAAAGAATTACTCGAGTAATAAGAAATTACTTCTTGAGAAGTCATTCTATGTCTCGAGAAATGAAGTCCACTTAGAGAAATTTCTAACCTTTTTGACTTGTCCTTGATTTCTGAGCCTTGAAATTATTCCACCTTGTCTATTCTTCCTTGTTGAGCATGCCAAGCTCAGCTTTGAAGAAGTTGAACTTTGCCTCGTCCAGCGGCTTCGTAAAAATGTCTACAACTTGCCTATCTGTTGGAACATACTGCAGATCTACGTCCCCTTGCTCCACATGCTCCCGGATGAAGTGATATCTGAGCTCGATGTGCTTTGTATGGCTATACAAGACTGGAATGTTGGCAATTGCTATTGCGCTGGAGGAGTCGCAAAACAGTGGAATGTCTTTGACCTTCATGTTGTAGTCTTCCAGCTGATTCTTTAGCCAAAGTAACTATGCACAACAACTGCCGGCTGAAATATATTCTGACTCGGCCGTTGAGATTGCGACATAATTTTGCTTTTTTCTACTCCATGAAATAAGCCTTCTTCCAAGGAATTGACAAGTCCCGAAAGTGCTTTTTCTGTCATCTTTACTACCTACAAAGTCAGCATCTGAAAAACCAATCAGCTCGATGTCATTACATCTTGGGTACCATAAGTCAAGATTTGGTGTACCTTTAAGGCATCTCAAAATCCGCTTTGCAGCAGCGTAGTGAGATTCCTTACAGTTCACTTGGAATCTAGCGCAGACATATGTAGAGAATATTATGTCTGGTCTACTAGCAGTAAGGTAGAGCAAGGATCCAACTATACTTATGTGCTTCGTTTCATCAAAAGGTTTCCCTTTCTCATCCTTATCCAGAGACATGACTGAACCCATTGGAGTCCTCATAGAGGTTGCGTTCTCCATTCTAAATTTATTAATTAGCGCTTTGGTAAACTTAGTCTGAAAGATGAAAATTCCATCTTCAGATTGTTTCACCTGAAGCCCTAAGAAATACTTCAGCTCTCCTATACTGCTTATTTTAAACTTCCCTTTCATAAGTTTTGAGAACTTCTTGCAGAGGACGTCGTCAATAGAGCCAAATATAATGTCATCGACACAGATTTGCACTAGCAAAATCTTGCCTTTTAATTCCCTAAAAAATAATGTCTTATCTATCTTTTCCCATGTGAACTTGTTCTCAAGAAGAAACTAGATAGCGTTTCATACCAAGCTCGAAGAGATTGTTTTAAACCATACAGCGCTTTAGATAATCGATAAACATGATCAGGTAGGTTAGAATCAACGAAACCTGGGGGTTGTTCTACGTACACTTCTTCCTTTATGTCACCATTAAGGAAGGCGGACTTCACATCCATTTGATAGACAGTGAAGCCCTTCAGTGCAGCATATGCTAGGAACAACCTGATTGCCTCCAGCCTAGACACTGGAGCATATGTCTGGTCGAAGTCAATTCCTTCTTCTTGACGATATCCTTTGGCGATGAGTTTGGCTTTGTTCTTTAAGATCGTTCCATTTTTGTCCATCTTGTTCCTGTAGACCCACTTTGTCCCAATGACATTCTTAACTTTGCATCTTGGAACAATTTTCCAAACTTTATAGCGCTTGAACTAGTTCGGTTCTTCTTCCATGGCCAAGATCTATGATGCGTCTGAGTTTGATTCCTCAAACTTCTTTGGTTCAACCTGTGAGAGAAAACATAAATATAAATTCTTGCTAGTTGTACCTCTATGAGTTCTTACACCATCCCTGGGATCTCCTATGATTTGGTCCATTGGGTGATCCTTCAGATGTCTGAGCTCTAGATTCCTTGCATTTAGAACTTCAACTACTAGAGTGACTTCATCAACTTGGATGACTTCTTCATCTTGATCATCTACTTCTCCAATAGGGGTTGGAGTGGTGATCTTGATGAACCTTTCACCTTCATCTTTGTTTGGTTCATCCAAGCTAATTTCTTTCAACTTTGTACCTGCATCTTCAGTAAGCACACTAGATGAGTTGCTTTGCAGCAAGCTCGTCTCATAAAATACAACATGTATTGATTCTTCTACAACCAGAGTTTTTCTATTAAAGATCCTATATGCCTTATTATTACTACTATAACCTACAAAAATACCTTCAAAACTATTTTCGCTAAACTTGGTAGTGTGATATTTACCATTATTAAGCACGAAGCATTTATAACAAAAATTCTATAATATGAGACAGTCGGTTTCCTGCCCTTTAGAAGTTCGTAAGGCGTCTTATCATGGTTATTATTTATGAGTGCTCAATTTTGCACGTGGCATGCAGTGTTGACGGCTTCAGCCCAGAAGTATTCCGATAGTGAAGCATCACTCAACATAGTCTTGCAAGCCTCTATTAGTGTTCTATTCCTTCTCTCAGCTACTCCATTTTGCTTTGGAGTACGAGGAGAGGAAAACTCATGAAAGATACCTATGCTTTCATAAAATTCTGCCATCGCCCCAGACTTAAATTCAGTTCCATTGTCACTTCTGATCTTGACTATGGAATAATTGTATTCATTTTGGATCTGCCTATCAAAATTTGTAAAGACATCGAAGGTGTCTGACTTGTATTTCAGAAAGAACACCCACGCAAAGAGTGAGTAGTCATCAATGATAACCAACGTATAATCCTTACCTCCTAAACTTGTAACTTGCAGTGGACCGAACCAGTCTATATGAAGTAGATGTAGACATCTATTAGAATCTTTTCCAATAACATTTTTAAAGGTAGCCCTTGTTTGCTTGCCTTTTACGCATGCATGACAAGGTCTATCTTTGACGTACTTGACATTCGGGGCATCACGTACTAAGTTCAGTGAAAATAATTTATTAATAGTTTTAAAATTAATATGTGCTAATCTCTTGTATCATTTGTCACCAAGAGATGCACTATCTTTTATTAAAAGACACACTGGTGTAGAAGAGTCTATACAAATGAAATTTAAATAAAATATATTCCTGCTTCGAGTGCCTGATAGAATCATTTCCATATTGTCAGCAGACTTTATCAAGCACTTGTCATCATGGAATTTAACTATGTATCCTTTGTCGCATAGTTGGCTTATGCTTATAAGATTGTGTTCCAATCCCTCAACATAAGCTATATCCGAAAAGGATACACTACTGTTTGTGATCATACCGTAGCCTTTAGTGATTCTTCGGTACAAACATCCATAGATGACCTTTGGTCCATTCAACACTGGAGAGAAGTTTTGAAGTAGGCTTCTTGTCCCGGTCATGTGCCAAGAGCATCCACTGCCCAAATACCAGATATGCGTTTTGGTGGCCTTTGGACATACCTGCAATCATAATCAGTTTGGCTTAGGAACCCAAACACGTTTGGGTCCTTGGTCTCGTGTAAGAACACTCCCCCTATGAGGATTAACACTATGGGTGGTCATTCTCATGTTGCCAACCTGAGGAGTTGTAACATTTCTCGGATAAAACCAACAATCGATGGCAAAATGACCAATTCTATCACAGCACCAATAGTCGAACCTGGTGTATCTTTGCCTTAAGTTCTCCTGCTTGACCTTCTGTGATAGTGGTTTAGCAGGGGTTGAATTCTTGGAGGAGAAGGCTTCATGATGATGGCAATCACATGATTTCTTCTCCTTCGCAGGCTTTTCTACAATGGGTTTTACCTTTGGTGCTTTCTTGAAGTTATGACCATGATCATAAGGACCATAGCCCTGAAGAATAACTTCTTTATAAGGTGCCTTAAATACACTCTCACCAAAGTTTTTAGGGCGAGTCCTCCTTGGTAACGAGACTTTGGCTCAACATAAGTAGGCCTAGTCATGTGGTCGTAGGATGAGTCAACATCAAACTCATTTGTTTGAAATATGACTTTCTTAAAGATAGTCTGATCCTGAGGGGCCTTCCCCTTTTCTTTGGCCTTGGATTTTTTGGCGGCCTTATTTTTTTTCTCTGAGACTTATTCCTCCTAAAAGATTTACTAGGATCCTCAACATGGCCTAGTCCAGCACCCTTAGTCTGAGTAGAGAAATCAGCAACAAGAGGAAGACCTACCTTTGGCTTAGAGAAACCTTCAACAAGTTTTTTTTCGGCTACAAGTAACTCTTCCAATCCCTTGATGATTTCATCCTTCAGATCGAGGTGCTTGATAGCCTTATTGAACTCATCAACTACAGTATATAAGTCTTCTCTGAGTGAGTCCATCTTAACGACTTCCTCTCTCAGAGAGCTTTAAACGGCCTTTAGAGACTTAATCTCTTTTGCCTGAGTTTTCACGACCTTTCGATATTGGTTGTTGGCCTTGATCAACTCCTTATACTAGGCCATGAGTTCAGACTCATCGTCAGAAGAGCTGTCCTCATGATCATGATCAAAGACATCAGATTCTAAAAGAGGAGTGTGAGAGTTTACCTTCCTAGTGAACTGGGGTTCTTGTTCATCATCTGTCTGAGCCATAAGCCCTGTATAGGCTTCTTCTTCTTCACTCAACTCAGATGAGTCATAATCACTAAGAGTTTTTCCCTTCTTGGCAATTAGGCTCTTCTCTGTCGTCTTCTTATTGTATGAGGTCTTCTTTACTTCTCTCTTTCCACCCTCCTTCTTCTTGTGGTGGCAATCAGCAATGACATGACCTGGCTTGTTACAACAATAACAAACTATGTAAGTCGAAATATATTTGTTAGGTTTAGAATTATACCTAACATGGCTACTTGAGCCTTTCTTTCGTCGATCACCGTCATATCGTGATCTTTTGTATGAGGCATCCGTGCCTCTCTATTGCTTCTTCTTGTTCAAAAATTTGTTGAACTTTCTTGAGAGCAGTGAGAACTCTCCTTCAGATAGCTCTGAGCCTGAAGTACTTGGCTCAGATGACTACATTTCACTTTCATCTGGAGCTGGTGCAGGTGAGGCAGCTTTGCCCTTCTTTGAACTGTCTGCCTTTAAAGAAACAGACTTTTCCTTTGAAGAGAATCGACTTTTCTCTTCTTCAGCCTTTCTAGAGTTTATTTGCAGTTCATAGGACATCAACTTGCCAAATAGGTTCTGTGGGTCTGTCTCAGCTAGTTTGCAAAATTCTCGAATGACACAAACTTTGTTGTCCCATTCCTTTGTGAGTGATCTCAGAAACTTGTGATTTAGCTCCCCATTTGTGAAGACCCGGCCATACACTCATAGGTCGTTAACTATATTGAAGAAATATTCAAATGTATCTGCAATGGTATCTTTAGGTACTTGCCGAAAGGCTTCATATTTCTGATTCAGGAGGGATCTTTTATCATCCCTCACTTCTTCTATTCATTCCATCAGAGTGATACGGGACTGCCACATCTCCTTAGCAGATTGGCAGTGGATCAAGTTCTGTAGCATTGAGTCATCGACTGCACTTGCTAATATATTCTTAGCTTTCTTGTCCAAGGAGACAAGTGCAATCTCATCTTTATCTAGATCCATCAATTTCTTTGGAACTTGCTTTGTTGGATCTATTGTGCAGATAGTCATGGGAATGTAAGGACCTTCTTCAACAATCATGAAGATCCTGAGATCCACAGCTTCCATGAAAAATTTAATCCTTTCTTTCCACATGGGAAAGTAAATCATGATGCACAAAGGAAGTTTGGGAAAATCTTTTGCCTTGTCCATGCTTGGAAGATAATAAGAGACAACTAGAGAAGGAACTGATCAAGGTGTTAACCTTTTAGAAATCAACCTCCCATTGATACCAATTGAATGAGTTCAGTTGTCTACCTAAATCACCTAGAGGTGGGGTGAATAGGTGAATTGTGCATCTTTTTGCGGAATAAAAAATTTAGCGACTATGCACACAAATCAACCAAGCAATCATAGACGACAAAAGATTTATAGTGGTTCCCCAACCTTAGGTACATCCACATTCCCTCACCGATCTAGCAAACCACTAAACTCGGCTACTCCACTATCTCAGATTGAAAATCAATCATACACCTCAGAACCAAGTTCCTACAATCTCGATCCAAACGGATCTACACTCGGAAGATAAAACTACTTACAACTCGGAGAGAAATCTCCTACAAGAATTGAATAAAGATAAATTGAAAATACAAACAAATGATCTTCAAATCTTGAAACAATCTGGCTGGATCTTCTTCTTTATAAATTGTGGCTCTGTCAGATTTGTTGAAGAAGAACTCACGGCAAGAAAGAGATCTAAAGACTTCTTTTGATTTCACCCGATCGGAACGATGATGGAGAACGAACAACAATCACGTTCTGGAAATCAATCTTGGTCTGAATCCTTTGAATCGAAAACCCTAGCTCTTGCACGATGAAGATCGGCGGCATCGGCGGCTTTCGTTTTTTGAGAGAGATAGAAATATTCAGAGAGCTTAGAAAAATTATGACGGCATGAAAAATACTTCTTGTTAGGGTCAGTCGGTTGACAAGACCTTATATAAGATATCCCTAATGGTCATAATTAATCTTAATGACGTACACGTGGACCAATCACTTCATGTGATTTGAAAATCCCGTAAATTCTAGACTTAACAGAATTTCTGCAAAACTGAACTCCATTTCTCGAGTGAAGAAGTATTTCTCGAGAAGTAAAGTTTATTACTCGAAAAGAGGAATGAAGATTACTCGAGAAAAGAATTTCTAAAATTACTCGAGAAGAAGAATGTATTACTCGAGTACAAGATGGGTTCTCGAGAAGTCAATGGAATTACTCGAGAAGAAGTCTAACAGAAAGTATTCGAGGAAGAATAATTATTTCTTGAGTACAAAGGAATTACTCGAGAACTAAAAATCTACACGAGAAGTAGAATGATACTTCTCAAGAACAAAGACTTAGAAAAATATTTCTGATTCTGGAAGAAATTTACTCAAGAACAAGAAATGATTTCTCAAGAGAAAAAGAACTTCTCGAGAACACGGTATAGGATTTCTCGAGAGAAAAGGAACTTCTCGAGAACTATACTTAGAAATTTTTTTAGATAAAAATCTGAATACTAAAGAGGTAGAGATAAAGTCTACTCGAGTGTTAAACCTAGTTACTCAAGAACTAAAGTAATAATACTCGAGAACTAAATTTTGTACTTGAGTAATAAGACTAATTACTCGAGAACTTTAACTTATACTACTCGAGAACTACAAGATTACTCGAGTAATGTACTTAGAGAATTTTTTACTTCTAGAAAGTTTTCCTTCTTGAATCCAATCATCACCAGAACTTCAACCATTGATCCAAGTTCTTGAATATGAAGTGTATCCTAATAGAGAGGCTACACATGAGTCAAGACCTTGGATCACACAATGAGGGATTATATTATATGGTCCTGTGTTTATGATCCACTATAGACTGACATCACTTAGCAATAGAGTCCTGTAAACACATAACTAAAATAGAAGATCAAATACAACTTAATTCATCTTAGTTCAAGGGTGAATTCATGCAAATCTTGGTTATTGTGGATATAATACCCAACAAAGGGGATTAACCTATCATTCTGCACACATAAGATTTTCCTAGATGATAATTCTCAAGTACTATCCAGCCCCAATGACGTTTAAACCTGTTGGGTACACTGAAAAATTTGTACCAGATTTGGAGAAGCCTCCCCATACACAATGATATACATCAGTTTGTATTTGATGGGATGTTTGAGTTTCATTGTGCAGGTATAAGGTTTGCAAGAAAATTCTCTAAGTACAAGTGTCGACACTTGTGAAGAATTGTGTCGACACCCATAAGTTATGTCGACACTAGAAGCAAGGCCTATGTCGACACCCAGGCATTGTGTCGGCACCTGAAGAAGAAGCGGTGTCGACACCAAGAATTGTGTCGACACCTGAGGCAGGAATTGTGTCGACACCTTAAGCAAAAGTTGTGTCGACACCCAGGAGTTATGTCGACACTAGAAGAAAGGCATATGTCGACACCCAAGAATTGTGTCGACACCTGAAGAAGGTTTGTGTTGACACACAAGATTTATGTCGAGACACACTAAATGACATCTGGACGACACTCAACGCCATCTAACAACAACAGCTATACTGATTCCTAAGGCTTATGTCGACACACAAGACTTGTGTCGACACACACTCAGCGACATCTCGACACACACTTAATGACAGTTAAACATACACTCAACGCTATCTGTTTGCTTCAATTATGTCGAGACCAGGAGCAGTTGTGTCAACACACAGGACTTGTGTCGACACATACAAATAGAAGCTGTGTCGAGTAACAGAAGAATGATTATGTCAACACATGAAGTGTTGTGTCGACATCATCAAGACTTGTGTTGACACTTAGTCTATTTGTGTCGACACATGTGAAGCAGTTTATTGAGTGTCATGCTGAGTTGTAAAGTCTTTGAGGAATCAACTGTCATGACTGGTGACTCGACAGCTGTCATAACCAACAGGTCTGACACCTTTGTCAGAACTGTCAGAAGGTTGTTGCAAACTGGATCAGCCGGTAATCATGAGGAAACTCTATATAAGGGACTGATCCTTAACAACCAGATATAACTAAGGAAGTAATCAAGCAATTATGGGAAAGGGAATTTGACAACAAGAAAAGGGGAAACCCTTAAGAAGGCAGATCCAGAACAGTCTGTAAGAAAGATTAAGATCTTATTCTGAATTTAAGAAGGGAGCTATCTGAAGATCAACTTCTACATCAAGTGAAGATCAACCTTATTTTGTTCAATCAAGAAGCTTTGAAACAGCTAAGTCAGGTTGGATCTGAAGATATAGTTTATTCAAGAACTAATCAAGAAGCTCACACCAATAGAGAGTTCTCTATGGTGATATTTCTGTAACTTTTAAAACACTCATTTCCTTGTAGGATCTTTTGTAAGATCTGAGTTGTAAGCTTATAAATATAAAGGCTGAGGTAGGGTTGAGTGTCTGAGGTGTAGGACTTGTGAAAATCTGAGTTGTAAGCCTAGTGATAAAGGCTAAGGTAGGGCTGAGGACTGAGGTAGGGTTCTTGGGAAGAATCTGAGGTAAGACTTGTATAAGTCTGAGCTGTCGGAACAAATGTAACATCCCATTTCTTGCTAGACCCCTAGGAGTCGGTCTGTCATGACAGAACCCTAGGAAACCCAAGAATTGAAGTCCATCGACAAAGATTTCGAGTCACGGGTTGGTCACGCCCGTGACCGACCCGTCATGCCTGTGACCTAGGGCATGATTCCCTTCGACGATCGTCGATCTCAGGAAGACGATCGGCGAACTAAGAATTTGCATCATGGGTCTGTCACGCCCATGACCGACAGGTCACGCCCGTGACCTAGGGCGTGACCCCCTTCGACGATCATCGACCTCAGGAAGACGATCGGCGAGCGCAGAATTTTCAACACGAGTCTGTCACGCCCATGACCGACATGTCACGCCCGTGACCTAGGGCGTGACCCCCCTTCGACGATCGTCAACCTCAGGAAGACGATCGGCGAGCGCAGAATTTTCAACACTAGCCTATCATACCCATGTCCGACCCGTCACGCCCATGACCAAGGGCGTGACGCCGCCACCGAAAGTCGAACTCAGTTCGACGAACGTCGGCCTCAACTCAAAGAACGTCGACATAAGAACACCTGTCACGCTCGTGACCTACGTGTCACGCCCGTGACAAAGGCCGAAACGTCGGTTCAGACCCGAAATTATTCTAACACGCGTTATAATAAATTCTGGTATGGTAAGTTACACCAGGAGTATTTATGGGTCGTTTCCTTCTCTAATTACTTAATAAGATGAGGAAGTGTTGGTCCAGTAGGAAATCTCCACCTTGATCAGTCTTTTCATCTTCCACCTTTTCCTCTCCCTCAACCATAACCGAAAAACTATTAAGAGGAGAGCCTTCATGGCCATAAATGCTTTACCTTTTCCCCTCCCCACTTGGTGATCTATAAAAGCCCCCTTAGAGCAAGATGGGAAGTTTACACTCTTGACCAAACAGATTAGATTATTGTTCTTGCTGTAGGAGAAGTTCGGCAATGCCACCACCGCGCCATGGCAACCAAACGTTCATCTCGACTCCAAACTGCGAATAAGGTCCTCCTCTACTCTTTCTTCTATGGATAGATCTTAGGAATTATTAAGAGAGACATCAGGTTCAAAAGAGCAGGATCGGGTGAGCATTTCCATGGTTTTTTTGAAATTTATGGTGGTCGGGTTCGCCGGAAACTGCCTCTCCGGCGGCCGTGCCGCCCCATAACGGTAGCCCTCACCTCAACGGAGGTGGTGGTGGTGGCCGGCTAGGGAGACGGCTGGGTGGACGGGAAATCCACTTGCAAAGCTACAGGTTTTAAGCATTTTCAGGTTGCTGGTTCGGGCTTTTGAGAAGAATAACAGTAACTTATAATACTAAATTATTATATTTATATATAATATGTAGTGATTTATCAAGCTCTTCTTGATGCAAATTAAATGAGGCACTTAGAGGCCATTTTAGGAATAATTGCCAGTCACAGTAGTTGTAGCCCTTTGAGTCTAGATTATTATAAAATTTATTTCAACTCGATCTGGTAAGTGGTTTGACCACCACACCCATTTTAGTGGGACCTATACCTAGGGCTATTCTGAGGTTAAAATGGATACCCACCTTTCATCCCTTGTCCAAATGAGCTGCAATTTGGTCAGGGGGTCTACCTTAGCTATATCTAGGGATTGTCCAAAAATGGGAATTTTTGGAGAATATTTTCATATAGGTTTTGAAAAAATTTAATAAACCATGTATAAATTATTTAGGTATCATAAACACCTCAAAATCCCCCGCAATTTTGCTGGGTAGTCTTAGAGGGCATGTTAAGGCTCTAGTAAAAATTTCATCTCATTTGGAGATGTTTGGAATAGGTTTTTATCCAACCCTAGGTTGACCCTTATAAGATTATTTAGGATCAAACACCCCCTTGGGGTTTTGAGTGGTCAAATCATCTCAACAGAGGCTGAAATTTTGGAAACTGACTTGGCATGGCTAATGTCACCCTACTAGGTAAAATGGTGTAATTTAGGGTTGATTTACCCTAGGGTTCAAACTCAAACCCTTAGGAAGGGTTTTTGAGTGTTGTGACGGGCATAGGGGTTAATGCCCTTGTGCGATCTTGTAACTCAGTAGAGTTGAAGGTAGTGTATCCTAAGTTCTCTGGTAAAAATCTTAGAGGATTTGGTGGTAGGTAGACACCTCAAAACCCTAACCCTAGTTTGAAGGTAGAAGCTCAATTATGAAAGCACAGCCACTAAACCTTAGTTAAAAGTTATGCAACTTAAGTGGAGTAAGTTTTAGACTAGGAAGAACCCTTAGTCATTTTATTAGGATTTTATGGATTATATTTCAAGTACTTTATTTGTTAGGTAACAATTTGCTCAAACTAGTCTTTTAATTATTTTGATTACTCTGTTCATTTGAATCTGATGGAACTTGGTCTGTAGATGCTTTAGGTCTAAATGAATATCCCTGAATTTTGTAACAAATTTTAGTTGATTATATCTAGTACTTCCTTCACAAGTTCCAAAATGGATATTATGGTCAATAAATAATTTAGAGCAAATTACCTACTGTAAAATTATGAAACCTAGCCAATGATGTTTTCAGATCAATATCTAGTTGAATAATTTTATTCATGATTTTTAGAAGAATATTTACAATACTTGCTTCACAAATATAGCTTTTTGAGATTTTGGTAATTATTTATTCTAGAGCTCAATCCCCATTGAAGAATTATGAAATTTGGCCACTGATGCTTTTAGGACAGTATCTGCTCTAGAAGATTAATTATGAATTTTTGGATGATTATCTACTGCACTTACTTCATTAATGAAAGGAGATAGGATTTATTATCAAAATAAAATTAGAGTCCTTAAATTACTAGAAAAAAATTGTAATATCTTGGCATTACTGTTAAATTGTTGTTTAGGATTTATCATGATTTTATGAAGCTTTATACATACCTGAAAAGTGCACTTTATGTTCAAATGGTAGCCCTTAGAAGCTTTAAAAAAAATTAATTAAATGCCAGATAAATTAGGAAAATTACAATTTTCTGGATTTAGTCTATTTGTGTCATGATAAGTCTCCAGTAAATAATTTAGGACATTTGGATGATTATCTAGATTATCTCCTATTCGGTTCGACATATAACCTAGGTTGGTCTACATATAGCAAAATGTTAAATTGCAATAGGACATGATCTGGGATAGTTGTTGGAGTTAGTCATTTTAGCTGGGTGGAGTGATGTGGATGATTTCATTATACAGGGATAGGAAGAGTAGTGAGAAGTGGTTTGGCTTGAGTTCTAGTGTTCGGGTTCGACGAAAGATCGTCCTCCCCGAGGAGAGGAAGAGTCAAAATCACCCTAGGATTAGCCCACTATAATATGAGAAGGGAATGGGTTAAGGGAACTAACCAATAACAATAAGTGCCTTGCGAAAGGGAACGTTGGGCTTCAGCTACCATCATAGTTCCTAGTGCCCTTTGAGAGCCCTTAATAGGGAATACAGGGGGCAGTCCTGGGCTAATGTAAACTGTATTAACAAACTAATAAGAGTAACTTAGTAATTAGGGTTGCACGTTTCACAAACACTGTTAACACAGGAAGATAGGTTGGAGCTGTGACTCAGTTGGTTAAGAGACTGACAGAATGGTCCGGGGAGCTTCGGCTCGGTTGGTTAAGAGACGGATAGAATGGTCCGGGGAGCCTCGGCTCGATTGGTTAAGAGACGGACGGAATGGTCCGGGGAGCTTCGGCTCGATTGGTTTGATACGATAAATATTGCATGTGCAAAGTCAGGAAATAAAATTAAGGTGGTGGGTCTTCGGTATTGGAGGGTTGATGCACCGACACCAATATGCTTACTCGGCAAGTGTAGTTGCACTTCGCCAATAGAAGTCCGGTGCACCAGCCGGCAAGAGTACGCAGGAGTCCTCTTTGTGCACCAAGCGTTAAGGCATACGATAGGTCTGACCGGCAGTGCTTTACTAGTTTTGAGGTGGGCGAGGCCCAACCCACCGCTTCCGTCTGCCACTACGGAGGTATCCTGGGAGGTAGCGGCTCCGAAAGGGGGAACTAAAGGTCTGTGTACAAAGAGTCGGGTGTGTGTTGCACTTGCATGATTAATCATACCCACTAGCATGTCATGGCATAATCGATTAATTTAACCCCTGACACCTAATGTATAAGTGGAATGAGACGATTATACATTAGGACTTGCAAAACGACCCCTTGGTCTATAAGCTTGTGTGGGCAAGTTTATAAATTAAGGTTAAATTCTATATATATATGCTGCTGTTTGATAACCGACACCCCAACGTATAAGTGGTATGGGACACTTTATGCGATGGGAGCCTTGCAGAAGATCCCTTGGCTTAGGTGCTTCCGCACTTATGTTAAGGTTACTTTTCCTACTTTCTATTTCTGTTATATTTACAATAAGAATTGCTAGCATAGGTCCGCTGTCACCAGCTTTTGTTTCATTCTCCACCTTCATGTACACCCCTTTCTTCCTCTCCGCTCGGTACCTAGGAGCCATGGGGGAAGGGGTAGGGGACGATAGGGCTTAGTCTTTATGACTAACGGTTTTCGGACCACATTATTTAGGGGATCGTGGAGCCCAGCATGGAGGAGCAGCCTCGGAGCTCGGCCCGCTTGGAGATAGGGCAGTCTAGCTCAGGAGTTCAGATAACTTGAACTGTGAGTCCCGACCTATAATATATGTTTTAGTTTGCTTCCGCATGAGTGACCTGTAGTGAGTATTATGAGGTACCGGGCATAAGCCCTTACTTTCAGTACCTTTTATATTATTCTGTGGACACTCCCTTCGTGGAGACTTTTATTCTCATACAAGTGATTTATGTGGACTTGCTTTTCAATTATTGTGCTATCTTTCTGTGATCGAATTGGCCTGCAGAATCGGCGCCTTGTGGTGACGACCCTTCAGGACGTGAAGGTGTCATCGGCAAAGCGGCGATCCTTGGCCTAAGACCCCGGTGTTCAAAAAAAGGGGGGGGGGGGGGTCTTACAAGTGGTATCAGAGGAAACCTCGATCAGAAGAGTAGTAGTCCACTAACCCTAGGACACCCCCGCTCGAGTTTAGTTTGGGGACAAACTAAGCAGCGGAAGCGTGGTGTGCCCATGTGGGGGTCACATGTAAATGTCCACTATTAATTAGGCTTGAGTCAATCGCTTACAAACGATTTTTGATGTGCAGCCACCATCACATCCTACACCACAGGGCGGAGTCCAGCATAATCTGAATGATGCACCACCTCCCCCGGTCCCCACTCCATTCCTACAGTCGGAGATGGGGCAGACGCTGACAGCCATTCTGGAGGCTTTCAGGGCTCAGCTGGTTCCGGCTCCGCAGCCAAGCCTGGGAGCCAACTAGCCGAGCATCTTCCGAGGACTCTCTCCCCCATCCTAATTAGAGATAGAGTCAGCTGTCTGGACAGAAGAATGGCTGGACATTTGTTGGAACACCCTATTACTAATTTGGGTAAGGATCACTATGCTTGTCTTAGGAATCCCAGTTGACCTAGTTGTATAGTTGAAAAGGTCAACCTTAGAATGAGTCTAGGGCTTAGAACTTAGGTTTGAAGCTGCCCCCAGGATCATTCCAAGATCAAGGTTGAAGAGCTTAGTCTAAGGCAATTTTCGTCGAGCTAAGGTCGACGAATCGTCAAACTCCGTTCGACGCTCTCTGAGCTCATCTTCAATAAATCGTCGAACTCCGGTCGACGATCTTCGAGCTCAGATCGACTATCTGCTTTTGTCTAGCTTCTGCTGAGTCGTCGAACTCCCCTCGACTATCTTCTAGCTCAGTTCGACGATCCCTCCCTAAAGTTATTTCTCAGATCTTTGAGCTCAGTTCGACGATCGTAGAGCTCAGATCGACGTTTTCTTTGGAGAGATCGACGCTTTCAGGAATTCAAATGCTGCTTATAATTGGAATGTTTTTTGAATATTATCAGCATTTATATCAGAAGATCTCCCAGCCGTTTTTCTTTATTTCTGGAGCAAGTTTCAAGGAATTATTCAGAAAATGTTTGTTGGACTTTCCTCTAGAAGACAAGACTATTTTTGGAAGACATTTATGACTCCCAACGGCTAATTTTGGACAAGGAAACGTCAGAAAATTATTATTCCTTTCTTCTGTGTTATTAAGATTTAGAGAATACACAAGAAGAAAATATATACAGAAGTGAACACACAGAATAGAATATACTGATAGCAGAAGAACAACAGAAGAACTGTGACTCAAAAATCTTCTTGCTGATTGAAAAGTGTTCACAATCTCATCTCAGAACTCCAGACACCTTACCTTCAGCCTTCTTGCTGAAACCATCCTGTGCTGGAGATCAAAGTTCTGAAGACCTATCACCCTAGAGCAAAGCTTCTTTTCCTGAACTTTTCTACATCTCAGGGGGAGCTTTGACATCACCAATCCACTTGTGCTTCTCTCATTTGATTGAGAACAGAGAAGACACCCTTCACTCTTATTTTTCTTTTCCTGCTGTAAAAGGGTTCTTGAACTCCCTTCAAAAGTTCTGTCTGGTTCTGAGAGCCTTGTCAAAACTCAGTGGTGGCAAGACACCTTATCAAAAAAATCTAGTTTTGGTTTTTGGGCACCTTATCAAAAGCTCATTGGTGTCAGGACACCTGATCAACTCATCCTGAGTGGATTCCTACCAAGGGTGGTAGAAGAGTGGATGTACCCAGGTTTTTGGGGAACCACTATAATTCCTTGTGTCTTCTGGTTTTTTTGTGTGATTTGTTTGCTGTGTGCTGTGCTTTTTACTTCTTAGTTTTTAACTTCTTACTAGCACTCTACACTATATCATAAATTGAATTTTATATGTGCTGTTGATTTCAACTGTGAGAAATTATTTTAAAAATACTCTATTCACGCCCCCTCTAGAGTTGAGATAGATCTTAGCCTCACTTTCAATTGGTATCAGAGGGAGGTTGGTTGCTCATACAGGCTAACACCTGAACCAAAAGATCCTTGATAAGATCAATCTCTTAAGGGGATTATTTTCTCTACATCCTCCTTTTTACTTAAAGACATGGCACAGAACAAAGATTATGCAAGCACCAGACCACCAGTGTGCAACCTTTCTAAGTTTGCACTCTGGAAGGCAAGGATTAGATTATACATGAATTCTATTGATGAAGACATTTTCAATTCTGTCTTGACAGTTTGTCCAACTCCACCATCAAGCTCAAGTTCAAATGCTGTCCCACCTCCTTCTGGAACAGATGCAGATATAAAGAAGTGGAAGACTGCAGATGCTAAGGCTATGAACATCTTAGCCCAAACAATGTCTGATGAAATTTTTCAGAAGGTAGCTGAATGCCACTCAGCCAAAGAAATCTGGGACAAACTCTCTGAAATTGTCTCAGGATCTGCTGATGAAAGGAAAGATAGAAGATCTCATCTGATAAGCCAATATGAGAACTTCAAAAAGGGAGAAGCTGAATCAGTGGCTGACATGTACAATAGACTAAGTCTAATTGTCAATGAGCTAAAAACCCTAGACAAAGAAATCTCACTAACTGAGCTGAATGACAAAATCCTGATGTGCTTCCCCAGCACTTGGGACTCAAGAATCTGGCCAATTAAGGATGCCAGAAGTTTAAATGAGATTACTACTGAAGCTCTCCTGGGCAAGCTCAAATCCCATGAGCTGCTCATTAAAAATAGAGAAGAAGAACAAAAGGCTATCTCTCCAGCTACAAGGAAAGAAAAGACCATAGCCTTCAAAGCTGTAGAAGAGGAGCCTGAAGATAAAGCTACGGGAAATGATGAGCTCATAAGTCTACTGGCCAAAAGATTCTACAAGATGGCCAGAAAAGACTTCAGAAAGAAACCATACAAGGGTCATGATAAACCAAGGTATGATAAATCAAATAACAATAAAGAAATCATATGCTTTGGTTGCAGGAAACCAGGCCACATTGTGCCTGACTGTCCAGAAAACAAGAATAAGGACAAAAGGGAAAGAAGAGAAAGAAGGAAAGAAAAGGATTACAAGAAGAATAGCTCAGACAAAGCCTCCTCCAGCAAGAACAAACATACAAGGAAGGGCTTTGTTGCTGAGACATGGAGTGAGACTGAAGAGGAATCTGAAGCCTCATCCAGCTCCAGTGATGATGAGGATGATGCAGATGAAAAAGAATTTTGCATGATGGCTATCAATGCATCACAGCAAAACTCCGATGTAGAATCAGATTCAGATTCAGAAAGTCAACCAGATGAGGATCAGGTAATCAACTCTTTTGATTTTAATTCTGAAGACTTCAAAGATGAATTTAAGATACTGTGTCTAGATCTATTAAAATCTAAGAAGGAGATAATCTCTCTCAGGAATCAATTATCTGAGCACAGTGTCCTAAACTCAAAGAACCTCAAACTCTCTGAGGAGTTAGAATGCTGTAGGGAGGAGATAGCTTCACTGAAAAATGAACTATCAAAGGCCAAAAAGTTTGAAGAATCCCTAAATGGGAGAAGTATCAGACTGATGGACATCACAAGCACAGTGAACTCTAGATTTAATAGCACACTGGGCTTGGGTGCTTCATCCAGCCAACCTATAATTTTGACAACTCCAATCAAGTTTGTCTCTGACAAAGGAAAGGGAGTAATAGAGGTACCCAGGAAGAATGCAGATCTGTCAGAGAAGAACTCAGTTCAACAAATGGCGTCGAGCAGAGCTCGACGATCGTCGAACAGAGCTCGACGATCTAACTACAGATCGTCGAACTCAGCTCGACGATATCCAAACTCTGAATCTCAGCATAATCGATCTTCGAACGGAGATCGACGATCTGACCCAAGATCGTCGACCTCAGTTCGACGATCGTCGAACAGAGTTCAGGCTTGTGAACACTCCTTCAATGGCACATTCAGATTCAATCCTAGAAGCTCCACATCCCAAGGCTTTAATCCCTATACTGAATGGATAGTACCTCCTAGGAGATACCATCCTGAAGGTTATAAGGATCAACCTGGGATGTCCTTTATTTCAGAATTCAAGGGATATCAACCTAGGCCCAAGGTTAACTGGGTCAAGAACAAATAAGCTGTTTTTGTGTAGGTGAAGACCTATCCAGCATCAAACCATCAATGGTATCTGGATAGTGGGTGCTCAAAGCACATGACAGGGGACAAGGACAACTTCACTTCCTTCAAAGCCAAGCTTGGACCCAAAGTATTTTTTGGAGACTCAAGCTTTGGAACAACAAAAGGATATGGTGCAGTCAAAATTGGCCCAGTCACATTCAAGAAGGTGGCATATGTTGAAGGACTCAAGCACAACTTGATAAGTATCAGTCAACTGTGTGATGAAGGATATCAAGTGACCTTCAACAAAGCCATATGCAAAGTCAAGTCAGTGGACAACACAACTGTGTTGACAGGTAATAGAAGAGGTAATATTTACTTAGTGGATTTTCATTCACCAGTGGTAGATATTTGCCTGTTTAATTCCATTTCAAAATCTAATGTTTTATGGCATAAGAGACTAGGGCATATTAACCTTAGAACCATTGCTAAGCTATCTAAAGACAACCTTGTTAAAGGACTACCTTCTGGTTCCTACAAGAAGGAAGGACTTTGCAAGGCTTGTCAATTAGGCAAGCAAACTAAAAGTAGTTTTAAATCAATTAATAAGAGTGATTCACCTAGGATTTTGTACCTGCTGCACATGGATCTTTTTGGACCCATATCTGTGCAAAGCCTAGGATGGAAGTCCTATACTTTAGTGGTTGTAGATGACTTCTCAAGATTCACTTGGGTGTTCTTTCTGAGGAAGAAGTCTGATAACTTCAAGTGTTTGACAGATTTTCTCAAATGCATTCAGATTGAGTTCAACACTCACATTGCCCTGATCAGAAGTGATCATGGGATAGAGTTTGATTCTCTTCTCATGCAAGAGTTCTGTCAGAGTGAAGGGATCAGGCACACTTTCTCAGCTCCTAGAACTCCTCAACAAAATGGGGTAGCTGAAAGGAAAAATAGAACACTCATTGAATCTGCAACTACATTATTGGCAGATGCTCACTTACCTCTGTCCTTTTGGGCTGAGGCAGTGAACACCTCCAACTATGTGTTGAACAGAAGCCTGATACACAAGCTGAAGGGCAAGACTCCTTATGAATTGCTCAAAGGGAAGAAACCTAAAATAGGCTATTTCAAAGTTTTTTGGTTGCACTTGTTTTATTCATAATAATGATAAGAAATATCTAGCAAAATTCCAGGCTAAAGCTGATGAAGGAGTGTTTCTGGGATACTCCATGATCAGCAAGGCCTATAGGGTTTATAATAAATCTTCCTGTAAAATTGAAGAATCTGTTCATATTATTTTTGATGAAGCTAACGTGTCTTTCAAGGAGAAGAATGCTTCTACCATAGAACCTCTGCAGGTACATTCTCTAGCTGAAGACTTGAACAAACTGCAAGTTACTGAAAAGAATGAGAGCAGTGATGATGAAGAAGAAGTTCAACATCTTGAAGAAAATCATCCTGAAGAGCCAGTTGCTGCTCCACTAGAGGAGACAACAACACAGGCTGGTGAACAATCAACACTCCCTGTTGACTTAGCAACCACAAGAGATCATCCAATCACCCAAGTAATTGGAGAGATCTCAGCTGGTGTGCAAACTAGAAGTCAGGTCAACCAAAACCTGATGCACACTTGCTTCCTATCTCAAATTGAGCCTCAATCCATTCAAGATGCAGAGCAAGATCCACACTGGATCATTGCAATGCAAGAGGAGTTGCATCAATTTGAAAGGAACAAGGTTTGGGAACTAGTGCCTAAGCCAAAGGATCATCCCATTGTTGGAACAAAGTGGGTATTCAGGAACAAGCTGGATGATCAAGGAGTTATAGTCAGAAACAAGGCAAGGCTAGTTGCTCAAGGGTACTCTCAACAAGAAGGAATAGACTATGATCAGACATTTGCACCAGTTGCAAGGCTGGAAGCCATCAGGATATTCCTAGCCTATGCTGCTCACAAAGGTTTCAAAGTGTATCAAATGGATGTAAAGAGTGCATTTCTCAATGGGGACATCAAAGAGGAAGTCTATGTTAGACAACCTCCAGGTTTTATCTCTCTAACTCACCCTGATTATGTTTTCAAATTGCATAAAGCATTATATGGACTCAAGCAAGCTCCTAGAGCATGGTATGAGACCCTAGCATACTTTCTTCTGGAAAATGATTTTGTTAGGGGGAGAGTAGACCAAACTCTTTTTATTAGAACCCATAAGTTCCATACCCTACTAGTGCAAATTTATGTAGATGACATTATTTTTGGTTCTACTGATTCAAAATTGTGCAAAAAGTTTTCCAAGCTTATGCACTCTAAATTTGAAATGAGTAGCATGGGTGAGCTGTCCTTCTTCTTAGGACTGCAAGTCAAGCAACATGCTGAAGGCATATTTATTTCTCAAACCAAGTATGCAAAAGAATTAGTTAAGAAATTTGGTATGTCTGATGCATCATGTATGAAAACACCCATGCCCTCAAATGCTGTGATAGATGCTGATGAACATGGGAAACCTGTTTATCAGACTACATATAGAGCAATAATTGGCTCTTTATTGTACCTTACAGCTAGTAGGCCTGATATAATGTTTGCCACATGTATTTGTGCTAGATTCCAAGTTAGCCCTAGAGAGTCACATTTAATCTTAGTTAAGAGAATTCTTAGGTATGTTAAAAGTTGTCCAAATCTAGGTCTCTGGTATCCAAAAGATTCAGCATTTGATTTAACTGGATTCTCAGATGCTGATTATGCTGGATGCAGAATAGACAGGAAAAGCACCAGTGGAACTTGTCAGTTCCTTGGTGATAGACTTGTCTCTTGGTTCTGTAAGAAACAAACATCTGTGTCAACTTCAACTGCTGAAGCTGAGTATATGGCTGCAGGCAGTTGCTGTTCACAAATATTGTGGATACAGAATCAGCTCTTAGACTATGGCTACAACTTAGAGAAGTCTAAAATTTTCTGTGACAATACTAGTGCTATCTCTATAGCACAAAATCCAGTCCTCCATAGTAGGACAAAACACATAGAAATTAGGCATCATTTTCTAAGAGATAATGTAGAGAAAAATAAAATTGAACTTCAATATATTCCTACTGATTTGCAAAGGGGAGATATTTTCACCAAACCTTTGGATGAAAAGAAACACAGTTTCTTCCTAAATCAGTTAGGTATGTTAGATGGAGGAAGCCTTAATTAAATTACAAGATTTTGAAAAGCTAAAACAGACCAAGACTAGGCCAAAAATCCTTCTTTTTGTGTCTGTAGAATGAGTTTAGACTCTGAACTGCGCTCGACGTTTTCCCCAAAATCGTCGAACAGAGATCGACGATTTTCCAACAATCGTCGACCAGAGATCGACGCTGTTGCAGTCGTCGATCTGAGTTCAGAGCCCTCGCTAGAGCTAGGCCTTCTCTCCTTCTGATCAGAGGCCGTCGAGCTGAGCTCGACGTTTTTCAACATCGTCGAACGAAGATCGCCGATTTTGAAGACTCTTCAGATTCCCTCTGTAGCCCAAATCGTCGAGCTAAGCTCGACGTTTCGTCGAGCTGAGCTCAACGATTTTCCTTTTTCGCGTCGAACCCTAATATAAAATCTTTCTTTCAGCCGTCGTTCTCCCTTTGCGCTTTCATACTCTGCAACTCTCCTTCTTTTCCCTCCAAATCCTCTACGCTTGGTCGTTTTTGGTTTTCTGTTACAAGTGATATTAGATTATCAAGTGGTATTGACAAAAACAGAAATCGGCTAAGTAAAATAGTGTCGACACATTCAGTGATAATGTGTCGACTCAGTGAAGTCATGTCGACTAGTCAGAGAATATGTGTCGACACAAAGAATTTGTATCGACACTTAAGAATCAAATAGTTGACTCATCCAGGAATGTAGTGTCGACTTCACCAGAATAGTGGTGTCGACACTTACAGATTTTGTGTCGACACTTATCCTAAGAGTCGACACAGAATATCTAATGCTCTACTATGTCTCTCAAGTGTCGACATATCCACAATTGGTGTCGACACATAGTAGACAGACTTGATGTCAAGACAATAGAAGTTTGTGTCGATACACTCCATCTGTGTCGACACATATAGACTGTTTTTGCCCTACTTTTGATCTTCTTTCCCTAGAAGGTATAAATAGGTCAAGAACTTATTCTATCGACACGCTTACAAGGTTTTGGAGACTGAAACTCTGTGTCGACAATCTCTCTCTCTTCTCTCTCAAGATTTCTCGTCTGATCAATGGCGCCAAAGGTTGTAGATAACGTCAACGAAGGATATGAGTTGGTGCGCAATGCCTTTGCGGATGCCCCGACAGATGTTCAAAGGGTTGTCACTCTAATTTCTGAATCTGGATTAGAATTTTTAGTTTTTGAACCATCAAAGATCTGGAAGAAGGAGGTGATTGAATTCTTTACCTCTGCATCAGTGGATTCAGCTGGTCTCAAGATAAAATCCACTGTTCATGGGACGAAGGTGAAACTGACACCAAGTAATTTAAGAAAAATACTTCAATTATCAAACATTGAGAATGAATAAGAGGTTCCAGCCTCTAAGACCAGGGAGTCTCTCCAATGGTGTGGATTGGATCCAACCCTGAAGATTGGAGCAGCTATCAACAAGAAGGGCATGAATCAACAGGGCAAGTTTCTATCAGAAGTAGTTGGGAAGGTAATTTTGTGCAAACCAGGTGGACATGATAGGATTTCAGCCTATATGTTCAGCCTAATGACCAGAATTGTGTTTACAATTCCAACTGACTGGTCAGCTGTAGTATTTGATAAGATCAAGGAAGGAATCAAGAAGCCAAATCTGGCTAGAATTGTGAGTTTATACCTGACTGGGGTGATCCCTGAGGTTATGCAACAATTGCCTGGGATAAAGATTAATCACATGAGGAAAATGGATATAAGATTATTTTCAAGGTGGGATAGGGTGTTGTCTAAAGATGTGCCTGATGAGAACAGACAGGACACCCCTGAGAGATCCCTTGCACATGATCTAAGCACTGCCCAGCATCCAGAAGAGCAAGTGAGAAAGGAGGTTGAAGATCAGCCTGAGTATACTCAAGTTCAGAAAGCAACCATTCCTGCACAGATGCAGGGGGAGCAAACTCACTCTCCTGTCCAGAATGTATCTACTCCTGACCAGGTACAGGTACAGTGAGAGCAAGTGTATTCACCTGCCCAGGATATTCAAAATACTGAACAAGTGCAGGGGGAGCAGATGTCTGAAACAGTGCAGGAGAAAGAACAAATTGATTTATCAAAAGATTTGAATATTGCAGATCTGGATGATTCAATATCTATTCAAGCTCAGAAGGAATACACTCTAGATGAGTTATTTCCTAATGTTGAAATTGCTACTGATAGAGTAGAGGAGGAGCAAGACAATGAGAAGGCACTAGACATGGAGATAGAGCAAGAAGTTGAGAAGGAACAAGGACTTGAGGAGGAGCAAGTAGTTGAGGGGGAGCCTGGGAATGTTGAGGCTGAGCAACATGTCACTGAAACTAATATTCCTCCTACTACACCTGAAAGAGTTCAAATAGAAAGTTCATCAGACTCTGAGACTGTAGAAGCCAGAATGGCTAAGAAGAGAAAGCTCATAGTCTTCAAGAGAAGGAGCCAAAGTTATAAGCAGGCACTCCAATCTTCAACTCACCAATCTCCATCTGAATTTAACTACAACAAGTTTATGGTAGATTTGCAAGTTAAGTTGGATGAGCAGAGATTAGCAATGGAGAAGTATGTTGATGAGAGAAATAAATCCCTTCAATTTAACTTGGCTCAAGATATTAAGTCTATTAGATTTGAAGTAAATATGAATAAGAAGGAGATGACAGATTGCTTCCATAAGGGAGGTAATGCTGCAGTGTTTTTGGCTAAACAACAGCAGTCTATCCTCACTAAAGTGGATGATATTGCTTTGAAGCAAGGTTATGTTTTGGAGAATCAGCTGAGGATGAATGATAATTTGGCTGAATCTCACCATGAAATTCTTGAAGAGTTCAAAAAGGCTACTGCAGGGATGACTGAAGCAAGAGCAAAAGAGATGGAAGCTTTTGATCAGAAACTAAAGGAGGCTATAGCTTCAGTTCAATCTGCCATCACTACATCTCAGAAGGAAATATCTGACAAACTTCAAAAATTGAAACCATATTTTAAAGAAGGTGTGAATTATCTAGATGGCCAGATCAGATTTCAGAAGGATGATCTAAGAGATCATATTACCAGAGAAGTCATAAAGGGGGAGAGGTTGTTAGTTCATGCTGGCTCAGAGCACACCAAATGGGTGACAAATAGTATTCGAGCCACATTGGGATATCCACCTTTGTGTGATGATGATATGGTGGCTGAGTCAGGAATTCAAACAGGTCTACTTAAAGGCAATCAACATGAGATTGCCCAAGTTATTTACCCTCCTCCTGATTTTGATAAGATTAATCAGCAAGTTCAGGATATGTATAGTCCTCCAAAGGAGGTTACCAAGGTTGTTATTGAAAAAGTTGATAAGCCTGATGCCAACTTGAAAGAACAGCAAGATGCTCTACTATCCAAGAAAAGATTTAGAGAGCAGGCTGAACTTAAGCCAGATTTTGAGCAGTGGAGCCCTACTTCAAGAAATATTATACTACCTGCATGGAAGGCTGTAAAGGACCAAGTACATGATAGAGGAAAGTGGTATAATGAAATGGAATGGCAAAAGTATGAAGCTAGGCAGGAAGCCATAGTACAGTTCAGGAGAAAAGCCAAGCTGGGAAGGCTGCCACCAGATGCTCAGGAGCTGAGCAAGTACTTTCCAAAGCCCTTTCATTACTTTGAAAGGCAAAGGCTAAAGGAAGAAGCTCAGAAGAAAGCTGAGCTAAAAGGCAAGAAGCCTACTGAAGTTGCTGAAGCTCCTG
Organism: Platanthera zijinensis; assembly: GCA_039513925.1. Taxonomy (NCBI): domain Eukaryota; kingdom Viridiplantae; phylum Streptophyta; class Magnoliopsida; order Asparagales; family Orchidaceae; genus Platanthera; species Platanthera zijinensis. The sequence continues at coordinate 159,772,817 of CM077081.1, read as the reverse complement.
TGAAGGCTCAAATCCAATCTGGCAAAGGAATTGTTATAAGAGAGCCTAATCAGTCTTAGTTCTAAGTTCTTTCAAATGTTTTGTAATGTTTTGATCATTCAATGTAAACATCTGTAATCAAACATTATCAAGTTATAAACAAAATTTTGTTTGGAATCATATATTCATGTTCACTCTGTGATGAATTGTTAATATTTTGTTTATATAAAATATTCATGTAATGTCATACATCATCATATTATTTTTGTTATAAATGGTGTATATCATTAACTAAAAGGGTTATGACTTCTCCAAATAGGGGGAGATTGTTGGGTACATTGGAAAATGTGTTCCAGATTTGGAGAAGCCTAACTTAGCTTAATGATATACATCAAGGTGTATTTGATGTTGTTTTAAGTTGAAATGTGCAGGTAAAGAAGTATTAAAGAATACAGGAAATTATTCTAAGTCCATGTGTCGCCATCTGAAGAAACTGGGTCGACACTTCAGAATAATTGTGTTGACACTTGAAGGAAGTTGTGTCGACACAGAGAAAGAGAGTCGACCACATTTGTATCGACACTGGGAAGCAGTGTCGACTCACAGAAAGATAGTCGACCACATTTGTGTCAACACTGGGAAGTAGTGTCGACTCACAGAAAGATAGTCGACCTCAACTATGTCGACACCTGAAGGCAGAGTCGACACATACTGAGTTCTGAATCTACAACAACTGTGTCGACACACATGACTTGTGTCGACACACTGCAAAGTCAAGACCAAGTTATTTTCTGAAGAAAGATGAAGTGTTGAGTCGACACAAATTCTCTATGTCGACTCATTCTCAAGATGAAGTTCTGAAGAAGCAGTGTCGACTTAAAGGCAAACTAGTCGACATCATCAAAGGCTGTGTCGACACCAAAGTCACTTGTGTCGACACATATAGACAGTTGGTCTCGACACTTTCTAACAGTCTGTCTCAACACTTTGCTGTCCAAGACTAAGGCACAGGATCTGTTTGAAGACTTGACAGCTGTGGGTTATGACAGGTTAACTGAAGCTGGCAGACTTGTCAGAAGTCAGTTAGAAACCGGATCAGCCGGTTACCATGAAGAAGATCTATAAATAGACAGATTCAGAAGAAGAAAATAAAATACAAGAGGAAATTAATTCTTAATCAACACATCAGTTAAGAGATAAGTCCTCTCTTCAAGAAAGTGCAAGGCATTAAAGAAGATCTTCATCAGAAGATCTAAGAAGACGATCTCAGGATCAGTCTAAGTAGAGTTCTTTCAAGAATTCAGAAGTATCATCAAAGGTGTTGGATAGAGAGGGATCCAGCCACTTGAAGAATAAGAAGGAAGCCGTCATTGGTTTCTCAAGAAGCTGTTTGGAAATCAACTCAGCTAAGTTCAGATTCAAGAAGCTTTGAAGAAAGCTCAGATTCAGTTGATTTCATCAGCTGATCAAGAATTGTCTTGTTCTTTTCTCTCTCAACAAATGCAAGACATTAAAAACTTCTTTTCTAATTTCTGTAGGATCTGTCAATACAGATCTGAGTTGTAAGCCTGTGTTATAAAGGTTGAGTGTAGGAGAGTTGATCTCTGAGTGGTAGGGCTGTTTGCTTGAGTGTAGGAGAAGGTTCTTCTCTGAGTTGTAAGCTTTGTGATAAGGCTGAGGTAGGGCTATTGAGCCTGAGTTGTAGGAACCTTTTCAGGTTCTGAGCTGTAGGATCTGTGGATCTGAGTAAAGAGGAAGTTTGGCCGAATCTAGCATACTGCTAGATAGGTGAAGGGGGAAAGTGGATGTACCCAGACCTTGGGGAACCACTATAAAACAGTGTGCAATCTGTGATGGTTAAATTTCTGTGACTGTTGTGCTGTGTGTTTTAATTCTGTAATTGAATTCTGCCAAAAAGTGTTAACAAGCATTAGAACCTATTCACCCCCCCCCCCTCTAGGTGTTTAGGTTGTCTTGAAAGTAAAACTATCACACTTCGCTAACAGAAGTCCGGTGCGCCAGCCGGCAAGAGTACGCAGGAGTCCGCTTTGTGCACCAAGCGTTGAGGCGTACGATAGGTCTGACCGGTCATGCTTTACTGGTTTAGAGGTGGGCGAGGCCTAACCCACCGCTTCCGTCTGCCACTACGGAGATATCCTGGGAGGTAACGACTCCGAAAGGGGGAACTAAAGGTCTGTGTACACAGAGTCGGGTGTCTGTGTTGCACTTGCATGATTCATCATACCCACTAGCATGTCATGGCATAATCGATTCATTTAACCCCTGACACCTAATGTATAAGTGGAATGGGACACTTATACATTAGGACTTGCAAAACGACTCCTTGGTCTATAAGCTTGTATGGGCAAGTTTAAAAATTAAGGTTAAATTATATATATATATATATATATATATATATATATATATATATATATATATATATATATATATATATGTTGTTGTTTGATAACCGACACCCAAACGTATAAGTGGTATGAGACACTTTATATGATTGGAGCCTTACAGAAGATCCCTTAACTTAGGTGCTTCCGCACCTAAGTTAAGGTTACTTTCCTACATTCTGTTTTTGTTATATTTACTATAGAATTGCTAGCATAGGTCCGCTGTCACCTGATTTTGTTTCATTCTCCACCTTCATGTCCTCCCCTTTCTTCCTCTTCGCTCGGTACCTAGGAGCCACGGGGGAAGGGGTAGGGGACGATAGGGCTTAGTCTTTATGACTAGCGGTTTTCGGACCACATCATTTAGGGGATCGTGGAGCCCAGCATGGAGGAGAAGCCCCGGAGGTCGGCCCGCTTTGATATAGGGCAGTCTGGCTCAGGAGTTCAGACAGCTGGGACTGTGAGTCCCGACCTATAGTAGATGTTTTTGTTTGCTTCCACATGAGTGACCTGTCGTGAGGATTATGATGTACCAGGCATAAGCCCTTACTTTCAGTACCTTTTATATTATTCTGTGGACACTCCCTTCATGGAGACTTTTATTCTTATACATGTGATTTCTGTGGACTTGCTTTCCAATTATTGTTCTATCTTTCTGTGATCAAATTGGCCGGCAGAATCGGCTCCTTGTGGTGACAACCCTTCAGGACCTGAAGGTTTCACCGCAAAGCGGCGATCCTGGGCCTAAGACCCCAGTGTTCAAAAAAAAGGGGGGTCTTACAACCAATCTTGTTCTGAGTTTTAAGATATGTGGATCTGAGTAAGTGGAAGGAAGTTGGGTTGAATGCAGTTCTCTACTAGATAGGCGAAGGGGGAAAGTGGATGTACCCAAACCTTTGGGAACCACTGTAAATCTGGTGTATGTTGTGCTGTGATTATTGTGCTGACTATTTAATTTTTTATGCTGAGATAGAACTAGCTAATTGCCTAAAATTCTTAAAGAAAATTAGAACCTATTCACCCCCCCCCCCCTCTAGGTGTCTAAGCTCTTGAAATCAAGTCTTTCAAGTGGTATCAGAGGGAGGTTTCTCAAAGGTTGACCTAACAATCTTAGTGAATCTCCAAGGCAATTAATAGATTTGAAGAATGGGTTAAAATGAGAATCAGAAGGAATTTGGATCTTTGAAACTACCTATCTACAGGAAAGAATGCTTTGGCATATAGAAGGAAAGGGTCAGGTTGTTTATGGAAGCATCTGATCCAAGAATCTACACTACAGTACAAGAAGGTTCCCTTTATTTTAATGAAGATATCAGCTCTGGATGAAAATTTTAAAACCCCTAAGAGCTATTCTTAAATGACTAAGGATGAGATCTTCCTGGCAATACTAGACAAAAGAGCACAAAACATTATTTTAAGTGCTATAGATGATGCCATATTTCAGGATCTAGTGCACTGTAAAACCTCTAAGGAAATGTGGGACTCCCTGATTGTCTACATGGAGGGAATAAAAGAAGTTAGAGAGGACAGAAAATATATGCTGAATCAAGAATATGAGAGCTTTAGACAAGCCAAGACTGACAGCATAGCTGAATGTTACAAGAAGTTCTTCAGGATAATAAATGAGCTGATTACCTATGGAAGATTCTTCAGCACATATGAACTGAATGACAAGTTTCTCAGGTTCCTAATAAAGGACTGGGACACAAAGATTTGTGCCTTCAGAGAGCTGGTCAGGATTGCTGATACACCTCCACCCACACTATTTGGAAAGCTGCTATCATATGAAATGCAGCTCACTGGCATAGAAGAGGAGGAGAAAAGCAGTAGGTCTGAGTACAAAGAGAAGTCAGTAGCCTTCAAGGCTAAAGGCACAAGAAAGGGTAGGAGAAAGTCTCCTTCTCCACCCAGAAGGAGTGCTGAGGCAGAAGAAGAAAATCCTGACAACAACACATTAGATAGCCACACCTCTGATGAGGACTTTGTTGCCTTTACAAGGTAGTTTCAAAGGTTCATGAAAAAGAAGAAATGGAGAATCAGACCATCAACATCCTTCTCTAAGGATAAGTATTACAATAAAAAGAAGACTCCCAAGGAGGACATGTATGCATCAAAACCTAGTAAACAAACAAATTCTAATATTGTTTGCTATTATTGCAAAAGGCCTGGATATGTCATAGCTGACTGTATAGACAAGATGACTCAATCTAAGGACATGAAGAAGCATCAAGTGAAAGACAAGAAAGAGAAATCCTTTGTTGCTCAGAGGCAGAAGCGTTGGACAGACTCTTCTTCTTCAGGATCAGAAGAAGAAGATGATGCAGAAGCATATGTTGGGTTTTTCTAAATAGAAGAGGATTCTAGGGAACTAGAATTCCTACAAATGTTAGACTCCATAAATGGAGTGGAAGACTATTGTTGTAGAGGGCTGATGGCTCTGTCAGAAAATGATCAGTGCCAGGATCAGCTTGGTCCAAGTAAGGTATACAATTCTCCCTTAGCTTCTGATTATTTTACTGGATCAGAATCAGTAGCATCAACTTCAAGAGAAGTGGATGGTTCTTATTCTGAGGGGGATGTACATCAACTCATTAATGAGTATTGTGGGTTGTCGCAAGCTCTGAAGAGGAACAAGTTTCTTTTCAAAGAGCAGGCCAAGGAAATTAAATCTCTTAAGCAGGCTGCATCAGGTTCAGCAAAGTTGTTGGATTTGAAATTGAATGAGGTTGCTAAACTGAAAAACATAACTGTTATTCAGATGGTCACAATCACCTTAAAGGAAAATGACATCAAGAATTTGGAGGCAAAATTCTGAAAGAAAAGGAGTTAGTGTCTAAATTCTCTAAGCCAATGTATGACTTGCCCTTAACAAACAATTTCATTTCTCAAAAAGGAAAGACAGATCTAGGCTTTAAGGGAAGAACAAGGACCACCAATTCTCATAGAAAAGGAAAAGCCCCAGTTCAGCAACTAGCCTCAAAGCCCTCTATCTTCTTTAGGAAAGTAATGCAACCTACAAACAAGTATGATCATGATATAACTCATGGTCACTGTGAGTTTGGTGATTTCATTGACAAGGGTAGATATGCCAATAGGCCACTCTATAGGCAAGCCCATCAAGTTAAAAAGGAATTCTTGGGGTTTGCTGCTCCAGCACCTACACTTAATAGGACTGCTGGCAACAAAGTTGTGAAGTCTGTACCTAAAAGAAGGTACAATAGATTTGAGTGTTGGTGTTGTGGCAGGTGGGCCACTTTGCCATGAATTGTTGGTTCAACACAAGTGTTAAAACCAAGAATAGTTTACCTGTCAGAACAGCTGCAGGGTTTCCAACTAACAAGGACCTAGGACCCAATAACAATTTGGGTTCTATGGATAAGTGATTCTTTATTTGATGCAGGTGAATCCAAGTGGCCATACCCCTATATGGTACTTGGATAGTGGATGTTCCAGATACATGACTGGAACAAGAAGAATGTTGAGGGACTATGTACCCATAGAGAATGGACCCAAAGTAATCTTTGGTGGATCAGAAAAAGGAATCATCAAAGGATTTGGTAACATTTATAGTGATTTAATTACTATCACTAAAGTGACTTATGTGAAGGGTCTAAAACATAACCTGATTAGCAAAAGTCAACTTAGTGATCTAGGTTATGACATCTCTTTCCTAAAAGAGGAGTGCCAAAAAAGGAGGTCAAGTGATCAAGAGATCATTTTGGCTGGCACTAGGAAAGGGAATGTATATTGTCTTAACCTTTATTGTGAGTTTAACAACTCACCCATTTGTCTAGTTGCAGGAGAGAAAGCTTCTATGTGTCAAATAGCACAAGAGGCTAGCTCATCTAAACTATAAGTCAATAGGACAGCTATTCAGCTTGGGGTTAGTGAGGAATGGTCCTCAAATCAAGTGCATTAAAGAGGGTGTGTGTTCAGCTTGCCAAAAGGGAAAACAGACTAAGTCCTCTTTCCATGCACTTGATACCAAAGATTCAATGAGATGTTTATATCTCTTGCATATGGATTTGTTTGGTCCTATTCTAGTTCATAGTCTTGGTAGGAAAGTATACACATTAGTAATTGTGGATGACTATTCTAGATACACATGGGTTTTCTTCTTGAGACAGAAATCTGAAACCCCTACAGTTTTCCAAGCTTTTGTTAGACAAATTCAGAATGAATATAACAATTCAGTAGTATAAATAAGAAGTGACCATGGAACTGAATTTCAGTTTGAATGTATGACAAAGTTTGGTGAAGAACTTGGGATTCATCAGGAATTCTCCTCACCTAGAACTCCCCAGCAAAATTGAGTTGTTGAAAAAAAGAATAGGACTCTAATTGAGGCAAGTAAAATACTACTTAGTGACACTACTCTCCCTGAGTACTTCTGGGCAGAGACAGTAAATACTACATGTCATGTACTCAATAGAGCCTCCATCAATAAGAAATATAAGATGACTCCCTATCAGATTTTGAAAGGCAGAAAACCAAACATTTCCTACTTCAGAATCTTTGGTAGCAAGTCTTATGTCGTAGTTAATGGTAAGCACTACCAAACAAAGTTTGCTGCCAAATCCCTAGAACGGATATTTGTTTGGTACAATAATAATAGTAGGGCATACAGAATCAACAACTTGACTACCCAAGTTGTAGAAGAATCTGTCCATGTTGTATTTGATGAATCTAAGTTGATTAACAGTGAATTATCTAGCTCTTCAGTTAGTTCTACAGGTTTAACAGATAGGCTGGACAAGCTGACCATCAATGAAGAAGTTCCTGCTAGGCTAGATGAAGAAAAAGATGCATGCTATCCAGGGAGAGAACAAGACTCACTGGATGAAGAAGACAATGAGGAGCATCAGGTTGAGGAAAATGAAGAAGGGCATGAGATTGACAGATTTCCCCCAGCAAGAAGACACTTGAAGGATCATCCAGCTCACCAAATCATTAGTGATGGAAGTCAAGGTGTTCTAACAAGGAGCAAGAGCATGAACACAGTTCTATGTTCTAGCTTTTTGTCACAAATAGAACCCAAGAAGTTTGAAGAAGCCATGCTAGAAATAAACTGGATTAAAGATATGCAAGAAGACCTGAATCAATTCAGAAGATGTAAAGTCTGGGAACTGGTTCCTAAACAAAAGGATCACAACATTATAGGAACCAAGTGGATCTACATTAACAAACTTGATGAGAATGGCACTATAACCAAGAACAAGGCCATACTGGTAGCAAAAGGCTATAGGCAAGAGGAAGGGATTGACTTTGATCAAACCATTGCCCCAGTTGCAAGGTTGGAGGCTATAAGGTTGTTCTTGGCCCATGCTGCATATCAAGGGTTCAAGGTATATCAGATGGATGTAAAGTAAGCATTTCTGAAAGGTGACTTAAAATAGGAAGTCTATGTTGAACAACCCTCAGGTTTTGTAGATTCTCATTATCTTGATTATGTATATAGGCTTAGGAAAGCTCTATATGGTTTGAAACAAGCCCCTAGGGCTTGGTATGAAAACTTGTCTGCTTTTCTTATTGAGAATAAATTCTCTAGAGGAAAGATAGACAAAACTCTATTCTTTAGGGAATCTAAAGGCATGATAATCCTAGTCCAGATATATATTGATGACATTATCTTTGGATCTAATGAAAACAACCTTTGTAGAAAGTTTGCCAAACTTATGCAAGTGAAGTTTGATATGAGCAGTATGGGTGAGATGAAGTTCTTCTTGGGACTTCAAGTTAGATAGACTGATGATGGATTGTCCATATCCCAGTCTAAGTTCACCAAGGAGTTGATTAAGAAATATGGAATGGACTCAACCTCCACCATGAAAACTCCAATGTGAACAAGTATGCCTATAGGCAAAGATGAGACAGGGAAACCTGTTAATGAGTCTTTGTATAGAGGGATAATTGTCTCCCTACTCTACTTGACTGCTAGTAGACATGACATCATGTATGCTACATGTGTCTGTGCTAGGTACCAAGCTTGCCCAAAGGAATCTCATTATACTGCAGTTAAGAGAATTTTGAGATATCTTAAGAGCACGCCTAATATAGGTCTTTGGTACCCTAAGAATAGAGATTTCTTACTAAAGAGCTTCTCAGATGCAGACTTTGCAGGATGCCAAGAAGACAGGAAGAGTACTACAGGAACATGTCAATTCCTAAGTGGAAGGCTAGTGTCATGGTGTAACAAGAAGCGAACAAGTGTAGCAATATCAACAGCTGAGTCTGAGAATGTAGCTGCAGGCAGTTGCTGTGCACAGTTATTGTAGATAAAGCACCAACTTGAAGATTATGACATCAAGGTAAGTAGAATTCCACTATTTTTTGATTCTACTAGTGCTATTTCTATTGCTAAGAATCTTGTATCACACAGTAGAACCAAGCATATAGAAATTAAGTTTCATTTCATAAGAGAACATGTGGAGAAGGAAGATATTAGTCTAGAATTTCTAAACACAAATAATCAAATTGCTGATATTTTTACAAAACCTCTGGATAAAACTAAATTCAATTATTTTAAAATTGAATTAGGTATGTTGAACCTAGAATAGGTCTGCTCAAGCATTCCTAAGTAGAATATGTAAGAACAATATTTCTCAGGAAATTTGTCTAAGTACAAAGTTTGTGTCGACACAAGCAAATTGTGTCGACACACTCAGTATGTTGTGTCGACAAAGAAAAAGGATGTGTCGACACAGAAACAGTATCTGTGTCGAAAGAAGAATATGTGTCGACATAACTATGTCGAGACATGACCAGCCCGTGTCGATACTGACACAAGTATGTCGACCCATAGACATGTCAACTAAAAATAAGTTTTGTCGATACCTAAGTCTTTTATGTCGACAAATGTACAAATATGTCAACAAGTATTAATACTAAGTAAGGTGTGTCCTTTGACCCACCCTTTACCAGTAGACTATAAATAGGGGGAGACAAAATCTTGTCAACTACGCCTTCAGATTTCTCGACTCTAGACCTTGTGTCGACATAGATATTCACTTCTCTTATCTTCTCTCTCTCTCGTCAATGGCACCCTACAAGGACGACAAGGTGAATGAAGGTTATGAGCTTATTTGTGGGGGATTCACGACAGCCTCACAAGACATCCAGGGTGTAATTACCCTAATTTCGGAGAAAAAAAATTGAGTTCTTGGTCTCAGAACCAACAAGAATTTTGAAAAAGGAAAAACTGGAATTCTATTCATGAGCAACTGTGGACACTGAAGGGAAGAAAATCAAAGTGACAGTTTAGGATTCCTGAGTGAAACTAACACTAAAGACAATCAGGAAATCACTCCAACTTCCTATGGTTAAGGATGATGATGAAATAGTTCCATCCATGACTAAAGATGCACTAAGTGGGTGCGGACTGAACCCCAATACCAAAGTTGGATCATCCATTACCCGGAAAGGGATGAATTCCCAAGGAAAATTTCTATCTGAAATAGTAGGCTAGGTGATTCTTTGTAAGATGGGTGGACATGACAGAATTTCAATCTACATATTCAATCTAATGACAAGGGTCATATTCACTGTAAAAACAGACTAGGCATCAATAGTATTTGACAAGATCTAAGAAGGATTAAAGAAGCTAAATCTGGGAAGGATACTAAGCTTATGTTTAGCTTCTATAATACCAAATGTTATGAACCAACTACCAGGATCCAAGATCAACCATATGAGAAGGATGGATGTAAGGATTCTATCCAGATGTGTTAGAGTATTGACCAAAAAGGTTTCTACTCCACAAAAACAGGTCAAGAAAGATAAGAAAAAGAAAGAAATTGTTCAGCAAGAAGAATCCTCCAGTGATTCTAAAGAGGAAGTAGTCTTCAGTTCAGATGAAAACCAACAACAAAAAGAAGCTCAAGATCAAATAGAGAGCAGTCAGCACCCAAAGCAACAGATAGCCTCCACTCTAGGGGGAGAACACACTGAACCAGCAGTACAAGACACTGAACAATCTGAGCTTCCTGCCCAAGGGGGAGGCATTGCTATAGCTACTCTAGAGAGTGAGTATGCTGCTGATACAGTGATGGACATTGTATCATATTTAAACAAAGAAGCACTGGAAATTGCTGAGAAGGAAGCATAAGATGTGCAGATGAAGAATACAGCTCAAGATGAGCAAGTAAGTATCTCCTTTATAGAGAGGGCCCTGGAAAAAAAATCTTGATGTCCAGGGAGAACCGTTTATTTCCCAAACTAATCTTGTTCCTCCTGTTCAGATGCAACATGAGGTATCAATGGAAGAGTTGTTTTCTGATTTACCTGCATCAAGGACTGTGGGGGAGCAACATATAGGAGAAAAAGAACTGCCAAGAACTGAGGGGGAGGAGCTACTGGATGCCCCAGTTAGTAAAGCAACTGTAGATATAGAAAGCTCATCTCAATCTTTTGATGATGAAGAAGCCTCCATGGCTAAAAAGTTAAAACTGGTTTCTCTGAGGAAAAAGAGCTCAGGCTACAAGAAAGCCTTGCAAACAGTCACACCACCACCTGCTCCAAGCATGGACTTCAGTTCATTAGTGGTCCAACTGCAAGTAAAATTGGATGAAAAAGGCAGTCCTTAGAGAAATATGTGGATGAATCAAATAAAGAACTGCAGTTTCAGCTGGCACAAGACATAAAATCAATCAGATTTGAAGTCAATCTGCATAAGAAAGAGATGACGGATTGCTTCCACAAGGGAGGTAAGGCTGTAGTATATTTGGCTGAGCAACAACACCTAATAAAGACTGTAGTTGAGTACATTGCCACCAAGCAAGGATATTTTTTAGAAAATCAATTCAGGTCAAATGAAAATCTCAAAGACTCCCATGAATAAATTCTCAATAAACTGGGTAGTATTTCAACTGATTTGAAAACTGAAATATCAAAGCAAATACAAGAAGACCTAGCCACTGTCCAAATAACCATTGGAGTCTCTCAAAAGACTATTTCTAATTACCTGACTAATTTCAAAGTCTACTACCAAGAAGGTACAGAATATCTATCTGATCAAATAAGGTTTCAAAAGAATGATCTGATGAATCATATAGCTAGTGAAGTCATAAAGAGGGAGAGAATGTTAGTCAAAGCCAGCTCTGATCATGCAAAATGGATATCCAACACAATCAGAGATACACTTGGATTTCCACCACTATGTGATGATGATAATACGAATGAGTTTGGAGTGCAACATGCCTACATTGAAGGGGATCATCCAGAGGTTGCACGGGTCATTTACCCTCCAGCTGACTTTGATATAGTCCAACAAGAAGTTCAGACAATGTATAGCGCTCCACAGGTGGCACAGAATATTATCATTGAAAAAGTAGAAATGTCAGAAGCTGCACAGGAAGCTCAGAAGGAAGCACAGCAATCCAAGAAAAGGTTCAGAGAATAGGCTGAGTTAAAGCCTAATTTTGAGCAATGGAGCCCTACTTCCAAGAATATTATTTTTATTGCTTGGAAAGCTGTGAAGGACAAGACCTGTGATAGGGGTAAATGGTACTCTGAGCAAGAGTGGAATAAGTATCAAGCCCGGCAAGAAGTCATTCTTCAGTATAGGAGAAGTGCAAAAGCTGGGAAGTTACCTGCTAATTCTCTAGAGCCTAGCAAGTACTTCTCAAAGCCTTTTCACTATTTTAAAAGGCAAAGGATAAAGGCTGAAGAACTGAAGAAGAAGGATCTGAAAGGAAAGAAACTAGCTGATGATACTGAACCTACTGTGTAGGCTAAGATCAGATTTGGGAAAGGAATTGTAATTAAGGAGCCTAGTCTATCTTAGGATAGATAGGTTAATGTCTAGAACAAAGTAATCTTTTTTATGTTCTAAATAAAACATGTAAACCTAGAATATTCTGATTAATGAATTAAATCAGTTTTAATATTGATTTTAGTTGTTATCTAGCAGTGAAATGTATGAACATCTATTTTTTGTGTTTTATTATGAGTGATATATATCTTTAACGAATAGTTATAACGTCTCCAAATAGGGGGAGATTGTTCAGTACACTGAAAAATATGTACCAAATTTGGAGAAGCCTCCCCTTACTCATTGATATACATCAGTTTGTATTTGATGGGATGTTTGAGTTTCATTGTGTAGGTTTAAGGTTTGCAAGAAAATACTCTAAGTATAAGTGTCGACACTTGTGAAGAATTGTGTTGACACCCAGAAGTTTTGTCGACACTAGAAGCAAGGCCTGTATTGACACCCAGGCATTGTGTCGACACATGAATAAGAAGTTATGTTGACACCAAGAATTGTGTCGACACCTGAGGAAGGAATTGTGTCGATACCTGAATCAGAAGCTGTGTCGACACCCAGGAGTTATGTCGACACCAGAAGAAAGGCATGTGTCGACACCTAAGAATTGTGTCGACACCTGAAGAAGGTTTGTGTTGACATACAGGACTTGTGTCGATACACACTCAACAACATCTGCATGACACTCAACGCCATTTAAAAGCAACAACTATACTGAGTCTGAAGGCTTGTGTCGATACACAAGACTTGTGTCGACACACAATAAGCGACGTCTCAACACACACTCAGCGACAGCTGGACATACACTCAACGCCATCTGTCAGCATCAGTTATGTCGAGACCAGAAGTAGTTTTGTCGACACACAGGACTTGTGTTGACACATACAAATAGAAGCTGTGTCGAGTAGTAGAAGAATGATTATGTCAACACATGGAGTGTTCTGTCGACATCATCAAGACTTGTATCGACACTTAGTCTATTTGTGTCGACACATGTGAAGAAGTTTGCTGAGTGTCATGCTGAGTTGTACAGTCTTTGAGGAATCAACTGTCATAATTGGTGACTAGACAGCTGTCATAACCAATAGGTCTAACACCTTTGTCAGAACAGTTAGAAGGTTTTTGAAAACCGGATCAGCTGGTAATCATAAGGAAACTCTATATAAGGGACTGATCCTTGACAACCAGAGATAACTAAGGAAGTAATCAAGCAATTACGGGAAAGAGATTTTGACAACAAGAAAAGGGGAAACCCTTAAGAAGGCAGATCCAGAATAGTCTGTAAGAAAGATTCAGATCTTATTCTGAATTTAAGAAGGGAGATATCTGAAGATCAACTTCTACATCAAGTGAAGATCAACCTTATTGTGTTCAATCAAGAAGCTTTGAAACAGCTAAGTCAGGTTGGATCTGAAGATTTAGTTTATTCAAGAACTGATCAAGAAGCTCACACTAATAGAGAGTTCTATTTGGTGAAATTTTTGTACCTTTTAAAACACTCATTTTCTTGTAGGATCTTTTGTAAGATCTGAGTTATAAGCTTGTAATTATAAAGGCTGAGGTAGGGCTTAATGCCTGAGGTGTATGACTTGTGAAAGTCTGAGTTGTAAGCCTAGTGATAAAGGCTGAGGTAGGGTTCTTGGGAAGAATCTGAGGTAAGACTTGTATAATTTTGAGCTCTAGGAACCAATCTGGTTTTGAGTTGTAAGATCTGTGGATCTGAGTAAGTGGAAGGAAGTTATGGTTGAATACATTTCTCTACTGGATAGGCGAAGGGGGAAAGTTGATGTACCCATACCTTGGGGAACCACTATAAATCTGGTGTATGCTATGCTGTGATTATTGTGTTGATTATTGAATTTTTTATGCTGAGTTAGAACTAGCTAATTGCCTAAAATTCTTAAAGAAAATTAGAACCTATTCACCCCCCCCCCCTATGTGTCTAGGCTCTTGAAATCAATTCTTTCAAAATCCAACATGAAGGAGGTCATGAAGGCTGAGGTTATTAAACTTCTAGACGCAGGAATTATCTACCCCATCTCCGATAGTACTTGGGTTAGCCCCGTACAAGTCGTGCCAAAAAAAGGCGGAATCTCGGTAGTGGCCAATGAAAATAATTAATTAATTCCAACCCGTACTATTACGGGTTGGCGAATGTGCATTGATTATCGCAAACTCAATGATGCCACCCGAAAAGACCATTTCCCGCTCCCCTTATCGACCAAATCTTAGAACGCCTTTCCGATCAATCCTTCTATTGCTTTCTCGACGGTCTCTCGGGGTACTTTCAAATACATATTTCACTCGAGGACCAAGAGAAGACTACCTTTACTTGTCCCTTTGACACCGTTGCTTACAAAAGGATGCCATTTGGTTATTATAACGTGCATGCTACATTTCAGCGATGTATGATGGCAATATTTGACGAGTTGGTAGAATAAGTGATGGAGGTACTCATGGATGAATTCTTGGTGTTTTGTAGTTCTTTTGAAAATTGTTTAAAAAATCTCGAGCACGTGTTGATTGGTTGTGAGGAAACTAACTTAGCCCTCAACTGGGAGAAATGCCACTTTATGGTTCGAGAGGGATTGGTCCTCAACCATAAAATTTCAAGCAAGGGGATCGAGGTCGGCCGGGCCAAGATTGAAGTTATTGAAAAACTCCCCCCTACAACGAATATTAAAGCCATTCGGAGTTTTCTAGGGCACGCAGGGTTTTATCGGAATTTTATCCAAAACTTTTCCAAAATTACAAAGCCGTTAACCCATCTTCTCGAGAAAGAGTCACCTTTCATTTTTTAATAATGTTTGTATTCTTACTTTTAATTTAATAAAAGAAAAATTAGTCAACTCCCCGATTCTAGTTGCTTTAGATTGGCCGCTTCCTTTTGAAATCATGTGTGATGTGAGTGATATTGCGGTAGGCACGGTCTTAGGCCAACAGGTGGATAAATTATTCCACCCAATTTATTATAAAAGCAAGACACTCACGTCTGCACAAGCCAACTACACCACCACCAAGAAAGAGCTCCTAGCGATCGTTTTGCCTTCAATAAGTTTAGGTCATATATCACCCTCTCCAAAGTAATCTTCTTCACGAATCACTCGGCCCTTCGTTTTTTATTAAGTAAAGCTGACGCCAAGCCCCTCCATTTGCGATGGATCCTCCTCTTGTAGGAGTTTGATTTAGAGATACAGGACAAAAGGTCATCAAGATCAGCACTCCAACCCCAATTGGAAAGGATGATCTCCATGATGAAGATGTCATCCAAGTTGATGAAGTCACTCCAGTGATAGAGGAAGCTCCAGATGCAAGAACCCTAGAGCTCAGACACTTGAAGGATCACCCAATTGATCAAATCATAGGAGATCCCCGGGATGGTGTCAGAACTCGCAGAGGTACAACTAATGAAAATCTATATTTAAATTTCGTCTCACAGGTTGAACCAAAGAAGTTTGAGGAAGCAAACTCAGACGCATCTTGGATAATGGCGATGGAAGAAGAACTGAATCAATTAAAGCGTTGCCAAGTGGAAGCTTGTTCCAAGACCCAAAGGTAAGAACATTATTAGAACAAAGTGGGTCTACATGAACAAGATGGACGAAGATGGAACAATTATAAAGAACAAGGCAAGACTCATCGCCAAGGGATACAAACAAGAAGAAGGAATTGACTTCGATTAGACTATGCTCTAGTTGCAAGGCTGGAGGCAATCAGGTTGTTCCTAGCATGTGCAGCACTTAAGGGCTTCACTGTCTATCAAATGAACGTGAAGTCGGCCTTCCTTAAAGGTGATATAAAGGAAGAAGTATATGTGGAACAACATCCATTTTTTTTATTCAAACCATACTAAGCACGTTTATCTTTTGTTTAAAGCTTTATATGGTTTGAAACAAGATACTCGAGCTTGGTATGAGACACTGTCTTGCTTTCTTCTTGAGAACAAGTTCATAAGAACAAGGGTGTATAAGACATTACTTCTTAGGGAAATAAAAGACAAGATTTTGCTAGTGCAAATCTATGTTGATGACATAATATTTGGCTCTACTGACAACAACCTTTGCAAAAAGTTTTCCAAACTTATGTAAGGGAAGTTTGAAAGGAGCAGTATGGGAGAGCTGAAGTATTGCTTAGGACTTCATGTGAAACAATCTGAAGATGGAATTTTCATCTCTCAGACGAAATTCACCAAGGAGTTAATTAAGAAATTCAGAATGGAGAACGCAACCTCTATGAGGACTCCAATGGGTTCAGCTATGTCTCTGGACAAGAATGAGAAATGAAAACCTTTTGATGAAACCAAGTACAGAAGCGTAATTGGATCCATGATCTATCTTACCGCTAGTAGACCGTACATAATGTTTTCAACATGTGTGTGTGCTAGATTTCAAGTGAACTCTAAGAAAACTCACTACGCTGCTGCAAAGTGGATTTTGAGATACCTTAAAGGTACACCAAATCTTTTCTTATGGTACCCAAGAAGTAATGATAGCGAACAGAGGTTTTTCAGATGCAAATTTTCCAGGAAGCAAAGATGACAGGAAAAGAACTTCCGGGACTTGTCAATTCTTAGGAAAAAGGCTTATCTCCTAGAGAAGCAAGAAGAAGAATTGTGTCACAATTTCAACAGCCGAGTTAGAGTATATCTCTACAGGCAGTTGTTGTGCACAACTGCTATAGATAAAGAACCAATTTTAAGACAATAACATGAAGTTCAAGAACATTCCAATATTTTGCGACTCCTCTAGTGCAATTATAATTGCCAACAACCCAGTCTCTCATAGCAGGACAAAGCACATGGTGTTGAGGTACCACTTTATCAGGGAGAATGTGGAGCATGGAGACATAGATCTCTAGAATGTTCCAACTGACAAGCAGGTTGCAGACATTTTCACGAAGCGACTGGACGAGACCAAGTTCTCGTTCTTCAAAACAGAACTTGGCATGCTCAACAAGGAAGAATGAAGAAGAAGGTCTCTCAACAGAGTTAAAGGATCGGGCTATACTTCAAAAATTCAATAAAATTCTTCTCTAGACTTCATTCCTCGAGAAGACATTAACTACTCGAGTACTACAGATTACTACTAGAGAACCCAGCTGACTCCTGAGAAATACTTCTCGAGTACAAGATTGATTCTCAAGAACCTCAAGTCTGCTTATTGAGAACTTCAGAACTGCTTCTCGAGAAAGTACTTCTCTACTCGAGAACTTTCTTGACTTCTCTCGAGAAATGACCTACCTTTCGAGAAGTCTTCTACCGATTTTCTGTTTCAAGTTCAAATTTTTGATATTCGCACCCGGACTCTACTACCGACATATTTTCAGGTATGTTACAATTATTATTTCTTTAATCATCATAAATTAAAACTTATATAAATAGATTAAGTCCGGAAAATCCAAAATTACCCGATCTCTCAAATCCTTTCTCGAGAAAAAGGAAAACTCCTCGTCTTCTCTATTATCACCATCCTCTTGCTGCCGCCTCAGTGTTTTCTATCATAAAGAGGATTTTAGTTCATCTCTCTCAATCAATGGCCCCTCCGTCAAAGGTTGGAATCGACAGTGAACTCGTTTCTATTGGAATAGCCGACCTGTCAAATGATTTCCGCAACGTTCTATTATTGGAAGCCTCCGGACTTACATTCGTTTTGGAACACCCGTGCAAATTTTACTTCTAGATATTGAGGAATTGTTCCAAAATGCCAAATTGAAGAGGAATGGGAAGATTATCAAGTCTAAGGTTTGTGGAATCTAGGCTAAACTAACTACTCCAATCTTCTCCAAGATCCTTCGGTTGCCTATCATTGATGAAGAAGATAACCTAACTGTTGAAGATTACGATCCGGTGTGCAGATTCTGTGGTGTTTTTGTTGGTGTATACAACATTCGCCGTCCAAACCTCAATGCAGAGAGCAAGCTACTTGTAGATATACTTGGAAAAATCCTTCTATGCTGCACCAGTTCAATTAGTTTCATTACAAATGACTTCTTTGATGTGATGACAGCAGTGATATGCAGGAAGAAGTTTCAGTGGGGCATCATGATTTATTATAAAATCAAGGATAGCATCAGGGCAACAAATTTTGGCAGGATTGTCTCTCTTCTCCTTCATGAACTCAAGCAAGAAGTTTTTGATTTCTCTAAAGGTACTTCTCTGCATCATATGAAAAAAGTCTCCATCTACTCCATTCAAAGATGGGAACTTAAGCTTCAGAACCCTGCACAAGTTGCCAAAACCCATGATCTCCAAGAGGATGAGGACAGGACCCCAACTTCCCCTTTACATCAAGTGGCCGACACTTCAGGTACAGCTCTTGAGGGGGAGCCTGCTCCTACAATCCCAAAGGCAAGTCATTCTGATCTTCCTTCAGATGTTACTCCATCTGTTGCTGTTGAGAACATTTCTACCCAACCAGAGTGTTGGAACACCCTATTACTAATTTGGGTAAGGATCACTATGGTTGTCTTAGGAAACCAGGTTGTCCTAGTTGTATAGTTGTGAAGGTCAACACTAGAGTGAGTCTAGGGCTTAGAACTTAGGTTTGAAGCTGCCCCCAGGACCATTCCAAGATCAAGGTTGAAGAGCTAAGTATAAGGCAATTTTCGTAGAGCTCAGGTCGACGAATCGTCGAACTCCATTCGACGCTCTCTGAGCTCAACTTCGATAAATCGTCGAACTCAGGTCGACGATCTTCGAGCTCAGATCGACTATTTGCCTTCATCCCGTTCTGCTTAATCGTCGAACTCCGGTCGACGATCTTCGAGCTCAGTTCGACGTTTTCTGTCTGCTTTATCTCATTTCATCTCTGAGCTCAGTTCGACGATCGTAGAGCTCAGATCGACGATTCTTCTGAGAGATCGACGCTTTTAAGGATTCAAATGCTGTTATTCTTTGGAATGTTTTTGAATATTATCAGCATTTATGATAAGAAGATCTGCCAGCTGTTTGTCTTTATTCAGGAGCAAGTTTCAAGGTATTATTCAGAGAATGTTTGCTGGACTCTCCTCTAGAAGACAAGACTCTTTATGGAAGACATTTATGACTCCCAACGGCTACTTTGGACAAAGAATTTCTCAGAGAATAAGATCTTCCTTTTTCAATCACAAGGAGAATATACAGAATACAGAACACTGATAGCAAAATAACAACAGAAGAACTGTGACACAAAAAAAAATCTTCTTGCTTACTGAAAAGTGTTCACAACTTCATTTCAAGAACTCCAGACACCTCATCCTTCAGCCTTCTTGCTGAAACAATCTTTTGCTGGAGATCAAAATTCTGAAGACCTATCACCCTAGAGCAAAGCTTCTTTTCCTGAACCAGTCTAGATCTCAGGGGGAGCTTTGACAACAAAGATCCACTAGTCTTCTCTCATTTGATTTGAGAACAGAGAAGACAACTTCATTTCCTTTTCCTTTTTATTTTCCTGTTGTAAAAGTGTTTTCAAAACTCCCTTCAAAAGCTTTGAGTCTGGTTCTGAGAACCTTGTCAAAACTCAGCGGTGGCAAGACACCTTATCAAAAAATCCAGTTTTGGTTTTTGAGCACCTTAACAAAAGCTCATTGGTGTCAGGACACCTGATCAACTCATCCTGAGTGGATTCCTACCAAGGGTGGTAGAAGAGTGGATGTACCCAGGTTTTGGGGAACCACTATATTTCCTTGTGTCTTCTGGATTGCTTGTTTGATTGTTGCTGTGTGCTGTGCTCTTAGTTTCTTGCTTCTTTAATTATTTTCTAGCACTCTACACTATAGTATAAATTAAATTTTATATATGCTGATATTTTAAAAACCTGTGAAACTTATTTGAACAAACTCTATTCACCCCCCTCTAGAGTTAGATAGATTTACCCTCACTTTCAATTGGTATCAGAGGGAGGTTGGTTGCTCATACAGGCTAACACCTGAACCAAGTGATCCTTGGTAAAATCTATCTTTTAAGAGGGTTATTTCTTCTTATATATATATTACTCTAAGACATGGCACAGAACAAGGATTATGCAAGCACCAGACCTCCAGTGTGCAATCTATCTAAGTTTGCACTTTGGAAGGCAAGGATTAAATTATACATGAACTCTATTGATGAAGATATTTTCAATTCTATCTTGACAGTTTGTCCAAGTCCACCAGCAAGCTCAAGCACAAATGATATTCCACCTCCCTCAGGAACAGATGCAGACATAAAGAAATGGAAAACTGCAGATGCAAAGGCCATGAACATCTTAGCTCAGACAATGTCTGATGAGATATTTCAGAAAGTAGCTGACTGCAACTCAGCCAAAGGAATTTGGGACAAGCTCTCTGAAATTGTCTCAGGGTCTGCTGATTAAAGGAAAGACAGGAGATCTCACCTCATAACCCAATATGAGAATTTCAAGAAAGGAGTGACTGAGTCAGTGGCAGATATGTACAACAGATTGAGTCTGATTGTCAATGAGCTAGGGACCTTGGATAAAGAAATCTCATTGACTGAGCTTAATGACAAGATCCTAATGTGCTTCCCCAGTACTTGGGATTCAAGAATCTGGCCAATCAAAGATGCCAGAAGTCTAAATGAAATCACTACTGAAACTCTCCTAGGCAAGCTCAAATCTTATGAGCTGCTTATCAAGAACAGAGAGGAAGAACAGAAGGCTGCTTCACCAGCCTCAAGGAAAGAGAAGTCAATAGCTTTCAAAGCTATTGAAGATCTGCCTGAAGAAAAACTCACAGGCAATGAGGAATTGGTCAGCCTACTGGCCAAAAGATTTTACAAGCTAGCCAGAAAGGACTTCAGAAAAAGGCCATACAAAGGACATGACAAACCAAGGTATGATAAGTCAAATAATAATAACAAAGAAATCATATGCTTTGGTTGCAGGAAACCAGGCCACATTGTGCCTGATTGTCCAGAGAACAAGAACAAGGACAGAAAGGATAGAAGAGAAAGAAGAAAAGAAAAAGATTTCAAAAAGAACAGCTCAGACAAAGCCTCCTCTAGCAGGAACAAAAATACAAGGAAGGGTTTTGTTGCTGAGATATGGAGTGAGACAGAAGAAGATTCTGAAACTTCATCTAGCTCCAGTGATGATGAAGATGATGCTGATGAGAAAGAATTCTGCATGATGGCTATCAATGCCTCACAGCAAAACTCTGATGAAGAATCAGATTCAGATTCAGAAAATCAACCAGAGGAAGATCAGGTAATTAGCTCTTTTGATTTTAATTCTGAGGACTTCAAAAATGAATTTAAGACATTGTGCTTGGATTTACTAAGATCTGAAAAAGAGATAATCTCTCTCAGAAATAAATTATCTGAATACAATGTCCTAAACTCAAATAACCTCAAACTCTCTGAGGAGTTAGAATGTTGTAGGGAGGAGATAGCTTCACTGAAAAGTGAACTATCAAGAGCTAAAAAGTTTGAAGAATCCCTAAATGGGAGAAGTATCAGACTGATGGACATTACAAGCACACTGAACTCTAGATTCAACAGTACACTGGGCTTAGGTGCCTCATCCAGCCAACCTATAATATTAACAACTCCAATCAAATTTGTCTCTGACAAAGGAAAGGGAGTAATAGAGATAGCTAGGAAGAATGCAGATCTGTCAGAGAAAAATTAAGTTCAACAGATTACGTCGAGCAGAGCTCGATGATCGTCGAACAGAGCTTGACGATCTAACCACAGATCGTCGACCTCAGCTTGACGATATCCAAACTCTGAACTTCAGTATAATCTATCTTCGAACAGAGATCGACGATCTGACCCAAGATCGTCGACCTCAGCTCGACGATCGTCGAACAGAGATCGGGTCTGTGAACATTCCTTCAATGGCACATCTAGATTCAATCCTAGAAGTCCCACATCCCAAGGCTTTAACCCCTATACTGAATGGATAGTACCTCCTAGTAGATACCATCCTGAAGGCTATAAGAGTCAACCTGGGATGTCTTTTATTTCTGAATTCAAGGGATATCAGCCTAGGCCCAAGGTTAACTGGGTCAAAAACAAGTAAGCTGCTCATATACAGGTAAAGACCTATTCAGTATCTAACCAACAATGGTATCTGGATAGTGGGTGCTCAAAGCACATGACAGGGAACAGGGAGAACCTATCATCCTTCATAACCAAACTAGGACCCAAAGTGATTTTTGGTGATTCAAATTTTGGCCAAACCAAAGGATATGGTGCTGCTTAGATAGGCTCAGTAACTTTTAAAAAGGTGGCATATGTAGAAGGACTGAAGCACAATCTGATAAGTATCAGTCAACTATGTGATGAAGGATACAAGGTGACATTCAATAAATCCCTGTGCAAGATCAAATCAGAGGACAACACAACAGTGTTAACAGGTAAAAGGACAGGTAACATTTGCTTAGTAGATTTTCTTTCTTCTAAAGTAGATATCTGTTTATTCAATTCCATATCTAAGCCTAATATTTTGTGGCATAAGAGACTAGGACATCTAAACCTTAGAACCATTGCTAGGCTATCCAAGGACAACCTTGTTAGAGGACTACCTTCTGGCCCCTACAAGAAGGAAGGACTTTGCAAGGCTTGTCAATTAGGCAAGCAAACTAAAAATAGCTTTATGTCACTTAATAAGAGTGATTCACCCAGGATTTTGTATTTGTTGCACATGGATCTTTTTGGACCCATATCAGTACAAAGCCTAGGAGGGAAGTCCTATACTTTAGTAGTTGTAGATGACTTCTCAAGATTCACATGGGTATTCTTTTTGAGGAAGAAGTCTGATAACTTCAAGTGTTTGACAGATTTTCTCAAATGCATTCAGATTGAGTTCAACACTCACATTGCCCTGATCAGAAGTGATCATGGGACAGAGTTTGATTCTCTTCTCATGAAAGAGTTCTGTCAAAGTGAAGGGATCAGGCATACTTTCTCAGCTCCTAGAACTCCTCAACAAAATGGGGTAGCTGAAAGGAAAAATAGAACCCTAATTAAATCTGCTACTACATTGTTGACAGATGCTCACCTACCTCTATCCTTTTGGGCTGAGGCAGTGAACACCTCCAACTATGTATTAAATAGAAGCCTGATACATAAACTAAAGGGCAAGACTCCCTATAAATTGCTCAAAGGGAAGAAACCTAAGGTAAATTATTTTAAAATATTTGGCTGTATTTGTTATATTCATAATAATGCCAAGAAACATCTAGCAAAATTCCAAGCTAAAGCTGATGAAGGAGTGTTTCTGGGATACTCCATGATCAGCAAGGCCTATAGGGTATATAATAAATCATCCTGTAAAATTGAAGAATCTGTTCATATTACCTTTGATGAGACTAACATGTGTTATAAGGAGAAGTCTACTTCTACCAAAGAACCCTTGCAGGTACAATCTATATCAAAAAGTATGGACAGATTACAGGTTAAAGAAGAGGACACAACCTCTTAACCTATTCAGCAAAAGAATGAAAGCAGTGATGATGAAGAAGTGCAACATCTTGAAGAAAATCATCCTGAAGAGCCAGTTGTTGGTCCACTATAGGAGACAACAACACAGGCTGGTGAACAATCAACACCCCTGTTGATTTAGTAACAATAAGAGATCATCCAATCACCCAAGTAATTGGAAACATCTCAGTTGGTGTGCAAACCAGAAATCAGCTCAACCAGAACCTGATGCACACCTGCTTCCTATCTCAAGTTGAGCCTCAATCCATTCAAGATGCAGAGCAAGATCCACACTGGATCATTGCAATGCAAGAGGAGTTGCATCAATTTGAAAGGAACAAGGTTTGGGAACTAGTGCCTAAGCCAAAGGATAATTCCATTGTTGGAACAAAGTGGGTGTTCAGAAATAAGCTTGATGATCAAGGGATTATTGTCAGAAATAAGGCAAGGCTAGTTGCTCAAGGCTACTCTCAACAAGAAGGAATAGACTATGACCAGACCTTTGCACCAGTTGCAAGGTTAGAGGCCATCAGAATATTTCTTGCTTATGCTGCTCACAAAGGCTTCAAGGTCTATCAGATGGATGTGAAGAGTGCATTTCTCAATGGGGACATCAAAGAGGAAGTCTATGTTAGACAACCTCCAGGTTTTATCTCTCTAACTCACCCTGATTATGTTTTCAAATTGCATAAAGCATTATATGGTCTCAAGCAAGCTCCTAGAGCATGGTATGAGACCCTAGCATGCTTTCTTCTGGAAAATGATTTTGTTAGGGGGAGTGTAGACCAAACTCTTTTTATTAGAACCCATAAGTCCCACACCCTACTAGTATAAATTTATGTAGATGATATCATATTTGGATCTACTGATTCAAACTTGTGCAAAAAGTTTTCCAACCTAATGCATTCCAAATTTGAAATGAGTAGCATGGGTGAGCTCTCCTTCTTCTTAGGATTGCAAGTAAAACAGCATGCTGAGGGCATATTCATTTCCCAAACCAAGTATGCTAAAGAATTGGTTAAGAGATTTGGTATGTCTGAGGCATCTTGTATGAAAACACCCATGCCTACCAATGCTGTAACGTCCCAATTCGCGCTAGGCCCCTTGATTGCGTATTTGAGTCAAGGGGGCTGTGGTGAGCCCAATGGGGGATGTGGGTGAACAGGTGCGGACGTACGGGAAATGAGGAAAACAAGGCAAAACAGCATTTCTGGCTGACACGGGTATGGACACGGCCGTGTCCATACCCGTGTGCCTCATAAAAATAGGCTCCCAGTCAGAGAGGTACACGGGCATTGGGACACGGGTGTGTCCCTAGCCGTGTGCCAAGGACACGGGTTGGGACACGGGCGTGTCCCTAGCCGTGTGCCAAGGACACGGGTCGGGACACGGCCGTGTCCCTACCCGTGTGCCGCAACCCTGACCCGGCAGAAAGTGGATCTGGGAGGAACACGGCCCTAGACACGGCATGCCACACGGCCGTGTCACCTGAACACGGGTAGGAACACGGCCGTGTGCCTACCCGTGTCTGCGATGTATAAAAAGGAAAAAGTTGGAAACCCTAGCATTCATTCTCCTTTCTTCTGCCCCAAAAATTCTGAGAGAGTTCTTGGCTGGAGGAGGAGGAAGAGCTTGCCGGAGCCATCCTTGGAGGAATCAAAACGCCGCCATCGTCAAGGGAAAAATAATGCCGCCGCGAAGGAGTGCGAGGCTCATGGCCGGCCATGGTGGTACCGCTGGACTTGAGGTGAGCTTCCTCCCCTCTCCCTTGGTGCTAGATCTATAGTTATGTTAGGAGAGACATCGACTCCATAGAGTCTTGATGTGAGGAGGAGAGTTCTTAGGTTAAAGCCATACCTAGGTTTTCTAGGTTTAGTCTCCCTCAACCTTCTCATCATTCAAAGAGGAGATGAGAGGGGTTTTCGTTGAGGGTTTGGCTTTGAAAGGAGAAATAAGGCTGGGTGATTTCTGGAGAAGTTTATGCGAGGCCGTTGCAAGGAAGAAGATGAACGGATGCCGTTCATCTCGCCTTAAGATGCGTGCAGAAATCTGATTTCTGCACGCTGCGACCTTCGTGGCCAATTTCGGAGGTGTTCTGGCCAAATCTGGGTGAACGACTCAACACGAAAGTCGTAGCCCTCGAAATTACCTTTCCAACGAGTGGTTGCTCGTTTCCATGCGATACCTGTAGCCACGGGAAAGCTGGTTCGAGTCCGCTGCGTTCGGGAAAATTCCTGTACAGGAAACTATTTCCTGTACGCATTCGAGTTGAATTTCTGGTATGTTGCAACCAGATCTGGGTGATCGACTCAACACGAAAGTCGTAGCCCTCGCGAATACCTTTCCAACGAGGGGTTGTGCATTGTGATCGGATTCCTGTAGCTCCGGGAATCCCAGTTTTAGTATTGGACTATCCTATGTTAATGCACTTGTTAAATTATAATGTTAGCACTCTTGCAATGATTGTGATTTGCTCATGTGATATCTTGCTCCCATATAACTATAATGTCGTTGTTACTATAATTTAGTATGGTTACTCATTTGGTTGTGTAATAAGGGATAACCATGCAATGGTAGAGAAATGGATTGGATGGGAAGGCTAGTAATTAAGAGTTGAGATTGGTATTGAATTTATTTATATAGTTTGAGGTTGAACATATTAATTATGCGAAGTATTGAGGTGAAATCAGTGAATAGAGGGGCGTGAATATGATGAACACTATGTGAGGAGTATTTTGTAACCGTAATCCGAGCCCAAGGGGTTTATTAACAACCGATGCTTAGAGTGGTAGTCTCCCTACGGGTAGCATCGAGTGAGTTGTTTTGGGGCATGTGATGTGCGACGATTCATCGTGTCGCGGTGTTGAGATAATGAATGTGGCAGGTCTACGGGTTCGCCAGTCGTCACACCGATGGGAGCCAATGGGTAGACCTTGGGCGGTAGGGTTAGATACTTGGTGTCCATAACCCGAGATCTCCTTCGTGCCATGAGAACGGTTGGGCTTGCACCTCGTGCGTTTCCGAGGTTCCATCCGGTTCGAAATCAAAGGCCAGGTTGGGCTGTGTTCTTGGTGCACATTTACCCAAGACCCCTTCTGAGCCGTAGTACGCATGTGAGCTCCGCTGTTGTGTTCTTAGCATTGAGGCGTACGGGGGCCTAGGATAGGTAGTGTGATACCACCTAGTAGTGGAGACGCCCGCTCCACTGTCGCCGTCTGGCCACGACGGACGACGCCTGAGAGGTTAGCTACCTGCTCGAAAAGTGGGAACTTCTAGTCTGTGTCGACATAGCAAACTTGCATGTGCGTGCGCATGATTCGGTCATAGCATAACATTCATTTCATGTCATTCATTGCATACACAAGATCCTCATCGTATAAGTTTGTATGGGCACTCTTATACGATGAGTTACTTTACTGTTAAGCCGATCCTTAACTTATAAGTTTGTATGGGCACTCTTATAAGTTAAGTTACTATTCTGAGTACTTATACCTACTGTCATTTACTATTGATATTTGTAGAACTGCTAGTTGTGTAGCGTAGTTTATACTCCACTATAGTTACTGTCACCTGCTTGTTTACTTGCTTATATATATATACATATTGTACCTTGTTCCTTTCTCCGCCCGGTGCCGAGGAGTCGCCGGGGGAGCGGATGTGAAGCCACTTAGTCTTATGACTAACGGTTGCTACGTCTTCCTTTTTAGGAGGAAACCCCGCAGGTAGAGCGGCAACGGACTATGCAGCAGGACAGCCAGGCCCGGATGATAGGACCTGAGGTGGTGGTGCCATCGGCACCGTCAGTGACAGTAGTGAGTGTTTTCATGTAGCCGTTTGGCAAAACATTTCTAGACTCTTGTTTCTTTTGTACAAGCCTGTTGTGCTTGTTATCTTCCGCTACTTTTGGACTTTAACTTAGCTGTGAACTGAACTGCTTTTAGTTTTACTTTTCTGTTATGGTTGGGTTGGCATAATTGTTGTGATATGGATTGTAGCCGGCGGAATAGGCGTCTTGTGGTAAAGGCTAACCCGTGCGTTAGTGCTACCGCAAGGCGGCTATTTCGGGCATAAGACTCCCCTCGTGCCGTGTGTTGTGTTCCGGGAGGGGGGTCTTACAAATGGTATCAGACTAAGCCGATCTTCACCTACAGCAGTCAGGTAACAATGGGCCACTCCCGTTCGATTAGTCGGTTTGGGGACAAACCGACTTAGCGGAAGCAGTGGTGTGCCCATATGTAATTCACACTAAGTTGTCCAACTTTGACATTAGTTTTAGCCAACCTGACCCTAGTTTGTACCTTGCGTATAGGTCCCAGCGCAGGTGGAGCCGGTTGGGGGCACTCCTACCCCTTCCGTCCCTTCACAATTCCAGCAGTCGGAACTGGGACAAACGCTGTCAGCCATATTGGATGCATTTAAAGCCCAGCAAGCTCCGGTGCAACAACAAGCGCCAAGCTCCAACTGGTTGAGCACCTTCCGTGCCCTGTCCCCTCCTGCCTATCTTGGGACAGAATCGCCGGTGCGCACCGAGGAATGGCTTGATACCGTGCAGGAATTGATGGCTGGCATAAGATGTCCGAACAGCATGGCGGTGACATTGGTAGTGACGCTGCTAGAGCTGCACGCCAAAAGGTGGTGGAAGTCCCTCATGGGCTCCATCTTCCAAGGGCGGTTGTACACGGACATCGGTTGGAACGAGTTCACCGAGGCTTTTCTGGAGCACTTCATCCCTTCTTCTGCTCGGGATGGACTTGAAGAAAAATTTCTGCAGCTGAAGCAGGGATCGAATTCGGTAACGGAGTACCAGAGGGAGTTCCAACACCTCGCTAGGTTTGCCGATTCCTATGAGTTGGACAATAGAGGCTATGCGAAGCGCTTCTACAAAGGGTTAAGGGACCCCCTGAGGCAGGCCCTTTTGTTTATAGCCGATGGAAGCCTGGCAGAAATCATTGACATGGCAAAGAGACTGGAGGCGGACCACATGGGATGTGGCAAGAGACCTGCGGAAGGTGTAATTGAAGTCGGCCCTAGTAATAGAAGGCGGAATGATCATGGCAGAGGAAGGGGAAACCACAGAGGCGGTCGGTGGGTCAACCGGAACTATCGGGTGGAGTACCCAAATCCGCAACCACTACCTTTACCACCACCACCGCAGCAGCAATATTATCAACAACCTGGGGGCCGACGTGAGATGATATGTTTTGAGTGCAATCAACCGGGGCATGTCCGACGAGTTTGCCCGCGACTGATCGGTGGTGCCCCTATTGCTCCCCCTCCAGTAGCTCCACGGGGACGAGGGCACATACGTGGCCGAGGAAGAGGACCACCAGGGAGAAATCAAGGACATGCACGGGAGCATGTATTCGCATTGGATATGACTCAGGAGAGAAATCCGCAGGAAGTCATCACCGGTACGTGCAAAATTGTTTTAATATTATATGACTTTTGGATTTATGATACAAATGATACGCGCTATTCTGAATAGTGATTACCCTTTTGGAACCTAGGCACTGTCGTGGTTAGCGGGAGACCCGCCTATACGTTATTTGACACGGGTGCGTCTCACTCGTTCATTTCGGAGGACTTCGTGAAGGACTTGGAGGGAGTGCAACACTTCACGGGCACTACTCAAAGAGTGCGCCTTCCGGACGGCTCTGAGATGACGTCGTCAGCAAGTTGCGACTTCGACACCCTTATTGGAGGAAAGTTCTTTGAAACTCCGGCTACAGTGTTAAGAATCCCGGAGTTTGATCTCATCCTGGGCATGAGGTGGTTGAATTGGCACCACGCC
Source organism: Platanthera zijinensis (assembly GCA_039513925.1). Taxonomy (NCBI): domain Eukaryota; kingdom Viridiplantae; phylum Streptophyta; class Magnoliopsida; order Asparagales; family Orchidaceae; genus Platanthera; species Platanthera zijinensis. Next base: position 159,743,481 of record CM077081.1, on the reverse strand, counting down.
AGGATCAATTGTGCGGAGAAGCAAGTTATGTTGAGGCATGGAGATTCGGAAGTCATCTTCCAAGGTATTAAATTCGCACCCCGTAAATTATTGTCTTCAATCCAAGTTATGAAATCTCATATGGAAGGGGACGAGGTCTATGTAATTTGCTTCGAGTTGAAGAAGTTGGCACTAGAAGTCAAGGATGTGCGGGTGGTGCGAGAATTTCCCGAGGTATTTCCCGAGAAACTGCCAGGACTACCCCCGCATAGGGAAGTGGACTTCCAAATCAAGCTAATTCCGGGTGCCAAGCCCGTCTCGCGAGCTCCATACCGAATGGCTCCGAAGGAACTTGCAGAGTTTAGAGTCCAGCTTCAGGAGTTGGTGGAAGCAGGGTTCGTTCGCCCAAGCTCGTCGCCTTGGGGAGCGCCCGTTTTGTTCGACAAAAAGAAAGATGGCACCTTGCGGTTATGTATTGATTATCGAGAGTTGAACCGGTTAACGGTGCGGAACACCTATCCCCTACCGCGCATTGATGAATTATTCGATCAATTGGTGGGATCGTATTGGTTCTCCAAGTTAGATCTGCGTTCGGGATATTATCAGCTGAGGATACAAGAAGATGACATTCAGAAGACGGCGTTCAGTTCGAGATATGGTTTGTATGAATTCACCGTGATGCCGTTTGGGCTCACAAACGCCCCTTCCGCCTTTATGAGCTTGATGAACAAGGTGTTCGGCCCTTATTTGGACATCTTTGTCATCGTGTTCATCGATGATATCCTAGTCTACTCCAAGACTGAAGCAGAACACGCCGAACATCTAACTTTAGTGCTGAGGAAACTAAAGGAGCACACTTTGTTTGCCAAGTTCAGCAAATGTGAGTTTTGGCTTCGAGAGGTCGCGTTCTTGGGCCATGTGATTAGTGGGGCGGGGCTAGCAGTAGATCCGGCCAAGGTGCGGGCCGTGAAGGAGTGGTCGCCATTGAAGTCAGCGGCTGACATACGGAGCTTTCTTGGACTTGCCGGGTACTATCGCAAGTTCGTGAAGGGCTTCTCGAAGATCGCCCTTCCCCTTACTACGCTGACCAAGAAGGGTGTGCCGTTTGAATGGACACCCCAGTGCGAAGCTGCATTCCAAGAGTTGAAAGACAGATTGACGACTGCACCCATCCTAGCTCTTCCATCTGGGAAGGAGGGCTTTCAAGTTTACACGGATGCGTCGTACCAAGGGATGGGAGCTGTATTGATGCAGAATGGGCATGTGATCGCTTATGCTTCAAGACAGTTGAAGAAGCATGAAGCCAGCTACCCGGTGCATGATCTAGAGTTGGGAGCGGTGGTATTCGCCTTGAAGATGTGGAGGCATTATTTATACGGCGTCCACTGCGAGATCTACTCGGATCACAAAAATCTGAAGTACGTTCACACCCAAAAGGAGTTAAACTTGAGACAGCGGCGGTGGTTGGAGTTCTTGTGCGACTACGAGTTCACCTTGAACTACCACCCCGGGAAGGTTAATTCCGTAGCTGATGCCTTGAGCCGAAAGGCACCGGGAACGAGCACGGAATCCCGCTTGATGAGGATGGAGTTAATCCGAACGCTACAGGAGATGGAAATCACTTTGGTCTTTAAGAATCAACCGGAAGAGTATACAGAATATTTGGCCGCGATGAGTATAGTTTGCAGCATACGAGACCGGATCCGTACGGAACAAAAGAAGGATGCGGCTTTAACCCCAGCTTTCAAGTCAATGGAGGATGGGACTACGGAAGAATACTCCCTAAAAGACGGCCTCGTCCATTTTCGTGGCCGGCTTTACATCCCCGAAGGTGACAACATTCGGGAGGATATTCTAAAGGAGGCCCATTGCTCCAAGTACTCGGTGCACCCGGGGATCGCGAAGATGTACACCGATTTGAGAAAGACGATGTGTTGGCCGGGCATGAAGAGGGATGTCAAGTACTTTGTTACTCATTGTGTGGCCTGCCAAATGGTGAAGGCAGAGTGCCGAAGCCCCGGTGGAATGCTACAGTCGTTGCCCATCCCCGAATGGAAATTTGAGGACATCTCCATGGACTTCGTCCACGGGTTACCTCGCTCGCGCTCGGGGAATGATTCGGTGTGGGTGATAGTTGACCGGTTGACCAAGGTAGCCCGATTTATCCCAATGAAGAAGGAGGCGCAAGTGGGCGTCTTAGTGCGTCTCTTTGTGGAACAATTTGTGCGGTACCATGGTGTGCCCAAGACGATCGTCTCCGACCGGGATGGTCGGTTTACTTCAAGAGAATGGAGGGCTGTACAGGCTTATTTGGGCTCGCGCCTCGCCTTTAGCACAGCCTTTCACCCACAAACGGACGGGCAATCTGAACGAACCATCCGAACATTGGAGGACCTATTGAGGTTGTGTGTGCTAGATAAAGGAGAACCATGGGAGAGGCTCTTACCTCTTGTGGAGTTCTCTTATAATAACAGTCATCAAGCTAGTATTGGAATGGCACCTCATGAAGCTTTGTATGGAAGGAGGTGTAGAACACCCTTGTCCTGGGTGCAAGACGAAGATCCGAAGACATTGGGAAATGAGTATATTGATGACACGGACGCGGTGGTTAGGTTGATCCGGAATCGAATGCTAGAGGCTCAAAGCCGACAGGCGAAATACTACAACGCAAGGCACCGTATGGTAGAGTTTCAAGTGGGTGATAAGGTGTTCCTGAAGATTCGACCGATGCACGGAGTGTCACGAGTACGTGGAGTCAAGAAGCTCAGCCCAAGGTATGTTGGGCCCTATGTTGTAGTGGAAAGGATTGGCCCTCTGGCCTATCGATTGGAGTTACCACCGGAGCTGGAGAACCTTCACGACGTGTTCCATGTATCGTCGCTTCGGAAGGCTTTGTTGCGACCTGAACAGTATATCCCCACGGCGGATGGTGCCGTGGCGTCTGATAGGTCTGTGCGACTGGAGCCGGTGCGGATCGTTGATAACGAGACAAGAACCTTGCGCCGCAAGAGTGTTCCCTTGGTGAAGGTGCTATGGTCTAATCACGGGAAGGAAGAGTGCACATGGGAGCCAAGGGATTTGATGCAAGAGCGCTACCCGGAACTATTTACTCCAGGTAAAAATTTTATTTGAAAGCATAGTTCCCTTTTTATGTGTTTCACTCCCATAGCCTTACCCTGATTTCGGGGACGAAATCTTTTATTTTGTTTATAGGATTTGTAACGTCCCAATTCGCGCTAGGCCCCTTGATTGCGTATTTGAGTCAAGGGGGCTGTGGTGAGCCCAATGGGGGATGTGGGTGAACAGGTGCGGACGTACGGGAAATGAGGAAAACAAGGCAAAACAGCATTTCTGGCTGACACGGGTATGGACACGGCCGTGTCCATACCCGTGTGCCTCATAAAAATAGGCTCCCAGTCAGAGAGGTACACGGGCATTGGGACACGGGTGTGTCCCTAGCCGTGTGCCAAGGACACGGGTTGGGACACGGGCGTGTCCCTAGCCGTGTGCCAAGGACACGGGTCGGGACACGGCCGTGTCCCTACCCGTGTGCCGCAACCCTGACCCGGCAGAAAGTGGATCTGGGAGGAACACGGCCCTAGACACGGCATGCCACACGGCCGTGTCACCTGAACACGGGTAGGAACACGGCCGTGTGCCTACCCGTGTCTGCGATGTATAAAAAGGAAAAAGTTGGAAACCCTAGCATTCATTCTCCTTTCTTCTGCCCCGAAAATTCTGAGAGAGTTCTTGGCTGGAGGAGGAGGAAGAGCTTGCCGGAGCCATCCTTGGAGGAATCAAAACGCCGCCATCGTCAAGGGAAAAATAATGCCGCCGCGAAGGAGTGCGAGGCTCATGGCCGGCCATGGTGGTACCGCTGGACTTGAGGTGAGCTTCCTCCCCTCTCCCTTGGTGCTAGATCTATAGTTATGTTAGGAGAGACATCGACTCCATAGAGTCTTGATGTGAGGAGGAGAGTTCTTAGGTTAAAGCCATACCTAGGTTTTCTAGGTTTAGTCTCCCTCAACCTTCTCATCATTCAAAGAGGAGATGAGAGGGGTTTTCGTTGAGGGTTTGGCTTTGAAAGGAGAAATAAGGCTGGGTGATTTCTGGAGAAGTTTATGCGAGGCCGTTGCAAGGAAGAAGATGAACGGATGCCGTTCATCTCGCCTTAAGATGCGTGCAGAAATCTGATTTCTGCACGCTGCGACCTTCGTGGCCAATTTCGGAGGTGTTCTGGCCAAATCTGGGTGAACGACTCAACACGAAAGTCGTAGCCCTCGAAATTACCTTTCCAACGAGTGGTTGCTCGTTTCCATGCGATACCTGTAGCCACGGGAAAGCTGGTTCGAGTCCGCTGCGTTCGGGAAAATTCCTGTACAGGAAACTATTTCCTGTACGCATTCGAGTTGAATTTCTGGTATGTTGCAACCAGATCTGGGTGATCGACTCAACACGAAAGTCGTAGCCCTCGCGAATACCTTTCCAACGAGGGGTTGTGCATTGTGATCGGATTCCTGTAGCTCCGGGAATCCCAGTTTTAGTATTGGACTATCCTATGTTAATGCACTTGTTAAATTATAATGTTAGCACTCTTGCAATGATTGTGATTTGCTCATGTGATATCTTGCTCCCATATAACTATAATGTCGTTGTTACTATAATTTAGTATGGTTACTCATTTGGTTGTGTAATAAGGGATAACCATGCAATGGTAGAGAAATGGATTGGATGGGAAGGCTAGTAATTAAGAGTTGAGATTGGTATTGAATTTATTTATATAGTTTGATGTTGAACATATTAATTATGCGAAGTATTGAGGTGAAATCAGTGAATAGAGGGGCGTGAATATGATGAACACTATGTGAGGAGTATTTTGTAACCGTAATCCGAGCCCAAGGGGTTTATTAACAACCGATGCTTAGAGTGGTAGTCTCCCTACGGGTAGCATCGAGTGAGTTGTTTTGGGGCATGTGATGTGCGACGATTCATCGTGTCGCGGTGTTGAGATAATGAATGTGGCAGGTCTACGGGTTCGCCAGTCGTCACACCGATGGGAGCCAATGGGTAGACCTTGGGCGGTAGGGTTAGATACTTGGTGTCCATAACCCGAGATCTCCTCCGTGCCATGAGAACGGTTGGGCTTGCACCTCGTGCGTTTCCGAGGTTCCATCCGGTTCGAAATCAAAGGCCAGGTTGGGCTGTGTTCTTGGTGCACATTTACCCAAGACCCCTTCTGAGCCGTAGTACGCATGTGAGCTCCGCTGTTGTGTTCTTAGCGTTGAGGCGTACGGGGGCCTAGGATAGGTAGTGTGATACCACCTAGTAGTGGAGACGCCCGCTCCACTGTCGCCGTCTGGCCACGACGGACGACGCCTGAGAGGTTAGCTACCTGCTCGAAAAGTGGGAACTTCTAGTCTGTGTCGATATAGCAAACTTGCATGTGCGTGCGCATGATTCGGTCATAGCATAACATTCATTTCATGTCATTCATTGCATACACAAGATCCTCATCGTATAAGTTTGTATGGGCACTCTTATACGATGAGTTACTTTACTGTTAAGCCGATCCTTAACTTATAAGTTTGTATGGGCACTCTTATAAGTTAAGTTACTATTCTGAGTACTTATACCTACTGTCATTTACTATTGATATTTGTAGAACTGCTAGTTGTGTAGCGTAGTTTATACTCCACTATAGTTACTGTCACCTGCTTGTTTACTTGCTTATATATATATACATATTGTACCTTGTTCCTTTCTCCGCCCGGTGCCGAGGAGTCGCCGGGGGAGCGGATGTGAAGCCACTTAGTCTTATGACTAACGGTTGCTACGTCTTCCTTTTTAGGAGGAAACCCCGCAGGTAGAGCGGCAACGGACTATGCAGCAGGACAGCCAGGCCCGGATGATAGGACCTGAGGTGGTGGTGCCATCGGCACCGTCAGTGACAGTAGTGAGTGTTTTCATGTAGCCGTTTGGCAAAACATTTCTAGACTCTTGTTTCTTTTGTACAAGCCTGTAGTGCTTGTTATCTTCCGCTACTTTTGGACTTTAACTTAGCTGTGAACTGAACTGCTTTTAGTTTTACTTTTCTGTTATGGTTGGGTTGGCATAATTGTTGTGATATGGATTGTAGCCGGCGGAATAGGCGTCTTGTGGTAAAGGCTAACCCGTGCGTTAGTGCTACCGCAAGGCGGCTATTTCGGGCATAAGACTCCCCTCGTGCCGTGTGTTGTGTTCCGGGAGGGGGGTCTTACAAATGCTGTATTGGATGCTGATGAACATGGGAAACCAGTTGATCAGACAACATATAGAGCAATGATTGGCTCTCTATTGTACCTTACAGCCAGTAGGCCAGATATAATGTTTGCTACATGCATATGTGCTAGATTCCAAGTTAGCCCTAGAGAGTCACACCTAACTCTAGTTAAAAGGATTCTTAGGTATGTAAAAAGTTGTCCAAATCTAGGACTCTGGTATCCAAAAGACTCAGGATTTGAATTAACTGGATTCTCAGATGCTGATTATGCTGGATGCAGAATAGACTGGAAAAGCACCAGTGGAACATGTCAGTTTCTTGGTGATAGACTTGTCTCCTAGTTTTGTAAGAAGCAAACATCTGTGTCAACCTCAACTGCTGAAGCTGAGTATATGGCTGCAGGCAGTTGCTGTTCACAAATATTATGGATACAAAATCAGCTCTTAGACTATGGTTACAACTTAGAGAAGTCAAAAATTTTCTGTGATAATACTAGTGCTATCTCTATAGCACAAAATCCAGTCCTCCATAGTAGGACAAAACACATAGAAATTAGGCATCACTTTCTAAGAGATAATGTAGAGAAAAATAAAATTGAACTTCAATATATTCCTACTGATTTGCAAAGGGGAGATATTTTCACCAAACCTTTGGATGAAAAGAAACACAGTTTCTTCCTAAATCAGTTAGGCATGTTAGATGGAGGAAGCCTAAATTAAATTACAAGATTTTGAAAAGCTAAAACAGACCAAGACTAGGCTAAAAAATCAGTTCCTTTTGTGTCTGTAGAATAGGTTTTGTCTCTGAACTGTGCTCGACGTTTTCCCAGAAATCGTCAAACGAAGATCGATGATTTTCCAAAAATCGTCGACCAGAGATCGACGTTCCCAAAGTCGTCGATCTGAGTTTAGAGCCTTCGCTAGAACTATGCTTTCTCTCCTTCTGTTCAGAGGCTGTCGAGCGAAGCTCGACGCTTTTCAACATCGTCGAACGGAGATCGACGATATTGACGTCTCTTCAGATTCCTTCTGCAGCCCAAATCGTCGAGCTGAGTTCGACGCTTCTTCGAACTGAGCTCCACGATTTTCCGTTTCGCCGTCGAACCCTAATATAAAATCATTTCGTCAGCTGTCGTTCTCCTTTTGCGCTTTCATACTCTGCAACTTTCTTCGTTTTCCCTCCAAATACTCTACATTTGGTCGCGTTTGGCTTTCTGTTGCAGGTGCAAATGGCTGAATCCAGTGCTGCTATCTCTAAGATGAAATTTGATACAGGATTCGATATAGACATGAACTCGTTTGATGGAAGCGACCAGCGCTTCAAGGACATTCTAAATCTGTTCATAGAATAACAGTTGACTCAAATAATGACTACACGGATGAAAATTGCTTCAGAAGAGATCAAAGAGTGGTGGTTTACAGCGACAGACGAGACTGAGAACTCTGTCGTCGGCATCATTAAAGGGACTCAGGTAAGTTTATCACCGGCTCTCTTAACAGATGTCTTTCAACTTAGTACTGGAGAAGATTCTATTGAATTATCTAGAGAAGATTATGATTCAATGCTTAATCGAATGGGTCACCATGCTGTCAACCCTAACAAACTTTTGAAGAAAAATCTGTCTCTGGAATATCAATTCCTGGCTGATGTAGTTGGGAAAGTGCTGTTGGCCAAGCACTCAACTCATGACACCATCTCTAGATATCAACTTTGCTTGATGGGAGCTTTAGTCGATAAGAAACACCTTGATTGGGGATCCATCTTCTTCAAGTTAATTAAGAAGAAGATCAATAAGACTGCTGTGAGTTTTGGGAGAATCTTAGGGGTCTATCTGCACTACAGATGCCCTAAACTGTTAACCTCCTCTGGGATGTTCATCAATGCATCCAAAAGGCTCTCCTGTGCCCTATTCAGCAAATGGGACAGGCAAATCATCAACCCCACAAGAGCTACTGCACCACTTCCTTCAGGCACAAGGACTGCTTCAGTCACTCCACCAGCAGAAGTGTTGCATGCCTCTCTTCCTCCCCCAGCTATATCTACCCCAGCCATTTCCTCCTCACCACCAGTCACAACCATAACCATATCATCCCCCATTACCATTTCCTCACCAGTTTCATCCCCTCCAGTATCCACCTCAGAGGAATTTCATCCTCTCTTCTCTTATTCAACCTTCACCCTACCATCCTTTTCCCTTGTAGATGATTCCTTCATGGATGATTCTCCCTCCACTCCTCCTGAGCCACCCTCTACCTCCTCTTTTCAACAAATGCTTAATGACATTCTTTCCCAACCATCCTTCACACCCTCTCTTGCTTCACCCATCTCCACCTCAACCTTTTCTATCTCCACAATTCCATCCTCAGAGCCATCCATTCCTACTCCACCTACCTCCACACCTTCAGCTCCAGCCATCATCCCTCCATCTACCTTTATTCCTACCTCTGCTCAAGCCCCACTTGAGCATGTAGATCTTCCAAGGTTGGCAGACAGACTTTATGAGTTGCTAGCTCCCAGGCTGACATCTCTGTTGGAGACTTCCCTGGCTCCACTCCTGAAACAAGTTCAGGAGCTGTCTACCAAGCTTTCCTCCTTTTCCTCCTCCCAAGAAATCCCTTCTACTGGGTGCCTTGATTCAGCTCTCCTTGAACCAAGGCAGGGGGAGATGTTTTATGAAGAAGTGGATGTGCCAGTGGATGCTCCTGTTTTTGCTCCAGCTCCAGCTCCTGCTCACTCAGAAAGTAGTGGATGTGCTTTTGCACTAAATCTTAAGAGCCTGCTATCTCAATTTGATACAGTTCATTTCAGCTTTCTTCCAGTACCTCTCACTGAAGATCTGTCTAAGGCCATTGTGCCTGTATCTGTTTGTGATCCCAGCCACATTGAATCCTATATCAATTCCTGGAAGGCTGTGGATATTCCTGATGCTGCTACTAAGGCCATTGTGCCTCCTATTGTTGAAACTGCTGCTGCTGCTGCTGCTGAAGATATAGAGATGATTCCAGTAACTGTTGCTGATGAAACTGCTGATGAAGAACTTGCTTCCTACCTAGAAGATCCCACACCTGCTGCTATGCCTGCTCCTGCTCAAGTGTCTGCTGCTGCTGTTGCTCCTGCTCTGACCTCTGATCAGTTAAAGCTACAAGAAAAGTACTTGAAAAGCATTGATGATCTGTATGACAGACCACAAAGCTCAGATAGTGACCAATTCCAGACTGAATCAGATGACTCTGCCAATACCATTGCCAAGAAGAGGAAAGCTAGAAGCAAAGCCATGATGTCAGTTCCTCCAGCTATAGCAAAAGACTCCAATGATATTCCCTACTACATTTTGCATGATTGCCCCATTTCTGAGCCATGGATGCAATACTCCAAGAATCAACAGAAAGCTATGAAGAAGAGAAGGAAGCTTGATAAATATGAAAAAGGATCTTCACAATATCAGCCTCCTCCTCCTCCTCCTCCAGATTCGGGGTCAGGCTCAGCCCCTCAAGCTCCAGCTTCAAGGCAAAGCTCCTCCCAATCTTATCCAAGATACTATCAAAGGGGTCAACATCAAAGAGGATATCAATCCAGAAGGGGTCATTACAGAGGAAATCAGAGAGGACAAAGATCTTATCAAAGGGAAGGACAAGGTCACACTGACCCTCTTCAGGTCCTTTCCCTTACAGGCTGAAAGACACAATTATTTCCAGGACTCCTCCTGCTTCTGAATCTCTCAACAGGTATGAACCTCCTGTTCCTTTTGAGGATCCTGAGAACAATCCTCTATCCTGGACAGCAAGAATGAAAGAGCTAGCTGCCCTTGATCAACTAAAGAAAGCCAGAGAGGAAGGCATGGACATCTCCAATATAATAACTTTATCAGATCAAAGGAAGAAAGAATTGGAAAGATATGCTTCAAGAAAGTTTTTCAACCGAGAAGACTACATGAAGCTGCACCCAGAGGCTGTAGTTCCAAGGCCAAGATCTCAAACTTCTCTAGGTGCAGAGGATGACAGAAGATCAAAGAAAGAAACCCTGAATCCTAACAGAGAAATTTTGTTTAGAAAGGGAACTGAGAAGAAGTAAATTGTGTAAGCTGAACTTTCATCCTCATCTGGGTAATTGCTGCTATCTTCTCTGTGATCTGCTTGCTGCTATATCTTTGCATGGTTAGCTCTTGTTTTTGTATGAATGCTTATTCATTTCCTAATGTTATTTGTAAATAGTAATCCTAACCCAAATAGGGGGAGATTGTTGGAACACCCTATTACTAATTTGGGTAAGGATCACTATGGTTGTCTTAGGAAACCAGGTTGACCTAGTTGTATAGTTGTGAAGGTCAACACTAGAGTGAGTCTAGGGCTTAGAACTTAGGTTTGAAGCTGCCCCTAGGACCATTCCAAGATCAAGGTTGAAGAGCTAAGTCTAAGCCAATTTTCGTCGAGCTCAGGTCGACGAATCGTCGAACTCCATTCGAGGCTCTCTGAGCTCAACTTCGATAAATCGTCGAACTCAGGTCGACGATCTTCGAGCTCAGATCAACTATTTGCCTTCAGCCCGTTCTGCTTAATCGTCGAACTCCGGTCGACGATCTTCGAGCTCAGTTCGACGTTTTCTGTCTACTTTATCTCATTTCATCTTTGAGCTCAGTTCGACGATCGTAGAGCTCAGATCGACGATTCTTCTGAGAGATCGACGCTTTTAAGGATTCAAATGCTGTTATTCTTTGGAATGTTTTTGAATATTATCAGCATTTATGATAAGAAGATCTGCCAGCCGTTTGTCTTTATTCTGGAGCAAGTTTCAAGGTATTATTCAGAGAATGTTTGCTGGACTTTCCTCTAGAAGACAAGACTCTTTATGGAAGACATTTATGACTGCCAACGGCTACTTTGGACAAAGAATTTCTCAGAGAATAAGATCTTCCTTTTTCAATCACAAGGAGAACATACAGAATACAGAACACTGATAGCAAAATAACAACAGAAGAACTGTGACACAAAAAAAAATCTTCTTGCTTACTGAAAAGTGTTCACAACTTCATTTCAAGAACTCCAGACACCTCATCCTTCAGCCTTCTTGCTGAAACAATCTTTTGCTGGAGATCAAAATTCTGAAGACCTATCACCCTAGAGCAAAGCTTCTTTTCCTGAATCAGTCTAGATCTCAGGAGGAGCTTTGACAACAAAGATCCACTAGTCTTCTCTCATTTGATTTGAGAACAGAGAAGACAACTTCATTTCCTTTTCCTTTTTATTTTCCTGCTGTAAAAGGGTTTTCAAAACTCCCTTCAAAAGCTTTGAGTCTGGTTCTGAGAACCTTGTAAAAACTCAGTGGTGGCAAGACACCTTATCAAAAAATCCAGTTTTGGTTTTTGAGCACCTTAACAAAAGCTCATTGGTGTCAGGACACCTGATCAACTCATCCTGAGTGGATTCCTACCAAGGGTGGTAGAAGAGTGGATGTACCCAGGTTTTGGGGAACCACTATATTTCCTTGTGTCTTCTGGATTGTTTGTTTGATTGTTGCTGTGTGCTGTGCTCTTAGTTTCTTGCTTCTTTAATTATTTTCTAGCACTCTACACTATAGTATAAATTAAATTTTATATATGCTGATATTTTAAAAACCTGTGAAACTTATTTGAACAAACTCTATTCACCCCCCTCTAGAGTTAGATAGATTTACCCTCACTTTCACAGAGGACTTAGGTCTTATTGATGTTGATCTTCCTGATGAAGAAATTCTTACTTATGCACAAGTAGAAGAACAGGATCTATCTACAGAAGATGATATCACCAGAATGATAGAGGAACTCACTTCCAAAGAACCTCTTTCCCCTATGCAGAGAAATCTCTTCATCCAGAACGATCTCCATCCGACCATCCTTATGAACCAGAATCTCCTCACCCTCAGTCTCCTACTGAAGATGTGCATGAAGAAGAGCCAGTTTTAATTTTTGATGAAAAATAAATATCTCCTGAACAAGCTGAAGCTCCCCTCAAAAGCCTAGACTTCTCCCTTCCTATAATTCTTGGTGAGGAAGGAGATGTCATGATTCATACTACCAAATCCCAGAGCTCAGTTATCATTGATGAAATACTTCCATGAACAGCTCTAATAGTACCACCTCCTCCAATACTAGCTCCAGAAACTCCTGATAATACCATTCTTGGTAAGATTGAATTCATGATAAAATAGCAGAGATAGTATTTTGATCAGTCTCTCAAGGCCATCACAGATAAAGTCACTACTCTCGAGAAAGAAATGAGTAAAGGATTCGCTGAGATTCAGCACAACACTGATGAACTGAAACACCTGTTCAAAATAGTTGGGAAAGCTCTAGATCACACCATTACCAGCATTGGTCAGGTGATGGATCAATCAGTAACATTGGCAGAAAAGAATGTTGAAGGTCATAACTTCAAGACCTGTGAAGAGGTTGGAAAATTCAAAGAGGAAGAAATAGGCAACCTATCTCAAGAAGTCAGAAAGGGGGAGAATTTAGTCAAGGAATATCTAAAAAAATCTGATAATAACATGAAAACCCTTTGGGAAGGAAAGCTTACTGAAATACATGCTGATGTTCAAAACCAGATTGATGGTGTCAAGTTTCACACTTATGATACAACAGTTTGGATGCACAACAAAATTTTCCCTGAATTTCAAGTTGATCCAAATGTTATTCCACATCATCTCAATCATATTGCCCAGCATCCTTCCGCCCCAATGCCAACATTCTCTCATAGAACAGAAGATCAAGAAGCTTCTCGTGCAGAATATTCTCAAGTTTGGTCGGAAATAGAAATGCCTCATATTAATCCTCTAGAAATTCCAACTCAAAAGAAAAGAAAGTATGGAGATGGTGCCTCTGCTAGTAGGTCAACTCCTAATCAAGAGGCTGGAAGAAGGAAAGCCCAAGAATTTGCTGAAATATGGAGCCCAACCTCAAAGTCACTTATTCTTGTTACTTTGAAACTTGTTATTGATTTTAATGAAAATAGAAATGATCATTATATCTCCCATGAATGGGACCTGTATGAGAAATCTATTACCAAGAGAAGATTATATGACAGAGAGTATGGCAAGAAAAACCCCAAGGCTTCTCCCAAACTTGCCAAGTATTATCCTAAACCTTACAGTTATCAAAAGAGGCAGCTAGAGAAGAAAGAGAGACAGCAACAACAGCAAAGCAAGAAGCAATAAAAGAAGATCTTAACTTTTTTTATGAGATTTTGTGGATTTGGATTTTTCATGGACAATATCTATAAATATAAATCTTGTAATTTTGATGATCTGATTTTTCATTGCTTAGCAATTCTCATTGTTACTTTTTTTACTAGTCATTTTGTTTTCTTTATCTTGATGTAATTCACCTTAGTGTAGAGGGTTCTGACTTCTACAAATAGGGGGTGATTATTGGGTAATGTATCCACAAAAACCTAAATTTGTATGAAGTCACCCTTGAACTAAGATGAATTAAGTTTATATTTGATGCTCTTTTCAGGTTGAGTGCTTGCATGTCATAATTTTCATGTGTAGACCAATGCCAGTCTATAATGAGTCACAAAACACATGACCATATAATGTAATCCCTCATTATGTGATCCATGGTGTTAACCCATGTGTAGCCTCTTGATGAGTCCCTATTTTATACCTTATTTTGGACTCATCTAGGCCTTTTTCCACAGCTTTGCACTATCTTTAAGCGCCATTAGTACTCCTTTTGGTTAGCTACGACATTACATGCCCTGTGCACCTTTTTAGCCCATTTCTGTGCTTGTGTGCATTTACATTCTTGCTATGATTATTATTGTTTGTTGTGGCTGCCACGATCGATGTCCCGTGCAGTTTTCCTGCAGGTTTGGGGATCGTGAGGGCATTCGGGATAGGCGTTTCACTATTTTTGGCAAAGGAGTCAGTGGTCATGCGTTTTTACCCACGCACGACCATCGACCTCCTGGCGTACGATCACTGATCGTGCGCAGCCCGGACTCATTTGTGAAATCTCTGTCTTGAACCTTCCGCATGATCACCTGCCATACCGCGCACGACCACTGCTCGTGCGCCGCCGATCGTGCGCAGTCATACCCATTTTACAAAGTTTTGCCTGGCTACTTCCGCACGATCATCAGCATTGCCTCGCACGATCACTGATCGTACGTTGTTGATCGTGCGCGACCATTGATTTTCTGATGCAGGTCTACTGGTTGCTCGTGCACGGGCGCTGACCTTGGTCGCGCACGACCACTGGTCGTGCGCCAGTGGTCGTGCGCCCTATTTATTCTGCAAGCTATAAAAAGCCCTGTTCCGCGAATTAGGGTACGCAGATTGTTACAGAACCTCCGCCAGTCCGCCGTTTCGCCCTCCTGCAGTTCCATTCGCCTCCGCCTTCATCCCTACCATCGGGAGGACCTTCTCTGGCGATTCCGAAGCATTCCGCATCCTCCGGTGATCCTCCCGGCCATTGAAGCATTCTTCTCTGAGCTTTCCACCAAGGAAGAAGACGAAGCATTCCTAGAGAACGGAATTACAGGCCCTCGAGGTGACAGCTCGGTGGTACCGGAAGCCCTCCTCGGACTGCGCTTGGAAGCGGATTGACAACCCGCACCTCCGGCCAATAACCGCGGTGGATCTTCAATCTCGTGGTTTTGCATTCTCTATCTTTTCTTGTTGCATGGAATGTTTATGCATGTAATGAACATCAATTTCTAGTGTTAATTTGATCATTTGTGTTTCATCTTGCTTATGAGAATTATTCTTTGATGCGCCTCGCTCCATCTCGCTCCACTCCAGACGTTCGTTTCACTCAATTTCACTCCGCACTAATCACCTCACTCGCTAGACTTCCGTCCACTCTGTTGGAACACCCTATTACTATTTGGACCAGGATGACTATACTTCTATAGGGATTTTGGTTTGTGACCTCCTTGTTGATTATAAAGGTCACATAGGCTAGGTAGAATAATCTTCAGCTCGACGTAGAGTCGACCTCTTCTCAACGCAGAGTCGATCTCAGCTCGACGCTGAGTCGACCTCAGCTCGACGCAGAGTCGACCTCAGCTCGACGTGGAGTCGACCTCCGCTCGACGTTCCGTCGAACCCAGTTCTACTTCAGAAAACACTCTCTGGCCGACGTGTGTCGTGCTCAGATCGACGTTTTATTGTGAGCTCGACGCTTTTCAGACCTCCGTCAGTTTTGGATAGGAATTCAAATTCCCTCTGTCAGACAATTAATGCTGAAGATTTATTGGCCGTTACAGCATATCTGGTGCATGGCTCAAGGAATTTTCTAAGGAATGTCTGCCTGTCATTTCCTTTGAGGCATGGACATTTAAGGAAAGCAATTAATGCTGACTTCCAACGGCTATCAAAGACAAGGAAGGAGAAGACCCAGATATATAATTAATTTCTTGGATATACAGAATACACAGAAGAACATACACAGGACTTCAGCTTCTTTCTCTGTGTGATATTGTTTTGAAAGCTCACTCACAGGAATTCTGATTGCTTCAGACACAACCCTCCAACCTTCTTGGATCATCTCTTGCTGGAGCAAATCAGATCTTTTGAAGACCTGTCACCCTTGTGCAGAGCTCTCCTTCCTGAACTTCTTCTTGATCTCAGGGGGAGCTTTGACAACAACTACAGATCCACTTTTGCTTCTCTCTGCTTGTTGATAGAGAAGACAACCTCATCCCTTTTTCTTTTTCTTTCTGTACAGGGTTATAACTCCCTTCAAAAGTTACTTTTGGTTTTGCTGAAACCTGGTCAAAATCAGCTCCTTTGGTTTGTGAGAACCTGATCAAAAACTCTCTGGTGCTCAAGACACCTGATCAACTCATCTTGAAGTGGATTCCTATCAAGGGTGATAGAAGAGTGGATGTACCCAGATTTGGGGAACCACTATAGCTCCTTGTGTCGTCTGGATTGCTTGTCTCTTTGTGTTTTGCTTTGTGCTGTGAATTTCTTTTTACTCTGATTATTTGCTATAGCACCATACACTAAGTAAATACAAATTTTCTCTGCACACAAGTTTTTATTTGCAAGATTATTTTAAATAACTCTATTCACCCCCCTCTAGAGTTAGGATTGATCTTATCCTGCACTTTCAATTGGTATCAGAGCCAGGTTGATCATTCATACAGGCTAACACCTGGATCAAAAGATCCCTGATAAGATCATTTCTCTCAAAGGGTTATTTTCCTTAGTTTTTCTTATCTTTAAAACTCATGACACAAAACAAGGACTTTGCTAGTACCAGACCTCCTATGTGCAATCTATCTAAGTTTGCACTATGGAAGGCAAGGATTAGACTTTATATGAACTCTTTTGATGAAGACATTTTTAATTCTGTGTTGACAGATTGTCCAAGACCTCCCACAGGAACAAGTACATCAGCTGTTCCTCCTCCTTCAGGAACTGATGCTGACATAAAGAAGTGGAAGGCAGCAGATGCTAAACCATGAACATTTTGGCTCAAACCATGTCAGATGACATTTTCCAAAAAGTAGCTGATTGCAATACTGCTAAAGAGATCTGGGAAAAACTTTCAGAAATTGTATCAGGTTCTGCAGATGAAAGAAAGGATATGAGATCCTACCTCATCACCCAGTATGAGAACTTCAAAAAGGCAGAGTCTGAGTCAGTTGCTGACATGTACAACAGACTGAGTCTAATCATCAGTGAGCTTAGATCACTAGAGAAGGACATATCTCTCACTGAGATAAATGACAAGATACTGACTTGTTTCCATAGCTCTTGGGACTCAAGAATCTGGTCAATTAAAGATGGAAGAAATGTCTGTGAGTTATCTACAGAAGCTCTTCTAGGAAAGCTCAAGAGTTATGAGCAATTCATTAAGAAGAGAGAAGAAGAGCAGAAGACAGCCACACCAACAGAAAAGGTTGAGAAAACCATTGCCTTCAAGGCACAGGAAGAACAACCTAAAGAAAAGGTGTTGGGAGATGAAGAGCTTATGAGCCTACTTGTCAAAAGGTTCAATAAGCTGAATAAAAAGAACTTCAGAAGATGGTCATCCAAAGACAAAGACAAGCCAAGGTATGACAGATCTAATAATAAAGATATTATCTGCTTTGGCTGCAGGAAACCAGGACACATCTTCCCAAACTGTCCAGAAAATCAAGACAAGGACAGAAGGGACAAGAAGGAAAGAAAAGACAAAAGGAAGGATAAGGAGTCAAGGAAATACCATGACAAGCCTTCCTCCAGCAACAGCAAGCACACCAGAAAAGGATTTGTGGCTGAATCCTGGAGTGACTCTGATGAGTCTGATTCATCATCCAGCTCTAGTGATGATGAGGATGATGCAGAAGAAAAAGGATTCTGCATGATGGCCATCAGTGCATCTCAAAAGAACACTGATTCAGAGCCTGATGCTGACTACCCATCTGATCAGGAACTTACTGAGGATCAGGTAATAGATTCATTTGACTTTACTTCTGATGATTTCAAATCTGAGTTTAAATCTATGTGCATTGACTTGATTGAGTCTCAAAAGTTGATTAAAACTCTAAGTGAACAATTAATTGAATGCAAATCCATTAACTCAGATAATCTTAGACTCTTAGAAGAGTTGAAGCAGTGTGGGGAGGAGATAGCTTCACTGAAAAGTGAGCTATCTAAGGCCAAACAATTTGAAGAAACCCTTAATGGGAGAAGTATCAAATTGATGGACATCACAAGTACAGTGAACTCAAGATTGAATGGTTCACTGGGCTTTGGTGCTTCATCCAGCCAACCCATAGTGCTGACAACTCCAATCAAATTTACCAGTGAGAAAGGTAAAGGAGTCTTGATAGTGGCTAGGAAGAATGCTGACTTAACCCAGGAAACTGGACAAGAAGCGTCGAACGAAGCTCGACGGACGTCGACCAGAGCTCGACGTAATCGCAAGAAAACGTCGAACTCAGGTCGACGTCTTCTACCCTCTGAACAAAGCAAGCCTTCGCCGTCGAATGGAGCTCGACGCACTCACTAGAGTCCGTCGACCGAAGCTCGACGTGCGTCGAGCCAAGCTCAGAGCAAAAGTCATCTCTCAGGGGTTAATTCAAAATTCAATTCCAGCTCTACATCTCATCACTTTAACCCTTATGCTGAATGGATAATACCTCCTAGGAGATATCATCCTGTAGGCTATAAGAGTCAACCTGAGATGTCTTTTATTTCAGAATTTAAAGGATATCAAGAAAGGCCCAAGGTAAACTGGGTCAAAAACAATTGATTTGTTATATGTGCAGGTAAAGACCCATCCAAGTGAGAACCAGCAGTGGTACTTGGATAGTGGGTGCTTAAAGCACATGACTGGCAACAAGGAGAACCTTGTGTCCTTCAAAGCCAAACATGGACCCAAAGTAATCTTTGGAGATTCAAACTTTGGACAAACAAAAGGCTATGGCCAAGTCAAGATAGGGTCAATCACATTTAAGAAAGTGGCCTATGTGGAAGGACTAAAGCACAACTTAATCAGCATCAGCCAGCTATGTGATGCTGGTTATCAGGTTTGGTTTACCAACTCAGCATGCAATATTGCATTAAATAACAACATTATTTTAATTGGTAATAGACAAGATAACATATATCTAGTTGATTTCAATTCATCTAAAGTAGATATTTGCTTATTTAACTCCCTTAGCAAACCTAATTAACTTTGGCATAAAAGACTAGGACATGTGAACCTTAGAACCATTGCTAAGTTATCCCAAGACAACCTTGTTAGAGGACTACCTTCTGGTCCCTACAAGAAGGAAGGACTTTACAAGGCCTGTCAGTTAGGCAAGCAAACTAAAAACAGTTTCAAGTCACTTAATAAGAGTGACTCACCTAGAATCTTGTACTTATTGCACATGGACCTTTTTGGACCAATTAATGTACAAAGCCTAGGAGGGAAATCTTATGCTTTAGTAGTTGTAGATGACTTCTCAAGATTCACTTGGGTGTTCTTTCTGAGGAAGAAGTCTGATAACTTCAAGATTTTGACAGATTTTCTCAAAGGCATACAGATTGAGTTCAATACTCACATTGCCCTGATCAGAAGTGATCATGGGACAGAGTTTGATTCTCTTCTCATGCTAGAGTTCTGTCAGAAGGAAGGTATCAGGCACACCTTCTCAGCTCCAAGAACTCCTCAACAAAATGGGGTAGTTGAAAGGAAAAACAGAACCCTTATTGAATCTGCCACAACATTGTTGACAGATGCTCACCTTCCTCTAACCTTTTGGGCAGAGGCAGTGAACACCTCCAACTATGTTTTGAATAGAAGCCTGATACATAAACTAAAGGGTAAGACTCCCTATGAGTTACTCAAAGGGAAGAAACCTAAAGTGAATTATTTCAAAATTTTTGGTTGCATTTGCTTCATTCACAATAATGACAAGAAATACCTAGCTAAATTTGAAGCCAAAGCTGATGAAGGAGTGTTTCTGGGATACTCCATGACTAGCAAGGCTTATAGGGTTTTTAACAAGTGCTCAAATAAAATTGAAGAATCCATGCATGTTACATTTGATGAAACTAACATGTCTTATAAGGAGAAGGAGACTTCTACCATAAGCAATTTGCAGGAACATTCAATTTCAGAAAATCTGAAGCAGCTTACCATCACAGACAAAGGGTCATTACCTTCACCAATTCAGCAAGACACTGAACTCAGTGACAATGAAGAGGAATTTCAGGTTTTGGAAAGTTCAAAAGGCCAACAAATTGAAGAACCAGTTGTTGTTCCACAAGAGGAAACAACAACACAGGTTGGTGCATCATCAACACCCCTTGTTGATCTTGCAACAACAAGAGATCACCCAATCTCACAAGTAATTGGAGATATCTCAGTGGGTGTGCAAACAAGGAATCAAGTTAATCAAAATATTATGCACACCTGCTTCCTTTCTCAAATTGAGCCTCAAACCATACAAGATGCAGAGCAAGATCCAAACTGGATCATTGCAATGCAGGAAGAGTTGAATCAATTTGAAAGGAATAAAGTTTGGAAATTAGTACCAAGACCAAGGAACCAGCAAATTGTTGGAACCAAATGGGTATTCAGAAACAAGTTAGATGATCAAGGAATAATTGTGAGAAACAAGGCAAGACTTGTTGCACAAGGATATTGCCAAGAAGAAGGAATTGATTATGACCAAACCTTTGCACCAGTTGCAAGGTTGGAGGCCATAAGAATCTTCCTTGCATATGCAGCTCACAAGAGATTCAAGGTATATCAGATCGATGTCAAGAGTGCTTTTCTCAATGGAGACATCAAGGAAGAAGTTTATGTAAAGCAACCTCCAGGTTTTATCTCTCCAACCTTTCCTGATCATGTTTTTAAACTGCATAAAGCTTTATATGGTCTCAAGCAAGCTCCTAGAGCATGGTATGAGACCTTAGCTTGTTTTTTGTTGGAAAATGATTTTAAAAGGGGTAGAGTAGACCAAACTCTTTTTGTTAGAACCCATAGGTCCCATACCCTACTAGTACAAGTTTATGTAGACGATATCATATTTGGGTCTACAGATTCAAACTTATGCAAAAAGTTCTCACAACTTATGCACTCAAAGTTTGAAATGAGTAGCATGGGTGAGCTTGCTTTCTTTCTTGGATTGCAAGTTAAACAACATGTGGATGGCATTTTCATTTCTCAAACCAAGTATGCTAGAGAATTGGTTAAGAAATTTGGAATGTCTGAAGCATCCTCTATGAAAACACCTATGCCTACAAATGCTGTTTTAGATGCTGATGAATCTAGAAAACCAGCTGATCAGACAAGCTATAGAGCAATCATTGGCTCATTACTTTATCTAACAGCTACTAGACCAGATATAATGTTTGCCACATGCATTTGTGCTAGATTCCAAGTAAGCCCTAGAGAGTCCCACCTCACATTAGTTAAGAGGATTCTTAGGTATGTAAAAAGTTTTTCTAATCTAGGTCTCTGGTATCCACATGACTCAGGATTTGATCTAACTGGATTTTCAGATTCTGATTATGCTGGATGTAGAGTAGACAGGAAAAGCACCAGTAGAACTTGTCAATTCCTTGGTGATAGACTTGTCTCCTGGTTTTGTAAGAAACAAACCTCTGTGTCCACATCAACTGCTGAAGCTGAATACATGGCTGCAGGTAGTTGTTGCTCACAGATTTTGTGGATTCAAAACCAGCTCCTAGACTATGGGTACAACTTTGAGATGTCTAAAATCTTTTGTGATAATACCAGTGCAATATCTATTGCTCAAAATCCAGTTCTCCATAGTAGGACCAAGCACATAGAGATCAGACATCACTTCTTAAGGGATAATGTAGAAAAGAAGAAAAATGCACTAGAATACATTTCCACTGAACTACAGAGAGGAGATATTTTCACCAAGCCCTTGGATGAAAAGAAGCACTTCTTTTTCCTCAATCAGTTGGGAATGCTAGATGGAGACAGCATAAAATAAAACTCCAAGATTTTGAAACCCATAATTAACAGGAATAAGAAAATTTCATTTTAAAATTTCCTGTCTGAGTGGTTGTTCTGAGCTCTGAACTAAGCTCGACGCTGCATCGAACGGAGATCGACGGTCCGTCGCCCTCAAAAGCGTCGAACGTCGAACTCAGCTTCCAGCGTCGAACTAAGTTCACAGCTCCCTGGCTTCTTGAGTTTCTCTCTCCCCGGTCGACGTCTTCGTTCAACGTCGACCTGAGCTCGACGTTTAGCTTCAGCCAAAGCGTCGAACGTCGACCTAAGCTGGACGCTGTTGAGTCGTTTCAGTTCTCCTAGAGCCTTAGAGTGTCGAACTGAGCTCGACGTTCTTTCCTTTTCTGCGTCGAACCCTAAGTATAAAATCATTTTCTCATCGTCGTTCGCAGTTGCGCTTTCATATCTTTCCGCTCAAGCTTTCTCCCTCCAAATTCCTTACTCTTGATCTTGGAAGGTATTCTTTTTACAGGAAAATGGCGATCACAGCAGGAGCTCTGGCGGCTATGAAGTTCGATTCTCGATTCGATATCGACTTCGACTCTTTTGATGGATCTCCACAATATTTTTTGGATATACTGGACCTCTTCAAGGAGCAGCAACTGGTTAACTTTATGTCAACCAGGATCCCTCTCCCAGAGTCAGAAATCAAAGAGTGGAGTCTTACAGCAGTTATTTCAGATAACAATACATTGACTGGGAAAGTTTCAGGAAATGAGGTAGCCATCTCACCTCAAATCATTACAGAAGTTTTCAACTTTACTGCTGGAGATGATGGCATAGAACTATCTGTGGAAGAGTATGCCTTGATGCTGGACAGGATGGGGCATGCTGCTGGTAACCCCTCTAAACTCCTCAAAGTTAACCTAGCCATTGAATATAGGTTATTAGCCGACATTACAGGCAAAGTGATCTGTGCAAAGAGGACTGCACATGATGCAATTACTAGGCATCAGTTCTGCCTCATGGCTGCACTTATAGATAAGAAACATCCCAACTGGGGATTGATTGTGTTTGAATTGATTAAGAAAAAATTGGATAAAAACTCTGTCCACTTTGGAAGAGTTCTTGGGTTGATTCTCAACCATTGCTGCCCTCAACTGCTTGTGTCCTCCAAGAAGCACATCAATGCTTCCAAGAGGCTCACATGTGCCCTAATTGGCAAGTGGGACAGAAGAATTGTGAATCCCAGGGCAGCAGCAGCAATGAAATCCTCTGCAGACACCAGGACTGTAGAGTTCACTCCCTCTCAGTCCACTGGTCCAGAAGCAGGGACTGTGCCATCTGACTCTCTCACCCTCCCATCCACTTTCATCCCCTCAACCACAGTCATCTCATCCTCTCAACCTCTACCTTCCTCCATCTCTACCATTGCCTCCTCCCTTCCACCTCACACTACTTTCCTTCCCATAAGCTTGGATTCCTCCCCTCATGAGGATCTCTTTTCCTTTGACATGCATGAAGACTCCTTCATGGATGCCTCTACCTCCTCTCCTCATGAATTCCCCCATTCATCTACTTTTTCAGAGCTACTCTTTTCCTCCATCCATGAGCCAGTTACACCTCCACTGTCTGCACCACCCTCAACATCTTCCTCATTTATAGTTTCTGCTACTCCATCTACCTCTACTCAAGTTCCCCTTGAGCAAGTAGCCCTCCTGCCCTTAGCCAATCAAATCTTTGACCTTCTGTCCCCTAGGCTCTCCTCCCTCCTGGATGCCAAGCTGGCTCCTCTAATTCTTTCCCTGAGCACTCTTTCTGCCTCTGTCTCCTCCCTCTCCTCTCAGTTGGCATGCCCTTCTTCTGGGGGCCTAGAGTCAGCTACCACTGATTCTAGGCAGGGGGAGATGTCAGCAGAAGAAGAGCTGCCTCCTTCTTCAGTTCAGTTTGTTCAGACATGTTCAGAGACAGTATCAGTTGCAGAAGTTCAGATAGTATCTGAGGCTCCTCCTCCAGCTTCTGTTCAGAGCTTCTCCCCTCCAGCTCAGATTCAAGAAGATCTGTCCAGGGCTATTGTCCCTTTTCAGAAGATCCCTGATGTAGCAGTGGCTCCTGCTAATAATGAAATTGAAATGTTAGCAGCTGTTGAAACATCAGGTGAAGCAATTGAGACACCTGATGCAGTTGAGACCCATATCTCCCAAGCCCTTCAGGAACCAGCCTCTTTAGTCTCTATGGCTCCTGAGGCTGTGCTCTCTCCTGCAGTGGTAGACTCCTCCTCCCCTCTAACAGCAGCTCTTCCTTCAGTTTCCTCCTCAGCAGCTCCAGACTCCATCAGTTTTCCTATCTCTAAAAGGAAGTACATAGATCCATATGAAGAATCTCAAAGTTCAGAAGATGAGTTTGCTACAGATTCTGATGACTCCTCTGCAACTATTGCAAGGAAGAGGAAAGCTAGATCAAAAGCTTTGAAAAGAGTTCCAATTGCCAGAGCTACAGATCATGACATTCCCTACTATATCAAATACAATTGTGAAATCACAGAGCCATGGATGCAGTACTCCCAAAATCAGAGAAAAGCAATGAAGAAGAAAAGAAAGTTTAATGAAGGACCATCCAAACCTGTCCATCAGCCTCCACCTCCACCTCCTCCAGATGCAGGTGCAGGTGCTAGTCTATCTTCCAATCCAGTCCCTTCAGCTCTACATGGAAAGACATATCAAGCAAGAAGATATCAAGGAGACAGTCAGCAAAGCGGAGGTCAGCAAAGAGGAAACTATAGGGGCAGGCAGTCCAGAGGAAGATCAGGTTCTCAACCTTATCAAAGGGGAGGAGACATTGATCCAACCTCTGGTCCCTATCCCTATATACCTAGAGCTGACCTCACCCCAACTACCTCTCAAGAACTCTCCTCTAACAGATTTGAACCAGCTGTACCCTTTGAAGATCCCACCAAAACTCCAGCCTACTGGAAAGCTAGAATGACAGAAATGGCTGCTTTAAATGAGATTAATAAAGCTAGAGAAAAAGGTCTGGACACCTCTCATATCAGTACAATGTCAGACCAAAGAAAAGAGGAATTGGAGAAATATAAGTCTAAGAAATTCTTTGATTCAGACAGATATATGCAACTCCATCCTGCAGCTGTACCACCCAGTGCAAGAGATCAAAAGTCTTTAGGTGCAGCTGATGATTACAGATCTAAAAAGGAAGCTTCAAATCCAAACAGAGAAATCATCTTCAAGAAGAGTGATCAAGACAAAGCCTCAAAGGGAAAGTAAAGTAAGATGCTTTAACTCTTTCTATATATGCTGGACTCAGGACATTTGAACATTTGTGCTGCTATATAATGTTATATATGCTGCTTTTTATTCTGTCATGTCTGGTTGTATTGTAGTGTATTGTATCTGCTTTATCTTTCTTTGAATCCCTAAATTCATGTAAATAGTAATCCTAATCCAAATAGGGGGAGATTGTTGGAACACCCTATTACTATTTGGACCAGGATGACTATACTTCTATAGGGATTTTGGTTTGTGACCTCCTTGTTGATTATAAAGGTCACATAGGCTAGGTAGAATAATCTTCAGCTCGACGTAGAGTCGACCTCTGCTCAACGCAGAGTCGATCTCAGCTCGACGCTGAGTCGACCTCAGCTCGACGCAGAGTCGACCTCAGCTCGACGTGGAGTCGACCTCCGCTCGACGTTCCGTCGAACCCAATTCTACTTCAGAAAACACTCTCTGACCGACGTGTGTCGTGCTCAGATCGACGTTTTATTGTGAGCTCGACGCTTTTCAGACCTCCGTCAGTTTTGGATAGGAATTCAAATTCCCTCTGTCAGACAATTAATGCTGAAGATTTATTGGCCGTTACAGCATATCTGGTGCATGGCTCAAGGAATTTTCTAAGGAATGTCTGCCTGTCATTTTCTTTGAGGCATGGACATTTAAGGAAAGCAATTAATGCTGACTTCCAATGGCTATCAAAGAAAAGGAAGGAGAAGACCCAGATATATAATTAATTTCTTGGATATACAGAATACACAGAAGAACATACACAGGACTTCAGCTTCTTTCTCTGTGTGATATTGTTTTGAAAGCTCACTCACAGGAATTCTGATTGCTTCAGACACAACCCTCCAACCTTCTTGGATCATCTCTTGCTGGAGCAAATCAGATCTTTTGAAGACCTGTCACCCTTGTGCAGAGCTATCCTTCCTGAACTTCTTCTTGATCTCAGGGGGAGCTTTGACAACAACTACAGATCCACTTTTGCTTCTCTCTGCTTGTTGATAGAGAAGACAACCTCATCCCTTTTTCTTTTTCTTTCTGTACAGGGTTATAACTCCCTTCAAAAGTTACTTTTGGTTTTGCTGAAACCTGGTCAAAATCAGCTCCTTTGGTTTGTGAGAACCTGGTCAAAAACTCTCTGGTGCTCAAGACACCTGATCAACTCATCTTGAAGTGGATTCCTATCAAGGGTGATAGAAGAGTGGATGTACCCAGATTTGGGGAACCACTATAGCTCCTTGTGTCGTCTGGATTGCTTGTCTCTTTGTGTTTTGCTTTGTGCTGTGAATTTCTTTTTACTCTGATTATTTGCTATAGCACCATACATTAAGTAAATACAAATTTTCTCTGCACACAAGTTTTTATTTGCAAGATTATTTTAAATAACTCTATTCACCCCCCTCTAGAGTTAGGATTGATCTTATCCTGCACTTTCACACTCACCAACCGAAGTACGGCATCGCGGCCGCTACATCCATCTCGCCTTGAGAAGCAGTGATTGCGGCCCGCATAGTTTATATTAGTGTAATCGGTCGTAAGACCACCAACAAAAGTCCCTTCTTTTTCTATTTATTTCAATTAACTCTCATAACAATAGTTTTAGAGTCTAAATCGTTCGACGCTAATTGCATTCCTCAAGAGACCGATATCCGGGGATTTATTCCCAACTTTATTACTTGTGCGACCGGTACGCTTGCCGTATTTTACGCGCATCAAGTTTTTGGCGCCGTTGCCGGGGAATGCAACTGTTGAACGATTATGATTTCTGGAAGTATTGGTATAAGAGTTAGTGCTTTTTGATTTTTGTTTCTTTGTTTTGTTGCTTCAGTGGATGCAGGGACGTGCTGCAAGAGATCTCGTTACTTACGATCCTGAGATCGAGCGAACTCTTCGTGCGCAAAGGCGTGCCGCTGCTATCAATCCAATCACAATGGGAGATTAGTTGAACAATGACAATGGAGTTCTTGTTGGAGGGAACCTCCATGATAACCGGAACGGGGATGAGAATGAGGTGAATCCGCCGCATGTCCGAACCATGAGAGACTACACCACTCCCACTGTAGGGAGCATTTACCCTGGGTTCGGACCGGGGATCGCAAACCAGCAGTTCGAGATCAAACCAGCAATTCTTAACATCATCCGGAACAATGCACAGTTCTCCGGAATGGCCACAGAGGATGCCCATCTTCACTTGGCAGACTTTTCGGAAATCTGCGCTACTTTCCGCTATGCTGGGATTCCTGATGATACGGTCAAGCTCTGTCTCTTCCCCTTTTCTCTACGTGAAAAAGCCAAGTCATGGCTTCATGCCCATCCTCCTGGAACTGCCACAACCTGGGAGGCTCTTACCACAAAGTTTCTAGCCAAATTCCATCCGGTCGACCGTATCGTGAGCTTGAGACGTGTCATCGTTAATTTCAGGCAAAACGGCCAAGAGAGCTTAGCGGATGTTTGGGAGCGCTTCAATGAGTTGCTGCGGAAGTGCCCCAACCACGGATTCCAAACGTGGAATCTCGTGGAAAGCTTCTACTTCTCCATCGAACCTCAACACTGCGCCTTGATTGATGCCGCCTCTGGTGGAACAATTATGAACCTTGCTCCTGAGGATGCTTTGAGAGTTTTGCAGGACACCGCCATGCACAGCGCCTTTTGGACCGCAGGAAGGAATACCCCCTGTGGGACAAGTGGAGTCTTTGTTGTGGAAGCATCAAGGCCCGCTGCTGTTGCTCCGGTGTTGGCCATTTCGTGTCAAGGATGCGGAGGAACCGATCATCATAGCTTTGAGTGCCCTGGAGCGGAGGTTACGTATGACCCCGCCTTTTCCAATGAAACTGTTAATTTTATCGCGAATCAAAACAGGGGCGCGCCTTATGGAAATGCGTATAATCCGGGTGCGAGAAATCACCCGAACTTCTCGTGGAATCAAAACGCATCGGGCCAACGATGGCAACCGGGGCAGCATCAAAATGATGCCTCCGCCTCCGGAAGCCAACCGCGGTCGCCTCACCCGAATTACCCTCAAGGGCCCCCCGCCGTAAAAACCAATTCATTGGCTGAAATGTTTGAAAAATTTGTTGAAGTTTCCAAGACGAACATGACAAACCAAGCCGCTTCAATGCGTAAGCTTGAGGCTCAGTTGGGCCAATTGGCTTAAATGGTCTCCGAGCGCACTCATGGTACTCTCCCAAGCAACACCGAAAAAAATCCCCACGAACAAGGGAAAAGCCTTGGGAAGGAAAGGCTGGGGAATAACAACGAACTCGTGATTAGCTGTATGATCAACAATGTTGAAACCACTGCTTTATGTGATTCCGGGGCATCTAGCAGCATCCTCACTCTGCAGGATGTCGCGAAGATGCAATTGCAAATAAACACTGAAGACCGGAAATCACTTATTTTAGCTAATGGAAATGTGGTTGATACTGAAGGTGGTGTGAGGGAAGTTGAGATCGAGGTTAAAGGCAAACATTTTACCACTGATTTTCAGGTCATGGGACCAAAAGAAAATGACTCCATTCCGATACTTGGTGTCCCATTCCTGACGGCAAGTGGCGCATCCCTGGATTTTTTCCAAAGGACGCGTCACCTGGCCGGCCGATGATTTCGCCCTCGATGATACTTCCGTACACCCCTCTCTTGTTCAAAACGGCATTTTTCTGAGTAGTGCAGATTTCAAGGAAGATTCTGGAATCCAAGCTTTGAAGGCAACCCTTACGGATGAGAAAACAAAGGGAGGATTAACCGAGACGACTGATGAGAAGAATGACTTATTGACCACGAAGATGTTCGAGTGCACCAAAGACACGGCGACCGTGCCATTTCCCACCGATGTTGTTGTTGAGCATGACATTCCTAGTTCCATGCGGGAGAAATCCCTAGACATTTATTCTTGTAATAATATACATGACTGTGCTAAGCGTTCTGTCGCTTGGGCTGATCCGATCACCGTTGCGGTGCCGGAAATGACGCCATCGTTCATAAAATCTGGGAAAACTGTGGAATCCACTCCTTGGAAGTCTCCGTCGGTTGAGAAGTTGAAGGAGGCCAAGCGCTTGCGCGATAAGCGTTATTCTTCCTTCCGGCGCGAAGACACGCACCATCTGAGCAAGGGGAAATCCCATTCTCAAGATGCTATGAAAAATTCTGCTTCTCCTTCGCTCTCCACCGGAAAGACTGACAACAAATCGGCATATAGCTGATTGCTTCTTTGCCGCTCTACCTCGCTTTTCCTGCTTATTTTCCTAGTTGCTTTGGGACCTTATTTCGCTCTCTATTTCGTAGCTTTTATTTTGCTGTAAAAACATTATATACGACTGCTAATACAGGTATTTGGTCCACCTTAAGGACGGCAAACAAAAGGGCTATTCGGGAGACAACCCAAGCTTGGACCTTTTGGTCCCCTCGTTTATGCTTTTTATTTTATGTTTTCTATTTTTTTGTATTTTCTGTTGTTCGGGCTAATTCGCAGGTTCAGCTTATCTTTTGTGCGAAGCAGCAACTCCCGCAAATCATCACGCAATCTTCTAGCATGCTCCCCTCTTTGGAGCATAGGTACTCTCTCTCGCTTCAGATTTTATTCCTTGGTTGAATGTCTATTTTACTTGCTTATGTTTTCATTCAAGTCTGGGGGGAAGAGCCGCTTGTGCACTCCACGAGCACATTTAATTTCGCATGCCAGAAGTTTTCCTTTTTGCTTCATTGTTTTAGACTCCTGCTGTACACACTTTGGCACCCACATGAGCGCGCACTTGACCACGCGTGCGGCTCGAGTTGATGTATTATTTCGTGTAAACTTTAAGATGGTGGTGCTGACGTAGGGTTTTGATTTAGAGTAGTTCGAAACTCGTGCAGTGCTCCTAATCGAGTGCTCACGTTGTGTATAAATTGTATAGATTTAGTTTTTCTTTATGCTTGCAATTTATATTTTTTTTTGCACTCGTAAATACTGTCTGTCCTACGCAAATCTATGAATCTGGAGTAATCACTCGGTAGTGTAGGAATGTGTGTAGGCGTCGCTAGCTTTGTATTGCTCGAGTCGGGAGGACGGATCACTTTTCTCGGTGACTAAGAACTTGCCCCAGGCTACTTTCGAAGCATTGGTGCACGGTTAGTCGAGCGTGAGCGTGACGTAGGCCATCACTTTGGCCCGGTTGAGCCTTGCACCCGTCCTAACATAGCCCTCGCTAGCCCCGTTGAGCCTACCTTCCTTTTGTTTTAGCTCCACACTCAATTCACCAATGCCTCAAGCCAATCCTAGTCGCACACCCGCGTCGAGCTCTAGTTCCAAGCATTTTCTCGTTGGGTTGTTGATGTGGGAAGTGGTTTTGTGAAAAATGTGGATTTGCCATCTTGTTATATTTGCTGAAATTCAAGAATTTGAAAAAGAAAAAATTTATAAAAGCAAAAATTGTGAAAAAGAAACAAAAACGAGAAAATAAAAAGTATAAATGAAAATCTGTTTTTGAGAAATCTGTTTCGGGGTAGGCGGTGCACACACCCATGTTGTAAAAACCAGGTCTGGGGGTGTGGTGCACTCGCATTCATTTTGCTAGTGGGAAATCTGTAATTGTGCGAGCTCCGTTGGGTTGTGCGTAGCCTTCGATTTCATCTTTTTCATCCATACCTACGTCTACACCCAAGCCCCAACTCTTCACCTAAAGTCCTACGGATTTATGCTCGAGTCGAACTAGCATCGTGGAGAAAGTGTTAACGGGCAAGCATATGGTCCCCGATATTGGTGGATTCCTTTGGAGGTGATCACGAGCCCCGCTCTTTGGCAATGCTCCACCATCCGACTTGCCTATTTTCTTCCTACACATGACCGCGCGATTCTCCGGAAATTCAACCTTTGAGTAGTGACAGTATTTATTTATGTTTATCGAAAATTATAAATTGAATAGCATGATTAAAAACTCCTTCTATTATATTTTCTATGCACTTGTGTTTCTCGATTTCTCGTCCTACTGTATTTTGAAATTACTACGCCAGCTAGCCATTTTTGAGTCCACAAGGTGATTATTTGCCCGGGACGTGCAAATGGTTAAGTCTGGGGGTGTGATGAGTCCCTATTTTATACCTTATTTTGGACTCATCTAGGCCTTTTTCCACAGCTTTGCACTATCTTTAAGCGCCATTAGTACTCCTTTTGGTTAGCTACGGCATTCCACGCCCTGTGCACCTTTTTAGCCCATTTATGTGCTTGTGTGCATTTACATTCTTGCTATGATTATTATTGTTTGTTGTGGCTGCCACGATCGATGTCCCGTGCAGTTTTCCTGCAGGTTTGGGGATCGTGAGGGCATTCGGGATAGGCGTTTCACTATTTTTGGCAAAGGAGTCAGTGGTCGTGCGTTTTTACCCACGCACGACCATCGACCTCCTGGCGCACGATCATTGATCGTGCGCAGCCCGGACTCATTTGTGAAATCTCTGTCTTGAACCTTTCGCACGATCACTTGCCATACCACGCACGACCACTGCTCGTGCGCCGCCGATCGTGCGCAGTCATACCCATTTTACAAAGTTCTGTCTGGCTATTTCTGCACGATCATCAGCATTTCCTCGCACGATCACTAATCGTGCGCTGCTGATCGTGCGCGACCATTGATTTTCTAATGCAGGTCTACTGTTTGCTCGCGCACGGGCGCTGACCTTGGTCGCGCACGACCACTGGTCGTGCGCCAGTGGTCGCGCGCCCTATTTATTCTGCAAGCTATAAAAAGCCCTGTTCCGCGAATTAGGGTACGCAGATTGTTACGAAACCTCCGCCAGTCCGCCGTTTCGCCCTCCAGCAGTTCCATTCGCCTCCACCTTCATCCCTATCATCGGGAGGACCTTCTCCGGCAATTCTGAAGCATTCCGCATCCTCCGGTGATCCTCCCGGCCATTGAAGCATTCTTCTCCGAGCTTTCCACCAAGGAAGAAGACGAAGCATTCCTAGAGAACGGAATTACAGGCCCTCGAGGTGACAGCTCGGTGGTACCGGAAGCCCTCCTCGGACTGCGCTTGGAAGCGGATTGACAACCCACACCTCCGACCAACAACTGCGGTGGATCTTCAATCTCGTGGTTTTGCATTCTCTATCTTTTCTTGTTGCATGGAATGTTTATGCATGTAATGAACATCAATTTCTAGTGTTAATTTGATAATTTGTGTTTCATCTTGCTTATGAGAATTATTCTTTGATGCGCCTCGCTCCATCTCGCTCCACTCCACACGTTCGTTTCACTCAATTTCACTCCGCACTAATCACCTCCCTCGCTGGACTTCCGTCCACTCACCAACCGAAGTACGGCATCGCGGCCGCTACATCCATCTCGCCTTGAGAAGCGGTGATTGCGACCCGCATAGTTTACATTAGTGTAATCGGTCATAAGACCACCAACCAAAGCCCCTTCTTTTTCAGTTTATTTCAATTAACTCTCATAACAATAGTTTTAGAGTCTAAATCATTCGATGCTTATTGCATTCCTCAAGAGACCGATATCTGGGGATTTATTCCCAACTTTATTACTTGTGCGACCGGTACGCTTGCCGTATTTTACGCGCATCACCTCTCTATTGGGACACACTTCATTTTCATAGTACTAAAGCAATGCAAGAAAGAATAGTTGTTGTATACCTTGAAGAAATTTTTTTTTCAGAAAGTTAAAATTTCTTTAAGTCCCTTACTCGAGAAGGAAATCTTGTACTCGAGTAGTGTTGGAATAATTTTTTTTCAGAAAGCCATCCTGGAGTTCTTTGGGACCAATGACTTCGACGTCCAGTTCCTCAAGCGGGACATCGACTCCCTTCAGCTCGTACTTCCCGGCGAAGGTATGATTTCGCCTTTACCATGCGATTCTATACTTTAAGATGTAGAGAATTAATTATTATTGATCTCGCAGGTGAGCGAGAAATCCCTCTGCACCAGCCGTTCGACGTGACTAGGGCTGCGACTGACCCCTGGCCCTCGCAAAATCCGCAGCTCTCGCCTGCTAGGATGAGCCGGCTCCTCCCTCAAAGTCCGGTGCTAGGAAGAGAAATCCCAGTGCCTTCTCCTCCTCTCTCAAAAGACCCAGGCTGACTACCGCAGCCCAGGGTAAGTCTGTGTTGGGGTCTTCTGCCCGATCTTCTGCCGAAAACCTACCAATAATAGGCGAGGCGACCACTACTGCTGAGGTTATCGACCAAGCACCTGCCGAGAACCTGCCGGCCATAGGTGGAACTGATGGTGAGAGGACGGCCGACGAGACTTCTTCCCAAGTCCCACCCAAGCTGATGCCGAAAGGGCATCAAAACTTTGGCTTCGGCGAGAAGTTCCTGGACGTGGAGGGGAAGCCCCTGATTCAGTGGGACCCTGAAGCAAATCGGTCTTCGGTCTCTACCCTCCTCCCTAGCTGGACGGAGCAAGACAAGGTCACCGGCAATGCTTTCGTGCTGGGATATGGCATTTATTGCCGAGAAGACGCTGACGTGTTTGAACAGTCGTCCACCCGGCTCCTAGCCTTCGATTCCATCCGGGCCTTGATGCGTGGGATTGAGCTCGCGCATATGAGTGAGCGCCGAAGTATCACCATTGACTGCAACTTCGCTAATATGCACAAGGCGAGAGACGAGGCGGCGGCCAACGCGGCCACCCTAAAGGTCGAGTTAAAGGATGCTAAGCGGCTCCTACCTCTGCGCCAGGCAATTGAGGTAAGCGAGACCTTCCAAGGCTCCTCACTCCCCCTTAGTTCATAATTCGCTCTCCCTTTCCTTATTCATGTGCTGACGAGCTTTCTTCTACGCATAGGACTCCTCCCCGGGCATGTTTCTTCTTGCAAAGCTGGCTGGTATGGAATGCGAGAACGTCCTGCTGAAGGACCAGCTCTGGCATGCGGAAGCGGCTTTGACTGCGATACCGCCCCCTCCCTCACCTAACGAGAGGATGAGGAGCCGCCACTACTCTGAGTATGAAATCGACAAGCTGCTGCAGGTCAACGCCTAGGCAACGGCCAGGCTGATGATAGAGACGCTGTGAGATGTGGGGTGTCTTAATGAAGGTGGCGAGATCCTCACAGCCCGCAAGCTTCTCCCATGGATTTTCGTGCCCATCCCCAAGCCCCTGGGAGCGCCCGATTACCCGCTCTCGGATGTCCTGAAATCTCCCGTTGTAGCTGGTGAAACATCTAGGGAGAGCTCTGGATAAAGCTTAGGCGGGAGTTCTTGCGAGAGCTCGATAGGTGAATCCGGCAAAACCCCCTAAAGATATTCATCGCCCCTCTCTTTTTTGTTCTTTTTGAATGCGCGAGATGTTCTCACTTGTAATCATTTTATTTTTTTGTAAACACATTCGCATATATATTAATGATCGGTTTTCTACTCCTCATAAAAGCGAATTATGTTTCTGTCTAATGCTTCTCAAGTACGTTCTCACCGAGACCCTCGACCTCCTTAGGAGAGTCACACACCTTAGTGATAAATTAATTGGTGGGAACCTACCTAGAGTTCAAGGCCCAGCTTGTTTTTGCCGAGTGCCTTTCGTCGAGAACCTTTTACCGAAAGTGCCGACCGTAGGTTTCTAAGAGATAGTCGCCGCCCCTTCGCAGTACGCGAACAAACGAAGTTTCGCCGAGAACTTTCTGCTATCATGCAGAGAGCTTCCCTCCTGCCGAGAACTCTCTTTGTTGAGAACTTCTTACCGAGACCATCCTGTCGAGACCTTCCTCTTCAAAGAGGTTCTCAAACTCTTACCTCTGCCTCTCAGGTGTGCCTCCTGTCCTGCCCGGAGTCGAGCCTCGCTCGGGGTGGTGCAAAAGTTACCAAGCTGAAGTATCACTAAGAACATATCCAAGACCAAGTCCTTTCCCCCAAGGTGTGCCTACAGCCCTGTCCAGCTAATGAGAGCCTAAGCAGCGAGTCTACCCTGGGCCGAGAAGCACTCGGGGTATCCCTTACACCCATAGGCGAGCCTTCAAACCTGCCAGCTAGTGAGAGCCTACACAGCAGTTCTACCTGGGGCCGAGCCAGGCTCGGGGTACTATAAGAGTTTCCAAGCTGAAGTATCTCCAAGAACATATCCAAGAATATGTCCTTTCCCCCTAGGTGTGCCTACAGCCCTGCCAAGCTAATGAGAGCCTGAGCAGCCAGTCTACCCGGGGTCGAGCAGCACTCGGGGTATCCCTACCCCACAGGCGAGCCTTCGGACCTGCTAGCTAGTGAGAGCCTGCGCAGTGGGTCTACCTGGGGCCGAGCTAGACTCGGGGTAATGCAAGAGTTTCCAAGCAAAAGTATCTCACAGAACATATCTAAGACCAAGTCCTTTCCCCCAAGGTGTGCCTACAGCCCAACCCAGCTAATGAGAGCCTGAGCAGTGAGTCTACCCGAGGCCGAGCAGCACTCGAGGTATCCCTTACCCCTACAGGCGAGCCTTCAGACCTTCTAGCTAGTGAGAGGCTACACAGCAGGTCTACCTGGGGCCGAGCCAGGCTTGGGGTAGTGCAAGAGTTTCCAAGCCGAAGTATCTCTCATATCCAAGACCAAGTCCTTTCCCCCCAGGTGTGCCTACAGCCCTGCCCAGCTAATGAGCGCCTAAGCAGCGAGTCTACTCAGGGCCGAGTAGCACTCGAGGTATCCCTTACCCATACAGGTGAGCATTTGGACCTGCCAGCTAGTGAGAGCCTGCACAGCAGGTCTGCCTGGGGCCGAGTCAGGCTCGGTGTAGTACAAAAGTTTCCAAGCTTAAGTATCACCAAGAACAATTCTGAGACCAAGTCCTTTCCCCCCAAGTGTTCCTACAGCCCTGCCCAGCTAATGAGAGCCTGAGCAGCGAGTCTACCCAGGGCCGAGCATCACTCGGGGTATCCATTACCCCCACAGGCGAGCCATATGACCTGCCAACTAGTGAGAGCCTGCGCAGCAGGTTTACCCTGTGCCGAGCCAGGCTCGGTGTAGTACAAAAGTTTCCAAGCTGAAGTATCACCAAGAACATTTCCGAGACCAAGTCCTTCCCCCCCAGGTGTGCCTTCTGCCATGCCCAGATAATGAGAGCCTAAGCAACGAGTCTACGCGGGGCCGAGCAGCACTCGGTGTATTCCTTACTCCCATAGGCAAGCCTTCGGACCTACCAGCTAGTGAGAGCCTGCGCAGCGGGTCTACCTGGGGCCGAGCCAGGCTCGGGGTAGGGCAAAAGTTTCCAAGCTAAAGTAACACCAAGATCATTTCTGAGACCAAGTCCTTTCCCCAAGGTGTGCCTTTCGCCCTGCCCAACTAATTAGAACCTTAGCAGTGAGTCTACCCGGGGCCGAGCAGCACTCGGGGTATTCCTTACCCCCCACAGGCGAGCCTTCGGACCTGCCAGCTAGTGAGAGCCTGCGCAGTGGGTCAACCTAGGGTCGAGTCAGGCTTGGGGTAGTGCAATCATCTAATCTCCTTACCATCAAAATTTCACAATAGGTAAAGTTAAAACAAGTTAGTGAATGTAATATAATAAACTTGACTTTGAATATACAATTTCACTGCCCCCCCCCACCCCTC
Source organism: Platanthera zijinensis (assembly GCA_039513925.1). Classification (NCBI taxonomy): domain Eukaryota; kingdom Viridiplantae; phylum Streptophyta; class Magnoliopsida; order Asparagales; family Orchidaceae; genus Platanthera; species Platanthera zijinensis. The sequence goes on along the minus strand of CM077081.1, from coordinate 159,707,063 downwards.
AAGGGTAGAAGCGTTTTAAGTCATCATCGCTCAAGGTGTGGCTCATGGACCTCCCCTCCACGTCTTGATGGTGGTAACCTCCCGTTCTTAAGACCCTTTCAATAATGTAAGGCCCTTCCCAGTTTGAGTTAAGCTTGCCCACGGGGGCTGATCTTCCCGCAGCATCAACTTTCGTTAACACAAGATCTCCTTCCGCGAATTGTTTGATTCTGATATGCTTGTCAAAGTATTTTTCCATCCGCCATTTGATCTCCTCTTGCCTGCTACGATTGGATTGAAAAATGGGGTTGGAAACTACTATAGCTCCGATATCACGCAGCTCTTCCACCATATCTAATGAGAGGCGTAATTCCTCCCCATTCTCCAACCTCCAAACCTCATCTCCTTCTCCCGCAGCCGCAACCCGCGGGGATCAAACTTCGAACTCCACTGGCAGGACCGCCTCAAACCTATTGGAAAGTTTGAAGGGGGTCTCGCCGATGGCCGTGTTTGTGGATGTCCGTAAGGCCCACAATACTGAGGGGATCTGTTCCACCCAATTCCCCCTCAAGTTCTCAACCTTCTTCTTGAGCAAGTTTACGATGATCTTGTTTGCCGCCTCCACCTGGCCATTTCTCCTGGGGTGGTGGACAGTGGCAAACCTTAGGTCTATCCTCAAATGGGTGCAGAAGCTGATGAACTCCTCATTAGCGAACTGGGGGCCATTGTCTGTCACTATTGCTTGGGGCAACCCATGCCTGCATATGTTCTCCCCCCAAACGAAGTTCCTAATGACTTGGGAGGTGACCTTGGCTTGTACCTTGACCTCTTGCCACTTTGAGAAGTAGTAAATCATGACCAGAAGAAACCTTCTCTGCCCACTAGTCGGAGGGAAAGGCCTTACTAGATCCATCCCCCAGATGGCGAAAGGCCAAGGCTCCGTGATGCTTCGGAGCCTTTGAGCGGGCAAGAGCTTGAGGGGGGCGTTCAGTTGACACTTTCGACATCTCCTCGCAAACTCGGCCGCATCCTTCCTCAGTGTCTGCCAGAAATACCCTTGCCTGACCACCCTTGCTTCCAACGTCCAACCCCCCCCCCCCAAATGACTGTCGCATTCACCAGAGTGTACTTTCTCAAGGATCCTTAGGATCTCCTCCTCCATCACACACCTTTCCAGGAGCCCTAACAACATCTTCCGATACAACCCCCCTTCAAGCATTAGGTAATTTGATGCTTTGTGCCTGAAGCTCTTCGCATCCTTGGTCCCTTCTAGGAGCTCACTAGTGGACAGAAAGGTCACGAATGGATCCACCCACGAGGGTCACCGATCCACTTCTATCAACTCCCCTTCCTCGATTGCCTGTCAAAATAGCTCGGTCAGGGTCCCCCCCCCCCGAGATCCAAACTTAGCCAACTGATCGGCTGCTAGACTCTCTTTCCTAGGAAAATGTTAGATTGAGAATGTTCGGAACCCTCTGATGATCACCCATACCTTGGATAAGTATTTCACCAGGGTGGTCTCCCGGGCTTCAAACTCTCCTCGGATCTGCGATACCACCACCAACGAGTCCGTAAAATCCTCCACATCTTGGATCCCAAGCTCCTTCGCTAGACGAAGGCCGGCTATCATGGCCTTGTACTCTGCTTAGTTATTAGTGACCGAGAAGTGCAAGACCACAGCTTGTTCAAAAGTGACCCCCTGAGGGCTTATCAACACTACTCCTCCCCCAAGGGAATGTTTTTCTGAAGCCCCATCAACAATCGTCTTCCATGCCCCCTATGGCCGCGGCTCCTCGGTCCCAACCTAAACAACGTAGTCAGCTAAGAAGTCCGCCACTACTTGTACCTTAATGGAGAGCTTCGACACAAATGAGATGTCAAACTCGCGTAGTTAAATAGACCACTTGGCCAATCATCCCGAGTGTTCCACTCCTTCAAAAATCTTGCGAAGGGGATGGTCCGTCACCATCCTGATTGAATGGGCTTGGAAGTAGGGCCGGAGCTCTCTGGCTGAAATGATTAAAGCATATGCCAGCATTTCTTAGATGGGGTAGCAGAGCTCCTCCATCTTCAGGATCCTATAGATATAGTAGATAGGCAATTGTTTCTTCCCCTCTTCCCTGAGCAGAACAGAGCTTACGGCCTCTGCTCCCACCCCAAGATACAAGGCTAGATCCTCCCCCTCCTTTGGGCTTTGAAGTAGCGGAGCCTGTGAGAGCTGCCTTTTTAGCCTTTGGAAATCCTCTTCACACTCGACAGTCCATTCGAATTTTTGATTACCCCGCAAAACCTTGAAGAATGATGAGCATTTCTCTCCCGACCTGGAGAGGAACCTACTTAGCCGGCCAGCTTGCCTGTCAAGCACTGGACCTCCTTAGCGTTGCGTGGTGAATCCAGCTCTAGGATGGACTTCACCTTATCTGGGTTAGGCTCTACCCCTGCCGGGGTCAGAAGATGTCCCTGAAACTTCCCTCAACTTTCCTCGAAGACACACTTCAGGGGGTTCAGCCTCATCTTGAACTTCCGTAGGGTAGCGAACGTCTCCTCCTGGTCATGTAGGTGCGAGTCCATACCCTTGATTTTGACCATAAGATCATCAATATAGACCTTCAGGTTCCTCCCCCTTTGGCCCTGGAAGACTCGATCCATCATGCGCTTGTAGGTAACCCCTGCATTCTTCAACCCAAAGGGCATTATTTTATAGCTGAAGCATCCCTACCTTGTGATGAGGGAGACATCCTTGACATCAGGAGGATGCATTCGGATCTAGTGGTAACAAGAAAAAGCATCTAAAAAACTCATAATAAAAACTAACGGCTGAATCAACAAGCGCGTCGATCTGAGGCAGGGGGTAGCAATCCTTGGGGCATAATTTATTTAATAAAGAAAAGTCTATACACATACGCCATTTTCCTCCCCCTTTCTTTACCATTACCACATTGGAGATCCAGCCTGGATACTGAATCCCTGAGATGAATCCGGCCTCCAGAAGCTTATTGACCTCCTCATGGATGGGCTCCTCCAGCTTGGTAGCGATGGTCCTCATCTTCTGGTGAATGGGGCCTGTCCAGGGGTCCAAGTTCAGGCATCAGCAAGCTACATCCGCATCGATGCTCGGCATGTCTGCCACACTCCAAGCAAAGTTTCCGACGTTGCTCTAGATGCAAGCCCATATACGCTCCTAGTCCTCGGGACCTAAGCCCCTGCTGATCCGCACCCTTTGCACCTGAAAGTTCACCTAGTGTCAGCTACCTTCACCTATGGGGGGGATAGGTGTCTTTGCAGCGTATTTGCGGAATTAAGATTTACCTGCACAAGAAAACAAAACAACCAAGCACAGAAAATACACAGGCAATTTATAGTGGTTCCCCGATTTGGGTATGTCCACTTTCCCCCTTTGACCTATCTCCCAACAAGGGATGACTCGGTCACTTCACCAACAGGATTGAAATCCAATCCTTGTACTAACGGAAGGAACCCTTCCACACGTAGGAGTCAACACTCCCACAACCCGGGTTGCACCCAACCCTTACAACTAAAGACCAATCGGTCCGATACAAAGAAATTGAAAATGCTTGTAAGAAATACAAACGATGTTTGGAGAGTAAGGTGTCCCTCTTCATTCGACGACGTGTTCTTGAAGTCAAAGAAGAGTCCACAACCCTAGATCTCACTTGGAAAGAATCTTCCCGAAACCGGCGGCGGCTTAAAGCAGCGGCAAGGTTCTCGGAATCGGCGGCGGCGACGGAGAGCAGCAGCAGTGCCAACTTGATTCAAACTTCGTAGCGAAGGAAGCAAGGTCTTCCAACGGTCACACTAGGATCGATCGTCTCGATCGATTCGGAAGGGGAAGGATTTTCCCAATCAACGAATCAAGAGACAAGGGATCACTGGTTAGATGCGTGAGACGCTATGCTAGCCTAAGCTTCGGTCGCCGGAGATCTGGAAGAACCTGAGATCAGCAGCGGCGACAAGTGCACGAGTGGCGGAGAGATCGGCGGAGCATTAGGGCTTGTCGGCGGCTCGTGCTTTTTGAAATCTCCTATCTTCACTTGTTTACTGTTCATACATACGGAGTATATATACATTAGGTCAAGTATATGACCGTTGTGGGTCCCACCGATAAGAAGACTTGAGCCCGGTTCGAAACAGTTTAAATAATTTGAACCGGTCCTGAGAACAACAGGAAATCGCCTAAGTCAAATTCGTCGAGAATCGTAGGTGATTCTCGACGAATCGGCGAGAATCACTTATGATTCTCGTCGACTTCTACTTAGCCGAATTCTGGCTGTGCAGATACAGAAGCCGGGGAGAATCGGTGGGAATCACTTTTGATTCTCACTGAATCGTCGAGAATGCAAGGTCATTCTCGACGAATCGGCGAGAATCATAAGTGATTCTCGACGATTCTGCCTTAGAAAATTTCCCTGTCTGTGTCAAGATAGCCGGCCCAACTCGGCGAGAATCATCTAATGATTCTCGACGACTCGTCGAGAATCACTCATGATTCTCGACGAATCGGCGAGAATCACTTAGTGATTCTCGACGATTTTCACTTAGACGAATTTCGTCTTTCCGCTCGAGAGCTGGTCTTTGGCCCATCCTTGCTCCTTGTCTGCTCTTGCTTTATCACAGCCCTGTACTTGAAATTAAGTACACCCCAATAGAGAGAGTACACGTAGGCCAACACACTGATCTGCTCAACGAGGGATTACGTTGCACAGACCCGTGTATATTGACCCACTGCACCCTGACATTGGTGTGTACTTAGCATAGAATATCTGCAAGTACAACTAGAAAATAATTCATCAAATACATTGTCTATTTACCTTGGCTTGTACAGGGGCTTCTTCAAATCAGGTACATTGTGGATGCAATACCCAACAATCTCCCCCTATTTGAAGAAGCCTAAACCCTACAAGCTAAGGTGAATAGAGCATATAGAAATGAAAAATCGAAACTTAAGAGTGAGGTGAGAGGGATAAGCATTACCCGTTACTTGAGAGCAAACTAGAGCATTGAGCTACCTTAGCCTTAGCCGAGAGGGTAATCTCCCCCTTTTCGGCTTCTGCAAATTTGGTTCTAGTGTACCTGACACCATGCTCCCCCTCAGTCCGTGCACTTATGTTGTCACGTGAGTTGCTGGCAGATGCTCCCCCTAGATGCACGAGCCAGGAGCGTCCGGAGTCTTTATTCCTCATAGTTGAGCATCCCCAATTCCGTTTTGAAGAGACTGAACTTGGCCTCGTCCAAGGGCTTTGTGAAAATATCTGCAATCTGCTTGTCCGTGGGGACATAGCAGAGAGAGATGTCCTTGTTCTCCACGTGCTCCCGAATGAAGTGGTAGCGCATTTCAATATGTTTTGTTCTGCTATGCGATACTGGATTGTTTGCGATGGCAATTGCACTTGAGGAATCGCAGTACATGGGTACTTCCTTGAACTGGAGATCATAGTCTGCTAACTGGTTCCTTATCCATAGGAGTTGTGCGCAACAGCTCCCTGCTGAGATGTACTCAGACTCTGCTGTGGAGGTTGCGACACAATTTTGCTTCTTGCTGTTCCATGAGATAAGCCTTCTTCCGAGGAATTAACACGTCCCGGAGGTACTTTTCCTGTCATCCCTACTCCCTGCAAAATCAGCATCTGAAAAACCTATTAGCTCGACATCATTGTTTCTCGGGTACCACAAGCCAAGATTGGGAGTACCTTTAAGGTGTCAAAGAATGCGCTTTGCAGCGACATAATGAGATTCCTTAGTGTTCACCTGATATCTGGCACAAACACATGTGGAGAACATGATATCCGGTCTACTGGCAGTAAGGTAGAGCAGAGATCCAATGATGCTTCTGTATTTGGTTTCATTGAAAGGTTTACCTTTCTCATCCTTATCAAGAGACATAGTGGATCCCATTGGAGTCCTCATAGAGGTTGCATTCTCCATTCCGAATTTCTTGAGGAGTTCATTTGTGAACTTCGTCTGAGAGATGAAGATTCCGTCCTCAGACTGTTTCACTTGAAGTCCCAAGAAGTACTTCAGCTCCCCCATACTGCTCATTTCAAACTTTCCTTGCATAAGTTTGGAAAACTTTTTGCAAAGATTGTTATCCGTTGAGCCAAATATGATGTCGTCAACATAGATTTGCACCAGCAAAATCTTGCCTTTGACTTCCCTGAGAAACAATGTCTTGTCTATTTTTCCTCTAGAGAACTTGTTCTCAAGAAGAAAACTAGACAATGTCTCATACCAAGCTCGAGGAGCTTGTTTTAAGCCATATAATGCTTTATTAAGAAAATAGACATGATTAGGATATGTAGGATTGACAAAACCTGGAGGTTGAGCGACGTATACTTCCTCTTTCAAATCTCCATTCAGGAAAGCCGATTTCACGTCCATCTGATAAACTGTGAATCCTTTGTGGGAGGCATAGGCTAGGAATAGCCGGATTGCTTCGAGCCGTGCAACTGGTGCAAACGTATGGTCAAAATCAATCCCCTCCTCCTGTCGGTAACCTTGAGCCACTAGTCTGGCTTTGTTCTTTATGATGACACCATGTTCATCCAGTTTGTTTCTGAAGATCCACTTGGTGCCAATCACATTCTGCTTTTGAGGTCTGGGAACAAGCGTCCAAACGTTGCATCTTTCGAACTGATGCAATTCATCTTGCATGGCCAAAATCCAGGCAGCATCTTTGTTTGCCTTGTCGAACTTCTTTGGCTCAACCTGGGACAGAAAGCTAAGATGCAAAATCTCGTTAATAGTACCTCGGCGAGTTCTGACCCCGTCACGAGGATCTCCGATGATCTGATCTCTGGGATGATCCCTCACGTGTCTGAGCTGTAGAAGTCTGGCGTCAGGAGCGTCGACTACTTCTTGGGCATCGCCTTCTTCTAAAGGATTTGCTCCATTTTGATTTTCAACTTCTCCGATCTGCGTAGAAGTGGATACCTTGACGTATGTTGGAGGTGCATCTTCCTCGGGCTCATCCAGTTGCAACCTTTTGAGTCTGTCACCTGCATCTTCAGGAAGAAGACTAGAAGTCTTGCAATTAAGCAAACTTCCTTCATCAAATACAACATTGATTGACTCCTCTACCACTAGGGTTTTCTTGTTGAAAACTCTATAAGCCCGGCTGCGACTACTATAGCCCATGAATATGCCTTCGAAGCATTTTTCACCAAACTTAGTACGCGGGTACTTCCCATTATTCAGTACATAGCATTTGCAGCCAAAGATCCTCAGGTAGGACATGGTTGGTTTCTTGCCTTTCAGTAGCTCATAGGGAGTCATGCGATGGCTCTTGTTTATCAATGCCCGGTTTTGTACATGACAAGCCGTATTAACAGCCTCGGCCCAGAAGTATTCTGGGAGAGAGGCGTCATTCAACATTGTCGTGCACGCCTCAATGAGTGTTCTGTTTCTCCTCTCCGCCACTCCATTTTGTTGAGGAGTGCGAGGGGAGGAGAACTCATGAAAGATACCAAGTTCTTCACAGAACTCTGTCATAGCCCCAGACTCAAACTCTGTTCCGTGGTCACTTCTGATTTTGACCACAGAGCAGTTAAGTTCGTTCTGTATCTGCTTGACAAAATTAGTGAAGATGTCAAATGTATCTGACTTGCGTTTTAAAAAGAACATCCACGTAAACCGAGAGTGATCATCTACAATTACTAGCGTATATGACTTCCCTCCTAAGCTATGAACTTGCATAGGACCAAACAAGTCCATGTGCAGAAGATAAAGACATCTGGAGGAATCTTTGTTTGGGATGCCCTTAAAGGTAGCCCGAGTCTGCTTGCCCATTTGACATGCAGGACATGGACTATCTTTAATGCACTTAATAATGGGAGCGTCCCTTACTAAGTCTTTTGAAAATAGCATATTGATTGTCTTGTAATTAATGTGTGCCAATCTCTTGTACCATTGTTCGCAAAGAGATGCACTGCCTTTTGCTACGAGGCATACAGGGGTATAAGAGTCTAAACTAAGGAAATCTAAACAGAAAATATTTCTGCTCCTAATGCCAGTTAATACTGTCTCCGAAGAGGCACATGATATTATCAGACATTTATCCTTGCAGAACTTAACGTCATACCCTTTATCACATAACTGGCTTACGTTGATCAGGTTATGATTTAACCCTTCAACATAGGCTACGTCGGAGATAGAGAGTATACCGTTGGAAATCATACCGTAACCTCTGGTGACTCCCCGATCAGATCCCCCAAAGATGACTTTGGGTCCATTCTCGACTAGGGTGTACTCCCGCAGCAGGCTTCTTGTCCCAGTCATATGACGGGAGCATCCACTGTCCAAATACCAAATAGGAGTTTTGTTGGCCTTTGGACATTCCTGCAAAACAGAATTAGTTTGCCTTAGGAACCCAATCGAACTTGGGTCCTAGATTTCTTGTTAGCATACTCCCCCTCGATTGGTTAACTCTACGAGTGGTCGGCCTCGCATTGCTAACATAAGGAGTCTCGTTATACCTTGGATTAAACCAACAATCCACGGCAAAGTGACCAATTTCGCCACAGCACCAGCAGTCAAACCTGTTATACTTTCTCTTGGGCGCCTGCTTTACCCTTGAGACGTGGGGTTCAGCTGGGGCCGAAGACCTGGAGGTGGAGGCAACATGATGACCACAGTCACATGACTTCTTCACCTCTTGGCTTTTTAGTGTAACATGCTTGGCCTTAGGTGCCAGCTTCCTATTATGGCCGCTAGAGAATTGACCATGATTTCCCAAGTGGATTTCCTCATAGGGTGCCTTGAAGACACTCTCACTGAAGTTACGGGGAAAGGTCCACCCATCATATCGGCTCTTCGGCTTTGTAACCGAGGGCCTGAAGTGATGCCCATATGTTGACTCAAAGTCATGTTGGTTACAGGGAATGCTAGACTTTCTGAACTCAACAGGACTGAGTGGGGCCTTTCCTTTCTCATCAGCAGAGGCTTTCTTGGCAGCCTTATTCTTTCTCCTGTTCCTGTTTCTCCTGGACGAGGAGCTAGATACCCCTACGTGCCCCAAGCCTGCCCCTTTGGCTTGAGCAGAGAAGGTATCAACTAATGGAAGAACAGTTTTTGGCATAGAGAAGCTCTTGACGATCTTCCTTTCTGCCGCAAGTAGTTCTTCCAACTTGTCGACTTCCTCCTGCTTAAGATCAAGGAGCTTAAGAGACTCTGAATGATTTGAAGTCAGGTCCAAGTGCTCCTGTCGGAGGGAGATCAAACTGGTGATCTCTTCCCTCAGGGAGACACTCTCACCTTTAAGGAATTTGACTTCCTTTTTCTCCGCCTTTAGTTTCTTTCGACATTTCAGGAATGTATTGAGCAGAAGCTCATACTTATCTAGGAGTTCAGCTTCAAGGGCAGAGGGGCTATCCTCAGCATCATCATCCTGAGACTCAGGATCAGAGTCAGAGTCGGAGAGAGGGGTGTGAGCTTTTACCTTCCCAATAAATGGGGGGCAATCTCCTTCTGAGTCAGAGCGACCCATTAGCCCAAAGTAGGCTTCCTCATCATCGCTGGTGTCTGACGTGTCAGATTCACTCAGCGTCTTTGGCTTCTTTGCGATGTAACTCCTCTCCTTCTTCTTGTCTCTTGAGGACTGTGCTCCTCTCCCTTTCCCTTGTCCCTCTTGCCTTGATGGCAGTCGGCCACGACGTGTCCTGGCTTGTTGCAACCAAAGCAAATAATGTCAGATGAGCGGTGTTTGTTCGGTTTGGATACATACCTGTCAGAAGAATAGTTCTTCTTCTGATCCCTTGAAGAGGACCCGTTTCTCTTTCTCTGATTCCTCAGTTTGAGGAACTTCTTGAATTCCCTTGTGATAAGGGATAAGTCTTCCTCCGACAATTCTGAGTCTGAGGAGCTAGGCTCCGAGTCTTCCTCTTCATCTTTCTTCCACGCACGGGAAGAGACAACACCCTTGCCCTTTCTGGAATGAATGGCTTTAAGGGCCACCATCTTTTCTTTGGCCGCGGCTTTCTCTACTTCCTCTTCAGCCTTCCTTGTGTTCAACTGAAGCTCATAGGACATGAGCTTCCCGAACAGGATTTGAGGGTCGGTTTCCGCAAGTCTGCCAAACTCGCGGATGGCGCAGATCTTTGTGTCCCATTCCTTAGTAAGGGACCTAAGGAATTATCATTGAGTTCACCGTCAGTGAACACTCTTCCATATCCTTTGAGTGCATTGACGATCTTGAGGAAATTTTTGAAGGTGACTCCGATCTCCTCCTTTGGCCCTTGTCTGAAGGCCTCATATTTCTGATTTAGGAGGGATCTCCGATCGTCCCTCACTTCGTCTGTGCCCTCCATTAGGACAATCAGACAGCTCCAGAGATCCTTGGCTGTCCTGCAGTTGCTGAAGTTCTGCATCATAGAGTTGTCAACTGCGCTTACCAGGATGTTCTGAGCTTTCTTGTCGAGTCCGAACAGAACCATTTCATCCTTGTCCATTTCCGAAAGTTTCTTGGGCACTTTCTTGGTAGGATCAATGGTGGAGGCCTTAGTGGGAATGTAAGGTCCCTCCTCCACTATCATGAAGAGTCGGGGGTCGACTGCTTCCATGTAGAATCTGATTCTTTCCTTCCAGATAGGAAAGTTCAGTCTGGTGCATACTGGGATTTTGCCGGAGTGCTTGAGTCCTTCCATTAAAGATCTCTGTCTGCTGCTTGACACTGGTGGCAGGATTCTACTCAAGGTGTGAACCTTTTTGATGAGTAACCTGCCTTTGATACCACTTGAAAGTTCACCTAGTGTCAGCTACCTTCACCTATGGGGGGGGGGGATAGGTGTCTTTGCAGCGTATTTGCGGAATTAAGATTTACCTACATAAGAAAACAAAACAACCAAGCACAGAAAATACACAGGCAATTTATAGTGGTTCCCCGATTTGGGTACGTCCACTTTCCCCCTTCGACCTATCTCCCAACAAGGGACGACTCGGTCACTTCACCAACAGGATTGAAATCCAATCCTTGTACTAACGGAAGGAACCCTTCCACACGTAGGAGTCAACACTCCCACAACCCGGGTTGCACCCAACCCTTACAACTAAAGACCAATCGGTCCGATACAAAGAAATTGAAAATGCTTGTAAGAAATACAAACGACGTTTGGAGAGTAAGGTGTCCCTCTTCGTTCGACGACGTGTTCTTGAAGTCAAAGAAGAGTCCACAACCCTAGATCTCACTTGGAAAGAATCTTCCCGAAACCGGCGGCGGCTTAAAGCAGCGGCAAGGTTCTCGGAATCGGCGGCGGCGACGGAGAGCAGCAGCAGTGCCAACTTGATTCAAACTTCGTAGCGAAGGAAGCAAGGTCTTCCAACGGTCACACTAGGATCGATCGTCTCGATCGATTCGGAAGGGGAAGGATTTTCCCGATCAACGAATCAAGAGACAAGGGATCACTGGTTAGACGCGTGAGACGCTATGCTAGCCTAAGCTTCGGTCGCCGGAGATCTGGAAGAACCTGAGATCAGCAGCGGCGACAAGTGCACGAGCGGCGGAGAGATCGGCGGAGCGTTAGGGCTTGTCGGCGGCTCGTGCTTTTTGAAATCTCCTATCTTCACTTGTTTACTGTTCATACATACGGAGTATATATACATTAGGTCAAGTATATGACCGTTGTGGGTCCCACCGATAAGAAGACTTGAGCCCGGTTCAAAACAGTTTAAATAATTTGAACCGGTCCAGAGAACAACAGGAAATCGCCTAAGTCAAATTCGTCGAGAATCGTAGGTGATTCTCGACGAATCGGCGAGAATCACTTATGATTCTCGCCGACTTCTACTTAGCCGAATTCTGGCTGTGCAGATACAGAAGCCGGGGAGAATCGGTGGGAATCACTTTTGATTCTCACCGAATCGTCGAGAATGCAAGGTCATTCTCGACGAATCGGCGAGAATCATAAGTGATTCTCGACGATTCTGCCTTAGAAAATTTCCCTGTCTGTGTCAAGATAGCCGGCCCAACTCGGCGAGAATCATCTAGTGATTCTCGACGACTCGTCAAGAATCACTCATGATTCTCGACGAATCGGCGAGAATCACTTAGTGATTCTCGACGATTTTCACTTAGACGAATTTCGTCTTTCCGCTCGAGAGCTGGTCTTTGGCCCATCCTTGCTCCTTGTCTGCTCTTGCTTTATCACAGCCCTGAACTTGAAATTAAGTACACCCCAATAGAGAGAGTACACGTAGGCCAACACACTGATCTGCTCAACGAGGGATTACGTTGCACAGACCCGTGTATATTGACCCACTGCACCCTGACATTGGTGTGTACTTAGCATAGAATATCTGCAAGTACAACTAGAAAATAATTCATCAAATACATTGTCTATTTACCTTGGCTTATACAGGGGCTTCTTCAAATCAGGTACATTGTGGATGCAATACCCAACAGCACCTGGCTGGTGCTAGTGAAGACTTGCATCTCCACCACTTCCTCAGCCAGCTCAAGCCGCGACTACTCCCAGCTGGCCCTTGCCGCCTCTTCCATCCAAAACTCTTCCTCCCCTCTTGCTTCCTCAACTTCCATCGCCTCCCCTAGGTCTCATGCTGCTAAACCTCTATGCCCCTTTGGGCCTCCATCTCAACTCCTTCTCCTCCTCGCCCTTCCTCTACTCCTTCCTCCTGCCAGCCCTCTTACGGATCCAACTCTCCGTCCCTTTGGACCTCATGTACAACTCCTCCTCTTTGCTCCTCCGCCATCTCCTCGCTCGCCTGCTAGAGGCTCACCTCCTCTTCCCTGACAACCTCTTCTCGCACTGCCATCTCCCTCTCCATCTCTTTCGCCTCTGCCATCCAAGATATGGTTTGACCGTTGTCAGTAATATTGCCTCGCCATCTTCGGGTCCCCCCTGATCCTAACCTACACACCTCCATTGTTGAACTTGAGGCATTGGTGGAACAAGGAGGGGACGTAGAGAAAGGCATTTATTAGGGGTGCCCAAAGATTGCATTATAACTGCTCAGGGCGTCCACTATAACGAACCTACAGTTCCATGGCACGCCCCCCAACTTCACATGCAGCCCTACTCCTCCTTCTACCTCCTTCCTCTCTCTTGAAAACCCAAACAATGGTCCGTCTTAAGCTAAGACCCTCTTTGCCTTGACCATCATCTCGTTGAAGGCCTTCTTGAAGATCACATTCACGGAGCTCCCATTGTCGACCAGGATCTTGGAGACCGTGAAGTTCTCTAATGTTGTCTGGATCACCAAGGCGTTACAGAACGGATCCTCGAAGTCTAGCATGTCTGCCGATTAGAAAGTAATTTTCTCCTCCGGAGAGGGAGACTGAGAGGTCGAGGCGACCCCCCTTCGGAACATGGTCTGAAGGCTCCCCTTACGGGTTGCCTTAATCCCAACTCCTCCATGGATCACCCTGATCCCTCCTTAGGTTCCTACGTCTGCTCGGTCCTCACATTTGTCTTCCCCTTCTCCCTGCTGAACTTCCACGATCCTTATAGGTGGATCTTGCCTCCCTAGCCCCCTGTCCTCTCTCATCTCTAAGAACTCTGGGAAGGTGGCTGTCGCGTGACCCTCCTCCTAGTGAAAGTCATAGAAAGGCAACGCCACCCTGTCCCCTCTTCCTTCTCTGTCTCCTCTTCTTCCAGCTCCTCCCCGAGTGTAAGACCCCCATTTTTTTTCTTTTTCGACACCGGGGTCTTAGGCCCAGAACCGCCGCCTTGCGGTGATACCTTCGCACTCGGGAAGGTTGTCACTACAAGACGCTGACTCTACCGGCCAATTTCGATCGTAACTGTAGCATAAGAAATGATGCAAGTCCACAAAAATCACATATATAGAAATAAACTCCACGAAGGGAGTGTCCACAGATAGTACATATAATGAAAATCTTGGGCTTATGCCCGGTACATCAAGTCCTCACTACAATTCACTCATCGTGGAAGCAAACTAATACGACTACTATAGTTCGGGACTCGCTATCCCTGCTGTCTGGACTCCAGTACTAGACTGTCCGATCTCCAAGCGTGCCGACCTCCGTGGCTGCTCCTCCATGCTGGGCTCCGTGGTCCCCTAAATGATGTGGTTCGAAAACCGTTAGTCTAAAAGACTAAGTCCTATCGTCCCCCACCCCTTCCCCCATGGCTCCTAAGCACCGAGCGGGGAGAAGGAAAGGGAAGGACATGAAGGTGGAGAATAGTCAAATTCCAGATGGCAGCGGAACTAAACTAACAGTGTACGCATGATAATAATTATACAAAATTAAATAAGTAACCTTAACTTATGTGGGTACACATAAGCTAAGGGATCTTTTGCAGGGCTCCTATCGTATAAAAAGTCCCATACCGATTTATACGATAGGATGTCGATTCTATTAGCAGGCTTATAATATTGAAAGAGAACCTTGACTTATAAGCACGCTCACACGAACTTATAGGCCAAGGGGTCGTTTTGCAAGGCCTAATGTATCGAGCGTCCCACACCGCTTATACATTAGGTGTCGGGTTTTATGCAATGGTTATGCTATGATGTGAACATGCAAGTGCAACTCACCCACTCGACTCTGTGTACACAGACCTTTAGTTCCCCCTTTCGGAGCTGTTACCTCCCAGGATACCTCCGTAGTGGCAGACGGAAGCGGTGGGTTGGGCCTCGCCCACCTCTAAACCAGTAAAGCACTACCGGTCAGACCTATCGTACGCCTCAACGCTTGGTGCACTAAGCGGACGCCTGCGTACTCTTGCCGGCTGGCGCACCGGACTTCTGTTGGCGAAGTGCTCACCACACTTGCCGAGCCAACGATACTGGTGTCGGTGCATCGAACTCCCCAATATCGAAGACCCACCACCTTAAACCTTTTATGCACATGCAATAGTTATGAGTCAAACAACCAACCGAGCCGAAGCTCACCGGACAATCCCGTCCACCATAATCTACAACCGAGCCAAAGCTCCCCGGACTATCCCGTCCGTCACAATCTACCACCGAGCCAAAACTCCCCGGACTATCCCGTCCGTCATAACCGTCAACCGAGCCAAAGCTCACCGGACAATCCCGTCCGTCATAATCTACTACCGAGCCAAAGCTCCCCGGACTATCCCGTCCGTCATAATCAACAACCGAGCTGAAGATCGCCAGACTACCATACCCAATAACTACCGGGCTTATTGCCCCAGTAACCCATACTATCTTCCGGGACACTGGGGTGTGAATGTGTGAAACCCTAAGTTTACTATTTACTTTATGCCTACGACTTAGGTTTTACCCCTTTCATTTCCATATTACAGTAACTAGACCTAAGGAGATTTGACCTTCCACTTTATGGGGAAGACGATCTTTCGTCGATCCCAAAACATCATCCAACATTTAGTCAAACTCATTCCTATCGTATCCAACCCTGAGTGATGAACTCTTATGTACCTAACTTGTACTCCAGATTATTTCTTAAGAATTACTATATGCAGACCACCAAGGTTTAATGTTATGTAAAATGGGAAGTATATCAAGTAATCATCCAATACTCCTATAATAATTTATGGAGGTCCATTATGACCTTTATTGCCCAAATCCAGAGTTTTACAAATTTTCCTATTTATCTAGGAATTTATTAAATATTTATAATGGCCAAAGTCTCCAAGATTGAACTGAAGGTACCAAATTTTGACAAGATAAAATTCCCTTAAATTTATGTTATACTTAAATATAACAATTAACCTAATATCCAAGATCTCTTGATTTTTCAGCAAGGTTTAGGCCACTGATTCTATTTTTTTAAATTATCTCACCATATTTCATTAAAATAAATAAATAGGGTAATATTACTCCTAAAATTTCAAGTAAACTTCCAACATGATAACAAAGGCATATAAATGCTCTGGGATAAATATCATAAGTGAATTAAGGAGTAATAAACTTCAAACAACCTATATACAAAATTTTCCAAAATGTCTAAATGCAGACCACCAAGTCAAACTTCATGTAAAATGGGAAGTATATCAAATAATCATCCAACACCTCTATAATAATTAATGGAGGTCCATATGACCTTTAAGTCCTACATCCAGAGTTCCAAAATTTTCCTTATTTATTTAATAATTTATTTAATTATTTTAATGTCTAAAATTTCCAATAATGAACATGAAGTACTATTTTCAGTCAAGACATCATTCTACAAATTTTATATTTTACTCAAAATAATGTTATAACTTATCTTCCAAAATATCTAATTCTTTTCAGTAAGTTTTTATCCTTAAATCAATATTACATTTAAATCCTTGAAAGTTCATTTAAGAATTATAAAATACTATATTGCTTCCAAAAATTCAGAGAAATTTCAAGTATGAATCTAATGGCATGTAAATGGTTTGGCCCAAATTTCATAATTTATTTATAAGTAAATGGACTTAAATAATTTATTGAATAATTCCATCATATAGCAAGCTTGTGAAGTAACTACTTCAAATTAGTGTCCAAGTATTTTTATAAAATTTATATAAGCTCATAATGATTCAAAACCTCCTCTGCCAAAATTTCATGACCTCTCAAGGGTCAGAGATAGCATAATAATTTATTTACTAAAGTGAGTTATTTCTTGTGTTACAAATGAAGTACTATAAATAATACTCCAAAATTTCTAAATAAATAACCAAAGCTTTTTAATATCATTATGACCATCCTACCAAAATTTCAAATCATTTTAAGGGGTTTAGCTAACCCATTCCTATCCCACCATATTTGTGCCCTAAATTGGGGTTAGGGTTTTGAGGGTCCTAAACCTTCCAAAATACCCTAATATTTTTACCAGAGGGTTATAGTTACCAAAATACCACCCCTACAAAATTCCATAGCCATACAAGGTGTTTTGTCCATATGTCCTTCACAAGGTACAAAAGCCCTTCCTTAGGGTTTGACCTAGGATCTTTGGCCAAATCAACTCAGATGCCCCCAAGTTTTCATTGGAAGGTGTATATTGTCATGCCAAACCAGTGTACCAAATTTGAACCTCTGTTGAGCTGAATTGGACACTAAAAGCCAAAATTACATTTTGGACCAAAATACCCTTCTTAGGGCAAGGCTAGGGTTTGCTTGAATACCATTCAAATCAACTCCAAACTTAATGAAATTTTAACCAGAGTTCTATATTGACCTCATATCCATCCCACCAAAATTTGGATAAATTTGGACTTCATTTGACCCATAATTTAATTTACCCTAGCATAATTAAATGTTTTACAAAACTATAGGAAAATTATTCCCAAAAATTCCCATTTTTGGGCAGAGTCTAGGTATAGTGAAGGGTGACTCCCTGCCAAAATTTCAGACAATTTGGACCAAGGATGAAGTGTGGGAAACTAGTTTAATGACTGCCTAGTAATTTGTATAGACCCCAACAAAAAGAGTGCCCTAGTCAAACCAGTCACCCAATTTGGTTCAAACCAATTTTGTTTGACAGTAGACCCATAGGGCTACATTTCTTGTGTTGACCATATTCTCTGAAAAAGGCTCTAACTATTTTTAATAATTAAAACCAAATAATACAAAATCTGTGACAGGGAATGAAATAAAATCAAACTTAAGCTATAGTTTATTTATTCATATCAGCACGAATCTTGGCGCGATTTTGGATGGGATCTGGTAATCTTCAAGCTCTAGCCGACGGCCCAGATTCGTCCTGCCTGGGCCATCTTCCAGCGGCTGCCGCCGGCGATCCGGCCACCTCCCCGGCCTGCCACCGCCGCCGACACCTTCGTGGTGGTCGGGGCTATCTCCAGACGGCGGCTAGGCCGCCGGGAAGCACTATTCCGGCGATCCCAACAAGCGGAAAAATCGTGAAAATCCATGATTTTTGAAATCTGGATTGGGCTCAATTGAGCTCCAACCTTGGTTCTATTGATTCCTACGATCTACCCATGAGAGAAGGAATGGAGGAGGACCTGTGGTGGCGGCTGTAGCCTGGCTGATCGCCGGATTGGCATGGCGGTGGTCGGTGGTGGTCGGCTTGTTCACAAATGCAAATTAGGGCTTGGCCTCTTCAGGAAACTGGTGGGAATTCATCCCTGGACCTCACTGAAGCTTTTAAAGAGGGAGAGGAGGGAGTTAGGTGGCTGAAATGGCATGTGCCATTTTTGGCCATGGTCAAGGTTGGCGGCTAGGTTGGTAGGGGGTGGAGCTTGCTCTAATCAGTCCACAATGGCTGCTACACTCTCCCTTGTCCTTCTAAAATGAATGGGGAGGTTGGGGAGGGGGGAGGAGGAGCACAAAGTCCTCCTTCCTTCTTCTTCCTTCTCTTTCTCTCTCCTCCATGGGTGACTTTCTCTCTCCTAGTCACCATGCCTGAATTTTTGGCTCCTACATGTCCCATGTCAGCCCACAAATCCATTTGGCCACTTAAGTCAAGGTTAGCCCCAATGTAATGGGCTTGAGCTTGAGTTTGCCCATTTGGGCTAACTTGACCCAAAGTTGGACTAGGGCCCATCTAGGTTAATTTGATTCTTGAGATTTCCTTAATAGGTCCTTGGTGACCCATTAGTCTCCCCTAGGGTCAAGGTGGGGTTGGATTGGCCCTTGGAGGTCACTTGGCCCTTAACTAGGGTATTTTGACCATTTTAGGTCAAGGGTTGACTTTAGTCAAAACTAGCCCTTTTGATTGGTCCCAATGGGTCCTTGGTGACCTATTGGCCTCTCACTAGGCTTATGAGGGTAGGGGTGGGGTCCATTTGGCTAAGGGACTGCAATTGACCCTTGTGTAGGTCAATTTGACCCAATTAGGGTCATAGTTGACTTTGGTCAACTTAGCCCTATTGACTACTCTCTATGGGTCCTTAGTTACCCATTGACCTCTCACTAGGTCTAAGAAGGTATGGGTGGGGTCTACTGGGCTAAGGGACTGTAATTGACCCTTGTGTAGGTCAATTTGACCCAATTAGGGCTATAGTTGACTTAAGTCAACTTAGGTCATTTGATTGCTCTTCATGGGTCCTTAGTGACCCATTGATCTCTTTCTAGGGTTATAAGGGTATGGGTGAGGTCTTGGAGTCTTGGTGAAGCCCCATGATCACTTTTAACCAAGGTTTAGAGGTCTGCTAAGTGCAGACCATAGTGGCCTTATCCACACCACCAGGTCCACTTAACTCTTTCTTGGGCTTCCTAGGGTTTTGTCATGACAAAACCACTCTTAGGGGTCTAGTTGGAAATGGGATGTTACAAATCCCAATAAACAAAACAAAGATTTCGTCCCCGAAATCCATGTTAAGCCTACGGGGACTCCTATCGCGGAGCGGCAACTTGTAACATCCCATGAGGTTCAAAGATGTTTGTCAATATTAAGATCAAATTGCCCAATTGGCAAAGTCTAGACCCCAATAAACAAAAGTTTAGCCCATAACCTTGAAACTTCAGTTCTACTAGTTTAAATTAGGAAGGAAATTGAACATCTTGAGTGGTTGCGAGGAATACCTGACTGAAGAGTTCCGGATATCTTTGTCCCATCAAGTCCTGGGGCTCCCATATGTGCTCCTCTCTTCCGTGATTTCTCCACAGGACCTTGACTAACGGAACCCTCTTGTGGCGTAAAACTCGTACCCCCTTGTCGTCAATCCGGACCGGTTCTAGGTGAAATGACCGATCAGATGCTATCGGTCCATCTGTGGTTGTAACTTGCTGCTCTGGACGTAGTAGAGCTCTCCTAAGAGAGGATATATGGAATACGTCGTGCAGACTCGCCAGCTCCGGTGGCAGTTCCAGCCTGTATGCCAAGGGACCGATCCGCTCCTGGATCCTATAAGTCCCCATGTACCTTGGGCTGAGCTTCTTCCTCTGTCCGTGTACCCGAGTAACTCCATGCATGGGTCGGATCTTCAAGAACACCTGATCTCCTATCTGGAATTCCACCTGACGGTGCCGAGCATCGTAATACTTAGCCTGCCGGCTCTGTGCTTCCAGCATTCTGTCCCGTATCAATCTTACCTGAGCCTCGGTGTCCTCGACAAACTCCGAACCCAATGCCTTAGGATCCTCGTCCTGTATCCATGACAGAGGAGTCCTGCACTTTCGCCCATACAACGCCTCATAAGGAGCCATTTTAATACTTGACTGGTACCTGTTATTATACAAGAACTCGATCAGTGGTAATAACTTCTCCCATGGTTCACCGCGATCTAATACACAGAGTCGTAGTAAATTCTCCAAAGTCCGGTTGGTCCGTTCTGTCTGTCCATCTGTCTTGGGATGAAAAGCCGTACTGAAGGTTAGTCGAGTGCCTAACTAAGTTTGCACTGACCTCCACTCCCTGGATGTGAATCGTCCGTCCCGGTCTGACACAATCGACTTGGGTACACCATGGTAGCGGACGAACTGCTCCACAAATTTCCGGACTAACACCCCCACCGAGTCATCCTTCCTGATTGGAATAAACCTCGCCACCTTCATTAGTCGGTCGATGATCACCCATATCGAATCGTTCCTTGTCCTAGATCGAGGGAGTCCATGTATAAAGTCCATGGCGATATCATCAAACTTCCACTCTGGTACTGGGAGTGGCTGCAATAATCCTGCGGGGTTTCTGCACTCCACTTTTACTAATTGGCATGCCTTGCAACGGGTCACGAAGTAGGTGATATCCTTCTTCATGTCGGGCCAGAACATAGTCTTCTTCAGATCTGCAGTCATCTTCGTAATCCCCGGGTGTACCGAATATCGACTGCAATGAGCCTTCATCATGATGTCCTCCCGGATCTGGCCTCCCTCTGGTATGTAGACCCGTCCTCTGAAGCATACTAAATCGTCCCTCAATGTGTAATCTCCCACAGTGCCTGCTTTTAAGGACCGGAATATCGGCTCTAGCTGAGTATCCTGCCTCTGTCCATCCTTGACCCGTTCTCGTATGTCATCCGTGGCGATTAATGACGACAGATATTCTCGGTATAACTCAGGGTGATCCTCAGATACCAGGGATACTTGCATCTTATCAAACATCTGTATTAACTCCAAGGCCATCAACGGTGTTCCTACTCCAGCGTTTGTGGTCTTTCGGCTTAATGAATCTGCTACCACATTCGCCTTTCCAGGGTGGTAGTGCATCACATACTGGTAGTCTGCTAAAAATTCCACCCATCGTCTCTGTCTAATGTTTAGCTCCTTCTGTGTGTCCACATACCTCAGATTTTTATGGTCGGAGTATATGTCGCAGTGGACATCGTACAGATAGTGACGCCAGACTTTTAGTGCAAAAATGACCGCTCCCATCTCTAAGTCATGAACTGGGTAGTTTTGCTCGTGCTTCTTCAGCTGCCGAGAAGCATAAGCTATCACATGGCCATTCTGCATAAGTACTTCCCCCATGCCCTGGTAGGAGGCATCGGTGTAGACCTGGAATCCTTCTTTCCCTGAAGGAAGGGCAAGTATTGGAGCCGAAGTGAGTCGCCCCTTTAGCTCTTGGAAAGCCTCTTCACATCGTGGGGTCCAGATAAAGGGCACCTCCTTCCTTGTCAGAGATGTGAGTGGGAGGGCGACACGAGAGAATCCCTCTACAATTTTCGGTAGTAACCGGCAAGTCCTAGGAAACTTCGTACATCTGTGGCCGTCTTCAATTGTGGCCAGTCCCGAACCGCTTGGATCTTGGCCGGGTCCACTGCCAACCCAGCACCACTGATGATATGGCCTAGGAAGGCCACCTCCTTCAACCAAAACTGGAATTTGCTGATCTTTGCATAAAGCTTGTGCTCCCGTAGTCTCTCCAGGGTCAGCGTCAGATGCCGTGTGTGCTCCTCCTCTGTCCTTGAGTAAATGAGGATGTCATCGATAAACACGATGACAAACACATCTAAATATTCTTCGAACACCTGATTCATAAGGCTCATAAATACTTATGGCGCATTTGTAAGCCCGAAGGGCATCACTGTAAATTCATATAGCCCGTATCTGCTACTGAAAGCAGTCTTCGGAATTTCCTCCTCCTGGATCCTTAGCTGGTAGTAACCAGACCTCAAATCCAATTTGGAAAAGAAATGCGCACCTTCTAGCTGGTCAAACAGCTCATCTATCCTTGGCAACGGATATGTGTTTCGGACTGTCAATCGGTTTAGTGCTCGGTAGTCGATGCACAGTCTCAGAGTTTCGTCCTTCTTTTTAACGAATGAGATCGGGGCTCCCCATGGAGAGGAACTCGGCCTAACAAATCCGGCTTCCACCAGTTCCTGGAGTTGGCTTCGAAATTCTGTCAGCTCTTTTGGGGCCATCCGGTAAGGGGCTCTAGCTGCCGGCTTAGCCCCCGACACCAGCTATATCCGGAAATACTGCTCCCGCTACGGGGGTAGCCCAGGCAATTTCTCTGGAAATACATCGGCAAAATCTCGCACCACCGGAATACCCGAGGTGGAGACCTTGGCCTCAGTCATTTCAAATATTACCTCATACACTTCTTCCCCCTGTAAGTGAGCCTTGACGGCCTGTACAGATGACAGCATGAGAGGGGGAATAGATCTAGTACCTTCAATGACGAGGTAGGAATCTCCATGTCTCACGGTAACTATCTTGGACGTGCAGTCAATTTGAGCATGATTCCAGTTCAACCACGTCATTCCTAGGATCAAATCAAAGATTGGCATCTTTATGATCGTCGCTGGAGCTTCAAATATCTTTCCGCCGATCTCCGCCTCCATATCGCAGTGGGCCGAGGTGAACAACTCTGATCCGTCGGGTAATCGTATCCTCATCATCAGACCCGTGAATCGTTCCACGCCTTCCAACCCTTCTATGAAGGCCTCCGATACAAATGAGTGTGAAGTACCCGTATCAAATAGCGTATAAGCGGGTTTGCCGCTGATGAAAACTATTCCTGGGGTTTTAGGAAAAATTAAATGTCTTAGAATCTAGCTATGGTTTTCTTTCCTAGATTGTCACTTCCATATAAAATTTAACTTCATGAGGAAATAATTATAATTAAGGAAAATTTTCAGGCGTACCAGTGATTACTTGCTCCGGGTTTCGGGGCTGAGCCAGATCCAGTGCATAAATTTGCTCCCTCTGCTGCCTACGATCTGCACCCTGAAAACCACGTCCTCGACCTCCAAACTGATGGGCATGCGGGGCATCCTGGGGTGCTGGTAAAGGTGCTCCCCTCATGGGGCAGTTTCTCCGAATGTGTCCTATCTGATGGCAATTGTAGCACTCCGGTGGGGGAAATGTCATACCCCCAGGTCTCGGTGCCTCCCTCATCTGAAGAGGCTGAGGGGCCAATATCACCTGCTCCCTCGGCTCCTGCCTCACTTCCTGTCGAGGCTGGTCCTCTGTCCTTCTCCCACCTGGTATAGCACCTTGTCGCTGATCATTTCTGGCTCTCCGGCCCTGATCCTCCGCTTGCCGCTTCCGGCCCCGAGTGGTGTGCCAATCGGCCTCGATCCTCTTTGCCATTTCCAAAATCCGGGAGATAGGCCCGTCGGATACAAACAACAAAGCCTCCCTCAAGTCCTCCCGCAGGCCCTTATAGAATCTCTTGATGTATCCCGCTTCGTCCAGCTGGTAAGAATCTGCATATCGAGCCAAATGGTCGAACTCCCGATGGTACTCTACCACTGTCCGGGTGCCCTGCTTCAGCTGTAAGAACCGCTCCTCCAACTCATCCCTGGCCGACTGTGGAACAAAATGCTCTAGCAGCGCGGTCCTGAACTCTTCCCAGGTAACTTCCGCAACCTCCCTATCAGCAAACCTTGTGTCCAGCAGCGTCTTCCACCACCTCTTGGCATGGGACTCCAGGCAGGAGACGACCAAGGCCACCCTCTCCTCCCAGGGACACCGTATCCAAATTAGCATTTCGTACATAATATCTAGCCATTCTTCTGTCCATACAGCGGATTCCGTCCCCAAGTAAGATGGAGGGGAGAGTCCTCGAAAGATGCTCAGCCAATTGGCCCCAGGGTTTGGCTGCGGAGCCGGAACCTACTGAGCCCTGAAAGCATCTAGAATGGTCGTCAGCGTTTGACCCATCTCCGAGTGTAAGAATGGAGTGGGGACCGGGGGAGGTGGTGCAACAGTCGGAGTCTGCTGAACTCCGCCTTGTGGTGTTGGCTGCGCTGGGGGCTGCATAATAGAAGACAATTATAAGAAGTCTCACAGATTTAACTAAAAGTGGACAATTTTCATGTGATTTCCCATATGGGCCCACCACTGCTTCCGCTGCTTAGTTTGTCCCCAAACTAAACTCGAGCAGGGGTGTCCAAGGGTTAGTGGACTGCTACTTTTCTGATCGAGGTTTCCTCTGATACCACTTGTAAGACCCCCATTTTTTTTTCTTTTTCGACACCGGGGTCTTAGGCCCAGAACCGCCGCCTTGCAGTGATACCTTCGCACTCGGGAAGGTTATCACTACAAGACGCCGACTCTGGCGGCCAATTTCGATCGTAACTGTAGCATAAGAAAAGATGCAAGTCTATAGAAATCACATATATAGAAATAAACTCCACGAAGGGAGTGTCCACAGATAGTACATATAATGAAAATCTCGGGCTTATGCCCGGTACATCAAGTCCTCACTACAATTCACTCATCGCGGAAGCAAACTAATACAACTACTATAGTTCGGGACTCACTGCCCCTGCTGTCTGGACTCCAGTACTAGACTGTCCGATCTCCAAGCGTGCCGACCTCCGGGGCTGCTCCTCCATGCTGGGCTCCGTGGTCCCCTAAATGATGTGGTTCGAAAACCGTTAGTCTAAAAGACTAAGTCCTATCGTCCCCCACCCCTTCCCCCATGGCTCCTAAGCACCGAGCGGGGAGAAGGAAAGGGAAGGACATGAAGGTGGAGAATAGTCAAATTCCAGATGGTAGCGGAACTAAACTAACAGTGTACGTATGATAATAATTATACAAAATTAAATAAGTAACCTTAACTTATGTGGGTACACATAAGCTAAGGGATCTTTTGCAGGGCTCTTATCGTATAAAAAGTCCCATACCGATTTATACGATAGGGTGTCGGTTCTATTAGCAGGCTTATAATATTGAAAGAGAACCTTGACTTATAAGCACGCTCACACGAACTTATAGGCCAAGGGGTCGTTTTGCAAGGCCTAATGTATAGAGCGTCCCACACCGCTTATACATTAGGTGTCGGGTTTTATGCAATGGTTATGCTATGAAATACAATTATGCTATGATGTGAACATGCAAGTGCAACTCACCCACTCGACTCTGTGTACACAGACCTTTAGTTCCCCCTTTCGGAGTCGTTACCTCCCAGGATACCTCCGTAGTGGCAGACGGAAGCGGTGGGTTGGGCCTCGCCCACCTCTAAACCAGTAAAGCACTACCGGTCAGACCTATCGTATGCCTCAATGCTTGGTGCACTAAGCGGACGCCTGCGTACTCTTGCCGGCTGGGGCACCGGACTTCTGTTGGCGAAGTGCTCACCACACTTGCCGAGCCAACGATATTGGTGTCAGTGCATCGAACTCCCCAATATCGAAGACCCACCACCTTAAACCTTTTATGCACATGCAATAGTTATGAGTCAAACAACCAACCGAGCCGAAGCTCACCGGACAATCCCGTCCACCATAATCTACAACCGAGCCAAAGCTCCCCGGACTATCCCGTCCGTCACAATCTACCACCGAGCCAAAGCTCCCCGGACTATCCCGTCCGTCATAACTGTCAACCAAGCCAAAGCTCACCGGACAATCCCGTCCGTCATAATCTACTACCGAGCCAAAGCTCCCCGGACTATCCCGTCCGTCATAATCAACAACCGAGCTGAAGCTCGCCAGACTACCATACCCAATAACTACTGGGCTTATTGCCCTAGTAACCTATACTATCTCCCGGGACACTGGGGTGTGAATGTGTGAAACCCTAAGTTTACTATTTACTTTATGCCTACGACTTAGGTTTTACCCCTTTCATTTCCATATTACAGTAACTAGACCTAAGGAGATTTGACCTTCCACTTTATGGGGAAGACGATCTTTCGTCGATCCCAAAACATCATCCAATATTTAGTCAAACTCATTCCTATCGTATCCAACCCTGAGTGATGAACTCTTATGTACCTAACTTGTACTCCAGATTATTTCTGAAGAATTACTATATGCAGACAACCAAGGTTTAATGTTATGTAAAATGGGAAGTATGTCAAGTAATCATCCAATACTCCTATAATAATTTATGGAGGTCCATTATGACCTTTATTGCCCAAATCCAGAGTTTTACAAATTTTCCTATTTATCTAGGAATTTATTAAATATTTATAGTGGCCAAAGTCTTCAAGATTGAACTGAAGGTACCAAATTTTGACAAGATAAAATTCACTTAAATTTATGTTATACTTCAATATAACAATTAACCTAATATCCAAGATCTCTTGATTTTTCAGCAAGGTTTAGGCCACTGATTCTTTTTTTTAAAATTATCTCACCATATTTCATTAAAAAAAATAAATAGGGTAATATTATTCCTAAAATTTCAAGTAAACTTCCAACATGATAACAAAGGCATATAAATGCTCTGGGATAAATATCATAAGTGAATTAAGGAGTGATAAACTTCAAACAACCTATATAAACAATTTTCCAAAATTGCTAAATGTAGACCACCAAGTCAAACTTCATGTAAAATAGGAAGTATATCAAATAATCATCCAACACCCCTATAATAATTAATGGAGGTCCATATGACCTTTAAGTCCTACATCCAGAGTTCAAAAATTTTCCTTATTTATTTAATAATTTATTTAATTATTTTAATGTCTAAAATTTCCAATAATGAACATGAAGTACTATTTTCAGTCAAGACATCATTCTACAAATTTTATATTTTACTCAAAATAATGTTATAACTTATCTTACAAAATATCTAATTCTTTTCAGTAAGGTTTTATCCTTAAATCAATATTACATTTAAATCCTTGAAAGTTCATTTAAGAATTATAAAATACTATATTGCTTCCAAAAATTCAGAGAAATTTCAAGTATGAATCTAATGGCATGTAAATGGTTTGGGCCAAATTTCATAATTTATTTATCAGTAAATGGACTTAAATAATTTATTGAATAATTCCATCATATAGCAAGCTTGTGAAGTAACTACTTCAAATAAGTGTCCAAGTATTTTTATAAAATTTATATAAGCTCATAATGATTCAAAACCTCCTCTGCCAAAATTTCATGACCTCTCAAGGGTCAGAGGTAGCATAATAATTTATTTACTAAAGTGAGGCATTTCTTGTGTTACAAATGAAGTGCTATAAATAATACTCCAAAATTTCTAAATAAATAACCAAAGCTTCTTAATTTCATTATGACCATCCTACCAAAATTTTTTATCATTTTAAGGGGTTTAGCTAACCCATTCCTATCCCACCATATTTGTGCCCTAAACTGGGGTTAGGGTTTTGAGGGTCCTAAACCTTCCAAAATACCCTAATATTTTTTCCAGAGGGTTATAGTTACCAAAATACCACCCCTACAAAATTCCATAGCCATACAAGGTGTTTTGGCCATATGTCCTTCACAAGGTACAAAAGCCCTTCCTTAGGGTTTGACCTAGGATCTTGGGCCAAATCAACTCCAATGCCCCCAAGTTTTCATTGGGAGGTGTATATTATCATGCCAAACCAGTGTACCAAATTTGAACCTCTGTTGAGGTGAATTGGACACTAAAAGCCAAAATTACATTTTGGACCAAAATACCCTTCTTAGGGCAAGGCTAGGGTTTGCTTGAATCCCATTCAAATCAACTCCAAACTTAATGAAATTTTAACCAGAGGTCTATATTGACCCCATATCCATCCCACCAAAATTTGGATAAATTTGGACTTCATTTGACCCATAATTTAATTTACCCTAGCATAATTAAATGTTTTACAAAACTATAGGAAAATTATTCCCAAAAATTTCCATTTTTGGGCAGGGTCTAGGTATAGGGAAGGGTGACTCCCTGCCAAATTTCAGACCATTTGGACCAAGGATGATGTGTGGGCAACTAGTTTAATGACTGCCTAGTAATTTGTATAGACCCCAACAAAATGAGTGCCCTGGTCAAACCAGTCACCCAAATTGGTTCAAACCAATTTTGTTTGATAGTAGACCCATAGGGATACATTTCTTGTGTTGACCATATTCTCTTCAAAAGGCTCTAACTATTTTTAATAATTAAAACCAATAAATACAAAATCTGTGACAGGGAATGAAATAAAATCAAACTTAAGCTATAGTTTATTTATTCATATCAGCACGAATCTTGGCGCGATTTTGGACGGGATCTGGTCAACTTCAAGATCTAGCCGACAGCCCAGATTCGTCCCGCCTGGGCCATCTTCCAGCGGCTGCCGGCGGCGATCCGGCCACCTCCCCGGCCTGCCACCGCCGCCGACACCTTCGTGGTGGTCGGGGCTATCTCCAGACGGCAGCTAGGCCGCCGGGAAGCACTATTCCGGCGATCCCAGCAAGCGGAAAAACCGTGAAAATCCATGATTTTTGAAATCTGGATTGGGCTCAATTGAGCTCCAACCTTGGTTCTATTGATTCCTACGATCTACCCATGAGAGAAGGAATGGAGGAGGACCTGTGGTGGCGGCTGTAGCCTGGCTGATCGCCGGATTGGCATGGCGGTGGCCGGTGGTGGTCGGCTTGTTCACAAATGCAAATTAGGGCTTGGCCTCTTCAGGAAACTGGTGGTAATTCATCCCTGGACCTCACTGAAGCTTTTAAAGAGGGAGAGGAGGGAGTTAGGTGGCTGAAATGGCATGTGCCATTTTTGGCCATGGTCAAGGTTGGCGGCTAGGTTGGTAGGTGGGTGGAGCTTGCTCTAATCAGTCCACAATGGCTGCTACACTCTCCCTTGTCCTTCTGAAATGAATGGGGAGGTTGGGGAGGGGGGAGGAGGAGCACAAAGTCCTCCTTCCTTCTTCTTCCTTCTCTTTCTCTCTCCTCCATGGGTGACTTTCTCTCTCCTAGTCACCATGCTTGAATTTTTGGCTCCTACATGTCCCATGTCATCCCACAAATCCATTTGGCCACTTAAGTCAAGGTTAGCCTCAATGTAATGGGCTTGAGCTTGAGTTTGCCCATTTGGGCTAACTTGACCCAAAGTTGGACTAGGGCCCATCTAGGTTAATTTGATCCTTGAGATTTCCTTAATAGGTCCTTGGTGACCCATTAGTCTCCCCTAGGGTCAAGGTGGGGTTGGATTGGCCCTTGGAGGTCACTTGGCCCTTAACTAGGGCATTTTGACCATTTTAGGTCAAGGGTTGACTTTGGTCAAAACTAGCCCTTTTGATTGGTCCCAATGGGTCCTTGGTGACCTATTGGCCTCTCACTAGGCTTATGAGGGTAGGGGTGGGGTCCATTTGGCTAAGGGACTGCAATTGACCCTTGTGTAGGTCAATTTGACCCAATTAGGGTCATAGTTGACTTTGGTCAACTTAGCCCTATTGACTACTCTCTATGGGTCCTTAGTGACCCATTGACCTCTCACTAGGTCTAAGAAGGTATGGGTAGGGTCTACTGGGCTAAGGGACTGCAATTGACCCTTGTGTAAGTCAATTTGACCCAATTAGGGCTATAGTTGACTTAGGTCAACTTAGGTCCTTTGATTGCTCTTCATGGGTCCTTAGTGACCCATTGATATCTTTCTAGGGTTATAAGGGTATGGGTGGGGTCTTGGAGTCTTGGTGAAGCCCCATGATCACTTTTAACCAAGGTTTAGAGGTCTGCTAAGTGCAGACCATAGTGGCCCTATCCACACCACCAGGTCCACTTGACTCTTTCTTGGGCTTCCTAGGGTTTTGACATGACAAAACCACTCTTAGGGGTCTAGTTGGAAATGGGATGTTACACCGAGCTCCTCTCCTTCCTCCTCTACCACGGCCGACCTCCATCGCTTCTTGCTACGGCGGGAAGTTACCCCTCTACCCCTGCCTTTATGCAAGAAACCTCCTTGGCTCACGGAAGTTGTCTCTTCCTTAGAAGCCTCCACCCTGTCCCTAGGGGCGACCCTCTTGGTGCCTCCAATTTAACCGGTTGTTTTGCTCCCGGGCCCCCAAGCCTTGATACTGCCCCAGCTTCCCCTGCTGCCCTTGGGGCTCTTCTCTCCTTCTCTCTTCCCTCTGCTCTCTCTGTCTTCCTCCTCCCAACTCCTTCACATCATCCTCCACAAACCTGGCCAGCTTCCTGGAAAAAGCCAGATTGTCCCTTTCGAAGTCTATCTCCTTCGCGTCCCTCTACATGAGCTCCTCAAAAGAGAGGGGGGGCATTCTCTTCAGCTCCATGCTAAAGAACCCTGGCCTAATCCCCAGGGTGAAGGCGAGCATCAGCGCATACCTTAGGACCTCCTGGGCCAGGAGGATCTCTTCCTTAAACTATTCACTATAGTGACTCAATATCTCATCTTGCTTCTGCCTCACCGAGAACAGGCACTCTGCCTCCTTCTTGCGCTTCTTTGATGTCGAGAATCTCAACAGGAACCCTCAATGCATATCCTCAAAGATGTAGATCGAGCTTGCCGGTAAATGGTGGAACCAGTCCCAGGCCTTCTCCTTCAACCTGATGGCAAAGAGCCGACACTTGAAGGCGTGCGTCATCTGTCTAATCAAAACAACATCATCGAACCACTTCACATGCTGCATAGGGTCATCCTTTCCCAAGTAGTAGGACATGTCGGGCTCCCGGAATCCCTCCAGAATCGGAGCCGAGATGATGAGCTCACTAAAAAAGATCTCACCCACTGCCTATCGAAAAGGAACGTCTCGCGGCCTCGGCTTGCTGGCTCGGTCTACGGTACCTTGCCCAGCGAAGAGCTTTCGCGCAGCTACATCCCTCTTGTCGGCCTCTGCCGGCACTTCCTTCCTGGTGCGCTTCCCAGGAGAGTTCTCGCCCCAAGAGGGAGACCACCTCAATTTGAGCCTGAGGCGTAGCCCACTCACTCCTTGCCGAGAAGGCCAGGTTGATGGTCTATAAGAGCTCTCGCCTAAAGTCCTCCAACATCTTCCTTGTCGCCTCCTCTCCCTGAGAAGGGGAACTTCCTGAGCCTGATCCTTCGCCTTCACCTCCAACAATGGGACTCAACCCAAGATTTTCTTGCATCGACTAACTTCCACGCTCACTGCACCAGAACTGTTGAAGCCAAAATTTGACCTCAACGAAAGTTCGAAATTAGGGGTGTAGCCAACATCTACTTCTCCAAAGCTCCGACCTCTGATTTGCAGTAAAGGACCAGAAACTGACCCAAAGCCTCAGCTGGGAGGTCCCACCTCTAACCCAAAAGATCTCTGAGCGCTTCCCCTCCAAAGCCAAATGCTGGGCTAGGAGCTCCTCAGCAAGCAATAGAAGATCTTAAGAAAATATAAAATGCTTGCTTTCTGAGTGTCGAAATATGAGACCGGGCGGTCTGGCGGTTTGAGCCTGGTGGGTTGTAGACCGGGCGGTCTGGCGGTTTGTGTCCGGTGGGTTGATATCCAGACTGTTGCTGTGGCGTCTAGCGGTCTGACGGTTCATCTCCGGCGGCTTGGAAACCAGGCGGTCTAACGATCTCCAACCGCATCTCTCTCCTGCTTCTGGTATTTCCGGGCGGTTAGAATATAGTCTAACCGCGCGGCTTGTTCCGGTCTGTTGTTCTAGCCGCTCGGAACTGTTGTATTGCTTTAGTCCCATATTGTTAGTTTGTATTCTCTCCTCTCTCCTCCATTCTATAAAAGGGAGGCCATACCTTTGTAAATGATATCTTTTTGGATAATAAAAATTTCAATTATTCAAAGTTCTGGCTTATTTTCTAGTCGTTTGTTCGCTACTCTAGTCGTTTGCTCGCTACTTTTAACACTGAGGAGCCCCTGTGGGTCTATTTATAGCCTTTACGGACCTGAAATTACTAAAATACCCATAGCTGGTCTGCCAATAACCAAACTCTGCTGTTCTTAGGAGCTAAATCCAGACCCTAGGGGTATATAGGTCATTTTACCTAACGGCATCCAGGTAATTTCACCCTGGGCCCTACCCGGCGGGAACCTTCCTGCTGAGAACTGAAGGTGCTTACGCCTTACTGATAACTCTCCCGCCTTAACTTGCCAGTAGCTAAAAGGATATTGAAGAATGCTGCAGGTTATGCCAGCTCCTGTCCCCCAGTGAGGCGTGAGCCATCTCGCCCGACTCTGGGCGAGAGTATGTCTCGGCCGAAGCCCATCCTGCTTTGGCGAGCGTCGAGCTCTGCCCAACGAACTGCTTACCTGAGCGCAAACGTTCTCACCTGCCCCGATACGAGAGCTCTCCTATTCTGAACCTGCTCAACGAATGTCAAGCCCAGCTCGACGAGACCTGAGCTAAGCTCGACGAAAGTCAATCTCAATCCTAATTGGGCGAGAGCCGTTTTCTTCACCTGGGGCTAGCCGACAGCTAGGACTATTCTGACCATGGGTGTTTCTGGGTCCCACTCAGCGAATATGGGGTTGTACACCCAAAGTTGGGGAACCACAAAAATCTTGTGTATCATGTGGCTTGTTTTTTTATTTTCTACACTTCGCTCTTTCAAGTTTTTAATCCACAAAAAGATGCAGACCTCACCTATTCACCCCCCTCTAGGTGATTTAGGTAGACAACTAAAAACATCAGCCAAGACACAAGATAACTTTTAGGGCATTATCAACTTCAAAAGTTAGCAACCGACTTCATCTTACTCGCCATTGCTGCAAGTAAAAGCATGAAGTCTTCCTGCAAAATGTTCAGTTAGTTGTGTGTCCAACTAACATTGTGACCCTGACAACCTGTCTAATCAGTGAACAACAGACAACCTGCTAATTCGTCGAGACAACTGGACTATCGCCAGACGCTATCTTGGTACCGCGTCGCGGTAACACACACAATAATCATCGAGATGGAAGTGTCGAGGTGACTAGACTACCGTCGGGTGCTATTTTCCTACCGCGTTGCGCTAGCATTAGAAAAAGGAAAAATATTTGTTTTGAATTTTTTTCTAGATTTGGAGGACAGCTGTCAGGATCAAGCGCGTGAACCTACCGCCGGGTGCTAGCCTTACCGCCGGCGGTAGCCTATTTTTACAAACACGTATAAAAAGGCGCCTCATTTTTTGTGTTCCTTACTAAGATGAAAAGAGACTTAGATCTGCGGCTCCTAGGGTTTGACCGCCTCTCTATGGTCCATTCTGTCATCTTCGTCGAAGGAAAGGAAGACCGCCTCCCTCCCGTTCGGACACAAAGAAATCCGGCGATCTAAGGAGTACAGCGACTATGAAGAGTCGACCGGTTGCAAGCACACGAAGATCTTAAGCACTGGTCGTTGATCGCTCGACGGAGGAATCATCAAGAGGGAGATTTTAATCTTTTAAATCCTTTAAACTTTTATTGTAATCTTTCTCATTTCTCTATATTCTTGTGGTGAGGGAAATTGATCGGGGAAGGTCATCGGAATCCAAGGAGTATTCCGTGAGAAATCGTCTCGGGGAAGGGACATCTAGATCAGGTGATCTAGCGGGGCTCTAAGACCCTTCCTTGCATGGAGGTGAAGAGCCGGCTCGAAGAACTTTCTTGGACGGAAAGGGAGAGAGCCAACTGGTCCGGGGAGCGGGTCAGAATAGAAAACCAAAAATTTTTTCACTCACCGCGTTCGATCTCCGGCGTCACGGGGATCAAGATTTTATAATTGTTAAAATAGTTGTTGATTTATTTTTATTTTGCAATGAAATTCATGATAGAGATGACGGACCCCAACATGTTGAAGATGTTGAAGGCACGCTCGCAGAAGATCCTTCTCTATCTCCAACAAAAGACTTGCCTCACCATGGTGATCGTGTGGAGCGACGCTACAATCTCTACCCCGGCGCAAGACCGCTTAAAATTATTTAGTTGAATAATTTTAATATTATTTTGTTTAATTTATTGTGCTATTTGTTTTGAGCATTTTTATTATTTCATTATGATTTAAATACATTAGAGTTTATTTTATTATTTGGGCTGCATGTAGCCTAATATGGTTGTAAGCCTATATAAGGCCTTGTATTGTTCAATATTATCAAGTTGAATGAAAAAGATTGAGAACCCTAATTCCTCCTAAGAATTTCTCTTACTCCTCCATTTTCTAAGGTTTGGCCAACACAAGCCCTAGCCTCCTCCTTCTTAGCCGCCAACCACACCACCACCCTCCTCCCTCTCTCTCTCGGCCAAGACCTCCCCTCCACTCCAAGTCGTCGATCACTAGACTCCTCTCTCCATCATACTTGCCGCCATCTTCTCTCTCTCCACCCCACCCTCCCCCCTCACTGCTTTCTCCACCACCCTCCATAAAACCGACCAAATCACCAAACAACAAAAAATCAACCACCTCTATGCCCAAGGTCGGCCCCCCTCCTCCTTGCAATCCCCAAACAATCTTTCATAACATTTGCATGGAATCTCGGCAAAGGCGTGAAGCGACGAAGGCGGACGAATTTCCTCTCCATCCGGCGTAACTCCTGCAGAGCCATTGAAGAGAGATCAAAGGTAGATAATCGGAATCATCCATTCCGATTTGGGTGATGAAAAATTTCTACCTTTGCGTGTTTCTCTACCTATATATTCTTGTGGATGAAATTCTTGGTGTTGAATTTAGAATCATTAATTAATCGTGGTTTCTTCGATCGGTTTTGTGTTTATCTTAATTGAATTATTTTTCGAAAGGTTTGGCGAACCTCGTAACTTTTTGTTGGGAGAGATCTACCATTTTCCGAATCGTACTTTTGGTAGATCTCTTTTGGTACAACCTTCGCTCGACCGGACCGGGTAGGTCCTTTTAGCTGGAAAGGATATTGGCATATTGCCTCTATTTGATCCTAATCGGTATGGCTACCCGTACGTTAGCATTAAAGTGATATAATTGCATGGTGTGTGCGCTGCGTAAAAATTTGTGCGAGCATAGAATTTGAATTGTAGAGAGACGATCGTGCTTATTCCGTAGATTTCCCGGTGTCAACGCGTGCCTGCATCAATTTGGTATCAGAGGGAGGTTCACGTTAATTTCCTAATTGGCACCCTCCCCCTTTTATTTGCACGTCAGCACGTACTTATCTTGCTCTTTTATTTAACAAAAAAAAATTAATAATCTCCTTATTATTTCTTGTAAGAAAAAAAATATATTTTTTTTTACCCTAGTTATTAAGTGGGAACAATTCCATCAGTTGTATTTCCTTTGAGTATGTTTTACTTTAATTTCTGCATGCGCACTAGATTGGGCACAGAGTATTCCCCATTTTCCTCCCAAATGGCGGACGAGCGGGAAGCGGGTCACATTCCCGCAGCGATTGAGGAACTCTGACAGGAGTTCACCGATCAGTTGACGGAGATTAGGGAAATGCTACATGAGTTAAGATTGAATCAAGCAGCTCTCCATAATCAAACCGCCAACCCAAGTGATGAAGGGAAGCGAGCACCGTATGAGTTTGACATTACTAGAGTCATCCGGGTCAAACCCAAATCATATGATGGATTGGGAGAACCCCAAGCCTTCCTAAACTAGGTGATGGAATAGAATACTTCTTTGAGTTGCAAAATTTGACTGACGTGGATAAGGTATGAGTGGCGAGAATGAAGTTGCTGGGTAGAGCCAAGATATTTTGGTTAAATGAGGAACATCGTCTGAGAGCTGACAATGGTGACTTACTTATTGGTTGGGTAGGCATGAAGTCCGTGCTGATAGACCAGTACGTCCCTTTGTACCATAGAACGTAGATGTTTGATGATTTGGCCACCCTTAAGCAAGGGAGTAGGTCGGTATCTGAATACATGAGTCTTCTTAAGGACATGATGGTTTGGTACGGTGTGAGGGAGATGCCTGAGATCACCCACTCTAGGTTCTGCAAGCGGTTAAACCCCAACATCCAGGGTAAACTATTGCGTTATGGTCACACTGACCTAAATGCCACTTTCAATGTTGCACTAGATATCAAGAAGCACAACATTTTTAAGAATAAGTCTCGCTCGTATCAGAAGGGAAAGTCCATCTTAGGACCACCTCCCATCTCTACTAATAAGGATAAGGGTAAGTTACAGACCACTGACTCGAACTCCATAGTAGTGACTTCCAGGAACATTAGAAACCCAACAAGTGAGAGAGTACCTGTAGGAAGGGTCAAAAAAACAAATGCTACTTGTTTCACTTGTGGGATTCAGGGTCACTATTCTAGTGAGTGTCCTACTAAGCCCAAGAACTTAGCCCTATTAGATTCCACATGTGAGTCAGATGACCTTATATATAAGGCAGGAGAGGATAGCGAGTCGGAAGGAGTGCCTAGTGATATGGAGGATGAATCTCATATGATGGTCATGCGGTGTATTCTTGCAACTCCACGAGCGTTAGATGACTGGAATAGGACGAATATTTTTTCGTTGAATTTTAAAAGTGGAGAGAAGTGGTGTAAGTTGATGATAGATAGTGGTAGCTGCATGAATGTCATTTCTGAAAATGCGATGACCTGAATGTCTTTATTTACTGAGCCTCACCCTCACCCTTATAAGGTGCATGGGTAAATAAGACATCCCTCCCAGTGTCGAAGCATTGTTTGGTACCCCTTACCATCAAGGCTTATTCCTAAAAGATTTGGTGTGACGTCATCCCCATGGATGCTTGTCACGTATTATTAGGGACACCATGGCTTTATGACCATGATGTAACTCATTTTGGGCGAGCCAACACATATGAATTTAAATTTAATGGTAAGATCGTTATCCTTAAACCAACTCAACCTAAAGATCCTTCGGTCTCTTCCAAAGACACTATTGTGTAAGTAGAGAAGAAAACTTTAAGCTTAATAGGTAAGAAAGAGTTTGGCCGCGAGTCTTTTATTAGCAGACTCATGTATGCGCTATTATGTTTGCAAGTCAAGTAAGATAGCTCCTCATTTGATGATCTACCTCTAGTGTTGAAAAAACTATTAGAGGATATTAGGCATGTCTACCTGAATGACCTACCACCTGAGTTACCCCCCATGCGTGAAATTCAACACGAGATTGATTTCGTTCTGAGTTCTTCATTGCCTAACCTTCCCAATTATCTATTAAACCCATCCGCGCACCTAGAATTGCAAAAATTAATTTCGGATTTGCTAAGTAAGGGGTTCATCCGTCACAGTAAGAGTCCTTGTATCGTACCCGCATTATTGGTGCCTAAGAAAGACGGATCTCGGCGGATGTGCGTAGATTATAGGGTCGTTAATAAATTAACCGTTAAATACAAGTTTCCCATCCCTCGTTTAGACAACTTATTGGATATGCTAGCCGGAGCAATGATTTTTTCTAAGTTAGATCTTAAGAGTGGCTACCATCAAATAAGGATTGGGGAAGGAGATGAATGGAAAATGGCCTTTAAATCAAAATACGGACTTTATGAGTGGTTAGTGCTCGGGGAAGGGCTCACTAACGGCCCGAGTACATTTCAAGATTGATGACTTTAGTATTTAAGCCTTATCTAGGAAAATTCAAAGTTCTTTACTTTGATGATATCTTAGTTTTAAGCTCCTCCCCGAACGATCATGAGTCTCACTTGAGGACAGTACTCACCACACTGCGATCAGAAAAATTATTTGTTAATTTAAAAAAATGTACGTTTAATGTTCCATCCGTGGAGTTCTTAGTTTATATCGTAAGTTCGTATGGTATCCATGTTGACCTTAAGAAGGTTCAAGCTATCAAGGATTGGCTGGAACCAACTAATATACGGGATGTTCAGAGTTTTTACGGATTAGCTACTTTTTACAACCGATTTATTAAGGATTTTAGTAGTATCATGACACCAATCACGGAGTGCATGAAAAAAGTAGATTTTGCATGGACTAAATCGGTCGCCAAAGCGTTTGACGTAATTAAATCCCAAATGTCGGAAGCTCCTCTTTTACAGTTACCAGATTTTAATAAAGTTTTTGAATTGTCAAGTGACGCGTCTGGAATCAGTATTGGTGGTGTCTTAATTCAAGAGGGCCATCCTGTGGGATATTTTAGTGAGAAACTCTCGGGACCAAAATTAAACTATTCAAACTACGATCGAGAGTTTTATGTGGTTATCCGGTGTCTGCAGCATTGGCGACATTATTTGATTTCTAAGGAATTTGTCATTTTATCCGACCACGAGGCGTTGAGGTTTATTAATTCCCAAACTAAAGTTAGCCCCAGGCATGCTAAATGGGTCTCCTATCTTCAGGAGTATACCTTCATAATTAAACATCTAAAAGGAACTTTAAATTGTGTGGTAGATGCTCTTAGTCGTGTCTCCTTGTTATTGTCTACGCTAGAGGTAAAAGTGATTGGTTTTGATAGAATAAAAGATGAGTATGTTAATTGCCCAGACTTCAATGAAATATATTATTCTACTCAAAATAACTCTCCCACTACTATTTCAGCTTATTATATTCTGGACGGATATTTATTTAAACATTCGAGGCTTTGTTTTCCCCGTTCTTCCCTTCGGCATTTTATCGTCTGGGAGTTACATAGTTGTGGTCTAGGTGGAAATTTCGGGCACGATAAGACTATTACGTTAGTAGAAGACAAGTTCCACTGGTCAGGCCTTAAATCTACGGTGAATAAAATTGTGGGTAGTTTCCACGCTTGTCAATTAGCAAAAGGTAGTAAAACGAATGTAGGACTCTATACCCCTCTCCCGATTCCTTCCATTCCCTAGGAAGATATTAGTATGGATTTTATCCTAGGCCTACCAGTCACATTTAGACGTCATGATTCCATTCTAGTGGTAGTAGATCGATTTTCTAAAATGTCCTATTTTATTGCGTGTAGCAAGACCGATTATGCATAAAATATAGCAAAATTATTTTTTAAAGAAGTTGTTGGGCATAGGGGCGTTCCAAAAACGATTGTTACTGAGCGAGACGTGAAATTTACTAGTTATTTTTGGAAGACCCTCTGGATAATTTTGGGCGCCAAATTGTTGTTTACTTCGGCCTTCCATCCCTAGACTAATGGGAAAACTTAAGTGGTAAACAGAAGTTTTGGGAGCTTACTTCGTTGTCTTGTGGGTGAACACAAGGGAACATGGGACCTCATCCTTCCCCATTCTCAGTTAGCGTACAACAACTCGAAGAATCGGTCCACGGGTTTATCAACAAATGAGATCGTGCACGGATATAAAGCACCAATGCTACTTGACTTGATTCTGTTACCGCCATCATATAAGTCAAGTCAATTTGCACAGGATTTTGCCTCTCATATTCATAATTTGCATAAACACATCAATGACACGCTAACCACACAATATGCATCTTATCAAGTTCATGCTAACGTACATAAAAGAGAGTCTCACTTTAAGGTTAGCGATTTAGTCATGGTGCGTCTCGTCCATGAACGGATGTCTTCGGTCACTATAAAAAAGGTTGTGAACCTGCGAGCTGGACCTTTTCGGATCTTAAAGAAGTTAGGATAAAACGCATATTTTTTGGAGTTACCCACTGATTGGGGTATTTCCCCTATTTTTAAGGTTTCTGAATTAACGCCATATGTTTCTCCGTCAATAGAATTATCGGACTGTCCGTTTTGCTCCACTGCAAGTTCTAATGGGTTTGGGGTTGAGTGTGTTTCTAGATCGTTCACTCCATCGGTCTCCATCGGTCTCCAACAGAGGTCGTTGAATGTTTATGAAGATGTTTTTCCTCCTTTACTGCCTAATATTTTTCCTAGGTTTCCCAGGACAAACTTTTTGCCAGACAGGATCATCAAGGATGAAGTGCTTTCCTCTCTAGGTGGTAATGTGCTCTGCTACTTAATTCGATGGCACGATTGTCTGGCCTCCGATGACTCTTGGCTTCCGGAATCAGAGGTGGCTCTCTTGGATGATGTTCTTCTATGCCAGTACCTTCGGGACAACTCATCGGTGATGAGCACTTTTGAGCGGGGGAGGATTGATGGAGACGATGGCCCCCAACATGTTGAAGATATTGAAGGAACACTCGCAGAAGATCCTTCTCCGTCTCCGACAAAATACTTGCTTCGCCATGGTGATCGTGTGGAGAGACGCTACAATCTTCGCCCTTGATGCAAGACCGCTTAATATTATTTAGTTGAATAATTTTAATATTATTTAGTTGAATTTATTGTGCTATTTGTTTTGAGCATTTTTATTATTTCATTATGATTTAAAAACATTAGAGTTTATTTTATTATTTGGGTTGTATGTAGCTGATAGTACGTTTTGTAGTCTAAACTATTAGGGTATTTTCTAGTTAATAATGTGCAAATCATGTTTTGTATGCTTATATTTTGACTTCCTTATGTATATATTATTGCCACTAATCTTTTCTTCTCTTTTTGCAGGTTTCAAGAAATTTTTGCCGAAAATGCCCTGGCACGCCCTCTGACACGCCCTCCATAGGCATGTCACAGGACGTGTGACCCAATCCCGAGGAAGTCTGCTTCTAGAGCCAACATAACGAGAAAAACCGCTGTCACGACCCCGTTACACGCCCTCCCTGGGCGTGTCACCCTCTTCCCGAAGCCTGCTGCCTCATTTAAATATTTTTCGTCGCTGCACGTCAACAGTACTGACACGCCCCCTACACGGGCGTGTCCGTGGGCATGTTCAACCTTTTCCGAAGACTGACGGAATTCCGACCAATGATTTCAATGCGACATGCGTGTCACGCCCCCCCCCCCTACACGGGCATGACCTAGGGGCGTGTCCACCATCATACAGAGGCAATCATCCTTCCCGCCAGAATCCAAGGCTTGAGGTAAACCTCGTATGTGTCACATCCCCCCCCTGACACGCCCTCCCCGGGCATGTCATAGGATGTGACCAACCCGAGACTTTTGCCTATAAATACAAGGCCATTCCTTGCATTCCAGAGCAATTTTGTGTTGATAGGGGAGGTGCTGCCCATTTAGTTACTAGTGTTTTTTATGCTCTCTCTCTCTCTCTCTTTCTCATTTCTTGTTTTTCTTATCCCTAGTTTTGTTTAAGCCATTGTAAAAGGTTTGGTAATTGATTTAGTAGTTTAATGTAATGCTAGCATAGTTTCATTTCCATGCAATTGTAATTTTTCTTTCAAGTGTAGCTCTCTTTCATTATCAATATAAAGTGCACTTTGTTAACTTTGTGTTCTTAATGCCCTTCTACTCATCCCTCCCCCTCCACTTCGCTATGATTAACTAATCCTCCTTGTACTCGATCTTGATGATCTGAGGTTCGAGTTGATTAAGTTATGATGCTTTGAATTTACTTTTTCTTTTTAGGGTTTAGGCCTTCGAATTACTCTTGATTTATCATGTTTGGAGTTATATCATCGATATATAATTTCCATTTCTATTTTCACTCTTAGCTAGCCGAGAGGCTCGTAGTTTGAAGTGAACACTCAAGAGTAAAGAGAGTTGCACGCACCCCTCGAGAGAGGCAGACGTCCAAATCTCCCAGATTGGAGTTAAATCCAATAGTGGGGTTCATCGCGTAAAGCGAGCTTTAGGCCTCCGATTTGGATAAGAGTTCGGTCAGACCTTCCTAAACTCAGTTGGGCATGACTTCGAGAGAAGCGTGTTCAAGATTTCGGAACCTCCATGGTCAAGGACCTTTACCCTATTATGTAAGGTTTTTTATCGCATTTTTAGTCAACTCTTGTCGAGGTGATTCTCGATCGAGTGTTTTCCATTTCATTGTTCCAACCCTTCGTTGTAATCATTTTAACCCTAATACCATCCTTCAATAAAATAATAGTTTTGTGTGAGTAGGTTTACTCAATAGTTCCCAGATTTCAATACGACACTTGTGTCCCCTAGCTATAGTTCGATAGGTATACTTGCCTAGTTGGATTGCTAGTTCGGCTCTCTTTTTCTAGACACCAAGTTTTTGGCACTGTTGTCGGGGAGCAACTTTTGTTGATAATTTGAAAACACAAACCTATTACTTTTATCATTTCTCTTTCTCATCCTCTTTCTAAAAAAAAATTTTTTAAAAAAATATTAACGCTCTTAATAGAAACCCGCTCCACAATTTTTCTACACCACCTAACTCTCTCGAAAAGGGCAATGTGGCTTAAATACCACTATCTTGTCTAGTATGAAAGAGATAGGTTATTCAGATCTACTCTAGAGGGGGGGTGAATAGAGTATTAAAACTTTTTGGCAGTTTCTACTTTTATATCAGAGTTAAAATATAAGTGATACCAATAATAAATAAATAAAAGAAAATAGACAAGTTATTCTATTTATCACAACAATCAGCAAGAGCAAGAAGAAAATGAGCAACCAGACGACACAAGAAATTTATAATGGTTCCCTAAATCTGGGTACATCCACTCTTCTACCACCCTGGTAGGAATCACTCTCAGGTTTTTGATCAGGTGACTGCCACCAAATTGTATCTATTTCTTAGGAGATATTGCAACCCTTCTGGCTTTTGATCAGGTGCCTGAAAACCACTGAAGTCTTTTGATCAGGAGACCTCATAACCAAGAATTACTTTTTAATGGAGTAAGAACCCTGTATACAGTGGGGGAAAGTAAAAGTTGAGTTGTCTTCTCTGTTCTCCAACAAATGAGAGAAGATTTGAGAGTGATCCTGATGATGTCAAGGCTTGTCATGTCATCTTAAATGGTTCAGGAAACCTAATCCTTGCTCAGGGTGTAGGTCTTGATTTCAGGTAAGCTTAGATTGATTGTGAAGAATGTCTCTCCTTGCTTCCTGAAAGAATACTTGTGTGACGAACTGAAAAACTGTTCTTCTTTTTCTGTCTTGTGTTCTCTGTGTGAATGTCTGTATGTTTCTGTATTTTCCGTTGTGTGTTGATTCACTGAGTATCATTCCTTTTGAATAATCCAATCTGAATTCGAACTAGCACACCTTGATTGACTTCCGAAATTATGGGAACATGTGCAATGGCTATAAGGGAATTAAATTTATTTCCCTAACTATCCAATGAATAGTTGTATAATAACTCTGTAAATACAATAATTAATGCTTGCCAAGAAACGGATATATTCAGATAATATATGCATCAATTACTCAAAGTTTTATAAGCAATAAAATATTCAGTCAATAAAAAAATAATAACTGCAAAGAATAATGGTTGATCTGGCAGTTATTGTCGATCTGGTCCTGTGATCGTCGAACTCAAACATCCTTTATCGTTGAGCTGAGCCCTGTGATCGTAGAACTGAAATTCTGCTTTCCAAACTAGGCTTGAAGATCATCTAACTGAGATGGTTGATCGTCGATCTCAATCCTGAAAGTAGATCAAGGATCATCGAACTAAGTTCAGCAATCGTCGATATCAGCATTAAGAGATTAAATCTAAGATCGTCGAACGCAGAACGAAGATCGTCAAGCTCTTTTCACTTATTCAATTTCTGCCTTGTTCAGTCTCTGTTGTCTTCTAAGTCTCTGATGTCTTGATCTTGTCTTACTGAGATGTTGACCTAACTGACACCTAAGACACTATACTAGACCTGGCTATACAATGTGGGTCTGATACAGCCTATATTAGTGAACCTAGCGCAAATCCAAACTAGGGGTCCAAAAATCTCCCTCTATTTGGGTGAGGTCACTAAACAAAATAAAGAAGGAATACAATAGCAAATCTAAGCAAACATATCTGCCATGAATATAAAAAGTATTCAACAGATATTTACAGAAAGAGATATAAACAAAAAGAAATGAAAGAGTTCTAAGACTTATCAGGAGTTGGCTTAGAAAATTCAAATTTTCTTTTAGGATCTGCTGCTTGCTATCTTGACATCTTTAAGTCAGCTTCACTAAGAATCTTTAGAGATGTTGCTCTGGGAACAACTGTCTCAGGGTGACCCTGCATGTAAGCATTAGAATCAAAAATATTCTTATCTACGTAGAATTTTTCAAGCTCTTTCTCCTTGTATTTAGACATTGTTGAAAATTGAGAAGGGTCAGCTCCTTCTTCTCTAGCTTTATTCATCTGGGAGAGAGAAATAAGTTCATGATACCTAGCCATCCTGAAATTTGGATCTAGCTAAGCTTCATACTGTGATGTATCTTCTTCTAAATCAAGAGAAATCTTCGGATGCTTCCTATACTTAATTAATTGTTCTTGAAACTTTGTTTCTGT
This sequence comes from Platanthera zijinensis, assembly GCA_039513925.1. NCBI lineage: Eukaryota > Viridiplantae > Streptophyta > Magnoliopsida > Asparagales > Orchidaceae > Platanthera > Platanthera zijinensis. The sequence goes on along the minus strand of CM077081.1, from coordinate 159,663,072 downwards.
TGTAAATTTCTGGGACTGACTGTCATGATGGTTAGGAGGAGGTCTGACTTCACTGAACTTTCCCAGAATTCTGAATTTCGTGCTGAAATCTGAACTGTCTTCTTTATCAGCCTAATCATGCTGTCTACCTATCCCTCTTGAATAACCCCTCGAGTAAGACCTGGATGGTCTACTGTGAGATTGTGGGGTATAAGATCTCTACTTCTGGGAGGAGGTAGCAATCCTAGAAGAAACATTACCCATAGCACCTGCTGAAGGAGGAGGAGGAGGAGGTTGATCCTTCCTAAAAACTTTGACAGGGGAGGAACAAGTCTTTCTCCTTTTCTTTTGAGCCTTCAACTCATTCTTAGACAATTTCATCCAGCCAGGAGTTATTGGAGTGAGAGTAATGTTGTGCCTGATAAAGTAAGCGATGTTATCTTGAGAATTATACTTTGGCACTGCCTTCACTTGAGCTTTGCTCTTCTTGGACATTTTCTTCTTTTTACTGTCATCTGAATCTGAATCAGAATCCGTAGCTTTATCATCATCAAAAGATCCTTGGGGATTATCATACAAAGCATCAATCTCTACAATTACTTCTTTTGGAACTGAACCTGAAAGTTCTTCAGCTATATCAACAGCTATAATTTCATCTAAATCTGGGACTGGAGAAGTAGAATATACATAGGTTGGAGGAGAGAAAGCCTTGGGCTCTAAAATCACAACCTCAGCCATGCTGATAGGCTCGGCCTCTAGAGCTGCAGAAAGCTCAGGCACTAGAGCTGAAAAACTCTGAAGAAACTGTTGCAAAGTATCTATGCTCACTAGAGCAGTACAACACATAATATCTGTATAATATTGAGGTGTACCAAATGAAAGAATTGAGCTATAAAGAAGATTAAAAGGATCTAGGAAAGCAGAAAATTCCCCTGAAGGATGGATAGTATGTCCAACAGAAAGAACCTCTACTTCCAAAGGGTCAAAATGATCATCTGTCAAAAATGCCTCAAGCTCTGCATCTACCAAAACTGTATCTGCAACTGACAAAACTGTAGCTCCCTCTACTACTGCAACTACTAGAGGAGGGGGAACTTCTTCATTGGACATCTCCCCCTGCCAGGTAGCAGTAATGTCTGCGGTCAGGCCCCTAGATGATGAAGGGCAAGAGATAGAGGCAACAATAGAATTGATGGAAGCTAGGAGAGGTGCAATGGCATCCTCTACAATAGTTTTGATGGTAGGGGTCAGAAGAGCAATGAGAGCAGATGGGTCAGAAGATGTGGATGGTAGAGAAGAAGTGGATTGTCCACATGTTGTACAGATGGTGGAAGTGGTAGGGGGAATGGCTGATTTAGGGATATCCATGGGTTCTGGATGGGGGGAAGGTTCATGAGATGGTGAATGGGATGGAGAAGGAGAAGGAGATGGAGTTGGTAAAGGAATGTTAAGATCAAAGATGGGTGAGGTTTGGACAGAAATCGTAGTGGAAGGGATCTCCTCTAGATAAGTTGGTGATGGAGATACTAGAGGAGGAGATGGAGGAGGGTTTGGAGGTTTAGTTGGTTGAAGTTGCAGTGGAGAAGGTGGTCTAGCTTGAGATGGAGGTGGAGGAGGAGGAATCTCTGGTTCATCTTCCCTAGGGTCAGGAGTGACTAAAACAGTCCATGTGTCCTCAGATACCCTATGGGAGGAGGGAGACCTGTAGGGCCTAGAGATGATCCTCTCCCACTTTCCAAAAGAACTGGGGTCAGCCTTTTGGATGCATTAATAAAGACTGTTAGGATGTCAACAATTCAGGGCATTTTTCAGTGATAAAAATCCATAGAAGTCTGCCAAGAGAGACCTCTCTCTTATCTGTTTTCTTCTTTATCAACTCAAACAAAATTGCAGCCCAATTCACTTCCTTCTGATTTACCAAGGCACTCATCAAAAGAAACTAATGCCTGGAAATGTTATCATGAGCAGTGTGCTTCCCAAGCAACACTTTTCCCAAAATATCTGCCAAGAACTTGTATTGAGGCGACAAGTTCTTCTTCAGAAGCTTGCTAGGGATTGCATCAGCATGACCAATTCTGGCGAGCATGGCAACAAATTCTTCCTTATACATTTCAATATTATCTTCACCATTAACGAAACCAAAGATCTCAGTAAGAACGACAGGGGTTAGACTTACCACCTGTTCAGAAATGGTTCCAACCAATGACTGTCCATCTAGGAGGATGATGTATAAGCCCACTCCTTAATTTATGTCACTGGCAACTTCATCCTCATCGTCATCAACTTTTGTAACCTTGGCTCATCAAACAACTTCAACACATCCTGAAAAATTTGGTCACAGTGCTTGAATGATTAAAAATTAATGTCGAAGCCAGAATCGAACTTCATGCTTGATAGAATCGCCGATGAGATTGCCATTTGAGAGTTCCTGTAAAGAAAACAAAGATTAAGTGCAGAAGGGAAATAGAAAGCACAGAACTATTTCTATCTCAACCCTAGATTATAAGTTTTAAGAAAACGAAGAGACAGAGTTAGTCGGGCGAATAAACTAATAAAAAATGACTTCAATTCCGTGGTTTGCGAAATATTTTAATATAAAATGAGTTTGATAACTGTAGATTGAATAAAAAGAATAAATCGTCGATCTCAGATCGATGATGAATTCTTTAAAGCAAAAATCGTCGATCTCCGTTCGACGACAATTGTTTCACTAAGAAGTGATCGTTGATCTCAGTTCGTCGATCAAATTCACGAGATGCTAGCAGATCGTCAATCTCCGTTCGACGATCTGTCAATAAATCATCAATCTCAGACAGAAAGTCAAATATCTCATCTCTATTAATTATACCTAGCTGATTCATAAAGAATAGGTGTTTCTTTTCATCCAAGGGTTTAGTGAAAATATCTTCCCTTTGCAAATCAGTGGGGATGAAGGTGAGATTAATTTTCTTTTTGTCCACACACTCCCTAATGAAATGATGTCTTACATCTATATGCTTTGTCCTAGAATGATGGACTGGATTCTGTGCTATAGAAATAGCACTAATACCATCACAAAATATAGTTGAATTATTTAAGTTATATGCATAATCCAGGAGTTGATTTTGTATCCATAGCATCTGGGAACAATAACTGCCAGCTGTTATATATTCAGCTTCTGCTGTTGATATAGAAATAGATGTCTGCTTTTTACAAAACCAAGAGACAAACCTAACACCCAGGAAATTGCATGTTCTAGAGCTACTCTTCCTGTCTACTCTACATCCAGTAAAGTCAGTATCTTAGTATCAAGTCAACTCAAATTCTGACTCAGTAGGATACCAGAGTCCTAGATTTGGGCAACCCTTTATATATCTCAAAATCCTTTTTAATAAAACTAGGTGAGATTCTTTTGGGTTCACCTGGAACCTAGCACAAAGACATATATCAAACATTATATCAGGCCTACTTGCTGTGAGATGTATAAGGGACCCAAAAATGGCCCTATATAATTTCTAATCAATTTGTTTCCTATGCTCATCAGAATCAATCACAACATTTGTAGCCATGGGTGTTTTCTTAGTTGAGGCATCAGCGATCCCAAACCTTTTGATCAGCTCTTTAGCATACTTAGATTGGGATATGAAAATGCCACCAGGTGGCTGCTTTACTTGAAGACTAAGGAAGTAGGAGAGCTCACTCATACTACTCATCTCAAACTTAGAATGCATAAGGTTGGAAAACCTGTTTCATAGTTTGGGATCTGAGAGCTAAATATTATGTCATCTACATATATTTGTACTAATAGTATTTTATCATTATGATGCTTGAAAAACAAAGTCCTATCTACCATGCCTCTAGAAAACTTATGTTCTAACAAGAAGCTAGCTAGGGTCTCATACCAATCTCTTGGAGCTTGCTTGAGCCCATAGAGAGCTTTATGAAATATATAAACAAAAGTGGGTTTAGTTGGAGAAATAAATCCTGGTGGTTGTTCAACATACACCTCTTCTTTGAGTTCTCCATTTAGAAAGGCACTTTTAACATCCATCTGATAGACTTTTAATTTTTGAGATGCAGCATAGGCCAAGAAAATTCTGATAGCCTCTAACCTTGCCACTGGTGCAAAGGTTTGATCATAATCAATGCCTTCTTCCTGCCTATAACCTTGAGCAACAAGCCTAGCCTTGTTCCTTATAATTGCACCTTGTGCATCCAAATTTTTTTTCAACACCCATTTTGTTCCAATGACTGGGTAATTCTTTGGTCTTGGGACTAATTCCAAAACTCTACATCTCTCAAATTGGTTGAGCTCCTCTTGCATTGCAAGGATCTAGTGGGGATCTTGCTCAACTTGAGAAATGAAACAGGCATGCATCAGATCCTCATGGAGTTGATGCCTAGTTTGCACACCTGCTGATATGTCTCCAATCATTTGAGATACAGGATGATCTCTAAGTGTGAATACATCAGCAGAAGGAGTTGGTTGTTCAATAGCTTCATAGACAGATTCCTCTTGTGGAATCAAGACTGCAATTGGAACTTCTTCTGTTTGAACATTGTCCTCTTCATCACTGTTATCAGCAACCTGTGGAGAAGGATCTGTGACAGCCTCAGGAGTCAGGGTTACATTCTCCAACTTCTCACACAAGGTGGGTACCTACAAAGTTTGACTGGTAGAAGAATTCTTCTACTTATAAAAAATGTTAGCTTCATCAAAAGATACATGTACAGACTCTTCAATTTTCAAAGTTGATTTATTATAAACCCTATAAGCCTTGCTTACTTGGAAATATCCAAGAAAAATTCCAATTTCAGACTTCACTTCAAATTCTCTAGTGTATTTTTGGTTGTTAATATGTATGTAACAGACACAACCAAATACTCTAAAATAGTCTACTTTAGGTTTCTTCCCTTTAAGTATCTCATAGGGGGTCTTAGCCTTAAGCTTGTGTATTAAGCTTTTATTCAGGACATAGTTAGTTGTTCTCACTGCCTCTGCCCAAAAGGAAAGGGGAAAGTATGCATCAGCACGTAACGTACCTGCAGCTTCAATCAGGGTTCTATTTTTCCTTTCAGCTACCCCATTTTGTTGAGGAGTTCTAGGAGCAGAAAAACATTGCCTGATACCTTCCGTATCACAGAACTCTTGCATAAGAAGAGACTCAAACTCAGTGCCATGATCACTTCTGATCAATACAACTTGAGTAGAGAACTCAATCTGTATGCACTTGAGAAAATCTGTAAGAACCTTGAAGTTATCTGATTTTTTTTTCAAGAAGAACACCCAAGTGAACTTGGAGAAGTCATCTACAATAACCAAGGTGTAAGACTTCCCTCCTAGGCTTTGTACAACAATGGGTCCAAAGAGATCCATGTGAAGCAAATACAAAATCTTAGGTGAGTCAGTCTTATTAATGGATTTGAAACTAGTTTTAGTTTTCTTACCTAGTTGGAAAGCACTGCACAGGCATTCCTTTTTATAGGGGTAAGAAGGCAATCCTCTTACTAGGTTGTCCTTAGATAGCCTAGCAATGTATTTTAAATTTACATGTCCTAACCTCCTATGCCATAGTTCATTTAGATTACTAGATTGGTTAAATAAACAAATTTCATTTATGGCTGAGTTTCAGTTGACAATATAAATGTTACTTACTCTAGAACCAGTTAAAACAACTATGATGTCAGCTGAAGAAATAATGCAAGAGGACTGATTGAATGATACCTGAAATCCTTCATCACAAAGTTGACTGATGGAGATCAAGTTATGTTTCAACCCACTTACATATGCTACCTTCCTGAATGTGACAGCTCCTATTTTGATTTCTCCATAGCCTTCAGTCTGTCCACAGTTGGAGTCGCCAAAAATAACTTTAAGCGTTAGCTTTGACTTGTAGTTAGATAAGTTATCCTTCCATCCTGTCATGTGCTTTGAGCACCCACTGTCCAGATACCATTGCTGGTTATATGATGGACAGCTCTTTACCTACAAAAATTAAAAGATTAGTTGTTCTTGACCCAGGTTACCTTGGGTCCTTTATTTTCTTGATAAGAAAAACTTGAAATAACAGAACTAGATTGCTGAGATTGATATCCTAGTGGATGATATCTCCTAGGTGGAATTTCCCATTATGTGAAAGGATTAACTGTTTCCCTTTTCTGATTAGAGTTTTTGTTAAAGTTAGAATTTCTGCCAGGATTAGAAGTTTGATTACTTCTTACTGGGTTCGACGATTGAAAGTGAGATCGTCGATCTGAGTTTGATGACATGGGTTGGGATCGTCGATCTCTGCTCAGAGAGGGATAGTATTCATTCTCTGTGCCCCATATTCGTCGATCTCTTCTCGATGATCCATATATAAATCATCGATTGCAGTAAGACGATTGATTATAGTAAATATTTTCGTTCATAGATCGTCGATCTGGGTTTGATGATCTGTTCACATTTCGTCGATCTGAGTTCAACGAAAACTGCTGAACATTCTTTTTATTTTATTTTTGTCTGTTTCTATTTTTTGTTTGTTAGTTTTGTTTCATTTGCAGTTGAGGGTTTTTCATAGATTAGTTCTTTACCCTTTTCAGAGATGAAATTTACAGGAGTACTTAGAATATTTTTCTGAACCAATGGGGGTTGGTTTGATGAAGCACCCAAGCCCAGCTTGCTAGTGAGTCTGGCATTAATAGTGCTTGTAATGTTTATCAGCTTGAGGCTTCTCCCATTAAGGGATTCTTCAAGTTGCCTTGCCTCAGCTAGTTTTGTTTTTAATTTGATTATTTGTTCATTAGCAAGTGAAATATCATCTTTTAGTTAATTTTTCTCTGCAACTAGATTACTTTGATCATTTAATTGCTCTCTAAGTTGTTTGATTTCTTTTTCTGAACTAATTAAATTTGTACACATAGTTTTAAATTCAAGTAAGAAATCTTCTGAATTGAAATCAAAAGATGAGAGTACCTTGTCCACTTCAGAGAGTGGTTCTTCATCATCTGATGAGTCTTCTTCTAAATGAATGCTAGAAGCATCAATTGCCATTAGGCAAACTTCCTTTGTCTTTGCTTCCTCTTCATCTTCATCACTGGAGCTAGAGGATGAGGAAACCTCTTTTGTATCACTCCAGGTTTCTGGTACAAAGCCTTTCTCTTTCCTCTTATGTTTGCTTGAGGAAGGCTTGTTATACTTCTATTTTCCGGAGTCCTTATCTTTTCTTTTCTCCTTCTTCTGACTCTCTGGACACTCAGAGATGTAGTGTCCAGGTTTTCTGCAACCAAAACTAACAACTTCTTTAGTTGGTGTTTTGTCATACCTGGACTTATCTTCTTGTTTGGATGACTTCTTCCTGAAGTCTCTTTTGCCCATCTTGTAAAATCTCTTTGCTAAGAGACTCAAGAATTCTTCATTAGCAGTAGGAGCTATTGTTTCTTCGGTAGCCTTGAATGCAATATTTTGCTCTTTTCTGACTGGAGTATAAGCCTTCTGCTCTGCCTCCCTAGTCTTTGTCAGGTGCTCAAAGGATTTGAGCTTTCCTAGAAGAGTTTCTGTGGAGATTTCTGTTATGCTTCTGGCATCCTTGATTGTCCAGATCCTTGTGTCCCATGAGCTTGGAAGACACATCAAGATCTCGTCATTGATCTCAGTCAATGAGATGTCCGTGTCAAATGTCTTCAGTTCACTAATGATGGCACTCGGTCTACCATACATTTCTTCCACTGACTCACATTCCTCTTTTCTGAAATTCTTATATTTAGAGATGAGAAGGGATCTTCTAACCTTTCTTTCTTCTACTGAGCCTGCCACCATCTTGTTCAAATAGTCCCAGATGGCCTTTGCTGATGTGCAATCAGTAACCTTTTGGAATATGTCATCTGACATGGTCTGGGCCAGTATGTTCATGGCCTTGGCATTAGCAACCTTTGCTTTCTTCTGTGCATCAGTCAAATCTAGTGGTGGAAGTGTATGAGTGTCAGGAATTGAAGAAGTGGCTGCAGTTGGTTAAGGTGGACCTGTCAGAATGGAGTTAAAAATGTCTTCATCAATTTAGTTCATGTATAATCTGATTCTTGCCTTCTAGATACTGAACTTATTTAAGTTACAGACTATAGGTCTTGATGTGGTGTGTGAACGTGACACAGACGTGCATGCACAATGGACACCTAACTGTCACAGAACAAGAAACAAAAGAGGGAGCTCCGACCAAAAGCGAACGTAAAGGGGTCGGTTGGCTCCCAAAAATCCGAGACTCGATACCACGTCTTTAGGACCTACCTCTCTAACAAGCACACAACTCGCCGTAAGCTGGACTTGATACAACATCCTTAAGACCTACCTCTCAAACAAGCACACAACTCACCGCACCTACACACGCATCTATTCAATTCAATATAAGCCGTTTCAAACGCAGTAATAATTTTTTTTGGAGCGGCGGAAAACTTTCAAGAGCGATCAAAATTCGAGTCATGATTAATTCCCTTGTTGGCACATAAAGTGCACCGATCGGAAGAGCAAATCAAGGCTAGGCCAAGTTGCGCTCCCGCGACGGATCTACCCGATCCGGATAACAAAAGATTCAATAACAACAAATTCGATTTCAGATTTTGCAAGTGATGAATTTAAAAACAACGGAGAAAACGATGCGTGAAAAACCTCCACAAACAAAAGCATGAATCACACAAGGGGGAAGAGGTTACCCAACCGGGATGAAAGTTCACACAAGATAAGGTGGGAGAATCACTCTCTCCACGGATCCACCGGCGTCACACCGAGGGATTTGCAACCTTCTTTCAAGGATTCGCACTGAAGGAAGCCGCGCCGGAGTCGCACCAAAATGGATGGAGGGAGCAAGGGGGCGGCGGCTTCACACCACCACCAAGGGGGGCGGCGGCAAGGAGGCTCTCCTCTTGGCCGAAATCTCTAGGGAGAGGGAATTTTAGGTTTCAACTTTTCAATCCTTGATTCCTCCTAATCATCTCCTTAAATAGGAGTTTACAACAAGCCTTAACCCTCCATGATGGGGATGTTATCTCATCCATCTGAATGGCTAAGTGCACACCAAAAATGAAAATTGTTCAAATTAAAAATATAAAAGCATGCCATGTATATAAAATTATCACTTAAACATAGGATAATTTTATATTCCAGAAAAAAAAATTAGAGTTCATGAAATAAGATACTTAAGGCTAATTCTTCATGGTAGTTTTAGCATGCCGCAGGCAGAGGTTGTAACGTGCACGTCCTTCAGCGTCATCAGAATGTCTCAGATCTTTATGTCGTAGCGCCTCGGCAACCGGGCCATCATCAATTAGCGGCGGCGCTGCATCAATCCTCCCCCACTCAAAATCACGTATCTCTGATGCGTGAGTGGAGAGATAGTGGCGGAGAAGCTCGGCATCCAAACGTTGAAGCTCTGTCACGAGAACCCAAGAGTCGTCTGAAGGGGGTAGGTCACGCCAACGGACAAGGAAGCGGTAAGTACTACCATCTGGAGTAGCGAATGGTTCCGCAGCGAGTATCATATCTGGAGTGAGAAATGTCCTGGGGAACCTGGGAAACATGTCAGCAGTTGGAGTAAAAGAAGGCAACGTACCATCCGATGTTATACCTGCGGGGACCAAAAGAGAGAGATCATCCGAACTACCACTCCCCAACCCATCAGAATTTTTAGTGGAGGGAGAAGACGACAGAGAATTCAACTCAGGTGGAGGTAAAAAAAACAGCGTCAAATCCGAGACATTAAAAATAGGGGACATACCCCAATTAGCCGGCAAATCCAAAACGAAAGTTTTGTCACCTAGTTTCTTGATAATCCGAAAAGGGCCGGCGCGCTTCGGTGCCAACTTCTTAACGGTGCCAGATGGCAAGCGTTCGGGAACTAATCGGACTAGGACCAAATCGCCAACTTTAAAGTGTGACACCCTCCTATGTAAATTAGCGTGCGACTGATAAGACTCGTATTGAGCAGTCAAGGTAGCTCGTATACGTACATGTAAGTCATGAATATGTTGGGAGAAGGATTGTGCAAACTGACTTGTCTTGTATGTTGAGGGCAACGGTACCAAGTCAATAGGCACAGGGGCCTTGTACCCGTGGACAATCTCATTTGGTGACAGACCAGTGGACCAATTTTTGGAATTATTATAAGCCAACTGGGCGTGGGGAAGAATAATTCCCACGTGCCTTTATGATCGCTCACTAGGAATCTAAGAAGGCTACCCAAGCTCCGCTTAACCACCTCCGTCTGCCCATCAGTCTGGGGGTGATAGGCAGAGGAAAACAATAACTTGGTACCCATTAAGACCCAAAGTGTATTCCAGAAATAGCTCGTGTACTTATCATCTCGATCTGAGACTATTGTCTTCGGCACTCCCCGGTGACTAACTACTTCTTTAAAATAGAATTTTGCGATATGAGACACATCGTTAGTTCTGGTGCACAGGATAAAATATGCCATTTTGGAGAACCTATCCACAACTACAAAAATGGAATCGTGATGCCGTAACGTAGTGGGTAGGCCTAAGACAAAGTCCATGCTCACATCTTCCCATGGGGTGGAAGGAATAGGCAACGGCGTATATAAACTGACGTTAGTTTTTGTGCCCTTGGATATCTGATAAGTACAGCAACTACTCACCACTCGTCCCACCATTACCTTAAGTTTTGGCCAATAGAATTTTTCTTCCACTAACGTAATGGTCTTTTCTCTACCGAAATGACCACTCAACCCTCCGCCATGCAATTCCCAGATGATATGGAGACATAATGACGACTACGGAATACATAACTTTCCAAGTCTAAATAGATAGCCGTCCTTAATGACGAAAGTCGATATGTTCGTGGGGGAGCTATCTTGGGCTGACAAATATGCATCCTGGAAATCGGGGCACATGGCGTACTCATCTTTGATTCGTTTAAATCCTACCACATTAACCTCCATAGTGGTGACTGACAAGGTTAAGCGACTAATAGCGTCCGCGACTCGGTTGTAAGCTCCCTTAAGGTGTTTAAGATTGAAGGTGTATTCTTGCAAAAAGGATACCCATTTAGCGTGGCGCGGGCTGATCTTGTGCTGACCGTATATGAATCGTAACGCCTCATGATCGGAAAGGATCACAAACTCCTTAGGGAGGAGGTAGTGCCTCCAATGGTGCAGACATCTAATGATGGCGTAGAACTCTCTATCATAATTTGAGTAGTTTAATTTGGCTCCCTCCAACTTCTCACTAAAATAACTCACGGGGTGTCCCTCCTGACTATAGACACCTCCAAATCCAATGCCAGATGCATCACACGTAAGCTCGAAGACCTTGGTGAAGTCGAGGAGACGCAACATCGGGGCTTCGGTCATGAGCACTTTAATGTGACGGAATGCAAACGTTGCGGATTTCATCCATGTGAATTCGCCCTTCTTCAAGCAGTCGGTAATGGGTGCCATAATGCTACTAAAATCGCGTATGAAATGACGATAGAAGGTAGCTAAGCCGTGGAAACTACGCACCTCTCGAAGGTTAGTGGGCTCGTGCCAATCTCTAATCACTTGGACCTTTCCTGGGTCAACACGAATTCCATCAGAACCAACTATGTATCCCAAGAATTCTACCTCTGAAACATAAATTGTGCATTTCTTAAGATTCAGAAATAAGGTTTCCTTCCTTAAAGTGGTGAGGATTACTTTGATGTGGGAGAGGTGTTCGACGGGGGAGGTACTAAAAACTAGGATGTCGTCAAAATATACTACAACAAACTTCCCCATATACGGCCTAAATATGTGCGTCATCATCCAGGAGAAGGTGCTAGGGGCATTGTATAACCCAAAGGGCATCACAAGCCACTCATACAACCCGTCCTTAGACTTGAACGCGGTCTTCCACTCATCCCCCTCTCGGAGCCGAATCTGGTGGAAACCACTCCGTAAGTCTATCTTCGAAAAGATAGTGGCACCCGAAAAGACATACAAGAGATCATCTAATCGCGGGATTGGAAACCTATATTTTATAGTACTTTTGTTGATAGCTCGGCTATCAACACACATGCGCCAGGTGCCATCTTTCTTTGGGGAAAGGAGGGTCAAGACAGCACACGGGCTCATACTCGCCCTAATAAATCCCTTACGCAGTAAATCCTCTATCTGGGTTTGTAACTCTAGATGGGCGGCAGGATTAAGCCTATAGTGGGGTTGGTTGGGTATGGACGATCCGGGGATAAGGCCGATGGCATGTTGTATATCTCTAAGCGGAGGCAATGACGATGGCAACTCATCCGGGTAAATGTCCCTAAACTCATCCAACAATACCCATAGCTCTCGGGGTAAATCATCCAACACACCACTATCAGTTTGGTACCCATGAGAACGAGAGCGTACATCATGTCCTTAATGAAGGGGTCCTTCACAAATTATTTCCTACCAACCAAGCTCAACGCCTTCCTCTCTATAGGGACGGTGGTATCCTTAGTCATCACTACCAGTTCTTTTGGCACAGTCGGTCTCAAGGTGATGGTCTTACCGTTGAATTTGAACTCATATGTGTTGGCGCGACCATAGTGCGTCACATCATGGTCATAGAGCCAAGGGCGGCCTAATAACACATGACAAACGTCCATCAGTAGAACATCGCACCAAACCTCATCCGTGTAGGATTTGAAAGACATGGGGACTAGGCATCGTTGGGTTACCTTAATAGTAACCTTACTGATCCAAGCAGCCTGATAGGGGGTCGGGTGCGGATCAACAGTCAAGGACATACGTTTAACGGCGTTCTCAGAAATGGCGTTCACGCAACTACCACCATCAATAACTAGTTTGCATAGCTTTTCGCCACTCTTAAAGATCAGGGAAAATATGCTCGTCCTTTTCCAGTCGTCTACGGGACGAGGAGTGGTCAAAATACAATGCATCACCATAAGGCGGTGATCGTCCTCCAAGTCACTAGGGACTCTGTCAGGGTCACTCTCCTCCGCGGCCTCGTACTCATAATCGTCAGGGTCGGCGCCCGGATCTAATAAGGCTAGTGTTTTCATCTTGGTGGGGCATTCGTAGGCATAGTGGCCTTGAACGCCGCAAGAGTAACAAGTAGTGTTAGCCTTGCTAACCTTCCCTATAGGAACACGCTCACTGGTGGGGTTCTTAGTGTTTCGAGCGGTGATCACAACAGACTTCGACTCGTGGGATTTGAACTTTCCCTTATCAGGGTATGTGGAATAAGATGTCCCAGTGGTGGACTTGTTCTTCGCGTGAGAGTATCGGGAGAGAGCCTTAGAGGCTAAGTGTTTTTCAATGTCCAGGGCGGCATTGAAAGTTGCGTTCAAATCCGTGTGCCCATATCGCAAGAGCTTCCTTTGGATATCGGGGTGAAGCCCCTTTCAAAACCTAGATAAAGTGACTTCGGGGATCTCCTTCAAGTCACATCGCACCATACGGTCCTTAAGTTCACCCATATAGTCAGCTACCGAACTTGAGCCTTGCCGCAGGGTGGCAAGCTCATCAAACATCTGTGTCCGATGGTATGCGGGGACGTACTAATCGGTCAACAAATTCTTCATTACGGCTCATCCAATAATTGGGTCTCCGTTCCCAGTTCCTAGCCTACGCTCTTCATTCAACCAATAAGTCTTGGCACGACCAGTTAACTTCATCCTGGCAACTTGGACCTTTTGGGGGTCCGTGAGATGGTGCCAGTCGAAGTAACATTCCATATCCACCGTCCAATTAAGGAAGTTTTGTGGATCTCCCATACCGTCGTAATTGGGGGCCTCAATCTTGACGGCCCTAGTAATGTCAAACTCTCACTCGTGGAGACGGCCTCGAGGGGGCACTCGTGGGGAGTCCCCATCAGAATCCGAATCGGAGCTTTGTTGGCGCCGGCGGGGCAACTCAACATTAACGGGTGGCGGGGGTGGCCTAGCTTTGGTTTGTATGAACTGGGTTAACATGTTCCTAAGTTAAGTCATCTCGTTACGCAGCCCTGCTATGGCCTCGGTGTTGGGATCTACATGCTCATTCGCAGCCATCCTAGACGTAGACGGAGTCGAATATTCCGATCCTAGCCTAGTGCGCATTCATGTTTAGAAAACTTGGAAAGATGATTTTTCCTAGGGATGTAGCTATACTGAAAATAAGATATTTTTATAGATTCCCAACGTGACTAACACGTAGATCGTTAAAAAAATAAATTTTGAAATTTCGCTGAAAAATAAGGATTTAAGCCCGCTATTTGCAGACCAGCTGGACATAATTACGATGTTCCAATTTGTAGGCTGACCTAATGAGGATGAATCGAAAAATTTTCTATTTTAATGTTGTTGGTAATAAGTGCAGGAAGCTACAGATATTTTTTCAGATTTTTATGACAAGTTTTAAAATTCCGAGGGTTTTACTAGACGCAGACCAATCCGAAAATTTCAGATCCTTGAAAGATGAGATCGACCAACGAAGAACGCAGCGTGGATGTTTGCAACTTGGGAGTTGAAACAACCTCCCTCTGATACCAAATTGATGTGGGGTGTGAACGTGACATGGACGTGCGTGCACAACGGACACCTAACCGTCACAGAATAAGAAATAAAAGAGAGAGCTCTGAGCAAAAGAGAACATAAAGGGGTCGGTTGGCTCCCAAAAATTCAGGACTCGAAACCACGTCCTTAGGACCTACCTCTCCAACAAGCACACAACTCGCCGTAAGCCAGACTCGATACAACGTCCTTAAGACCTACCTCTCCAACAAGCACACAACTCAGCGCACTTACACAAGCATCTATTCATTTCAATATAAGCCGTTTCAAACGAAGTAATAATTTTATTTTGGAGCGGCGGAAAACTTTCAAGAGCGATCGAAATTCGAGTCGTGATTAATTCCCTTATTGGCACATAAAGTGCACCGATCGGAAGAGCAAATCAAGGCTAGGCCAAGTTGCGCTCCCGCGATGGATCTACCCGATCCGGATAACAAGAGATTCAATAACTACAAATTCGATTTCAGATTTTGTAAGCGATGAATTTAAAAACCACGTAGAAAATGATGTGTGAAAAACCTCCACAAATTAAAGCATGAATCACACAAAAGGGAAGAGGTTACCCAACCGGGATGAAAGTTCACACAAGATAAGGTGGGAGAATCACTCTCTCCACGGATCCGCCGGCGTCACACCGAGGGGTTTGCAACCTTCTTCCAAGGAGTTGCACCGAAGGAAGCCGCGCCGGAGTCGCACCGAAACGGATGGAGGGAGCAAGGGGGGCGGCAGCTTCACACCACAACCAAGGGGGGCGGCGGCAAGGAGGCTCTCCTCTTGGCCGAAATCTCTAGGGAGAGGGAATTTTAGGTTTTAACTTTTCAATCCTTGATTCCTCCTAATCATCTCCTTAAATAGGAGTTTACAACAAGCCTTAACCCTCCATGATGGAGATGTAATCTCATCCATCCGAATGGCTAAGTGCACACCAAAAATGAAAATTGTTCAAATTAAAAATATAAAAGCATGTCATGAATATAAAATTATCACCTAAACATAGGATAATTTTGTATTCCAAAAATATAAAATAGAGTTCATGAAATAAGATAATTAAGGCTAATTCTTCATGGAAGTTTTAGCACGCCGCGGGCGGAGGTTATAACGTGCACTTCCTTCAGCATCATCACGGCGTCTCAGATCTTTATGTCGTAGCGCCTCAACAATCGGGTCATCATCAATTAGCGGCGGCGCTGCATCAGGTCTGGTGCTTGCATAGTCCTTGTTCTATGCCATGTGATAAAAGAATAACTAAGGAAAAGGAAATCTGAATAAGCAAGGATCTTGGATCAAGTGTTAGTTTGTTCAACCAAAGAAACCTGAACCTGCTTTGATACAATTTGAAAGAGATAAGTTATTAAGATCTACTCTAGAGGGGGGTGAAAAGAGTATTAAAACTTTTTGGCAGTTTCTACTTTTATATCAGAGTTAAAATATAAGTGATACCAATAATAAATAAAAGAAAGAAAATAGACAAGCTATTCTAATTATCACATCAATCAACAAGAGCAAGAAGAAAATGAGCAACCATACGACACAAGAAATTTATAGTGGTTCCCCAAATCTAGGTACATCCACTCTTCTACCACCCTGGTAATAATAACTCTCAGGTTTTTGATCAGGTGACAACCACCAAATAATATCTATTTCCATGGAGATATTGCAACCCTTCTGGCTTTTGATCAGGTGCATGAAAACCACTGAAGTCTTTTGATCAGGAGACCTCACAACCAAGAATTACTTTTAAAGGTAGTAAGAACCCTGTATATAATGGGGGAAAGTAAAAGTTGAGTTGTCTTCTCTGTTCTCAAACAAATGATAGAATACTTGAGAGTGATCCTGATGATGTCAAGGTTTATCCTTTGATCTTGAATGGTTCAGGAAACCAAAGCCTTGCTCAGGGTGTAGGTCTTAATTTTCAAAAAGCTTAGACTGATTGTGAAGAATGTCTCTTCTTGCTTCCTGGAAGAACACTTATGTGAAGAACTGAAAAACTGTTCTTCTTTTTCTATCTTGTGTTCTCTGTGTGAATGTCTGTATGTTTCTGTATTTTCCCTTGTGTGTTGATTCACTATGTATCATTCCTTTTGAATAATCCAATCTGAATTCGAACTGGCACACCTTGATTGACTGCCAAAATTATGGGAACTTATGCAACGACTATAAGGGGATTAAATTCATTTCCCTAACTGTCCCATGAATAGCTGTATAATAACCATGTGAATACCAGTAATTAATGCTTGCAAAGGAACGACTATATTCAGAGAATATATGCATCAATTATTCAGAGTTATATAAGCAATAAAATATTCAGTCAATAAAGGAAAATAATAACTACAAAGTATAATGGTTGATATGGCAGTTATCGTCGATCTGGTCATGTGATCGTCGAACTCAAACATCCTCTATCATTGAGCTGAGCCCTGTGATCGTAGAACTGAAATTCTGCTTTCCAAATTGGGATTCAAGATCATCGAAATGAGATTGTTGATCGTCGATCTCAATCCTGAAAGTAGATCAGAGATCGTCAAACTAAGTTCAACAATCGTCGATCTTAGCATTAAGATATTAAATCTGAGATCGTCGAACACAGAACGAAGATCGTCGAGCTCTTTTCACTTAGTCAATTTCTTCCAAGTTCAGTCTCTGCTGTCTTCTAAGACTCTGATGTCTTGATCTTGTCTTACTTAGATGATGACCTAACTGACACCTAAGACACTAGACTAGACCCTGGCTATACAATGTGGGTCTGATACAGCCTATATTAGTGAATCTAGCCCAAATCAAAACTAGGGGTCCAACATAGTACCTTGTGAACCCTTCATTGGGTAGCCCTTGGAAGATCGGGAGTTAAAACATAAAAAAAAAATTTCAAAAAAAATTTAGCTTCTCTTTTAATATTTTGTTTATTTCTCTTCTTTATCTTCTCTTCTTCTAGTGAAAGACCCGCGGGTGTCCGTCGGTTATTTTGGACTTGGAGCATGAAATTGAGCATACTCTTTGGAGAAGATCACGATTTCAAGGCCCTACTCTCCAAATACCAGTTGAGGATTTCGAGTCATTTTCTACTTTAAGAATGGAAGAACCCCACATAGAGGAAGCCGTGCAGAGGCCTATGTCTTATTATGCACGACCGAATCTAGATGGGAATAGAATCCAGTATAGTGCGCCCTACTATAGCTCATAATAATTTCTAACTAAAGCCTAGCATAATTCAAATGGTGCAGCGGTATGTGAAATATGACAGACTTCAAGATGAAGATCTGAACGCACATATATCAAGCTTTCTTGAGATTTGTGACACCATCAAGATAAATGGTGTCACAAATGATGCTATTAGGCTAAGATTATTTACTTTCTCCCTAAGAACCAAAGCTAAACAATGGTCGATGACTCTTGCAAGGGGGAGCATCACAACTTGGGATCAACTAACTGAAAAATTTCTGACGAAGTATTTTCCGCTAGCTAAAACTGCAAAACTTAGGAATGATATTTCTTCCTTTGGACAAATTGACTCTGAAACTTTAAATGAAACCTAGGAAAGATTTAAAGAACTATTAAGACGATGCCCCCATCATGCGCTGCCTGTATGGTTACAAGTGCAGACGTTTTATAACAGGATAAATCAAAACACAAAGCAAATGATAGACACGGCTTCCGGTGGTACTTTAAACCGCAAAACTCCGGAAGCAGCTCTTGAGCCTTTCGAGGACATGGCCATGAACACATATCAGTGGAATGTGTCTAGGTCCCGCCCCAACAAACATGCAGGTGTATTTGAAATGGACAATGTCTCCCAACTAGCTCTACAAGTGGAAGTATTAAGTAAAAAAATTACGGAGATGACTGCTGCCTCCGCCCCACAGGTATGAGAATCTACAAGTCCTGCTCCCGAAAAATTAGATTATGTTAATAATATGCCTAGAAATCCTTTTAATAATTTTTCTGCTGTGAATTTTCATGCTCCTAGTTTTACTTTTCTGAATAGTTATAATCCTGCTTTACGGAACCACCCAAATTTTTCGTGGAGTAATCCTTCGAACGCAATGCGTCCGCCACCACAAAATTATTTTTTGCACCACCTCCACCACTTCAAAACTATCCAAAACCTCCATGCTTGGAGGAGTTACTTTCTAAATATATAACCTCAAATGACGCTACTATAAAAACCTTAATCGGAAGCGTTAAAAATCTAGAAAATCAAGTAGGACAAATCGCAAAAATTATTTCTAAGCGACCCGCAGGGTCTCTTCCTTCCAATATTGAACACAACCTGAGAGAACAATCGAAATCTAAAACTCTTTGGAGTGGGAAGAGAGTTTCCGGTATGGTTAGTGAAGAGCCCAAGGCAAGCTCCGTCCCGTTTTGAAAATGCCACCACCGATTGAAAAAGAAGTTATCATTCCGCTCTCTATTAAAGAAAAAGATCTCGCTCCACCACCTATTTTTATAAATGATCCAACTCCACCATACCCTTCCCAACTTAACAAACAACGTCTAGATGATCAGTATACCCACTTCTTAGAAATGTTTAAGCAAATCCACATAAATCTACCCTTCTATGAAGCTATTTCCTAAATATCGAAGTACGCTAAGTATCTTAAGGACCTTCTGACTAATAAGAAGAAGTTAGATAACTTGTCACATGTCACACTAAACGCCGAGTGCTCTGCGGTCTTGACAAATATCTTACCAAAGAAGATTAGTGATCCGAGAAGTTTTTCTATTCCGTGTGTCTTTGGTGATCTTTTTGTCAAGCACGCATTGGCCGACTTAGGTGCGAGTATCAACCTAATTCCCTTCTCATTATTTAAGAAGTTAGGAATTGGTAGCTTCAACCCCACTCATATGAGTATCCAGCTCGCTGATAGATCCGTTAAGTACCCGCTAGGAATAGTTGAGGATATCTTAGTCAAAGTGGACAAATTCATCTTACCAAGAGATTTCGTCATATTGGACATCGAACAAGACGTTGAGGTTCCCTTCATCCTTGGCCGATCCTTCCTTGCCACCTCCTAAGCTCTAATTGACATAAGCAGTGGTAAACTCTTCCTTCTAGTAGGCGACGATGAAGTAAACTTCTTTATCACCCCTTCGATGAAAAATACCTTGGAGAATGACGACTCCTGTTTCTACTTAGATACCTTATGTGATGAATCTTCCTACTGCCCTTCTGATAGTGAAAATGAATTTTCTGATTTTTGTCCTCCCTTTACTCTTCAAATGGAATCTCTGCAAGAAGCTATCATGGCCAATAGCCCCACCACCTTTAATTTTCAACATTAAAAAGTCTACGAAGAAATTTTTTGAAAAAGAAAGAATTTCTAAAACCTCATATGAAGAACCCCCTACCCCAGAATTAAAAGAACTTCCTGAACATCTCAAGTATGCCTTCTTAGAAAAAAATTCTAGACTACAAGTGATAGTTTCGGCCTGCTTATCTAAAGTGCAAAATGATAAACTCCTTCTCATTTTACGTAAGCATCGCCGAGCTATTGCCTGGAAAATATCTGATATTAAGTGCATAAGCCCATCTTTCTGCACTCACAAAATCTTAATGAAAGATAATTCACGCAATTCAATCCAACATCAGAGCCATATAAACCCGAACATGAAAGAAGTCGTAAAGGATGAGGTGATGAAACTCTTTGACACAGGAATTATCTATCCTATATCTGATAGTAAGTGGGTTAGCCCTGTTCAGGTAGTGCCAAAAAAGGGAGGGATAACTGTAGTTATAAATGAAAATAATGATTTAATCCTGACACGGACGATGACGGGGTGGCGAATGTGTATCGACTATCATAAGTTGAATGACGCCACTCGCAAGGACCACTTTCCCTTGTCATTCATCGATCAAATTTTAGAGCGATTATCCGGCCATACCTTTTACTATTTTCTCGATGGTCTCTCGGGGTATTTTCAAATCCCCATCTCTCCCGAGACCAGGAGAAAACTACGTTTACTTGTCCCTTCGTCAGCTTTGACTACCGAAGAATGTCATTTGGAGTATGCACTGCGCCTGCTACATTCCAGCGATGTATGCTCGCTATCTTCGAAAAGTACGTAGAAATCATTATGGAGTTATTCATGGATGATTTCTCCGTATTCGGTGATACCTTTGATAGTTGTTTAGAAAATCTAGAAAAAGTCTTAGAACGATGTGAAGAAACTAACATTGCCCTAAATTCGGAAAATTGCCATTTTATGGTGAGTGAAGGGTTAGTTTTGGGTCATAAGATTTCTGCAAGAGGAATTAAAGTAGATATTGCTAAGATAGAAGTTATCGAGAAACTGCTGCCGCCTACGAACGTCAAAGCTATAAGAAGTTTCCTAGGACACACTGGCTTTTACCATCGTTTTATAAAAGACTTCTCCAAAATCACCAAACCTCTTACTCAGCTCTTAGAAAAAGACGCCCCCATTTATTTTTGATGACCTATATCTATCTGCCTTTGAATTAATAAAAGATAAATTATTTAACGTTCTCGTTTTGATAGCTCCTGTGTGGGACATTTCTTTTAAAATTATGTGTGATGCGAGTAGTTTCACTCTAGGAGCCGTATTAGGTTAACGCGTGTCTAAAAACTTTCACCCAATCTATTATGCAAGTAAAACACTTACATAGGCACAAGAGAATTACACCACAACCGAGAAGGAGCTCCTAGCTCTAGTGTTCGCTTTTGATAAATTTCGCCCTTATATTACACTTTCAAAAATTATCGTTTTTACGAACCACTCGGCCCTAAAATATCTTCTTGCTAAGATGGATGCCAAGCAGCGCCTGATTCGCTTGGTCTTACTCCTCCAGGAGTTTGACTTAGAAATTCGTGATAAGCGAGGAGCTGAGAATTTGGCCGCCGACCATCTCTCACGATTAGATAATCCATATATAGAAAATTTAGATGAAAAATCTTTTAATGATTATTTTCCTGATGAAAACTTGCTTTTAATTAACACTTCTCCTTCTCCTTGGTTTGCACACATAGCCAATTATTTAGTAGCTCGTGTGCTCCCAAAAGAGTTCTCCTCTCAGCAAAAGAAGAAATTCTTTTCTGAGTTGAAGAACTATTTTTGACGGCAACCGCATCTTTTCAGAGTCTGTGCGGACCAAGTGATAAGGAGATGTGTCTCTTTTGAAGAAGGTTTAGATATTTTAAAACATTTGCACGAAGGACCGACTGGTGGTCACTATCAAGCTTCTCGCACCACTAACAAGGTGCTTTGCACGGGTTTTTACTGGCCTAGCCTGTTTAAAGACGTGCAAGCCTTTGTGAGTAGGTGTGATAGTTGCCAATGGTCAGGCAATATTTCCAATAAAAATGAAATGCCGCAAAATTATTTCCTCGAGTGCGAAATTTTCTACCTCTGGGGAATTGATTTTGTTGTCCTCCTTCCTTCTAGCTTCGGGAATCAATATATTTTTGTTGCCGTAGATTATGTTTATTGATGGGCTGAAGCCCAATCTCTTCCTACTAACGATGCCCAAGTTGTATTTACGATTTTGAAAAAAATTATTTTCTCGATTTGGTACGATGTATGCCATCGCTAGCGATAGGGGTTCACACTTTTGTAATGCGCAATTTTCTGAAACTCTTATTAAATGTGGCGTTACGCATAAACTTTAAACTGCCTACCACCCCCAAACTAACGGACAAGTCGAAGTTGTGAACAGAGAGATAAAAAGAATATTATAAAAGACGGTTTCAACCTCTAGAAAGATTGGTCAACAAAATAAGACGATGCTCTATGGGCCTACCGAACAGCGTACAAAAATGCCCTCAGATGTACGTCGTACCGGTTGGTTTATGGAAAATCATGTCATTTACCCGTAGAATTAGAACACCGCGCTTTTTTGGCCTTAAGGTTTTTAAATTTCGATCACCACTCAATCGGCGATTTTAAAAAATTTCAGCTTAATGAACTCGACGAATGGCGCTCTTACGCTTACGAAAATAACAAATTTTATAAAGAGCAGGCAAAATGTTTTCACGACAAGCACTTAAGGCACCCAAAAACCTTTAAGCCGGGTGACCAAGTTCTTCTTTATAATTCTCATTTACGTTTATTTCCTGGCAAGTTAAAGTCACGATGGTCTGGGTCATTTTCTGTTTTAGAAGTTTATTCGTATGGTACTATTATAATTTCACACCTTGATAAGGGTGATTTCAAAGTAAATGGGCAGCGTCTTAAACTCTATTTTTCTGGTGATGATGATGTCAGTCCAAACAACGTTAACTTAGAACTATTTTATTTTGTTAAAAACTTTAATTATTATTTTGGACAAAATATTTTTTGATAATATTATTTTGTTGCATCGATCTCAAATGACATTTTAAACAAAGGGCGCTCTTGGGAGGCAACCCAAGTTATCTTTTCTATTTTCTTTATTTTATAATTTTTCCCCCGGACGGCTTCGACAAGCTGAAGCTTCTGCGATCGCCTGCTCCAACGCGGCTGTATCAATCACGAAGTCCAAAGAAGATCCAAAGCATAGGCATGGGGGAGCGGCATCACTCAACTTTCGCGATGCATAAATCTGGAGAAGTACCTGTTTTTCAATTTTGTACTTTCATTTCTATTTAAATTCTCTCTCTCTCTCTCTCTACCCTCTTTTCTCCACTGAGGACAAAGTCCATTTTAAGCTTGGGGGAGGATTTCTTCCTTCTTTTTGCTTTTTGTGTATATTTTAAAAATCTCAAAAAAATATAATATCTTTAAAAAAAAGAATATTTGAAAATCAAAAAAAAATTATTATGCTAATTTTGGTATTTCAATAGTACCCCTTGTCTTTTTTTTCCCAAAATCCCATATAAACAACTTAACTAACTATAATTTTTCTAATCGGTCTTTTTAATTATATTTCACAAGTAAAATATTGGTCATGCTATTTTTCTAATTCACGGTAGCACATTAGCGTGAAATGTTTTTTTTCTAAAACTCGCATTTCATTATGGTTTTCATTATTTATTTTCTTTACTTTCTTAAAAATATTTCATCCACTATTTTTCTTTTCATTTTTGGATAATTTTTGAAAAGTCGACTTTTGATTAGCATAGTAGATGTGAACGATCCAAGTCACCTATTATTTCTATTTTCAAGATAATTTCATCAATCGTCTTATATTATTTAGGACTTGCTTTTTGAAATTTTTCAAAATATGCTTTAGATAAATTTAAAAGCTTGAAAATGATTTAGGCCATTTTTGTTTTAATTTGAGCCTTCTTGCCAACCTCAAAATTTTTACCCCTAGTCCGCCTCTTTTGAGCCTTTTTCCAATTTCAATTGATAGCTCCACTTATCATTTCATCTTCACCAAAGCCAAATTTTCAGACCTATTTAAATCAAACTAGCCATTTTGAGTTTCATTTAAAAAAATTTCATGATAGGGTTATTTTCTGATATATTTGGAGAAGTTTAGTTTTTGAAAAAGTGTGCTCAAAAGAAGTGTTTACTTTTATTTGGCCAATTTTAAAATGAAAAAAAATTTAATTATGGCCTTCATTTTGAAAAAGAAGAAAAAAAATCAAAAAGAAAAAAAAATGGAAAAGAAAAAGAAAGAAAAATATTTTACTTATAAAATATTTGAAACACTTTGTTTGGTTTAGTGTGATTTTTAAGCCTCCTTATTTATCTTTGAATTCCACTCCTAATCATAATCCTAAACCAAACGTTTCGGTCCTATTAAGTCCCTTTGATTCATGCTTTAATTTTTTTTTTAGCTAAGTAAAGAGGAAAAGTATATTAGAAAAGTTTTGGATTTAAATTTAGATTTTTATTATTTAATTGATATAGTCATAATGCGTTGTTTGGATCTAGTAACAACTCAATGCATTTTTCATTTTGTTGCTTTGCTTAAATCTATATAAAGAAATGAGTTAAGATTTTGGATAATTTATTTTCTTTAGTAAAGTTTATAAATGGTAAACTATGTTTAAGTAATTGTTTTAGGTTTACGTTTCACCTTCTCCCTACTAAGAATTTCACATAGTACTTGTGTAAGCATAATTAGAACTTTTTTGATTAATTACCTTTTTATGGTTATCTAGTTTTTATATTTTTGCTTGGGGACAAGCAAAGCTTAAGCTTGGGGGAATTTGATAGTACGTTTTGTAGTCTAAACTATTGGGGTATTTTCTAGTTTATAATGTGCAAATCATGTCTTGTATGCTTATATTTTGACTTCTTATGTATATATTATTGTCGCTAATCTTTTCTTCTCTTTTTGTAGGTTTCCAGAAATTTTGGTCAAAAATGCCCTGACACGCCCCCCTGACACGCCCTCCGTGGGCGTGTCATAGGGCATGTGACCCGATCCCGAGGAAGTCTGCTTCCAGAGCCAACATAACGAGAAAAACCACTATCACGCCCCCCTGACACGCCATCCCTGGGTGTATCACAGGGTGTGTCACCCTCTTCTCGAAGCCTGCTGCGCATTTAAAGATTTTTTCCTTTGCTGCACATCAACAGTACTGACACCCCCCCTACACGGGCGGTTCCCTGGGCATGTTCAACTTTTTATGCAGACTGACGGATTTCGAACCAATGATTTCGATGTGACGTGCATGTCACGCCCCCACCCTACACAGGCATGACCTAGGGCGTGTCCACCATCGTATAGAGGAAATCATCCTTCCCGCCAGAATCCAGAGCCCAAAGTCAACCCCGTATGCGTCACACCCCCCACCCCCCGACACGCCTTCCCCGGGCATGTCACAGGGCGTGACCAACCCGAGATTTTTTCCTATAAATACAAGGCCACCCCTTGCATTCCAAAATAGTTTTGGGTTGAGAGGGGAGGTGCTGCCCTTCTGTTTACTAGAGTTTTTATGCTCTCTCTCTCTCTCTTTCTCATTTCATGTTTTTCTTATCCCTAGTTTAGTTTAAGCTTTTGTAATAGCTTTCGTAATTGATTTAGTAGTTCAATGTAATGCTAGCATAGTTTCATTTCCATACAATTGTAATTTTTCTTTCAAGTGTATCTCTCTTTCATTATCAATATAAAGTGCCCTTTGTTTACTTTGTGTTCTTAATGCTCTTCTACTCATCCCTCCCCCTCCACTTCGCTATGATTAACAAATCATCCTTGTACTCGATCTTGATGATCCGAGGTTCGAGGTTATTAAGTTATGATGCTTTGAATTTACTTTTTCTTTTTAGGGTATAGGCCTTGGAATTACTCTTGATTTTTCA
Source organism: Platanthera zijinensis (assembly GCA_039513925.1). Lineage (NCBI taxonomy): Eukaryota > Viridiplantae > Streptophyta > Magnoliopsida > Asparagales > Orchidaceae > Platanthera > Platanthera zijinensis. The sequence goes on along the minus strand of CM077081.1, from coordinate 159,637,427 downwards.
TGTTTGGAGTTATATCATCGTTACATACTTTCCATTTCTATTTTCACTCTTAGCTAGCCGAGATGCTCTTTTTTTGAAGTGAACACTCAAGAGTAAAGAGAGTTGCACGCACCCCTCAAGAGAGGCGGACGTCCAAATCTACCGGATTGGAGTGAAATCTAATAGTGGGGTTCACCGCGTAAAGCAAACTTTAGGCCTCCGATTTGGACGAGAGTTCAGTCGGACCTTCCTAAACTCAATTGGGCATGACTTCGAGAGAAGTGTGTTCAAGCTTTAGGAACCTCTACGGTCAAGGACCTTTACCCTATTAAGTTAGGTTTTTTATCGCATTTTTAGTCAACTCTTGCCGAGGTGTTTCTCGATCGAGTGATTTTCCATTTCGTTGTTCCAACCCTTCGTTGTAATCGCTACGAAGGGTTGGACCTTTGCCCTATTAAGTTAGGACCTTTATTTCAAGCATGTCCCTCTCTACCCTCTTTTGTAATTCCCTAATCATGATGAGTAGCTAACTTCCTTTTAGCACTTGATCATGATGAACCTTGGAATAAAATAAAATCTTCTCCTTCTTTTATCAAATGTCTTGTTCTTAATTTTACTCTCTACGATTTATCTTTGATTTTTATTTTATCGAATTCATATTACGCGGATATGGGTTTCGATCTAAGATCTGTATCCTAAATGACCAAGAGGTTGCGGATACGAGAAGATCACTCAAAGATAAAAGAAGTTGAATGCACTCCTCGAGAGAGGACGACGTAAATCTTCCAGATTGGAGTCAAATCCAATAGAGGGGTTCACCGCCTAAAGCAAGCTTAGGTGTTTCAACTGGCCAAAAGGTCTTAATCAATCAACCTAAGGTTAGTCAGAAGCATGAGCTTGAAAGAGACGCTTTTGTACTCTAGGAACCTCCACGGTCGAGTGAGTAGATAAGAACTCGCATTACTTTATTTTTCAAGAAGATTTATTTTAGTCCAAGGGGATTCTAGATCAAGTGCTAGCTTCCTCATAATTGAATTTCTCTTCCGTAGTATAATGCTTCTTTTTCCGTTCAACAAAAACCAAATTTTCTTCCGATAAGATAATAGTTTTCCTTGTGAGTATAAGTATTCGACAGCCCCGAGTCGATATACGACACTTGATTCTATACTCTGAACGATAGGTATACTTGCCTCATCAATTGGAAACACGCACTAGCGTGGAGAAAATATCAATCTCAATGCCAGACAGGCATACTGCAGAATTGGTTAAGGCTAAACGCGTTGAGTGGAGCTTGCTCACTCAACGCTGTCAATGCCTAGATAGACAGAATTCTGTCTAAGTGTTTTGGCAATGAGTGAAGCTCATTCACTCAACGCGTATTCAACTTATGCTCGATTTTGGCTAAGTCCACAGGTGCCGACGTAAGCATAATCGACAAAGTCAACTAAGATCAAATCAAGTACGAAGAAGCTACAGAACATGACAAACATTGCCGAGAAGCTATTATACGTCTTCTTCCGTTAAAATAAGGCGCAGCTGGAAGATGCAGGTGGGGCTCAATGATCACTAAGAGTCGTTGATCAATGAACTACAAAAGGATGAGATGGGCCAATGTTGGGTATTGTATCCACAATAACCTAGGTTTGTATGAAATCACCCTTGAACTAAGATGAATTAAGTTTGTATTTGATGCTTTTTCAAGTTGAGTGCTTGCAGGTCATAATTGCCAAGTGTAGAACAATGTCATTCTACAATGAATCACCAAACAAAGGACCATACAATGTAATCCATCATTGTGTGATCCATGGTGTTGACTCATGTGTAGCATCTCTATTAGAACACACTTCATTTTCAAAGTACTAAAGTAATGGAAGAAAGAATAGTTGTTGTATACATTGAAGAAAACATTTTTCAGAAAGTCAAAATTTCTCTAAGTCCATTACTCGAGAAGGACATCTTGTACTTGAGTAGTGTTGGAATGATTTCTCGAGTCTGCTTAGTGTAGTTTTCGAGTAGTAGGAACTATTACTTGAGAAGGCTTTGTTTAGTACTCAAGAAAGTCATGGAGTACTCGAGTAAGACTTACCTTCTTCTTGAGTTATCTAAAAAATCATTTCATAAATTTTCTAAGTCTTGACTCGAGTAACATAAGCCATTACTCGAGAAGGCCAAGCCTTGTCTCGAGAAAGCAGAAGACTAGTACTCGAGTAAGAAGAAGTTAAGTTTCGAGAAGTCTATTTGTTCTCGAGAAGTAAAGTTAGTTCTCGAGAAGTCTTTTTCTAATTCTCGAGTAATAGAAGTTATTTATCGAGAAGCAAGAAATCATTTCCCTTGTTTTCCTTAAGGACTTATTCTCGAGAATCATACATCCTCTTCTCGAGAAACAACTATTATTCTCGAGTAGTCTATTATTTACTCGAGAAATGCAGTTCATTTCCTGAATTTTCATTAAGGCCAGACGGGAATGTTTTCAAATTTAATCTCGATTCTTATTGGTCCATGTGTGCAGTCATTTATGATTATGACCGTTAGGCTTGCCCTTTAAAAGGTCTTATCAAATCGACTAACCCTAACAAACAAAATCAAGAATTCTGAATCGTACTATTCATTATAAATCAGGAAAGTCGCCGCTCTACATCATCATTCTCGCCGCTTCTCTTCTCTGATCTAAGTGATTCAGAACAAGAAGGCATCAACAGATCAAGGCGTTCAACCACTACAGATCTATTTCTTGATCGTGTTGAACCTAAGTTTTCAGATCCAGAGATTTCGTCGTAGCCTTCTTCGATCTATTTCTGACAGAGCTTTAAGTTTTAAGAAGGAAGAAAGGCTGAAGACTCAGATCTGGAATTATATCTTTTTGTATATTTTTTCTGTACAACATCTTTAATCTTGTAGGAGATTCTTCTCCGAGTTATAGGAGCTTTATTCTCCGAGAATTTTTGTAGGAGCGTTTTGACTCTTAGATGTAGGGGCGTTGCTCCGAGTTGTAGGATTGGTTTTTAATTCGAGATAATAGTGAAGTAGCCGAGTCTAGCATGGTGTTAGATCGGTGAGGTGGAGAGTGGACGTACCCAAAGTTTGGGAACCACTATAAATCTTGTGTCTCCTGTAGCTTGTTTGTTTATTTTCTGCGCTCCGCTCTTTCAAGTTTTTATTCCGCAAAAAGACGCAGACCTCACCTATTCACCCCCCTCTAGGTTATTTAGGTAGAAAACTAAAAACATCAATTGGTATCAGAAGGAGGTTGTTCATCAAAGGTTAACACCTTGAGCAGATCTGCTCCTAGTTGTCTTTAGAGGATACAAGCATGGACAGAGCCAAGAATTTTGCTAAGATTCCCTTGTGCACAAAGACTCACTTTTCTATGTGGAAAGAAAGGATAAAATTCTTCATGGAAGCTATAGATCCAAGGATTTTTATGATAGTGGAAGAAGGACCCTATGTTCCTATGACAGCCTCCACCATTGACTCTACAAAGCAAGTTCCAAAAAAGCTTATGGATCTTGACAAAGATGAGATTGTGCTTGTCTCTTTAAACAAAAAAGCCAAGAATATCATCGCAAGTGCAGTCGGTGATTCTATGTTGCCGAATCTAATTAACTGCCAATCCACCAAGGAAATGTGGCAGTCTCTTATCGTCCTAATGGAAGGTACCGAAGAGGTATGGGATGACAGAAGATCCCTCCTGAATCAGAAGTATGATGCATTCAGACAATGTCCCAAGGACTCTATTGCTGATACATTTGAAAGTTTCTTCAAGATTGTCAACGGCCTAAGAGTCTATGGCTGGGTCTTCACTAATGGAAAACTGAATGACAAATTTCTGAGATCCCTGACTAAGGAATGGGACAACAAAGTCTGTGTAATCTCGGAGTTTGGTAAGCTGGCAGAGACTGCCCTTAGAATCTCTTTGGAAAGCTTATGTCATATGAACTCCAGATAAACTCAAAAAAGCTGAAGAAGAGAAAAGTTGGTCTTTATCCAAGGAGAAGTCTGTCGCTCTAATGGCAGACATCTCAAGGAAGTCAAAAGCTGCATCTCCTGCTCTCGCACAGGAAGAGAGTGAAGAAGATGATTCAGAGTCAAGTACCTCGTGCTCAGAGCTATCTGAAGGAGAGTTTTATCTTCTCTCAAAGCAGTTCAAGAAGTTCTTGAATAAGAAGAAACAGTGGAGAGGCAAAGATGCCTCGTTTAGAAGATCAAGTCATGATAGTGATCATCACAAGAAAGGCTCAAGTCGCCAAGACAGGTATCACTATAAACCGAACAACATATTTCTTATGACATTGTTTGTTATTATTGCAATAAGCCAGGACACGTCATAACTGATTTCCCTCACAAGAATAAGTAGGGCGGAAGAAGAGAGGAGAAGAAGACTTCTTATAATAAGAAGAAGACTGAAAGAAGCCTGGTAGCCAAGAAGGCCAAGACCCTCAGTGACATAGACTCATTTGAATCTAGTAATGACATGGAAGCCTACTTTGGGCTCATGGCACATATAGATGAAGAAGAAGAACCCCAGTTCACTAGGAAGGTAAACTCTCATACCCCTCTCTCGGAATCAGATGTTTTTGACCATGATCATGAGGACTGTTCATCTAATGATGAATATGAACTCATGACTCAATACAAAGAGTTGATTAAGGCTTACGACAAATGTCAAAGAGTCGCAAGAACTCAAGCTAAGGAGATTAAATCTCTTAAGGCTGAGGAGAGCATTCTGAGGGAGGAAGTAATAATGATGGACTCACTCAGGAAGGAAATACATGATGCGATGAAAGAGTATAATAAAGCTCTCGAGCACCTGAACCTAAAGGAGAAAATTATTCAAAAGTTGGAAGAACAACTTGCTGCTGAAAAGAAAGTTGTTGAAAGTTTTTCAAAGCCCAAGACAGTCCTTCCACTTGTGTCTAAATTCTCTACGCAGGGTAAAGAAGCTGGCTTAGGCCATGTGGCTGCCCCTAGTAAATCTTCTAGGAGAAATAAAGCACAAAAGAGAAATAAGGCTGCCAAGAAGGCTCTAGCCAAGAAGAAGGGAAAAGCTCCTCAAGACCAAACTTCGTTTAAAAAGGTTGTCCTTCCAACAAATGACTTTGATCTTGATTCATCCAACGGTCACTTTGTCAAGCCTACTTATGTAGAGTCCAAGTCTTGGTACCAAGGATGGACTCGTCCCCAGAACTTTAGTGAGAGTATCTTCAAGGCACCTTATGAGTAGATCACTCTTCAATGCTACGACCCTTATAGTCATGGTCATAACATCAAGAAAGCTCCAAGTGTTAAACCCGTTGTGTAAAAGCCTCTTAAGGAGAAGAAGTCATGTGAGTGCCATCACCATGAAGCTTCTACCTCCAAGTCTGCTGCCCCTGCTAGACCACACTCTCAAAAGGTCAAGCAGGAGAGCTTTAGGCAAAGATACAACAGGTTTGACTGTTTGTGTTGTGGCAAAATTGGTCACTTTGCTATAGATTGCTGGTTTAACCCCAGATATTATGTAACTCCTCAAGTTAATAATATGAGAAAGACCACTCACAATGTTAACACACGTAGGGGGAGTATGCTAACTAGAGACCAAGGAACCAAACAAGTTTGGGTTCCTAAGGCAAATTGATTCTATTTTTGCAGGAATGTTCAAAGGCCACCAAAAATCCTATCTGGTATTTGGACATTGGATGCTCTCGATATATGACAAGGACTAGAAGCCTACTCCAGAATTATTCTCCAATCATGAACGGGCCAAAGGTCATCTTTGGAGGTTCTGATAGAGGGATTACAAAAGGCTATGGTATGATTACTAATGGTAGTGTATCCTTCTCATATGTAGCTTATGTTGAAGGATTGGAACACAATCTTATAAGCATAAGCCAACTCTGCGACAAAGGATTCATAGTAGAATTTCATGCAGACAAGTGTTTGATAAAATCGGTCGATAACTTAGAGACGATTCTATCAGGCACTCGTAGTAGGAATATATTTTGTTTAAATTTTATTTGTATAGACTCCCATATGCTAGTATGATTTTTGGCAAAAGATAGTGCGTCTCTTGGTGACCAATGGCACAAGAGATTAGCACATAAAAATTACAAAATTATTAATAAAATATTTTCTCTTAATTTAGTTCGTGATGCACCCAACATTATATACATTAAAGATAGACCTTGTCACGTATGTGTAAAAGGCAAGCAAACAAGGGCTACTTTTAAAAGCATTAATGGCAAAGACTCTAATAGGTTTTACACCTACTTCATATGGACTTGTTTGGTCCATTACAAATTAGAAGTTTGGGAGGTAAGGATTATACATTTGTTATTGTTGATGATTACTCACACTTTGCATGGGTGTTCTTTCGAAAACACAAGTCAGATACTTTTGATATCTTTACTAAATTTGTTAGGCAAGTTCAGAATGAATACAACTGCTCCATTATACAAATCAGAAGTGACAATAGAACATAGTTCAAGTCTGGGGCCATGATAGAATTCTGTGAAAGTCTTTATATCTTTCATGAGTTTTCCTCTCCTCGTAATCCTCAACAGAACAAAGTTGCTGAGTGAAGGAATAGAATACTCATAGAGGCTTGTAGAACCATGTTGAGTGATGCCTCATTATTGAAATATTTTTGGGCTGAAGCGTCAACACTACATGCCTCGTGTAAAATCGAGCACTCATAAACAAAAACCATAATAAGACGCCTTACGAACTACTAAAGGGCAGGAAACTGACTATTTCAAATCTTAAAATCTTCAGTAGTAAATGCTTCGTACTTAACAATGGGAAGTATCACATGACTAAATTCAGATAAAAGAGTTTTGAAGGTATTTTTGTAGGTTATAGTAGCCATAGTAAGGCATATAGGATTTTTAATAAGAAAACCCTGGTTTTAGAAGAATCTATCAATGTTGTATTTGATGAGACGAGCTTGCTGTAAGGCAGTTCTTCTAGTGTGTTTTATGAAGATGCAAGTTCAAGACTAAAGGAATTAAACTTGGATGAGCCAACTGAAGAAAAAGCTCAAAAGTTCATCAAGATCATCACTCCAACCCCAATTCGATAGGATAATCTCCATGATGAAGATGTCATCCAAGTTGATGAAGTCACTCCAGGGATAGAGGAAGCTCCAGATGAAAGAACCCTAGAGCTCAGACACTTGAAGGATCACCCAATTGATCAAATCATAGGAGATCCCCGGGATGGTGTCAGAACTCGCAGAGGTACAACTAATGAAAATCTATATTTAAATTTCCTCTCACAGGTTGAACCAAAGAAGTTTGAGGAAGTAAACTCAGACGCATCTTGGATAATGGCAATGGAAGAAGAACTGAATCAATTCAAGTGGAAGCTTGTTCCAAGACCCAAAGGTAAGAACGTTATTAGAACAAAGTGGGTCTACATGAACAAGATGGATGAAGATGGAACAATTATAAAGAACAAGGCAAGACTCGTCGCCAAGGGATACAAACAAGAAGGAGGAATTGACTTCGATCAGACTATGCTCCAGTGGCAAGGCTGGAGGCAATCAGGTTGTTCCTAGCATATGCAGCACTTAAGGGCTTCACTGTCTATCAAATGGACGTGAATTCGGCCTTCCTTAAAGGTGACATAAAGGAAGAAGTGTATGTAGAACAACATCCATGTTTTGTTGATTCTAACCATACTAAGAACGTTTATCTTTTGTTTAAAGCTTTATATGGTTTGAAACAAGATACTCGAGCTTGGTATGAGACACTGTCTAGCTTTCTTCTTAAGAACAAGTTCACAAGAGGAAGGATAGATAAGACATTATTTCTTAGGGAAATAAAAGACAAGATTTTGCTAGTGCAAATCTATGTCGATGACATCATATTTTGCTCTACTGACAACAACCTTTGCAAAAAGTTTTCCAAACTTATGCAAGGGAAGTTTGAAATGAGCAGTATGGGAGAGATGAAGTATTTCTTAGAACTTAAGGTGAAACAATCTGAAGATGGAATTTTCATCTCTCCGACGAAATTCACCAAGGAGTTAATTAAGAAATTCAGAATGGAGAACGCAACATCTATGAGGACTCTAATGGGTTCAGTTATGCCTTTGGACAAGGATGAGAAATGGAAACCTTTTGATGAAACCAAGTATAGAAGCGTAATTAGATCCGTTCTCTATCTTACTGCTAGTAGACCGGACATAATGTTTTCAACATGTGTGTGTGCTAGATTTCAAGTGAACTCTAAGGAATCTCACTACGCTGCTGCAAAGTGGATTTTGAGATACCTTAAAGGTACACCAAATCTTGGCTTATGGTACCCAAGAAGTAATGATAGCGAACAGATAAGTTTTTCAGATGCAAATTTTTCAGGAAGCTAAGATGATAGGAAAAGCACTTCCGGGACTTATCAATTCTTAGGAAAAAGGCTTATCTCCTAGAGAAGCAAGAAGCAGAATTGTGTCACAATTTCAACAGCCGAGTCAGAGTATATCTTTGCAGGCAGTTGTTGTGCACAACTGCTATGGATAAAGAACCAATTTGAAGACTACAACATGAAGTTCAAGAACATTCCAATGTTTTGTGACTCCTCCAGTGCAATTACAATCGCCAATAACCCAGTCTCTTACAGCAGGACAAAGCATATAGAGCTGACGTACCACTTTATTAGGCAGAATGTGGAGCATGGATACATCAACCTCTAGTATTTTCCAACTGACAAGCAGGTTGCAGACATTTTCACGAAGACACTGGACGAGGCCAAGTTCTCGTTCTTTAAAACAGAACTTGGCATGCTCAATAAGGAATAATGAAGAAGAAGGTCTCTCAACAGAGTTAAAGGATCGGGCTATACTTCAAAAATTCAATAAAATTCTTCCTAGACTTCATTCCTCGAGAAGACAATAACTACTCGAGTACTACAGATTATTACTAGAGAACCAAGCTGAATCCCGAGAAATACTTCTCGAGTATAAGATTGATTCTAAAGAACCTCAAGTCTGCTTCTCGAGAACTTCAGAACTGCTTCTCGCGAAAGTACTTCTTTACTCGAGAACTTTCTTGACTTCTCTCGAGAAATGACCTACCTTTCGAGAAGTCTTCTGCCGATTTTCTATTTCAAATTAAAATTTTTGATATTCACACCCGGACTCTACAACCGACATATTTTAAGGTATGTTATAATTATTATTTCCTTAATCATCATAAATTAAGACTTATATAAATAGATTAAGTCCGGAAAAACAAAAATTACCCGATCTCTCAAATCCTTTCTCGAGAAAAAGGAAAACTCTTTGTCTTCTTTGTCGCTGTCATCCTCTTGTTGCCCCCTCAGTGTTTTCTATTAGAAAGAGGATTTCAGTTCATCTCTCTCAATCAATGGCCCCTCCGTCAAAGGTTGGAATCGGCAGTGAACTCGTTTCTACTGGAATAGCCGATCTGTCAAATGATTTTCGCAACGTTCTACTGTTATTGGAAGCCTCCGTACTCACATTCGTTTTGGAACACCCGTGCAAAATTTTACTTCCAGATATTGTGGAATTGTTCCAAAATGCCAAATTGAAGAGGAATGGGAAGATTCTCAAGTCTAAGGTTCGTTGAATCAAGGTTAAGCTAACTACTCAAATCTTCTCCAAGCTCCTTAGGTTGCCTATCATTGATGAAGAAGATGACCTAACTGTTGAAGATTACGATCGGGCGTGTAGATTTTGTGGTGTTTTTGTTGGTGTATACAACATTCGCCGTCCAAACCTCAATGCATAGAGCAAGCTACTTGTAGATATACTTGGAAAAATCCTTCTATGCTGCACCAGTTCAATTAGTTTCATTACAAATGACTTCTTTGATATGATGACAGCAGTGATATGCAGGAAGAGGTTTCAGTGGGGCATCATGATTTTTGATAAAATCAAGGACAGCATCAGGGCAACAAATTTTGGCAGGATTATCTCTCTTCTCCTTCATGAACTCAAGCCAGAAGTTTTTGATTTCTCTAAAGGTACTTCTCTGCATCATATGAAAAAAGCCTCCATCTCTTCCATTCAAAGATGGGAACTTAAGCTTTAGAACCCTGCACAAGTTGCCAAACCCATGATCTCCAAGAGGATGAGGACAGGACCCCATCTTCCCCTTTACATAAAGTGGCCGGCACTTCAGGTGCAGCTGCTGAGGGGGAGCCTACTCCTACAATCCCAGAGGCAAGTCATTCTGATCTTCCTTCAGATGTTACTCCATCTGTTACTGCTGAGAACATTTCTACCCAACCAGAGGACTTAGGTCTTATTGATGTTGATCTTCCTGATGAAGAAATTCTTACTGATGCACAAGTAGAAGAATAGGATCTATCTACAGAATATGATATCACCAGAATGATAGAGGAACTCACTTCCAAAGAACCTCTTTACCCTATGCAGAGAAATATCTTCATCCAGAACCATCTCCATCTGACACCCCTTTTGAACCAGAATCTCCTCACCCTCAGTCTCCTACTGAAGATGTGCATGAAGAAGAGCTAGTTTTAATTTCTAATGAAAAATAAATATCTCCTAAACCAGCTGAATCTCCCCTAAAAAGCCTAGACTTCTCCCTTCCTACTATTCTTGGTGAGGAAGGAGATGTCATGATTCATACTACCAAAGCCCAGAGCTCAGTTATCATTGAAGAAATACTTTCATGGACAGCTCTAATAGTACCACCTCCTGTTGGGATTTGTCTCCACAATACATCAGATTTGTAGGTGGTCAGACCTTGAACTAAGATGAATTAAGGTGTATTTGATGCTGTGTTTAAGTTGTATGTGTGCAGGTCCTTAATGCCAAGTGTAGACCAATGTCAGTCTATAATGGGTCACCAAACACAGGACCATACAATGTAATCCCTCATTGTGTGATCCAAAGTGTTGGCCCATGTATAGCCTCTCTATTGGGATACACTTCCTACATGCACTTGGAATGGTGGACTCAAGTATTGAAGGATGTTTTTCAGAAGAAATTTTTCTAAGTCCACATACTCGAGTAGTACCCTTCATATACTCGAGTAAGTGACTTAATACTCGAGTAGATCCTTAGACATACTCGTGTAGACTCTATATACTCGTGTAGATAAGTTTATACTCGAGTAGATAGTCAATCACTCGAGTAGGTCATATCTTATACTCGAGTAATTCCTTCTGTTCTTAAATCCAGAATTTTCTCTAAGTCCACATACTCGAGTACTTCTCTAGTATACTCGAGTAAGTGGGTCTGTACTCGAGTAAGTTGGTTTACATACTCGAGTAGGCTGTATTCACTCGAGTAAGTGATAACTTGTACTCGAGTGGTTGGTCAGTTACTCGAGTAAGTGCTTTGTTTATACTCGAGTAGTTCTGTTCCTCCCATCTCAGAAATACTCTAAGTCCACATACTCGAGTAGTTCCCTATATACTCGAGTAAGTGACTCTGTACTCGAGTAGTTGCTTTTTTAATATACTCGAGTAGTTCATTTTCCCCTCACTCGAGTAGTTCTCCTAATATACTCGAGTAGTTCTTTTTCTCTCACTCGAGTATCTGCAACTCTTATACTCGAGTATTTATTCCTACTTCATCTGAAATTTTTCTAAGTGTTTTCACTCGAGTATCTGCTCTCATACTCGAGTAGTTCGTTAATCACTCGAGTGTTGATCTCTAAATCACTCGAGTAGTTTTCCCTTCTCTTACTCGAGTATGCCAATCCTTTCCACTCGAGTATATAACTTCTCTTACTCGAGTATGCCAATCCTTTCCACTCGAGTATATAACTTCTCTTACTCGAGTATGCCAATCTTTTCCACTCGAGTATATACCATCTGATACTCGAGTATGTATCTTCTATGACTCGAGTATGTCGGTTCAAATCTTTCCTGAAATTCTCTACGTCAATATCGCTGGTCATCTCGAATTGATCCGATAGGTCCACGTGTCATCTTTAATTACTCTTATGACCGTTGGAGTCTACCTATAAATAAGTCATTTCAGATTTGACTAAAAATTACTTCTTTTAGAGATTATTATTTTTTAAGAAAGAGAAAGAGAACAATCCCGTGAACCCTAATTCTTCAAGTCGCCGCCGCCGCCATTAACGTTCACGGAAGAAGCTCTGGATCGACGATCTCCGATCTCTGTTTGCAACCCTAATTCTTCAGCGATCCAGACGCAAGTCAATCACTCGATCTCGCCGCGCTTTAAAGATTCCAGATCTACTCTCTCGATCGAGGTGATTTAGTTTTTCAGATTTGTGGATCTCGCTCAAGTCGTCTTCAACTTCTCTGATCAAGCCAAAGTTCTTAAGGAAGAAGACCGTCAAGATCCAGATCTGAGATCATTATTGTTTGCATTTTTTTTAAAACAAATTATTGTGTAGGAGCTTTTTCTCCGAGACTTGTAGGAAGTTTTATCTTCCGAGTGTAGATCCGGTTTGGATCGAGTTTTTGTAGGAACGTTGTTCCGAGGTGTAGGATCGTTTTGATCCGAGATAGTGGAGTAGCCAAGTCTAGTGGTTTACTAGATTGGTGAGGAAAGTGGACGTACCCAAGGTTGGGGAACCACTATAAATCTTTTGTCATCTGTGATTGCTTGGTATTATGCTGTGCTGGTTCCTTAATTTTTTATTCCGCAAATAGACGCACATCTCACCTATTCACCCCCCTCTAGGTGATTTAGGTAGACAACTTCCTCTCTCAATTGGTATCAGAGGGAGGTTGATCGTTAAGAGGTTAACACCTTGATTTGATCCTACCCGAGTTGTCTTTTGAGAAATATCAAGCATGAGTAAGACTAAAGATTTTGCCAAGCTTCCCATTTGCACCAAGAATAATTTTCCTATGTGGAAGGAAAGAGTTAGGTTCTTCATGGAAGCTGTGGATCCTCGGATCTTTATGATTGTTGAAGAAGGTCCGCATGTTCCTATGGTTGCCTCTACTATAGACTCATCCAAACAAGTTCATAAGAAGCTGATGGACTTGGATAAAGACAAGATTGCACTTGTCTCCCTCGATAAGAAAGGCAAAAATATAATAGCAAGTGCAGTCGATGACTCAATGCTGCAGAATCTCATCCATTGCAAATCTGCCAAGGAGATGTGGCAATCCCTGGTGACTCTGATGGAAGGCACTGAAGAAGTGAGGGATGATCGGAGATCCCTTCTGAATCAAAAGTATGAAGCCTTCCGGCAAGGTCACAAGGAAGCCATAGCTGACACGTTCGAGAACTTTTTCAAGATAGTGAACGGCCTAAGAGTTTATGGCCGAGTCTTCACCAACGGAGAACTGAATGACAAATTCCTAAGATCCCTAACCAAGGAATGGGATAACAAGGTATGCGCCATTCGGGAGTTCGGAAGGTTAGCCGAGACGGACCCGCAAAATCTGTTCGGAAAGCTAATGTCCTATTAGCTTCAAATCAATTCTAGAAAAGCTGAAGAAGAGATGAGCAGGTCCGGATCCAAAGAGAAGTCTGTTGCTCTGAAGGCATACAGCTCAAGGAAGATTAAGGCTAGCTCTCCTGCCCCAGCTCCTGAAGCTAATGATGAAGATTCGTCTGAACCAAGCTCTTCTGGCTCGGAGCTATCTGAAGGAGAGTTTTCTCTACTCTCAAGGCAGTTCAAGAAATTCTTGAACAAAAAGAAGCAATGGAAAGGCAAGGATGCCTCATATAGAAGATCACGCAATGATGGTGATCGTCAGAAAAAGAGCTCAAGCAGCCACGACAGGTATGGCTCGAAACCGAATAAACATTATTCCACTGATATTGTTTGTTATTGCTACAACAAGCCAGGTCACGTCATTGCGGATTGCCCACATAAGAAGAAAGAGGGCGGCAAGAAAGAAGACAATAAGTCCTACAACAGGAAGAGGACAGAAAAGAGTTTGTTAGCTAAGAAGAGCAAAACTCTCAGTGACTCCGACTCATCCGAGTCAAGTGCAGAAGAGGAAGAAGCTTACTTTGGGCTAATGGCTCTAACAGACGATGAGCAAGTCCCCCAGTTCACTGGGGAGGTAAAATCTCACACCCCTCTTTCGGACTCTGATGATGACAATGAACCAGAGGGCTATCCCTCTGAGGATGAATCAGAACTCATGATACAATATCAGGAGTTACTCAAGGCTTACGACAAATGTCGGCAAGTCGTGAAAACTCAAGCTAGGGAGATAAAATCTCTAAAAGCTTCAGAGAGCAACCTTAGAGAAGAAGTCTCTAAGACTGACTCTCTCAAGGAAGACTTCGATAAATCTATCGAAGAATACAACAAGGCTCTCGGGCACCTTGACCTTAAAGAGAAAATCATCAAGGAATTGGAAGAACAACTCTTGGCTGAGAAGAAGCTTGTAGAAAGCTTCTCGAAGCCTAAGACTGTGCTTCCTATGATTGCTGAATTCTCAGCTAAGGCAAGTGGTGCCGGTCTAGGCCACAAAGGAGCTCCTAGTAAATCTTCTAGGAGAAACAAGGCCAAGAGGAGAAATAAGGCGGCCAAGAAGGCCTCTGCCGAAGAGAAAGGGAAAGCTCCCTTGGAGCCAGTCGCGTTCAAGAAAGTCATCTTTCCTACGAACGATCTTGACTACGAATCCACCTATGGTCACTTTAGCAGGCCTATCCTTAAGAAGCCTAAGACAAGATACCAAGGGTGGACTCGCCTTCGCAACTTTGGTGAGAGCATTTTCAAGGAACCTTATGAGGAGATTCAACTTCAGAGCTATGGACCTTATGTTCATGGTCATAATATTAAGAAGGCACCCAAAGTGAAAGTTGTTGTAGAAAAGCCGAAGATGGAAAAGACTTCATGCACATGCCATCATCATGGAGCCTCCACATCTAAAAATGCTGCCCCTGTTGGACCTCCTCTCGAGGTAGTCAAGCAGGAGAAGATGAGGCAAAGATACAACAAATTTGACTGTTGGTGCTGTGGTAGAGTTGGTCACTTTGCCATCGATTGCTGGTTCAATCCCAAATATGCTGCAACTCCTCAAGTTAGCAACATGAGAATGACCACTCATGAGGCTAATCCTCATAGGGGGAGTATTCTAACTCGAGACCAAGGACCCAAACTCGTTTGGGTTCCTAAGGCTAAGTGATTATGATTGCAGGTATGTCCAAAGACCGCTAAAATGCCAATCTGGTACTTGGACAGTGGATGCTCTCGGCATATGACCGGGACTAGAAGCCTACTTCAAAACTACTCACCAGTATTGAACGGACCAAAGGTCATCTTTGGAGGTTCAGACCGTGGAATCACTAAAGGCTACGGTATGATTACTAACGGTAATGTATCCTTTTCGGATGTAGCTTATGTTGAAGGATTGGAACACAATCTCATAAGTATAAGCCAACTATGCGACAAAGGATACATAGTAGAATTCCATGCTGATAAGTGCCTGATAAAATCCCTTACCAATATGGAAACGATTTTATCAGGTACTCGAAGCAGAAATATATTTTGCTTAAATTTCATTTGTATCGATTCATCTACACCAGTATGCTTCTTGGCAAAAGATAGTGCATCTCTTGGTGACCAATGGCACAAGAGATTATCACATATTAATTTCAAAACTATCAATAAATTATTCTCTAAAAACCTAGTACGTGATGCCCCGAATGTCAAGTGCGTTAAGGAAAGACCTTGTTCTGCATGCGTAAAAGGCAAGCAAACAAGGAGTAATTTTAAAAGCATTATAGGCAAAGATTCTAATAGATGTTTACATCTACTGCACATGGACTTGTTTGGTCCACTGCAAGTTAGAAGTTTGGGAGGTAAGGATTATACGTTGGTTATTGTTGATGATTACTCACAATTTGCATGAGTATTCTTTCTGAAACACAAGTCAGATACCTTCGATATCTTTACTAATTTTGTTAGGCAAATCCAGAATGAATATAACTGTTCAGTAGTCAAAATCAGAAGTGACAATGGAACAGAATTCAAATCTGGGGCCATGACAGAATTTTGTGAAAGCTTAGGTATCTTTCATGAGTTTTCCTCTCCTCGCACTCCACAGCAAAATGGAGTGGCTGAGAGAAGGAACAGAACCCTCATAGAGGCCTGCAGAACCATGTTAAGTGATGCCTCACTTCCGGAATACTTCTGGGCTGAAGCCGTTAACACTGCATGCCACGTGCAAAATAGAGCGCTCATAAACAAAGACCACGATAAGACACCGTACGAACTTTTAAAAGGCAAGAAACCGACCATTTCCTATTTTAGAATCTTTGGTTGTAAGTGCTTCGTACTTAACAACGGCAAGTATCACACTACCAAGTTTAGTGAGAAAAGCTTTGAAGGTATTTTTGTAGGGTATAGTAGCCATAGTAAGGCATATAGAATATTTAATAGAAAAACTCTGGTTGTAGAAGAATCTATACATGTTGTATTTGATGAGACGAGCTTGCTGCAAAGCAACTCCTCTAGTGTGTTCATTGAAGCTGCAGGTACAAAGTTAAAAGAGATAAGCTTGGATGAACCTATTGAAGATGGAGGTGATAAATTCATAAATATCACCACCCCAATCCCTATTGGAGAGGTAGATGATCTAGATGATGAAATCACTCCAAATGGTGAAATCACTCCAGTGACTGAAGAGATCCCAGATGCAAGGACTTTAGAGTTCAGACACTTGAAGGATCATCCTGTTGACCAAATCATAGGAGATCCTCGGGATGGCGTCAGAACTCGTCGAGGTACAACTAACGAGAATTTACACTTAAGTTTTCTCTCACAGGTTGAACCAAAGAAATTTGAGGAAGCCAACTCCGACGCATCCTGGATTCTAGCCATGGAAGAAGAATTGAATCAGTTCAAACGATGCAAAGTCTGGACACTTGTTCCTAGACCCAAGCATAAGAACGTCATCAGGACAAAATGGGTCTACCAGAACAAGATGGACGAAGATGGAACAATTATAAAGAATAAAGCCAGACTTGTCGCCAAGGGATATCGTCAAGAAGAAGGAATCGACTTCGACCAGACTTATGCTCCAGTAGCAAGACTGGTGGCGATCAGGTTATTTCTTGCCTACGCTGCACTTAAGGGCTTTACCGTCTATCAGATGGACGTTAAGTCCGCCTTCCTAAATGGTGACATAAAGGAAGAGGTGTATGTAGAGCAACCGCCGGGTTTTGTTGATTCAACCTTCCCTAATTACGTTTATCTACTGCAAAAAGCACTATATGGTCTTAAACAAGCTCCTCGAGCTTGGTATGAGACGCTGTCTACCTTTCTTCTTGAGAACAAGTTCACGAGTGGAAAGATAGACAAGACATTATTTCTTAGGGAAATAAAAGGCAAGATTTTGCTAGTGCAAATCTATGTCGATGACATTATTTTCGGCTCTACAGACAACAACCTCTGCAAGAAGTTTTCTAAACTTATGCAAGGGAAGTTTGAAATGAGCAGTATGGGAGAGCTGAAGTATTTCTTAGGGCTTCAAGTGAAACAATCTGAGGATGGAATTTTCATCTCACAGACCAAGTTCACCAAAGAGCTGCTTAAGAAATTCAGAATGGAGAATGCAACCTCCATGAGGACTCCAATGGCCTCAGCTATGTCTCTGGACAAGGACGAGAAAGGGAAACCTTTTGATGAAACCAAGTACAGAAGCATAATTGGGTCCTTGCTCTACCTTACTGCAAGCAGACCAGATATAATGTTCTCAACATGTGTATGTGCTAGATTTCAGGTGAACTCTAAGGAATCTCACTACATCGCTGCAAAGCGAATCTTGAGATACCTCAAAGGCACACCAAATCTTGGCTTATGGTACCCAAGAAGTAATGATAGTGAACTAATTGGTTACTCAGATGCAGATTTTGCAGGTAGCAAAGATGATAGGAAAAGCACCTCCGGGACTTGCCAATTTCTCGGAAGGAGACTTATCTCCTGGAGCAGCAAGAAGCAGAACCGTGTAGCCATCTCAACGGCTGAATCAGAATACATCTCTGCAGGAAGCTGTTGTGCACAGCTCTTATGGATCAAGAATCAATTTGAAGACTACAACATGAAGTTCCAGAACATTCCTTTGTTCTGTGACTCATCCAGCGCTATAGCAATAGCCAAGAACCCAGTCTCCCACAGCCGGACCAAGCACATAGAGCTTCGTTATCATTTCATCCGGGAGCATGTGGAGAATGGAGACATAAATCTACAATATGTCTCCACAGACAGGCAAGTGGCAGATATATTCACGAAGCCGATGGACGAGTTCAAGTTCTCGTTCTTCAAAACGGAACTCGGGTTGCTCAACAAAGAGGAATAGTGATGGTGGATTCACAGACAGGCTCAGAGTTGAAGATATCGGTGGTAGTAAATCTCTCCCAAGAAAATTATATTTCAAAGTGATATACTCGAGTACATAGAGATATATACACGAGTAAACGAAAATACTCGAGTACCAGAATCTACATACTCGAGTAATTGGTAACCTACTCGTGTATGTACTTGATCTACTCGTGTATGCTCCATCTCGTACTCGTGTATGGCGAAATCTACTCGAGTATACAGCAATCAGAAATTTGAAAATCTTTTTTTTTCTATTCGCACCAAAGTGTTTGGCGCTCCATATCAGGTATGATTTTATCTTCCGTACTCCTCCTCAAACCTACTTAGGGTCATATATATATATTTAGAAAAATCAGAAATCCTTTCCACTTCTCATTTCACTCGAGTAGCCGCCGTCCCTTCGTCTTCCAGAACAGTTGCAGAGTTTTGTCTTCCTCCTTTCTTTTTCCCTTCGTACTCCAGAATCGCTGATGGCTCCCTCCTCCAAGATCGGAATCGGCTCAGAGCTCTCCCCTGAAGGTATAACCGACCTCTCCGACGATTTCCGACATCTGTTAATCCTGCTCGACACCGGCGGTCTATCGTTCATTCTCCAGACACCGTGCAAAGTTATTTTCCCTGCCGTAGAAGAGTTCTATAAGAATCTGAAGGTCAAGCAAAATGGCAAAGTTTTAAAATCCAAGGTCAGAGGGATCAAAATCCGTCTGGACAAAACTTCCTTAGCTACATTGTTAAAGTTGCCAGTGGTGGATGAAGAAGATGATCTGACTCCTGAAGATTCCGACAGAACCAGTCTTTTCTGTGGAGCAAATCCTGAAGCAGATTCGTTTAGCCGAGCAGATTTCAATTCAGAGGGCAAATTTCTTGTGGATGTAATTGCCAAAGTGCTCTTATGCAAGACTTACTCCATCCGAGACATCTCCATGGATTTGTTTGACGTTATGCAAGCCATAATCTGTCGGAAGAAATTCCAGTTCGGAATGATGATACTGGATAAGATCCAAGAGAGCGTGAAACATCCAAGTTATGTTAGGATTATCTCACTCCTCCTCCATGAGATTAATCCTACAGTGTTTGACTTATCCAAAGGGACTCCTCTTCACCACATGAAGAAAGTTTCCATCTCTACCATACAGAGGTATGACATCAAGATCCTGAATTCTGCCCAAGCTTCAAAGGCTGATGCCATCTCAGAAACTCACCAAGAAACCAGTTTACCTGAAGACAGGATTCCATCTCCTCCTCTACATCAAACTACTGCTACCTCTGGTGCAATAGTTGAGGGGGAGTCTGCCTCTTCTCTTCCTCAGCATCAAGTTTCTTCAGAATCAATGATTCCAGAACTAGCAGAGGTAAGAGTTTCTACTCCTCCAGTCTCTACTCCTCCAGCAGATCCTCAATCAGCAATTCCTGACTCAGAGATTCCAGATACAACAGCTTTACTGTCTACAGCTGAAGATATAAACAGATTCATTGATGAGCTCAGCTCAGATGCTCCTCTTTTTCAGAGTGGATCAGCTGCCAAGTCTCCCATTCAGTCTCCAGTTTCATCTCCTGTACAGACTCCAGTTCAGACTCCAGCTCAGACTCCAGTCCAGTCTCCTGCCAAGTCTCCTGATAGTGAGCCCAGCAAATCTGATCATATTCTCTTGTCTGATGATGAGGAAATGTCTCCAGATCCTGTGGAGGCACCTCTGAGGACTTTGGATTTCTCCATGCCATCTTTCCTAAATACAGAAGAAACTGTTGAAATAGAATCTTTCAAGAGAGCTGCAAGCTCAATAGTTCTTACAGAAATTCCTCCTTGGACTGCTCCTGCTCCTGCTCCATCAGTTCCTGCACCAACCTCAACCCCTTCTCCCTCAGTTGTGGTAAGTCAAATTGAACAGTTGCTCCTTGCACAGAGAAAGTACTTTGATGACTCTCTAGCATCAGTCACTAACAAAGTCACTACTCTTGAACAAGAGATGAGTAGAGGCTTTGCAGAAATCCAGGCCAATACTGATGAGCTAAAAAGATTGTTCCAGCTAGGTGGCAAGGCCATAGATCACACTATCACAAGCATAGGTGAACTGAGAAATCAACAAGAAACTGTTGCCAATAATCAAATCCAGTTGGACAAGAAGGCTGAGGCCAATCTTATGAAAATCTGTGAAGAAGTTAGCAAGTTCAGGGATGAAGCTATAGCTCAGCTATCTGTAGATATCACCAAGGGGGAGAAGATAGTAAAAGAACAAGTGGAAAAACTATCTGAGCAAGCTCAAGCAGTTGTAAAAGAACAAGTTGAAACACTATCTAACCAAGCTCAAGCTACTATGGATGGTCTTGTAAAAGAAATGAAAGCAGATATTCTCTCCCAGCTCCAGTCTGTGAAATTCTATACCTATGACACTGCTTTTTGGCTGCACAACATGAATTTCCCTAATGCCCAGCTCAACCCTGCCATCATTCCACACTTCTTGAATCCTCTTGAAGCACAACCTCCTGCAGATGCTCCAACCCAGGCAGCCATTCTAGAAGGTGTGCCAGCTTTCTCACCTAGACCTGAGGGTGATGTGACTGAGCACCCTCTCACCTATACTGATTTGTGGCAAGATGAAATTCCAGCTCCAAGGAAGAAGAGAAAATATGGTGAAGGTGCTTCTGCCAGTCGTTCTGTACCCAATAGAGATCCTGCCCTAGCTTCTGAAAGCAAACCACCAATTATTCATTCTGAAGTTTGGAGTCCAACCTCCAAATCCCTAATCCTTGATACCCTGAAGTTAGTTACAGATCTTGGTGAGAACAGAGACTAGTTTTACAGTCATTCAGAATGGAAAGCCTATGAAGTGTCCCAAATCAAAATCAGACTTCATGACAGGAATTGGGGACACAATAATCCAGCTGCTCCTCCTAGGCCCAGAACTTATTTTCCCAAGCCATTCAGTTACTTAGAGAGGCAAGAGCTGAAGAGAGAAAGGATGCATAAGGAAGGACCCTCTTGAGTAAAGAGAATGTGGAAATGGATTCTTTTTGTTAAAAACAATTCTATATATATAATTGATTCTGATTATGGCTAATTCATTAGTTATCCTGCTTTAGCTTATTTTTTTTTAAGTATATGTGTATTGTTCTTTTTACTCTGAATAATTCACCTTAGTATAGAGAATGCTGACATCTACAAATAGGGGGAGATTGTTGGGATTTGTCTCCACAATACCTCAGATTTGTAGGTGGTCAGACCTTGAACTAAGATGAATTAAGGTGTATTTGATGCTGTGTTTAAGTTGTATATGTGTAGGTCCTTAATGCCATGTGTAGAACAATGTCAGTCTATAATGGGTCACCAAACACAGGACCATACAATGTAATCCCTCATTGTGTGATCCAAAGTGTTGGCCCATGTATAGCCTCTCTATTGGGATACACTTCCTACATGCACTTGGAATGGTGGACTCAAGTATTGAAGGATGTTTTTCAGAAGAAATTTTTCTAAGTCCACATACTCGAGTAGTACCTTCATATACTCGAGTAAGTGACTTAATACTCGAGTAGATCCTTAGACATACTCGTGTACACTCTATATACTCGTGTAGATAAGTTTATACTCGAGTAGATAGTCAATCACTCGAGTAGGTCATATCTTATACTCGAGTAATTCCTTCTGTTCTTAAATCCAGAATTTTCTCTAAGTCCACATACTCGAGTACTTCTCTAGTATACTCGAGTAAGTGGGTTTGTACTCGAGTAAGTTGGTTTACATACTCGAGTAGGCTGTATTCACTCGAGTAAGTGATAACTTGTACTCGAGTGGTTGGTCAGTTACTCGAGTAAGTGCTTTGTTTATACTCGAGTAGTTCTGTTCCTCCCATCTCAGAAATACTCTAAGTCCACATACTCGAGTAGTTCCCTATATACTCGAGTAAGTGACTCTGTACTCGAGTAGTTGTTTTTTTAATATACTCGAGTAGTTCATTTTCCCCTCACTCGAGTAGTTCTCCTAATATACTCGAGTAGTTCTTTTTCTCTCACTCGAGTATCTGCAACTCTTATACTCGAGTATTTATTCCTACTTCATCTGAAATTTTTCTAAGTGTTTTCACTCGAGTATCTGCTCTCATACTCAAGTAGTTCGTTAATCACTCGAGTGTTGATCTCTAAATCACTCGAGTAGTTTTCCCTTCTCTTACTCGAGTATGCCAATCCTTTCCACTCGAGTATATAACTTCTCTTACTCGAGTATGCCAATCCTTTCCACTCGAGTATATAACTTCTCTTACTCGAGTATGCCAATCTTTTCCACTCGAGTATATACCATCTGATACTCGAGTATGTATCTTCTATGACTCGAGTATGTCGGTTCAAATCTTTCCTGAAATTCTCTAAGTCAATATCGCTGGTCATCTCGAATTGATCCGATAGGTCCACGTGTCATCTTTAATTACTCTTATGATCGTTGGAGTCTACCTATAAATAAGTCATTTCAGATTTGACTAAAAATTACTTCTTTCAGAGATTATTATTTTTTAAGAAAGAGAAAGAGAACAATCCCGTGAACCCTAATTCTTCAAGTCGCCGCCGCCGCCATTAACGTTCACGGAAGAAGCTCTGGATCGACGATCTCCGATCTCTGTTTGCAACCCTAATTCTTCAGCGATCCAGACGCAAGTCAATCACTCGATCTCACTGCGCTTTAAAGATTCCAGATCTACTCTCTCGATCGAGGTGATTCAGTTTTTCAGATTTGTGGATCTCGCTCAAGTCGTCTTCAACTTCTCTGATCAAGCCAAAGTTCTTAAGGAAGAAGACCGTCAAGATCCAGATCTGAGATCATTATTGTTTGCATTTTTTTTAAAAACAAATTATTGTGTAGGAGCTTTTTCTCCGAGACTTGTAGGAAGTTTTATCTTCCGAGTGTAGATCCGGTTTGGATCGAGTTTTTGTAGGAACGTTGTTCCGAGGTGTAGGATCGTTTTGATCCGAGATAGTGGAGTAGCCAAGTCTAGTGGTTTACTATATTGGTGAGGAAAGTGGACGTACCCAAAGTTGGGGAACCACTATAAATCTTTTGTCGTCTGTGATTGCTTGGTATTGTGCTGTGCTGGTTCCTTAATTTTTTATTCCGCAAATAGACGCACATCTCACCTATTCACCCCCCTCTAGGTGATTTAGGTAGACAACTTCCTCTCTCACCTCCTCGAATACCAGCTCCAGAAACTCCTGATAATACCATTCTTGGTAAGATTGAATTCATGATAAAATAGTAGAGAGAGTATTTTGATCAGTCTCTCAAGGCCATCACAGATAAAGTCACTACTCTCGAGAAAGAAATGAGTAGAGGATTCGCTGAGATTCAGCATAACACTGATGAACTGAAACACCTGTTCAAAATAGGTGGGAAAGCTCTAGATCACACCATTACCAGTATTGGTTAGGTGATGGATCAATCAGTAACTTTGGCAGAAAAGAATGCTGAAGGTCATAACTTCAAGACCTGTGAAGAGGTTGGAAAATTCAAAGAGGAATACATAGCCAACCTATCTCTTGAAGTCAGAAAGGGGGAGAATTTAGTCAAGGAATATCTAGAAAAATCTGATAATAACATGAAAACATTTTGGGAAGGAAAGCTAATTGAAATACATGTTGATGTTCAAAACCAGATTGATGGTGTCAAGTTTCACACTTATGATACAACAGTTTGGATGCACAACCAAATTTTCCCTGAATTTCAAGTTGATCCAAATGTTATTCCACATCATCTCAATCCTACTGCCCAACATCCTTTCGCCCCAATGCCAGCATTCTCTCATAGACCAGAAGATCAGAAGCTCCTCGCGCAGAATATTCTCAAGTTTGGTCAGAAATAGAAATGCCTCATATTCATCCTCTAGAAATTCCAACTCATAAAAAAATAAAGTATGGTGATGGTGCCTTTGCTAGTAGGTCAACTCCTAATCCAGAGGCTGAAAGAAGGAATTCCCAAGAATTTGCTTAAATATGGAGCCAAACCTCAAAGTCACTTATTCTTGTTACTCTGAAACTTGTTATTGATTTTAATGAAAATAGAAATGATCATTACATCTCCCATGAATGGGACCTGTATGAGAAATCTATTACAAAGAGAAGATTATATGACAGAGAGTATGGCAAGAAAAACCCCAAGGATCCTCCCAAACTTGCCAAGTATTATCCTAAACCTTATAGTTATCAAAAGAGGCAGCTAGAGAAGAAAGAGAGACAGCAACAACAACAAAGCAAGAAGCAATAAAAGAAGATCTAAACTTTCTTTATGAGATTTTGTGGATTTGGATTTTTCATGGACAATATCTATAAATATAAATCTTGTAATTTTGATGATCTGATTTTTCATTGCTTAGCAATTCTCATTGTTACTTTATTTACTAGTCATTTTGTTTTCTTTATCTTGATGCAATTCACCTTAGTGTAGAGGGTTCTGACTTCTACAAATAGGGGGTGATTTTTGGTAATGTATCCATAATAACCTAAATTTGTATGAAGTCACCCTTGAACTAAGATGAATTAAGTTTATATTTGATGCTCTTTTCAGGTTGAGTGCTTGCATGTCATAATTGCCAAGTGTAGACCAATGCCAGTCTATAATGAGTCACCAAACATAGGACCATATAATGTAATCCCTCATTATGTGATCCATGGTGTTAACTCATGTGTAGCATTTCTATTGGGACACACTTCATTTTCAAAGTACTAAAGCAATGAAAGAAAGAATAGTTGTTGTATACCTTGAAGAATTTTTTTTTCAGAAAGTCAAAATTTCTTTAAGTCCCTTACTCGAGAAGGACATCTTGTACTCGAGTAGTGTTGGAATGATTTATCGAGTCTGCTCAGTGTAGTTTTCGAGTAGTAGAAATTATTACTCAAGAAGGCTTTGTTTAGAACTCGAGAAAGTATGGAGTACTCGAGTAAGACTTACCTTCTTCTCGAGTTATCTCAACAATCATTTCATAAATTTTCTAAGTCTTGTACTCGAGTAACATAAGCCATTACTCGAGAAGGCCAAGCCTTGTATCGAGAAAGCAAAAAACTAGTAATCGAGTAAGACAAAGTTAAGTTTCGAGAAGTCTATTTGTTTTCGAGAAGTAAAGTTAGTTCTCGAGAAGTCTTTATGAAACTCTCGAGTAATAGAAGTTATTTCTCGAGAAGCCAGAAATCATTTCCTGTGTTTTACTTAAGGACATGTTCTCGAGAACCATACATCCTCTTCTCGAGAAACATATATTGTTCTCGAGTAGTCTGTATTCACTCGAGAAATACAGTTGATTTCCTGAATTTTCGTTAAGTCCAGAAGAAATTTTTTTTCAAATTTAATCTCGATTCTTATTGGTCCACATGTGTAGTCATTTATGATTATGACTGTTAGTCATGCCCTATAAAAAGTCTTACTAAATCGACTAACCCTAACACACGAAATCAAGAATTCTGAATCGTACTATTCATTCTAAATCGGGAAAGCCGTCGCTCTTCATCATCATTCTCGTCACTGCTCTTCTCCAATCCAAGTGATTCAGAACAAGAAGTCATCAACAGATCAAGGCGTTCAACCTCTACAGATCTATTTCTTGATCGTGTTGAACCTAAGTTTTCAGATCCATAGATTTCGCCGCAGTCTTCTTCAATCTATTTTTGACATAGCTTTAAGTTTTAAGGAGGAAAGGCTGAAGACTTAGATCTCGAATTATATCTCTTTGTATATTTTTTCTGTACAACATCTTTAATCTTGTAGGAGATTCTTCTCCGAGTTGTAGGAGCTTTGTTCTCAGAGAATTATTGTAGGGGCGTTTTGACTACGAGTTATAGGGGCGTTGCTCCGAGTTGTAGGATTGGTTTTCAATCCTAGATAATAGTGAAGCAGCAGAGTCTATTATGGTGCTATATCAGTGAGGTGGAGAGTGGACGTACCAAATGTTGAAGCCAAAATTTGACCTCAACGAAAGTTTTAAATCAGGGGTGAAGCCAACATCCACTTCTCCCAAGCCTCGACCTTTGACTGGAAGTAAAGGACCAGAAACTGACCCAAAGCCTAAGCTGGGAGGTCCCACCTCTAACCCGGAAGATCTCTGAGCGCTTCCCCTCCAAAGCCAAATGTTGGGCTAGGAGCTCCTCAGCAAGCACTAGAAGATCTTAAGAAAATATGAAAAGCTTGCTTTCTGAGGAGCCCCTATGGGTCTTTTTATAGCCTTTGCTGACCTGAAATTACTAAAATACCCCTGGCTGGTCTGCCAACATCCAAACTTCACTGTTCTGAGGAGCTAAATGCAGACTTTGGGGGTATATAGGTAATTTTACCTCAGGGAATCCAGGTAATTTCACCATGGCCCCTACCCGGCGAAAACCTTCTTGACGAGAACTGAAGGTGCTTACGCCTTGCCGAGAACTCTCCCGCCTTCACCTGGCGGGAGCTAAAAGGATATTGAAGAATGCCACCGGTTATGCCTACTCCTGCCCCCCTTCGAGGCGCGAGCCTTTTCTCCCGACTCTTGGCGGGAGTATGTCTCAGCCGAAGCCCGTCCTGCTTTGGCGGGCATCGAGCTCTGCCCGACAAACTGCTTACCTGAGCGTGAACATTCTCGCCTGCCCCTATGCGAGAGCTCTCCTATTCTGAACCTGCTAAACGAACGTCGAGCCTAGCTCAACAAGACCTGAGCTGAGCTCGACGAAAGTCGAGTTCAATCCTGATTGGGCGAGAGCAGTTTTCTTCACCTAGGGCTAGCCCAAAGCTAGCCCAAACCTGGCCCTGGGTGTTTCTGGATCCCACTCACCGAATATGTGGTTATACACAATCCCCGCCCTTTTTGAGCTAGCCCTGCACTTGAAAAGACAAGTTAAACCCTTTATATTCGTTGAACATGTGCTTTCCTGAAAAGGAATCTTTTGGTGGGCCATCCAACGACTATATATATATATATATATATATATATATATATATATATATATATATATATATATATATATATATATATATATATATATATACTGATAGTTAAAATTTCATTCTTGACGCTATCACCCTTGTCGAGTCTTCGCGCGATCTCTCCATTCGCCCTGAACGCGCCGAGAAGCCGCTATCGCAAGGTCTGCTGGTGGCCCCTTGGCTTGCAAGAAAGGTGCCGGATGTTGAGCCCCCACAACTTAAGAAGAAGAAAAAGAAGAAGGCGAAATTGGTCAAGCGAGACCTTTTGAACGAGAACCGGGGCTTTCCTACCCCAACCCCAAGCCGCATGGATAATCCTTCTCCTCCGCTGAAGGTATATCTCTCTGATTCATTGACTATCGAGAACTGTGAACCGATGTTGAGAGATCGATGATTGATATGTCGTACTTCTCGCAGGACGCGGTTCAAGATATCGGCGCCAGGTCCCTGCTGGTGCCCCTAGAATTGGCGCCTCTCCTCCCCAGTGATCCACCATGGGTCCCAGAGGCCACTCCTCTGGCGGACCCTATGAGAACCCCAAGTAACCTTTTACCCCCATTTTGTCCATTTTTTTATTCCAATCAATGTGTTCCCCTACTGCTAAATTGACTTCCCGCGGCGCCAGCTCCCTCCAACCCGGGTCTCGCCACTCGGGGGAATGAAATCATACTCGCCAACCAGGACACCCAAGCAGCTGATCTCGCCATACCAGCGGGAGGAGTTGACATTGAACCCTCCACGCCTTCATAGGAGGCTTGCCTTCCCGCGAGGGAGGACTTCTTCGGCCCTACTCCTTGCCAGGCCGGGATCATCACGCACAAGACATTCTGCCCGGGGCGAGGAAAGCCGCTCCACCTCCTCTTTGGAAAGGAACCCGAGGGGGAGCCCGAGCATTCTCGCCCGCCGTCGGACGATGGCTCTCGCCATGCTACAGGTATGCGAGAAATCTCTACTTCCTCTACTTTTCCCATTGTCGTGACTAGAACTCTCTTCCTTTTACCAGGGGTGCAGAGCCCCTGTAAGGAGCCGATGAGGAGGAAGATTAAGATGAAGACGAAGATGAAGAGGAAAGGGAAGACGCCGGAAGCTCCCCCTTCCCTTCTTCTGATGAGATGGAAGAGTTCCTGGACGCTTCCGGGAACGGTAGGAAATGGCGAAAGATGGTGGTGGTGCTCTTCTCGAAGCTCGCACGATGGGAGTGGGCCAACTCCTCTGCCAAGAGGAGACTCCACAGGATGGTAGAGCGGCGAATGGCGGTCATCGAGCGGGACTACAACCACCTCCTGGGTGAGACGGAGCAGTAGGATACATTTACCTCTGAGACTTCCCCAGGGCGGTATGTTGCGTGGATTCGGGACCAAGCGCGCCTGATTAACATTGGGTGCACCGCCCTGACATCCTATTTCAACCCGCTAGTTCCTCTGATGATGGGAAGGCGAGACTGGGGATGATGGCGCTGGGAACAATACTGAGCAATGACGTCTCGCCTCCCCAATCTCTTGGCCTACCCTTCCCTCGATGTACCCCTTCTTGAATTTGGACAATATCTAATGCTGAACTATTATTATTATATATATATTATTATTTTTTATCATGCGGCTCTCGCCCGGCCAGAGCCCCTCTTTCATTTCTGCTTTGCTCTCTGCTTTTCGTTTCATGCTTCATTGTTTTTTTGGTACTTGTGCAAACCCTAGCTTCCTGTCTGTTTTTCAGCGTCTTATCTATGGGTCGAGGTCTCGCCAAAGAGTTTTCTTCCCCCCCCATATTGTCTTAGACGACCAAAGTGTGTCGGAGCTGAAAGCGAGGCGCTGACTCCTCAGGACTTGACGATCGTACCTCCACCGTCTTTTGGAAAAAACATTATTACCCCGATTTTCTATAAATAGGTCGGTCCACCTACTACATTTATTTCTCTGATCTGAAACCTTTGCCTCCCTTCTTGCCGCTCTCACGCCTCTCCGCAACTTATCTTGCTTTTGCCACTTTCTCTTGTTCTCGCCCTCTTCCCAATAGTTCTTGCCTTGAACCCCTTAATTACGATGTCGGGCGAGAGCGAAGGCCGTTCCAACTGCGAGCAAGCCTTCCTAAAGCACAAGTTTCCTCCCTGCCGTCTGGCCCTAGACGAATACCAACCGATAACCACCAACTTCATCCCCATCGGATTCACCGCGAGAAACCCAGGCAACGACGACAGGGTCAATCTCGCGTGAGAGGGGGAGCTCGCCATCTCCCTAGAGCATTTTGAGGTGGGCTTTCGCCTCCCACTCTGGCCTGAGATGCGTCAAGCCCTCTGATACTATGGGGTTGTTCCCACTTAACTCAATCCCAACTCGGTCTCCATCCTGGTAGCATTCATCTGCTACATATGAGCCGAGCGGATAGAGTTCAGTCTACCCATCTTCTGGAAGCACTTCACCTTTCGGGCCAAGAGCGTCGGGGTGGTCTTCTTCTTAGGGAAGCTGCTCAAGACCCGCGGCCTCGCTAACAAGAACCATCATTGGAGCGAGAAGTTCATCTAAGTCTCAGGCAACTTCGACAACGTTCCTCTCACGCCCGCCAAGTATGACGATGCTGCCTACAAGCCGCCCGCTCTTGGATCGCGCGAGAGTGCCATCCTGGAGTTCTTTGGGACCAATGACTTCGACGTCCAGTTCCTCAGGCGGGACATCGACTCCCTTCAGCCCATACTTCCCGGCGAAGGTATGATTTCTCCTTTACCATGCGATTCTATACTTTTAGATGTAGAGAATTAATTATTTTTTATCTCGCAGGTGAGCGAGAAATCCCTCTGCACAAGCCGTTCGACGTGACTAAGGCTGCGACTGGCCCCTTGGCCCACACAAAATCCGTAGCTCTCACCTGCTAGGATGAGCCAGGTCCTCCCTCCAAGTCTGTTGCTGGGAAGAGAAAGCCCAACGCCTTCTCCTCCTCTCTCAAAAGACCCAGGCTGACTGTCGTAGCCAAGGGTAAGTCTGTGCTGGGGTATTCTGCCCGATCTTTTGCCGAGAACCTACCAATAACAGGCGAAGCGACCACTACTGCTGAGGTTGTCGCCCAATAACCTGCCGAGAACCTGCCGGCCATAGGTGGAACTGATGGTGAGAGGGCGGCCGTCGAGACTTCTGTCCAAGTCCTACCCAAGCTGATGCCGAAAGGGAATCAAAACTTTGGCTTCGGCGAGAAGTTCCTGGACGTGGAGCCGAAGCCCCTTATTCAGTGGGACCCTGAAGCAAATCGGGCTTCGATCTCTACCCTCCTCCCTAGCTGGACGGAGCAAGACGAGGTCACCAGCAATGCTTTCGTGTTGGGATATGGCCTTTATAGCCGAGAAGATGCCGATGTGTTTGACCAGTCGTCCACCCAGCTCCTAGCCTTCGATTCCATCCGGGCCTTGATGCGTGGGATTGAGCTCGCACATATGAGTGAACGCCGAAGTATCACCATTGACTGAAACTTCGCTAGTATGCACAAGGCGAGATACGAGGCGGCAGCCAACGCGGCAACCCTGAAGGTCGAATCAGTGGATGCCCAGCGGCTCTTACCTCGGCGCTAAGAAATTGAGGTAAGCGAGACCTTCCAAGGCTCCTCACTCCCCCCTTAGTTCATAATCCGCTCTCCCTTTCCTTCTTTATGTGCTGACGAGCTTTCTTCTGCGCATAGGACTCCACCCCGGGCATGTTTCTTCGCGCAAAGCTAGCTGGTATTGAATGCGAGAACGTCCTGATGAAGTACCAGCTCCGGCATACGAAAGCGGCTTTGACTGCGAACCCGCCCCCTCCCTCACTAGACGAGAGGCTGAGGAGCCGCCACTATTCCGAGTATGACATCGACAAGCTGCTGCAGGTCAATACCTAGGCAACGGCAAGGCTGATGATAGAGATGCTGCGAGATGTGGGGTGTCTTAATGAAGGTGGCGAGATCCTCACAGCCCGCAAGCTTCTCCCATGGATTTTCGAGCCCATCCCAAAGCCCCCGGGAGCGCCCGATTCCCCTCCCTCGGATGTCCTAAAATCTCCCGTTGTAGCTGGCAAGACATCTAGGGAGAGCTCGTGAGAAAGCTCAGGCGGGAGTTCTGGCGAGAGCTCGAGCGGGGAATCTGGCGAAACCCCCTAAAGATTTTCTTCGCCCCTCTCTTTTTCGTTCTTTTTGAATGCACGAAATGTTCTCGCTTGTAATCATTTTATTTTTCTGTAAACACATTCGCATATATATAAATTTTCGGTTTTCTACTCCTCATAAAAGCGAATTATGTTTCTGTCTAATGCTTCTCAAGTACGTTCTCGTCGAGTCCCTCGACCTCCTTAGGAGAGTCGCACCCCTTAGTGATAGATTAACAGGTGAGAACCTACCGAGAGTTCAAGGCCCAGCTTGTTTTTGCCGAGTGCCTTCCGTCGAGAACCTTTTACCGAAAGCGCCGACCGTAGGTTCTAAGAGATTGTTGCTGCCCCTTCGCAGTACGCGAACAAATGGAGTTTCGCCGAGAACTTCCTGCTATCATGTCGAGAGCTTCCCCCTGCCGAGAACTCTCTTTGTTGAGAACTTCTTGCTGAGACCCTCCTGCCGATACCTTCCTCTTCAAAGAGGTTCTCAAACTCTTTCCTCTGCCTCTCAGGTCTGCCTCCTATCCTGCCCGGAGTCGAGCCTCGCTTGGGTGGTGAAAAAGTTACCAAGCTGAAGTATCACTAAGAATATATCCAAGACCAAGTCCTTTCCCCCAAGGTGTGCCTATAACCCTGTCCAGCTAATAAGAGCTTGAGAAGCGAGTCTAGTGTGGGCCGAGCAGCACTCGGGGTATCCATTACCCCCATAGGCGAGCCTTCAAACCTGCTAGCTAGTGAGAGCCTACACAGTAGGTCTACCTGGTGCCGAGCTAGGCTCAGGGTAGTGCAAGAGTTTCCAAGCAAAATTATCTCCAAGAACATATCAAAGACTAAGTCCTTTCCCCCCAGTTGTGCCTACAGCCCTGCCCAGCTAATGAGAGCCTGAGCAGCCAGTCTACCCGGGGCCGAGCAGCACTCGGGGTATCCCTTACCCTACAAGTGAGCCTTCAGACCTGCCAGCTAGTGAGAGCCTGTGCAGCAGGTCTACTTGGGGCCGAGCTAGGCTCGGGGTAGTGCAAGAGTTTCCAAGCCGAAGTATCTCCAAGAACATATCCAAGACCAAGTCCTTTCCCCCCAAGTGTGCCTACAGCCCTGCCTAGTTAATGAGAGCCTGAGCAGCGTGTCTACCCGGGGACGAGCAGCACTCGGGGTATCCCTTACCCCCACTAGAGTGCCTTCAGACCTGCCAGCTAGTGAGAGGCTACGCAGCATGTCTACTTGGGGACGAGCCAGGCTTGGGGTAGTGCAAGAGTTTCCAAGCCGAAGTATCTCTAAGACAATATCCAAGACCAAGTCCTTTCCCCCCCAGGTGTGCCTACAGCCCTACCAAGCTAATGAGAGCCTGAGCAGCGAGTCTACCCAGGGCCGATCATCACTCGTGGTATCCATTACCCCCATAGGCGAGCCATCTGACCTTCCAACTAGTGAGAGCCTGCGCAGCGGGTTTACCTGGTGCTGAGCCAGGCTAGGTGTAGTACAAAAGTTTCCAAGCTAAAGTATCACCAAGAACATTTCCGAGACCAAGTCCTTTCCCCCCAGGTGTGCCTTCCTCCATGCCCAGCTAATGAGAGCCTAAGCAGCGAGTCTACCCGGGGCCGAGCAGTACTCGGGGTATTCCTTACTCCCACAGGCAAGCCTTCGGACCTACCAGCTAGTGAGAGCCTACGCAGCGGGTCTACCTGGGGCTGAGCCAGGCTTGGGGTAGTGCAAAATTTTCCAAGCCGAAGTATCACCAAGAAAATTTCTTAGACCAAGTCCTTTCCCCCAAGTGTGCCTTCCGCCTTGCCCAGCTAATGAGAGCCTGAACAGTGAGTCTACCCAGGGTCGAGCAGCACTCGGGGTATTCCTTACCCCCCACAGGCGAGCCTTCATACCTGCCAGCTAGTGAGAGCCTGCGCAGTGGGTCAACCTGGGGCCGAGCCAGGCTTAGGGTAGTGCAATCATCTAATCTCCTTACCATCAAAATTTCACAATAGGTAAAGTTTAAACAAGTGAGTGAATGTAATATAATAAACTTGTCTTTGAATATACAATTTCACCGACCCCCCCCCCCCCTCATGGGTAGAAGTGTTTTAAGTCATCACCGCTCCAGGTGTGGCTCATTAGCCTCCCCTCCACGTCTTGATGGTGGTAACCTCCCGTTCATAGAACCCTTTCAACAATGTAAGGCCCTTCCCAGTTTGAGTTGAGCTTGCCCACGGGGGCTGATCTTCCCGCAACATCAACTTTCTTTAACACCAAATCTCCTTCCGCGAACTATTTGATTCTGATATGCTTGTCAAAGTATTTTGTCATCCGTCGTTTGATCTCCTCCTGCCTGATAGCTGTGATATCGCGCAGCTCTTCCACCATATCCAATGAGAGGCGTAATTCTTCCTCATTCTCTAACCTCCAAACCTCGTCTCCTTCTCCCGCAGTCGCAACCTGTAACATCCCATTTCTAACTAGACTCCTAAGAGTGGTTTTGTCATGACAAAACCCTAGGAAGCCCAAGAAAGAGTCAAGTGGACCTGGTGGTGTGGATAGGGTCACTATGGTCTGCACTTAGCAGACCTCTAAACCTTGGTTAAAAGTGATCATGGGGCTTCACCAAGACTCCAAGACCCCACCCATACCCTTATAACCCTAGAAAGAGATCAATGGGTCACTAAGGACCCATGAAGAGCAATCAAAGGACCTAAGTTGACCTAAGTCAACTATAGCCCTAATTGGGTCAAATTGACCTACACAAGGGTCAATTGCAGTCCCTTAGCCCAGTAGACCCCACCCAAACCTTCTTAGACCTATTGAGAGGTCAATGGGTCACTAAGGACCCATAGAGAGTAGTTAATAGGGCTAAGTTGACCAAAGTCAACTATGACCCTAATTGGGTCAAATTGACCTACACAAGGGTCAATTGCAGTCCCTTAGCCAAATGGACCCCACCCCTACCCTCATAAGCCTAGTGAGAGGCCAATAGGTCACCAAGGACCCATTGGGACCAATCAAAAGGGCTAGTTTTGACCAAAGTCAACCCTTGACCTAAAATGGTCAAAATGCCCTAGTTAAGGGCCAAGTGACCTCCAAGGGCCAATCCAACCCCACCTTGACCCTAGGGGAGACTAATGGGTCACCAAGGACCTATTAAGGAAATCTCAAGGATCAAATTAACCTAGATGGGCCCTAGTCCAACTTTGGGTCAAGTTAGCCCAAATGGGCAAACTCAAGCTCAAGCCCATTACATTGGGGCTAACCTTGACTTAAGTGGCCAAATGGATTTGTGGGCTGACATGGGACATGTAGGAGCCAAAAATTCAGGCATGGTGACTAGGAGAGAGAAAGTCACCCATGGAGGAGAGAGAAAGAGAAGGAAGAAGAAGGAAGGAGGACTTTGTGCTCCTCCTCCCCCCTCCCCAACCTCCCCATTCATTTCAGAAGGACAAGGGAGAGTGTAGCAGCCATTGTAGACTGATTAGAGCAAGCTCCACCCCCCTACCAACCTAGCCGCCAACCTTGACCATGGCCAAAAATGGCACATGCCATTTCAGCCACCTAACTCCCTCCTCTCCCTCTTTAAAAGCTTCAGTGAGGTCCAGGGATGAATTCCCACCAGTTTCCTGAAGAGGCCAAGCCCTAATTTGCATTTGTGAACAAGCTGACAACCACCGGCCACTGCCATGCCAATCCGGCGATCAGCCAGGCTACAGCCGCCACCACAGGTCCTCTACCACTCCTTCTCTCATGGGTAGATTGTAGGGATCATTAGGGCCGAGGTTAGGGCTCAATAGAGCTCAATCGGATTTTAAATCCATGGAAATTTCATGGAAAATGCGATCGTCGGGATCGCCGGAATAGTGCTCCCCGGAGGCCTAGCCGCCGCCTGGAGATAGCCCCGACCACCACAAAGGTGTCGGCGGCGGTGGCAGGCCGGGGAGGTGGCCGGATCGCCGGCGGCAGCCGCTGGAAGATGGCCCAGGCGGGACGAATCTGGGCCGTCAGCTAGAGCTTGAAGATGACCAGATCCCGTCCAAAATTGCGCCAAGATTCGTCCTGATATGAATAAATAAACTATAGCTTAAGTTTGATTTTATTTCATTCACTGTCACAGATTTTGTATTTATTGGTTTTAATTATTAAAAATAGTTAGAGCCTTTTTTAGAGAATATGGTCAACACAATAAATGTATCCCTATGGGTCTACTGTCAAACAAAAGTGGTTTGAACCAATTTGGGTGACTGGTTTGACCAGGGCACTCATTTTGGTGGGGTCTATACAAATTACTAGGCAGTCATTAAACTAGTTGCCCACACTTCATCCTTGGTCCAAATGATCTGAAATTTTGGCAGGGAGTTACCCTACCATATACCTAGACCCTGCCCAAAATGGGAATTTTTGGGAATAATTTTTCTATAGTTTTGTAAAACATTTAATTATGCTAGGGTAAATTAAATTATGGGTCAAATGAAGTGCAAATTTATCCAAATTTTGGTGGGATGGATATGAGGTCAATATAGACCTCTGGTTAAAATTTCATTAAGTTTGAAGTTGATTTGAATGGGATTCAAGCAAACCCTAGCCTTGCACTAAGAAGGGTATTTTGGTCCAAAATGTAATTTTGGCTTTTAGTGTACAATTCACCTCAACAGAGGTTCAAATTTGGTACACTGGTTTGGCATTACAATATACACCTCCCAATGAAAACTTGGGGGCATTGGAGTTGATTTGGCCCAAGATCCTAGGTCAAACCCTAAGGAAGGGCTTTTGTACCTTGTGAAGGACATATAGCCAAAACACATTGTATGGCTATGATATTTTGTAGGGGTGATATTTTGGTAACTATAACCCTCTGGTAAAAATATTAGGATATTTTGGAAGGTTTAGGACCCTCAAAACCCTAACCCTAGTTTAGGGCACAAATGTGGTGGGATAGGAATGGGTTAGCTAAACCCCTTAAAATGATATGAAATTTTGGTAGGATGGTCATAATGATATTAAGAAGCTTTGGTTATTTATTTAGAAATTTTGGAGTATTACTTATAGCACTTCATTTGTAACACAAGAAATGCCTCACTTTAGTAAATAAATTATTATGCTACCTATGACCTTTGAGAGGTCATGAAATTTTGGCAGAGGAGGTTTTGAATCATTATGAGCTTATATAAAGTTTATAAAAATACTTGGACACTTATTTGAAGTAGTTACTTCACAAGCTTGCTATATGGTAGAATTATTCAATAAATTATTTAAGTCCATTTACTGATAAATAAATTATGAAATTTGGCCCAAACCATTTACATGCCATTAGATGCATACTTGAAATTTCTCTGAATTTTTGGAAGCAGTATAGTATTTTATAATTCTTAAATGAATTTTCAAGGATTTAAATGTAATATTGATTTAAGGATAAAACCTTACTGAAAAGAATTAGATATTTTGGAAGATAAGTTATAACATTATTTTGAGTAAAATATAAAATTTGTAGAATGATGTCTTGTCTGAAAATAGTACTTCATGTTCATTATTGGAAATTTTAGACATTAAAATAATTAAATAAATTATTAAATAAATAAGGAAAGTTTTGGAACTCTGAATGTAGGACTTAAAGGTCATAATGGACTTCCATTAATTATTATAGGGGTGTTGGATGATTATTTGATATACTTCCCATTTTACATGAAGTTTGACTTGGTGGTCTGCATTTAGCAATTTTGGAAAAATTGTTTATATAGTTTGTTTGAAGTTTATCACTCCTTAATTCACTTATGATATTTATCCCAGAGCATTTATATGCCTTTATTATCATGTTGGAAGTTTACTTGAAATTTTAGGAGTAATATTACCCTATTTATTTATTTTAATGAAATATGGTGAAATAATTTTAAAAAATAGAATCAGTGGCCTAAACCTTACTGAAAAATCAAGAGATTTTGGATATTAGGTTAATTGTTATATTGAAGTATAACATAAATTTAAGGGAATTTTATCTTGTCAAAATTTGGTACCTACAGTTCAATCTTGGAGACTTTGGCCACTATAAATATTTAATAAATTCCTAGATAAATAGGAAAATTGTAAAACTCTGGATTTGGGCAATAAAGGTCATAATGGACCTCCATAAATTATTATAGGAGTATTGGATGATTACTTGACATACTTCCCATTTTACATAACATTAAACCTTGGTGGTCTGCATATAGTAATTCTTCAGAAATAATCTGGAGTACAAGTTAGGTACATAAGAGTTCATCACTCAGGGTTGGATAAGATAGGAATGAGGTTGACTAAATGTTGGATGATATTTTGGGATCGACGAAAGATCGTCTTCCCCATAAAGTGGAAGGTCAAGTCTCCTTAGGTCTAGTTACTGTAATATGGAAATGAAAGGGGTAAAACCTAAGTCGTAGGCATAAAGTAAATAGTAAACTTAGGGTTTCACACATTCACACCCCAGTATCCCGGGAGATAGTATGGGTTACTGGGGCAATAAGCCCGGTAGTTATTGGGTATGGTAGTCTGGGAGCTTTGGCTCGGTAGTAGATTATGACGGACGAGATTGTCCGGTGAGCTTTGGCTCGGTTGACGGTTATGACGGACGGGATAGTCCGGGGAGCTTTGGCTCGGTAGTAGATTATGACGGACGGGATTGTCCGGTGAGCTTTGGCTCGGTTGACGGTTATGACGGACGGGATAGTCCGGGGAGCTTTGGCTCGGTGGTAGATTGTGACGGACGGGATAGTCCGGGGAGCTTTGGCTTGGTTGTAGATTATGATGGACGGGATTATCCGGTGAGCTTCGGCTCGGTTGGTTGTTTGACTCATAACTATTGCATGTGCATAAAAGGTTTAAGGTGGTGGGTCTTCGATATTGGGGAGTTCGATGCACCGACACCAATATCGTTGGCTCGGCAAGTGTGGTGAGCACTTCGCCAACAGAAGTCCGGTGAGCCAGCCGGCAAGAGTACGCAGGCGTCCGCTTAGTGCACCAAGTGTTGAGGCGTACGATAGGTCTGACCGGTAGTGCTTTACTTGTTTAGAGGTGGGCGAGGCCCAACCCACCGCTTCCGTCTGCCACTACAGAGGTATCCTGGGAGGTAACGGCTCCGAAAGGGGGAACTAAAGGTCTGTGTACACAGAGTCGAGTGGGTGAGTTGCACTTGCATGTTCACATCATAGCATAATTGTATTTCATAGCATAACCATTGCATAAAACCTGACACCTAATGTATAAGCGGTATGGGACGCTCTATACATTAGGCCTTGGAAAACGTCCCCTTGGCCTATAAGTTCGTGTGAGCGTGCTTATAAGTCAAGGTTCTCTTTCAATATTATAAGCCTGCTAATAGAACCGACACCCTATCGTATAAATCGGTATGGGACTTTTTATACGATAGGAGCCCTGCAAAAGATCCCTTAGCTTATGTGTACCCACATAAGTTAAGGTTACTCATTTAATTTTGTATAATTATTATCATGCGTACACTGTTAGTTTAGTTCTGCTGCCATATGGAATTTGACAATTCTCCACCTTCATGTCCTTCCCTTTCCTTCTCCCCGCTCGGTGCTTAGGAGCCATGGGGGAAGGGGTGGGGGACGATAGGACTTAGTCTTTTAGACTAACGGTTTTCGAACCACATCATTTAGGGGACCACGGAGCCCAGCATGGAGGAGCAGCCCCGGAGGTCGGCACGCTTGGAGATCGGATAGTCTAGTACTGGAGTCCAGACAGCAGGGACAGTGAGTCCCGAACTATAGTAGTCGTATTAGTTTGCTTCCGCGATGAGTGAATTGTAGTGAGGACTTGATGTACCGGGCATAAGCCCGAGATTTTCATTATATGTACTATCTGTGGACACTCCCTTCGTGGAGTTTATTTCTATATATGTGATTTCTGTGGACTTGCATCTTTTCTTATGCTACAGTTACGATCGAAATTGGCCGGCAGAGTCGGCGTCTTGTAGTGACAACCTTCCCGAGTGCGAAGGTATCACCGCAAGGCGGCGGTTCTGCGCCTAAGACCCCGGTGTCGAAAAAGAAAAAAAAATGAGGGTCTTACAAGTGGTATCAGAGCCAGGTTTCTATATCGATCGAAAGGTAGCAGTCCACTAACCCTGGGACACCCCCGCTTGAGTTTAGTTTGAGGACAAACTAAGCAGCGGAAGCAGTGGTGGGCCCATATGGGAAATCAAATAAAAATTGTCCACTTTTAGTTAAATCTGTGAGACTTCTTATATTTGACTTCTATTACGCAGCCTGTTGGTACCCTAGTTTGATTTGAGTTTAGTCTTGTCCTTTTTAGTCCCTTGACCCAAGAAATATCTATGGTCAATGGTTAGTGGTCTAGCTGTAGAGTCCTCGCTTTTCCAGATGAAGAATTTGGTTAAGTAGTTTGTTCGTTCGACTATGGTCGAACGCCGCTCGACTATCGTCGACTAACTGTTCGACGATCGTCTATCAGTTGCTCGACGTTCTGTCTGCGTGGATAGTTCGACTATCTGTTGATAGTTCGACTATCTGTGTGCTGTGATAGTTCGACTATCTGTTGATAGTTCGACTATCTATTTGTTTGATAGTTCGACTATCTGCTTGGATAGTTCAACTATCTGATAGCTCGACTATCTGTTTGATAGGTCGACTATCTGCGTTGTTTGATAGTTCGACTATCTGTTGATAGGTCGACTATCTGTTTTCTTCTGATAGTTCGACTATCTGTTGATAGGTCGACTATCTGTTTTCCCTTGGTAGTTCGACTATCTGCTTTGATAGTTCAACTATCTGATAGCTTGACTATCTGTTGATAGTTCGACTATCTGTCATTCTTTGATAGTTTGACTATCTGTTGATAGATCGACTATCTGTTTTTCTTCTGATAGTTAGACTATCTGTTGATAGGTCGACTATCGGTTTTGCTTTGATAGTTCGACTATCTGTTGATAGGTCGACTATCTGATAGCTCGACTATCTTCTGATAGTTCGACTATCTGTTGTGATAGTTCGACTATCTCCTTTGATAGTTCGACTATCTGGATCGTTCGACTATCTGTCCGATAGTTCGACGATCTCCGTTCTTCGGACGACGATCTCCGAGGGTCGTTCGACGTTTTCTGTTTGCCTTTTTATTTTGTATTTATTTATTCTATTTAATTAATTAATACATTATCTGGCATTTTATTTCAGTTGTTTTATGATAATATTTCCAGGCAATATCTGCTCCATCTCTTTTGCCTGAGTCAAATCTTTTCAGATAAAGTTGTTTGTCTTATTAGTTGACAGTGTATTTTACTTTATCTGCTGTCAGTCCTTTATAGCCGTTAGACTGAAAAGTCTTCCTTATGCTATAAAGAGTTTGTCTCTGATGTGATTTTATTTAGTACCTTTATTATCAGATTGCTTCCTGCAGCTTCCTTGAAAAAGGTTTATCCCTTTTATAGAATATTTTGCTGTAGAGTTTGTTTGTCTTTGTGATATTTGCAGCCCAGGTTTCAAGTTTCAGAAGAAGACAAACAGTTCAAATTGAAAAGAGCCGTTGCTTGTTGCTGCAATAAAAGGAATCCTTTGGAGAAGGATTTCAGCTAGCTAACCAGTTATTCTAAGAGTTATTCATTTAGGCATTCAAGCTTTCATCAAGACCAAGTTTAACTGCTCTCAGCAATATTCAATTCAACTGAGAAGTGTTAAGCTCTTCTGCTCTTCTTCAACCTGAGTTCTCCTGCTTCCAGGAAGTTCAGACTCAGAGTTCTTTTGAAGAAGAAGAAGAAGAAGATAGCTGCCAGAAGATTTTCTCTTATTATCTTATATCTTCTTGTAGTTTTTCCTTCAGTTCTTACTGAAGTGTTTCTGCACTGAAGCAAGACTTCACCTGGACATTCTTTGAGCCAGGGGGAGCCTTGATTCTTTTGAGCTCTCTAGCTCAGTGCAAGTCTTTGTGCTTCTCTAATCTATTGTAAAATAGAGAAGACTTTTTAACCTTCTTTCCCCCTCCTGTACAGGGTTATTACTCCCTTCAAAAGTATCCCTTGGTGGCAGGGCACCTGATCAAAAACCTATGTTGGTTTTTAGACACCTGATCAAAAGTCTAAAGGGTTTCTAGATCTACCTGAAGCAGATCTTGTGGTGGCAGGGCACCTGATCAAAAACCTGTAGTGGATTCCTACCTTGTTGGTAGAAGAGTGGACGTACCTAAGTTGTTTGGGGAACCACTATAAATTCCTTGTGTCGTCTGGCTTGCTTAATTTAATTCTTGCATTGTGGCTATGATTAGATATAACTAGGTTTGCTAGTTGCTGATTAGGATTTCCAAGCCTTAACTGTAATTACAGTTAGCTTGAGTTTGTGCACAACACTTGTGTTAGGCTTTAGGGTTATCTCCTTATCTATATTCTTTTCATTCCGCATTTCACTCCAAGGGAGTTGGGTAGACTATTAAGTTTTTGTCTAGTGCAAAATTTGATAACTCTATTCACCCCCCCTCTAGAGTAGTATCTATCCCTTCACTTTCAATTTGTATCAGAGGGAGGTTGGCTGACTGAATAGGCTAACACCTAAGTCACAAGATCCTGATAGATACCAAAGTTTATACATATTCACTATCATGGCCCAGTCCAAGGATTATTCTAGCACCAGACCTCCAGCATGCAACTTAGCTAAGTTTGGCATCTGGAAGGCAAGGATAAAATTATATATGAATTCTATTGATGAAAGTATCTTTGCTTCTATTTTGTCAGGACCCCCAAGAGCACCTGCTGCTGCTACTGCCTCATCATCTGATATGAGTGCAGTGCCTCCTCCAGATTACAATGATGAGTACAAGAAGGCAAAGATAGCAGATGCCAAGGCGATGAACATTCTGGCTCAGACAATGTATGATGAGGTATTCCAGAAGGTTGCTGACTGCTCTTCAGCAAAAGCTATGTGGGATACACTGAACCAGATTGTAGCTGGTTCAGCTGATGAAAGGAAGGACAGAAGGTCCAACCTTATCTCATAATATGAGAACTTCAAGAAAACTGATGTTGAATCAGTTGAAG
Organism: Platanthera zijinensis; assembly: GCA_039513925.1. Lineage (NCBI taxonomy): Eukaryota > Viridiplantae > Streptophyta > Magnoliopsida > Asparagales > Orchidaceae > Platanthera > Platanthera zijinensis. The sequence continues at coordinate 159,595,176 of CM077081.1, read as the reverse complement.
CCATGTATACAAGGCTCAGCTCAATCATCAATGAGCTGAGGACCCTTGACAAGGACATATCATTGACAGAGGTCAATGATAAGATTCTTATGTGCTTCCCTAGCACATGGGATCTGAGGATCTGGCCCATCAAGGAAGCCAGAAGTACAACAGAGATCTCAACAGAAGCACTTCTCGGCAAGCTCAAATCCTTTGAGCAAGTGCTGAAGACAAGGGAAGCAGAAGCTGAAGCAAAGACCCCTACTCCAACAAAAAAAGAGCAATCTCTAGCTCTTAAGGCTGCTGATGCTTCTGAAGGCAGCCAATCCAATGAGGAACTAATGGCATTATTTGCCAAGAGGTTTCTCAAGATGGGGAGAAAGGAATTCAGAAAGAAGTCTTCACGCTATGAAGACAAACCAAGGTATGACCGTTCACCTGCTAAAGAAATTATCTGTTATGGTTGCAGGAAACCTGGACATATCTTACCAGATTGTCCAGAGGAGAAGAACAAAGATAAGAGGAAAGAAAAGGAACAGCACAGGAAGCACTCCAAGCCATCCTCCTACAAGAATAAGAAGAAGGAGAGAGGTTTCATTGCTGAAACCTGGAGTGATTCTGATGAAGAATCTTCCTCCTCTAGCTCGAGTGAGGATGAGGAAGAGAAGAAGGCAAAGGAAGTTTGCCTGATGGCAATAGATGCCTGCAGCAATCACTCAGCTGCAGAGATTTCAGATTCAGAGGAAGAAATGCCAACAGAAGATGAGGTACTATCGTCTTATGACTTTACTTCTGCAGAATTCAAATTAGATTTTAAATCTTTATGCTTAGATTTAATTAGTTCTGAAAAGGAGATTAAAGAACTTAGACATAGGCTAGCTGAATCATAAATCATATCTACTGAAAATATTAGGTTAAAGGAAGATCTCACTAATTATAGTGAAGAAATTAAGTTTCTTAAAATTGAGTTAGCTAAATCTAAGAGGTTAGAAGAATCTCTAAATGGTAGAAGCCTTAAGTTATTAGAAATAACCAGCATGACTAACACTAGGTCAGGCAATAATAAACTAGGCTTAGGAGCTTCTCCCAGTGAACCCCCAGTTATTCTTAAAAATAATCTTTCAACTCCAGTGAACTTCATTTAAGCTAGTGGAATGAAGAACACTGAGCAAGTAAACCAAGTTAATAAAACTGTAAATAAAGCTAAGAGAGAAAAGAGGAAGAAATTTTTTAAAGAAATACAGAGCGTCGAACGCTGCTCGACGATCGGAAGCGCAATGGTCGAACGAAGCTCGACGATCTGAGCGCCCATCGTCGAACGTCGATCGACGTTTTCAATATGATTTTCAAAATCATCATCAAACCCGTAGAAACATAAATGAAAATAGAAACCCTAGGTTTGTTGACCCATCATCTGTATGGAGAATCCCACCTAGGAGATCTCACCCATTAGGTTATCACCCTCAGCCTGCATTTTCATTTATTTCTAGCTTTTCTTATGTGAAAAACAAGGGACCCAAGGTTACCTGGGTCCACAATGTCTAAATGAATGTCTTGCAGGTGAAGGCCTATCCTATCACTCAAAATAAGTGGTATTTGGATAGTCGATGCTCCAAGCATATGACAGGAAATAAAAATCATCTGTCAAAATTCAAAGCTAAGCTCGGCCCAAAGGTTATCTTTGGAGATTCAAGCTGTGGTCAGACAAAAGGCTATGGCAGGATCACAATTGGAGATATTACTTTCAAGAGAGTTGCATATGTGACTGGACTGAAGCACAATTTGATCTCAGTCAGCCAGCTATGTGATGCTGGCTACCAGGTTTCATTTTCTAACTCCTCTTGTAATATTACTTTAAATAATAATGTTGTTTTAGTAGGCATTAGATTAGGTAATATTTATTTAGTAGATTTCAATTCAACTCATTCTGAAATCTGTTTATTTAATGAAGTAACAATTAATAATAATTCTTTGTGGCATAAGAGGCTTAGTCATGTTAACCTTAAAAATATATCTAGGTTATCTAAACACAACCTTGTTAGAGGTTTACCTTCTTGCCCCTACAAGAAGGAGAGCCTTTGCAAGGCTTGTCAGCTAGGCAAGCAAACTAAGAATTCTTTTAAATCAGTAAATAAAAGTGATTCTCCTAGAATCTTGTACTTATTACATTTGGACCTTTTTGGCCCAATAAATGTACAGAGTTTAGGAGGGAAGTATTACACCTTAGTAATTGTAGATGACTTCTCTAGGTTCAGTTGGGTTTTCTTTTTGAGAACTAAGGCTGATAACTTCAAAGCCCTTACAGACTTTCTATTATGTGTGCAGACTGAATACTCTACTCATGTGGCTTTGATCAGAAGTGATCATGGTACTGAGTTTGACTCTCTTCTCATGCAAGAATTCTGTGAGAGAGAAGGTATCAAACATAGCTTCTCAGCTCCTAGAACTCCCCAACAAAATGGGGTAGTTGAAAGGAAAAATCGAACACTCATTGAAGCTGCTAGTACATTGTTGGCAGATGCTAATATGCCTCTCTCCTACTGGGCAGAAGCTGTTAGTACAGCCAATTATGTCTTGAATAGAAGTCTGATACACAAGCTTAAGTGTAAAACTCCTTATGAGTTGCTTAAAGGAAAGAAACCTAAAATTAATTATTTTAGAGTATTTGGTTGTGTAGTGTACATTCATAATAACAATAAAGAATACCTTAGAAAATTTGAAGCAAAAGCTTCAATGGGAATTATGCTTGGATATTCCCAAGTAAGCAAAGCTTATAGGGTTTATAACAAATCAACCTGTAAAATTGAAGAATCTGTGCATGTATCTTTTGATGAGTCTCAGATGTTTTACAAGGATAAGGAAAATTCTCCTTCCTCCAGTTCATTGCAGGTACCTGATGCTACTCAAGAAATTCTTCAACTATCAACTCTTCAGATCACTGAATCAGACAGTGATGAAGGCATTGTAGAAGCTGTTGTTGTACCACCAATAGTAGATCAAATTCCTCTTGAGAAATTAATCTCAACTATTGCTGAAGATCACATCCCACCTGCTGATATTGTCACACTTAGAGATCACCCCACATCTCAAGTGATAGGAGACATATCAGCTGGTGTGCAAACAAGACACCAATTAAGACAGGATGTGATGCATGCTTGTTTCCTCTCACAGATTGAGCCCCTCACCTTTAAAGATGCTGGGCTAGATCCCCACTGGATCATTGCTATGCAAGAGGAACTCAATCAGTTTGAGAGATGTAAAGTTTGGACCTTGTTTCCAAGACCTAAAGGCCAACTGATCATAGGCACCAAGTGGGTGTATAGAAACAAGTTGGATGCAAATGGAATTATTGTAAGGAATAAAGCAAGGCTTGTAGCTCAGGGCTACAGACAGGAGGAAGGCATAGATTATGACCAAACCTTTGCTCCTGTTGCTAGGCTAGAAGCAATAAGGATCTTCTTGGCCTATGCAGCCTATATGAAGTTTAAGGTCTTTCAGATGGATGTCAAAAGTGCATTCCTAAATGGTGAGCTTAAGGAAGAGGTGTTTGTTGAACAACCACCAGGGTTTGTTTCATCAACTCAGCCCTCACATGTATTCAAGTTGCAGAAAGCTCTTTATGGACTAAAACAAGCACCCAGAGCCTGGTATGAGACTCTAGCTAGTTTCCTTTTAGAGCACAACTTTACTAGGGGAGTAGTTGATAGAACCCTTTTCGTCAAGCACCACAAGGACACAATCCTGTTAGTTCAAGTGTCTGTGGATGATATTATATTTGGCTCCACTGATCCCAAACTTTGCAAAAGGTTTTCTGACCTGATGCACTCTAAGTTTGAGATGAGTAGTATGGGTGTGCTGTCTTACTTTCTTGGTCTCCAAGTTAAGCAAGATGTTGATGGTATCTTCATCTCTTAATCCAAATATGCCAAGGAATTGGTAAAGAAATTTGGGATGGCTGATGCTTCAGCAATGCCTACACCTATGGCTACTAATGTAGTTATTGATTCTGATGATCACGGCAAGCCAGTTGATCAAAAGAATTATAGGGTCATTGTTGGTTCCCTATTATATTTAACTGTAAGTAGGCCAGATATAATGTTTGCTACATGCCTCTGTGCTAGATTCCAGGTCAACCCCAAGGAATCTCATCTGATTCTTCTCAAGAGAATCCTGAGATACCTGAAGGGATGTCCAAATCTAGGACTTTGGTACCCAGCTGAGTCAGATTTTGAATTAATTGGATATTCTGATTCTGATTATGCTGGTTGTAGAGTTGACAGGAAGAGCACCTCAGGAACTTGTCAGTTCCTGGGAGAGAGATTGGTCTCTTGGTTCTGTAAGAAGCAGACTTCTGTCTCAACTTCAACTACAGAAGCTGAATATATAGCAGCTGCCAGTTGTTGTTCACTGATCCTGTGGATTCAAAACCAGCTTGTGGATTATGGTTACTCACACAAGAACACCAAAATCATATGTGATAGTACCAGTGCTATCTCAATTGCATAAAATCCAGTGCACCACTCTAGAACGAAGCACATTAAGATTCAGCACCATTTCCTGAGAGATTGTGTGGAAAAGAACAAGATTTGTCTTGAGTTCATATCCACGGAGTTTCAGAGAGGTGATATATTCACCAAGCCCTTAGATGAACAGAAGCATCTGTTCTTTCTAGTTCAACTAGGCATGATCAATGAAAGAGACTAAGTGTGACTATATCTGCCAATGTTGAAACCTGCTTGAAGATCGTCGAACGACCCTCGAAGATCGTCGAACAGATCAAGCCTATCGTCGACCTCTGGTTGATGATAGCTTATCTGTTTGAAGATCTTCGACCGACGTTCGAAGATCATCGAACAGGTCGAGCTCATCGTCGATCTCTGGATGACGACAGCTTGTTGTTTGAGAAGCCAGAAATAGTCGAACGATTGCTCGACTACTCTGCTTCTGGACCGATCGTCGAACGACCGTTCGACCATCGTGTCCAGTATCTTTTAAATAGATCGACTATCTCCGGTCTAATATAAAGTCGATAGTCGACCTAGGTTAAAAGATCTTTGCTTTTATCGTCGACGGAGAGCGTCCTTTCGCATTCCGTCTTCCCGCTTGCTCTGTGTCTTGCGATTCTCTGCCGTTTCGTCTTCTTCGTTCCTCTCGCGCCTTCTCCAGCTCCTTCAATGGCGATTTCTCCAGCATTGCTTGCAGTTGTGAAGTTTGATGCAGGTTTCAGTGTCGACTTCGATGCCTTCAGCTGTTGTGAATCAGGGATTGTGGAAATCCTCCAGTTATGCAGAGATCAAGGGTTAGAAAGACTAATGTCTACAAGGATTAAGTTAAACATCCCAGAGATAAAGGAATGGGCATTTACTTCATCTTCTACTGAAGATTCAATGACAGGAACAATTGGCGGAGAAGAGGTAATCTTGACTCCCGCCGTCTTGACTGATTTATTTGGATTGACTAATGGCGAAGAAGAATTTGAGCAAGATGCTCCAGAGTTCGGAAGAATGTTGTTAGAGCTGGGACATGCCGAAGGCATTCCCTCCAAGCTCCTCAAGGTGAATTTTCCCTTCAAGAACAAGTTCCTTGCAGAAATAGTTGGAAAAGTGCTTCTAGGAAAGCACTCCGCCCATGACAACATTACTAGACAACAATTTGCACTGATGTGTGCAATTGTAAATCAGAAAAGGATTAATTGGGCAGGGGTTTTGTTCGATTTGATAAGGAAGAAGAACAGTAAGAAAGAGGTTACCCTAGGCAGGGTTATTGGGATTTTTCTGAAAGAGAAGTATTCCCATCTGCTAGTTTCAGTTGCTACAACCATTAATGCCAGCAAGAAGATGGATCCGAACTTGTTCTCCAAGTGGAAGAGGACCTTCTTGAAGCCCGCTCCCGCAGGGGTTGCTCCAGCGGTATCCGAGAGCACAAGGACTGATTCAGTCACTCCTCACCCTCTAGAAGCTAGCTCAGCTCATCCTTCTCTTCCATCATCTTCTTCTGCTCTGTAGTCTACTTCAGTTGAAGTTCCATCAACTTCAGCTGAAGTACGACTTTCTGCTTCTCCTGTTCGAGATACAACCACGGTTGTCATTCCTTCTCCTCCTGCATCTCCTATTCCTTCTCATCTGGCTAGGATATCTGATCCTAGTTTTGATTTGTTAGGATCTGAGAGAACTCCAACACCTCGTCAGTCTCCTGTTCGTTCTCCAGTTCAACAGGAATACATTCCTCCTGCTGATCTTCCATCATCTGCAGTTCCCCCACATTCTTTTGAAATCACCCCAGCATTCATCTCCAGCATCTTGGAGTTGATTATCCCTTCAATCAAAATCATGATTGAAGAGGCAATTGCTCCACTTGCTTCCTCTATTGCTACTTTGACTGCTACCATCCAATCCCTCTATAATTCTGCTGAGCCCTCTTCTTCCAGGGGCCTGGTTTCAGTTCCCACTGAAATCAGGCAGGGGGAGATGTTCTATGAAGATGTCTCAGAGCTTCCAGCCTCCCCTCCAGCAGATCCTCCAGCGGTGACAGATATAGTGATGATAGTTCAAGAAGAGACTGCTCCAGCTCAAGAAGAATCAATTTTAGTGTTATCTAAAAAAGAGATTGCTGATGGTCTATTGGAAACAGAATTTATTGTCAAAGTTTGTTTAGAAGATCTCACCACTCCTTTGGTTTCCCGTTTCCTAGAAGGCATTATTACATCCTATCTAGATGAATCCTGGGAGTTGGTAAAGTATGAAGGTAATTCACTCATCCGTTTTATTGACGAGTCAACTGATTTGCTAGTTTGTGAATTCCTAGAAGGGATGTTTTTAGCTTATATAGCAGATTTGTGTTCATGAATCTACAGATTATATTCAAGAAGATATAGCTGCTCAAGTAGAAGTAGTTGTTCGAGAATCTGTTTCAGATGTTTTAGTTGTTCCAGATGTCATAATGACAGTATCAGAACCCTCTCCAGAAGTTCCAGCTAATCTTTTGCCTGCTGCTCAAGATACTGAGTCTGCTCAACCAGCTCAGTCAGATGTGCAAATAGATCCAGAATTGGATCTTTTCTTAGCTGATATAGAAGATGTTGAATCTAAAAGTCAAGATGAAAAGACCCCAGTACTGAGTTTAGAAGAAGAGAAAGCAAGAGCTGCCTGGCAGCAAAGAGTACAAGATATTTTGGATGAGAAAGAAAAAGTTTTGCAAGATGAAAAATCTAATGTATGGGATGACTCTCCAGGACCTGATCTGGATTCTCTTCTGGCTCAGGATGCCATGGAAGAAGAAAAAGAGAAAGCTGCTCTGAAAGCAAAGGAAAAGGCTGTATCAGAAGCCTATGACCCTTATGATCATCCTCCCTCATCTCATTCTGAAGATGAAGATGATTCAGATATGTCTGAGGACTCTAAGAAAAAAAAAGCTGCAAAGAGAAAAAGGAAAGCTGTTGCTCCTCCTCCTCCTAATTGAGACAATGATACTCCTTATTACATATTGAAAGGGATTGACCCTAAGTCGAAAGACTTCCAGCAGTGGATGTGGTTTTCCAAGAACCAGCAAAAGGAGAGAAAGAAATCTAAGAGATATGATAGTCCTGCTCCCAGATGGACACCCAGAGGTCCTCCTCCTCCACCTCCCAGTGCAGGAGCCTCTGGCAATTTATCTGCTAATCCATCTGCTCCATCTACAAAATCTGCTCCTTCTCAGCCTCATTCAAGGAAAAGTTCTCAAAGCCACCAAGGCAAATCATATACTGGTACTCAAAGGCATGATACTGAGGTTAAAGAGCAAGTAAAGGAGGTTGTATATCAAAAGCCAACATTTTCACCTCCTCCTTCTCCCAAGAAAAAGGTTTCTCCTGCTATACCAGTTCATGTTGCTAAGGATGTTGCAAAAGGTAAAAGAATCATTTTATCTGAAAAATCCAGTAAAAAGTTTGCTGAGTTTGCTCCTCCACCATCTTTAGTTATTCAAGAAGTTAAAGATACAGCTGAAAGTTTATTAGATTTATCTGTTAAGTTTAAAACTGTGAAGCCAATAGATACATCATCTGAAAATGTGTATGAAAGCCAAGAGTTAGATCCTGATTTCAGGATGGCTCGATTTCTAGAACTTGTTGGATCAGCCCAGATAAAGAAAGCTAAAGCTGAAGGAAAGGACTCTACAGGATTTACTACAATGTCAAAGTTCAGAATGAAGGAACTCAATAAATTCCAGGTTAGCCCTGAGGTATTTTATCCTTCTATATATATGGAAAAGCACCCAGAAGCAGTTGTTCCAAGGGCTGCAGAACTGAAGATTATTGGCGTGCAAGATTTGAAGATGTCTAAGAAAGAAGCCATTGATCCCTTGCGGAAAGTTTCTTTTGTTCCTAGCTCTTCTGACCCTAAACCAGATTTTGTAGATTCTTAATTTTGATTGACTGTTTTTTATCTGACTGTTTGATAATTGCTAGTTAATTGTTATCTATTTCTTGTATTGTTTTATTGCTCTATAGCTAGTTCTGTGTTTTAGTTTTTGAGAGACTTAACTCAAATAGAGGGAGATTGTTGGTACCCTAGTTTGATTTGAGTTTAGTCTTGTCCTTTTTAGTCCCTTGACCCAAGAAATATCTATGGTCAATGGTTAGTGGTCTAGCTGTAGAGTCCTCGCTTTTCCAGATGAAGAATTTGGTTAAGTAGTTTGTTCGTTCGACTATGGTCGAACGCCGCTCGACTATCGTCGACTAACTGTTTGACGATCGTCTATCAGTTGCTCGACGTTCTGTCTGCGTGGATAGTTCGATTATCTGTTGATAGTTCGACTATCTGTGTGCTGTGATAGTTCGACTATCTGTTGATAGTTCGACTATCTGTTTGTTTGATAGTTCGACTATCTGCTTGGATAGTTCAACTATCTGATAGCTCGACTATCTGTTTGATAGGTCGACTATCTGCGTTGTTTGATAGTTCGACTATCTGTTGATAGGTCGACTATCTGTTTTCTTCTGATAGTTCGACTATCTGTTGATAGGTCGACTATCTGTTTTCCCTTGGTAGTTCGACTATCTGCTTTGATAGTTCAACTATCTGATAGCTCGACTATCTGTTGATAGTTCGACTATCTGTCGTTCTTTGATAGTTCGACTATCTGTTGATAGATCGACTATCTGTTTCTCTTCTGATAGTTCGACTATCTGTTGATAGGTCGACTATCGGTTTTGCTTTGATAGTTCGACTATCTGTTGATAGGTCGACTATCTGATAGCTCGACTATCTTCTGATAGTTCGACTATCTGTTGTGATAGTTCGACTATCTCCTTTGATAGTTCGACTATCTGGATCGTTCGACTATCTGTCCGATAGTTCGACGATCTCCGTTCTTCGGTCGACGATCTCCGAGGGTCGTTCGACGTTTTTTGTTTGCCTTTTTATTTTGTATTTATTTCTTCTATTTAATTAATTAATACATTATCTGGCATTTTATTTCAGTTGTTTTATGATAATATTTCCAGGCAATATCTGCTCCATCTCTTTTGCCTGAGTCAAATCTTTTCAGATAAAGTTGTTTGTCTTATTAGTTGACAGTGTATTTTACTTTATCTGCTGTCAGTCCTTTATAGCCGTTAGACTGAAAAGTCTTCCTTATGTTATAAAGAGTTTGTCTCTGATGTGATTTTATTTAGTACCTTTATTATCAGATTGCTTCCTGCAGCTTCCTTGAAAAAGGTTTATCCCTTTTATAGAATATTTTGCTGTAGAGTTTGTTTGTCTTTGTGATATTTGCAGCCCAGGTTTCAAGTTTCAGAAGAAGACAAACAGTTCAAATTGAAAAGAGTCGTTGCTTGTTGCTGCTATAAAAGGAATCCTTTGGAGAAGGATTTCAGCTAGCTAACCAGTTATTCTAAGAGTTATTCATTTAAGCATTCAAGCTTTCATCAAGACCAAGTTTAACTGCTCTCAGCAATATTCAATTCAACTGAGAAGTGTTAAGCTCTTCTGCTCTTCTTCAACCTGAGTTCTCCTGCTTCCAGGAAGTTCAGACTCAGAGTTCTTTTGAAGAAGAAGAAGAAGAAGATAGCTGCCAGAAGATTTTCTCTTATTATCTTATATCTTCTTGTAGTTTTTCCTTCAGTTCTTACTGAAGTGTTTCTGCACTGAAGCAAGACTTCACCTGGACATTCTTTGAGCCAGGGGGAGCCTTGATTCTTTTGAGCTCTCTAGCTCAGTGCAAGTCTTTGTGCTTCTCTAATCTATTGTAAAATAGAGAAGACTTTTTAACCTTCTTTCCCCCTCCTGTACAGAGTTATTACTCCCTTCAAAAGTATCCCTTGGTGGCAGGGCACCTGATCAAAAACCTGTGTTGGTTTTTAGACACCTGATCAAAAGTCTAAAGGGTTTCTAGATCTACCTGAAGCAGATCTTGTGGTGGCAGGGCACCTGATCAAAAACCTGTAGTGGATTCCTACCTTGTTGGTAGAAGAGTGGACGTACCCAAGTTGTTTGGGGAACCACTATAAATTCCTTGTGTCGTCTGGCTTGCTTAATTTAATTCTTGCATTGTGGCTGTGATTAGATATAACTAGGTTTGCTAGTTGCTGATTAGGATTTCCAAGCCTTAACTGTAATTACAGTTAGCTTGAGTTTGTGCACAACACTTGTGTTAGGCTTTAGGGTTATCTCCTTATCTATAATCTTTTCATTCCGCATTTCACTCCAAGGGAGTTGGGTAGACTATTAAGTTTTTGTCTAGTGCAAAATTTGATAACTCTATTCACCCCCCCTCTAGAGTAGTATCTATCCCTTCACTTTCACAGCCCCCAGCGCAGCCAACACCACAAGGCGGAGTTCAGCAGACTCCGACTGTTGCATCACCACCCCTGGTCCCCACTCCATTCCTACAATCGGAGATGGGTCAAACACTGACGGCCATTCTAGATGCTTTCAGGGCTCAGCAGGTTCCGGCTCCGCAGCCAAACCCGGGGGCCAATTGGCTGAGCATCTTTCGAGGACTCTCCCCTCCATCTTACTTGGGGACAGAATCCGCTGTACGGACAGAAGAATGGCTAGATATTATGTACGAAATGCTGATTGGGATATGGTGTCCCTGGGAGGAGAGGGTTGCCTTGGTCGTCTCCTGCCTGGAGTCTTATGCCAAGAGGTGGTGGAAGACGCTGCTGGACACAAGGTTTGCTGATAGAGAGGTTGCGGAAGTTACCTGGGAAGAGTTCAGGACTGCGCTGCTAGAGCATTTTGTTCCACAGTCGGCCAGGGATGAGTTGGAGGAGCGGTTCCTACAGCTGAAGCAGGGCACCCGGACAGTGGTAGAGTACCATCAGGAGTTCGACCATTTGGCTCGATATGCAGATTCTTACCAGCTGGACGAAGCGGGATACATCAAGAGATTCTATAAGGGACTGCGGGAGGACTTGAGGGAGGCTTTGTTGTTTGTATCCGACGGGCCTATCTCCCGGATTTTGGAAATGGCAAAGAGGATCGAGGCCGATTGGCACACCACTCAGGGCCGGAAGCAGCAAGTGGAGGATCAGGGCCGGAGAGCCAGAAATGATCAGCGACAAGGTGCTATACCAGGTGGGAGAAGGATAGAGGACCATCCTCGACAGGAAGTAAGGCAGGAGCCGAGGGAGCAGGTGATATATTGCTACTCAGCCTCTTCAGATGAGGGAGGCACCGAGACCCGGGGGTATGGCATTTCCCCCACCGGAGTGCTACAACTGCCATCAGACAGGACACATTCGGAGAAACTGCCCCATGAGGGGAGCACCTTTACCAGCACCCCAGGATGCCCCGCATGCCCAGCAGTTTGGAGGACGAGGACGTGGTCGAGGACGTGGTTTTCAGGGTGCAGATCGTAGGCAGCAGAGGGAGCAAATTAATGCACTGGATCTGGCTCAGCCCCGAAACCCGGAGCAAGTAATCACTGGTACGTCTGAAAATTTTGGTTTAAGTTATTCCTCATGAACTTAAATTTTATATAGAAGTGACAATCTAGGAAAGAAAACCATAGCTAGAATTCTGAGACATTTAATTTTTCCCAAAACCCCAGGAATTGTTTTCATCAGCGGCAAACCCGCTTATACGCTATTTGATACGGGTGCTTCGCACTCATTTGTATCGGAGGCCATCATAGAAGGATTGGAAGGCGTGGAATGATTCACGGGTCTGATGATGAGGATACGACTACCCGACGGATCAGAGTTGTTCACCTCTGCCCACCGCAACATGGAGGCGGAGATCGGCGGAAGGATATTTGAAGCTCCAGCGACGATCATAAAGATGCCAATCTTTGATTTGATCCTAGGCATGACGTGGTTGAACTGGAATCATGCTCAAATTGACTGCACGTCCAAAAGAGTTACCGTAAGACATGGGGATTCCTACCTCGTCATTGAAGGTATTAAATCTATTCCCCCTCTCATACTGTCGTCTGTACAAGCCGTCAAGGCTCACTTACAGGGGGAAGAGGTGTATGAAGTAATATTTGAGATGACTGAGACCAAGGTCTCCACCTCGGATATTCTAGTGGTGCGAGATTTTGCTGACGTATTCCAAGAGAAACTGCCTGGGCTACCCCCGCACCGGGAGCAGGATTTCCGGATACAGCTGGTGCCAGGGGCTAAGCCGACAGCTAGGGCCCCTTACCGGATGGCCCCGAAGGAATTGACAGAGTTTCGAAGCCAACTCCAAGAACTGGTGGAGGCTGGATTTGTCCGACCGAGCTCTACGCCTTGGGGAGCCCCGGTCTTGTTCGTTAAAAAGAAGGACGGAACTCTGAGACTGTGCATCGACTACCGAGCACTAAACCGATTGACAGTCCGAAAAACATATCTGTTGCCAAGGATAGATGAGCTGTTTGACCAGCTAGAAGGTGCGCATTTCTTTTCCAAATTGGATTTGAGGTCTGGTTACTACCAGCTAAGGATCCAGGAGGAGGACATTCCGAAGACTGCTTTCAGTAGCAGATATGGGCTATATGAATTTACAGTGATGCCCTTCGGGCTCACAAATGCGCCATCAGCATTTATGAGCCTTATGAATCAGGTGTTCGAAGAATATTTAGATGTGTTTGTCATCGTGTTTATCGATGATATCCTCATTTACTCAAGGACAGAGGAGGAGCACACACGGCATCTGACGCTGACCCTGGAGAGACTACGGGAGAACAAGCTTTATGCAAAGATCAGCAAATGCCAGTTTTGGTTGAAGGAGGTGGCCTTCCTAGGCCATATCATCAGTGGTGCTGGGTTGGCAGTGGACCCAGCCAAGATCCAAGCGGTTCGGGGCTGGCCACAATTGAAGACGGCCACAGATGTACGAAGTTTCCTAGGACTTGCCGGTTACTACCGGAAATTTGTAGAGGGATTCTCTCGTATCGCCCTCCCACTCACAACTCTGACAAGGAAGGAGGTGCCCTTTATCTGGACCCCACGATGTGAAGAGGCTTTTCAAGAGCTAAAGGGGCGACTCACTTCGGCTCCAATACTTGCCCTTCCTTCAGGGAAAGAAGGATTCCAGGTCTACACCGATGCCTCCTACCAGGGCATGGGGGCAGTACTTATGCAGAATGGCCATGTGATAGCTTATGCTTCTCGGCAGCTGAAAAAGCACGAGCAAAACTACCCAGTTCATGACCTAGAGATGGGAGCGGTCATTTTTGCACTAAAAGTCTGGTGTCACTATCTGTACGGTGTCCACTGCGACATATACTCCGACCATAAAAATCTGAGGTATGTGGACACACAGAAGGAGCTAAACATTAGACAGAGACGATGGGTGGAATTTTTAGCAGACTACCAGTATGAGATGCACTACCACCATGGAAAGGAGAATGTGGTAGCAGATGCATTAAGCCGAAAGACCACAAACGCTGGAGTAGGAACACCGTTGATGGCCTTGGAGTTAATACAGATGTTTGATAAGATGCAAGTATCCCTGGTATCTGAGGATCACCCTGAGTTATACCGAGAATATCTGTCGTCGTTAATCGCCACGGATGACATACGAGAACGGGTCAAGGATGGACAGAGGCAGGATACTCAGCTAGAGCCGATATTCCGGTCCTTAGAAGCAGGCACTGTGGGAGATTACACACTGAGGGATGATTTAGTATGCTTCAGAGGATGGATCTACATACCAGAGGGAGGCCAGATTCGGGAGGACATCATGATGGAGGCTCATTGCAGTCGATATTCGGTACACCCGGGGATTACGAAGATGACTGCAGATCTGAAGAAGACTATGTTCTGGCCTGGTATGAAGAAGGATATCACCTACTTCGTGACCCGTTGCAAGGCGTGCCAATTAGTAAAAGCGGAGTGCAGAAACCCCGCAGGATTATTGCAGCCACTCCCAGTACCAGAGTGGAAGTTCGATGGTATCGCCATGGACTTTATACATGGACTTCCTCGATCCAGGACAGGGAACGATTCGATATGGGTGATCATCAACCGACTGACGAAGGTGGCGAGGTTTATTCCAATCAGGAAGGATGACTCGGTGGGGGTGTTAGTCCGGAAATTTGTGGAGCAGTTCGTCCGCTACCATGGTGTACCCAAGTCGATTGTGTCAGACCGGGATGGATGATTCACATCCAGGGAGTGGAGGTCAGTGAAAACTTACTTAGGCACTCGACTAACCTTCAGTACGGCTTTTCATCCCCAGACAGATGGACAGACAGAACGGACCAACCGGACTTTGGAGGATTTACTACGACTCTGCGTATTAGATCGCGGTGAACCATGGGAGAAGTTATTACCACTGATCGAGTTCTCGTATAATAACAGCTACCAGTCCAGTATTAAAATGGCTCCTTATGAGGCGTTGTATGGGCGAAAGTGCAGGACTCCTCTGTCATGGATACAGGACGAGGATCCTAAGGCATTGGGTTCGGAGTTTGTCGAGGACACCGAGGCTCAGGTAAGATTAATACGGGACAGAATGCTGGAAGCACAGAGCCGGCAGGCTAAGTATTACGACGCTCGGCACCGTCAGGTGGAATTCCAGATAGGAGATCAGGTGTTCTTGAAGATCCGACCCATGCATGGAGTTACTCGGGTATGCGGATAGAGGAAGAAGCTCAGCCCAAGGTACATGGGGCCTTATAGGATCCAGGAGCGGATCGGTCCCTTGGCATACAGGCTGGAACTGCCACCGGAGCTGGCGAGTCTGCACGACGTATTCCATATATCCTCTCTTAGGAGAGCTCTACTACGTCCAGAGCAGCAAGTTACAACCACAGATGGACCGATAGCATCTGATCGGTCAGTTCACCTAGAACCGGTCCGGATTGACGACAAGGGGGTACGAGTTTTACGCCACAAGAGGGTTCCGTTAGTCAAGGTCCTGTGGAGAAATCACGGAAGAGAGGAGCACACATGGGAGCCCCAGGACTTGATGCGACAAAGATATCCGGAACTCTTCAGTCAGGTATTCCTCGCAACCACTCAAGATGTTCAATTTCCTTCCTAATTTAAACTAGGAGAACTGAAGTTTCAAGGTTATGGGCTAAACTTTTGTTTATTGGGGTCTAGACTTTGCCAATTGGGCAATTTGATCTTAATATTGACAAACATCTTTGAACCTCATGGGATGTTACAAGTTGCCGCTCCCTGATAGGAGTCCCCGTAGGCTTAACCTGGATTTCGGGGACAAAATCTTTGTTTTGTTTATTGGGATTTGTAACATCCCATTTCCAACTAGACCCCTAAGAGTGATTTTGTCATGATAAAACCCTAGGAAGCCCAAGAAAGAGTCAAGTGGACCTGGTGGTGTGGATAGGGCCACTATGGTCTACACTTAGCAGATCTCTAAACCTTGGTTAAAAGTGATCATGGGGCTTCACCAAGACTCCAAGACCCCACCCATACCCTTATAACCCTAGAAAGAGATCAATGGATCACTAAGGACCCATGAAGAGCAATCAAAGGACCTAAGTTGACCTAAGTCAACTATAGCCCTAATTGGGTCAAATTGACCTACACAAGGGTCAATTGCAGTCCCTTAGCCCAGTAGACCCCACCCATACCTTCTTAGACCTAGTGAGAGGTCAATGTGTTACTAAGGACCCATAGAGAGTAGTCAATAGGGCTAAGTTGACCAAAGTCAACTATGACCCTAATTGGGTCAAATTGACCTACACAAGGGTCAATTGCAGTCCCTTAGTCAAATGGACCCCACCCCTACCCTCATAAGCCTAGTGAGAGGCCAATAGGTCACCAAGGACCCATTGGGACCAATCAAAAGGGCTAGTTTTGACCAAAGTCAACCCTTGACCTAAAATGGTCAAAATGCCCTAGTTAAGGGCCAAGTGACCTCCAAGGGCCAATCCAACCCCACCTTGACCCTAGTGGAGACTAATGGGTCACCAAGGACCTATTAAGGAAATCTCAAGGATCAAATTAACCTAGATGGGCCCTAGTCCAACTTTGGGTCAAGTTAGCCCAAATGGGCAAACTCAAGCTCAAGCCCATTACATTGGGGCTAACCTTGACTTAAGTAGCCAAATGGATTTGTGGGCTGACATGGGACATGTAGGAGCCAAAAATTCAGGCATGGTGACTAGGAGAGGGAAAGTCACCTATGGAGGAGAGAGAAAGAGAAGGAAGAAGAAGGAAGGAGGACTTTGTGCTCCTCCTCCCCCTCCCCAACCTCCCCATTCATTTCAGAAGGACAAGGGAGAGTGTAGCAGCCATTGTGGACTGATTAGAGCAAGCTCCACCCCCCTACCAACCTAGCCGCCAACCTTGACCATGGCCAAAAATGGCACATGCCATTTCAGCCACCTAACTCCCTCCTCTCCCTCTTTAAAAGCTTCAGTGAGGTCCAGGGATGAATTCCCACCAGTTTCCTGAAGAGGCCAAGCCCTAATTTGCATTTGTGAACAAGCCGACCACCACCGGCCACCTCCATGCCAATCCGGCGATCAGCTAGGCTACAGCCGCCACCACAGGTCCTCTTCCACTCCTTCTCTCATGGGTAGATCGTAGGGATCATTAGGGCCGAGGTTAGGGCTCAATAGAGCTCAATCAGATTTTTAAATCCATGGAAATTTCATGGAAAATGCGATCGTCGGGATCGCCGGAATAGTGCTCCCTGGCGGCCTAGCCGCCGCCTGGAGATAGCCCCGACCACCACGAAGGTGTCGGCGGCGGTGGCAGGCCGGGGAGGTGGCCGGATCGCCGGCGGCAGCCGCTGGAAGATGGCCCAGGCGGGACGAATCTGGGTCGTCGGCTAGAGCTTGAAGATGACCAGATCCCGTCCAAAATCGCGCCAAGATTCGTGCTGATATGATTAAATAAACTATAGCTTAAGTTTGATTTTATTTCATTCCCTGTCACAGATTTTGTATTTATTAGTTTTAATTATTAAAAATAGTTAGAGCCTTTTTCAGAGAATATGGTCAACACAAGAAATGTAGCCCTATGGGTCTACTGTCAAACAAAATTGGTTTGAACCAATTCGGGTGACTGGTTTGACCAGGGCACTCATTTTGGTGGGGTCTATACAAATTACTAGGCAGTCATTAAACTAGTTTCCCACACTTCATCCTTGGTCCAAATGGTCTGAAATTTTGGAAGGGAGTCACCCTACCCTATACCTAGACCCTGCCCAAAAATGGGAATTTTTGTGAATAATATTCCTATAGTTTCGTAAAACATATAATTATGCTATGGTAAATTAAATTATCGGTTAAATGAAGTCCAAATTTATCCAAATTTTGGTGGGATGGATATGAGGTCAATATAGACCTCTGGTTAAAATTTCATTAAGTTTGAAGTTGATTTGAATGGGATTCAAGCAAACCCTAGCCTTGCCCTAAGAAGGGTATTTTGGTCCAAAATGTAATTTTGGCTTTTAGTGTCCAATTCACCTCAACAGAGGTTCAAATTTGGTACACTAGTTTTGTATGACAATATACACCTCCCAATGAAAACTTGGGGGCATTGGAGTTGATTTGGCCCAAGATCCTAGGTCAAACCCTAAGGAAGGGCTTTTGTACCTTGTGAAGGACATATGGCCAAAACACCTTGTATGGCTATGAAATTTTGTAGAGGTGGTATTTTGGTAACTATAACCCTTTGGTAAAAATATTAGGGTATTTTGGAAGGTTTAGGACCCTCAAAACCCTAACCCTAGTTTAGGGCACAAATGTGGTGGGATAGGAATGAGTTAGCTAAACCCCTTAAAATGATATAAAATTTTGGTAGGATGGTCATAATGATATTAAGAAGCTTTGGTTATTTATTTAGAAATTTTGGAGTATTACTTATAGCACTTCATTTGTAACACAAGAAATGCCTCACTTTAGTAAATAAATTATTATGCTACCTATGACCCTTGAGAGGTCATGAAATTTTGGCAGAGGAGGTTTTGAATCATTATGAGCTTATATGAATTTTATAAAAATATTTGGACACTTATTTGAAGTAATTACTTCACAAGCTTGCTATATGATGGAATTATTCAATAAATTATTTAAGTCCATTTACTGATAAATAAATTATGAAATTTGGCCCAAACCATTTACATTCCATTAGATTCATACTTGAAATTTCTCTGAATTTTTGGAAGCAGTATAGTATTTTATAATTCTTAAATGAATTTTCAAGGATTTAAATGTAATATTGATTTAAGGATAAAACCTTACTGAAAAGAATTAGATATTTTGGAAGATAAGTTATAACATTATTTTGAGTAAAATATAAAATTTGTAGAATGATGTCTTGTCTGAAAATAGTACTTCATGTTCATTATTGGAAATTTTAGACATTAAAATAATTAAATAAATTATTAAATAAATAAGGAAAATTTTGGAACTCTGGATGTAGGACTTAAAGGTCATAATGGACCTTCATTAATTATTATAGGGGTGTTGGATGATTATTTGATATACTTCCCATTTTACATGAAGTTTGACTTGGTGGTCTGCATTTAGCAATTTTGGAAAAATTGTTTATATAGTTTGTTAGAAGTTTATCACTCCTTAATTCACTTATGATATTTATCCCAGAGCATTTATATGCCTTTGTTATCATGTTGGAAGTTTACTTGAAATTTTAGGAGTAATATTACCCTATTTATTTATTTTAATGAAATATGGTGAGATAATTTTAAAAAAATAGAATCAGTGGCCTAAACCTTGCTGAAAAATCAAGAGATCTTGGATATTAGGTTAATTGTTATATTGAAGTATAACATAAATTTAAGGGAATTTTATCTTGTCAAAATTTGGTACCTTCAGTTCAATCTTGGAGACTTTGGCCACTATAAATATTTAATAAATTCCTAGATAAATAGGAAAATTGTAAAACTCTGGATTTGGGCAACAAAAATCATAATGGATCTCCATAAATTATTATAGGAGTATTGGATGATTACTTGACATACTTCCCATTTTACATAACATTAAACCTTGGTGGTCTGCATATAGTAATTCTTCAGAAATAATCTGGAGTACAAGTTAGGTACATAAGAGTTCATCACTCAGGGTTGGATAAGATATGAATGAGTTTGACTAAATTTTGGATGATGTTTTGGGATTGACGAAAGATCGTCTTCCCCATAAAGTGGAAGGTCAAATCTTCTTAGGTCTAGTTACTGTAATATAGAAATGAAAGGGGTAAAACCTAAGTCGTAGGCATAAAGTAAATAGTAAACTTAAGTTTTCACACATTCACACCCCAGTGTCCCGGGAGATAGTATGGGTTACTGGGGCAATAAGCCCGGTAGTTATTGGGTATGGTAGTCTGGGAGCTTTGGCTCGGTAGTAGATTATGACGGACGGGATTGTCCGGTGAGCTTTGGCTCGGTTGACGGTTATGACGGACGGGATAGTCTGGGGAGCTTTGGCTCGGTAGTAGATTATGACGGACGGGATTGTCCGGTGAGCTTTGGCTCGGTTGACGGTTATGACGGACGGGATAGTCCGGGGAGCTTTGGCTCGGTGGTAGATTGTGACGGACGGGATAGTCCGGGGAGCTTTGGCTCGGTTGTAGATTATGATGGACGGGATTGTCTGGTGAGCTTCGGCTCGGTTGGTTGTTTGACTCATAACTATTGCATGTGCATAAAAGGTTTAAGGTGGTGGGTCTTCGATATTGGGGAGTTCGATGCACCGACACCAATATCGTTGGCTCGGCAAGTGTGGTGAGCACTTCGCCAACAGAAGTCTGGTGCGCCAGCCGGCAAGAGTACGCAGGCGTCTGCTTAGTGCACCAAGCGTTGAGGCGTACGATAGGTCTGACCGGTAGTGCTTTACTGGTTTAGAGGTGGGCGAGGCCCAACCCACCGCTTCTGTCTGCCACTACGGAGGTATCCTAGGAGGTAACGGCTCCGAAAGGGGGAACTAAAGGTCTGTGTACACAGAGTCGAGTGGGTGAGTTGCACTTGCATGTTCACATCATAGCATAATTGTATTTCATAGCATAACCATTGCATAAAACCTGACACCTAATGTATAAGCGGTATGGGACGCTCTATACATTAGGCCTTGGAAAACGACCCCTTGGCCTATAAGTTCGTGTGAGCGTGCTTATAAGTCAAGGTTCTCTTTCAATATTATAAGCCTGCTAATAGAACCGACACCCTATCGTATAAATTGGTATGAGACTTTTTATACGATAGGAGCCCTGCAAAAGATCCCTTAGCTTATGTGTACCCACATAAGTTAAGGTTACTCATTTAATTTTGTATAATTATTATCATGCGTACACTGTTAGTTTAGTTCCGCTGCCATCTGGAATTTGACTATTCTCCACCTTCATGTCCTTCCCTTTCCTTCTCCCCGCTCGGTGCTTAGGAGCCATGGGGGAAGGGGTGGGGGACGATAGGACTTAGTCTTTTAGACTAACGGTTTTCGAACCACATCATTTAGGGGACCACGGAGCCCAGCATGGAGGAGCAGCCCCGGAGGTCGGCACGCTTGGAGATCGGACAGTCTAGTACTGGAGTCCAGACAGCAGGGACAGTGAGTCCCGAACTATAGTAGTCGTATTAGTTTGCTTCCGCGATGAGTGAATTGTAGTGAGGACTTGATGTACCGGGCATAAGCCCGAGATTTTCATTATATGTACTATCTGTGGACACTCTCTTCGTGGAGTTTATTTCTATATATGTGATTTCTGTGGACTTGCATCTTTTCTTATGCTACAGTTACGATCGAAATTGGTCGGCAGAGTCGGCGTCTTGTAGTGACAACCTTCCCGAGTGCGAAGGTATCACCGCAAGGCGGCAGTTCTGGGCCTAAGACCCTGGTGTCGAAAAAGAAAAAAATGGGGGTCTTACACAACCCATGGGGATCGAACCTCGAACTCCACTGGCAGGACCGCCTCAGACCCATGGGAAATTTTGAATGGGTTCTCGCCGATGGCCGTGTTTGGGGATGTCCGTAAGGCCCACAATACTGAGGGGAGCTATTCCACCCAATTCCCCCTCAAGTTCTCAACCTTCTTCTTGAGCAAGTTTACGATGATCTTGTTTGCCGCCTCCACTTGGCCATTGCTCCTTGGGTGGTGGACAGTTGCAAACCATAGGTCTATCCCCAAATGGCTGTAGAAGCTGATGAACTCCTCATTAGCGAACTGGGGGCCATTATCTGTCACTATTGCTTGGGGAAACCCATGCCTGCATATGTTCTCCCCCAACGAAGTTCCTAATGACTTGGGAGGTGACCTTGGCTTGTGTCTTGACCTCTAGCCACTTTGAGAAGTAGTCAATCATGACCAGAAGAAACCTTCTTTGCCCACAAGCCGGAGGGAAAGGTCCAACTAGATCCATCCCCAAGATGGCGAAAGGCCAAGGCGCCGTGATGTTTCGAAGCCTTTGAGCGGGCAAGAGCTGGAGGGGGGCGTTAAGTTTACACTTTCGACATCTCCTCGCAAACTTGTCTGCATCCTTCCTCAGGGTCTGCAAGAAATACCCTTTCCTGACCACCCTTTCTTTCAACGTCCTCCCCCCCCTGAATGACTATCACATTCACCGGAGTGTACTTTCTCCAGGATCCTTGGGATCTCCTCCTCCATCCCGCACCTTTCCAGGAGCCCTTACAACATCTTCCGATGCAACCCCCCTTCAAGCATTAGGTAATGAGCCTCTTTGTGCCTAAAGCTCTTCGCATCCTTGGTCCCTTCTGGGAGCTCACTAGTGGTCAGAAAGGTCACGAATGGATCCACCCACGAGGGTCACCGATCCACTTCTATCAACTCCCCTTCCTCGATTGCAAGTCAAAATAGCTCGGTCAGGGTTCCTCCCCCCCCCCCCCCCCCCCCCCCGAGGTCCAAACTTAGCCAACCGATCGGCTGCTAGACTCTCTTCCCTGGGAAAATGTTGGATTGAGAACGTCCAGAACCCTCTGATGATCACCCTTACCTTGGATAAGTATTTCACCAGGGTGGGCTCCCGGGCTTCTAACTCTCCTCGGATCTGCGATACCACAACTAACGAGTCCGTAAATGCCTCACATCTTGGATCCCAAGCTCCTTTGCTAGACGAAGGCCGACTCTCATGGCCTCGTACTCTGCTTGGTTATTAGTGACTGGGAAGTACAAGACAACAGCTTGTTCAAAAGTGACCTCCTGAGGGCTTATCAACACTACTCCTCCCCCAAGGGAATGTTTTCCCAAAGCCCCAGCAACCATCTTCTTCCATGCCCCCTATAGTCGCGGCTCCTCGGTTCCAACCTCAACAACGTAGTCAGCGAAGTCCGCCACTACTTGTGCCTTAATTGAGAGCCTCGGCACAAATGAGATGTCAAACTCACGTAGTTAAATAGACCACTTGGCCAATCATACCGAGTGTTCCACTCCTTCAAAAATCTTGCGAAGGGGATGGTCCGTCACCATCCTGATTGAATGGGCTTGGAAATAGGGCCAGAGCTTTCTGGCCGAAATGATTAAAGCATATGCCAGCTTTTCTTAGATGGGGTAGCAGAGCTCCGCCTTCTTCAGGATCCTACAGATGTAGTAGATAGGCAATTGTTTCTTCCCCTTTTCCCTGAGCAGAACAGAGCTTACGGCCTCTGCTCCCACCCCAAGATACAAGGCTAGATCCTCCCCCTCTTCTGGGCTATGAAGTAGCGGAGCCTGTGAGAGCTTCCTCTTTAGCCTTTGGAAATCCTCTTCACACTCGACAGTCCATTCGAATTTTTGATTACCCCGCAACACCTTGAAGAATGATTAGCATTTCTCTCCCGACCTGGAGAGGAACCTGCTTAGCCGGCCAGCTTGCCTGTCAAGCGCTGGACCTCCTAAGCATTGCGTGGTGACTCCAGCACTAGGATGGCTTTCACCTTATCTGGATTAGGCTCTACCCCTGCCGGGGTCAGAAGATGTCCCTGAAACTTCCCTCGACTTGCCCCGAAGACACACTTCAAGGGGTTCAGCCTCATCTTGAACTTCCGCAAGGTAGCAAACGTCTCCTCCAAGTCACGTAGGTGCGAGTCCATACCCTTGAGTTTGACCATAAGATCATCAACATAGACCTTTAGGTTCCTCCCCCTTTGGTACTGGAAGACTCGATCCATCATGCGCTGGTAGGTAGCCCCTGCATTCTATAACCCAAAGGGCATTATTTTATAGCTGAAGCATCCCTACCTTGTGATGATGGAGACATCCTTGACATCAGCAGGATGCATTCGGATCTGGTGGTAACCAGAAAAAGCATCTAAAAAACTCATAATAGAAAAACCAACAGCTGAATCAACCAGCTCGTCGATCCGAGGCATGGGGTAGCAATCCTTGGGGCATAATTTATTTAATAAAGAAAAGTCTATACACATGCGCCATTTTCCTCCCCCTTTCTTTACCAATACCACATTGGAGATCTAGCCTAGATACTGGATCTCTGAGATGAATCCGGCCTCCAGAAGCTTCTTGACCTCCTCGTGGATGGGCTCCTCCAGCTTGGTAGCGATGGTCCTCATCTTCTGGTGAATGGGGCGTGTCCAGGGGTCCAGATTCAGGCGGTGGCAGGCTACATCAGCATCGATGCCCGGCATGTCCGCCACGCTCCAAGCAAAGTTTTTGGTGTTGCTCTAGATACAAGCCCGTATACGCTCCTAGTCCTCAGGACCTAAGCCCCCGCTGATCTGCACCCTTTGCACCTGGCTGGCGCTAGTGAAGACTTACATCTCCACCACTTCCTAAGCCGGCTCCAGCTGTGACTTCTCTCAGCCATACCTTGCCTCCTCTTCCGGCCCAAACTCTTCCTCCCCTCCTGCTTCCTCAACTTCCATTGCCTCCCCCGGCTCTCAAGCTGCTCAACCTCTATGCCCCTTTTGGCCTCCATCTCAACTCCTTCTCCTCCTCGCCCTTCCTCTAATCATTCCTCCTTTCGGCCCTCTTGCGACTCCAACTCTTCGTCCCTTTGGACCTCATGCACAACTCCTCCTCTTTGCTCCTCCGCCATCTCCTCGCTCGCCTCCTCCAGACTCACCTCCTCTTCCCCGACAACCTTTTCCTTCACTGCCATCTCCCTCTCCATCTCTTCCGCCTCTGCCATCTAAGATATGGTTTAACCGTCGTCACGTAACATTGCCTCGCCATCTTCGGGTCCCCCCTGATCTTAACCTACACCTCTCCATTGTTGAACTTGAGGAATTGGTGGAACGAGGAGGGGACGTAGTGAAAGGCGCTGATGAGGGAGCGCCCAAAGATGGCATTATAACTGCTCAGGGCGTCCACTATAATGAACCTACAGTTCTGTGGCACGCTCCCCAACTTCACATGCAGCCCTACTCCTCCTTCTACTTCCTTCCTCTCTCCTGAAAACCCAAACAATGGTCCGTCTGAAGCTAAGACCCTCTTGGCCTTGACCATCATCTCGTCAAAGGCCTTCTTGAAGATCACATTCACGGAGCTCCCATTATAGACCAGGATCTTGGAGACCGTGAAGTTCTCTAATGTTGTCTGGATCACCAAGGCGTCATAGAACGGATCCTCGAATTCTAACATGTCTGCTGATGAGAAAGTAATTTTCTCCTCCAGAGAGGGAGCCTGAGAGGTCGAGGCGACCCCTCTTCGGAACATGGTCTGAAGGATCCCCTTACGGGTTGCCTCAATCCCTACTCCTCCATGGATCACCCTGATCACTCCTTCGGTTCCTACGTCTGCTCGGTCCTCAAATTGTCTTCCCCTTCTCCCTGCTGAACTTCCACGATCCTTATAGATGGATCTTGCCTCCCCAGCCCCCTGTCCTCTCTCATCTCTAAGAACTCTGGGAAGGTGGCTATCGCGTGACCCTCCTCCTAGTGAAAGTCATAGAAAGGCAATGCCACCCTTCCCCCTCTTCTTTCTCTGTCTCCTCTTCTTCCAGCTCCTCCCCGAGCTCCTCTCCTTCCGCCTCTACCACGGCCGACCTCCATCGCTTCTTGCTATGGCGGGAAGTGACCCCTCTACCCCTGCCTCTATGCTGAAACCTCCTTAGCTCACAGAAGTTGTCTCTTCCTTAGAAGTCTCCACCCTGTCCCTAGGGGAGACCCTCTTGGTGCCTCTAATCCAACCGGTTGTTTGGATCCCGAGCCCCCTAGCCTTGATATTTCCCCTGCTTCCCCTGCTGCCCTTGGGGCTCTTCTCTCCTTCTCTCTTCCCTCTTCTCTCTCTGTCTTCCTACTCCCGGCTCCTTCACGTCATCCTCCACCAACCTGGCCAGCTTCTTGGCAAAATCCAGATTGGCCCTTTCGAAGTCTATCTCCTTCGCTGCCCTCTACATAATCTCCTCAAAAGAGAGGGGGGCATTCTCTTCAGCTCCATGCTAAAGAACCCTGGCCTATGCCCTAGTGTGTAGGCTAGCATCAGCGCATACCATAGGACTTCCTGGGCCAGGAGGATCACTTCCTAAAACCGTTCAACATAGTGATCCAATATCTCATCTTGCTTCTGCCTCACCGAGAACTGGCACTCTGCCTCCTTCTTGCGCTTCTTTGATGTCGAGAATCTCAACAGGAACCCTCAATGCATATCCTCAAAGATGTAGATCGAGCTTGCTGATAAATGGTGGAACTAGTCCCGGGCCTTCTCCTTCAACCTGATGGCAAAGAGCCGACACTTGAAGGCGTGCGTCATCTGCCTTATCAAAACAACATCCTCGAACCAGTGCACATGCTGCACAGGGTCATCCTTTGCCGAGTAGTAGGACATGTCGGGCTCCCGGAATCCCTCCAGAACCAGAGCCGAGATGATGAGCTCACTAAAAGATCTCTCACCCCCTGCCTGTCGAGAAGGCACGTCTCGCGGCCTCGGCTGGCTGGCTCGGTCTACGCTGCCTTGCCCAGCGAAGAGCTTTCGCACAGCTACATCTCTCTCATCAGCCTCTGCCGGCACTTCCTTTCTAGGGCACTACCCGGGAGAGTTCTCTCCCAAGAGGGGGATTGCCTCAATTGGAGCCTGAAGTGTAGCCCACTCACTCCTTGCCGAGAAGGCAAGGTTGATGGTCTACAAGACCTCTCGCCTAAAGTCCTCCAGCATCTTCCTTGTCTCCTCCTCTCCATGAGAAGGGGAACTTCCTGAGCCTGATACTTCACCTTCACCCCCGGCCATGGGACTCAACTCAAGATTTTCTTGTATCGACTACCTTCCACGCTCACCGCACCAGAACTGTTGAAGCCAAAATTTGACCTCAACGAAAGTTCGAAATCAGGGGTATAGCCAACAACTACTTCTCCCAAGATCCGACCACTGATTGGCAGTAAAGGACCAGAAACTGACCCAAAGCCTCGGTTGAGAGATCCCACCTCTAACCCAGAAGATCTCTGAGTGCTTCCCCTCCAAAGCCAAATGCTGGGCTAGGAGCTCTTCAGAAAGCAATAGAAGATCTTAAGAATATATAAAAAGCTTGCTTTCTGAGGAGCCCCTGTGGGTCTATTTATAGCCTATGCTGACCTGAAATTACTAAAATACCCCTAGCTGGTCTGCCAATAACCAAACTCTGCTGTTCTGAGGAGCTAAATGCAGACCCTAGGGGTATATAGGTCATTTTACCTGACGGCATCCAGGTAATTTCACCCTGGGCCCTACCCGGCGGGAACCTTCCTGTCGAGAACTGAAGGTGCTTACGCCTTGCCGATAACTCTCCCGCCTTAACTTGGCTGGAGCTAAAAGGATATTGAAGAATGCTGCAGGTTATGCCAGCTCCTACCCCCTTGCGAGGCATGAGTCTTCTCGCCCAACGCTGGGTGGGAGTATGTCTCGGCTAAAGCCCATCTTGCTTTGGCGAGCGTCGAGCTCTGCCCGATGAACTGCTTACCTGAGCGCAAACGTTCTCACCTGCCCCTATACGAGAGCTCTCCTATTCTGAACCTGCTCAACGAACGTCAAGCCCAGCTCGATGAGACCTGAGTTGAGCTCGACGAAAGTCAAGCTCAATCCTGATTGGGCGAGAGCCGTTTTCTTCACTTGGGGCTAGCCGACAGCTAGGCCAAACCTGACCCTGGGTGTTTCTGGGTCCCACTCAGCAAATATGGGGTTGCACACTGAAAGTTGGGGAACCATTATAAATCTTGTGTCTCATGTGGCTTGTTTCTTTATTTTCTACACTTCTCTCTTTTAAGTTTTTAATCCGCAAAAAGACGCAGACCTCACCTATTCACCCCCCCTCTAGGTGATTTAGGTAGACAACTAAAAACATCAGCCACGACACAAGATAACTTTTAGGACATTATCAACTTCAAAAGTTAGTAGCCGACTTCATCTTACTCGCCATTGCTACAAGTAAAAGCATGAAGTCTTCCTGCAAAAATTTCAGTTAGTTATGTGTCCAACTAACATTGTGACCCTGACAACTTTTCTAATCAGTGAACAACAGACAACCTTCTAATACGTCGAGTCAACTGGACTATCGCCAGGCGCTATCTTGGTACCACGTCGCGGTAACACAAACAACGATCATCGATATGGCAGCGTCGAAATGACTGGACTACCGTCGGGCGCTATCTGCCTACCGCGTTGCGCTAGAATTAGAAAAAGGAAAATATTTGTTTTGAATATTTTTCTAGATTTGGAGGTCAGCTGTCAGGATCAAGCGCGTGAACGTACCGCCGGGCGCTAGCCTTACCGCCGGGGGTAGCCTATTTTTACAAACTCGTATAAAAAGGCGCCTCATTTTTTGTGTTCCTTACTTAGATGAAAAGAGACTTAGATCTGCGGCTCCTAGGGTTTGGCCGCCTCTCTATGGTCCGTTCTGTCATCTTTGTCGAAGGAAAGGAAGACCGCCTCCCTCCCGTTCGCACACAAATAAATCCGGCGATCTAAGGAGTACAACGACTATGAAGAGTCGACCGGTTGCAAGCACACGAAGATCTTAAGCACTGGTCATGGATCGCTTGATGGAGGAATCGTCAAGAGGGAGATTTTAATCTTTTAAATCCTATAAACTTTTATTGTAATCTTTCTCACTTCTCTATATTCTTGTGGTGAGGGAAATTGATCGGGGAAGGTCGTCGGAATCCGAGGAGGATTCCATGAGAAATCGTCTCGGGGAAGGGACATCTAGATCAGGTGATCTAGCGGGGATCTAAGACCCTTCCTTGCATGGAGGTGAAGAGTCGGCTCAAAGAACTTTCTTGGATGGAAAGGGAGAGAGCCAACTGGTCTGGGGAGCGGGTAAGAATAGAAAACCAAAAAGTTTTTTCACTCACCTCCTTCGATCTCCGACGTCACGGGGATCAAGATTATATAATTGTTAAAATAGTTGTTGATTTAGTTTTCTTTTGCAATGAAATTCATGATGGAGATGATGGACCCCAACATGTTGAAGATGCTGAAGGCACGCTTGTGGAAGATCCTTCTCCGTCTCCAACAAAAGACTTGCGTCGCCATGGATATCGTGTGAAGCGACGCTACAATCTCCGCCCCGATGCAAGACCACTTAATATAATTTAGTTGAATAATTTTAATATTATTTAGTCAAATTTATTGTGATATTTGTTTTGAGCATTTTTATTATTTCATTATGATTGAAAAATATTAGAGTTTATTTTATTATTTGGGGTGCATGTAGCCTAACATGGTTGTAAGGCTATATAAGGCCTTGTATTGTTCATTATTATCAAGTTGAATGAAAAAGATTGAGAACCCTAATTCCTCCTAAGAATTTCTCTTCCTCCTCCTTTTTCTAAGGTTTGGCCAACATAAGCCCAAGCCTCCTCCTTCTTAGCCGCCAACCATACCACCACCACCCTCCCTCTCTCTCTCTCTCGGCCTAGCCCTCCCCTCCACTCCAAGTCGCCGACCACTAGCCTCCTCTCTCCATCGTACTTGCTGCCATATTCTCTCTCTCCAGCCCCCCCCCCTCACTACTTTCTCCACCAACCTCCATAAAACCGACCACATCACCAAACAACAAAAACCGACCATCTCTAAGCCCAAGGTCAGCCCCCCTCCTCCTTGCAATGCCCAAACAATCTCTCATAACATTTGCATGGAATCTCGGCCAAGGCGTGAAGCGACGAAGGAGGACGAATTTCCTCTCCATCCAGCGTAACTTCGGCAGAGCCATTGAGGAGAGATCCAAGGTAGATAATCAGAATCATCCATTCCGATTTGGGTGATGAAAAATTTCTAACTTTGTGTGTTTCTCTTCCTAGATATTCTTGTGGATGAAATTCTTGGCGTTGAATTTAGAATCGTTAATTAATCGTGGTTTCTTCGATTGATTTTGTGTTTATCTTAATTGAATTATTTTTCAAAAGGTTTGGCGAACCTCGTAACTTTTTGTTGGGAGAGATCTACCATTTTCTGAATCGTACTTTTGGTAGATCTCTTTTGGTACAACCTTCGCTCGACCAGACCAGGTAGGTCCTTTTAGCCGGAAAGGATATTGTCCTATCGCCTCAATTCGATCCTAATCAGTTTGGCTACCCGTACGTTAGCAATAAAGTGATATAATTGCTTGGTGTGTGCGCTGCATAAAAATTTATGCGAGTGTAGAATTCGAATTATAGAGAGACGATCATGCTTATTTCGTAGATTTCCTGGTGTCACCGCGTTCCTGCATCAATTTGGTATCAGAGAGAGGTTCACGTCAATTTCTTAATTGGAACCCTCCCCCTTTTATTTGCACGTCAGCACGTACTTAACTTGCTCTTTTATTTAACAAAATAAAAAAAAATTTAATAATCTCATTATTTCCTGTAAGAAAAACCAAAAAAAATATTTTTTTTTGCCCTAGTTATTAAGTGGGAACAATTCCATCAGTTGTATTTCCTTTGAGTCGGTTTTACTTTAATTTCTGCATGCACACTAGATTGGACACAGAGTATTCCCCATCTTCCTCCCAAATGGCGGACGAGCGGGAAGCGGGGCACATTCCCGCAGCGATTGAGGAACTCTGACAGGAGTTCACCGATCAGTTGACGGAGATTAGGAAAATGCTACATGAGTTAAGATTGAATCAAGCAGCTCCCCATAATCAAGCTGCCAACCCACGTGATGAAGGGAAGCGAGAACCATATGAGTTTGACATTACTAGAGCCGGTCGGGTCAAACCCCAATCATATGATGCATTGGGAGGACCCCAAGCCTTCCTAGATTGGGTGATGGAATAGAATGCTACTTTGAGTTGCAAAATTTTACTGACGTGGATAAGGTATGAGTGACGAGAATGAAGTTTCTGGGTAGAGCCAAGATATTTTTGTTAAATGAGGAACGTCGTCTGAGAGCTAACAATGGTGACTTACTTATTGGTTGGGTAGGCATGAAGTCCGTGCTGATAGACCAGTACGTCCCTTCGTACCATCGAACGCAGATGTTTGATTATTTGGCAACCCTTAAGCGAGCGAGTAGGTCGGTCTATGAATACATGAGTCTTCTTAAGGACATGATGGTTTTGTGCGGTGTGAGGGAGATGCCTGAGATCACCCTCTCTAGGTTTTGTAAGGGGTTAAACCCTAACATCCAGGGTAAACTATTGCGTTATGGTCACACTGAGCTTAACACCACTTTCAATGTTGCACTAGATATCAAGAAGCACAACATTTTTAAGAATAAGTCTCGCTCGTATCAGAAGGGAAAGTCCATCTTAGGACCAACTCCCATCTCTACCAATAAGGATAAGGGTAAGTTACGGACCACTGACTCGAACTCCATAGTAGTGACTTCCAGGAATATTAGAAACCCAACGGGTGAGAGAGTACCTGTAGGAAGGGTCAAAAAAACAAATGCTACTTGTTTCGCTTGTGGGATTTAGGGTCACTATGCTAGTGAGTGTTCTACTAAGCCCAAGAACTTAGCCCTATTAGATTCCACATGTGAGTCATATGACCTTATATATGAGGCAGGAGAGGATAGCGAGTCGGAAGGAGTGCCTAGCGATATGGAGGATGAATCTCATATGATGGTCATGCGGTGTATTCTGGCAACTCCACGAGCGTTAGATGACTGGAATAGGATGAATATTTTTTCGGTTAATTTTAAAAGTGGAGAGAAGTGGTGTAAGTTGATGATAGACAGTGGTAGCTGCATGAATGTCATTTCTGAAAATGCGATGACCTGAATGTCTTTATTTACTGAGCCTCACCCTCACCCTTATAAGGTGCATAGGTAAATACAACATCCCTCCTAGTATCAAAACATTATTTGGTACCCATTACCATCAAGGCTTATTCTGAAAATATTTGGTGTGACGTCATCCCCATGGATGTTTGTCACGTATTATTAGGGAGACCATGGCTTTATGACCATGATGTAACTCATTTTGGGCGAACCAACACATATGAATTTAAATTTAATGGTAAGATCATTATCCTGAAACCAACTCAACCTAAAGATCCTTCGGTCTCTTCCAAAGACACTATTGTGCTAGTAGAGAAGAAAACATTAAGCTTAATAGGTAAGAAAGAGTTTGGCTGCGAGTCTTTTATTAGCAGAGTCATGTATGCGCTAGTATGTTTGCAAGTCAAGGAAGATAACTCCTCGTTTGATGATCTACCTCCAGTGTTGAAAAACCTGTTAGAGGAATTTAGGCATGTCTACCTGGATGACCTACCACCTGAGTTACCCCCCATGCATAAAATTCAACACGAGATTGATTTCGTTCTGAGTTCTTCACTGCCTAACCCTCCCCATTATCTATTAAACCCCTCCGCGCACCTAGAATTGCAAAAATTAATTTTGGATTTGCTAAGTAAGGGGTTCATCCGTCACAGTAAGAGTCCTTGTGTCGTACCCGCATTATTGGTGCCTAAAAAAAACGGATCTCGACGGATGTGCGTAGATTATAGGGTCGTTAATAAATTAACCATTAAATACAAGTTTCCCATCCCTCGTTTAGACGACTTATTGGATATGCTAGCCGGAGCCATGATTTTTTCTAAGTTAGATCTTAAGAGTGGCTACCATCAAATAAGGATTAGGGAGGGAGATGAATGGAAAACGGCCTTTAAATCAAAAGACGGACTTTATGAGTGGTTAGTGCTCAGGGAAGGGCTCACTAACGGCCCGAGTACTTTTTCAAGATTGATGACTTTAGTATTTAACCCTTATCTAGGAAAATTCGTAGTTATTTACTTTGATGATATCCTAGTTTTTAGCTCCTCCCCGAACGATCACGAGTCTCACTTGAGGACAGTACTCACCACACTGCGATCAGAAAAATTATTTGTTAATTTAAAAAAATGTACATCTAATGTTCCATCCGTGGAGTTCTTAGGTTATATCGTAAGTTCGGATGGTATCCATGTTGACCTTAAGAAGGTTCAAGCTATCAAGGATTTGCCGGAACCAACTAATATACGGGATTTTCGGAGTTTTTACGGATTAGCTACTTTTTACCACCGATTTATCAAGGATTTTAGTAGTATCATGACACCAATCACGTAGTGCATGAAAAAAAGGAGATTTTACATGGACTAAATCGGTCGCCAAAGTGTTTGACATAATTAAATCCCGAATGTCGGAAGCTCCTCTTTTACGGTTACCAGATTTTAATAAAGTTTTTGAATTGTCATGTGACGCGTCTGGAATCAGTATTGGTGGTGTTTTAAGCCAAGAGGGTCATCCTGTGGGATATTTTAGTGATAAACTCTCGGGACCAAAATTAAACTATTCAATCTACGATCGAGAGTTTTATGCATTTATCCGGTGTCTACAGCATTGGCAACATTATTTGATTTCTAAGGAATTTGTCATTTTATCTGACCACGAGGCGTTGAGGTTTATTAATTCCCAAACTAAAGTTAGCCCCAGGTATGCTAAATTGGTCTCCTATCTTCAGGAGTATGCCTTCATAATTAAACATCTTAAAGGAACTTTAAGTTGTGTGGTAGATGCTCTTAGTCGTGTCTTCTTTTTATTGTCTATGTTAGAGGTAAAAGTGATTGGTTTCGATAGAATAAAGGATGAGTACGTTAATTGCCCGGACTTCAAGGAAATATATTATTCTACTCAAAATAACTCTCCCACTACTATTTAGGCTTATTATATTCGGGACGGATATTTATTTAAACATTCAAGGCTTTGTATTCCCCGTTCTTCCCTTCGGCATTTTATCGTCTGGGAGTTACATAGTTGTGGTCTAGGTGGAAATTTCGGGCACGATAAGACTATAACGTTAGTAGAAGACAAGTTCCACTGGCCAGGTCTTAAATCTACGGTGAATAAAATTGTGGGTAGTTTCCACGATTGTCAATTAGCAAAAGGTAGTAAAACGAATGTGGGACTCTATACCCCTCTCCCGATTCCTTCCATTCCCTAGGAAGATATTACTATGGATTTTATCCTAGGCCTACAAGTCACGTTTAGACGTCATGATTCCATTCTAGTGGTAGTAGATCGATTTTCTAAAATGTCCTATTTTATTGCGTGTAACAAGACCGATGATGCGTCAAATATAGCAAAATTATTTTTTAAAGAAGTTGGGCATAGGGGCGTTCCAAAAACGATTGTTACTGAGAGAGACGTGAAATTTACTAGTTATTTTTGGAAGACCCTGTGGATAATTTTGGGCGCCAAATTGTTGTTTACTTCGGCCTACCATCCCTAGACTAATGGGAAAACTAAAGTGGTAAACAGAAGTTTGGGGAGCTTACTTCATTGTCTTGTGGGTGAACACAAGGGAACATGGGACCTCATCCTTCCCCATGCTCAGTTAGCGTACAACAACTCGAAGAATAGGTCCACGGGTTTATCACCAAATGAGATCGTGCACGAATATAAAGCACTAGTGCCACTTGACTTGATTCTGTTACCGCCATCATATAAGACAAGTCAATTTGCACAGGATTTTGCCTCTCATAATCATAATTTGCATAAACACATCAATGACACGCTAACCACACAATATGCATCTTATCAAGTTCATGTTAACATACATAAAAGAGAGTCTCACTTTAAGGTTGGCGATTTAGTCATGGTGCATCTCGTCCATGAACGGATGCCTTCGAGCACTATAAAAAAGGTTGCGAACCTGCGAGCTAGACCTTTTCGGATCTTAAAGAAGTTAGGAGAAAACACATATTTTTTGGAGTTACCCACTGATTGGGGTATTTCCCCTATTTTTAATGTTTCTGATTTAATGTCATATGTTTCTCTGCCACTAGAATTATCTGACTGTCCGTTTAGCTCCACTGCAAGTTCTAATGGGTTTGGGGTTGATTGTGTTTCTAGATCGTTCTCTCCATCGGTCTCCATCGGTCTCCAACAGAGGTACGTTGAATGTTGATGAAGATGTTTTTCCTCCTTTATTGCCTAATGCTTTTCCTAGGTTTCCCAGGACAAACTTTTTTCCAGACAGGATCATCAAGGATGAAGTGCTTTCCTCTCCAGGTGGTAATGTGCTCCGCTACTTGATTCGATGGCACGATCGTCTGGCCTCCGATGACTCTTAGCTTTCGGAATCGGAGATGGCTCTCTTGGAAGATTTTCTTCTACGCTAGTACCTTCGAGACAACTCATCAGTGATGAGCACTTTCGAGCGGGGGAGGATTGATTGAGACGACGGCCCCCAACATGTTGAAGATGATGAAAGCACGCTCGCAGAAGATCCTTCTCCATCTCCAACAAAATACTTGCTTCACCATGGTGATCATGTGGAGCTACTCTACAATCTCCGCCCTCGACACATGACCGCTAAATATTATTTAGTAGAATAATTTTAATATTATTTAGTTTAATTTATTGTGCTATTTGTTTTGAGCATTTTTATTATTTCATTATGATTTAAAAACATTACAGTTTATTTTATTATTTGGGTTGTTTGTAGCTGATAATACGTTTTGTAGTCTAAACTATTAGGGTATTTTCTAGTTAATAATGTGCAAATCATGTCTTGTATGCTTATATTTTGACTTCCTTATGTATATATTATTGCCACTAATCTTTTCTTCTCTTTTTGAAGGTTTCCAGAAATTTTGGCCAAAATTGCCCTGACACGCCCCCCTGACACGCCCTCCCTAGGCGTATCACAGGGCATGTGACCCAATCCCTAGGAAGTCTGCTGCTAGAGCCAAAATAATGAGAAAAACCATTGTCACGCCCCCCTGACATGCCCTCCCTTGGCGTGTCACCCTCATCCCGAAGCCTGCTACCTCATTTAAAGATTTTTTGTCGATGCACGTCAACAGTACTGACACGCCCCCTACACGGGCGTGTCCGTGGGCGTGTTCAACCTTTTCCGAAGACTGACAGATTTCTGACCAATGATTTCAATGCGACATGCGTGTCACGCCCCCCCCCCCCACCCTACACGGGCGTGACCTAGGGGCGTGTCCACCATCGTACAGAGGAAATCATCCTTCCCGCCAGAATCCAGATCTTGAGGTCAACCCCGTACGTGTCACGTCCCCCCCCCCCTGACACGCCCTCCCCGAGCATGTCCTAGGATGTGACCAACCAGATATTTTTGCCTATAAATACAAGGCCATGCCTTGCATTCCAGAACAGTTTTGGGTTGATAGGGGAGGTGCTGCCCTTTTAGTTACTAGTGTTTTTTATGCTCTCTCTCTCTCTTTCTCATTTCTTGTTATTCTTATCCCTAGTTTAGTTTAAGCTTTTGTAAAAGCTTTGGTAATTGATTTAGTAGTTTAATGTAATGCTAGCATAGTTTCATTTCCATGCAATTGTAATTTTTCTTTCAAGTGTAGCTCACTTTCATTATCAATATAAAGTGCACTTTGTTAACTTTGTGTTCTTAATGCTCTTATACTCATCCCTCCCCCTCCACTTCGCTATGATTAACTAATCATCCTTGTACTCGATCTTGATGATCTGAAGTTCGAGTTGATTAAGTTATGATGCTTTGAATTTACTTTTTCTTTTTAGAGTTTAGGCCTTCGAATTACTCTTGATTTATCATGTTTAGAGTTATATCATTTATATATAATTTCCATTTCTATTTTAACTCTTAGCTAGCTGAGAGGCTTGTAGTTTGAAGTGAACACTCAAGAGTAAAGAGAGTTGCACGCACCCCTCGAGAGAAACAGACGTTCAAATCTCCCAGATTGGAGTGAAATCCAATAGTGGGGTTCATCGCGTAACTTTAGGCCTCCGATTTGGATGAGAGTTCGGTCAGACCTTCCTAAACTCAGTTGGGCACGACTTCGAGAGAAGCATGTTCAAGATTTAGGAACCTCCATGGTCAAGGACCTTTACCCTATTATGTTAGGTTTTTTATCGCATTTTTAGTCAACTCTTGCCGAGGTGATTCTCGATCGAGTGCTTTTCCATTTCATTGTTCCAACCCTTCATTGTAATCGTTTCTATTAGCTCTCTATTTAACTGCAATTAGTTCTCTTTTTTTAGCGTAATATTTCCTTTCTTAAGTGCAATTAGTTTTCTCTTATCCCTAAAACCATCCTTCGATAAAATAATAGTTTTTGTGTGAGTAGGTTTACTCAATAGTTCCCGGATTTCAATACGACACTTGTGTCCCCTAGCTACAGTTCGATAGGTATACTTGCCTAGTTGGATTGCTTGTTCGGCTCTCTTTTTCTAGACACCAAGTTTTTGGCACTGTTGCCGGGGAGCAACTTTTGTTGATAATTTGAAAACACAAACCAATTACTTTTATCATTTCTCTTTCTCATCCTCTTTCTAAAAAAAATTGTAAAAAAAATTTATTAACGCTCTTAATAGAAACCCGCTCCACAATTTTTCTGCACCACCTAACTCTCTCGAAAAGGGCAATGTGGCTTAAATACCAATATCTTGTCTCGTATGAAAGAGATAGGTTATTCAGATCTACTCTAGAGGGGGGTGAATAGAGTATTAAAACTTTTTGGCAGTTTTTACTTTTATATCGGAGTTAAAATATAAGTGATACCAATAATAAATAAATAAAAGAAAATAGACAAGCTATTCTAATTATCACAGCAATCAGCAAGAGCAAGAAGAAAATGAGCAATCAGACGACACAAGAAATTTATAGTGGTTCCCCAAATCTGAGTACATCCACTCTTCTACCACCCTGGTAGGAATCACTCTAAGGTTTTTATCAGGTGACTGCCACCAAATTGTATCTCTTTCTTGGGAGATATTGCAACCCTTCTGGCTTTTCATGAGGTGCCTGAAAACCACTGAAGTCTTTTGATCAGGAGACCTCATAACCAAGAATTTCTTTTGAAGGGAGTAAGAACCCTGTATACAGTGGGGGAAAGTAAAAGTTGAGTTGTCTTCTCTGTTCTTCAACAAATGAGAGAAGACTTGAGAGTGATCCTGATGATGTCTAGGCTTGTCATGTGATCTTGAATGGTTCAGGAAACCAAATCCTTGCTCAGGGTGTAGGTCTTGATTTCTAGAAAGCATAGACTGATTGTGAAGAATGTCTCTCCTTGCTTCCTGAAAGAACACTTGTGTGACGAACTAAAAAACTGTTCTTCTTTTTCTGTCTTGTGTTCTCTGTGTGAATGTCTGTATGTTTTTGTATTTTCCCTTGTGTGTTGATTCACTAAGTATCATTCCTTTTGAATAATCCAATCTGAATTCGAAGTAGCACACCTTGATTGACTGCCGAAATTATGCAAACTTGTGCAACGGCTATAAGGGAATAAAATTCATTTCCCTAACTATCCCATGAATAGTTGTATAATAACTCTGTAAATACCAGTAATTAATGCTTGCCAAGGAACGGCTATATTCAGATAATATATGCATCAATTACTCAAAGTTATATAAGCAATAAAATATTCAGTCAATAAAAAAACAATAACTGCACAGAATATTGGTTGATCTGGCAGTTATCGTCGATCTGGTCCTGTGATCGTCGAACTCAAACATCCTCTATCGTTGAGCTGAGCCCTCTTATCGTAGAACAAAAATTCTGCTTTCCAAACTAGGCTTCAATATCGTAGAACTAAGATGGTTGATCGTCGATCTCAATCCTGAAAGTAGATCAGAGATCGTCGAACTAAGTTCAGCAATCGTCGATCTCAGCATTAAGAGATTAAATCTGAGATCATCGAACGCATGAAGAAGATCGTCGATCTCTTTTCACTTATTCAATTTCTTCCTAGTTTAGTCTCTGATGTCTTCTAAGTCTCTGATGTCTTGATCTTGTCTTACTGAGATGTTGACCTAACTGACACCTAAGACACTATACTAGACCCTGGTTATACAATGTGGGTCTGATACAGCCTATATTAGTGAACCTATCCCGAATCCAAACTAGGGGTCCAACAATCTCCCTCTATTTGGGTGAGGTCACTAAACAAAATAAAGAAGGAATACAATAGCAAATCTAAGCAAACATATCTGTCATGAATATAAAAAGTATTCAACAGATATTTACAGAAAGATATATAAACAAAAAGAAATGAAAGAGTTCTAAGACTTGTAAGGAGTTGGATTAGAAAATTAAATTTTTCTTTTAGGATTTGTTACTTGCTATCTTGACATCTTTAAGTCAGCTTCACTAAGAATCTTTAGAGATGCTGCTCTGGGAACAACTGCCTCAGGGTGAACCTGCATATAAGCATTAGCATCAAAAATATTCTTATCTACATCAAATTTTTCATGCTCTTCTTCCCTGTATTTAGACATTGTTGAAAATTGAGAAGGGTGAGCTCCTTCTTCTCTAGCTTTATTCATCTGGGAGAGAGAAATCAGTTCATGAAACCTAGCCATCCTGAAATTTGGATCTAGCTCAGGTTCATACTTTGATGTATCTTCTTCTAAATCAAGAGAAATCTTCTGATGCTTCCTATGCTTAATTGATTGTTCTTGAAACTTTGTTTCTGTTGCAAATTTCTGGGACTGACTGTCATGAAGGTTAGGAGGAGTTATGACTTCACTGAACTTTCCAGGAATTCTGAATTTCCTACTGAAATCTGAACTATCTTCTTTGTCAGCCTAATCATGTTGTCTACCTATCCCTCTTGAATAAACCCTTGAGTAAGACCTGGATGGTCTACTGTGATATTGTGGGGTATAAGATCTCTTCTTCTGGGAGGAGGTAGCAGTCCTTGAAGCAACATTGCCCATAGCACCTGCTGAAGGAGGAGGAGGAGGAGGAGGTGGATCCTTCCTGAAAACATTGATAGGGGAGGAACAAGTCTTTCTCCTTTTCTTTTGAGCCTTCAACTCATTCTTAGAAAATTTCATCCAGTGAGGAGTTGTTGGAGTGAGAGTAATTTTATGCCTGATAAAGTAAGGGATGTCATCTTGAGAATTATACTTTGGCACTGCCTTCACTTGAGCTTTGCTCTTCTTGGACATTTTCTTCTCTTTACTATCATCTGAATCTGAATCTGAATCCTTAGCTTGATCATCATCAAAAGATCCTTGGGGATTATCATACAAAGCATCAATCTCCACAATTACTTCTTTTTAAACTGAACCTGAAAGTTCTTCAGCTATATCAGCAGCTATAATTTCATCCAAGTCTGGGACTGGAGAAGTATAATAGACATAGGTTGGAGGAGAGAAATCCCTTGGCTCTAAAATCTCAACCTCAGTCATACTGATAGTCTCAGCCTCTAGAGCTGCAGAAAGCTTAGGCACTAGAGCTGAAAAACTCTGAAGAAACTATTGCAAAGTATCTGTGCTCACAAGAGCAGTACAACACACAATATTTGTACAATATTGAGGTGTAACAAATGAAAGAATTAATCTATAAAGAAGATCAAAAGGATCTAGGAAAGCAGAC
This sequence comes from Platanthera zijinensis, assembly GCA_039513925.1. Taxonomy (NCBI): domain Eukaryota; kingdom Viridiplantae; phylum Streptophyta; class Magnoliopsida; order Asparagales; family Orchidaceae; genus Platanthera; species Platanthera zijinensis. The sequence goes on along the minus strand of CM077081.1, from coordinate 159,555,145 downwards.
AATTCCCCTGAAGGATGGATAGTATGTCCAACAGAAAGAACCTCAACTTCCAAAGGGTCAAAATGATCATCTGTCAAAAATGTCTACAGCTCTGCATCTACCAAAACTGTATCTGTAACTGATAAAACAATAGCTCCCTCTACTGCTGCAACTACTGGAGGAGGGGGAACTTCTTCACTGGATATCTCCCCTTGCCTTGTAGCAGTAATGTCTGCGGACAGGCCCCTAGATGAAGAAGGGCAAAGGATATAGGCAACAATGGAATTGATGGAAGCTAGGAGAGGTACAATGGAATCCTCTACAATAGTTTTGATGGTAGGGGTCAGAAGAGCAATGAGAGCAGATGGGTCAGAAGATGTGGATGGTAGAGAAGAAGTGGATTGTCCACATGCTGTACAGATGGTGGAAGTGGTAGGGGGAGTGGTTGATTCAGGGATATCCATGGGTTATGGATGGAGGGAAGGTTCATGAGATGGTGAATGGGATAGAGAAGGAGAAGGAGATGGAGTTGGTAAACGAATGTTAAGATAAAAGGTGGGTGATGTTTGGAAAGAAATGGTAGTGGATGGTATCTTCTCTAGATAAGTTGGTGATGGAGATACAAGAGGAGGAGATGGAGGAGGGATTGGAGGTGTAGTTTGATGAAGTTGCAGTGGAGAAGGTGGTCTAGCTGGAGATGGAGGTGGAGGAATCTCTAGTTCATCTTCCCTAGGGTGAGGAGTGACTGAAACAGTCCTTGTGTCCTCAGATACCCTATAGGAGGAGGGAGCCCTGTAGGGCCTGGAGATGATCCTCTCCCACTTTCCAAAAAGAACTGGGGTCAGCCTTTTGGATGCATTAATAAAGACTATTGGGATGTCAATAATTCAGGGCATTTTTCAGTGATAAAAATCCATAGAAGTCTGCCAAGAGAGACCTCTCTCTTATTTGTTTTCTTCTTTATCAACTCAAACAAAATTACAGCCCAATTCACTGCCTTCTGATTTACCAAGGCACTCATCAAAAGAAACTAATGCCTGGAAATGTTATCATGAGCAGTGTGCTTCCCAAGCAACACTTTTCCCATAATATCTGCCAAGAACTTGTATTGAGGTGACAAGTTCTTCTTCAGAAGCTTGCTAGGGTTTGCATCAACATGACTCATTCTGGCGAGCATGGCAGCAAATTCTTCCTTATCCATTTCAATATTATATTCACCATTAACGAAACCAAAGATCTCAGTAAGAACGATAGGGGTTAGACTTACCACCTGTTCAGAAACGGTTCCAACAAATGACTGTCCATCTAGGGAGGATGATGTATAAGCCCATTCCTTAATTTCCGTCACTGGCAACTTCATCCTCGTCGTCATCAACTTCTGTAACCTTGGCTCATCAAACAACTTCAACACATCCTGAAAAATTTGGTCACAGTGCTTGAATGATCCAAAATTAATGACGAAGCCAGAATCAAACTTCATGCTTGACAGAATCGCCGCTGAGATTGCCATTTGAGAGTTCCTGCAAAGAAAACAAAGATTAAGTGCAGAAGGGAAATAGAAAGCGCTGGACTATTTCTGTCTAAACCCTAGATTATAAGGTTTAAGAAAACGAAGAGACAGAGTTAGTCGGACGAATAAACTAATAAAAAATTACTTCAAATCCGTGGTTTGCGAAATATTTTAATATAAAATGAGTTTGATAACCGCAGATTGAAGAGAAAGAATAAATCGTCGATCTCAGATCGATGATGAATTCTCTAAAGCAAAAATCGTTGATCTCCGTTCGACGACAATTGTTTCACTAAGAAGTGATCGTTGATATCAGTTCATCGATCAACTTCACGAGGTGCTAGCAGATCGTCGATCTCCGTTCGACGATCTTTCAATAAATCATCGATCTCAGACAGAAAGTCAAATAATCCCATCTCCATTAATCATACCTAGCTAATTCATAAAGAATAGGTGTTTCTTTTAATCAAAGGGTTTGGTGAAAATATCTTCCCTTTGCAAATCAGTGGGGATAAAGGTGAGATTAATTTTCTTTTTGTCCACACACTCCCTAATGAAATGATGTCTAACATCTATATGCTTTGTCCTAGAATGATGGACTGGATTCTATGCTATATAAATAGCACTAGTACTTTCACAAAATATAGTTGAATTATTTAAGTTATATCCATAATCCAGGAGTTGATTTTGTATCCATAGCATCTGGGAACAATAACTGCCAGCTGCTATATATTCAGCTTCTGTTGTTGATATAGAAATAGATGACTTCTTTTTACAAAACCAAGAGACAAGCCTAGCACACAGGAACTGGCATGTTCTAGAGATACTCTTCCTGTCTACTCTACATCCAGCAAAGTCAGTATCTAAGTATCCAGTCAACTCAAATTCTTACTCAGTAGGATACCAGAGTCCTAGATTTGGGCAACCCTTTATATATCTCAAAATACTTTTTAATAAAACTAGGTGAGATTCTTTAGGGTTCACCTGGAACCTAGCACAAAGACATATATCAAACATTATATCAGGCCTACTTGTTGTGAGATATAGAAGGGACCCAACAATGGCCTTATATAATTTCTGATCAACTTGTTTCCCATGCTCATCAGAATCAATCACAGCATTTATAGCCATGGGTGTTTTCTTAGCTGAGGCATCAGCCATCACAAACCTTTTGATCAGCTCTTTAGCATACTTAGATTGGGATAGGAAAATGCCATCAAGTGGCTGCTTCACTTGGCGACTAAGGAAGTAGGAGAGCTCACCCATACTACTCATCTCAAACTTAGAATGCATAAGGTTGGAAAACCTCTTGTATAGTTTGGGATCTGTAGAGCCAAATATTATGTCATCTACATATATTTATACTAACAGTATTTTATCATGATGATGCTTGAAAAATAAAGTCCTATCTACCATGCCTCTAGAAAACTTATGTTCTATCAAGAAGCTAGCTAGGGTCTCATACCAATCTCTTGGAGCTTGCTTGAGGCCATAGAGAGCTTTATGCAATCTATAAACAAAAGAGGTTGAGTTGGAGAAATAAAACCTGGTGGTTGTTCAACATACACCTCTTCTTTGAGTTCTCCATTTAGAAAGGCACTTTTAACATCCATCTGATAGACTTTGAATTTTTGAGATGCAGCATAGACCAAGAAAATTCTAATTGCCTCTAACCTTGCCACTGGTGCAAAGGTTTGATCATAATCAATGTCTTCTTCCTGCATATAACCTTGAGCAATAAGCCTAGCCTTGTTCCTTATAATTACACCTTGTGTATCCAAATTGTTTTTGAACACCCATTTTGTTCCAATGACTGGATAATTCTTTGGTCTTGGGACCAATTCCCAAACTCTACATCTCTCAAATTGGTTGAGCTCTTCTTGCATTGCAAGGATCTAGTGGGTATCTTGCTCAACTTGAGAAATGAAACAGGCATGCATCAGATCTTGGTGGAGTTGATGCCTAGTTTGCACACCTGCTGATATGTCTCCAATCACTTGAGATACATGATGATCTCTAAGTGTGACTACATCAGCAGGAGTAGTTGGTTGTTCAATAGCTTCAGAGACTGATTCCTCTTGTGGAATCAAGACTATTGTTGGAACTTCTTCTATTTGAACATTGTCCTCTTCATCACTGCTATCATCAACCTGTGGAGAAGGATGTGTGACAGCCTCAGGAGTTAGGGTTACATTCTCCAACTTCTCACACAAGGTGGGTACCTACAAAGTTTGACTGGTAGAAGCATTCTTCTACTTATAAAACATGTTAGCTTCATCAAAAGATACATGTACAGACTCTTCAATTTTCAAAGTTGATTTATTATAAACCCTATAAGCCTTGCTTACTTGGGAATATCCTAGAAAAATTCCCATTTCAGACTTCACTTCAAACTTTCTAGTGTATTTTTTGTTGTTAAAATCTATGTAACAGACACAACCAAATACTCTAAAATAGTCTACTTTTAGTTTCTGCCCTTTGAGTGGCTCATAGTGGGTCTTATCCTTAAGCTTGTGTATTAAGCTTTTATTCAGGACATAATTAGTTGTGCTCACTGCCTCTGCCCAAAAAGAAAGGGGCGAGTATGCATCAGCAAGTAATGTACCTGCAGCTTCAATCAGGGTTCTGTTTTTTCCTTTCAGCTACCCCATTTTATTGAGGAGTTCTAGGAGAAGAAAAACATTGTCTGATACCTTCCTTCTCACAGAACTCTTGCATAAGAAGAGACTCAAACTCAGTACCATGATCACTTCTGATCAATACAACTTGAGTAGAGAACTCAATCTGTATGCACTTGAGAAAATCTGTAAGAACCTTGAAGTTATCTGACTTGTTTTTCAAGAAAATACCCAAGTGAACCTGGAGAAGTCATCTACAATAACTAAGGTGTAAGACTTCCCTCCTAGGCTTTGTACAATAATGGGTCTAAAGAGATCCATGTGAAGCAAATACAAAATCTTAGGTGAGTCACTCTTATTAATGGATTTGAAACTAGTTTTAGTTTGCTTGCCTAGTTGGCAAGCCATGCACAAGCTTTCCTTCTTATAGGGGTAAGAAGGCAATCCTCTTACAAGGTTGTCCTTAGATAGTCTAGCAATGTATTTTAAATTTACATGTCCTAACTTCCTATGCCATAGTTCATTCTGATTACTAGTTTTGTTAAATAAACAAATTTCATTTATGGCTGAGTTAAAGTTGACAATATAAATGTTACCTACTCTAGAACCAGTTAAAACAACTATGATGTCAGCTGAAGAAATAATGCAAGAGGACTGATTGAATGATACCTGAAATCCTTCATCACAAAGTTGACCGATGGAGATCAAGTTATGTTTCAACCCACTTACATATGCTACCTTCCTGAATATGACAGCTCCTATTTTGATTTCTCCATAGCCTTCAGTCTGGCCACAGTTGGAGTAGCCAAAAATAACTTTAGGTCTTAGCTTTGACTTATAGCTAGATAAGTTATCCTTCCATCCTGTCATGTGCTTTGAGCACCCACTGTCCAGATACCATTGCTGGTTATATGATGGACAGCTCTTTACCTGCAAAAATTAAAAGATTAGTTGTTTTAACCCAGGTTACCTTGGGTCCTTTATTTTCTTGATAAGAAAAACTTGAAATAACAAAACTAGTGGCTGAGATTGATATCCTAGTGGATGATATCTCCTAGGTGGAATTTCCCATTGTGTGAAAGGATTAACTGTTTCCCTTTTCTGATTAGAGTTTTTGTTAAAGTTAGAATTTCTGCCAGGATTAGAAGTTTGATTACTTCTTACTGGGTTCAACGATTGAAAGTGAGATCGTCGATCTGAGTTCGATTACATGGGTTGGGATCATCGATCTCTGGTCAGAGAGGGATAGTATTCATACTCTGTGGCCCATATTCGTCGATCTCTTCTCGATGATCCATATATAAATCATCGATTGCAGTAAGACGATTGATTATAGTAAATATTTTTGTTCATAGATCGTCGATCTGAGTTCGACGATCTGTTAACATTTCGTCGATCTGAGTTCAACGAAAATTGCTGAACATTCTTTTTATTTTATTTTTGTCTGTTTCTATTTTTTTGGTTGTTAGTTTTGTTTTTATTTGCAGTTGAGGGTTTTTCATAGATTAGTTCTTTACTCTTTTCAGAGATGAAATTTACAGGAGTCCTTAGAATATTTTTCTGAACCAATGGGGGTTGGTTTGATGAAGCACCCAAGCCCAGCTTGCCAGTGAGTCTGGCATTAACAGTGCTTGTAATGTCTATCAGCTTGAGGCTTCTCCCATTAAGGGATTCTTCAAGTTGCCTTGCCTCAGGTAGTTTAGTTTTTAATTTGATTATTTGTTCATTAGCAAGTGTAATATCATCTTTTAGTTGATTGTTCTCTGCAACTAGATTACTTTGATCATTTAATTGCTCTCTAAGTTGTTTGATTTCTTTTTCTGAACTAATTAAATTTGTACACATAGTTTTAAATTCAAGTAAGAAATCTTCTGAATTGAAATCAAAAGATGAGAGTACCTGGTCAACTTCAGAGTGTGGTTCTTCATCATCTGATGAGTCTTCTTCTGAATGAATGCTAGAAGCATCAATTGCCATTAGGCAAACTTCCTTTGTATTCTCTTCCTCTTCATCTTCATCACTGGAGTTAGAGGATGAGGAAACCTCTTTTGTATCACTCCAGGTTTCTGCTACAAAGCCTTTCTCTTTCCTCTTATGTTTGCTTGAGGAAGGCTTGCTATACTTCTATTTTCTGGAGTCCTTATCTTTTCTTTTCTCCTTCTTCTGATTCTCTGGATACTCAAAGATGTAGTGTCCAGGTTTCCTGCAACTAAAACAAACAACTTCTTTAGTTGGTGTTTTGTCATACCTGAACTTATCTTCTTGTTTGGATGACTTCTTCTTGAAGTCTCTTTTGCCCATCTTGTAAAATCTCTTTGCTAAGAGACTCAAGAATTCTTCATTAGTAGTAGGAGATGTTGTTTCTTCGGTAGCCTTGAATGCAATATTTTGCTCTTTTCTGACTGAAGTATAAGCCTTCTGCTCTGCCTCCCTAGTCTTTGTCAGGTGCTCAAAGGATTTGAGCTTCCCTAGAAGAGTTTCTGTGGAGATTTCTATAATGCTTCTGGCATCCTCTATTGTCCAGATCCTTGTGTCCCATGAGCTGGGAAGACACATCAAGATCTCGTCATTGATCTCAGTCAATGAGATGACCTTGTCAAATGTCTTCAGTTCACTGATGATGGCACTCAGTCTACCATACATTTCTTCCACTGACTCACTGTCCTCTTTTCTGAAATTCTCATATTTGGAGATGAGAAGGGATCTTCTATCCTTTCTTTCTTCTACTGAGCCTGCCACCATCTGGTTCAAGTAGTCCTAGATGGCCTTTGCTAATTTGCAATCAGCAACCTTTTGGAATATGTCATCTGACATGGTTTGGGCTAGTATGTTCATGGCCTTGGCACCAGCAACCTTTGCTTTCTTCTGTGCATCAGTACAATCTTGTGGTGGAACTGCATGAGTGTCAGGAGTTGAAGAAGTGGCTGCAGTTGGTTAAGGTGGACCTGTCAGAATGGAGTTAAAAATGTCTTCATCAATTTGGTTCATGTATAATCTGATTCTTGCCTTCCAGATACTGAATTTTTTTAAGTTACATACTAGAGGTCTGGTGCTTGCATAGTCCTTGTTCTATGCTGTGATAAAAGAATAACTAAGGAAAAGGAAATCTGAATAAGCAAGGATCTCGATTCAAGTGTTAGTTTGTTCAACCAAAGAAACTTAAACCTGCTTTGATACCAATTGAAAGAGATAGGTTATTCAGATCTACTCTAGAGGGGGGGGGGGGGTGAAAAGAGTATTAAAACTTTTTGGAAGTTTCTACTTTTATATCAGAGTTAAAATATAAGTGATACCAATAATAAATAAATAAAAGAAAATAGACAAGCTATTCTAATTATCACAGCAATCAGCAAGAGCAAGAAGAAAATGAGCAACCAGACGACACAAGAAATTTATAGTGGTTCCCCAAATCTGGGTATATCCACTCTTCTACCACCCTGGTAGGAATCACTCTCAGGTTTTTGATCAGGTGACAGCCACCAAATAATATCTATTTCCATGGAGATATTGCAACCCTTCTTGCTTTTGATCAGGTGCATGAAAATCACTGAAGTCTTTTGATCAGGAGACCTCACAACTAAGAATTACTTTTAAAGGGAGTAAGAACCCTGTATACAGTGGGGGAAAGTAAAAGTTGAGTTGTCTTCTCTATTCTCAAACAAATGATAGAATACTTGAGAGTGATCCTGATGATGTCAAGGCTTATCATGTGATCTTGAATGGTTCAGGAAACCAAAGCCTTGCTCAGGGTATAGGTCTTGATTTTCAAAAAGCATAGACAGATTGTCGAGAATGTCTCTTCTTGCTTCCTGGAAGAACACTTATGTAAAGAACTGAAAAACTATTCTTCTTTTTCTGTCTTGTGTTCTCTGTGTGAATGTCTATATGTTTATGTATTTTCCCTTATGTGTTGATTTACTGAGTATCATTCCTTTTGAATAATCCAATCTGAATTTGAACTGGCACACCTTGATTGACTGCCAAAATTATGGGAACTTGTGCAACGACTATAAGGGGATTAAATTCATTTCCCTAACTGTCTCATGAATAGCTGTATAATAACTCTGTGAATACCAGTAATTAATGCTTGCAAAGGAACGACTATATTCAGAGAATATATACATCAATTACTCAGAGTTATATAAGCAATAAAATATTCAGTCAATAAAGGAAAATAATAACTTCAAAGTATAAGGGTTGATATGGTAGTTATCTGTTGGGTATTGTATCCACAATTACCTGGATTTGAAGAAGATTCCAGTCAAGCTAAGATGGATTCACAATATATTTGATGATCTTCTATCAAGTTGTGCTTGCAGCTATTCCATGCTAAGTACACACCAATATCAGGGTGCAGTGGGTCAATATACACGGGTCTACGCAACATAATCCCTCGTTGAGTAGATCAGTGTGTTGACTCACATGTGCTCTCTCTATTGGAGTGTACTTATTTTCAAGTACAGGGACTCGGCAGATCAAGAGCAGAAGAAGGAGCAAAGATGGGTCAAATACCAAGTCATCAAAGGAAGGAAGAGAAAATTCTTCTAAGTCAAAATTGACGGGAATCACTAAGTGATTCTTGCCGACTTCGATGGGAATCGTTAGTGATTCCTGCCAATTCGATGAGAATCAGTCTGCATTCCCGGTGACTTCTTCCGGCAGACAGTTTTCGAACAGGAATTCTGCCAAGGCAGAATCGACGGGAATCGTGAGTGATTCCCGCCGACTTCGATGAGAATCTGTCTGCATTCTTGCCGACTTCTTCCGACTGACAGTTTTCCAACAGCAATTCAGCCAAGGCAGAATCGACGGGAATGGTGAGTGATTCCCGCCGACATCGACGGGAATCACCAACGATTCCCGCCGATTTTGCCTTAGGCAATTTTCCCTCGTTCGCTGGACCGAACCAACCTGCCATGCGCTGTTTCGACCGGGGCTAGGGTTTCTCCTTGTGGGCCCCACAACGGTCATTAGGGTTGGCTCTTGTATTTATACTCGCGTAGTTTGAACTTCTACAGTAATCCATTCTCGGAAATGAAAAAGGAGGCCAAGGGTGACCTAGCCGATCGCGGAAACCGTCAATCGCTCTTCGCCGCTCGCATGGAAGTCGTCGCCGATAATCTCCGATCATCTCTGATCTTTCAATGACAGTACCGAGGCAAGTCGAGCGTCTCACACATCTCTCTTGAGATCTCTTGTCTCTCAATTCGTTGAACAAGACTAGTTCTTCATTCCGAATCGGTGGAGACGATTGATCTGACTGAGATCGTTCGTAGACCTTGCTTGCTTCGTCAAGAAGTTTGGATCTACAAAGTATCGCCGCCGCAATCACTTGCCGTCGCCGATCTTGACAAGATCCTCTCCAAGAGAGAAATCCGGTTGTGTACTCTTCATTACTTTCAAGAAAACTTCAGCGAACGAAGAAGGACATCAGAATCTCCAAAAGCTTTGTTTGTATTTTCTTTTACATTTTATTTTGGTTTTGTTGTAAAGGAATTTTCATTCCTTGTTGTAAGGGTTGGGTGCAACCCGTGGTGGAGGAGTTGTGACTCCTTTGTTGGAAGGGTTCCTTCCGTAGTGTGAGGATTGGATTTTAATCTGTTTGGAGAAGTGACCGAGTCGTCCCTTGGTGGGAGATAGTTCGAAGGGGGAAAGTGGACGTACCCAAATCGGGGAACCACTATAACTCTTTGTGTGTTTTCTGTGCTGTGTTTGTTAATTTGTGCAGGTTAATTTAATTCCCCAAAAGACCGCACGACACCTATTCCCCCTCCCCCATAGGTGGATTTAGTCGACACTAGAGACTTTCAAGTGGTATCAGAGGGAGGTTACTCATCAATAAGGTTAACACCTTGAGTAAGATCCTATATCTAGTGTCAAGAAGAAAACAAGACTCAAGCATGGAGCTATACACTGATGTCTCTCCTCTGAGACTCCCTGCCTGCACAAAAGAATATTATCCCATCTGGAAAATGAGAGTTCAGTTTCATCTGGAAGCCATTGACCCTCGTGCGTTATATATTATGGAAGAGGGTCCCTTCATTCCTATGAAGGCTTCTGGTTCTGGAAAAGATCTCCAAATCCCCAAGAGTCCCGCAGAGATGTCTGAGACTGAGCTCTCACTATTCAACTTGGACAAGCTGGTTCGACAGATCATTTCTAATATATGGTTTGGATCATCTCTTACAAGATTGGATAAGTGTAAGACTGCAAAGTCCATGTGGCAAACTATCTCTGACCTCATGGAGGGAACGAAGACTGCCGGGACTAAATGCTAGCAAGAGGATGAAGCTTATGTGGGGTTCCTCGTCTCTGAAGATGAAAGTTAAGAAAAACCTCTCAATATCAGGGCTCCAGTGTCTCTATCTGAGACTGAAGAAGAGATTGAGTAATGCAGTTGTGATGAAGCTAAAACATCAGTCTCTGCAGACCATAACTCTAACCTTGATCAGCACAATCAGGATTAGGTATCTTCCTCTTATTGCTCCCTTCCTCTTGTTTCTCCTGAAGACAGGAGAAGTTCAGAGGTCTGTCCATCTTTTGAGGCAAGGGAAATTTACAGCTTCAATCAAAAGATTGATACTCTTGATTCCCTTCATAGAGCCCTTCAGAAAAGCAACTTGCTTGTTGAGGAACAAGCTAAGGAAATTGCTCAGCTGAGGACCATGATGGACCTCTAATTAGAATCGATCAAGGTGAAGGACTCAAAGATCTCGGATCTAGAGTTTCATCTAGAGACCGAGAAGAGGATAGTATCTAATTTTTCCAAGATAGATGCTATTAAGAGAAAGGGAGAAAATGGGTGGATCTCGCGAATTATAAAATCGTGGAGAAATGGGGAAACTGTTTACAGACCCCCCACACCGAGTAGGAGGAGCACTCATCATTCCTTCAGGTATGACCATAAGAACAACTATGGTCACTGCAGGAATGATCGACCCTCATGTGGAAATACCCTTAGTGCAAGTGCTGTTATGGCTACCCATGAGAAAATACACATGGCTCATCATGAACCGTTTGTATTTGCGGCCTTAGCCCCCTCACCTCATGACATTGCTGGAACCAGCTCTCGTAGAACTTCTTCCCACCCTAGGACAAAGGAAAAGGGAGTTGGCAAACATGTATCAAGCATCACTGGGACCCCCGGATGTTTGCTGGCTGAAAAGAAAGCACCATCCCACAGGCCTCATGATACTCACCACATGTCCACCATCAGACCCCCCCCCCCTCGAGTCTCGGTGGAAAGGGTAAATCTGAGAGCAGTTCCAGCTTTGCCTCTTTCAAACCTAGGGTCATGACTAACTCCGTTAATAGACCTGGTCAGAAAAGGAGGTACAATATTCATGAGTGTTGGTGCTGTGGCAGAGTGGGTCACTTTGCCATAGATTGTTGGCACAATCCTTCTGTTCCAAGGGAAAGGGTATGTCCACATCCTTTGGCAAGAGACAGCCTTCCTGATAGAAATCCTGTAGGAAGGCATGTTGTATTTTATGCTGACAAGAACCTAGGACCCAATACCTATTGGGTTCCTAAGGTAAGGTAATTCTTTTTTGCAGGATAGTCTAGGTACCCATGAACCTGATGGGACCTACACAAGAGATGTTCCAGGCTTGCTATGGAACAAGTATATGGGATAATAGATAATGCAAACCATAGTGTCCTACTCTTACATGATACCCTTCGTACTTAAAATAGTGGATCTGAATGATCAACCTAGTAATCCTAGGTACGTGCATTCAGTTTCGAAAATTGAATCGCATTATATAGATATATATATATATATATATAGACATATATGTAGATTTTCTTTCAAGATATATATCTACACACCTAAAATGGAAGGACACGCAAGCCAACAACTGTATGATCCTTATTTTAGAATCTGATAAATTTTCTATATCTTGATAATGTGTGAGAGTGGGTGTCAATTGGTCCGATGAATCTCATGGGACTTGTACCAGTAGTTGTAACTAATATTTTTTAAATCTTGACTCACCAAGAAATAGCCAGTGATTATTTCTAGTGTTATCCTTCCATCGACTCGGCGTAGCTATTCTGAACTGAAAACTTTTACCCATTATTTAAAAGGGAAAAGTTTCGAATTAGCAGGAATTCCCGTCGCCTCAAAGGTTTAAATGTACAGGAATTCCCGTCGATGAGCGGAAATCTCCCGACCGTGAAAGAAGGTTTAAATGTACAAGAAGTTTTAAATGTATAGGAATTCTAACCTCAAAGGTTTAAATGTACAAGAAATAGCCAGTGCTTAACGTTACCATTTTACCGTCGTGAAAGAAGCTTGTTTAATCGAACGGAAAGCAGCGGAAACCCTTCACCTTCCCGTTTACCCTTCAGCTTCTTGCAGAAAGCAGCGAAAACCTCGCCATTTCCCGTAGACCCTGCGAAAACCTCGCCGAATACCTTCAGCAAGTCTCGTAGAAATGAGCCTCCCGTCGCTCCCCAGTCATAGTTCATCGAATTCCGCAACCTTCGAGTCTACCGTCCGTCGCTCCCGTCGATCGTAGCCCGCAGTCGTCTCCCGTCGATCGTAGCTCGTCGACTCTGCGTTCCCTTCATCGGCGACACGAGGACACCCTCATAAAGAGTAAGATAGCAGGTCTAAGGATAAAGATGACGGCTGTCAAACTGTCACATCATCTCCAGCTCTCTAGCTTTGAACAAGAGGACTATCTAGATTAAGATGATCGTACGAGGACACTTCTTTTTTGTGGATTGGCTAGAGGGACCAGGGCTATTAAACACAAGGACATGAACGAAGAAGGAAAGCTTATCTCAAATATCATAGGGAAGGTTCTGATCTGCAAGCCTGGCTCACACGATCACATCTCAGGGGACATGTTTAAGATCCTGATCGCCATAATGTGCAGAAAGAAATTGAACTGGGGGGGCCATGTTATTTGAGAAAATAAAAGATACCCTACATACTCCTAACTTCGGGAGAATCATCAGTCTCTACCTGAATCAAATGGATGGAGATAGATTTGATATGACTAAGGGAGTTCCCCTTCACTACCTAAAGAAGATGGACTCCAGCATCTTTGATAGGTGGGAAAGATGAATTGTCCAAGGGGGTGCGTCTGGAACACGTGTTGTTGAAGAAGACAGAGCACCAGAGTTCACAGTCCTTCGGATCAGTCCAGTGAAGTTCTTGATCTGCTGAATGCAGGAACTAAGGGGGAGTCGTTACCCAGTCCTTTTGATGCTATCAAGATGGAACCCTCAGTCAGATGACAAGTAAACGCCGTTTCTGACATCACCCTCATCGTTAAGGAGGAAGTGGAGAATCTCGCTACTGATCAGACTGACGAGGAGGAGGAAGAGGATGTTGTGGAGAATATTACTGCTAGTGAGGATGATGTGGATTCCCCTGAACAACAGGTTGCTGAGGAACTTGATGATGAGCAAGCTGGAAATGATATGGCCATGAGGGAGATTGATGTTGACCTCCCTTCTTGAGGAACAGATTCAGGTAAAAGTTCCTGATGTATCTGGCGCATCAGTTGAGGGGGAGACCTCCTGGCCTCAAGAACAACCTGATAGTATGTTGGAGGGGGTGATGAGTATACATGGAAAATTGACAGATGCTGTCTCTATCCCTCCACTGGAGACCGTAAATTTATCAAGCTCCACAAGTGTATCTGAAGAAGAGAATACTGACTCACAGAGTCCTATCCCCCCAAAGCACGACCAGGCCATACATCAGGATCATCCGTTAGGACCTAGCCTGGCAAATCACACTGTAAATATCATTAAAGGTATAGTAGATGAACTGAAGACCTCCTTTAAACGATCTCACTATAGGGTACTTAAACAAATTAAGCAATCAGAGGATCTAATGCTAAAGAATTTTGTGGAGATAAATCACAAGCTGGATAAGATGGAACAAAAGTTTGAAGCTAAGTATGCTGAGGCCGGCACTGCCGTCAATCTTGTGATGTAAGGGCTATAGAAAAATACAACTGACCTGGCAGTGGTAAATCAAAATGCTCATGTTGTTGCCAATAACATCAAATTGTTCGATGCCAACATGGTCACACTCAACACGAATCAGAATACCCTGCTGACCGATTTTACTCAAAATGTAAAGCATATAGATGAGTCACTGCATTCTTATGCAAACTCAATTTCCTTAGAAGCCAAAAAGGGGGAGAAGGAATATGCAGCTAAGATGGCAGGGTTAGATCAAATCATGGTCGACAACTTCAAGAAATCAAATGAGTATGTTTTTTAAAGTTGTCATTGGCTAGCTCAGCAAGTTTCAGGTATGCATATTCCTGTTAATCCTACTGATGATGTTACTGCTGCTGCTGATGAGGTTGTTATTGCTGAGGAATTTCCCGTAAGTGAAGTTGATGCCAGAAAGGATGCTAAAGCCGCTGTCAAAGCTGCTCATAGTGCAATGTTTGATCAAGAAGCGATTGCGAAAGGGAAAAGAAAACTTCAAGAAGGAACTTCTAAAGAAACCCCAGCAGATAAGAAATTAAGAAAAAAGGAAAGTGAAGTTAAGAATTAACGATGGAGTCCTGTGTCTAGGAACATCATACTGGATACATTCATGCTACAACAGCGGGGAGAGCTTAATAGAAATGAAGTATATAGTCAGTATGAGTAGGAAAAGCACAAAGAATATGAGGCTAAAAGAAACATTTTCTTCAGGTCAAACACAGTGGAGAACAAAGCTCCTCCCCCCCGGTACTACCCGAAGCCAAAGGAATTTTTTGAAAGGCAAAGCAAGAAGTACCTGGATAAACAACTAAGAGATGCTGAGGCAAAGGAGGGATAGACTAGAAATCTAGACTTTTTATTTTTAATCTGCGTGTACGTCTATTCTTGTAATTATAATTGAACAACTCTTTGGATATATATATATATATGATCATATGCTGATTCAATTTTTGTTTTGAATGCATGAAATTTAATTATTCTTACTTCTTGTCTCACATACTTTTATATATATCTTTTTGGTTGGTGTAATTCATCTTAGCTAGTAGGATTTTGGCTTCTTCAAATAGGGGGAGATTATTGGGTATTGTATCCACAATTACCTGGATTTGAAGAAGACTCCAGTCAAGCTAAGATGGATTCACAATGTATTTGACGATCTTCTATCAAGTTGTGCTTGCAGCTATTCCATGCTAAGTACACACCAATGTCAGGGTGCAGTGGGTCAATATACACGGGTCTGCGCAACGTAATCCCTCGTTGAGAAGATCAGTGTGTTGACTCACGTGTGCTCTCTCTATTGGAGTGTACTTATTTTCAAGTACAGGGACTAGGTAGATCAAGAGCAGAAGAAGGAGCAAAGATGGGTCAAAGACCAAGTCTTCAAAGGAAGGAAGAGAAAATTCTTCTAAGTCAAAATCGACAGGAATCACTAAGTGATTCTCGCCGACTTCAACAGGAATCGTTAGTGATTCCCGCCGATTCGACGAGAATCAGTCTGCATTCCCGCAGACTTCTTCCGGCAGACAATTTTCGAACAGTAATTCTGCCAAGGAAGAATCGACGGGAATCGTGAGTGATTCCCGCCGACTTCGACGAGAATCAGTCTGCATTCTCGCCGACTTCTTCCGGCTGACAGTTTTCCAACAGGAATTCAGCCAAGGCAGAATTGACGGGAATCGTGAGTGATTCCCTCCGACATCGACGGGAATCACCAACGATTCTCGCCGACATCGACGGGAATCACCAATAATTCCCGCCGATTTTTCCTTAGGAAATTTTCCCTCGTTCGCTGGACCGAACCAACCTACCATGTGCTGTTTCGGCCGGGGCTAGGGTTTCTCCTTGTGGGCCCCACAACGGTCATGAGGTTGGCTCTAGTATTTATACTCGCGTATTTTGAACTTCTACAGTAATCCATTCTCGGAAATAAAAAAGGAGGCTGAGTGTGACCTAGCCGATCGCGGAAACCGCTGATCTCTTGTCGCCGCTCGCAAGGAAGTCATCGCCGATAATCTCTGATCATATCTGATCTTCCGACGACAGTACTGAGGCAAGCCGAGCATCTCACGCATCTCTCTTGAGATCTCTTGTCTCTCGATTTGTTGAACAAGACTAGTTCTTCATTCCGAATCGGTGGAGACGATTGATCCGACTGAGATCGTTCGTAGACCTTGCTTGCTTCGTCAAGAAGTTTGGATCTACAAAGTATCACCGCCGCAATCACTTGCCGCCACCGATCTTGACAAGATCCTCTCCAAGAGAGAAATCCAGTTGTGGACTCTTCGTTACTTTCAAGAAAGCTTCAACGAATGAAGAAGGACATCGGAATCTCCAAAAGCTTTGTTTGTATTTTCTTTTACATTCTATTTTGATTTTATTGTAAAGGAATTTTCATTCCTTGTTGTAAGGGTTGGGTGCAACCCATGGTGGAGGAGTTGTGACTCCTTTGTTAGAAGGGTTCCTTCCGTAGTGTGAGGATTGGATTTCAATCCGTTTGGAGAAGTGACCGAGTCGTCCCTTGGTGGGAGATAGGTCGAAGGGGGAAAGTGGACGTACCCAAATCGGGGAACCACTATAACTCTTTATGTGTTTTATGTGCTGTGTTTGTTAATTTGTGCAGGTTAATTTGATTCCGCAAAAGACCGCACGACACCTATTCCCCCCCCCATTGGTGGATTTAGTCGACACTAGAGACTTTGATTATCATCGATCTGGTCATATGATCGTCGAACTCAAACATCCTCTATCGTTGAGCTGAGCCCTGTGATCATGGAACTGAAATTCTGCTTTCTAAACTTAGCTTCAAGATCATCGAACTGAGATGGTTGATCGTCGATCTCAATCCTGAAAGTAGATTAGAGATCGTCAAACTAAGTTCAGCAATCGTCGATCTCAGCATTAAGATATTAAATCTGAGATCGTCGAACGCAGAACGAAGATCGTCGAACTCTTTTCATTTAGTCAATTTCTGCCTAGTTCAGTCTCTGCTGTCTTCTAAGTCTCTGATGTCTTGATCTTGTCTTACTTAGATGTTGACCTAACTGACACCTAAGACACTAGACTAGACCCTGGCTATATAATGTGGGTCTGATAAAGCCTATATAAGTGAATCTAGCCCAAATCCAAACTAGGGGTCCAACATAGTACCTTGCGAACCCTTCATTGGGTAGCCCTTGGGAAGATCGGGAGTTAAAACATAAAAAAAATATTTTAAAAAAAAAATTTAGCTTCTCTTTTTCTAGTTTGTTTATTTCTCTTCTTTATCTTCTCTTCTTCTAGTGCATGACCCGCGGGAGTCCGTCGGTTATTTTGTACTTGGACCATGAAATTGAGCGTACTCTTTGGAGAAGATCGCGATTTCAAGGCCCTACTCTCCAAATACCGGTTGAGGATTCTTAGTCATTTTCTACTTTAAGAATGGAAGAACCCCACGTAGAGGAAGTCGTGCATAGGCATATGTCCTATTATGCACGACCGAATCTAGAGGGAATAGAATCCAGTATAGTGCGCCCTGCTATAGCTAATAATAATTTCGAACTAAAGCCTAGCATAATTCAAATGGTGCAACAGTATGTGCAATATGACAGACTTCAAGATGAAGATCTGAACGCACATATATCAAGCTTTCTTTAGATTTGTGACACCTTCAAGATAAATGGTGTCACAAATGATGTTATTAGGCTAATATTATTTACTTTCTCCCTAAGAACCAAAGCTAAACAATGGTCAATGACTCTTACAAGTGGGAGCATCACCACTTGGGATCAACTAACTGAAAAATTTCTGATGAAGTATTTTCAGTTAGCTAAAACTACAAAACTTAGGAACGATATTTCTTCCTTTGAACAAATTGACTCTGAAACCTTATATGAAACCTAGGAAAGATTTAAAGAACTATTAAGATGATGCCCCCATCACGCGCTGCCTGTATGGTTACAAGTGTAGACTTTTTATAATTGGATAAATCAAAACACAAAGCAAATGATAGATACAGCTTCTGGTGGTACTTTAAACCGCAAAACTCTGGAAGCAACTCTTGAGCCTTTCGAGGACATGGCCATGAACACATATCAGTGGAATGTTCCTAGGTCCCACCCCAACAAACCTGCAGGTGTATTTAAAATGGACAACGTCTCCCAGCTAGCTCTACAAGTGGAAGTATTAAGTAAAAAAATTACGGAGATGACTGCTGCCTCCGCCCCTCATGTATGAGAATCTGCAAATCCTGCTCCCGAAAAATTAGATTATGTTAATAATATTCCTAGAAATCCTTTTAATAATTTTCTGCTGTGAATTTTCATGCTCCTAATTTTACTTTTCTGAATAGTTATAATCCTGCTTTACGGAACCACCCAAATTTTTCGTGGAGTAATCATTCGAACGCAATGCGTCCGCCACCACAAAAATATTTTTTTGCACCACCTCCACCACTTCAAAACTATCCAAAACCTCCAAGCTTGGAGGAGTTACTTTCTAAATATATAACCTCAAATGACGCTACAATAAAAACCTTAACCGGAAGCGTTAAAAATCTAGAAAATCAAGTTGGACAAATCGCAAAAATTATTTCTAAGCGACCCGCAGGGTCTCTTCCTTCCAATATCGAGCCCAACCTGAGAGAACATGCGAAATCTATAACTCTTTGGAGTGGGAAGCAAGTTTCTGGTATGGTTAGCGAAGAGCCCAAGGCAAGATCCGTCCCATTTTGAAAATGCCACCACCTGTTGAAAAAGAAGTTATCATTCCGTTCTCTATTTTAGAAAAAGATCTCGCTCCACCACCTATTTTTAAAAATGATCCAACTCCACCATACCCTTCCAAACTTAACAAACAATGTCTAGATGATCAGTATACCCGCTTCTTAGAAATGTTTAAGCAAATCCACATAAATCTACCCTTCTATGAAGCTATTTCCCAAATATCGAAGTACGCTAAGTATCTTAAGGACCTTCTGACTAATAAGAAGAAGTTAGAGAACTTGTCACACGTCACACTAAACACCGAGTGCTCTGCGGTCTTGACAAACAGCTTACCAAAGAAGATCTGTGA
The DNA here is from genome assembly GCA_039513925.1 of Platanthera zijinensis. NCBI lineage: Eukaryota > Viridiplantae > Streptophyta > Magnoliopsida > Asparagales > Orchidaceae > Platanthera > Platanthera zijinensis. The sequence continues at coordinate 159,536,026 of CM077081.1, read as the reverse complement.
TCCAGGAAGTTTTTTTATTCCGTGTGTCTTCGGTGATCTTTTTGTCAAACACGTATTGGCCGACTTAGGTGCGAGTATCAACCTAATTCCCTTCTCGTTATTTAAGAAGTTAGGAATTCATAGCTTCAACCCCACGCATATGAGTATCTAGCTCGTCGATAGATCCGTTAAGTACCCGCCAGGAATAGTGGAGCATATCTTAGTCAAAGTGGACAAATTCATCTTCCCAAGGGATTTCGTCATATTGGACATCGAACAAGATGTCGAGGTTCCCTTGATCCTTGGCCGATCCTTCCTTGCCACCTCCTAAGCTCTAATTGACGTAAGCAATGGTAAACTCTTCCTTCTAGTAGGCGACGATGAAGTAACCTTCTCTATCACCCCTTCGATGAAAAATACCTTGGAGAATGACGACTCCTGTTTCTACTTTGATACCTTAAGTGATGAATCTTCCCACTGCCCTTCTGATAGTGAAAATGAATTTTCTGATTTTTGTCCTCCCTCTACTCTTCCAATGGAATCTTTGCAAGAAGCTTCCATGGCCACTAGCCCAACCACCTTTAATTTTCAACATAAAAAAGTCTACGAAGAAATTTTTTGAAAAAGAAAGAATTTCTAAAACCTCATATGAAGAACACCCTACCCTAGAATTAAAAGAACTTCCTGAACATCTCAAGTATGCCTTCTTAGAAAAAAATCCAAAATGCCAGTGATAGTTTCGGCCTACTTATCTGAAGTGCAAAATGATAAACTCCTTCTCATTTTACGTAAGCATTGCCGAGCTATTGCCTGTCAAATATCTGATATTAAGGGCATAAGCCCATCTTTCTGCACTCACAAAATCTTAATGAAAGATAATTCACGCAATTCAATCCAACCTCAGAGCCATATAAACCCGAACATGAAAGAAGTCGTAAAGGGCAAGGTGATGAAACTCTTTGACACAGGAATTATCTATCCTATATCTGATAGCGAGTGGGTTAGCCCTGTTCAGGTAGTGCCAAAAAAGGGAGGGATAACTGTAGTTGTAAATGAAAATAATGATTTAATCCTGACACGGACGGTGACGGGTGGCGAATGTGTATCGACTATCGTAAGTTGAACGACGCCACTCGCAATGACAACTTTCCCTTGTCGTTCATCGATCAAATTTTAGAGCGATTATCCGGCCATAGCTTTTACTATTTTCTCGATGGTCTCTCGGGGTATTTTCAAATCCCCATCTCTCCCGAGACTAGGAGAAAACTACGTTTACTTGTCCCTTCGTCACCTTTGACTACCGAAGAATGTCATTTGGATTATGCAATGCGCTAGCTACATTCCAGCGATGTATGCTCGCTATCTTTGACAAGTACGTAGAAATCATTATGGAGGTATTCATGGATGATTTCTCCGTGTTCGGTGATACCTTTGATAGTTGTTTAGAAAATCTAGAAAAAGTCTTAGAACGATGCGAAGAAACTAACATTGCCCTAAATTCGAAAAATTGCCATTTTATGGCGAGGGAAGGGTTAGTTTTGGGTCATAAGATTTCTGCGAGAGGAATTGAAGTAGATATTGCTAAGATAGAAGTTATCGAGAAACTGCCGCCGCCTACGAACGTCAAAGCTATAAGAAGTTTCCTAGGACACACTGGCTTTTACCGTCGTTTCATAAAAGACTTCTCCAAAATCACCAAACCTCTTACTCAGCTCTTAGAAAAAGACGCCCCCATTTATTTTTGATGACCTATATCTATCTGCCTTTGAATTAATAAAAGATAAATTATTTAACGTTCCCATTTTGATAGCTCCTGTGTGGGACATTCCTTTTGAAATTATGTGTGATGCGAGTAGTTTCACGGTAAGAGCTGTATTAGGTTAACGCGTATCTAAAAACTTTCACCTCATCTATTATGCAAGTAAAACACTTACATCGGCACAAGATAATTACACCACAACCGAGAAGGAGCTCCTAGCTGTAGTGTTCTGTTTTGATAAATTTTGCCCTTATATTACACTTTCAAAAAATTTCGTTTTTACGAACAACTCGGCCCTAAAATATCTTCTTGCTAAGATGGATGCAAAGAAGCGCCTTATTCGCTAAGTCTTACTCCTCTAGGAGTTTGACTTAGAAATTCGTGATAAGCGAGGAGCCGAGAATTTGGCCGCCGACCATCTCTCACGATTAGATAATCCATATATAGAAAATTTAGATGAAAAATCTTTTAATGATTATTCTCCTGATGAAAAGTTGCTTTCAATTAACACTTCTCCTTCTCCTTGGTTTGCACACATAGCCAATTATTTAGTAGCTCGTGTGCTCCCAAAAGAGTTCTCCTCTCAGCAAAAGAAGAAATTATTTTCTGAGTCGAAGAACTATTTTTGGGAGGAACCGCATCTTTTCAGAGTCTGTGCGGACCAAGTGATAAGGAGATGTGTCTCTTTTGAAGAAGGTTTAGATATTTTAAAACATTTGCACGAAGGACCGACTTGTGGTCACTATCAAGCTACTCGCACTGCTCACAAGGTGCTTTGCACGGGTTTTACTGGTCTAGCCTATTTAAAGACACGCAAGCCTTTGTGATTAGGTGTGATAGTTGCCAACGGTCGGGCAATATTTCCAATAAAAATGAAATGCCGCAAAATTATTTCCTTGAGTGCGAAATTTTCGACCTCTGGGGAATTGATTTTGTTTGCCCCCTTGCTTCTAGCTTCGGGAATCAATATATTTTTGTTGCCGTAGATTATGTTTCTCGATGGGCAGAAGCCCAAGCTCTTCCTACTAACGACGCCCGAGTTGTATTTACGATTTTGAAAAAAAATATTTTCTCAATTCGGTACGCCGTGAGCCATTGCTAGCGTTAGGGGTTCACACTTTTGTAACGCACAATTTTATGAAACTCTTATTAAAAGTGGCGTTACGCATAAACTTTAAACTGCCTACCACCCCCAAACTAATGGACAAGTCGAAGTAGTGAACAGAGAGATAAAAAGAATATTAGAAAAGACTATTTCAACCTCTAGAAAGATTGGTCAAAAAAATTAGACGATGCTCTATGGGCCTACCGAACAGCGTACAAAAACGCCCTTAGATGTACGCCGTACCGGTTGGTTTATGGAAAATCGTGTCATTTACCCGTAGAATTAGAACACCGCGTTTTTTGGGCCTTAAGGTTTTTAAATTTCGATCACCACTCAATCGGCGATTTTAGAAAATTTCAGCTTAACGAACTCGATGAATGGCGCTCTTACGCTTACGAAAATAACAAATTTTATAAAGAGCAGACGAAACGTTTTCACGACAAGCACTTAAGTCACCCAAAAACCTTTAAGCCGGGCGACCAAGCTCTTATTTATAATTCTCGTTTACGTTTATTTCCTGGCAAGTTAAAGTCACGATGGTCTGGGCCATTTTCTGTTTTAGAAGTTTATTCGTATGGTACTGTTTTAATTTCACACCCTGATAAGGGTGATTTCAAAGTAAATGGGCAGCGTCTTAAACTCTATTTTTCTGGTGATGATGATGTCAGTCCAAACAATGTTAACTTAGAACTATTTTATTTTGTTAAAAACATTAATTATTATTTTGGACAAAATATTTTTTGACAATATTATTTTGTTGCATCGAGCTCAAATGACGTTTTAAACAAAGGGCGCTCTTGGGAGGCAACCCAAGTTATCTTTTCTATTTTCTTTATTTTTTAATTTTTTCCCCGGACGGCTTCGACAAGCTGAAGCTTCTGCGATCGCCTGCTCCAACGTGGTTGTATCCATCACGAAGTCCAAAGAAGATCCAAAGCTCAGGCATGGGGGAGCGGCATCACTCAACTTTCATGACGCATAAATCTTGAGAAGTACATGTTTTTCAATTCTGTACTTTCATTTCTGTTTAAATTCTCTCTCTCTCTCTCTCTCTACCCTCCTTTCTCCAATGAGGACAATGTCCATTTTAAGCTTAGGGGAGGATTTCTTCCTTCTTTTTGCTTTTTGTGTATATTTTAAAAATCTTAAAAAAAGATAATATCTTTATAAAAAAGAATATTTCAAAATAAAAAAAAATTTATTATTCTAATTTTGGTATTTCAATAGTACCCCTCATTTTTTTTCCCAAAATCCCATATGTACTTAACTAATTATAATTTTTCTAATCGGTCTTTTTAATTATATTTCACAAGTAAAATGTTGGTCATGCTGTATTTTTAATTCACAGTAGCACGTTAACGTGAAATATTTTTTTTCTAAAACTCGCATTTTATTATGGTTTTCGTTATTTATTTTCTTTACTTTCTTAAAAATATTTCATCCACTATTTTCCTTTTCATTTTTGGATAATTTTTGTAAAGTTGACTTTCGATTAGCGTAGTAGATGCGAACGATCCAAGTCACCTATTATTTTTATTTTCAAGATAATTTCATCAATCGTCTTTTATTATCTAGGACTTGCTTTTTGAAATTTTTCAAAATATGCTTTAGATAAATTTAAAAGCTTGAAAATGATTTAGGCCATTTTTGTTTTCATTTGAGCCTTCTTGCCAACCTCAAAATTTTTACCCCTAGTCAGCCTCTTTTGAGCCTTTTTCCAATTTCAATTGATAGCTCCACTTATCATTTCATCTTCACCAAAGCCAAATTTTCCAACCTATCTAAATCACACTAGCCATTTTGAGTTTCATTTAAAAAAATTTCGTGATAGGGTTATTTTGTGATATATTTGGAGAAGTTTAGTTTTTGAAAAAGTGTGCTCAAAAGAAGTGTTTACTTTTGTTTGGCCAATTTTAAAATGAAAAGAAAAATTAATTATGGCCTTCATTTTGAAAAAGAAGAAAAAAATCAAAAAGAAAAAAAATGGAAAAGAAAAAGAAAGAAAAATATTTTACTTATAAAATATTTGAAACACTTTGTTTGGTTTTGTGTGATTTTTAAGCCTCCTTGTTTATCTTTGAATTCCACTCCTAATCATAATCCTAAACCAAATGTTTCGGTCTTATTAAGTCCTTCTGATTCATGCTTTGATTTTTTTTAGCTAAGTAAAGAGGAAAAGTATATTAGTAAAGTTTTGGATTTAAATTTAGATTTTTGTTATTTAATTGATATAGTCATAATGCGTTGTTTGGATCTAGTAACAACTCAATTCATTTTTCATTTTGTTGCTTTACTTAAATCTATATAAAGAAATTTGTTAAAATTTTGGATAATTTATTTTCGTTAGTAAAGTTTATAAATGGTAAACTATGTTTAAGTAATTATTTTAGGTTTACGTTTCACCTTCTCCCTACTAAGAATTTCGCATAGTACTTGTGTAAGCATAATTAGAACTTTTTTGATTAGTTACCTTTTTATGGTTATCTAGTTTTTATATCTTTGCTTGGGGACAAGAAAAGCTTAAGCTTGGGGGAATTTTATAGTATGTTTTGTAGTCTAAACTATTAGGGTATTTTCTAGTTTATAATGTGCAAATCATGTCTTGTATGCTTATATTTTGACTTCTTATGTATATATTATTGTCGCTAATCTTTTCTTCTCTTTTTGCAGGTTTCTAGAAATTTTGGTCAAAAATGCCCTGACACGCCCCCCTGACACGCCCTCTGTGGGCATATAACAGGGCGTGTGACCCGATCCCGAGGAAGTCTTCTGCCAGAGCCAACATAATGAGAAAAACAACTGTCACGCCCCCTGACACGCCCTCCCTGGGCGTGTCACCAGGCATGTCACCCTCATCTCGAAGCCTGCTGCGCATTTAAAGATTTTTCCTTTGCTGCACGTCAACTAGAGCTGTCACGGTTCCGGTTCGGTTCTGGTTCTACTAAAATCATGAACCGAACCGCTAAGGTAACGGTTCTTTAAGTTAGAACCAAAACCTTATTTGGTTTGAACGGTTCCGGTTCTGGTTCCGGTTCCATCAAAATTTTTGGAACCGTCGTGTCAACGGTTCCGGTTACGGTTTAACAAGAACCAAAACCAAACTGATCACTAACGGTTCGGTCCGGTTCTATGCGGTTCGGTCCGGTTCTATGCGGTTTGGTCCGGTTCCAATCGGTTCCAACTAAAACTAAAACCAAATTTGACAGAATGAAATAAAAGCGGTCTGCAAAAAACTCAAAACACCTTTAAAATAGAAATAATTATGTTGCACACTCCTCGACGGTCTCTTCCACGATCGGTGGGCTAGTATATGTCGCCTTCCTACAAGTGTAGACTTGCTGCGATGTCTAGTTGGCTTGTGCGCGTCTCGTCGACATGCTTATATGTGGTTCGGTCCGGTTCAAATGGGTTTCAACTAAAACAAAACAAAACTTGATGGAATGAAATAAAAGCGGTCTGCAAATAGTAGAACTCAAAACAACAACGAAATAAAAATAATTAAGTTACGCACTCCTCGTTGGTCTCTTCCACTATCTTTGGGCTAGTATCTGTCACCTTCCTACGTGTAAAAACTTGTCACAACGTCTAATCGTCTTGCGCGCATCTCGTCAGCTTGCGCAACCGTAAAAATCGGCTACAATTAGTTGTCTTTCATGATTACTATTTAATAGTAATTATATACCTTATATATTTTTAAAATAAAATATTTCAGAAAAATATGTAAGTGAAATTGAAAATACATTATATAACTGTATAAAAATCAAAACTGTACTGTAAAAACCGACTTCAAACCGCATCAATGTCAAATCATATCACACGGTTTTAGTGTGGTTTTGTTCTGTCCAAAACCAACCCATTTTGGTGTGATTACGGTTTGGGTCCAAACTGCACCAGTTTCACCCCTGATATTAAGTATAAATATTATAGATAGATTATAAAATTATAACAATATTATAATAAAATTAATAATAATAAACGGGTTGCGGTTCGGTTCTACTTCGGTCCGGTTCGGATCGGGTCCAAAAATCTTGAAACCGCTTGAGACTTGTATGTTGCGGTTCCGATTCCGGTTCCGGTCCAGATAATAAAATGTAAGAACCACACCCGAACCAAAGTTGTTCACGGTTCCAAAATTCAAACCAGAACCCGAGTAATTTGCAAACGGTTCAGTCCGGTTCTTTGCGGTTTCAGTTCGGTTCCAATTCGGTTTACGGTTTTCGGTTTTAAGTGACAGCTCTAACGTCAACAGTACTGACACCCCCCCTACACGGGTGTTTCCCTGCGCGTGTTCAACTTTTTCCGAAGACTAACGGATTTCAGACCAATGCTTTCGACACGACGTGCATGTCACGCCCCCACCCTACTAGGGCGTGACCTAGGGCGTGTCCACCATCGTACAGAGGAAATCATCCTTCCCGCCAGAGCCAAAAGTCAACCTCATACGTGTCACCCCCCCCCCCCCTGATACGCCCTCCCCGGGCGTGTCACAGGGCGTGACTAACCCGAGAATTTTTCCTATAAATACAAGGCCACCCCTTGCATTCCAGAACAGTTTTGGGTTGAGAGGGGAGATGTTGCCCTTCTGTTTACTAGTGTTTTTTATGCTCTCTCTTTCTCATTTCTTGTTTTTCTTATCCCTAGTTTAGTATAAGCTTTTGTAATAGCTTTGGTAATTGATTTAGTAGTTTAATGTAATGCTAACATAGTTTCATTTCCATACAATTGTAATTTTTCTTTCAAGTGTAACTCTCTTTCATTATCAATATAAAGTGCCCTTTGTTTACTTTGTGTTCTTAACGCTCTTCTATTCATCCCTCTCCCTCCACTTCGCTATGATAAACTAATCCTCCTTATACTCGATCTTGATGATCCGAGGTTCGAGGTTATTAAGTTATGATGCTTTGTATTTACTTTTTCTTTTTAGGGTTTAGGACTTCGAATTACTCTTGATTTTTTCATGTTTGGAGTTATATCATCGTTATATAATTTCCACTTCTGTTTTCACTCTTAGCTAGCCGAGAGGCTCTTAGTTTGAAGTGAACACTCAAGAGTAAAGAGAGTTGCACGCACCCCTCAAGAGGGGCGGACGTCCAAATCTCCAGGATTGGAGTGAAATCTAATATTGGGGTTCACCGCGTAAAGCAAACTTTAGGCCTCTGATTTGGACGAGAGTTCGGTCGGACCTTCCTAAACTCAATTGGGCACGTCTTCGAGAGAAGTGTGTTCAAGCTTTAGGAACCTCTACGTTAAAGGACCTTTACCCTATTTAGTTAGGTTTTTTATCGCATTTTTAGTCAACTCTTGCCGAGGTGATTCACGATCGAGTGATTTTCTATTTCATTGTTCCATCCCTTTGTTGTAATCGTTTTTATTATCTCTCTATTTAATTGCAATTAGTTCTCCTTTTTAGTGTAATAATTCCTTTTTTAAGTGCAATTAGTTTTCTCTTAACCCTAAAACTATCCTTAGATAAAATAATAGTTTTCGTGTGAGTAGGTTTACTCAACAGTTCCCGGATTTCAATATGACACTTGTGTCCCCTAGCTACAGTTTGATAGGTATACTTGCCTAGTTGGATTGCTAGTTCGGCTCTCTTTTTCCAAACACCAGTAGCCTAACATGGTTGTAAGCCTATATAAGGCCTTGTATTGTTCATTATTATCAAGTTGAATGAAAAAGATTGAGAACCCTAATTCCTCCTTAGAATTTCTCTTCCTCCTCCTTTTTCTAAGGTTCAGCGAACACAAGCCCTAGCCTCCTCCTTCTTAGTCGCCAACCACACCACCACCCTCCTCCCTCTCTATCTCTCGGCCTAGCCCTCCCCTCCACTCCAAGCCGCTGAATCCTAGCCTCCTCTCTCCATCATCCTTGTCGCCACCTTATCTCTCTCCATCCCCCCCTCATGATTTTATCCACCACCCTCCATAAAACCGACCACATCACTAAACAAAAAAAACTTACCACCTCCAAGCCCAAGGTCGGCCACCCTCCTCCTTGCAATTCCCAAACAATCTCTCATAACATTTGCACGGATTCTCGGCCAAGGCGTGAAGCGACGAAGGCTGACGAATTTCCTCTCCATCCGACGTAACTCTTGTGGAGCCGTTGAAGAGCGATCCAAGGTAGATAATCGGAATCATCCATTCCACTTTGGGTAACGAAAAATTTCTACCTTTGTGTGTTTCTCTTCCTAGATATTCTTGTGGTGGAAATTCTTGGCGTTGAATTTAGAATAGTTAATTAATCATGGGTTCTTCGATTGGTTTTGTGTTTATCTTGATTGAATTATTTTTCGAAAGGTTTGGCGAACCTCGTAACTTTTTGTTGGGAGAGATCTACCATTTTCAGAATTGTACTTTTGGTAGATCTCTTTTGGTACAACCTTCACTCGACCAGACCGGCTAGCTAGGTCCTTTTAGCCGGAAAGGATATTTGTCTATCGCCTCTATTCGATCCTAATCGGTTTGGCTACCCGTACTTTAGCATTAATGTGATATAATTACTTTGTGTGTGCACTGCGTAAAAATTTAATGTGAGTGTAGAATTCGAATCGTGGAGAGACGATCATGCTTATTCCGTAGATTTCCTGGTGTCAACGCGTAGGCCTGCATCAATTAATTTCCTGCTTCTTTACTTGTGTGTACTACTGTGAATGTTAGTTTGTGTTTTCCTAAAGAGTGCATAGATCTCAGGGATAATCTGCCCTGAAAAACGAGTTCAGAGACATAGCGTCGCGCGTTTGATACCTAACTCCTCGCGGAAGCTCCCTGAACTAGTTTTTCCTTGGAATGAAATATTTTGAATTTTTGATAAACGACGAAAACCTTATTCACCCCCCTCTAAGGTTGGCCACTGGATCCAACAAGCGATATTAGAGGCAGGTTACTTCAAAAAGTCTTAACAACCTGAAGTAAGATGGCCAATGCGGTTCATGCATTTCTTGAGGGACATGGTGTTAGTAGACCCCCTCTATTCATGGAGAGTGATTATAGTTGTGACATCTCATTTCCAACTAGACCTGTAAGTTGGTTTTATCATGACTAAGTCATGTCAAAACCCTAGGAAGCTCAAAGAGAACATGTGAACTTAGGCATGAAGGTAAAAATCACCTTGGTCTGCAAATAACACTTTCAAATTACCTAACCTAGAGTTTGACTTTAGGGCCTCACCTTGACCCCACCATAACATCCCTATACCTTTAGAAGGTTCATTGGGTCACAAAGGATCCACTGTGGTCAACAAAAGTGGTCAAGTTGACCAAAGTCTACCCTAACCCCAAAGTGGTCAAGGTGCCCTAATTAAGGGTCAAGTAGCCTCCAAGGTGACATACCAACTCTACCCAACCCCTCCTAGACCTTAGGGTAGGCCAATGGGTCACCAAGGATCCATTGGGGTCAACCAAAGTGGGCAAGTTTATCAAAGTCAACCCTAACCCTAATGTGGTCAAAGTGCCCTAATTAAGGGTCAAGTGGCCTATAAGGTGTCAAATGAACCCTACCCAAGTCTCCCTAGACCTTAGGAGAGGACAATGGGTCACTAAGGACCCATTGGGGTCAACCTAAAAGGTCAAATTGACCAAAGTCAACTCAACCCTAAAATAGGTCAAACTAGCCTAAATGACCTAACCAAGCCCAAGCCACTTAGGCTAAGCACAATTTGAGTGACCCATTAACTTTAGGGGGATGATATTTACATGGAATGCCAATCATTTTCTAGAAATGGTGACTAGGAGAGAGAAAGCTCATTTTCCCCATTAATGGAGGAGAGTGAAAGAGAGAGAAATAGGGTCATTCATGGCTTGGACGGCCAAGGGGCCTCCTCTCTTCATCTCCAATGGATTAATTCATCTCCCCCATCAGTTCTGAGAAGATCAAGGGGTTTTCCAGGTAATTTAGTGGTTGTGTGCAGTGAACTCCACCATGGCCGAAAATCTCCTTTCAAGGACATTAATGGCATTAATGCCATGGCTACTCCCCTCCCCCATTTGGCTATTTTAAAAGCTTCACCAGGCTGAGAAGAGATGTTTCCAGCCTTCCCCTAAAGAAATCAAAGCATTTAGTTGTGTTGTTGCAGAGCTCTCGATAGCTCCACCATCTTCCATGGCACACCACCACCAAACACATCGGCAAGTCCGATTTCAGGTCCACTTCTCCTCCTCACCCCTTGTGCTTGAATCCTAGATTAATTAGGAGAGAAATTGGGCTCAATTGAGCCTGACTGGGAGAGAAAATTTTCAAAATTTTCATGGTTTTTATACCTTGTGGGTTTGCCGGAAACCGCCCCTCCGGCGGCCGTGCCGCCCTCCGGCAATAGTCACCACCTCAACGGAGGTGGTGGTGGCCGGTCGGGGAGGGGACTGGATCGCCGGCAAAAGCCGCTGGATAGGTTCCAGGTCGGGCTAATCGTGGCCTTTGGCTGGAGGTTGAAGATGACCTCTCGACCGTTGGATCTGTTTTATTATAAATTATTAAATTGTGTATTTTTAACCCTTTATTGTGCACCCTTTAAATAAAATAAATAAGGACCTTTGGGGATGAACCTTGAAAAGTGTCCAACATTAAAATTGTAGCCCTTGAAGCCTACTTTATTTTGAAATTTATTTCAACCAATTTGGATTAGTGGTCTCACCACATCACTCAATATGGTGCAGTCTATACATAGGGCAAGTCAAAGACTAAATTGAGTGCCCCCACTAAACAACTTGTCCAAATGACTTGAAATTTGGACTGGGAGTCACTATTACCTATACTTATAACATATCCAAAAATCAGAGAACTTTTTTTTTTATAGTTTTTGTAAATATTTAATAAAATAGGTATGAATTAATTAAGGGGTCTAAGGATTTCAAAATCAACAAAAATTTTGGTGGATGGTCCTTAGGGTCACTATATGGCTCTGGTAAAAATATCAACCCATTTGGGGTTGGTTTGAATAGGTATTGGTATGACCAAAGTTTGGTCCCTTAAGGGTAAATTAGGTCAAAAGGGTACTTGGGGCATGGAGGGGAAAATTCTCACTCAAAAGGGTCGGACTTTGGCCAGAGCCCCAAGGTCAATTAAAACACCCTCACATGGAGTTTGAGGTGGGGTAGGGTGGATTGGCCTAAGGACCCTAGTTCAAACCCTAAGGTTGAACTTTAGGGGTTTGTGAAGGACATAGGGTGATATTTCCTTGTATGGACTTGAAGTTTAGTCCATGTGATCTTAGGGTGGTGGATAGCCCTAGGAGGAAGTTTGGTGACATTTAGACACATGCACACAACTTAAATCCATTGGAAATTGTTTAGGCCTATATCTTTTAAGGGAAAGTTGAAAGGTCATATAACCTTGGAGCCAGTGTCGACACTTGTACTTAGACTGAGTTATACCGTCTTCATGTGTATAGAGGTCAATACAATAACGTCTTGATAAGAAGACCAGCTCATCGTCTTAACGAGTATGACAAAATGACTTTACCATCTTGATGTGCTTAGTGGACAAGATGATTGCATCATGTTAAGAATACCTGCATACCGTCTTGTTTCCTAGAAAGGGTGGGATTTGAAATCTGTCGGGGTGCCGAAAGTTAAAGTCACATCAGCGACTTTAGAAAGACATTTTTGTCTTATTAGCAGATAGTCTCCTGACCGTTTGAGCTGTCAGAGGTGGATTTTCAAAAGAAGGGACTTCTTATAAAAGGGATAAAGTTTCATGCAGAAGAGGATTGCTAGAGTTGAAAAAGTTCTTGCTTTCCATTGTTGTTGTTGTTGTTGATATTCAAGCTGAACTAAAAGCTAGCCACTAAAAAATAATCACGGTGTTGTAAGTCCGCTACAGAATAAGATTATTAGGAAGCTCATGTTCCTATGGAAGAAGAAGAAGGAGATTTACTCTCTCTTCAAAAAAGTGGATCAACACTACATCAACTACAACACTATTACATTACTGAAGGAGGAAGCTTTCTTCTAGGAAAGCTAAGAAAGACTAAAAGCTGAAAGTAAAAAAAATTTGAGTCATTCGTTTTGTTGTAAACATATAAATTCTTTGTAGGATCTCATTTGAGATTTGAGTTGTAGGTCTGGATTGTCAGCCTGAGTGTAGGGCTGATTAATCAGCCTGAGTGCCGGATTTTGTAGAAATCCTTAGTGCAGGATTTTGTAGAAAGTCTGAGGTAGGATTTATAGTTAGATCTGAGGTAGGGCTGTTGAAAGCTGAGGTAGGGTATGCTATAGACCTGAGGTAGAATTTTGGAGTGGACCGGAGTGTAAGATCTTGATCTGAGAAGAAGAAGAGTTTGTCAAATCTAGCTCACTACTAGGTAGGTGGAGAGGGATAGTGGATGTACCCATAATTTGGAGAACCACTATAAAATTCCTTTATGCTTTTTCTATATTTTGTGGTTGTGATTACTTTTACCATAAAGTTAGGCAATGATTTTAAAATATCCTAAAAGGGTTAAAGCACCTATTCACCCCCTCTTTAGGTGATTTAGACTTCCAATATTCTTTCAATGCAAATTGCAAATATACAGGTTCTATGCCTACACAAATATAATGCTTACGTGAGCAAAAATATCGAACGTATGCTCTTACATATACACCAAATTTAATATATGGGCCCATCATAGTCATATAAAGTTTGAAAATGATGCAATAAGTTGTATTAAAAAGAACTTATGTCAACTAGGATGGTTTCACCCTCAGATTCATCAAACTGGCCAGTTTAGAAGTATTCATCATGGGGGAACTCATCGACTTGGGGAATAGCTCCAAAAGGAGGGACTCCGGATCAAGCAGAGCTCCCTCCACGGTCAAGATGTTATGTCGGTGAATACGCATTAGTGTGAGTACGATGGAGGCAATGGCTATCTTTTTATGCATATCCTCCACATGCACTAGGGTGAAGTGCAGGAGCGTCACAGAATTAGAAGCCTCTATACTTTTTTGGTGGCAAGTCCCCACCAACTTAGACTCTGCCTTGGTTATTCCGGTTATGTAATACTCTAATTTGTGCCACATGTCTCATAATTCTTTCTCCAAAGTATATACCTTCTCAATTAGTGTGAGTTCAACCTCCTGCTAAAAGAAGGGGGTTAGAAAAAAAATGAATCGTCAATTGTAACAAACGTGAATACAATGTCTGACCTCCTTGAGTAGAGGTTGCTTCACCTTTAACAACGATAGTTCTTCCTCATCCCTCTCCAACTTCTCTTAAGTGTGTTGGAGGGCCTAACCACCTCGCGAAGTCACTGGTTACAAAAGAGTGCTTGCCATTCTATATGATGAAGCAACTCAATAGTGTAGAGGACCGACCAGCAACTACGGTCTGCCAACTTGTGAATTAGTGTCTCCATGAGTACCTCAGTGTCATCTCACTCATATAACCCATAAAGAAGGTTAAAGGTACCATATTTTTCCTCCTCAAAATCCTCATAGGAAGGGAGCATCGAGCTTAACAAGATTCAATTACGCAATTCATACCAGATTAGCAAGGGGTTGCCTTTCTTATTGTTGCCTCACACACAGTCCAAAGTTAACTTGCGAGGAGCGGTCGACAAGAGGGATCGATGTGTGAGGGGTGGTATGTAAGACCCTCCCCATTCAATCATAATCGGCTGGGTTGGAGACGGGCAATACTGGCCAAGGAAGCCACCTTACGCTTTCTAAGTGGCAACATGCCCACTTTCCAAGCGTAGAATGATCATCTTGTCAGGCAATGGAAACTCATCACATATGCAGAACCAAATCAGAAATCAACATAATTTTATTTAATCAAGGTTGTATCCACTATTTATATATATTACATGTGGGCTAAATAAGAACTACTACTATTGCACGATCCATACTCTGCGCTACACACTAGGGACTCACGTCTCTAAAGTAAGGAGAAGAGACTTGGGTGTCGGCTCATGCAGGCTCAATATCAGGTACCCTTTCACGAGTCATTGGGCCTTGTACTACTCAATCTCCTAAAAATGGTGTACAATAACACATTTGTCATAAGACTAGTGGATACACACTTTCTCCTCAAGATCCCTAAAGCTTGAGGACGATAATGTGTATTATAACAAAATAGTATAAGTAATATGGGTTAACAGTAGTATATAAATAAAGAGGGTATTAAGCTTGGAGCTTAGTATAACAGTAAATAACAGTAAGAAACAAATACAAAAATAGTTATTTAAGAGTAACTTACTAGCTAGCACACAATAGGGTAGGTATTCACAACCTGCAACAACTCCATATGTTGATACGGTTTGACCACTTCACTTCTAGTGGGGCAGTGAACCCTACAAGCCTCACTGATATGGTTGTCGATGATAGTGGATGGTCTTTCAACTTCTAGGTGTGGTCGTGTCGTACTACCCAGGTCACAATGTACAACACTGTATATTCTTGGATTTGAGCGACATTCAACGATAACTATAATCCGGCCAACCAGCGGGGCAAAAACACGATCGAGCTCCTGAGGTGCAGTTCTCCCTATTTTGTAGAGTCGTCAACTTTCCTGTACTGGTATGAACGGTCCACATGCATGACCAACCCGCCACTTTTCACTACAAGAAATTTACTTCTTTTCAATAAAGTAAACACCTAGAATCTTTTGAGTGTGTGGTGGCTTGCTCAACTTGACATGAAATAATTCGGGCAGGTGACTGTCCTATATATAGTATGATCATATCACTCTACTTTAGATAAGGATCTTGATGATCGTATGAGCCCATTATTTATGATTAGACTCAGAGTAATACCTCATTTTTAAGTTAATCATAACTAATGTTCAGCGAAAATAACCGCTTATGAGAGCGGGACCCAAAATAAGGTATGAGAATGAAAGCAGTAGTAAATTACGATAAATAAGTGCGGTAATGTAATGTTGATGTAAATAAAGTACTTGAATTAAAATACTAAATTGAAATAAAAGTTGTTCTGAAATAAAATGTTGTAACTGAAATGTCTAATAAAAGAACAAAGTAAAAAAATAGTTCAATTCTACAATTCTATCTCCATTCAAGGTGAAAAGTTAAGTTCCATTCTCATTCAAAGAGGTAAGTTCAGTTCCTTCTCCATTCAAAGAGGTAAGTTAAGTTCCTTCTCCATTCAAAGAGGTAAGTTCAACTATTCTCTTTATTCCAATGAGGCTTCTCAATTCATAGGAGGCTTCTCCGTTCATAAGGGCAACTCAGTTCATAAGAGGCTTCTTTGTTCGTAGGAGGCAAGTTTTAAAACTTCACAACTTTGTGTTTTACCATATTAGGGTCCGCCGACTTATTTGAGCTCAATAATTATTTTAGTTGCACCTCTTAGGATAACTAATCATTCTTGCGTTAGTGTGTTAATGTCTCATTATAAATCCAAAGCTCTCCTTATAATCACCTAATTCGATTATCGAGACATTAAATACTCTGAAGAGGTTTATCACAATATCTTTTAACCACAGTTTCTTACATTGGGGCAATTCAAGTTATTTATTTATGATCGACCCAAATATTCTTCATTTCAATCTCTTTTAACCGATAAATATTAATAGGCATCAAAAAAATTCAAAACTCAAACCAAAGGTTGGAAATACTCTTACTTAGTCCCAATAATTTTCTCAAGCCAATTTGAGCTTTTTTTATTCTTAAATTAATAATTCGCCTCGCTTAAACCCTTGTATTAAATTCCAAAAATACATTTACTAAACCAAAAATTTCCAAATTTTTATTGGGAGTTTATATAATCATTGAGAGCATTTCATGATTTTATCAATTTCATTTCAAAAATTTAAGGCTCTCTTTAATTTTAAAAAACCTATATTTAGCAACACTTTAAACACATACAAAAATTCACCAAAATTTTTCAGTTAGTGAAACTCAATCCTACTTGTTGCGGTTCGCTCAATGCCCCTGGTAGACCGGTTCGAGATCGGTCCGTCTTAGCCCCGGGCGATTGAGTACGCACACAGTCACAGTAGAAACAGAGAAAATGTACACACACAACTTTGACGTGGAAAACACTGGAAAGGGGAAAAAACCACGTGGCTAGGTCTGTGCCAGCCAAACTCCACTATCTATCTCTGTTACAACGCCCTTGTAAACAGAAAGCGAGGGCGACAGGACGCGCCTCGTTACAAATACTGGGGAGTTGAGAGAGCTCTCCTTGGGTGACAGGCCACCGCTTAGGAGCCCGTGCACTTGGACGTGCGTCTTTCTTGAGCGCTTACTCTTCTGGCTCGCGCGCCGCAAGATGCCTGCACTCTACGCCTCGGACTGAAGAGGGATGCCTTCACTGGCACTTCGCTTCATTCCTTCTCTGGGCGGCGCTCGCGGGAGAACCTACCAAGTTAGTGAGTGAAAGAGGAGAGGAGTTGAGTAGAGAGAGAAGCTCTGGGGAAAAGTAGGAACGAAGAGAGAGAAAGCGAAGGAGAGAATGAAGCAGGGATCCCTTGAAATGAACTATCAGGGGTTTTTATATAGGGTTTCTGAGGTGGTTAGGGTGGTTACGGTGGTTAATCGCAGATCGGAGGTCCACGATCACTTGTGGCAATCGGAGGGCCGTGATGGCCCGCCATGATCGGACGGTGGAGAAAAGACCGACCCACGGCGGTGGTCGGAGGAGGCGCGCCGGCAGATGGCCGCCCGACGGAGGAGGCGGTCGACCGCAAGGGGGGCGGCCGCCCGCGGCCGCCGGCCGGAAGGGGGCGGCCGGCCCGAAAGGAGGCAGCCGGCCCCGGCTGGTCGGCCGTCGCCGCCGGCCACAAAGGGGCGGCCGGCCAGGAAGGAGGTAGCCTGCCCCGGATGGCCGGCCGCGGCCGCTGGCCCGCAAGGAGACGGCCGGTCGCGGCCGCCGGTCGCAAGTGGGCGGTCGACCCGCAAGGGGGAGGCCAGCCCAAAACGGTCGGTCGCGGCCGCCGGCCAAAAGTGGGCGGCCGGCCCCGGACACCAACCGCAAGGAAGCGGCCGGCCCCGGGCGGTCGGCCGTGGCCTCTGGCCGTATGGGGGCGGCCGACCACCAAGGGGTGCGGTCGGCCAAGGGAGGCCGGCCACCGGCCGTCGCTCGCCCGTAAAGATGGCGGCGGCGACGGTTGTGATTTGGCGTGGAGAACTTACGATCCGGTGCGCGGGAGTTATCATAATTACTTATAAATTAAGGGGTACCCATCATTTGCCCCCCAAAATTCCGTCGTCTTTGAGCGAACGGCAAGCGCGGGAATTTTTTCTTTGCGACGGGGCTAGGTGACGATGGCCGGAACAGGTGCTAACACCGAGAGGGGCGGCGAAGGCGATAGTGCTAAGGTAAGATTCCGACCGAAGAGAAGGTCCGGGAACCGGATGAAGCCGGAGGGGCTGACTCCGCACGCGGGTGCGCGCGGGGCTGACTCCACGCACGGGTGCGCGCGGGGCTGGTCTCGTGCGCGGGTGCGCGCGGGGCTGCACCCGCGCGCGGGTGCGCGCGGGGCAAGTCCTGCGCGCGGGCGCATGCGGGGCTGCACCCGCGCCCGGGGTGCGCTCGGGGCTAGATCCGCACGCGGGTGCGCGCGGGGCTGGCTCCGCGCACAGGTGCGCGCGGGGCTGCACCCGCTCGCGGTTGCGCGGGGCTGGCCCGACACATGGGTGCGCGCGGGGCTGCACCCGTGCTCAGGTGCGCACAGGGCTAGTCCCACAATCGGGGCTACACCCGCGCGCGGTTGCGCGGGTCTGGCCCGGCGCGCGGGGATGGCCCCGCACGCGGGTGCGCGCGGGGCTGCACCCGCGTGCAATTGTGCGGGGACGGCCCCGTTCGCGGGTGCGCATGGGGCTGGCTTTGCGCGCGGGGCTGAAACCGTGCGCAGGGTGCGCGCGGTTCGGCCGCTCTGCTTACGAGTGGCTCGGCGGAATGTGCGGGCTGATTTCGTGCGCTCTTGGCGTATGTGTATGGCTCGTATGTGCATGGCTCGTATGTGTGGGCGTAACGTGCGCTCAGACTCGCTTTTCTGACCTTACTTTTCTGTTCTTTCAGGTTTCAAAGCGGGGTATGCAGAGCCGTACTATGCGGCTATGTTCGAGTCTCTCCCTCGAGCATGTGGATATATGGAGGAGGCGCTTCAACCTTCCCCCTGATTTGGAGGTGCAGATCCCTAGTCCTGAAGAGTGGGTGCAAAACCCTCCGCGAGGCTGGATGACTCTTTATGAATCGTCACTTTGGTGCGGTTTTATCCTTCCAGCTTGCGAGGAAGTTGCCAAGATTTTGAAGTTTTGCTGCGTTCCTGTGTCGCAGTTTACCCATCTTGGGATGACGCGGATCATGGGGTTGATTGCATTCTTTCGCGAGTGTGCATCGAGGTTTTCCTTGGATATTTTCAAGGATTTGTGTGAGGTGCGCGCTGATGGCGGGGGCCGCGTGGACGTCCTCAACAACAAGAAGTGGCTGGAGTTTGAGACACGGGCGGACCGTCGCCACGGGAATACCTTGTTTGGATATGTCAGGAACCCAGGTGGATTGCCAGAGGTGTGGAACGCGCTTCCGGACCATTGCCGATGCTCTAGGGGACACGAGCGGGAGTTCACTCCCATCCTTGGTTTTGCGGAGCCCCAAGAGCTGGGGAGCATCTTGTACAGCATCTCTACTTTCGTTTATGAGAAGCGCCTGTTGTTTTGCGGATTGTTTGTTTATTCGGGACGTTTTGCCACCATCCCTCTCTCCCATGACAGGAAGAGGAAGCTAGTGTTTGGAGGCCGCGGAGCTGAGGAGGCGGGTTCTAGCCTCCTGCCGCGACAGGATGTTCTTTTGGAGTGGGCTTCCCCTTGCGGCTCTGGAGTTAGAGGCGAGCCAGATGACGCGGATCTTGAGTTCTTGGGGTCCTCTGCCCCCCAGGCCTCCCCAGCACGGGTTACGGTGCGGCAGGTGGTGAAAGGAAAGAGGGTATCCTCTTTTTTGGAGGCGATGAACCATGCGGTATGTGCGATCTCAACGTTTGAGTGGCGGCTTTTGAGGAAAGTTATTCTGACTTATCCCTTTCTTTTGTAGATGGAGACTCAGGCGAACATTGCGCTTACGTGGAATGACCACTACAGGAGCCTGAAGGACGGCTATATGGCCCTTCAGGGTGAGCTCGGGGAGGCGAAGAGTGCCCTTTCGGATCTGAAGGGGCGACGAGAGCGCGATATTTCGCGACTTAGGCAGATTGGATCTGAGCTGCGATGCGAACTAGGGGATGCCAAAGCTGCGTACAGGGTTGAGAGGACGGCTGCGGAGGGAACTTTGCGTCTTTTAGACGAAGCTCGGGCAGAGCTGGAGCTATCCAGGACGGAGGTGATGTGTCTTTCCTCTACGGAGCGGGATGTTGAGCTAAAGGCGGCTGGTCTGGCAGAGTACCGGGACTCTGTGGATTACATGCGAGACCGGTGTCTTATCTCGGAGGAGGTCCGCGAGGAGGTGTGGACTAAGGAGGTAGAGCCACAGATGGAGGACTTGCGGGAAGTCGCATTCTGCCAGGGGATGGCGAAGACCCTTCGGATGGTATCCTGGAAGCGAGGATGCGATGTTTCCTGCCTCGGTCTTGAGGATTTGTCAGAGGAGGAGGGCTCCCATACTGAGGAGGGGATGGCCGCTGAGTGACAGCTACATCTCTTTGATGCTCTTTGCTTATCTGTATACATGTACTTCTTTGTACTGATGGGCTTGTCTCTGTCGATTTGTACCTTTGTACTTGATATGTGTGTTGAGTGGTTATTGCTGCTTTTGCTTCTGATTGTTGCGGCCGATTGTTGTCTTGGCCAAGCACCAACTACGAGGGGCAGCACCTGAGCGGTGGAAGAGTATTTGCCCAGGATGGGGGTGCAGAGTTATGATAGCTCCGACCAATTGTAGGGGGGAGGTCATGTTCGTTCGAACCCCTGCGAGTTATGGTGAACCCGTTGGCACTGGAGGGGCATGGCCCCGCAGACCCTGACGACGTCGTAACTTACTATGAGGCGGAAGGCGTCCCCTAGTTCCAGGGTAGAGAAGCTGAGACCATCGCTCTGCGGGCTGCGCATAACTGAGGGAGTTGGCTCCTAACGATGTCGCGACCTGCTTCGTAGGAGAAGGACGAGCCTTGCCACCATGAGAGCGAGGTCGAAGCCGCCGTGCTACAGTCTGCGGGGGACTCAACTTTTTGGTCCCTTTGGTGACTCCGCAACCTTTTGCTAGGCTGAGGACATCGCGTTGTTGGCAGCGCACAATTAGGGGAACTGGTCCCCGGCGATGTCGCAAACCGCTGGGCGGGCGAAGGGTGCACCCCTTAACCTCGCCAAAGAGAGTGAAGCCATCACTCCACAGTGTGGCTGTGGTTGGTTAAGATGTGGATTTAGCGGGGCCGGAACCCGATTTAGTTGCGATTGTAGCTTAGTTAGGCACCAGTCGCGAGGGGGGAAGGCCCATGCGAGGGTTGGGCGTCAGACTTCGGATGCAGGTGAAGAGTCATAATCCTCGGCCTATTGTCGGTAGGAGGACATGGTCGATTTGAACCCCCGCGAGCAGCTGATGGACCCTGAGGTTTTAATTACACCGATCGTGGGGGCATCCCAGGATGGCGGGGCGTCGAGCTTTGGATGTAGGTGAAGAGTCATAATCCTCGGCCTCTTGTCGGCAGGAGGACATGGTCGATTCAAACCTCCGCGAGCAGCTGATGGACCCTAGAATTTGCGAGGCGTGGCCCCGAAGACCCGGACGACGTCGCAACCAACTATACAGCGATGGCCGGGTCCTTGTGCTGGTGGAGTGAGGTTGAGGCTATCGCGTTGTGGGCTGCACACAATTATGGGAGCTGGTCCCTAACGATGTTGTGACCCGCTCCTTGGAAGAAGAGTGAGCATTTCTTCCATAGGAGAAATGTCGAGGCCACCATGCTACAGTCTGCGTGGGACTTGGTATTCGGTCCCCAGGTGACCTCGCGACCTGTTGCCAGGCCGAGGCTGTCGCGCTATGGGCCGCGGTCAACCGGGGGTGCTCATTCCCGACGACGTCGCAATCCACTGGATGGGTGAAGGGCAAACCCTTGAGCCGTGCCAGAGAGATTGAGACAATCGTGCTATAGTTGCTCGGCGGACCCCAGGGGACGGATTCCAAATCGGTCCAGCAAGATTTAGGAGTCAGTGATATTGTAATCACAGTATATAAAGGTAAAGAGATGAGTTGTTTGGTTTTTTCTTTAACCTGGTCGCGCCATTGCATGATGACGAATTCCAAACTGCCAAGTGGGTCGCATGTCAATGGGTCCCGGACCGCTTTGTGGAACTAACAATCCTGTTCTCGGGGGTGTCTGAGGGACGAGATGTCCTTCTGATGCGTTTGTTGCATGACAAGAGTAAGAATGGAAGCAGAAAAAGCAGTAAGCATGATAGTTTGTGCACGAGGGTTTTCCTCGCGACTTTATAGTTGTCTTTGGGTAGTTTGATATAGAGAAAAGTTTTTAGGAGGCATGTTTTCCTCGGTTTTGTCCCTTCTCCAGAGCGACCTGTTAGATGTGGTAGATGTTTGTTCCAGAGATGACCTCTGACCGTGCTTGGTGACGATAATATGAGTGTGCCATGTCCTGGCTGTCCCTGACGACCCCAACCCCCGCAGGCGTGAGAAACTTCAGTGCGAGGTGCGGAATTGACGGTACTGCTTGGAAAGCTGTCTCGAGGGGCCGACCAAAAATCTCGTTGTATGGCGATTCTGTATCGATCGCCACGAATTGCATGTCGTGAGAGACCTGCCTTGGAATTCTCTTAGTGTCACTGTAAGGGTGAGGGTGCCTGCCATGGACACGGGCGTCCTACTGAAGCTGTAGAGGGGGCCTGATGCTGGATGAAGATTCTGCCTTTGGATTCCCATACTGGTTAACGCAGTCATGAATATAACATTTACTGAGCTGTCGTTATCCACCAGAATTCGCTTTACGGGGAAGCTGGGGTTGCCGATTTCTGCTATAATAACTAGAGGGTCCTGATGTGGTTTGCGGAGGTCCTCCTCACTGAAGCTAATGGTGGGGATGATTCCAACCACCTTGTCCTCTTGGGGATCGGTGATGGAGTTTACCGTGGGAAAGGGAGAGCCGGAGATTGCTTCCACAATCCCGACGACCTGCCAGCCCCCCTGTGCTTCTCGGTACGCAGGTGGCGGTTCTCTTTGCGCAGGCGGGCCCCCGTGCTGCTCTCACACACATCCTTGCAAAAAATGCCCGAGTATGCCCTGCCGAACAAGGCGCTCTATATCATCTTTCAACTATACACATTCTTCAGTAATGTGCCCGGTTCCTCGATGGAAGTCGCAGTACTTTGACGGATCAGCCCTTGGATTGGGCGGGAGCGCCCTTGGCCTCTGGAGCGCCGGATCGCCCTGAATGGCATATAAGACGTTGGCGTGAGTGGTGTTGAGAGGGGTATAAGTCCAGGGAGGCCCGTAATCCTGGCCTCTCCGGGGCTCCTGATTGCGATGCTCGATGCGACGGTTCTCGTCGCGCATCTCTGCACGTCTTTCGAAGGGCTGCTCCTACTACTTCTACCTCTTTTGGCCTCCTTCAAACTGTCGACGGTGGGCCTCAATGGCCTCATCTGCGGCTATCTGAGCTTCCACCTGGTGCACAAGATCTGCATAACTGGGGACCGTATCCCGCATTAGAGCAGAATAGAATCCGCCTTGTCGGAGTCCCCCGAGGAAAACTCCTCGAAGGAGCTCTGGGTCTACCCTAGGGATCTGTCTAGCTTCTGTAGTAAATCAGCGGAAAAACTCTTTCAAGGTCTCGGTTTCACTCTATCGGATGCCAAAAAGGTGGGATAGATCCTTTGCGATTCTGCGATTGGCCACGAACTGATCAAGGAATTGCTGGCTCAGTTGGTGAAAGTTTTTAATTGTCCCCTCTCGGAGGGAATGGAACCAAGTGCTGGCCTACCCCTTGAGGGTGGTTGGGAAGATCTGACAAAGCAGTTCATCGGGAGCATTGCAGAGGTGGAGGATCGTGTAGAAATGGTTGATGTGCTCCCAAGGATCGTCCACTCTGTCGTATGTTTCAACGTGGGGGATCTTGAATCCCTGAGGGACAGGATAGGACAGTACTTCAGGAGCAAAGGGTGATGCCCCCCGAGCGGGGCGCCGCGTCGCCATCGCTCGTCGGCCGACTGGTCCAAACTCTTCTTCGAACATTTCGCAGAATGTTTCCCGAGTCAATCCTGCACCTAGCCCTGCTGGGACCGGCTGCTGCTTATTGCTGAGGAGAGGGGAGATTCCCGCCGCCTTGATGTGGTGAACGGGATGCTCGACGTTGTCGTGCCTTGACGACTTGGATCCTTCTTCTACGGCCCTCTTGCCTTCTGCTGGTGCTACTGGTAGATTTTCCTGAATTGTAACCCCCGCGGGCACGTGAGTGCCTGCGAGTTGCCTCAAGAGGGCGAGCATATCGACCCGAATGTCTGGCGGGGGCGCCACATTCTCGGGCAGCGCCTCCCCAAGTGCTGCAATGTCCTCTTGCAACGGTGCATTTGCTAAAGATTACGACGCGGCTTGATTCTCCTGCTCACACCGGATCGACCCCCTAGTTGCTCGGGTGCTCTTTCCAGCCATTCTGTCTCGCTCTGACAAACTTCTGAGTATTCTCTCGGTTGCTGGGAATGTTTACCACAGATGGCACCAAACTATTGCGGTTCGCTCAATAACCCCGGTAGATCGGTTCCAGATCGGTCTGTCTTAGCCCCGGACAATTGAGTACGCACACAGTCACAGTTGAAACGGAGAAAATGTACACACACAACTTTGACGTGGAAAACCTGATGGAGACGACATCCCCTAACTTGCTAAAGATGATGGCATGCTCGCGGAAGACCCCCCTTCATCGTCTTCAAAAGACTTGCATCATCATGGTGATCGTGTGGAGCGACGCTACAACCTCCGCCCGCGGCGCAAGGCTGCCTCATAATATCTAGTTGATTACTATCTATTGTATTTGTTTGGACTTATTTTGTTATTTGCTTATGTTTGGTTATTTATTTCCCTTGATTTAAAACTTTAGAGTGCATGTTTATTTAAATGGGCTGCATGTAGCCTAATCTTTGATGTAAGCCTATAAAAGGCATAAGATATTTCATTATAAGGAATAATTTTGAATGAGAATTGAAACCCTTATTTTATCTCTTGAATTCTCCTTCACCCTCTCCCTCTCATTATTTCGGCCAAGCCCTAGCCCCCTCCCTTCCTCCAAACCGCCGCCTCCCTCCTTCTCCCTCCTTCCCCCACCACTCGGCCACCAAATCCCCCTCACCTCTCCAAGCCGCCGGCCCCCCTCTAAGTTGCCTCCCCTCTCACGGCATCCACCACCACCACCCTAGTAGCCGTCGCTTACCCCTCCCTCACCTTCAAACCGCCACCACTTCCACCACAAAACCCGACCCCTCCCCTCTTTTAAGACTACTTCCTTCAACATCAAGCGTGACGCGATGACGACGGAAGAACTTGTCTCCATCGGGCGTAACTCCGGCGGAACCGTGGACGAGCGTTCCAAGTGAGATAGTTGGAATCATCTATTCCGACTTGGGTAACGAAACTTCTACTCCCATGTGCTTCCCTCTTGATAAATTTTGTGGCGGCCAATTTTGCGTTGGATTTCGAATCTTGAAGATAAATCGTGGTTTGTTTTCAATTGAACTTGTATTTGCCTTAATTGAATTAATTCCTCGAAAAGGTTTGGCGAGCCTCGTAACTTTTTGTTGGGAGAGATCTACCTTCTTCCAAATCGTAATTTTTGGTAGATCTCTTTTGGTACAACCCGCTCGGTCGGATCCAATATTGATCCATTTAGCCGGAACGGATATTGGCCCATAGCCACTATTCAGTCCCTAAATGGTTTGGCTACCCGTGCGTTAGCATAACATGATAAAATTGCTTGGAGTGTGAGCTGCGGAAACTTCGGTGCGAGTGTAGGATTTAACATCCACAAGAGGCGAGCTTTAGAATCCGTAGAACCCGAGATCATTACGAGAGCCTACATCAATTTGGTATCAGAGGGAGGTTGTATCGATTTCTTAATTGGCACCATCCTAATTAATTTTAGTAGGCCGACATGCACGTGCACAAAATTTTTCAAACAAAAAAAAACAAAAATATAATTTTTTTGTGGTCTGCCAATAGCAGCCCAAACTTTCATTTTTCAGCAAAATTCAGAAAAAAAATTTAATAATCTCCTTCTAGTTTCCTGTAAGAAAACCAACAAAAAGTATTTTAACCCTAGTTACTAAGTGGGAACAAATCCTTTTGTGTACTAGTTGTTGCGTTAGTAGTCGTGTTGTGCATGCGCACTAGACTGGGTACGGTGTATTCCCTGTCTCCTTCCACCATGGAGGCTGAACGGGATGCAGAGCACGGTCTCACGGAGATTGAAGAGCTCCGTCAGGATTTCACATAACAAATGACGGCGATTAGGGAGACACTTAACGACTTGAGATTACATCCAGGGGCTCCTCGTAATCAACCCGCCAACCAACGAGTAGAGAGACATGATCATAAACACGAGAACCCTAATAATGACCATGCCCCACGAGCACCGTACGAGTTTGATCTTATTAGGGCCGTCCGAGTCAAGCCTCCATCCTACGATGGGTTGGGAGACCCCCAAGTCTTCCAAGACTGGGTCATGGAGATGGAGTGCTACTTCGAGTGGTACAGTCTGACTAACGCGGATAGAGTGTGTGTAGCAAGGATGAAATTGTTGGGTCGCGCCAAAATATTTTGGCTGAGTGAAGAGCGACGTCTGCGAGCCAAGAATGGAGAACTACCCATTGGTTGGACTGACATGAAGGAGATGCTGACTGCGTAGTACGTCCCCGCGTACCATCGAACACAGATGTTCGATGATTTGGTACGCTTAAGAAAGGAAGTAGAACGGTTTCTGAGTACATGAGTTTGCTGAAGGACATGATGGTTAGGTGTGGCGCTAAAGAAATTCCCGAGGTCACCGTATCTTGGTTCCATAAGGGGTTGAACCCCAACATCCAGAGCAAATTATTGCGTTATGGACACACCGACCTGCACGTCACGTTTAATGCGGCTTTAGATATCGAAAAGCATAACGTGCTGAAAAACAAGTCTCACTCGTTTCAAAAGGGAAAGTCTATTTTAGGTCCACCCCCACTTCCACCTATAAGGAAAAGGGAAAGTATAGGACCAACGAGTCGACCTCCATAGTCATGACAGCGAGGAACAATAAAAACCCCACGGGTGAGAGAGTTCCAGTGGGTAAGGTCAACAAAACGAGTGTGACTTGCTTCGCTTGCGGGATTCAAGGCCACTACGCTAGCGAGTGTACTACTAAACCCAAACCTTTAGCCCTTATAGATCCTACCAATGAGGCAGATGATCTCACTTATGAGGCAGGAGAGGACAGCGAGTCGGACAGAGTGCCTAGTGATATGGACGATGAGTCTCATATGATGGTTATGAGATTTATTCTGGCAACTCCACGAGCACTTGATGACTAGAATAGAACTAACATATTTTCTCTAAATTTTAAGAGTGGAGAGAAATGGTGTAGGTTGATCATCGATAGTGGTAGCTGTATGAACGACATTTCTGAGGCCGCGGTGAAGCGAATGGCCTTAGTGGCGGAGCCACACCCTCACCCGTATAAGGTGGCATGGGTCGATAAGTCATCCCTCCCGGTGTCAAGGCATTGTTTGGTACCCCTTTCCATTAAAGCCTATTCAGAAAAGATCTGGTGTGACGTCCTCCCTATGGATGCTTGTCACATCTTATTAGGATGCCCGTGGTTATATGATCATGATGTCACCCACTTTGGCTGAGCCAACACCTACGAGTTTTAGTTTAATGGCAAGGTTATAACACTGAAGCCCACTCCGCCTAAGGATCCTTCAGTCCCTTCTAACGATACGGTTGTCCCGGTTTAAAAAAAACGTTAAGCCCTATGGGTAAGAAGGAATTGGCACGTACCACCTTTATGGATGGTGTCATGTACGCTCTAGTTTGTTTGCAAATTAAGGAAGATGCGGTGTTAACTGATGACTTACCCCCAGCTTTGAAGAGGCTTCTAGAGGAGTTCAAGGATGTGTATCCGGACGAGCTTCCGTCCGAGTTACCCCCTATGCGGGACATCCAACATGCCATAGACCTGATCCAAGGGTCCTCTTTGCCTAACCTCCCTCATTATCGACTAAACCCATCCGCACACTTAGAATTACAAACCAAAATTTCTGAGTTGTTACAAAAGGGGTTCATTCGACATAGCAAAAGTCCGTGTGTCGTACCCGCATTACTGGCTCCCAAGAAAGGCGGTTCTTGGAGGATGTGTGTGGATAGTAGAGACATAAATAAAAATACTATTAAATATCGATTCCCCATCCCTCGCTTGGACGATTTATTGGACATGCTAGCAGGTGACACGATTTTCTCATAATTTGATCTTAGGAGTGGTTACCATCAGATCATGATTAGGGAAGGTGATGAGTGGAAAACGGCTTTTAAATCAAAGGAAGGTCTTTATGAGTGGTTAGTTATGCCCTTTGGGCTTTCGAACGCCCCGAGCACATTTTCTAAAATGATGACCCATGTCTTCCAACCGTATATGGGAAAATTCATTGTAGTGTATTTTGATGACATTTTAGTTTTTAGCACATCGACGATCGATCACGAAGCCCATCTGAAGATTATCCTGACCACGTTGAGATCTGAGAAATTATTCGTCAATATTAAGAAGTGCACTTTTCATGTGTTATCTGTTGAGTTTCTTGAGTATATAGTGAGTTCGGATGGCATACATGTTGACCCCAAGAAGGTCCAAGCTATTAAGGATTGGCCAGAGCCCGCCAATATTCGTGATGTTAGGAGTTTCCATGGCCTAGCTACGTTTTATCGTCAATTCATAAAAGATTTTAGTAGCATCATGGCCCCCATTACAGAGTGCATGAAAAAGGGTGAATTTTCTTGGACGACTTCAGCCGCTAAAGCATTTAACACCATTAAATCGCGCATTTTGGAAGCGCCCCTACTGCGATTGCCGGATTTTAATAAAGACTTCGAGTTATCATGTGATGCGTCTGGAGTGGGAATTGGTGGTGTATTGAGTCAGGAAGGCCACCCTATTGGGTATTTTAGTGAGAAGCTCGCATGGCCTAAATTAAATTATCCCAATTACGATCGAGAGTTTAACGCGGTCATTAGTTTCCTCCAACACTGGCGGCACTACTTGCTCCCTAAGGAATTGGTCATTTTATCTGACCATGAGGCGCTGAGATTTATTAACTCCAAAAATAAGGTTAGTCTTAGACATGCAAAATGAGTCTCCTATCTTCAGGAGTACACGTTCATCATCAAACACCTTAAAGGTACCCTCAACCGTGTAGCCGACGCTCTTAGTCGTGTCTCCTTATTACTGTCTACGCTAGAAGTTAAGGTGATCGGCTTCGAAAGAATTAAAGATGAATATGTCCAGTGTCCGGACTTTAAGGATATTTACTTAGCCACTCAAGAAAACGCTCCTACGACCATTACGTCTTATTATATTAGTGATGGCTATTTATTTAATCACTCGAAGCTATGTATTCCACGCTCCTCCCTACGTCACTTCATTGTTTGGGAATTGCATAGTGGTGGGTTAGGTGGACATTTTGGTCGTGATAAGACGATCACGTTAGTAGAGGATATATTTTATTGGCCCGGACTTAAGAAAATGGTTAACCAAATCGTGGGCAGTTGTCGAGCGTGCAAATTGACTAAGGGTAACAAGACTAATGCAGGACATTATACCCCTCTTCCAATTCCTTCCATTCCTTGGGAAAACATTAGCATGGATTTTATTCTAGGCCTACCTGTCACGTTTAGGCGTCACGATTCTATTTTGGTCGGCATAGATCGATTCTCTAAGATGGCCTATTTTATTGCATGCAATAAAACCACTGATGCGTCACATGTTGCACAATTATACTTTAAAGAAGTAGTTGAACATCGGGGGGGTTCCCAAATCGATAGTTACCGATAGAGATGTGAAGTTTACTAGTTATTTTTGGAAGACCTTGTGGAGGATTATGGGCACCAAACTGTTGTTTTCTTCAGCCTACCATCCCCAGACAGATGGGAAAATGGAAGTGGTAAACAGGAGTTTAGGAAGTTTGCTCTGATGCCTTGTGGGAGACCACAAGGGTACATGGGACCTTATCCTCCCTCATGCCCAGCTAGCGTACAATAATTCCAAGAATAGGTCCACTGGCTTGTCTCCGAATGAGATCGTGCACGGATACAAAGCACCGGTGCCACTTGACTTGATTATTTTACAACCATCTTTTAAATCAAGTCAATTCGCACTAGATTTTGCCTCTCATATTCGTAACCTGCATAAGCACATAAAGAAAACGCTAGTCACGCAATACACATCTTATCAAGTTCATGCTAACGTACATAAGAGAGCGTCTCACTTAAAAGTTGGTGATTAAGTTATGGTGCATCTCATCCCTGAATGGTTGCCTACGAGCACCATAAAAAAGTTAGCGAATCGGCGAGTGGGACCTTTTCGGATTTTAAAGAAATTAGGAGACAATGCATTTCTTTTGGACTTACCAACTGATTGGGGTATTTCCCCTATTTATAATGTTTCGGATTTAACGCCATATGTTGCCCCACCACAAGAATTATCTTCCTGTCCGTTTAGCTCCACTACAGGTTCTAATGGGTTTGGGGTTGAGTGTGTTACTGGATCGCTCCCACCATCGGTCTCCAACTGAGGTACGTTGAATGTTGATGACAAAGATTTTCCTCCTTTGTTGCCTAATGCTTTTCCCAGGTTTCCCAGGACACATTTTTTGCCAGACAGGATTTTACAGGATGAAGTGTTTCCCTCTCCAGATGCTGATGTACACCGCTACTTGATTTGATGGTGTGGTCATCCCGCTTCCGACGACTCCTGGCTCCCGGAATCGGAGGTGTCTCTATTGGATGACGCTCTTCTACGACGGTACCTTCAAGACAACTCATCGGTGATTAGTCCTTTCGAGTGGGGGAGGATTGATGGAGACGGCGTCCCCCAACTTGCTAAAGATGATGGCATGCTCGCGGAAGATCCCACCTTCATCTCCTTCAAAAGACTTGCGTCGTCATGGTGATCGTGTGGAGCGACGCTACAACCTCCGCCCGCGGCGCAAGGCCGCCTCATAATATCTAGTTGATTACTATCTATTGTATTTGTTTGGACTTATTTAGTTATTTGCTTATGTTTGGTTATTTATTTCCCATGATTTAAAACTTTAGAGTGCATGTTTATTTTAATGGTTGCATGTAGCCTAATCTTTTATGTAAGCCTATAAAAGGCATAGGATATTTCATTATGAGGAATAATTTTGAATGAGAATTGAAACCCTTATTTTCTCTCTTGAATTCTCCCTCACCCTCTCCCTCTCATTATTTAGGCCAAGCCCTAGCCCCCTCTCTTCCTCCAAACCGCCGCCTCCCTCCTTCTCCCTCCTTCCCCCACCACTCGGCCACCAAATCCCCCTCACCTCTCCAAGCCGCCGGCCCCCCCTCTAAGTGGCCTCCCCTCTCACGGCCTCCACCACCACCATCCTAGCCGTCGCAGCTTACCCCTCCCTCACCTTCAAACCGCCACCACCTTCCACCACAAAACCCGACCCCACTCCTCTTTCAAGACTACTTCCTTCAACATAAAGCGTGACGCGATGACGGCGGAAGAACTTGTCTCCATCGGGCGTAAC
Source organism: Platanthera zijinensis (assembly GCA_039513925.1). Classification (NCBI taxonomy): domain Eukaryota; kingdom Viridiplantae; phylum Streptophyta; class Magnoliopsida; order Asparagales; family Orchidaceae; genus Platanthera; species Platanthera zijinensis. The sequence continues at coordinate 159,504,518 of CM077081.1, read as the reverse complement.
TCCGGTGGAACCGTGGACGAGCGTTCCAAGTGAGATAGTTGGAATCATTAATTACGACTTGGGTAACGAAACTCTTACACCTGTGTGCTTCCCTCTTTATAAATTTTTGTGGCGGCCAATTTTGCGTTGGATTTCGAATCTTGAAGATAAATCGTGGTTTGTTTTCGATTGAACTTGTATTTGCCTTAATTGAATTAATTACTTGAAAAGGTTTGGCGAGCCTCGTAACTTTTTGTTGGGAGAGATCTACCGTCTTCCGATTCATAATTTTTGGTAGATCTCTTTTGGTACAACCCGCTCGGTCGGATCCAATATTGATCCATTTAGCCGGAACGGATATTGGCTCATAGCCTCTATTCGGTCCCTAAACGGTTTGGCTACCCGTGCGTTAGCATAATGTGATAAAATTGCTTGGAGTGTGCGCTGCAGAAACTTCGGTGCGAGTGTAGGATTTAACATCCACAAGAGGCGAGCTTAAGAATCCGTAGAACTCGAGATTATTACGAGGGCCTACATCAATTTGGTATCAGAGGGAGGTTGTGTTGATTTCTTAATTGGCACCATCCTAATTAATTTTAGTAGGCCGACACGCACGTGCACAAAATTTTTCAAACAAAAAAAAAAATTTTGTGGTCTGCCAATAGCAGCCTAAACTTTTATTTTTCAGCAAAATTAAGAAAGGAAAATTTTAATCATCTCCTTCTAGTTTCCTGTAAGAAAACCAACAAAAAATTATTTTAACCCTAGTTACTAAGTGGGAATAAATCCTTTTGTGTACTAGTTGTTGCGTCAGTAGTCGTGTTGTGCATGCGCACTAGACTGGGTACGGTGTATTCCCCGTTTCCTTCCACCATGGAGGCTGAACGGGATGCTCAGCACGGTCTCACGAAGATTGAAGAGCTCCGTCAGGATTTCACTGAACAAATGACGGCGATTAGGGAGACACTTCACGACTTGAGATTACATCTAGGGGCTGCCCGTAATCAACCCGCCAACCAACGAGTAGAGAGACATGATCATCAACACGAGAACCCTAAAAATGACCATGCCCCGCGAGCACCGTACGAGTATGATCTTACTAGGGCCGTCTGAGTCAAGCCCTCGTCCTACGATGGATTGGGAGACCCCCAAGTCTTCCAAGACTGGGTCATGGAGATAGAGTGCTACTTCGAGTCGTACAGTTTGACTGACGCGGATAAAGTGTGTGTAGAAAGGATGAAATTGTTGGGTCGTGCCAAAATATTTTTGTTGAGTGAAGAGAAACGTCTGCGAGCCGAGAATGGAGAACTACCCATTGGTTGGACTGACATGAAGGAGATGCTGACTACGCAGTACGTCCGTGTGTACCATCGAACACAGATGTTCGATGATTTGGCTACGCTTAAGCAAGGAAGTAGAACGGTTTCTGAGTACATGAGTTTGCTGAAGGACATGATGGTTAGGTGTGGCGTGAAAGAAATGCCCGAGGTCACCCTATTTCGGTTCCGTAAGGGGTTGAACCCCGACATCTAGAGAAAATTAATGCGTTATGGACACACCGACCTGCACGTCACGTTTAATGCGGCTTTAGATATCGAAAAGCATAATGTGCTGAAAAACAAGTCTCGCTCGTTTCAAAAGGGAAAGTCTATTTTAGGTCAACCCCCCACTTCCACTTATAAGGATATGGGAAAGTATCAGACCAACGAGTCGACCTCCATAGTCGTGACCGCGAGGAACAATAGAAACACCACGGGTGAGAGAGTTCCAGTAGGTAAGGTCAACAAAACGAGTGTGACTTGCTTCGATTGCGGGATTCAAGGCCACTACGCTAGCGAGTGTCCTACTAAACCCAAACCTTTAGCCCTGATAGATCCCACCAATGAGGCAGACGATCTCACTTATGAGGCAGGAGAGGACAGCGAGTCGGACAGAGTGCCTAGTGATATGGACGATGAGTCTCACATGATGGTTATGAGATGTATTCTGGCAACTCCACGAGCACTTGATGACTGGAATAGAACTAACATATTTTCGCTAAATTTTAAAAGTGGAGAGAAATGGTGTAGGTTTATCATCGATACCGGTAGCTATATGAACGTCATTTTTGAGGCCTCGGTGAAGCGAATGGCCTTAGTGGCGGAGCCGCACCCTCACCTGTATAAGGTGGCATGGGTCAATAAGTAATCCCTCCCAGTGTCAAGGCGTTGTTTGGTACCCCTTTCCATTAAAGCCTATTCGAAAAAGATCTGGTGTGACGTCCTCCCTATGGATGCTTGTCATATCTTATTAGGATGCCCGTGGTTATATGATCATGATGTCACCCACTTTGGCTGAGCCAATACCTATGAGTTTAAGTTTAATGGCAAGGTTATAACACTGAATCCCACTCCGCCTAAGGATCCTTCAGTCCCTTCTATGGATACGGTTGTCCTGGTTGAAAAAAAATGTTAAGCCTGATGGGTAAGAAGGAATTGGCACGTACCACCTTCATGGATGGTGTCATGTACGCTCTAGTTTGTTTGCAAATTAAGTAAGATGCGGTGTTAACTGAGGACTTACCCCCAGCTTTGAAGAGGCTTCTAGAGGAGTTCAAGGATGTGTATCCGGACGAGCTTCCGTCCGAGTTACCCCCCATGCTGGACATCCAACATGCCATAGACCTGATCCCGGGGTCCTCTTTGCCTAACCTCCCTCATTATCGACTAAACCCATCCGCACACTTAGAATTACAAACCAAAATTTTTGAGTTGTTACAAAAGGGGTTCATTCGACATAGCAAAAGTCTGTGTGTCGTACCCGCATTACTGGATCCCAAGAAAGACGGTTCTTGGAGGATGTGTGTGGATAGTAGAGCCATAAATAAAATTATTATTAAATATCGATTCCCCATCCCTCGCTTGGACGATTTATTGGACATGCTAGCAGGTGCCACGATTTTCTCAAAATTGGATCTTAGGAGTGGTTACCATCAGATCAGGATTAGGGAAGGTGATGAGTGAAAAACGGCTTTTAAATCAAAGGAAGGTCTCTATGAGTGGTTAGTTATGCCCTTTGGGCTTTCGAACGCCCCGAGCAACTTTTCTAGGATGATGACCCATGTCTTCCAACCGTATATGGGAAAATTCATTGTAGTGTATTTTGATGACATTTTAGTTTTTAGCACATCGACGACCGATAACGAAGCCCATCTGAAGATTATCCTGACCACGTTGAGATCTGAGAAATTATTCGTCAATATTAAGAAGTGCACTTTTCACGTGTCGTCTTTTGAGTTTCTTGGGTATATAGTGAGTTCAAATGGCATACATGTTGACCCCAAGAAGGTCCAAGCTATTAAGGATTGGCCAGAGCCCGCCAATATTCGTGATGTTAGGAGTTTCCATGGCCTAGCTATGTTTTATCGTCGATTCATAAAATATTTTAGTAGTATCATGGCCCCCATTACTGAGTGCATGAAAAAGGGTGAATTTTCTTGGACGACTTCAGCCGCTAAAGCATTTAACACCATTAAATCGAGCATGTCGGAAGCGCCCCTACTGCGATTGCCGGATTTTAATAAAGTCTTCGAGTTATCATGTGATGCGTCTGGAGTGGGAATTGGTGGTGTATTGAGTCAGGAAGGCCACCCTATTAGGTACTTTAGTGAGAAGCTCGCAGGGCCTAAATTAAATTATCCCAATTACGATCGAGTGTTTTACGAGGTCATTAGGTGCCTCCAACACTGGCGACACTACTTGCTCCCTAAGGAATTTGTCATTTTATCCGACCATGAGGCGCTGAGATTTATTAACTCCCAAAATAAGGTTAGTCTTAGACATGCAAAATGGGTCTCCTATCGTCAGGAGTACAGGTTCATCATCAAACACCTTAAAGGTACCCTCAACCGCGTAGCCGACGTTCTTAGTCGTGTCTCCTTATTACTGTCTACGCTAGAAGTTAAGGTGATCGGCTTCGAAAGAATTAAAGATGAATATGTCCACTGTCCGGACTTTAAGGATATTTACTTAGCCACTCAAGAAAACGCGCCTACGACCATTACGTCTTATTATATTCGTGATGGCTATTTATTCAATCACTCGAAGCTATGTATTCCACGCTCCTCCCTACGTCACTTCATTGTTTGGGAATTGCATAGTGGTGGGTTAGGTGGACATTTTGATCGTGATAAGACGATCACGTTAGTAGAGGATAAGTTTTATTTGCCCGGACATAAGAAAATGGTTAACCAAATCGTGGGCAGTTGTCGAGCGTGCCAATTGGCTAAGGGTAACAAGACTAATGCAGGACTTTATACCCCTCTTCCAATTCCTTCCATTCTTTGGGAAGACATTAGCATGGATTTCATTCTAAGCCTACCTGTCACGTTTAGGCGTCACGATTCTATTTTGGTCATCGTAGATCGATTCTCTAAGATGGAATATTTTATTACATGTAATAAAACCACTGATGTGTCACATGTTGCACAATTATACTTTAAAGGAGTAGTTGGACATCGGGGGGTTCCCAAATCGATAGTTACCGATAGAGATGTGAAGTTTACTAGTTATTTTTGGAAGACCTTGTGGAGGATTATGGGCACCAAACTGTTGTTTTCTTCAGCCTACCATCACCAGACGGATGGGCAAACGGAAGTGGTAAACAGGAGTTTAGGAAGTTTGCTCTGATGCCTTGTGGGAGACCACAAGGGTACATGGGACCTTATCCTCCCTCATGCCCAGCTAGCGTACAATAATTCCAAGAATAGGTCCACTGGCTTGTCTCCGAATGAGATCGTGCACGGATATAAAGCACCGGTGCCACTTGACTTGATTACTTTACCACCATCTTTTAAATCAAGTCAATTCGCACTAGATTTTGCCTTTCATATTCGTAACCTGAATAAGCACATAAAGGAAACGCTAGCCACGCAATACGCGTCTTATCAAGTTCATGCTAACGTACATAAGAGAGTGTCTCACTTAAAAGTTGGTGATTTAGTTATGGTGCATCTCATCCCTGAATGGTTTCCTACGGGCACCATAAAAAAGTTAGCAAATCGGCGAGCGGGACCTTTTCGGATTTTAAAGAAATTAGGAGACAATGCATTTCTTTTGGACTTACCAACTGATTGGGGTATTTCCCCTATTTTTAATGTTTCGGATTTAACGTCATATGTTGCCATGCCACAAGAATTATCTTCCTGCCCGTTTAGCTCCACTACAGGTTCTAATGGATTTGGGGTTGAGTGTGTTACTGGATCGCTCCCCCCATCGGTCTCCAACGGAGGTACGTTGAATGTTGATGACAAAGATTTTCCTCCTTTGTTGCCTAATGCTTTTCCCAGGTTTCCCAGGACACATTTTTTGCCAGACAGGATTTTACAGGATGAAGTGTTTCCCTCTCCAAGTGGCGATGTACAGCGCTACTTGATTTGATGGCGTGGTCATCCCGCTTCCGACGACTCTTGGATCCCGGAATCGGAGGTGGCTCTATTGGATGATGCTCTTCTACGACGGTACCTTCAAGACAACTCATCGGTGATGAGTCCTTTCGAGCGGGGGAGGATTGATGGAGACGGCGTCCCCCCAACTTGCTAAAGATGACGGCATGCTTGCAGAAGACCCCACCTTCATCGCCTTCAAAAGACTTGCGTCGTCATGGTGATCGTGTGGAGCGATGCTACAACCTCCGTCCGCGGCGCAAGGCTGCCTCATAATATCTAGTTGATTACTATCTATTGTATTTGTTTGGACTTATTTAGTTATTTGCTTATGTTTGGTTATTTATTTCCCATGATTTAAAACTTTAGAGTGCATGTTTATTTTAATGGGCTGCATGTAGCCTAATCTTTGATGTAAGCCTATAAAAGGCATAGGATATTTCATTCTGAGGAATAATTTTGAATGAGAATTGAAACCCTTATTTTCTCTCTTGAATTCTCCCTCACCCTCTCCCTCTCATTATTTCAGCCAAGCCCTAGCCCCCTCCCTTCCTCCAAACCGCCGCCTCCCTCCTCTCCCTCCTTCCCCCACCACTCGGCCACCAAATCCCCCTCACCTCTCCAAGCCACCGCCCCCCCCCCCCGCTAAGTGGCCTCCCCTCTCACGGCCTCCACCGCCACCACCCTAGCCGCCACAGCTTACCCCTCCCTCACCTTCAAACCGCCACCACCTTCCACCACAAAACCCGACCCCTCCCCTCTTTCAAGACTACTTCCTTCAATATCAAGCATGACGCGACTACGGCCGAAGAACTTGTCTCCATCGGGCGTAACACCGGTGGAACCGTGGACGAGCGTTTCAAGTGAGATAGTTGGAATCATCTATTCCGACTTGGGTAACGAAACTACTACTCCCGTGTTCTTCCCTCTTGATAAATTTTGTGGCGGCCAATTTTGCGCTGGATTTCTAATCTTGAAGATGAATCGTGGTTTGTTTTCGATTGAACTTGTATTTGCCTTAATTGAATTAATTCCTCGAAAAGGTTTGGCGAGCCTCGTAACTTTTTGTTGGGAGAGATCTACCGTTTTCCGAATCTTATTTTTTGGTAGATCTCTTTTGGTAAAACCCGCTCGGTCGGATCCAATATTGATCCATTTAACCGGAACGGATATTGGCCCATAGCCTCTATTCGGTCCCTAAACGGTTTTGCTACCCGTGCGTTAGCATAACGTGATAAAATTGCTTGGAGTGTGCGTTGCGGAAACTTCGGTGCGAGTGTAGGATTTAACATCCACAAGAGGTGAGCTTTATAATCCGTAGAACCCGAGATCATTACGAGGGCCTACATCAAAACCCCGGAAAGGGGAAAAAACTACGTGGCCGGGTCTGTGACAACAAAACTCCACTATCTGCCTCTGTTACAGCACTTTTGTAAAGAGAAAGCAAGGGCAATTGGCCGCGCCTCGTTACAAATACTGGGGAGTTGAGAGAGCTCTCCTTGGGTGACAGACCACCGCTTAGGAGTCCGTGCACTTGGACGTGCGTCTTTCTTGAGCGCTTGCTCTTCTGGCTCGCGCGCCGTAGGACGCCTGCGCTCTACGCCTCGGACTGAGGAGGGTTGCTTTCACTGGAACTTCGCTTAATTCCTTCTCTGGGCGGCGCTCGCGGGAGAACTGACCAAGTTAGTGAGTGAAAGAGGAGAGGAGGAGTTGAGTAGAGAGAAAATCTCTGGGGAAAAGTAGGAACGAAGAGAGAGAAAGTGAAGGAGAGAATGAAGCAGGGATCCCTTGAAATGAACTATTAGGGGTGTTTATATAGGGTTTCCGAGGTGGTTAGGGTGGTTATGGTGGTTACGGTGGTAAATCGCAGATCGGAGGGCCACAATCACTTGTGGCGATCGGAGGGCCGTGATGGCCCGCCATGATCGGACGGTGGAGAAAAAACCGACCCACAGCGGTGGTCGGAGGAGGCGCTCCGGCCGATGGCCGCCCGAGGGAGGAGGCGGTCGGCCGCAAGGGGGGCGGCATGCCGCGGCCACCGGCCGCAAGGGGGCGGCTGGCCCCGGACGGCTGGCCTCAGCCGCCGGACGTAAGGGGGCGGCCGGCCCGCAAGGAGGCGGCCGGCCCCGGACGACCGGCCACGGCCGCCGGACGCAAGGGGGCGGTCGGCCCGCAAGGTGGAGGCCGGCCCCGGACGGCCGGCCGCGGCCGCCGGCCGCAAGGGGGCGGCCGGCCCGCAAGGAGGCGGCCGGCCCCGGACGGCTGGCCGCGGCCGCCAGCCTCCAGCCGCAAGGGGGCGGCCGGCCTCGGACGCCGGCCGCATGGGGCGGCCGGCCCCGGGCGGTCGGCCGTGGCCGCTGGCCTTATGGGGGCGGCCGACCGCCAAGGGGGCGGCCGACCATGGGAGGTCGGCCACCGGCCGCCGCCCGCCCGTAAAGATGGCGGCGGCGGCGGTTGCGATTTGGCTTGAGGGAGTTACGATCCGGTGCGCGGGAGTTATCATAATTACTTATAAATTAAGGGGTATCCATCACTACTGTCATCCATTAATGTTTTCATAATTTTGCTCTAAAAATAAAGCCCTAAGATATTTAAAAAATAGTAGATTTCCTTATAATAAATTCCTTGAAATTAGCAGTTCTTAATAAATTCTAATATAAATTCAGGGTTTATGTTATCCACTAATAAACAACATATTAAATTTCAAGCAGTTTTAATCAAGTAGATTTCCCTCTGGGATTGTTAAAATGAAAGGCCCGACTTGATTAAATAAATAAAAATATCTAACTACTGTTTAAAATCTTCAATTAATTACAGAGGATGTACCCGCTTTGATCATCTCCTCTATTTTTCTCAAAAATGTTTGATTAGTTTAAATACCTTTGATAACAAAACTCTCCCATATAATAATTATTTAAAATATTAAGTCACGCTAGAAAATTCTCAAAAAAATTCATTAATGTTGCCCTCATCATGGTGCACAACATTGATGTTTAAAAATTTTTATTTTGAGTTACACACCAACCTTAGAAAGATCAAATCAGAGGCTGAGATCAAGACAGTATATAGAATACACAGCCCCGCAGCAGATCGGGAGCTGATCCGCTATAGGATGTAATCATCACTTAGCAGATTTTAAGAAGATCACAGTCGTCCGATCCTGATCACAGGATCAGACAACAACTGTTCCTTCTCGAGCAATAGAGACTTGCATGACCTCTCCTCAGCCATTTAGTAGCTAGACGACTGCGCCACAAACCTTGACCAACTCATCGAGGGTCGGTGCCTCCTCTGATGGTGGTCTGGTGGCCTATCACTGTCAGCAACCATTAGAGTTTTCTGTTAAAGAGAATTGAGTCACAGGTGCCGCCAGAGCTCTACTTTCCGGTGGCACCACTGCCTCCCCTCTATCCGGAGGGGGTTTGCCGACCATCTTCCGATGAGGGACCCCATCCCAATGTTACTACAAAGCATTAGGAGACTTGATGAGTTGTAAATATTCATATTTTCACTTACTTTATTTATGTAGTTTTAATTTATTTTCGTTATTTTTAGTTATTTTTGTTCAATAAAATGTTCTTTTTTTGTAGATTTCATTCTAACTTATCTTTATTTTGTTTTTAGAAAATTTTGCAAAAAAATGACGAAAATTCAAAGTACACGCCCGTGACCTGTCTGTCACGCCCGTGACCGGGCAGTGTAACTTTGATTCCTGTGGAAAACTGCCGCCAGCAATCAAAAATAAGAACACGCCCGTGTCCCATATGACACGCCCGTGTCAATCCTGACTAGACGCTCAAAGCCTCCGCTCGACATTCGACGTTCGACGCTCGACGTTCGACGCTCGACGTTCGACGCTCGACGTTCGACGCTCGACGTTCGATGATCGACGTTCGACGCTCGACGCTCGACGTTCGACGCTCGAGGTTCGACGCTCGATGCCTTCGCCAGTCATACCTTGCTGACACGCTCGTGTCATTCGGCGCACGCCCGTGACCTCCACGTGTCGCTTCCAAACAAAGATTTTGGCTTCTCCAGCAATCCAAACCAGCTCGCTGGCTAGTCACGCCCCACCGACATGCCACAGACATGCCTGTGACCATGACGTAGCTTTTATGTTGTTTGAGTGCTTTTTATTTCATTCTTATGAATTTATAAAGATGTTTTAAAAGTGTTTTTATTTTTTTATTTAGTTTTTCTTAGTTTGTAAAACTTTTTGTTCCGTTAATTTTTATTTCCACGTTTTATGCACTTTTATAAAATTATAAGAATGAAAAAGTTATTATTTTAATTTTTTGAAGTCTTTGATTTTGCTTTTATTTTGAACTCTTTTTGCTCCTTTATTTTTTATTTCTTCTTTTTATGCATTTTTAGCAAATTCTAACGGTAAAAATATAGTTGTTTTAATTTTTCGATCACTTTGATTTCCTTATTATGTTTTGTGTGTGCGTGTATGAGTTAGATTTTATTGTTTTCTTTAACGCTTTCTTCAATTCCTGTAGAGTGCGTGTGTGTATGAGATAGTTTTTACTGCTTTCATTTCTCGTCTACTCGTTTGAGTAGGACTCGGAATTTACTGCTTTCATTTCACTCCTACTCGTTCGAGTAGGCCTTGCAATTTTATAGCTTTCATTTGCCGCCTACTCGTTTGAGTAGGACTCGCATTTTACTGCTTTCATTTCTCGCCTACTCGTTTGAGTACGACTTGCAATTTCAATTATGCATTTTCTTTTCATAAGTCGTCCTCATTCTGATGAGTGGCTATCGCTCTTAGCCCTCAGTATAAAAGAGTATTGGGACATAAAAATATTTTTTAATATTTAACGGTCTTCTTTTTCTCTTTAATTAAGGAACTTAAGGTATACCCGGGTATACGACGCGTAGGACCACATATCAATGTGTGGACTCTATTTCCGTTGTCCATACGCTAGATAGTCGAGAGGCCTTGTGTATGGACTGATCACCCTTGGGTAAAGAGAGTTACGTGCACCACCTCGAGAGAGGAGAAGCTTAATTCTCCCGGATTGGGTTCCCCACCCAATAGCGGGGTTCTTAATGTAATGCGGGCATTAAGAGCAATCCTTCGTCGAACAAGAGCTTGGTTGAATAGTCTAAATGTTCAGGTGAGCGATAATCCTAGAGATAGGTTAGCTCATTCTTTTAGAACCTCCACGACCAAGTTTCCCCTTTAATTGAATTGAAACCTAGGATCTCTAATTATATAAATTTATTTTAGTCCTAACATAATTCGAGACTGAGCGTTATTTCTTCATCGATCTTTTTCAGTGTCTTTTACGCATTTTCCTATAACCATCACTTAGTTAGATAATCCGACAACTTTATTTTTCGGTAAGATAATAGTCCCTCCTAGAGTATTAGAAATAATCAACCCGACCCCGAGAACAATACGACCCCGATATTCCTCATTGGAATATCATGTACTACTTACGATAGGTGCACTTGCCTCCTTTAGTTAAAATCTTAAATTAAAACGAAACATTGCCCGCAGGCTCCGCCCACTTAAGCTAAACCACCCCTTCTTAATAATTAAATAAAAACCCGTCTTTCTAAAGGGGGCCCGTGACACGCATCAAGTTTTTAGTTTTTATTGCTTTCATTTCCCACCTACTCGTTTGAGTAGGACTCGCAATTTACTGCTTTCATTTCCCGCCTACTCGTTCGAGTAGGACTTGCAATTTTACAGCTTTCATTTCCCGCATACTCGTTTGAGTAGGACTTGCATTTTACTGCTTCCATTTCCCGCCTACTCGTTTAAGTAGGACTTGCAATTTCAATTATGCATTTTCTTTTCATAAGCCTTCCCCATTCCGATGAGTGGCTAATCGCTCTTAGCCCTCAGTATCAAAGAGCATTGGGACATAAAAATATTTTTAAATTATTAATGGTCTTCTTTTTCTCTTCAATTAAGGAACTTAAGGTTTACCCTGGGTATGTGACGCGTAGTACCACATATTGATGTGTGGGCTCTATTTCCGGTGTCCATATGCTAGCTAGACGAGAGGTCGTGCGTATGAACTGATCACCCTTGGGTAAAGAGAGTTGTGTGCACTGTCTCGAGAGAGGAGAAGCGTAATTCTCCCAGATTGGGTTCCCCACCCAATAGCGGGGTTCTTAGCGTAATGCGGGCATTAAGAGGAATCCTTCGTTAAAGAGAGCTCGGTCGAATAGTCTTAATGTTTAGGTGAGCTCATTCTTTTGGAACCTCCACGGCCAAGTTTCCCCTTTTATTGAATTGAAACCTAGGATCTCTAGTTATATAAATTTATTTTAGTCCTAACGTAATCCGATACTGAACGTTATTTCTTCATCAATCTTTTTCTGTCTCTTTTACGCATTTTCTTATAACCATCAATTAGTTAGATAATCCGAAAACTTTATTTTTTGGTAAGATAATAGTCCCTCCTAGAGGAGTAGAAATAATCAATCCGACCCCGAGAACAATACGACTCCAATATTCCCCACCGGAATATCCTATACTACTTACGATAGGTGCACTTTCCTCCTTTCGTTAAAATCTTAAATTAAAACGAAACATCGCACACGGGCTCCACCCAGTTAAGCTAAACCACCCCTTATTAATAATTAAATAAAAACCCGTCTTTCTAAAGGGGCCCGCGGGGCGCATCAAGACTTACGTTGTTCGGCCACTACCCGAGCCTAAAACATGGCTCGGGTGGCAGCGATGCTCTTACGACTAGAGCCCACATGCAGCTTGTCGATGAGCTAGGGAGGGGGAGAGGGAAAGTATCCACCTTAGTTGAGGGCCTACTAGAGCTATCAATTATACTTGCCATTGGAAGTGGCAGAAAGGTGGTAGGCTCGTGTAGGGTGTTTCCAGCAAGGCAGGTGTAACTCCCCGATTTTTCTGCGACTATTTTATTCTCGTTTGGCGTTACGGTGACGCATTTTCGTGGCTCGTGCCATTTGTGGAGTGTGGTTTAGCTCCTTAGAACTGAGTGACCTATTTTGTAGTCTATGGGCTAGGTCTCCCTAGCAAGCCAAGTCGTTTTGGGTGACCCGGTGTGGCCTCTTGGGGGATGCTTGTGTTTTGGCTTTAGGTGGATATAACTCGAGTTCTGTTCGTCGAAAGTTAATTTCGACTTCGCTGATGTGTTTGTAGCGTGGGTATTTAGCTACGGTGCGAATTTCGTCGAATTCCGAGGTAGTTCGGTTTTCGCGTCGTTTTGGGTGTGCTATTAGTAAAATCAAATTAGAAATTTGATTTTAGCTGAGTGAATCAGCATTTTCAGGCAGCGGTTAGGCTAATTAGGCGTGTTAAGACTTATTTAAAGCCATAATTAGAAGTTGGCGGGCCACTCTCCTCCTTCTTCCCAAGACAGAAAACCGTCTGCTCCTGTTCGCGGAAAACAGAGGCGGAACGGCGGTTAGCCCTAGCTTTCGGACGGTTATTCCGGGAGTGTTCGTGGACATATTTTGATTCCGAAAGCGGCGTTGTCTTGCTCTCGCTCAGATCTACGTTTCGACGGTAATAAATTCGATTTTCGTGGAGTTTTAGGAGATTTGGGATTTTGGTCTTGTGGTTTTCCGCCATTAAAGTACGGGAGTGTGCTTTTAGGTGCTGCTGCTGCTAGTGCCAAGTAAAGAGGAGGAAAAGCCGTCCAAGCTTCGCCGGAAAACGAGGCAAGTGGTATTCTTGCCCTTGCCATTGTTGTTCTCTTGAAATTCAGAAAATTCCCGGTTAGCCCTAGGGTAGAAGCCAAGCATATTCTCTTTTATCTTGCTGAATTTAGGGCTTAGATTCTCCTATGAGCCCCCCTTCTTTGTGCTGTTGGTGCTCAACCCGCTGGCGTAATGCCATCAGTTAAACTCCAGATTGTTGTCTGGTTGGTGGCTTGCGGGTGAAGCCGAGAGAGAGAGAGAGAGGAGGGGATGCCTGCTATGTTTGTTGGATAGAGCCTATTTTGGATTCTATCGGGCCGGCGTTAAGTGTGGTGCATACACTCAAAGCCTTTGCGGGATTGGTGTTGAGTGTGGTGCATACACTCAACGTCGCAGCTGTAGCAAGTCAGAATTTTGTTAAGTACTAGGGCGTTGAGTGAGGTGGACTCACTCAACGCCGCAGCCCCTGCTAGCGGCTTAGTACTTTGGCGTTGAGTGAGTCGACCTCACTCAATGCCATTTCCGTTTTGGCGTTGAGTGAGGCAAGCTCACTCAACGTTGCGGTTATCCTGAGAAACTAAGTGTTTTGGCGTTGAGTGAGTCGACCTCACTCAACGCCATTTCGGTTTTGGCGTTGAGTGAGGTGGACTCACTCAACGCCGTCGCTTCTGTGCAGCTAAGTACTTTGGCGTTGAGTGAGGTGTGCTCACTCAACACCATAGCCTTTTCTGAGGCTAAGTACTTTGGCGTTGAGTTAGTTGAACTCACTTAACGCCATTTCTAGTTTGGCGTTGAGTGAGGTGGCCTCACTCAACGCCGAAGGCAAGTTTGCAGCCAAGTCCCGCGGCGTTGAGTTAGTGTACCTCACTCAACACCATTTCTGCTTTGGCGTTGAGTGAGGTAGACTCACTCAATGCCACAGCCCTTCTTCGCGGCCAGAACTTCTGGCGTTGAGTGAGACAACCTCACTCAATGCCAATGCTGTTTTGGCATTGAGTGAGGTCAGCTCACTCAACGCCGCAGATTTGCCTTGTTGCGGCTAAGTGCCAGGGTGTTGAGTGAGTGAACCTCACTCAACGCCATTGTTGTTTTGGCATTGAGTGAGGTGGACTCACTCAACGCCGTAGTATTCTTTTGCGGTTAAGTGTAAGGGCATTGAGTGAGTGAGCTTCACTCAATGCTATTAATGTTTTGGCGTTGAGTGAGGCCAGCTCACTCAACGCCACTTTCTCTGTTTATGATTCAGTACCAGGGCGTTGAGTGAGTGTGCCTCACTCAACGCCATGGCTGTTTTGGCGTTGAGTGAGGTTAGCTCACTCAATGCCAGAGTATTCTTGCGGGAGGCGTTGAGTGAGTGAACCTCACTCAACGTCATGCCTGTTGTGGCATTGAGTGAGGCTAGCTCACTCAACGCCAGAGTAGTTCTTCTTGAGGGCGTTGAGTGAGTGAACCTCATTTAACGCCATGGCTGTTCTGGCGCTGAGTGAGGCTAACTTACTCAACGCCAAGGTCTGGTTAGGCGTTGAGTGGGTCCCACTCAATGCCAAGCCGTGTTGAGTCATTTCAACACTTTTCCCTACCTTGATTTTTCGCTCCCGAGTGAATTCCTTGATTTTCTTTGTTTTCTGAGGTTCCTTGTCGGCCATGTTTTACTTTCCTAAAGGCCAAATCGTGGGTCGTGGTTAGTAGTGGTGGTTTGAAGCTCTTCATGGGGGAGGTGTTGTGTAATTTAGCCGTGACCACCCTTTTCTTCTATCTTGCATCAGGTACGGGCTGGGCAAGGGGGTGGAAGGTCCCTAGTGCTTTCATATGTAGACCCTTGAGCTTGTTGGCTTGGAAATGGTGGTTGGGGGACTGAGTTTGCCTCCAACCCGGATCCATGTTGTTTGTTTTTGTTACTACCATCTCCCACAGCTTAGGGTGTTAGATGTTTCTTCCTTGGTAGATTGCAGCACTTTGGGCTCTTGGTAGCTTAGTAGACTCTACAGGATGTAGTTTCTGGGCAGGGTTGATGCTGTTTCCTCGCACGTAGTGCATTTCTTTTTGTCTTGCTTTGGGCAGTTGTGAATTTTACTACTGTGTGTTTTCCTCTTTCATTTATCCTCTGGTTGACACTTTCATGTAGTTTTTCCTTATTTTTCTTACTGAGGTATTCTTTCTTCTTTTGAATGCCTCAGGTTTTGAGCAGTAGCCAGTTTGGTGGCTAGGTTGCGGTGGTGTTGCTGGTGGTCTCTTGGACTTTGGAGATCCTTCTGGATTTTGTTTAGTGAGGTATTTTTCGCCACTTTTCTTACAGACATACATGTTTGTCGGTGGGTTCATGTCAAGTTGTTGGCGCCCACTGGTAGTTTTTTACCTTTGTACTAGATATATTACTTTTGCTGCTACCATTTTCTGGAGATTGTCTACTTGCTCTGGGGAGGATTTATGCTAGGTTGCTAGTTATTTTAAAACTACAACTATTACTATAGGTATAGCTCATGATCTGCATTTTTTATAAAACAAAATCACTATTTTCCAAACAACGTATAAAAATCGTTTTCTTATATATAATATAAATTAAATGTAGAGTCTTGTATAGCATAAGCTGTCCTCTTGGGGCACTCATGCACTCCTTAGGATGTCAAACCTGAATAAAGTATTTTTCCGCAGCGCATAAGTATAGTTTTAAACTGTGGACTAGGTGATCCACCGAGCCGAGGGAAACAGACTCTAGAATATAACTGATTTTCTAATCATTAAACTCATGAATTTCTTTCATAAAGTAAAGTAGATGGTTGTGCCTGAGCGTCAGCAGTTATCCCCTGCTTGACGTGGCATCATGACGCGTGTTTTCTCATACTCTGATAATTCCTAAATTCGAAGAAAATACGGGTTGTGACAGTTGGTATCATAGGGAGGTCGCTTGACAAGTTAGTCGGGCAACCTTTCTTTGATTGCTTTAGTAGTTCAGCATCATGTCATTCACACACCGATATGTCATCAGCACGTCTTGGCAAAAGCACGAACACTACACTCATAGCATAACATGAAGTATACGGGGCATATTATGTAGTATGGGATGCATAATATGTGTTCGTATATGGATCCACCATAGGGGCAACATGTGAGGGTTATGTAGTATGGGATGCATAACCTCACCACATGGTTGCGACTAGCTCGTTTTCTCTTTCGTTGCATGAAAATGTTATGTAGTATGGGATGCATAACATTTTCATGCGTACGCCGCTCATAACATGCATTAGGGCTTTTTTTTAGAATGGATAGCACAATCTTGCATAGCATAACATTGCATAAGCACAACGTGCCAAGTTAAAGACTGACAGGATGACATATGAACACACATAAGCTTTCAAGTCAAAAGTAATACAAATTCATGCATTCCCGATCTAGGCACATGAATTAGCATGGTGGTGGTTAACCATCTTAGGTTAAGACATAACATCAATTTTTGTAAAAAGATAAACTCTCATAGCAAGTTTAGAAGCTTTAAGTTCGTATCTATATATGTATTGTCTGTACTTGTAGTTGAATCTAGCCGTTGTACTAGGATCTAACTAGTGTTGCTATGATTTTAGGATGGTGAGACGTCCTTCAACTAGATCGACTCCCCTGTCTGAGGGTGAGTCATCTGGAGCTCAGAATGACGTGGTGATCGAGAGCCTACGACAGAGTAGCGATTCTATGAGCAGGCAGATGGTAGAGATGCAGGCCCAAATTCAGTCCCTGGTGGTGGTTGTGGCAGGTCAGACTCAAGGAGTGCAAGGTCTTGCAGGGGGGTTTGCTGTCCCTCCTCCTCCTGCACCCTTAAGACCTCCAGTGGTGGTGCCAGCAGATATGGCCTTCATCTCGCAGTTTCAAAGGCTGAGCCCTCCCACTTATGACGGGAAGGTAGATTTCATGGTGATAGACGATTGGCTGATCTCCATGGAGGAGATGTTCTCATACTCAGGGATTGTAGATGATCAGAGGGTGATGATAGCCGCCTATCAACTTAAAGGTTTGGCTAAGAGTTGGTGGCTGAGAGAGAAGGAGAGCTTGGTAGCTGGATGCTCTTGGGAGGTGTTCAAGGAGTAATGTTAAGGAGGTTCTTACCCTCGGTCGAGCGTGACCGCCTCATGAACGACTTCCTCCATCTGAAGCAAAGGCAACTCACGGTGGGTGAGTATGAGATAGAGTTCAGCAAGTTGAGCCGTTTTGCCCCTGGATTGGTCAGCATTGAGGCTAATCAAGTTAAGCGATTTCTCGGTGGTTTGAGGAGCGAGGTGTAGCAGTGGACCAATGTTTATGGGTCAAAGACTTATGCAGGAGTAGTGGAGGCTGCTTTGAAGGTGGAGGCTATTGAGACCGCGAAGAGCAAAGGCCAGCAAATGAGGAAGGACAAGAGGAAGTCTGTGGAGGAGAAGAAACCCCAGGTACCCGGTGCGGCTCCGGGAAAGAAGAGAAAAGTGGTGTGCAGCTTCTGTGGCCGATCAGGCCACCCTGTCGCGAGATGTTTCAAGAAGGCAGCAGCTCATAGGAAGGAGCAAGTTCATGCGATTCAGGGTGCTCCTAGGAGAGATGTCTCCTATTTTGTTTGCAAGCGACCCGGGCATGATGCTGCCCAGTGCTGGTCCAAGGATAAAGTCTGCTTTCAGTGTGGGCAGAAGAGACACAACAAGTCTAGGTGTCCTCAGGTCCAGCCTGTTCTTCATGCAGTTCCACTACAGGCATTACCTCCACCTTAGCGTGTGGACAAGGGCAAGGGAAAGCTGAACGTGATCTCTTCCGAGGAGGCTCAAGTTTCGACTCAGGTCATCTCAGGTTTGTTGTCTTTCCATTCTAAAGGTTTTGTTCTTGTTTTGCTAGAATGTTTGCAGTATTATTGTGGTAGTACCTTAGTTTTATATGCTCCTATAGGGAAATTTAAGGTGAAGAACCGTTGGGCGCGTGTTCTGTTTGACTCCGGCGCTACCCACTCGTTCGTGGCTAGAGCCTTTATGGAGCGACATCAGTTGACTTAAGATCGAGTTCGGGATACCTTCCGTGTCAAGTTCCCCTCTGGTGAATCTGTGTTGTCAGATTTGGGCATGTTAGATTGCCTTGTTTTGTTGGGGGACTTCCTTGCAAAGGCAGACTTGAAGATGATTGATCTGGAGGACTTCGATGTTATTTTGGGCATGGACTGGCTGTCTAGGTATGATGCAGTCATTCAGTGCAAAGGAAAGCGCTTGGACTTCATCAGGGACGACGGTCAGCCCGGAAGCGTGTATGCTGATCTATGCCAGGATTCTCCTATTATCTCTGCGGTATGTGCTCAGAAGCTGCTTCTCTCGGATTGTTTTGTTTGTTTGGTCTCGGTGGTTGGGACCGCTGTTAGTGTACCGTGCTTGGAGGAGATTCCAGTTGTTCGTGGTTTCGCCGATGTTTTTCCTGATGATCTTCCTTGCCTTCCTCCCGAGCGGGATGTTGAGTTTGTGATCGATCTGGAGCCGGGTACGCACCCTATTGCTAAGGCGTCGTACCGGATGACCCCTTGTGAGTTAGAGGAGTTGCGAGTCAAGTTGGATGAGCTATTGGCAAAGGGATTTATCAGGCAGAGTTCGTCGCCTTGGGGTGCTCATGTGCTGTTTGTGAAGAAGAAAGATAGGTCAATGCGGCTTTGCATCGACTATAGGGAGTTGAACAAAGTCACAATTAAGAACAGGTACCCTCTGCCGAGGATCGATGACTTATTTGACCAGTTGTGCGGTAGCACGGTGTTCTCCAAGATCGATCTTCGTTCAGGCTATCATCAGCTCAGGATCCATGAGGCAGATATTCCACGGACTGCGCTTAGATCGAGGCATGGACACTTTGAGTTCTTGGTGATGTCGTTTGGTTTGACCAACGCACCATCAGCCTTCATGGATATGATGAACCGGGTGTTCAAGGATTTCTTAGACAAGTTCGTGGTGGTCTTCATCGATGACGTGTTTGTTTATTCTCGCAGTGCTGAGGAGCATGAGCAGCATCTGCGCTTGGTTCTATCGGAGTTGAGGAACCACAAGTTATTCGCCAAGCTGAGCAAGTGCGAATTTTGGTTGCCTCAGGTTTCATTTCTAGGCCACGTGGTGAACAAGGATAGGATATCGGTCGACCCAGAAAAGGTCGCAGCAGTGATGGATTGCAGTAGGCCGAATACGCCTAAGGAGATCAGGAGTTTCCTAGGGTTGGCTGGCTACTACAGGAGGTTCGTGGAGGGTTTCTCTTCCCTAGCTGCACCTTTGACCAAGCTGACTCAGAAGAACGTGGCTTTTGTTTGGAGCGAGAAGTGCGAAGAAGCCTTCCTGGAGTTAAAGAGGAGATTTTGCACTGCTCCCGTTCTGACCCTGCCTACTGAAGGGGTGGATTATGATGTTTACGTGGATGCTTCACATGTAGGTCTGGGTTGTGTGTTAATGCAGGTTGGAAAAGTGATTGCGTATGGGTCAAGGCAACTGAAGACTCGTGAGAAGAATTATCCTATGCATGACCTCGAGTTCATAGCGGTTATTTATGCATTGAAGCTGTGGAGACACCTACATTATTGGGCTCAGTGCAAGATCTTCACCGACCAAAAGAGCCTGAAGTACGTGTTCACGCAGAAGGAGTTGAATCTGTGCCAGCGGCGGTGGCTAGAGTATGTGGCCGATTATGACGTTGAGATCCAGTATCATCCAGGCAAGGCCAATGTGGTGGCCGATGCCTTGAGCCGAAAGACGGGAAAGATCTTTAATCTCACCGCCGATCGTTTAGTGGAGGAGTTCCTCCTTATGGATATATTAGTGGGATGATGTGGCTTACAGAGTAGTTTATCAGTGGCAGAGCCGTCCTGGATTTCTTTGACCAGACTGCACCAAATGAACGATCCAGATCTTCTGCACTTATTCACCAGGACCGAGAAGGGGGAGTTGCCAAACTTTGCTATCGATGATGCAGGTACTTTGAAGTACCGCTGCAGATTTTGCATCCCCGCTGTTGGGGACATTAGAAGTATGATTTGCAGAGAGGCTCATGGATCCAGCATTTCCTACCATCCAGGATCTACGAAGATGTATTGTGATTGAAAGCAATTTGCCCTGTGGTATGGCATGAAAGGAGATATAGCCCGATTTGTTGCGGAGTGCCACACTTGCAAGCGTGTGAAGGGGGATCATGGAAGGCCTGGTTTTTTAGGGGGAGTGACTGTAACGCCCCCGATTTTTCTGCGACTATTTTATTCTCGTTTGGCATTACGGTGACGCGTTTTCGTGGCTCGTGTCATTTGTGGAGTGTGGTTTAGCTCCTTAGAACTTAGTGGCCTATTTTGTAGCCTATGGGCAAGGTCTCCCTAGCAAGATGAGTCGTTTTGGGTGACCCGGTGTGGCCTCTTAAGGGATGCTTGTGTTTTGGCTTTAGGTGGGTATAACTCGAGTTCTATTCGTCGAAAGTTAATTTCGACTTCGCCGATGTGTTCGTAGCATGGGTATTTAGTTACGGTGCGAATTTCGTCGAATTTCGAGGTAGTTCGGTTTTCGCGTCGTTTTGGGTGTGCTATTAGTAAAATCAAATTAGAAATTTGATTTTAGCTGAGTGAATCAGCATTTTCAGGCAGTGGTTAGGCTGATTAGGCGTGTTAAGACTTATTTAAAGCCTTAATTAGAAGTTGGCGGGCCACTCTCCTCCTTCTTCCCAAGACAGAAAACCGTCTGCTCCTATTCGCGGAAAACAGAGGCGGAACGACGGTTAGCCCTAGCTTTCGGACGGTTATTCCGGGAGTGTTCGTGGATAGATTTTGATTCCGAAAGCGGCGTTGTCTTGCTCTCACTAGAATCTACGTTTCGACGGTAAGAAATTCGATTTTCGTTGAGTTTTAGGAGATTTGGGATTTCGGTCTTGTGGTTTTCCGCCATTAAAGTACAGGAGTGTGCTTTTAGGTGCTGCTGCTGCTAATGCCAAGTACAGAAAAGCCGTCCAAGCTTCGCCGGAAATCGAGGCAAGTGGTATTCTTGCCCTTGCCATTGTTGTTCTCTTGAAATTCTGAAAATTCCCGGTTAGCCCTAGGGTAGAAGCCAAGCATGTTCTCTTTTATCTTGCTGAATTTAGGGCTTAGATTCTCCTATGAGCCCCCATTCTTTGTGTTGTTGGTGCTCAACGCGTTGACATAATGCCATCAGTTAAACTCCAGATTGATGTTTGGTTGGTGGCTTGCGGGTGAAGCCGAGAGAGAGAGGAGGGGGTGCCTGCTGTGCTTGTTGGATAGAACCTATTTTGGATTCCGTCTGGCCGGCATTGAGTGTGGTGCACACACTCAAAGGCTTTGCGGGATTGGCATTGAGTGTGGTGCATACACTCAACGCCGCAGCTGTAGCTAGTCAGAATTTTGCTAAGTACTAGGGCGTTGAGTGAGGTGGACTCACTCAACACCGCATCCCCTGCTAGCGGCTAAGTACTTTGGCGTTAAGTGAGTCGACCTCACTCAACGCCATTTCCATTTTGGCGTTGAGTGAGGCAAGCTCAATCAACGTCGCGGTTATCCTGAGAAGCTAAGTGTTTTGGCGTTGAGTGAGTCGACCTCACTCAACGCCATTTCGGGTTTGGCATTGAGTGAGGTGGACTCACTCAACGCCGTCTCTTCTGTGCAGCCAAGTACTTGGCGTTGAGTGAGGTGTGCTCACTCAACGCCTTAGCCTTTTCTAAGGCTAAGTACTTTGGCATTGAGTGAGTTGACCTCACTCAACGCCATTTCTGGTTTGGCGTTGAGTAAGGTGGCCTCACTCAACGCCGAAGGCAAGTTTGCGGCCAAGTCCCGCGGCATTGAGTGAGTGTACCTCACTCAACGACATTTCTGCTTTGGCGTTGAGTGAGGTAGACTCACTCAATGCCATGGCCCTTCTTCGCGGCCAGAACTTTTGGCGTTGAGTGAGATGACCTCACTCAACGCCATTGTTGTTTTGGCGTTGAGTGAGGTCAACTTACTCAACGCCGTAGATTTTCCATGTTGCGACTAAGTGCCAGGGCGTTGAGTGAGTGAACCTCACTCAACGCCATTACTATTTCGGAGTTGAGTGAGGTTGACTCACTCAACGCCGTATTTTTCTTTTGCGGCTAAGTGTAAGGGCGTTGAGTGAGTGAGCTTCACTCAACGCCATTGCTGTTTAGCGTTGAGTGAGGCCAGCTCACTCAACGCCACTTTCTTTATTTATGGTTAAGTACCAGGGCGTTGAGTTTGTGTGCCTCACTCAACGCCATGGCTGTTTTGGCGTTGAGTGAGGTTAGCTCACAAAACTCCAGAGTATTCTTGCCGGAGGCGTTTAGTGAGTGAACCTCACTCAACGCCATGCCTGTTTTGGCGTTGAGTGAGGCTAGCTCACTCAACGCCAGAGTAGTTCTTCTGGAGGGCGTTGAGTGAGTGAACCTCACTCAACGCCATGGCTGTTCTGGCGCTGAGTGAGGCTAACTCACTCAACGCAATGGTCTGGTTAGGCGTTGAGTGGGTCCCACTCAATGCCAAGCTGTGTTGAGTCATTTCAACACTTTTTCCCTACCTTGATTTTTCGCTCCCGAGTGAATTCCTTGATTTTCTTTGTTTTCTGAGGTTCCTTGTCGGCCATGTTTTACTTTCCTAAAGGCCAAATCGTGGGTCGTGGTTAGTAGTGGTGGTTTGAAGCTCTTCATGGGGGAGGTGTTGTTTTATTTAGCTGTGGCCACCCTTTTCTTCTATCTTGCACTAGGTACGGGCTGGGCAAGGGGAGTGGAAGGTCCCGAGTGCTTTCACATGTTGACCCTTGAGCTTGTTGGCTTGGAAATGTTGGTTGGGGGACTGAGTTTGCCTCCAACCCAGATCGATGTTGTTTGTTTTTGCTTCTACCATCTCCCACAGCTTAGGGTGCTAGATGTTTCTTCCTTGGTAGATTGCAGCACTTTGGGCTCTTGGTAGCTTAGTAGACTCTGCAGGATGTAGTTTTTGGGCAGGGTTGATGTTGTTTCCTCGCACGTAGTGCATTTCTTTTTGTCTTGCTTTGGGTAGTTGTGACTTTAACTGCTGTGTGTTTTCCTCTTTCATTTATCCTCTGTTTGACACTTTCATGCAGTTTTTCCTTGTTTTTCTTGCTGAGGTATTCTTTCTTCTTTTGAATGCCTCAGGTTCTGAGCAGTAGCCAGTTTGGTGGCTAGGTTGCGGTGGTGTTGCTTGTGGTCTCTTGGACTTTGGAGATCCTTCAGGATTTTGTTTAGTGAGGTAGTTTTCTGCACTTTTCTTACAGACATACATGTTTGCCGGTTGGTTCGTGTCAGGTTATTGGCGCCCACTGGTAGTTTTTACCTTTTTACTAGATACATTACTTTTGCTGCTACCATTTTCTGGAGATAGTCTACTTGCTCTAGGGAGGATTTATGCTAGGTTGCTAATTAATTTAAAACTACAACTATTACTATAAGTATAGCTCATGATCTGCATGTTTTATAAAACTAAATCACTATTTTCCAAACAACGTATAAAGATCGTTTTCTTATATATAATATAAATTAAATGTAGAGTCTTGCATAGCATAAGCTATCCTCTTGGGGCACTCATGCACTCCTTACGATGTCAAACCTGAATAAAGTATTTTTCCGCAGCGCATAAGTATAGTTTTAATCTGTGGACTAGGTGATCCACCGAGCCGAGGGATACGGCCTCTATAATATAACTGATTTTCTAATCATTAAACTAATGAATTTCTTTTATAAAGTAAAGTAGATGGTTATGCCTGAGCATCAGCAGTTATCCCCTGCTTGACGTTGCATCATGAGGTGTGTTTTCTCATACTCTGATAATTCCTAAATTCGGAGAAAATGCGGGTTGTGACAGCAGGGCTTCTGCAAGGGTTGGTTAGGGTTGACTAGGGCTATGTGGACTTTTAAAGAGGCTAGGGGTCATTTTATAGGCTGGGGAGGAGCCACCTCCCACTCACATCAGTGTTAGATTAATTACCTTAGTATCATTTGTTTCAATCTTTCTTACCAGGTGGGGGGGGGGTGAGCTGACACCATCCTAAGAAGCAAGGATTGTCATATGTTAAAATCAAGGGGGAAAGAGGCATAGTGGCTTGACCTTGGGCTTTGGGAAAGGAGAAGAAAGAGTAATGAATTATTTGGCTTTGAACTACAACCCATGGTCCAAGGGATCTTGCTGGAATTTAGTGTAACGCCTCGAAACTCAAAAGAGCAGTGAGCAGCGTTTCTAGGCGTGTTTGGGCCTTGGTAAAGGTCACACGGCCTGGGACACAGGCGTGTCCCAGGGCCGTGTCAGGTGCGTGTTCGACGTCTCACCGAGCACTCAACGATTTTCACTCAAAGAGAGTTGAGTGAGGGCACACGGCCTGACACACGGGCGTGTCAGTGGCTGTATCCTGCTCGGGCAGTTTGCTAGTTTGTGCTGAGGTAGTTACACAACCTGGGACACGGGCATGTCCCAAAGCATGTCTAGTACACGACATATGACACGGGCGTGTCACATGGCCGTGTCGTGCTCGGGACGTGTTTGGTCCCGTGTCATTTGAGGCACACGACCCGTGATACAGGCGTGTCACTTGGGACACAGGAGTGTTCCAAGCCGTGTCATAGGCCGTGTCATGGTCGGGATTTTCCCGAATGACGGTGAATGAGTTACACGGCCTTTTACACGGGCGTGTCGCAAGCCGTGTTCGGCCCAAGAAGATTATTTTCAGGGCGAATCGTGGCCATTCGTTTCCTTATTTTGGGATCTAACGGTTCAGGCCTCTCCATCCTAGGGTTAATGCCAGGATTGGGGGTTTAAACCCTCACTCTTCATTGGCCACTCTCTTTTTAAGTTCTAGAGAGAAGGTAGAGCAAGGAGGAAAAAGGAGGGAAGATCTGGTCGCCGAAGGAGATTCGAAGCGCCAAATCGCAAACCGAGTCCAGATCTACGGAGGTGAGATCATCGCTAAGCTTTTCATCCATTTAGATTTCCATGGCGCCGAAGAGGAATGCTAGGGTAACGATTCTCTACTTGAGCATGTGAAAATCTTCTTCTTTTGCATAGGGAAAACCCGCTCCCGTGAGTGTGCGGTGAGTTTGCGGTGTTCCTTGAGGTAGATATGTAAAGTCCCCCTTGTTTGCATTTAGAGTCCGAAATCAAGAAACAGACATAGGAATGGTGTGTGAAGCCTACCCGGACATGTTGGTATGGATCGGTGATGTTTTACAATGCATGTTTAGCCGGAGTAGACTCCGTGCCTTTGGTTGTTTTCGGGTTTCTACGTGGTAGATTACAGCAGGTATCCTTGGGGATTAACCCCAAGGCACACCAGAAAAACTGGGCGGAAACGCATTTCTGCCATCTTGGCGGCATGGGAGCCAGCTTTAACATAACTAGGTTATGTGATTGTATGAACGAATTTGGGATCCGGCAAAGCTTGACCCGCGCGCTTGTCTTAAGTTTGACAGTGCGACATGAGAAACGGGCTTGTGGAACCGGACCCGAGCTATGTGGTTTAGTGACAGATACCTGAAAAAGGGACTTGCCACTGGCATAGTCGTGCGAGTCTTACGCTTAGGTCGGAAAGACTAAATGCTCATGAGATTTGTCGTCCAAGGGATGGTGGTGAGACCGCGGTTTTGACCGGGTTCACCGAGTTAGTGCCCTGAGAGCACGGGGTGTGTGGTCGTGTGAGCATGCACCTGTGATGGTGTGTTTATTCACTATATTGCTTGTTACGCTAACAAGTGCAGGGAAGGATCTTTGCCGCACCGATTTTGGGGGCGGAATCGTTATAATTTGGTCGGGTTTAGCTAACCGTTATTCTTGTTTGCCACCGTTGTAGTGAATTGTGCTTGCAGGTGCTGCGGAGCCGAGCAGAAAATAACGAGCCAAAGCCCAAGTTGTCGAGCTGGCCCTCTAAGGCCTTGTTTGTTTCCTTGTTTAAATCATGTGTGGCCGACCTTCGAGCCGAAGTTTGTAAATCACTATTTAAATTTGGTGAACTATTGTAAGGCCATAAGGCCAGTACTTTTATATATTTTGTAGTTCATTCCTATTCAGTTATGTTAGTGGACATTTGTGCTTGTGGCTGGGTTCTTGCTTTCACAACTTAATAATTGCTTCCGCTAGATGCTCTGTGTAGGACGTGTGTATTGGTTGAATGGTTTCATCTGGTAACTCGTCGGTTTGTCCGTGGTATATGGCATCGGGCCTCGGCCGGACCTACTACTATATGCTATGTGATAGATAGGGGTGTTACAATTTGGTATCAGACTTCCAGTTTCTGTCAGACTGAAATGAATTCGTGGACAAATTCACTTTAAGGGGTGGTGAGCACATGTGTGTGCGTCATCGTTATAACATGGAAAGAACCCATGAATGTCCACTTAGGAATGAAAATACACATGTTTGAGGAACCTGCGTGTTCCTATAATTGCTTTTTGTAATGTTGTTTGGTCACTTATCAGTGTTTTGTACGACTATAAGTGACCAGAAGTGGTGCGGGGCCATCAGAACGTCCAATTTCTGAGGCGAGTAGCGCACTAAATGATGCTACGACAATACCTCCTTCGACTGAGACCATACGATTGGTAGCGGAGGCAGTGTTTGCGATGATTAACGCACAGCTTGCGAGACAGCTGCAGCAGCCTGCCCCTGCTGTGGAGCAAGTACCGCTTCAAGCAGCGGAGCCAAGGTGTTAAATCCGTAGTTGGATTTGGGCTAGGTTCACTAATTTATGTTGAGTGTGACCCAATATTGTATAGCTATGGTCATGAGTAGTCATCCTAGAGTATAGACTAAGTCTTGATTAGTGCTACCTCCTTGGACAAGACAGAAGTGGACTTTAGAGAATCAGTTTTAGCAGCTTTCAGAAGACAGTTATCAGTTCGAAATTCTTCAAACTCAGCTCAACGATCGTCGATCTCCGATCGACGAACTCCGAGTTAATTATCTGAGCTAAGCTCGATGTTCTCAGAGCTCAGGTTGACGCTTAGTTTTCTTCTGTCAGTTTCTCAGCTCAATGAACTCAGAGTGCACATTTGAAAGTTATTCCCAGTTAACAGATAACAGAGCAAAGGTCAACATACTTGAATTCCCTGGTCGACGATCTTTGATCTATGGTCGACGAATTCTGTTTTGCGTTCTAAGTTTTTTGTGTAGTTCCAGAATTGGTCCTTCCCTCTTCTGTTCCTTCTTAGCAGTATTATTCTGAGTATTTAATGCAAATATTCTTCTGAATATAGCCGTTATTTGGTTGCATTAAATGTGGTATTCTTCAGAATAAATAATTGCTTATTCTATCAAGAATAGTTGGGAAACTCATCAATGCTATTATTCAAGCCATTTTCAATTCCTTCTAGCAGCCAGCATTTATGGAAAGAATTTAAAAATTCAAAGAGAATTTTTCAGTAGTGGAATAAAAGCAATTCTCTCTTCTTCGAGAAAGACAACAGACAAGAAAGACAGTTACAGAAACAAGAAGAGAAATGAGAAGCAATTGAACAGGAAATTCTTAACAAGCACTTGACGCTTTAAACGCTTTTTCATTCTCAGCCATTACTGTAGATTGAAGAAGAACAAAACATCAAGATCAAGTGTCTTCTTCAACCTCGGTTCCAGAAATCCTCAGAGACATTCTATTCAACATCTGTTGCTGGATTTTTTGGATCTTGGCAGATCAAGCTGAAGACCTACTCACCCTTTAGCAAAGCTCTGTTCTTTCAGAAACATTCTACCTCTCAGAAGGAGCTTTGACATCACAAGAATCCACACAGTCTTCTCAGTTGTATTTGAGAAAAGAGAAGACTTCCATCAACATTTTCCATCCCATTGTACAGGGTTATAGCTCCCTTCAAAAGTTCATTTGGTTGACAAGCCTCCCTCCAAAATACTTGAAGTTGGTTTTTGGGCACCTGATCAAAAGCCAGAAGGATTTCCTGATCTACCTGAACCAAATCTTGTGGTGGCAGTCACCTGATCAAAACCTGCTAGTGGATTCCTACCAAGGGTGGTAGAAGAGTGGATGTACCCAGGTTTAGGGGAACCACTATAATCTTCTTGTGTCGTCTAGTTGCTCCTTTTCATTTGTTTTTGTTGTGCTTGTGATTGCTGAATTGTTTAGCTTAGTTTTTCTTATTCCTTGACTAATATATGGTATCACTATATTTACTCTGATATAATCTAGAAAATGAGCCAAAGTTTTAATACTCTATTCACCCCCTCCCCCCTCTAGAGTAATCTGACCTAATACCCTCCTTTCAATTGGTATCAGAGGTTGTGTTTGTTTGGTTATATAAGTTAACACTTGAATCAAGATCCAGTTAGATAAGATTTTCCTCTTCCCAACTATTCTCTATCATAATGGCATAAAATAAGGATTATGCAAGCACCAGACCTCCAATATGCAACCTGAATAAGTTTGCCATCTGGAGGGCAAGAATTAAGTTGTACATGAATTCTATTGATGAGGATATATTTAACTCTATCTTGACAAGACCTCCTACTGCAGTAACTACTTAAAATTCTACTTCAAGCACTCATGCTATTCCACCACTTGAGTGGAAAGATGCCCAGAAGAAAGCCAAGATTGCAGATGCAAGAGCCATGAAAATTTTAGCTCAGACTATGTCTGATGATATTTTTTAGAAAGTGGCTGAGTGCACTTCAGCCAAAGCAATCTGGGATTCCCTAAACTAGATGGTGGTTTGATCTGCTGATGAGAGAAAGGACAGAAGATCCAATCTCATCTCCTAGTATGAGAACTTCAAGAAGGAAGAATTTGAGTCAGTCAGTGACATGTATAATAGACTAAGCTCAATCATCAGTGAGCTAAGGACCTTAGACAAGGAAATTACCCTGACTTAAGTGAATGACAAGATCCTTATGTGCTTCCCCAGCACATGGGATTCAAGGATCTGGCCTATCAAAGAAGCCAGAAGTATGACTGAGATATTAACTGAGTCTCTCTTTGGAAAGCTCAAATCATATGAGCAACTGATGAAGACTAGAGAAGCAGCAGCTGAAATAAAGACTCCAACACCTACCAGGAAGGAGCATAACATTGCTTTCAAGGCTGCTAAGGAATCTGAAGGGACTCCACTCAATGAAGAACTGGTGAGTCTATTTGCCAAAAGATTTTTCAAAATGGCAAAGAAGGAATTCAGAAGGAAGTCATCTAGACAAGATGACAAACCAAGGTATGACAAAACACCTTCTAAAGAAGTTGTATGTTTTGGTTGTAGGAAGCCAGGACACTACATCTCTGAGTGTCCAGAAGCTCAGAAGAAAGATAGAAGAAGAGGAAAAGAGTCAAGAAGAACTCATCACAGCAAACCATCATCAAGGAAGCACAAGAGCAAGGAAAATAGTTTTGTTGATGAGACCTAGAGTGATACAGAAGAAGAGACATCCTCTTCCAGCTCCAGTGATGATGAAGAAGAGCAAAAGGCAAAGGAAGTTTGCCTAATGGCAATTGATGCTTGCAGCAGCAAATCAGATGTTGAAGATTCTGATAATAAAGACTCAATATCTGCTGAGGATCAGGTAATTGCTTCCTATGATTTTTAATCAGAAGAATTTAAATCTGAATTTAAAAATCTTTGCTTAGACTTAATAAGCTCTGAGAAGGAAATCAAACTTCTTAGAGAGAAATTAACTCAACAAGATAAATATATTGCTGAAAATACAAAATTGTCACTTGAACTAGATTCAGCTAATGAACAAATAGTTTTTCTAAAAATTGAACTAAGTAAGGCCAAGAAACTAGAGGAATCTCTAAATGGCAGGAGCACGAAATTACTAGATATAACCAGTACCTTAAATGCTAGGACAAATAACTGTAAACTAGGACTAGGTGCCTCATCTAGTGAACCACCTCTAATTTAGAAGAACAACCAATCAAAACCAGTAAATTTCATTTCTGATAAAGGCAAGAAGAACACTGAACTGGTTAACAAGGTTAATGAAGCACTAAAACAAATGGAATTAAAAAAAATCTAAGAACAAGAAAAACAATAGATATAACAATGTTCAGCGGTTTTCGTCGAACACAGATCGACTAAACGTGAACAGTTTGTCGACCTCTGAACAACGAACTCTGAACACAAACCATAATAATAAAAATTCTTCGATTTATGATCGACGAAACCAGTATGGTTCGTCGACCAAAGATAGACAATATTGGTGCCCTGAGAATGAATACTTTCCTTCTTCGAGCAGAGATCGTAGATCTCATTCCAATTCGTGGAGCTCAGGTCGACAAACTCACCAAAATTCGTCGATCCCAGATCATAATTACAGAAACTGTAACATTAAACCTAACCAACATAGGGATAGCATCAACCCATTCACCCAATGGATAATTCCTCCTAGAATATTTCACGCCTTACGTTATAAGAACCAACCTGAATGTTCTTTTATTTCCAATTTTTCATTTGAGAAGAAACAAGGACCCAAGGTTACCTGGGTCAAGAACTTTTAATTTGTTTCATTGCAGGTAAAGAACTATCCTATCACTCAAAATAAGTGGTATCTGAATAGTGGGTGCTCTAAGCACATGAGTGGATGCAAGGATAGCCTCATCAACTTCAAGGCTAAACTTGGTCCAAGAGTCATCTTTGGAGATTCAAGTTTTGGACAGACTGAAGGCTATGGAGACTTCAAAAGTGGAGATGTCACTTTCAAAAAGGTGGCATATGTTAATGGTCTCAAGCATAACCTCATATCAATAAGTCAGGTATGTAATTCAGGTTATCGAGTTTTCTTTTCTAAATCTCAATGTATTATTTCTGCAAACGATCAAACTTTTTTAACTGGAATTAGACAAGGTAACATATACTTAGTAAACTTTAAATCTGCCAGTTCAGAAATCTGTCTATTTAATCTTGTTAGCAATCAAAATTATTTGTTGCATAAAAGATTAGGTCATGTAAATTTGAGAAACATTGTAATGTTATCTAAAGACAACCTTGTTAGAGGATTGCCTTCTTACCCCTATAAGAAGGAAAGTATCTGCAGAACTTATCAGTTAGGCAAGCAAACTAAATCTAGTTTTAAATCATTAAACAAAAGTGACTCACCTAGGATATTGTACTTACTACATATGGAACTTTTTGGCCCTATAGCTGTACAAAGACTAGGAGGGAAATCTTATACTTTAGTGATTGTAGATGACTTTTCTAGATTCACATGGGTATTCTTTCTGAGATCTAAGTCAGATACTTTCAAGGTTCTTACAGATTTTCTCAAGAACATATAGATTGAGTACTCTACTCCAGTTGCATTGATCAGAAGTGATCATGGTATTGAGTTTGAGTCTCTTCTTATGCAAGAGTTCTGTAGGAAAGAAGGTATCAGACATTGCTTCTCAGCTCCTAGAACACCTCAAAAAATGGGGTTGCTGAAAGGAAGAATAGAACACTAATTGAATATGCAGGCACATTACTTGCAGATGCTTATTTTCCCATATCCTTTTGAGCAGAGGCTGTAAGCACAACAAATTATATGCTGAATAGAAGTCTTATACACAAGCTTAAGAATAAGACTCCTTATGAGTTACTGAAAGGGAAGAAACTTAAAGTCACCAATTTTAAAGTATTTGGTTGTATATGCTATATTCATAACAATGATAAGAAATATATTAGAAAATTTGAAGCAAAGGCTGCAATGGAATTTTTCTGGGATATTCCCAAGTTAGCAAAGCTTATAAGGTGTTCAATAAATCGTCTTTAAAAATTGAGGAATCTGTGCATGTAACTTTTGATAAAGCTAATATATATTGCAAGGAGAAAAAAATTTCTACCAATGTGTTATTGAAGGTACCTCACTTGTGTGAGAAAATTGATGAACTAAACCTTACACCAAAGGTTATATCACATCCTCCTCCACAATTTGATGAATAAAGTGAAGAAGAAATTGTGGAAGCAGTTGAACATCCTCCAACAGCAGATGCAATTCCACAAGAGGAATTCATTCCAAATGCTGTTGCTGAACCAACTTTACCATCTAATCTTGTCACACTAAGGGATCACCCTAGATCTCAAGTGATTGGAGACGTGTCAGTAGGTGTACAGATAAGGCATCAACTAACCATGATGTGATGCATGCCTGTTTTCTCTCTCAAGTTGAGCCTCAATCCATAACTAATGCAGAGCAAGATTCCCACTGGATTATTACAATGCAAGAGGAGCTCAATCAGTTTGAGAGATGTAGAGTTTGGGACTTGGTTCCAAAGCCAAAAGGCAATCCAGTAATTAGGACCAAGTGGGTTTTCAGGAACAAGCTTGATGCTCAAGGTGTGATTGTAAGGAACAAGGCTAGGCTTATTGCTTAAGGCTATAGGCAAGAGGAAGGGATTGATTATGATCAAACTTTTGCACCTATGGCAAGGCTAGAGGCAATAAGGATTTTCCTTGCCTATACTGCATTCAAGAAATTTAAAGTCTACTAGATGGATGTAAAAAGTGCATTTCTGAATGGAGAATTAAAAGAATAGGTTTATGTTGAACAACCTGCAGGTTTTATCTCTTCATCTCATCCCTCTTATGTTTTTAGATTGCATAAAGATCTCTATGGTCTAAAGCAAGCTCCAAGAGCTTGGTATCAAACCTTAGCTAGCTTTCTTTTAGAGCAAAAGTTTTCTAGAGGCATGGTAGATAGGACTTTGTTTTTCAAGCATCATAATGAAAAAATACTTTTGGTACAAATATATGTGGATGACATAATATTTGGCTCTACAGATCCCAAACTATGTACAAGGTTTTCTAACCTTATGCATTCCAAGTTTGAGATGAGTAGCATGGGTGAGCTCTCCTACTTCCTTGGCCTCCAAGTGAAGCAGACTCCTGATGGCATTTTCTTATCTCAATCCAAATATGCTAAAGAGCTGATTAAAAGGTTTGGGATGGCTGATGCCTCAGCTAAGAAAACACCTATGGCTACAAATGTTGTGGTTGATTCTGATGAACAAGGGAAATCTGTTGAGCAGAAATTTTATAGGTCCATTATTGGGTCCCTTCTATATCTCACAGCAAGTAGGCCTGGTATAATGTTTGCTACATGGCTTTGTGCTAAGTTCTAGGTGAACTCTGAAGAATCTCATCTAATTTTATTAAAAAGGATTTTAAGATATATAAAGAGTTTCCCAGATCTAGGACTCTTATATCCAACTGAATCAGAATTTGAGTTAACCGAATACTCAAATGCTGACTTTACTGGATATAGAGTGGACAGGAAAAGCACCTCAGGCACATGCCAGTTTCTTGGTGCTTGACTTGTCTCCTGGTTTTATTAAAAGCAGACATCAATGTCTACATCAACTGCAGAAGGTGAATATATAGCAGCTGGCAGTTGTTGATCACAGATGCTATGGATACAAAATCAACTCCTGAATTAAGGTTATAACTTAAATAATTCAACTCTATTTTGTAAGAGTACCAGCATTATATCTATAGCACAGAATCCAGTGCATCATTCTAGAACCAAGCATATAGATGTTAGACATCATTTCATTAGAGAATGTGTGGACAAGAAAAAAATTAATATTACTTTCATTCCCACTGATTTGCAAAGGGCAGACATCTTCACCAAATATTTGGATGAGAAGAAACATCTATCCTTTATGAATCAGCTAGGCATGATGAATGGTGATACTTTAATTTAATTCTGTGGTCGAAGAACTTGCCAAAATTCATCGACCTGAGATCGACAAACTAAGGGAAGTTCTTGAGATATTTCGTCGACCTGAGATCGACAAACTCTCTGTGGAATTCATTTGTCGTTGACCTGAGATCGACGATCTGGCTTCAGAAAAGTTTTCATTGACCTGAGTACGATGAAAAGTTTCCCCTCTTCTGACTGAGATTGACGAATTATTTTGACTATAAAACATTTCGTCGACCTCAGATCGAAGATTTCTTTTTTTTCGCAGGACGGAGTTTGTCGGTTCAAATTCTGAAAAACCTTATAACTAGGTTTTCTTCGACCTCCATCCCGCGCTTTCTGTTCCCCGGCACTTGATCTTTTTTGCTTTCGTATTACAGGACACTAATGGCAATTCCAGCATGAGCTCTTTCTGGTATGAAGTTCCATATGGGTTTCGACATCGATTTTGATTCTTTTCAGCATTCAGACCAGATCTTCAAAGATATTCTGCAGTTATTCGAGGAACTCAGTTTGAAGACCCTAATGTCTACCAGAATGAATATTGCTGGTTCTGAAATAAGAGAGTGGGTTTATACTTCATCTACCCCAGATGCTAACACGATTGTTGGATCTATATCGGGTAACGTTGTTTCCTTAACACCAGATACTCTTTCTGAAATCTTTGGACTAGTTAACGGTGAAGAAGATATTAAACTTGAATCTCTTGAATATGAGGAAATGTTGACTTTGATGGGTTACTGTGGAGACACCCCAAATAAATTGTTGATAAAGCATCTATCTACAGAATATTAATTTCTTGCAGATGTAGTCGGTAAAGTGTTGCTACGCAAGCATATAGCCCATGATCACATTACCATGTAGCAGTTCTTAGTGATGAGTGTTGTGGTCAATAAGAAGGCTGCTAATTGGGCTAAATTTTTTTTCAATTTGATTAAGAAGAAGAATAATAAGAAAGAAGTTTGCTTTGGAAGGATTCTTGGAATCTTTCTTAATGCCAAGGCCGCTGAATCTCTGGTCTCCCCAACCATATTCATCAATGCCTCCAAAAGGCTGACCTGCGCCTTGTTTAGCAGGTGGGAGAGGACTATCTCAAAGCCATCTAGGGCTTCTTCCTATAAAACTTCTGAGAGTACTAGGGAAGTACTAGCCACTCCCCACCCTGTAGAAGAAAGTTCCATTCCCCCCTTGACCAAACCCTTTCATCATCCCTCCAACAAACTTCCTCAGCTACAGAATCTCTACCTATACCTCCTACTTTCCCCATCCACCCTACTTCTCCAGTTCATCAACCTACACCTCCTCAATCCTCTATCATTTCATCTCCAGTGCATCAACAATAACAACTTCTAGATCAATCTCAATCTCCAGATTCTACAACTCCATCTTTATCCCCCCATCCATCTTATCTTCAAAATCTTACTTCTCTACCCTCTTTCAACCTTCTTTCACCTCCAAGCAATTCTTCAGATGAACTAATGTTAGATTTTCATCCCTCATCATCTTCCATCATCAATCCATCTATCTCTACTCAAACCCCTCCAGAATTCTTAGATTCATCTTCTCCCTCCATCTCTCTCATCTTAGCATCCCTCACACCACTTCTCAAATAGCTGATAGCAGAGGCTATTTCACTTCTTGTTATGTCTATCTCCACCCTTGCTGCTCAGCTTTCTACCATCTCTATCCTATCCTCTTCTATCAAGAGCCTGGCTCCAGTAGCCACTGAAACTAGGCAGGTGGAGATACTCAGTGAAGAGGTTGCTCTAGTAACAGCAGCAGCAGTAGCAGATACAGCATCAATAGCAGTAGTAGTAGCAGCAGTAGATATAGAAGCAGATATAGAACTTATAACAGAAGCTGATTTTATTGATACTAAATTTACTGATGCAGATCTTATTGAGTTTTTGGATACTGAATTTGAGAGCAATTCTTTGAAAATTCTTTATGGAGATTGCCTCATTGCTCCAGATTTTGGCCTAGATTCAGTTCTAAGATCATTTGATCTTTTGTACAACAATTGTCTTATTTTTGTATCCTTTCATGGGTGTACAAATATTGTTTGCTACTCAGCTCCCATCAGTTTAGAGAAATTGCAGCAGATATAGAAAAGTTTTGAAGCTCCTGAGCCTGAACTCATATTAGTTTCAGAGGCTGAACTTATTCAGGTGGCTGAGGATGAATCTTCTAAGCCCAATGCCTTTTCTCCTCCCACCATTGTCTTCTCTACCTCTCCATTTCCTGACAAGGATGAGTTTTTTACTATGGATATGGATCTGGAAACTGTTGAAGTCCCTGCTGAAATCATTCCACCTCCAGCAGTTTCTCCTCTAGTTGTCCCTCCTTCAGCTGGAAAGCTAGTTTAAAATCAAGTCAATGCTGAGATTGATGCTTTGTATGATAATCCTCAAGGATCTTCTGATGACTCAGATTCTGATGACAGTAGAAAGAAAATATCTAAGAAAAGGAAAGCCCATTCCAAGGCTATTCCAAAGCCAAATCCAAGTAATGATACTCCATACTATATTTTGCAAAAGATTACTCCCTACCCTTGTATGCCCCAGTGGATGTGGTTGTCTAAGAATGAGCAAAAGGCTAGGAAGAAAAGAATAAGGTACTCTCCACCTCCTCAAAATTTCAGGAGAGGTCCTCCTCCTCCTCCCTCTTCCGGTTCCTTAGGTAATTTATCTCAGAAGCCTGCTTCCATGACAAAGACTTATCAGAGACAACCAAGAAAAAACTATCAACAGTCCTCTTCAAGAAATCGACCTTCAGATTCTTCAAAGAAAGTTCCTACTGAAGAACCAATGCAAGATTCTAGTCCAAAAAGGCAAGAGCCTCCTCCAAATCCTTTTGTTGTTCCAGAACAGGAGACTTCTGCCAGGATGGCCAAATTCCATGAGCTTATAGAACTTTCTCAGATTAACAAAGAAAATGTTGAAGGCAAAGATATTTCTCAATTCTCAACTATGTCTTCCTACAGAAAAGAAGAATTGCTCAGGTATGCTAGAGCTAATAAATTTTTTGATGTTGATGATTATATGAAGCTGCACCCAGAGGTTGTTGTTCCCAGAACATCTTCTCAAACTATAATTGGAGCATCTGGCATGTATATGTCAAAGAAAGAAGCTGCCAACTCTAACAGAGTAATCAAATTCAGACAACCTTCTGAAGATTCAGACAAAGACAAGCCCAGAAGAAGAAATGAGTTTCCTTTCTTTTATTTTTATAGTTATTTTTTTAACTCTATTCTCTTTGTTTATCATGAAACACAACAATGTAAATATCTGCTGAATATTTTTTTTTCTATCAGATATATTTTCTTCTACTTTATGATTGTGTTAATTTTGTGTTAGTGACCTCACCCAAATAGAGGGAGATTGTTTGATCCCTAGTTGGTTTGGGATAGGTTCACTAACTTAGGCTGAGTGTGACCTGACAATGTATAGCTAGGGTCATGAGTAGTAGTCCTAGAGTTTAAGCTAAGTCTTGATTAGTCTATATCCTTAGACAAGCCAGAAGTGGACTTTAGAGAATCAGTTTTAGCAGCTTTCAGAAGACAGTGATCAGTTCGAAATTCTTCCAACTCAGCTCGACGATCGTCGATCTCCGATCGACGAACTCAGAGTTAATTCTCTGAGCTAAGCTCGACGTTCTCAGAGCTCAGGTCTACGCTTAGTTTTCTTCTGTCAATTTCTCAGCTTGACGAACTAAGAGTGCAGATTTGGAAAGTTATTCCTAGTTAACAGATCGCAGAGCACAGGTCAACGTACTTGAATTCCCTGGTCGACGATCTTTGATCTTTGGTCGACGAATTCTGTTTTGTGTTCGAAGTTTTCTGTGTAGTTCCAGAATGAGTCCTTCCCTCTTCTGTTCCTTTTTAGCAGTATTATTCTGAGCATTTAATGCAAATATTCTTCTGAATATAGTCGTTATTTGGCTGCATAAAATGTGGTATTCTTCAGAATAAATAATTGCTTATTCTATTAAGAACAGTTGGGAAACTCATCAATGCTATTATTCCAGACGTTTTTTATTCATTCTAGCTGCCAGCATTTTTGGAAAGAATTCAAAAATTCAAAGAGAATTTTTTAGTAGTGGAATAAAAGTAATTCTTTCTTCTTCGAGAAAGACAACAGACAAGAAAGACAATTACAGAAACTGGAAGAGAAATCGAGAAGCAACTGAACATGAAATTCTGAACAAGCACTCGACGCTCTCAACGCTTTTTCATTCTATGTCATTACTGTAGATTGAAGAAGAACAAAACATTAAGATCAAGAGTCTTCTTCAACCTCTGTTCCAGAAATCCTCAGAGACATTCTATTCAACATCTGTTACTGGATTTCCTAGATCTTGGCAGATCAAGCTGAAGACCTACTCACCCTTTAGCAAAGCTCTATTCTTTCAGAAACATTCTACCTCTCAGAAGGAGCTTTGACATCACAAGAATCCACACAGTCTTCTCAGTTGTATTTGAGAAAAAGGGAAGACTTCCATCAACATTTTCCATCCTATTGTACAGGGTTATAGCTCCCTTCAAAAGTTAGTTTTGTTGACAAGTCTCCCTCCAAAATACTTGAAGTTTGTTTTTGGGCACCTGATCAAAAGCCTGAAGGGTTTCCTGATCTACCTGAACCAAATCTTATGGTGGCAGTCACCTGATCAAAACCTACTAGTGGATTCCTACCAAGGGTGGTAGAAGAGTGGATGTACCCAGGTTTAGGGGAACCATTACAATCTTCTTGTGTCGTCTGGTTTCTCATTTTCATTGTTTTTTCTGTGCTTGTAATTGCTGAATTGTTTAGCTTAGTTTTTCTTATTCCTTAACTAATATATGGTATCATTATATATACTCTGATATAATCTAGAAAAAGAGCCAAAGTTTTAATACTCTATTCCCCCCCCTTTAGAGTAATCTGACCTAACACCCTCCTTTCACAAGGAGAGTGGAGCAGGTTGTTGTGGAGCAAGTGTTGCCTAGGAGAGCAACGGAGAAATAGCTTAAGCACGTTATGGGCTTCAATCCTCCAGTGTTTTCAGGGACGGTAACCCCAACCCAAGCAGAGGATTGGTTCTCTAGATTTAAGAGAGTAATAATAGCTACAGAGACAGAAGAGTGGCAGAAGACCACTATTACCACGTTCTTGTAGGATGGTGATGCAAGATTATGGTGGGAAGGCTTGGAGTTACACCATCTGAGGGGTAGATAGCTTACAGACGTCTCGATAGAGGACTTTTCGAGACTGCTCTTGGCTCGATACCTCCCCTCGACTCAGAGAATTGCTATGGAAACGAGTTCCAGAGGCTGGTACAAGGTGAGAGTAGCATAGATGAATATCTCCACGAGTTTACTCGCT
This sequence comes from Platanthera zijinensis, assembly GCA_039513925.1. Taxonomy (NCBI): domain Eukaryota; kingdom Viridiplantae; phylum Streptophyta; class Magnoliopsida; order Asparagales; family Orchidaceae; genus Platanthera; species Platanthera zijinensis. The sequence continues at coordinate 159,465,493 of CM077081.1, read as the reverse complement.
TAGTTCGGTATACAAGTGCTACTTTCGCCGATGAGGAGCGAAAGAAAAACCGGTTCCACGAAGGTCTAAGGGATGATTTGAGACTACTACTCTCGGGGCCGATGACGCAGGGTTTCCTGACCTTGGTCAACACGACCAAATCTTTGGAAAAAGACATGAAGAATGTTCAGGCAAAGAAAGAATCCAGTGTTAGGAAGTCGGAATTCAAGGTGCCGTCTTCAAAATCTTATTTCCACGGGTGGAATAAGAAGGCTAGGACATCGGGTACAACCCCTTCTTCGGGTGCCTCGGGGGCAACTACCAACTGAACACCGGGCTCTTGTTTTACTTGTGGGAAGATGGGGCACTTTGCCCGTGACTGTTGGAGCGGACGTGCAATGTCCGAGAGGAAGCCGGGAGCAACTTACGAGGAAAAGGGCAAGGCGGTGGAGTCAACCGCAACCCATTATGCTCCGACTCAACCAAGAGTCTATAATCTGGGCCAGCAGGAGGCCATCAAACAAGCTGATATGGTGATAGGTACAGTTTAAATTTATAGCAAGTTAGCTTTAAATACTGTTACCTAGTGCTTGTTAGCTTATTACTGTTTGTATATGCTTTATTCTGATTTGCGATAGTCCGACAAGGGCACTATTCGATATGGGGGCTTCACACTCCTTTTTGTCCGAAGGTTTCATATCACGCATCTGAGTCCCTTATTCGATGGCGAAGGACAAATTGGACGTGTTGCTGCCGAATGGGTGTTCTATGCGTGCAGACAGAGTATGTGCCGTAAAGATTCATATTTGAAGTCAGTAGTTCGACTTACTAGCGTCGTTACTGCCGCTAGTAGAGTTCGACATCATTTTCGGTATGGATTGGCTTTCGGAGCAGAAGGCATACATAGATTGCAACCGTAAGGAAGTCAAGCTGGTTGTTGGGCGGGAGACAATGTTTGTGGGATTGAAGGGGTCGAGCATGTAATGCCCCGAAACTTAAAAGAGAAACGGGCGGTGTTCGAACCAAGTTCGGGTCTTGGTAGGGTGAACACGGCCTGTGATACGGGCGTGTTACATGGCCGTGTCGTGCTCGGGTCGTCGAGTTGAGGTCAACGAGCATTGAGTGCTCGAACGCAGCCTGGGACATGGGTGTGTCCCAAGGCGTGTCAGGCACACGACATGTTACACGAGCGTGTCACATGGTTATGTACTCCTCTGGAAGTTTGGTCCTGTGTCGACTTGGGACACGACCCGAAATACGGGCGTGTACTGTATGACACGGGCGTGTCAGATTTGGCACGGTCGTGTGGCCACCCGTGTACACCAAGGCTCATGACGGTTGGAGTGGCGTTTATTCGTGACAGGCCACTGGTCACGGGCGTGTCGATGACCCGACACCGACGTGTCAAGTTGGGACACGGGCGTGTCCTAACCCGTGTGCTTTTCTGTACTCGACAATCGTGTCTGGATCGAGGCACACGGCCTGGGACACGGCCGTGTGCAAAGCTGTGTTCGGCCCAAGATTAAGACATTTTAGGCAAATCTGAGCTGTTCGTTTTCTTTAAACAAGATCTGACGGCCTAGATGAGTTCCTGCTTTCTTAAGTCCGGGAATAGAGGATTAATTCCTCATTTCCTCTTAAGTTTTCTCTTTCTAAGGAGTTAGAGAGAGGAGAGAGCAAGGAAGAAGAAAGGGGAGGAATCTGGCCGCCGACGGAGCATCGGAGAACGAAATTGAGAACCGAGACTAGATCCGTGGAGAGAATTCCCTTGCGAAGCCTTTCATCCGGCTAGTTTTTCATTACACCAAAGCAGACTTTAAGGGTAACAATTCTCAACTTAAGCATGTTAAGCTCTTCTTCCTTTGCATAGGAAAAACCTCTCACGTGAGTGTGCGGTGAGTTTGCGGTGTTCCTTGGGGTAGATATGTAAAGTCCCCCTTTTTTAGAGTGCGGAATCGTAGTACGGACATAGACATTGTGTGTGAAGCCTACCGGGATGTGTTTGTCTGGATCGGTGATGTTGCATTGCATGAGTAGCTGGAGAAGACTCTGTGCCTTTGATTGTTTTCGGGTTTCTACGCGGTAGATTGCAGTAGGGATCCTTGGGGATTAACTCTATGGCGCACCCGGAAAACTGGGCAGAAACGTAATTCTGCTAACTTGGCAGCCGGGGAGCTAGCCTTGAATATAACTGGGTTATGTGATGTTTGGTAATGAATTAGGATCCGGGTGAAGTTTGGCCCGCGCGTACGTCTTAAAGTGACTAGGCGGAGTGAGCAACGGGCGGGTGGAAACTTACCTGGGCTTTGAGGTTCGGGGCAAGAGGCCCTAAAGTGGAACTAGACATTGGTATAGTCGAGAGTTTTGGACTGCGGTCGAAAAGACTCAAAAATGCTCACAATGTTTGTCGTCCCGAGGATGGTGGTGAAGCCACAGAATTGACCGGATTCACCTAGAATGTGCCCTAAGTGCACGGGGTGTTTGTCCGAGCGAGCCTACACCTGTGGCGAATTATACTTATGCACTTAATTGTTTAGCTGGACTAATGAAATGCAGGGAAGAAGCACCTCCGTCCCGAGTAAGGGACGAGGTCGTTATAATTTGGTTAGCTTTAGCTGACTGTTACTTTGTTTGCCACCATGCGGTGGAATGTTTCTTGCAGGTGCTGCGGAACCAAGTGCCAAATAGCGGGCTGAAGCCCAAGTAGCTCAGCTGGCCCTCGAATGCCAAAGCAAACTGTTGCTTTACTTTTTTCATGTGTGGTCGGCCTGTGAGTCGATGTATGTAAAACATTATATTGTCAAGTGAACATTTGTAAGGCCATAAGGCCAAGTACTCTTTTGTGTATTTGTTGTATTTCATTCCTGTGGTGTATAGTGGACATTCATGCCGTTGTTGTACAAATTTTGGGTTCTCTTAAACTGTTTGAAAGCTTCCGTTAGAATGCTCTGTGTTAGGGCGAGTAGTTGAGTTTTTCATATTCTTATGTAACCCTTCTGGCTGCCCGTGGTATATGGCGTCGGGTTCTAGCTGGACCTTCTGTTATATGTCATACGACAGATGGGGGTGTTATAATTATTTATCAGACTAGGGTGTCGGTCGTCTGTATTTGAATTCGTGGGCGAATTCTTTTAAGTGGTGGTGAACACATGTATGTGCGTCATCGTTATAACATAAAAGAACCCATGAATGTCCACTTAGGAATGAAAAAAATACACTTGTTTTGAGGAACCTGAGTGTTCAAATGATTGCTTTTAGCAATTTTTGTGTCGCCTAATCAAGGGTTTATGCTATTATAAGTAACTAGGAGCGGTGCTTGGCAATCGGAATGTCCGCAATCGGCGGAAAGTTGTGCACCAAGTGACGTGCCTACAACACCTCCTTCAGTAGAAACCATCAGATTGGTGGCTAAAGTTGTCTTTGACATGATAAATGCCCAACAAGTGTAGCACGCACAACCTGGTATTGAGCAAGAACTGATTAGGGTGGCAGAACCGGGAGTGGTATAATGCGTGGTAGTTGATTCGGTAGCACCAAGGAGAGCCACGGAGAAATAGCTCAAGCATGTGATGAGCTTTAATCCTTCGGTGTTCGACGGGATGGGAACGCCAACTCAAGATGAGGATTGGCTCTCTACAAAGAAGAGGGTCATGACCGCCATAGAAACTGCGGAGTGGCAGAAGACCACAATAGCGACCTTCCTATTGGCTGGTGAGGCAAGGATGTGGTGGGACGATTTGGAGGTTCATCTCTTAGTGGGAATGCAACTTGTCAAAGTACCGATGGAGGAATTCTCAAGGTTATTCTTGGCCAGATACCTACCTTCTGCCCAGAAGCTTGAGATGGAGAATAAGTACCTCGGTTTGACTCTAGGAGAGAGTAGCGTGGATGAGTATCTCCATAAATTTACTCGGTTTGGTTGTTATGCTGGTGTTATGTTTACTGAAGAAGAGCGGAAGACCGACAGATTTTATGAGGGCCTACGGGGCAACTTACAGCTACTCCTCGCTGGGCCTAAGGCACAGGGCTTCTTAGCCTTGGTAATTGCGGCTCGGTCATTGGAAAGGGTCACGAAGAAAGTTCAAGAGAAGAAGGATCCAAGGGATAAGAGGTTAGAGTTCAAAGTGCCGAGTTCAAAGTCGGGTTTTCGCAGATGGAAGAAGAAGAAAAAGACTTTGAGTTCAGCCCCTTCGTATTGTGCGACGGGGGCAAACTCAAGTCGAGTCCCAGGAGCATGCTACAACTGTGGAAAGGTGGGCATTTTGCACGTGAGTGTTGGAGCGGACGTGCAAAGTCCGAGAAGAGGCATAGAGCAACATTTGAAGAAAAAGGGAAGGCGGCGGAGTCAACCGCATCCCACCATACTCCAGCCCAGCCTAGAGTTTATAATCTTGGCCTACAAGAGGCCATTAAGAAAGCTGACGTGGTGACAAGTATGAGTTAAATTTTAACAGTTTAGTTTTTTGAAGTTGTTACCTTTTTGCACGTTAGCTTATGAAAGTTAGTGCTAGGCTTTGTGTTAATTTTTGACTGTCCGACGAGAGCCCTATTTGATATGGGAGCTTCACATTCCTTCTTGTCCGGAAGATTCGTATCGTGCATCGGAGTTCCTTACTCGATGGCAAAGGACAAGTTGGATGTGTTGCTGCCTAATGGGTGCTCAATGCGCGCGGATAGAGTCTGTGGGGTAAAGATACGGATCGGGGATCAGGAGTTCATTTTGCAAGCATCGGTACTGCTGTTAATGGAGTTCGACGTAATCTTTGGTATGAACTGGCTCTCGGAGACCGGAGCATGCATTGGTTTCAACCGAAAGGAGGTAAAGTTGGGACTGAATACTGATCAGGAGACTACGTTTGCGGGAATGAAAGGGTCGAGCAAGATTTTGATGTCGGCTCTTCAAGTGATTAAGGCACTTCAGTCTGGGGCAGAACTGTTTGTCGCATTAGTGCAGGCTTCAATACCTAAACCTAGTCTTGACAGTATTGCAGTTGTGTCCGAGTATCCTGATGTTTCCCAGACGATCCCCTGGGAGCCCATCCCCATCGAGAGATTGATTTTACAATTGAGTTGGTGTCGGGTGCCAAACCGGTGTCACGCCCTCCGTATCGGATAGTACCTAAGGAGATGGAGGAGCTAAAGGTGCAACTGCAAGAATTGTTAGAGCAAGGGTATATGCGTCCATGTTCGTCGCCTTGGAGTACACCGGTTCTCTTCGTTAAGAAGAAAGAGGGGAGCTTGCGAATCTGTATCGACTATCGGGAGTTGAACAAGCTTATGGAAAAGAATAAGTATCCTATCCCAAGGATTGATGATCTATTTGATCAGTTGGTTGGGTCAACGGTATATTCGAAGCTAGATCTGAAATCCGGATACTACCAGCTAAGGATAAGGGAAAGTGACATCCCAAAGACAGCGTTCTATACGCGGTTTGGGCATTACGTGTTTACGAACATGCCGTTTGGGTTGACCAATGCGCCATGCGTGTTTATGGATCTGATGAACAGGACGTTCAGAGAGTACCTGGACCATTTCGTGATAGTATTTATCGACAAAATCTTGGTGTACTCGCGGTGTGAGGATGATCACTACAAACATCTGCATATGGTATTGGAGACGTTGAGCAAGAATCAGCTGTATGCTAAGTTCTCCAAGTGTGAGTTCTGGTTATCCTCAATCGCGTTCCTTGGTCACATTTGTTTGGTATTGTATCCACAATGTACCTGATTTGAAGAAGCCCCTGAACAAGCTAAGTTGAATAGATAATGTATTTGATGATTTTCTTTAAGATGTGCTTGCAGTTATTCAACGCTAAGTACACACCAATGTCAGGGTGCAGTGGGTCAATATACACGGGTCTGCACGATGTAATCCCTCGTTGAGCAGATCAGTGTGGTTGCTCATGTGTACTCTCTCTATTGGAGTGTACTTCTTTTCAAGTACAGGGTTGAGATTGATCAAGAGCTGAAGAGGAGCAAGGATGGGTCAAAGACCAACTCATGGGAAGAAAGACGAAGATTCGTCTAAGTTAAGTTCGATGGGAATCACTAAGTGATTCTCGCCGATTCGACGGGAATCACTAGTGATTCTCGCCGAATCGTCGAGAATCACTCGCCGATTCACGCCGACTGCATCCGGCTGACTCAACGTCTTCAAGAATTTTGCTAAGTCAGAATCGTCGAGAATCAATAAGTGATTCTCGCCGATTTGTCGAGATTGACTCTGCATTCTCGCCGATTCGTCGAGAATGGTTTTGACTCTCGCCGATTCTCTTCAGATGGCAAGCTTTTTAGCTAAAATTCTACCAAGGATAATTCGACGGGAATCATAAGTGATTCTCGCCTATTCGTCGAGAATCACCAATGATTCCCGCCGAATTTGCCTTAGGCGATTTCTTCCTGCTCATTGGACCGAACCAAGATTTCAGGCGCTGTTTGGACCGGGCTTAGGGATTCTCCTTGTGGGGACCACAACGGTCATTTAGGGTTGGTCTACTGTATAAACACTCGCATATTTCGAACTCCAACAGTAATCATTCACGAGAAATCAAAGCCGCCGAGCATAACCTAGCCGATCGCGAAGCTCGTTCCGTCAACGTCGCCGCTCGCAAGTCAGTCGCCGCCACTAATCTTAGAGGCCATCTTTGATCGTCCGGCGATAGAACCGAGGCTAAGCTTAGCGTCTCACGTGTCTATCTTGATATCCTTTGTCTCTTGATTTGTTGAGCGGGAATATTTCTCCCCTCCGAATCGATTGAGACGATCGATCCAAGTAAGATCGTTGGTAAACCTTGCTAGCTTCGTCAAGAATTTTGGATCTACAAAGCATCGCCGCCGCATTCACTTGCCACCGCCAATCTCGGGAAGATCCTCTCCAAGAGAGTGCGCCGATTGTGGACTCTTCGTCTTCATCAATAAAGCTTCATTGAACGAAGAGGGACATCGGGTTCTCCAAACGTATTTTGTATTTCTTGTACATTCTATTTTAACTTTGTTGTAAAGGAACTTTGTTTCCTCGTTGTAAGGGTTGGGTGCAACCCGTGGTGGAGGAGTAGTGACTCCTTCGGGTGGAATGGTTTCTTCCATAGTGAGAGGATTTGATTTCAATCCTGTTGGTGAAGTGATCGAGTCGTCCCTTGTTGGGAGATAGGTCGAAGGGGGAGAGTGGACGTACCCAAATCGGGGAACCACTATAATTTCTGGTATGCTTTTCTGTGTTGTGTTTGTTGTTTGTGCAGGTTAATTTTTAATTCCGCAAAAGACTGCAAATCACCTATCCCCCCCATAGGTGAAGTTAGTTGACACTAGATAAACTTTCAAGTGGTATCAGAGGGAGGTTGCTCGTCAATAATGTTAACACCTTGAGTAAGTTCCCGCATCTTATGTCAAGAAGAAAGAATCTATCTGAAATGGAAGGACTCAAGTATTCAGGGAAGATCCCAGTGTGCACCAAGCTGAACTTTCCAATTTGGAAGGAAAGGATCAGGTACTACATGGAAGCAGTCGACCCACGACTCTTCATGGTAGTGGAGGAGGGACCTTATATTCCCACTAAGGCCTCCACCATTGATCCAACCAAGAAAGTGCCCAAGAAACTTTCGGAAATGGATAAGGATGAGATGGTGCTTGTTGGACTCAACAAGAAAGCTCAGAACATTCTGGTAAGCGCCGTCGATGATTCCATGATGCAGGTTTTCTGCAACTGTAGGACTGCCAAGGACATTTGGCACTTCCTAATCATCTTGATGGAAGGCACTGATGAAGTAAGGGATGATCGAAGATACCTTCTGAACCAGAAGTATGAAGCCTTCAAGCAAGGTCCCAAGGAAGAAATCAGAGTGACATTCGAGAACTTCCTGAAGATCGTCAATGCCCTGAAGGGCTATGGCAGAGTGTTCACCGACAGTGAACTAAATGACAAGTTTCTTAGATCCCTTACTAAGGAATGGGACACCAAGATCTGCGCCATCAGAGAATTTTGCAGGCTGGTAGAAACAAATCCCCAGATTCTGTTTGGGAAACTTATTTCCTATGAGCTTCAGCTGAACACCAGAAAAGCGGAAGAAGAAGCCGATAAAGCCGCTGCCAGAGAGAAGACTGTGGCCCTAAAAGCCAATCACTCAAGGAAATGCAAGGGTGCAACCTCATCCCGCTCTCGGAAAATGGATGAGGAAGAAGAATCTGAGCCATGCTATTCCGGCTCAGAGCTATCTGAAGAAGACTTCTCCCTCATCACTCGGGAGTTCAAGAAGTTCCTCAAGTTGAGTAATCAAAGAAAGAGAGACGGCTCCTCCTCCAGACATTAGAATAAGAATTATTCTTCTGACAGGTATGAATTCAAATAGAACAAACATTGCTCCAATGACATTATTTGCTTTAGATGCAATAAGCCAGGTCACGTCATCGCTGACTGCCACCAAGGCAAGAGAGATAAGGGGAAGGGAGAGGAGCACAAGTCCTCTAGAGATAAGAAGAAGGAGAGGAGATACATCCCCAAAAAGCCAAAGACACTGAGTTAGTCTGATTCCTCAGACTCCAGTGATGATGAGGAAGCCTACTTCGGGCTAGTGGGTCGCTCTGACTCAGAAGGAGACTGCCTTCCATTTACTGGGAAGTTAAAAGCTCGTACCCCCCTCTCTGACTCTGACTATGAGTCTCCTGATGATGATCTCGAGGACAACCCATCTGCCCGTGAAGCTGAGCTCCTCGAAAAGTATGAGCTTCTGCTCAATACCTTTGAGGAATGCTGTAAGAGGTTGAGGGCTCAGAAAAGGGAAGTCAAATTCCTTGAGGCTGAGGGTGTGTCTCTAAGAGAAGAAATCACTAGCTTGATCTCTCTCCGACAGGAACACCTGGGCCTGACTTTTGAGCACTCAGAGTCTCTAAGGCTCCTTGACCTTAAACATGAAGAAGTCAACAAGTTGGAAGAACAACTTGTGGCAGAAAGGAAGATTGTCAAAAGCTTCTCTATGCCAAAGACTATTCTTCCACTGGTTGATACCTTCTCTGCTCAGGCTAAGGGGGCTGGCTTGGGGCATGCGGGTGTGCCTGGTAAATCATCCAGGAGAAACAGAAAGCAAAGGAAAAATAAGGCTGCTAAGAAGGCCTCTACTGTAGAAAAGGAAAAGGCCCCACTCAACCCTGTTGAATTTAGGAAGCCTGGCTTTCCCTACAATGAACAGGACTTTGAGTCAACCTATGGCCACTTCTTCTGGCCCTCAGTTGAAAAGCCCAAGAGCTGGTATGATGGTTAGGCCTTCCCCCGCAACTACGACGAGAGTGTCTTCAAGGCACCTTATGAGGAAATCCAAGTGGAAAATTATGGCCACTTTTCTAGCGACCATAATAGGAAGCAGGCACCTAAATCCAAGCCTATTATACTGAAGGAACAGGAAGTGAAGAAATCATATGATTGATGTCATCATGATGCCTCCACCTCCAGATCCAAGGCCCCAGTTGGACCCACCATTCTCAGGGTGAAGCTAGAGCCTAGGAAGCGGTACAACAGGTTCGACTGTTGGTGCTGTGGTAAAGTTGGTCACTTTGCCGTGGATTGCTGGTTTAATCCAGGATTCAACGAGACTCCTCATGTTAGCAATGCGAGGCCGACCACTCGTAGGGTTAACCACCCGAGGGGGAGTATGCTAACAAGGAATCTAGGACCAAAGTTCGATTGGGTTCCTATGGGAAACTGATTCTGTTTTGCAGGTATGTCCAAAGGCCACCAAAACGCCTATCTGGTACTTGGACAGTGGATGTTCCCGGCATATGACTGGGACAAGAAGCCTGCTGCGTGATTACTCTCTAGTCAAAAATGGACCCAAAGTCATCTTTGGAGGATCAGATCGAGGAGTCACCAGAGGTTACGGTATGATTTCCAACGGTATAATCTCTATCACCGACGTGGCCTATGTTGAAGGGTTAAATCATAACCTGATCAGTGTAAGTCAGTTGTGTGATAAAGGTTATTACGTTAATTTCTGCAAGGATAAGTGCTTGATAATATCGTGCGCCTCTTCGGAGACGGTATTAACTGGCATTAGGAGCAGAAATATATTTTGTTTAGATTTTCTTAGCATAGATTCTTCTACCCTCGTGTGCCTAGTAGCAAAAGTCAGTGCATCTCTTTGTGAACAATGACAAAAGAGATTAGCACATATTAATTTCAAGACAATTAATATGTTGTTTTCTAAGAACTTAGTAAGGGATGCCCCTACTATTAAGTGCATCAAAGATAGCCCTTGTCCTGCATGTCAGAAGGGCAAACAGACTCGGGCTACCTTTAAGGGCATTGCAGACAAAGACTCCTCCAGATGTCTTTATCTTCTGCATATGGACTTGTTCGGTCCAGTGCAAGTTCATAGCTTAGGAGGCAAATCGTATACGCTAGTGATTATTGATGATCACTCTTGGTTTACGTGGGTGTTCTTTTTGAAATGAAAGTCAGATACATTTGATATATTCACAAGTTTTAACAAGCAGATTCAGAACGAACTTAACTGCTCAGTGGTCAAAATCAGAAGTGACCATGGAACAGAATTCGAATCTGGGGCTATGATAGAATTTTGCGAAGAACTTGGTATATTTCATGAGTTTTCCTCCCCGCGTACTCCGCAACAAAACGGAGTTGCGCAAAGGAGAAATAGAATGCTCATTGAAGCATGTACGATAATGTTGAATGACGCCTCTCTTCCAGAGTACTTCTGGGCAGAGGCTGTCAACACGGCTTGTCATGTGCAGAACCGAGCATTGATCAACAAGAATCATCGCAAGACGCCTTATGAGCTATTGAAAGGCAGGAAACCGACCATGTCCTATTTGAGGATTTTTGGCTGCAGATGCTATGCACTCAATAATGGGAAGTACCCACGTACTAAATTCGGAGAAAAATGCTTCGAAGGCATCTTCATGGGCTATAACAGCCATAGTCGGGCATATAGGGTCTTCAATATGAAAACCCTAGTGGTAGAGGAGTCCATTAATGTTGTTTTTGATGAAGGAAGCTTGCTTCACAGCAATTCTTCCAGTGGCATTCTTGAAGATGCAGGTGTAAGAATTGAACAGCTAAGTCTCGATGAGACCGCTAAAGATGTAACTCCCATGTACGTAAAGGTCTCCACCTCAATGCCAACTGGAGAAGTTGAAGATCAAGATGGAGAAAATCTCCTAGAAGACGGAGAAGCCCGAGAAGATGTCAGAGCTCTAGATGCCAGACTCCTAGAGCTCCGACACGTGAGGCATAATCCAAGAGATCAGATCATAGGAGATCCTCGTGACGGTGTCAGAACTCGGAGAGGTACAATTAACGAGATTTTGCACCTTAGTTTCCTGTCACAGGTTTAGCCAAAGAAGTTCGACGAAGCGAACAAAGATGCAACATGGATATTGGCCATGCAAGATGAACTGCATCAATTCAAACGATGCAACATCTGGACGCTTATTCCCAGACCAAAGAACCAGAATGTGATCGGCACCAAGTGGATCTTCAGAAACAAACTGGATGAACATGGTGTCATCATAAAGAACAAGGCCAGGCTGGTGGCTAAGGTTACAGACAGGAGGAGGGGATTGACTTCGACCAGACCTTTGCACCAGTTGCAAGGCTCGAGGCGATCAGATTGTTCCTGGCATATGCTTCGCACAAAGGATTCACTGTCTATCAGATGGACGTGAAATCTGCATTCCTCACTGGAAAATTGAAAGAGGAAGTATATGTCGCGCAACCCCTAGGTTTTGTTAATCCTACATTCCCTAATCATTTTTATTTTCTTAATAAAGCGTTATATGGTTTGAAACAAGATCCTCGAGCTTGGTATGAGACTCTGTCTAGTTTTCTTCTTGAGAACAAGTTCTCGAGAGGAAAAATAGATAAGACATTGTTTCTTAGGGAAGTCAAAGGCAAGATCTTGCTGGTGCAAATCTATGTCGATGACATAATTTTCGGCTCTATGGACAACAATATTTGCAAAAAGTTTTCTAAACTAATGCAAGGAAAGTTTGAAATGAGCAGCATGGGAGAGCTAAAGTATTTCTTGGGACTTCAAGTGAAACAGTCTTAGGATGGAATTTTCATCTCTCAGACGAAGTTCACAAATGAACTCCTCAAGAAATTCGGAATGGAGAATGCAACCTCTATGAGGACTCCAATGGGATCCACTGTGTCTCTAGAAAAGGATGAGAAAGGGAAACCTTTTGATGAAACCAAATACAGAAGCATAATTGGATCCCTGCTCTACCTTACTGCTAGTAGATCAGATATTATGTTTTCCGCATGCGTATGTGCCAGATATCAGGTGAACACTAAGGAATCTCATTATGTCGCTGCAAAGCGAATTCTTAGATACCTTAAAGGTACACCTAATCTTGGCTTGTGGTACCCTAGAAACAATGATGTCGAGCTAATAGTCTTTTCAGATGCTGATTTTGCAGGAAGTAGGGATGATAGGAAAAGCACTTCCGGGATGTGTCAATTCCTCGGAAGACGGCTTATTTCTTGGAACAGTAAGAAGCAGAATTGTGTCGCAACCTCCACGACTGAATCAGAGTACATCTCAGCAGGCAGCTGCTGCGCACAACTTCTATGGATCAGAAATCAGCTCAAAGATTATGACTTGCAATTCAGAGATGTTCCGATGTATTACGACTCCTCGAGCGCAATAGCAATTGCGAACAATCCTGTGTCGCACAACAGAACGAAGCATATTGAAGTGCGATATCACTTCATTCGGGAGCATGTGGAAAACAAAGTTATATCTCTCTGCTATGTCCCCACGGATAAGCAGGTTGCAGATATCTTCACAAAGCCCCTAGACGAGGCCAAGTTCAGTCTCTTCAAAATTGAACTCGGCATGCTGAACTATGAAGAGTGAAGACTGTACGACTCAAGGATCTTGGATCAAGGGGGAGCATCAGCAAGGAACTCAAGATCGAGCATAGATGCAAGATCTGAGGGGGAGCATGTGGCTCCAAGTGAAGTCCCAAATTTGCAGAAGCCGAAAAGGGGGTGATTACCCTCTCGGCTAAGGCTAAGGTGGCTCCAAGTATGCTCTCAGGAAAGTGGTAATGAATTTCACTCTCAACTGAATTCTTAGTTTAAGATTTTCATTCCCATATGTTCTATTCAACTTAGCTTGTAGGGTTTAGGCTTCTTCAAATAGGGGGAGATTGTTGGGTATTGTATCCACAATGTACCTGATTTGAAGAAGCCCCCGAACAAGATAAGTTGAATAGATAATGTACTTGATGATTTTCTTCAAGATGTGCTTGCAGTTATTCCACGCTAAGTACACACCAATGTCAGGGTGCAGTGGGTAAATATACATGGGTCTGCGCGATGTAATCCCTCGTTGAACAGATCAGTGTGTTGGCTCACGTGTACTCTTTCTATTGGAGTGTACTTCTTTTCAAGTACAGGGTTGAGATTGATCAAGAGCTTAAGAGGAGCAAGGATGGTTCAAAGAACAACTCATGGGAAGAAAGACGAAGATTATTCTAAGTTAAGTTCGACGGGAATCACTAAGTGATTCTCGCTGATTCGACGGGAATCACTAGTGATTCTCGCCGAATCGTCAAGAATCACTCGCCGATTCACGCCGACTGCATCCGGCTGACTCAACGCCTTCAAGAATTCCGATAATTCGGAATCGTCGAGAATCAATAAGTGATTCTCGCCGATTCATCGAGATTGACTCTACATTCTCGCCGATTCGTCGAGAATGGTTTTGACTCTCGCCGATTCTCTCCAGATGGAAAGATTTTTAGCTAAAATTCTACCAAGGATAATTCGACGGGAATCATAAGTGATTCTCGCCGATTCGTCGAGAATCACCAATGATTCCCGCCGAATTTGCCTTAGGAGATTTCTTCCTGCTCGCTGGACCGAACCAAGATTTCAGGCGCTGTTTGGACCGGGCTTAGGGATTCTCCTTGTGGGGCCCACAACGGTAATTTAGGGTTGGTCTACAGTATAAATACTCGCGTATTTCGAACTCCAACAGTAATCATTCACGAGAATTCAAAGCCGCCGAGCGTAACCTAGCCGATCGTGAAGCTCGTTCCGTCGACATCGCCGCTCGCAAGTCAGTCGCCACCGCTGATATTAGAGGCCATCTTTGATCCTCCGGCGACAGAACCGAGGCTAAGCTTAGCGTCTCACGTGTCTATCTTGAGATCCTTTGTCTCTTGATTTGTTCAGCGGGAATATTTCTCCCCTCCGAATCGATTGAGACGATCGATCCAAGTAAGATCGTTGGTAGACCTTGCTAGCTTCGTCAAGAAGTTTGGATCTACAAAGCATTGCCGCCGCATTCACTTGCCGCCGCCGATCTCGGGAAGATCCTCTCCAAGAGAGTGCGCCGATTGTGGACTCTTCGTCTTCATCAATAAAGCTTCATTGAACGAAGAGGGACATCGGGTTCTCCAAACGTAGTTTGTATTTCTTGTACATTCTATTTTAACTTTGTTGTAAAGGAACTTTGTTTCCTCGCTGTAAGGGTTGGGTGCAACCCGTGGTGGAGGAGTAGTGACTCCTTCGGGTGGAAGGGTTTCTTCCATAGTGAGAGGATTGGATTTCAATCCTGTTGGTGAAGTGATCGAGTCGTCCCTTGTTAGGAGATAGGTCGAAGGGGGAGAGTGGACGTACCCAAATCGGGGAACCACTATAATTTCCGGTGTGCTTTTTTGTATTGTGTTTGTTGTTTGTGCAGGTTAATTTTTAATTCCGCAAAAGACTACAAATCACCAATCCCCCCCCCATAGGTGAAGTTAGTTGACACTAGATAAACTTTCAATATTATTAGTGGTGAAGTCATAACGGTGGATCCGACAAAGATAGCGGCGATTCAGGAGTGGCTAGTGTTGACTACGGTGGCGGAAGTCCGGAGCTTTATGGGGATTGTCGGCTACTATAGGCGCTTCGTAGAGAACTTCTCGTGGATAGCGCTACAACTCACGACACTGACAAGGAAGGATCAAAAGTTTGTGTGGACGCTGGAGTGCGCGTAGGCTTTCGAAAAATTGAAGTGGCGGTTGGTCACAATGCCTATTTAGCGTTCGCCGAGTGGGTCTGAAGGGTTTGAAGTTTATAGTGATGCTTCAGGCAGTTGTTTGGGCAGTGTTCTGCTACAATATAAGAGCTTGATAGCCTATGGATCACGACAGTTGAATGTTCATGAGAGAAATTATCTGGTCCATGACTTGGAGTTAGCGGCTGTGATATTTTCTCTAAAGCTGTGGAGGCACTATCTGTACGGTGTGAAGGTCAATATCTATACCGATCATAAGAGCATGAAGTATTTGTTAGATCAGAAGGACCTGAACATGAGGCAGCGGAGATGGATGGAGTTCTTGGGGGACTACACTTTTGAAATTCATTATGTGCTCGGGAAAGGAAATGCAGTGGCGGATGCATTGAGTCATAGGGCACCTGTGCAAGCCAACTGGTTGGCGGTGCATGATGAGAGTTTGGTCTGTGATTTGGAGGCATTGGAGATCTCCTGCATTGACAAGCAGGCTACTGCCGAGGCAATACTGTGTTTGACGGAGGTGCATTATGACCTAGCTGATAGGATTCGGCAGGCTTTGATTCAGGATAGCAGTATGAAGCAGATTTTGGATGAATCGTTGGATGGTTCAAATTCCCAATTTGCAGTTGAAGATGGACTGCTAAGGAAGGATGGTCGTCTATGCATCCCTAGTGCGGATAATCTTCAAGAGGAGTTGATTTACGAGGCTCATCATACCAAGTACTCAATCCACCCGGGGAGCACGAAGATGTATAGGGACATGAAGAAGTTGTTTTGGTGTCCAGGGTTGAAGAAGGATGTAGCACTTTATGTGGCGAAGTGCCAAACTTGTGCCTTGGTGAAGGCGGAGTGCTAGAAGCCCGGAGGTTTTTTGAAGTCCTTGCCTATCCCGGAATGGAAGTTCGACGACATTTCCATGGATTTTGTGCATTGTTTGTCAAGGTCATAGAAGGGAAACGATACCATCTGGGTGGTTGTAGATAGATTGACAAAGGTGCCGCACTTCATCCCGAATAGGAAGGAAGATCTGGTGGAAAGGTTAGCCAAGCTCTATGTGGATAATATTGTATGGTTGCATGGTGTGCCACGTAGTATTGTTAGTGCTCGAGACAGATGCTTCACGCCAAATGATTGGAGGCTGGTGCATAAGTTGTTGGGAACTAAGTTGAGTTTCAGCACAGCCTTTCATCCGTAGACGGATGGTCAGACTGAAAGGGTCAACGGGACGATGGAGGACATGCTTCACATGTTCGTCTTGGATTTCAGAAAACCGTGGGAAGATAACCTGTACATGGTAGAGTTTGCATACAATAACAGTTTCAAGCGAGTATTGGAATGACGCCTAAGAGATTACAACACGATCTCATAGGATCACTCAGTCTCCACCGAGACATACAACACAGGCACACATCCCAACCACTCAGTAATCACCTGATCACATAGACAGGCAAAAATGCCCTACAACATAGGCTGAGAGGACAACCCTACCACTCAGATTCAAAAATGAATCCTACCTCTTAGGCTTACAACCCTACCTCAGATCCAAAGGATCCTACCACTCAGATCTATATTAAATCCTACACTCAGCCTTTATAATTTAGGCTTACAATATAGATCTCACCAGATCTAACCCTCAGCCTTTATAAACTAGGCTTACAACACAGATCTTAAACAGATTCTACAGAAATTGAATAGTTATTGATTTGACTCAAAAGAAATTAATCTTTGAGTCAATTGCTTCTTGAGCTGAGTGAATCTCAGCCCTATCTTCTTCACAGCAAAAAAATTTTTATTCTTCAAGAATCTGCTGCTTGTGCTGGAATTAATCTCAGAATCTTACTGATGAAGGGGGGAAGATCAAAAATGATGTGTTGGGTACATTGGAAAATGTGTACCAGATTTGGAGAAGCCTCACCTAACCCAAAGATATATATCAATGTGTATTTGATGGAATGTTGAGTTTGAATGCGCCGGTTAAATAAATGCAGGAAAATATTCTAAGTACAAGTGTCGACACTGGTGAAGAAAATATGTCGACACCAGAAGCCAATTTATGTCGACACAAAGGACTTGTGTCGACACACATAAATTCTGTCAGTGGCAGTTGTGTCGACACACAGGACTTGTGTCGACACATAGAAGTTCAGTCTATAACAATTGTGTCGACACACAAGACTTTTGTCGACACACACGCAAGAATTCGATCGACACCAACTATGTCAAGACTATAAGCAATTATGTCGACACACAGGACTTGTGTCGACACATTCATTAGGAGCTGTGTCGAGAAGATTAAGAATGGCTGTGTCGATATTGTAGGAGTTGTGTCGACAACATCAAGACTTGTGTAGACATATGGTCTATTTGTGTTGACACATTTGGAGTATTTTCTCGGCGTTTTTCTGCTGAGATAGAGTACATTGAGGCATAGGGTTTCAAGACTGAAGACTTGACAACTGTCATAACTAACAAAGTTGTTGTATCTGTCAGAACTGTTAGAAGACCATTATGAACCGGATCAACCTGTAACCTCAGATGGGTCTATATAAAGACCTATGTTATCACAAAGATACACAACAATAAAAGAGGTGACACACAAGAAGGAAGGACTAGACATTCTTTTAATAGTGGAAATCTACAATTCATAAAGTGAGGGCAGATTCTGAACAAGTCTGCAAGAAGGGTTCAGATCTATTTCTGAATTGAAGGAAGTTGGATTTAGGATCATCACCAACTTCAAAAGAAGATCAACCTTACTGTGTTCAGATTCAAGAAGTTTTGAAGAAAGCTAAGACAGGTTGGATCTTAAGAGATCAGTTCAATCAAGAACTGATCAAGAATCCTTCATCCTTTTCTCTCTCTACCTGGGTGAAGTATTTGTCACTTTTATAATCAATTGTAAGATCTTTTGTAGATTTGTGTGTAGGAGAGTTATCTTTTTGAGTTGTAAGCCTAAATATATAAAGGCTGAGGTAGGGCTGAGTGCCTGAGGTAGGATCTTGGTGATCTGAGTTGTAGGCCTGGTGATTAAGGCTGAGGTAGGGCTGTTGCCTGAGGTAGGATTCTTTTGAAGAATCTGAGTTGTAGGACTTGAAAAAGTCTGAGCTATAGGAACTAGTTGGGTTCTGAGTTGTAAGATCTGAGGATCTGAGTTAGTGGAAGGAAGTTTGGCCAAACCAGGCACTCTACTAGATAGGTGAAGGGGAAGAGTGGACGTACCCACGAATTGGGGAACCACTATAAACCATTGTGTGATGTGCTGTGATTTTTCTGTGCTTGATTTACTCTGTGTTGTGATAGATGTAGATCAAAAAACTATGATGTGAATAACATTTTAATTGCTTAAGTTTTCAAAAGGATTTGAACCTATTCAACCCCCCCCCCCTCTAGGTGTTTGGGATCTATAAACCAAACCTTTCAAGTGGTATCAGAGGGAGGTTTACTCAAATCTAGACCAAACAGTCTGAGTTGATCTCCAAGGCAATTATTTGTTTTGCCAGAATGGGTTCAGGTGAAAATCAAAAGGAACTTGGATCCATGAAACTTCCTATCTATAGGAAAGAAAATTTTGGCATATAGAAAGAGAGAGTCAGATTGTTCATGGAAGCATCTGATCCAAGAATTTACATCACAGTTCTAGAGGGGCCATTCATTCCTATAAACATATCAGTACATGATGCAAATCTCAAGACTCCAAAAAGTTATTCTGAAATGACTAAGGAAGAAATCATCCTAGCAACCTTAGACAAGAGGGCACATAACATAATTGTGAGTGCCATAGATGATTCTACATTCCAGAATCTGATCCATTGCGAAACCTCCAAGGAGATGTGGGATACTTTGATTGTCTACATGGAGGGAATAAAAGAAGTAAGAGAGGATAGAAAGTCTATGCTAAATCAAGAATATGAGAGTTTTAGACAAGCCAAGACAGATAACATAGCTGAATGTTATAAGAAATTCTTTAGAATTATAAATGAGCTAATGAACTATGGAAGAGTATTTAGCACATATGAACTAAATGACAAGTTCTCAGATCACTAACCAAGGACTGGGATACTAAAATATGTGCCATCAGAGAGATGGTCAGGCTGGCTGATACACCTCCACCAACCTTATTTGGAAAACTGTTATCATATGAGATGCAACTCACTGCCAGAAAGGAAGAGGAGAAATATAATAGGTCTGAATAGAAAGAAAATTCAGTTGCCTTCAAGGCTGAAGCCACAAGAAAGGGCAGGAAAAAGTCACCTTCTCCTCCGAGGAAAATTGCTTAAGTTGAACCAGAAAATACAAACATCAACACTTCAGACAGCCACAACTATGATGAAGACTTTGCTGCCTTCACAAGGCAGTTTCAAAGGTTCATGAAGAAGAAGAAATGGAGAACAAAGCCATCTTCATCTTTCTCCAAGGATGAATGTTACAAGAAGAAGAAAACTTCTAAGGATGACAGGTATGGCTCTAATCCCAGTAAACAAACTTCTTCTAAAATTATTTGTTATTATTGCAACAGGCCAGAACATGTCACAGCTGATTGTCCTGATAAAAGAAAGGAATCTAAGGACAAGAAGAAGCATCAAAATAAGGGCAAGAAGGAGTGATTCCTTGTTGCCCAGAAGCAGAAGAGTTGGATTGACTATTCATCATCAGAATCTGGAGAAGTGGATGAAGCAGAAGCCTATATTGGATTGTTCACTACAGAAGAGGATTCTGTAGAAACTGAATTCTTGCAAATGCTGGATTCTATAAATGGGAGTGAAGATCATTATTGTAGAGGGATGATGGATCTGTCTGAGGAATATCAGTGCCAGGATCAGCCTGGTCCCAGTAAGATATATAATCCATCTTTAGTTTCTAATTATTATACTGGATCAGAATCAGAAGCATTTGCATCAAGAGATGTGGATGATCGTTAATCTGAAGGGGATGTTCATCAACTAATTGATGAGTATGGTGGTCTGTTTCAAGCTCTTAAGAGAAGCAGAATCCTTGTCAAAGAGCAGGCTAAGGAAATTGCATCTCTTAAATTGGTTGCATCAGATTCAGCAAAAGTGCTAGATTTGAAGCTGAATGAAGTTGCCAAACTGAAAAAAATAACTGTTATTCAGATGGGTACAATTATCTTCAAAAATGATCACATCAAGAGTCTTGAAGTCATACTTCAAAGAGAGAAGGATTTTTTGGCTAAATTCTAAAAGCACAAGTCTGTCTTACCCTTAATAGATAACTTTATCTCCCAAAAGGGTAAGACAGGATTAGGCTTCAAGGAAAGAACTAGGGCAGCTAATTCCAAAAGAAAAAGCAAAGCCCCAGTTCAACCACTAGCCTTCAAACCCCCTATTTCTTTCAGAAAAGTGATGCAGCCTACTAATAGGTATGATCATGACATCACTCATGGTCACTTTAAGTATGGTGATCTGAATGGCAAGGGAGCAAATGCTAATAGGGCAGCCCATGAGCATACACACCATGTTCTTTAGGAGTCATCTGTATTTGATGCTTTAAAATGGCAGCTGATCATACAGACTTGAGGACTGCTGACAACAATATTGTTAAGCCTGTTTTTAAAAGAAGGTACACCATATATGAGTGTTGGTGTTGTGGCAAAGTGGGCCACTATGTCATTGATTATTGGTACAATGCTAGTGTTCTGAAAAAGGCCATCTTACCTATCAGAAAGGCTGTAGGTAAGCATGCCAAATATCAAGCTAACCTGAACCTAGGACCCAATAATAATTGGGGTTCTAAGGATAGGTAATTTTATTTGATGCAGGTGAGTCCAAGTGGCCATACCCCAATATGGTACTTGGACAGTTGATGTTCCAGGCACATGACTTGAATAAGAAGGATGCTGAAAGATTACTCTCCCATAGAAAATGGACCCAAAGTGATCTTTTGGTGGATCTGAAAAAGGGAGTCATCAAAGGGTTTTGTAACATTTCCAATAACTCTATTACTATCACCCTAGTGGCTTATGTGAAAGGTGTAAAACATAACCTAATTAGCATAAGCAACTAAGTGATCTTGGTTATGACACTTCTTTCCACAAGGGTGTATGCCAAATAAGAAGGTCAAATAATAAAGAGATCATTCTAACAGGCACTAGGAAAGGAAATGTCTACTGTCTTAACTTTGATTGTGAGAATAAGATCTCTCCTATTTGTCTAGTAGCAGATGAGAAAGCATCTCATTGTGTCCAATGGCACAAGAGGCTAGCTCACCTTAACTACAAGTCAATAGGCCAACTCTTTAGTATGGAGTTAGTGAGGAATGATCCTCAGGTCAAGTGCATTAAAGAGGGTGTATGTTCAGCTTGCCAAAAGGGTAAACAGACCAAGACCTCTTTCCATGGACATGATACCAAAGATTCTGTGAGATGTCTATACCTCCTGTATATGGATCTATTTGTTCTTATGCCATTTCATAGTCTAGGTAGGAAAGCTTACTTATTTGTGGTTGTGGATTACTATTCTATATTTACATGGGTTTTCTTCTTGAGGAAGAAATCTGAAACTCCTACTGTCTTCCAGAATTTTGTTAGGCAAATTCAGAATGAACTTAACAATTCAGTGGTCAAAATCATAAGTGACCATGGGACTGAATTTCAGTCTGAATGCATGACAAGGTTCTGTGAAGAACTTGGGATTCATCACGAGTTCTCCTCACCTAGAACTCCCTAGCAAAATGGGATTGCTAAAAGAAAGAATAAGACTCTTATTGAGGCTAGTAGAACACTATTAAGTGACACTTCACTGCCAGAATATTTCTGGGCTGAGGCAGTAAATACTGCATGTCATGTTCTCAATAGAGCTTCCATCAACAAAAGACACAAGAAGACACCCTATGAGATTATGAAAGGCAGAAAACCAAAAATATCCTACTTTAGAATCTTTGGTAGCAAGTGTTATGTTCTTAGTAATGACAAGCACTATCTAAATAAGTTTGCTGCCAAATCCCAAGAAGAGATATTTGTTGGGTACAACAATAATAGTAGGTCATACAGGATCTACAACTTGACTACACAAGTTGTAGAATAATCTGTCCATGTAGTTTTTGATGAATCTAAGCTAATCAACTGTGAGCTGTCTAGAACTTCTTTTAGCCCTACAGGTTTGAAGGAAAATATGGACAAGCTAATAATTAGTGAAGACCAAACTATAAGACAGAATGAGGAAAATGATGGATGTTGTCCAGGGGGAGTATAAAACTCACTATATGAAGATGAAGATAATGAAGTACATCTTGGTGAGGAAAATGAAGAAGACCAAGAGGTGGACAGATTTCATCCAACAAGAAGACATCTGAAGGATCATCCAGCACACCAAATCATTGGTGATGCAAGACATGGTGTTCTGACAAGGATCAAGAGCATGAACACTGTACTATGTTCAAGCTTTTTGTCCAAAGTGGAACCTAAGAAGTTTGAGAAAGCTATTAAGGATTCTCATTGGATTGGTGCCATGCAAGAAGAACTGAACCAGTTCAAGAGATGCAATGTATGGAAACTTGTTCTTAGACCAGAAGGACATAATATCATTGGAACAAAATGGATCTACACGAATAAGTTGGATGAGAATGGAATCATAATCAAAAATAAGGCAAGGCGGGTAGCTAAAGGTTATAGGCAGGAAGAAGGGATAGACTTTCACCAAATTTTTTCTCCTATAGCAAGGTTGAAGGTCATAAGACTATTCCTTGCCTATGCAGCCTATCAAGGATTCAATGTCTACCAGATGGATGTCAAGTAAGCTTTTCTGAATGGAGACTTGAAGGAAGAAGTATATGTAGAACAACCATCAGGTTTTGTTGATTCTCATTTTCCAAACTATGTCTATAGACTTAAGAAAGCCCTTTATGGGTTGAAACATGCTCCTAGGGCTTGGTATGAGACATTGTCTACCTTCTTCATTGAGAATAAATTCACAAGGGGGAAAATTGACAAAACTCTATTCCTTAGGAAATCCAAAGGCATGATCATACTAGTTCAGATTTATGTTGATGACATAATTTTTGGATCTACTGAAAACAACCTTTACAGGAAGTTTGCTAAACTTATGCAAGGGAAATTTTTAATGAGTAGTATGGGTGAGATAAAGTTCTTTCTAGGACTTCAAATAAAATAGAATGATGATGGCTTGTCCATATCACGGTCTAAGTTTACCAAGGAGTTGATAAAGAAATATGGAATGGATATAACATCCACCATGAAAACTCTAATGGGGTCAAGTATGCTTATATGCAAAGATGAAGCAGGAAAACCTGTTGATGAGACTTTGTATAGTGGGATAATTGGCTCCCTCCTCTACTTGACTGCTAGTAGGCCTGACATCATGTATGCAACATATGTCTTTGCTAGATATCAAGCATGCCCTAAAGATTCACATTATTCTGCTGTAAAAAGAATTCTGAGATATCTTAAGGGCACACCAGATCTAGGTCTTTGGTACCCTAGGAATAGAGATTTCCTATTAACTGGATTTTCAGATGCAGATTTTGCAGGATGCAAAGAAGATAGGAAAAGTACCACAGGAACTTGTCAGTTCCTAGGTGGAAGACTAGTGTCATGGAGCAACAAAAAGCAAACAAGTGTTGTCATTTCAACAGCTGAGTCAGAGTACATTGCTGCAGGGAGTTGCTGTGCACAACTATTATGGATGCAGCATCAGTTAAAAGATTATGACATCAAGCAAAGAAAAACACCTTTATATTGTGACTCTACAAGTGTTATTTCCATTGCTAGAAATCCTGTTTCACATAGCAAAACAAAGCATATAGAAATCAGGTATCATTTTATTAGAGAACATGATGAAAAGGAAGATATAAGTCTAGAATTTGTCAACTCTAACAATCAAATTTCTTACATATTTACAAAAACTCTGGATGAAAGTAAATTCAATTATTTTAAAATTGAATTAGGAATGTTAAACCTAAAGTAAAATGTTAGGTTAGCTCAACATTTCTCAAAATTTTGGCTAAGTTAGAAAAGTTGTGTCGACAAAAGAATAAACTGTGTCGACACAGAAATAAAATCTGTGTCGACAGAAAAGGTTTGTGTCGACGCAACACTGTCGAAACCTTATATTGGAAGATTTTTGTGTCGACACACAAAAATCTTTGTCGAAACATAGACATATCGACACCTACAATTCCCTGTCGAGTCCTGCGTAGTTTACGTCAACACATGTAAAATTTTGTCGACTAATAAGATTCTTATTTAGGCACGACTTTTGACCTACCTTTACAAGAACACTATAAATAGGAGAAAACAAAATCTAGTCGACTGTGCTTTCCAGAACTCTCGACTCTAGACCCTGTGTTGACAAGAACTTCTTTCATCTACTCTCTTCTCTCTCAGTTATTCATGGCTCCACAACTGGAAGACAAAGTAAACGAGGGATATGAATTTGTTCGCAAAGCGTTTGAGTTTACCTCCCAATAAATCCAAGTCATGATTACCCTAATCACCGACAACGGATTAGAATACTTAGTTTCTGAACCTACCAGGATATGGAAAAAGGAGGTTCTTGAATTTTACTCGTCAGCATCCATGGATTCTAAGGGAATGAAGATTAAATCATCTGTCCATGGTACTAAGGTAAAACTCACACAGAAGAGTTTAAGTAAGACACTTCAGCTTCCCAGGTTAAGGAAGAAGATGACATAGCATCTTACATGACTAAAGATGCTCTCCAATGGTGTAGACTAGATCCCATTACCAGGATTAGTTCTCCAATGAACATGAATGGAATGAATTCCCAGGGCAAATTCTTGTCTGAGATCATAGGCAAGGTTATTATATGTAAATCAGGAGGACATGATAGAATTTCAGCCTATATGTACAATCTTATGATCAGAGTTATATTCAAGGTGAAAACAAACTGGTCTACTATTGTATTTGACAAGATCAAAGAAAGTCTCAAGAAGCCCAATCTAGGTAGGATACTAAGCCTGTATCTGGCTATCAATATTCCAGAAGTAATGAATCAGACAATAGGATCTAAGATTAATTATATGAGGAGAATGGACTTAAGAATACTCTCCAGATGGGATAGGGTGTTGACTAAGGATGTTTCTACATCTCATAAACCCATGAAAAAGGCTTAGAAAAAGAAAAATCCAACCAAGTAAGCTGAATCTTCTAGTGATTCAGAAGAACAAGTAGACTTCAGCATAGATGAGGAACAACCAAGAAAATCACCTACACCAACACCTGATACAGAGGTCCAGGCCCATGGGGAGGGCATCCAAATTTAAGGCAATTAGGTGGTATCAAATCCAGGGGAGACAACAATGAAACTTCAGTTGTCCATGAACCTGAACATCCACAGCTACCAGACCTAGGGGAGGTATAGCTAAAGTTGCACTGGCAAGTGAAAATACAACTGATACAGTCATGGAAATAGTTTCTGAAATCAACATTGTTGCAACCATCAACACTGAGAAAGAAGCACAGGATGTGCATATGTCTTCTTCTGATCAACCTGAGCAACACAATTCTCTTATTTTCGAGAAATCTCTAGAAAAGGACTTGGATATCCAGGGGGATCCATTTGTTGAGAAGGACAAAATTATTCCTCCAGTTCAGACTCAACAAGAGGTAACTCTGGAAGAGTTATTTCCTGATTTACAAGGAGCTAGAACTAAGGGGGAGATGACAAGGACTGAGGGGGAGATGCCACTCCTTGCCTCTAGTCCAAAGGACACTGTGGATATAGATAGTTCATCAAATTATTCTGAAGATGAAGAAGCCACCAGGGCAAAGAAAAAGAAATTGGTGGCACTCACGAAGAGGAGCACAGGCTACAAGAAAGCCTTGCAGACTGTCCCACAAACTCCTGCTCCAGCAGTAGATTTCAGTTCACTTTTGGTGAAGCTGCAAGTGAAGATGGATGAGCAAAGACTTGCTCTTGAGAAATATGTGGATGAAAGCAATAAAGATCTGCAATTTCAGCTTGCCCAAGATATCAAATCTATCAGATTTGAAGTTAACTTGCATAAAAAGGAGATGACAGATTACTTCCATAAGGGAGGTAATGTTGTGGTATACTTGGCCAAGCAACAACAAGGGATAAAGACTGAAGTTGATGACATTGCAGTCAAGCAAGGGTATGTCCTAGAAAATCAACTCAGAATGAATGACAATCTCCAAGATTCACATGCTGCTATTTTAATAAAGATTGGGAATATTGCAACTGATTTCAAGGCTGAAGTGTTGAAGCAGATCACAGAAGATCTAGTTGCTGTCCAAATAGCAATTCAAGTATCTCAAAAGGCTATTTCTAAACACCTGAAGAAGTTCAGGGCCTACTACAAAGAGGGTACAAAATATCTGGCTGGTCAGGTAAGGTTTCAGAAGGATGATTTGAGAGATCATGTGGCCAGAGAAGTCATGAAGGGGGAGAGAGTGTTAGTCAAAGCAAGCTCAGATCATGCTAAATGGGTATCCAATACCATCAGAGCAAATCTTGGATATCCACCCCTTTGTGATGATGACAACATTGTTGAATCTGGAATTCACCTTGATTACAATGAAGGGATTCAACAGGAAGTAGCCTAAGTGATTTACCCCCTTCTGATTTTGAAGAAATACAGCAGGCAGTACATCACATGTATAACCATCCACAAGAGGCACATAATTTTAATTTTGAAAAAAAATTGAAATGTCTGAAGCAGCATTACAAAGAGAGCAAGAAGCACAAAAAGCTAGGGATGCTCAGAAAGAAGCTCAACTATCTAAGAAAAGATTCAGAGAGTAGGCTGAATTAAAGCCTGATTTTGAACAATGGAGTCCAACCTCCAGAAATATCATTCTTACTGCTTGGAAAGATGTGAAAGAAAATATGTATGATAGAGGCAAATAGTATTCTGAACAAGAGTGGAGTAAATATCAGAAGCGGCAAGATGTCATATACAAGTTCAGAAAAGACCTCAAAGCTGGGAAATACCTGCTAACTCTGTGGAGCCTAGCAAATATTTCCCAAATCCTTATCATTATTTTGAAAGAAAAAAGATAAAGGCTGAAGATCTCAAGAAGAAGGATCTGAAAGGAAAGAAGCCAGCTGATGACACAGAGGCTAATGTACAAGCTAAGATTTAACCTGACAAAGGAATTGTAATCAAGTAGCCTGATCAATCCTAGGGATAGATTGACTAGGTTTAGAACTATGCAATCTTTTGTTCTAAAATCCTTATAATTCAAAAACTTATTATTGATTCAATGAATTTAATTATAATGTGTGATGATATTTCATGTTGTTTCTGCTTATGAGTTACCATGTCTGTGTAATGGTTTTATGTATCATAATCTTTGTTTTATTATGAGTGGTGTATATCATTGACTAAGGGTTATGACTTCTCCAAATAGGGGGAGATTGTTGGGTACATTGGAAAATGTGTACCAGATTTGGAGAAGCCTCACCTAACTTAATGATATACATCAATGTGTATTTGATGGAATGTTGAGTTTGAATCTACAGGTTAAAAAAATGTAGGAAAATATTCTAAGTACAAGTATCGACACTGGTGAAGGAAATTTGTTGAACCTAAAAGCCAGTTTGTGTCGATACACAGGACTTGTGTGGACACACGGAAATTCTGTCAGCAGCAGTTGTGTCGACACACAGAAGTTAAGTCTACAATAATTGTGTCGACACACATGAATTGTGTCTACACACACTCAAGAATTCTGTTGACACCTACTATGTAAAGACTAGAAGCAATTGTGTCGCAACACAGGAATTGTGTCGACACATTCAACAGGAGTTGTGTCGAGAAGATGAAGAATGGCTGTGTCGACATTGTGGGAGCTGTGTCGACACCATCAAGACTTGTGTCGATACATATTCTATTTGAGTTTACATATTTAGAGTATTGTCTCGATGCTTTTCTGTTGAGATAGAGTACATTGAGGCATCAGGTTTCAATACTAAAGACTTGATAGCTATCATAAATAACAAAGCAGTTGCATCTGTCAGAACTGTTAGAAGGTTGTTATGAACTGGATCAACCGGTAACCTCAGATGGGTCTATATAAAGACCTGTGCTATCACAAAGATACAAAACAATAAAAGAGGTGACACACAAGAAAGAAGGACTAGACATTCTTCTAACAGTTGAAATCTACAAGTCATTAAATGAGGGCAGATTCTGAACAAGTCTGCAAGAAGGATTCAGATCTATTTCTGAATTGAATGAAGCTGGATTGAGGATCATCTTCAACTTCAAAAGAAGATCAACCTTATTGTGTTCAGATTCAAGAAGCTTTGAAGAAAGCTAAGACATGTTGGATCTTAAGAAATCAGTTCAATCAAGAACTGATCAAGAATCCTTCATCCTTTTCTCTCTCTACCTGGGTGAAGTATTTGTCACTTTTATAATCAATTTTTCTGTAAGATCTTTTGTAGATCTGAGTGTAGGAGAGTTATCTCTCTGAGTTGTAAGCCTAAATATATAAAGGCTAAGGTAGGGCTGAGTGTCTGAGGTAGGATCTTGGTGATCTAAGTTGTAGGCCAGGTGATTAAGTATGAGGTAGGGTTGTTGCCTGAGGTAAGATTCTTGGGAAGAATCTGAGTTGTAGGACGTGAAAAAGTTTGAGCTGTAGGAACCAATTGGGTTCTGAGTTATAAGATCTTAGGATCTGAGTTAGTGGAAGGAAGGTTGGCTGAATCTAGCACTCTAGTGGATAGGTGAAGGGGGAGAGTGGGCATACCCACAAATCAGGGAACCACTATAAACCATTGTGTGTTGTGTTGTGATTTTTCTGTGCTTGATTTACCCTGTGCTGTGATAGATGTAGATCAAATAACTATGTCGTGAATAACATTTTAATTGCCTAAGTTTTAAAAAGGATTTGAACCTATTCACCCCCCACCCCACTAGGTGTTTATGATCTATAAACCAAACCTTTCATGATGGTCTTCAATCAGCTAACCTGAATTTGCAGTAATTAGATTTATCTGCCTCTCCTTTTATCCTAAGAAAACCCAGAACAGAAAACTTCTTCAATGATCCAGAGATTGTACTTCAGATTTTGCTTAGATTGGATCTTGAAGCAACTTCAGCTAGGGCTAACCTAGACTGATTCTTCTTCCTCAGAGAAATCCACTGATCTTGTTATAGCAGATGTTGATTATCGCAGCTAACTCAGAAGCCCTCAGATTTGTTAAATTGATGCTCTTGTTTCTGCAATAATGGCGGGGGAAGAAGACGAAGTCCCACACAACTTTTTCGTAATGAATTAATCCCTCAGAAACTTGTCTCGATCTAGATCTCATCTTTTATTTATAATCCCGTCATCGAGCGAGTCGATAGACACATGTCGCTGCTTTAACAGCTGATTATATCCTTAGTTTAACACAATGAGCCTGACGGCGACGTTAGGAATGAAAGACAGCTCTTCCTTAATCATTTTGAATTTTGTTGACTTTGCTGACGCCAACCATTCTGGACTTATAAAATTTCAGACAACTACCCAGGCGTTGAGTGTATTGAGTGAACAAGCTTTACTCAACGAATCTGGACTTAGAAAATTTCCTGCTCTGCTAGGCGTTGAGTGAGTAAGCTCCACTCAACGCTTTTTAACTTGGTCAACATTCTGCATCCTTCTACAACTCTAGGCGTTGAGAGCGTTGAGTGTATAATCTTGACTCAACGCATTTTTCCTTAGCTTGATCTTTATCCCTTTCTGCAACTATGGCATTGAAAGAGTTGAGTGAACTGGCTACACTCAATGATTCTGGACATTGAATAATTCTGCTCTACATGAAGGGGTTGAGTGTGTTGACTACACTCAATGCTTTCCCTTTTAGCCTCAACATTAGACTATGCATTGAGTGAACTGGCTTTACTCAATGCTTTTTTACCTATGCCAAATTCCATTTTCTTATTTGGCGTTGACATCAGCAGCATGACTTAATGCTTTCTTCCTTTGGTGTTGAGTGAGCTGACTTCACTCAATGCTATTTGTACTTAGACAGAATTTTTTGTCTTTCTTCCAAGGCTTTAACTGAATTAGCATGGCGTTGAGTGAATTGGATTCACTCAATGCTTTTGAACTTAGTCGAATTTCTTTGACAGATTTGTTGTGGCTTTGACAGACACTGTATGGCGTTGAGTGACAAAGCTTCACTCAACGCTTTTGGACTTAGTATATTTTTCTTTGCCAACAACTTTTGGGCTTTGACTGTGGCAGCTTTACTCAACAAATTATGTTGCATGGCGTTGAGTGAGTTGACATCACTCAATGCTTTCTGCCTTAGTCAATTTTCCTGCTTACTGAAATTTTTCCTTTGACTGTCCATAACTGCTTCAATGCTTTTTAGCTGTATGGTGTTGAGTGAACTGGCTTCACTCAATGCCTTTGGACTTAGCTACTTTTCTGCCTTTGTCATCATCTGTCCTTGACTTCTGGTATTGAGTGAGCTTGCTTCACTCAACGGTTGTGGACTTAATTGGAATTTATCTATCCAACTTCCTTTCTTAAGGCATCTAGCGTTGAGTGAGCTTGCTTTACTCAATACCTGTGGACTTAAACACAATTTCAGTCTCTCCACATGCCAATCTTGTGACCACTTGTCCAATTAGTGTAATAAGGACTAACATGAATGCATAAACTTAAACATACATCAAATACAACTATGTATATACTATTGACTTGTTTGACTTCTTAAAAATCTGGGACATTGGGATCAATGGACCCAACAAACTCCCTCTATTTTATGAAGTCAAAACACCACTTGAAAAACCTTTGTCAATGATATACACTAACATTTGCAGTAATAATATACACTAACTTATCAGCAACAATATACACCAACTTAAAACACAAGATAGTTAAGAGTTACCACTCTCCCATTTTCTACTAGTATAGTTAGCATCACTTACTCCCCCTGCTTTGCTGTAGGGTTAACCTTTTTCCCTTTGTATGGGAACACCATCTGTATACCATTTGGCAGCTCTTTTTGGGTCCATTGATCCCAATATCCCAGATTTGTAAGAAGTCAAACAAGTCAATGTTATACATATAGTTGTATTTGATGTATGTTTAAGTTCATGCATGCAAGTTAGTCCTTATTACACTAATTAGACAAGTGGTCAAAAGATAAGCATGTGGAGAGACTAAAATTCTATCTAAGTCCACAGGCGTTGAGTTAAGCAATCTCACTCAATGCTAGATGCCTTAAGAAAGAAAGCTGGACAGAGAAATTCCACTAAGTCTACAAGCATTGAGTGAGGCAAGCTCACTCAATGCAAAATGTCAAGGATAGATGATGACAAAGGCAGAAAAGAAACTAAGTCCACAAGCATTGAGTGAAGCCAGTTCACTCAACACCATACAGCTAAAAAGCACTGAGACAGGTGTGGACAGTCAAAGGCAAAGTTTTAGCAAGCAGGAAAATCGGTAAAGGCAAAAAGCATTGAGTGATGTCAACTCACTCAACGCCATGCAAAATAATTCGTCGAGTAAAGCCGCCATAGTCAAAGCCCCAGAGTTTCTGGCAAAAAAAAATATACTAAGTCCAAAAGCATTGGGTGAAGCTTGGTCACTCAACGTCATGGAGTGTCTGTCAAAGCCACAGCAAATCTGTCAAAGAAATTCGACTAAGTTAAAAAAGCGTTGAGTGAAGCCAATTCACTCAACGCCATGATGATTCAGTCAAAGCCTTGGAAGAAAGAAAACAAATTCTGTCTAAGTACAAATAGCATTGAGTGAAGTCAGCTCACTCAATGCCAAAGGAAGAAAGCATTGAGTCATGCTGCTACTATCAACTCCAAAGAAGAAAATGAAATTTGGCTAAGGCAAAAAGCATTGAGTAAAGCCAGTTCACTTAATGCCTAATCAAATGTTGAGGCTGAAGGAGAAAGCGTTGAGTGTTGTCAACACACTTAATGCCTTCATGCAGAGCAAAATTATTCTAAGTCCAGAATCGTTAAGTGAAGCAATTTCACTCAACCCTCTCAATGCCATAGTTGTGGAAAGGGTTGAATATAAGGCTAAGGAAAAAAGTATTGAGTGAAGCTTATACACTCAATGCTCTCAACGCCTAGAGTTGCACAAGGATGCACAATCTTGACTAAGTTAAAAAGTGTTGAGTGGAGCTTACTAACTAAACGCCTAGCAGAGCATGAAATTTTTTAAGTCCAGATTCATTGAGTAAAGCTTGTTCACTTAACGCACTCAACACCTGGGTAGTTGTCTGAAATTTTCTAAGTCCAGAATGGCTGACGTCAGCAAAGTCAACAAAAGCCAACAAAATTCAAAATGATTAAGGAAGAGCTGTAATGCATTACTAAAGTCGTCGTCAGTCTCATTCTGTAAAACTAAGGATATAATCAGTCGTTAAAGCAACGACATTTGTCAATCAACTCGGTTGATGACGGGATTATAAATAGAAGATGAGATTGTGATTGAGACAAGTTTCTGAGGGATCAATTCATTACGAAAAAGTTGTGCAGGACTTTGTCTTTTTCCCCCGCCATTGTTACAGAAACAAGAGCATCAATTCATCAAATCTGAAGGATTTCTGAGTTAGCTGTGGCGATCAACATTTGCTACAACAAGATCAGAGGATTTCTCTAAGGAAGAAGAATTAGTTTAGGTTAGCCCTAGCTGAAGTTGCTTCAAGATCAAATCTGAGCCAAATCTGAAGATCAATCTGTTGGAACCCTAGTTTAGATTTGGGCAAAGAATACTATTAGGATGTTTTTAGATTAACCCAAAATGTATAGTCAGGGTCATAGGATTATTTCTAGGTCTGCCTCAAAAGAACTCTAGAGAAATCATGCAGAAATAAGTTTTGACAAAGGCAAGAATTGAGCTCGACAAACTTCAAGCTGCGTTCGACGATAGTCGAACTCAAGTCGACGAAACTCAGAGTTCTATCTCTGAGTTGAGCTCGAAGATCTCCGAGCTCAGGTCGACGATCGCTGATCTCAAGACAGAATCTCAGCTCGATGCAAAGATTATTTAGGTCGACAATCTCTTAGCTGAGGTCGACGAATAGCAGACTGAGGTCGACGAAATCTGTGTAGTTTTTTAGACAGATTTATTTACAGCTGACAGAATTAATTAAGACCTTATTTGCAGGCTTTATGATTCTCAGATTTAATACCATATATTCTCGTTTGAATATAGCCGTTGAAGGGGAGCATTAAATATGGATTAAAAGCTAATTAACTCCCGAGGCACTTTCCCTTCTTAGAAATGAGTCAGCCATTAAAGTCAAAGTGAATTCAAATGTTTGAATCATGTTCAGACATATATAGAGATATTTTATTACAGAACAAAAGGCAGAAAAGGGATGAAGCAGTGAGAGAGAAGAAAGAGAAAGAATAACAATTAACAATCAGTGAAGAACAACATAACTCGGTTTTCTAACAGATTTCTTCATCATCTGCTCCAGGCTTTCAAGAGACCACAAATACAACATCAGTCTAGAAGCCTGCTGGAGAGCAAAAACAAGTTTGAAGGCCTACACCCTGAACCATTCTTCATCTCAGGGGGAGCTTTGACATCATCAAATCCACTAGTCTTCTCTCAGATCATTGACAGAGAAGAACACCATCATCTTTCTATTTCCCATCTGTGTACAAGGTTATTACTCCCTTCAAAAGTAAACTCATTGGTGATAGGGAACCTGATCAAAAACCTATTGGTTTTTAGGCACCTGATCAAAAGCCTAAAGAGTTTCTAGATCTACCTGAAGCAGATCTTGTGGTGATAGGGCACCTGATCAAAAACCTAAGTGGATTCCTACCAGGGTGGTATGAAAGTGGATGTACCCAGTTATGGGGAACAACTATAATCTTTGTGTCATCTGGATTGCTTGCTTTCTTTCTTTATTCCTGCTGTGATGTGCTAGTTCTTTTATATAACATATATATTTAACTAGAGTAATAAGATCTATCCCCTTTCTTTCAATTGGTATCAGAAGGTCGTTCTTTGGTTGTACAGGCTAACACCTTAACTGAAACGATCTGATAGATCTTATATTTCTTAAGAGTTTTTCATGGCACAAAATGAAGAATGTTCAAACACTGGACCTCCTAAGTGCAATCTGGATAAGCTTGCACTATGGAAGACAAGGATTAAGCTGTTTATGAACTCTATTGATGAAGCCATCTTTAATTCAATTTTGGCAGGTCCTTATCAATCTTTGGAAACAACAAGCTTCAATGCTGTTCTATCACCTCAATGGACAGAAGCCCAGAAAATGCTAAAGATTGTTGATGCAAAAGCAATGGACATCCTTGCTCAATCAATGTTTGATGACATTTTTGAAGGAGTTACAGAATGTACTTCAGCAAAATAAATCTGGTACTCCCTCACAGCAATGGCTGATGGATCAGCAAAAGAAAGAACATTAAAGGCTGGACCTTGGAGTGACTCTTAAGCTTCATCCTGTACAACTTAGGATGAAGAAGAAATAAGAGCAAGAGAGTTTTGCCTGATGGCAATAAATGCATCCTGCAGCAGATCTGATGATGAATCAGAATTTGAAGAATCATAATGTGAATCAGAAAAGGATCAGGTTATCTCTTCTTTTGATTTTTCCTCAAAACATTTTAAATAAGATTTTAAAATTTTATGCAATGATTTAATTCAATCTGAGAAGGAAATATAACTTCTCAGAGAGAAAGTGTATAATCTATCTTCTGAAAATAAAAATCTTAAAGAATATTTAAAAAATATTTTTGAACAATTAGCTTCTTTAGAAACAATTAAAGACAAAAAAAAGATAATAGATTTAGACAATATAACTGAATTTTTACCAAAAATAATTAAAAAATTTCAGAAAATTTGTGTTCAACATAATTCGTCGAACGAAACAACACTCTTCGTCGAACTCAGGAAGACGAACTCTGAACAGAGATTTTTATTTTAAAATGTCTGGAAATTATGATCGATGAAAGAAATTGGCTTCGTCGATTCGAGATCGACGATCGTGGAACACAGAAAATAGATATTATCATTCTGTGAACCGAGATCGGCGCAATCGATTCCCTTCATCGAACCCAGGTCGACGAAATTATTTTCATCGAACTCAAAATTTCAAAACAAAAATTTTTATCCTTTTGAATATTATAATCAAACTCAAATATTCAAAAATCCTTTTACCAAGTGGTTCATACCTTCTAGGAAATTTCACCCTCTAGGTTACAAAGATCAACCTGTATGTTCTTTAATATCTAATTATTATGAAAAAGAACCAAGACCTAAGATAATCTGGGTCCAGAACTCCTAACCCCTTATTTAAGGAAAAGACCCTTCAGTACAGTGGTAGTTGTATAGGGGAAGACTGCTTTAAAGGATACAGCAGCAGCAGTTTCAATTAGTCAAAAATCAGGGAGATGATATCAAGGAAATTGTTGAATACAGAAAGAGCAACATATCTGAAATATACTCAGTTAAAGATAAGAAAAGAACAGCTACAGAGCCTATCAGAAGTTTTTCATATTTATATTTATAAAACTTTGTTGTTGTTTATTTTATGTTTCAAAGCACCTATTTCAAACTTGCTTTATTTTCCTTTTTGTGTAAATAGTATCCTCACCCAAATAGGGGGAGATTGTTGGAATCCTAGTTTAGATTTTGGCAAGGAATACTATTAGGATGTTTTTAGATTGACCCAAAATGTATAGTCAGGGTCATAGGATTATTTCTTGGTCTGCCTCAAAAGAACTCTAGAGAAATCATGCAGAAATCAATTTTGACAAAGGCAGGAATTGAGCTTGACAAGCTTCAAGCTGCGTTCGACGATAGTCGAACTCAGGTCGACGAAACTCAGAGTTCTATCTCTGAGTTGAGCTCGACGATCTCTGAGCTCCGGCGACGATCACTGATCTCAAGACAGAATCTCAGCTCGATGCAAAGATTATTCAGGTCGATGATCTCTGAGCTGAGGTCGACGAATAGCAGACTGAGGTCAACAAAATATGTGCAGTTTTTCAGATAGATTTATTTACAGCTGGCAGAATTAATTAAGACCTTATTTGCAGGGTTTATGATTCTTAGATTTAATACCATATATTCTCGTTTGAATATAGTCGTTGAAGGGGAGCATTAAATATGGATTAAAGGCTAATAAACTCCCAAGGCTCTTTCCCTTCTCGGAAATGAGTCAGCCATTAAAGTCAAAGTGAATTCAAATGTTTGAATCATGTTCATACATATATAGAGATATTTTGTTACAGAACAAAAGGCATAAAAGGGACAAAGCAGTGAGAGAGAAGAAAGAGAAATAATAACAATTAGCAATCAGTGAAGAACAACATAGCTCGGTTTTCTCAAAGATTTCTTCTTCATCTACTCCAGGCTTTCAAGAGACCACAAATACAACATCAGTCTAGAAGCCTGCTGGAGAGCAACATCAAGTTTGAAGGCCTACACCCTAAAACAAAGCTTCCACTCCTGAACCATTCTTCATCTCAGGGGGAGCTTTGACATCATCAAATCCACTAGTCTTCTCTCAAATCATTGACAGAGAAGAACACCATCATATTTCTATTTCCCATCTGTGTACAGGGTTATTACTCCCTTCAAAAGTAAACTCATTGCTGATAGGGCACCTGATCAAAAACCTATTCGTTTTTAGGCACCTGATCAAAAGCCTGAAGGGTTTCTAAATCTGCCTGAAGCAGATCTTGTGGTGATAGGGCACCTGATCAAAAACCTATTTGGATTCGTACCAAGATGGTATAAGAGTGGATGTACCTAGTTTTGGGGAACCACTATAATCTTCGAGTCATCTGGATTGCTTGCTTTCTTTCTTTATTCCTACTGTGTTGTGCTTGTTCTTTTATATAACATATATATTTAACTAGAGTAAATAAGATCTATCCCCTTTCTTTCATAATCTCTAGATCATTGAAGAAGTTTTCTATTTTAGGTTTTCTCAGGACAGAAGGAGAGGCAGGGCAATCTAATTAATGCAAATTCAGGCTAGCTGATTGAAGACCATCTTTCTTGATCTTCCCCCTTCAATCAGCAAGATTCTGAGATTACTTCCCGCACAAGCAGCAGATTCTTGAAGAACATCAACCATGTTGCTGTGAAGAAGATAGGGATGAGATTCACTCAACTCAGGAAGCAATTGACTCAGAGATTAATTTCTTTTGAGTCAAATCAATAACTATTCAATTTTTGTAGGATCTGTTTAAGATCTGTATTATAAGCCTAGTTTATAAAGGCTGAGGGTTAGATCTAGTGAGATCTGTGTCGTAAGCCTAAGTTATAAAGTCCGAGTGTAAGATCTGGTATAGATCTGAGTGGTAGGATCCTTTGGATCTGAGGTAGGACCATGGGCCTGAGTGGTAGGATTCATTATTGAATCTGAGTGGTAGGGCTGTCCTCTCAGCCTATGTTGTAAGGCATTTGTGCCTGTGGTAGGTGATCAGGTGATTACTAAGTGGTTGGGCTGTGTGCCTGTGTTGTAAGTCTCGATGGAGATTGAGTGATCCTGTGGGATCATATTGTAATCTCTGAGGAGCCAAGTTATTGGAGAAGTGCCTTATCTAACATTCTATTAGAAAGGCAAGAGGGACAGTGGATGTACCTATACATTGGGGGAACCACTATAAAAAGCTGGTTTGATGTGTGTGAATTTCTTGAAAGCTAAACAAATCACTCACAACAAGGCCTAAATCAGTTAAAGGTCAAAAGAGAATTAAAAAACCTTAATAACCTATTCACCCCCTCCCTCTAGGTTATTAACTACCCTTGAATTCAAAGACTTTCAAGTGGTATCAGAGGGAGGTTTCTCAAGAAAGGCTTAACAGTATGAGTAGATCTCCAAGGGTAGCCGAGAAAAAATAAGTATGGGTTCAGGAGAGAACCATAAGGAACTAGGTTCTATGAAGCTTCCTCTATGCAAAAAAGAAAATTTTGGAATCTGGAAAGAAATGGTCAGATTGTTGATGGAAGCATCAGACCTTAGGATTTATGTTACTATACAAGAAGGACCATTCATTCCCTAAAAGGTGTCTATTCTTGGTGCAAATGTTAAGACTCCTAAGAGTTATGTAGAAATGACTAATGATGAAATAATCTTGGCTGAAATAGATAAGCGGGCTCTGAACATTATAGTTAGTGTCATAGATGACTCTACTTTTCAACCTGGTGCACTACAAAACCTTAAAGGAAATGTGGGATACTTTGGTGATATATATATGAAGGGTACTGAGGAAATAGTAGAGTCTTGAGATTGCATCTCTAAAGCTTGTTGTA
This sequence comes from Platanthera zijinensis, assembly GCA_039513925.1. NCBI lineage: Eukaryota > Viridiplantae > Streptophyta > Magnoliopsida > Asparagales > Orchidaceae > Platanthera > Platanthera zijinensis. Next base: position 159,427,265 of record CM077081.1, on the reverse strand, counting down.
TCCTAGCACTCTGAGACATCAATCATGCTGGAACAGAAAATGAGGGAAGTAAGACAGTTGAAGAATATTACTATTATATAGATAGACACCATAAAATACAAGAATTCCCTTATAAGGGATATAGAAGAAAAGCTCCAAAGAGAGAAGAGAATTGTGGCAAGTTTTTCTAAGCCCAATTCAGTGTTGTCCATTATTGACTCCTTCACCTCTTAGGGAAACAAGAGAGGAGTTGGATTCAAGGGAAACACTAGAGCTTCCCCTTTCAAAGAAAAGGGAAAAGCTCAAGCTCAGCCACCCATTGTCTTTAAAAGGGTAATACTCCCTATTAACAGGTATGATCGGGAATCCATGTATAATCACTAGAGGAATGGGAATTCTTCCTGGAAGGATGATAGTGTATTTTCTAATGTAAGGAGAAGAGGAATGGGGATGAGTGCCTTCAAGGCTGCTCATGAAGAAATACAAACGACCCATCCTGTACCATTTGTCTTTGGTGTTCCAGCCCCCACTCTTAAGAATGGGGGCAGTGAGCAAGCATCAGACTCAATCAGCAATGATTCAGACTAAAGGTTAGTCTTATAGCAAGCATGATCTGGGTGTTTCTGATGCTATCAGGAGCATGATTTTTGCAAAGAAAACTGCTGCTGATGGCACTCAGAGAAAGTTAAATAAAGTTGTTGAAAGACTTTCCTTCAGCTAGATAATTGTATTGTGAAGCACAAAACATTTACTACCAAAGATTCTAAGATAGCTCAGATTTGGTTTTTTGCCCTTCAAGATCTCATAGGGAGTCTTCTTGTGGCCTTTGGTGATAGAGTCTCTATTGAGGACATGACATGCAGTATTTACTACCTCAGCCTAGAAATATTCTGGGAGAGATGTGTCACTCAACAGTGTTCTAATAGCCTCTATGAGAGTCCTATTTTTCCTCTCAACTATCCCATTTTGCTGGGGTGTTCTAGGAGAAGAGAATTCTTGATGAATCCCATGCTCTTCACAGAACTTTGTCATGCTATCAGATTAGAATTCTATCCCATGGTCACATCTGATTTTGACCACAGAATAGTCAAGCTCATTCTGAATTTGCTTGACAAAACTCATGAAGACATCAAGGGTTTTATCCTTCTTCTTAAGAAAGAACACCCAAGTAAACTTGGAATAGTCATCAACTACCACAAGGGTGTAGAATTTCCTACCAATACTGTGAACTGACATTGGACCAAATAGGTCCAAGGGCAAGAGGTATAAGCACTTCACAGAATCTTTGGTCCTAATACCCTTGAAGGAGACTTTTGTCTGCTTACCCTTTTGGCACGCTGAGCAAATGCCCTCCTTAGAGCACTTAATATTGGGGACATTCCTAACCAGCTCTTGATTGATGAGCTTGCCAATGGTCTTGTAATTCAAATGAGCTAGTCTCTTATGTAACTAGACACAGTAGGAGACTTTCTCATTTGCCACCAAACAGATAGGAGAATATGTGTCTAGACATAGAAAGTTCAAGCAATAAACATTTTCACTCCTAGTGCCTGTCAAGATGACCTTTTGGTCACTTGACCTCCTAATTAGGCACTTATCCTTGTGGAAGACAATTACATAGCCAAGATCAAAAAGTTGGCTTATGCTTATAAGGTTGTGCTGCAACCCTTCAACATAAACCACCTTGGTGATGGTGACTATGCCATTGGTGATCTTACAATATCCTTTGGTTACACCTCTATCTGAACCTCCAAAGATGACTTTTGGTCCATCTTTTACTGGAGTAAACTCCTTCAAGTTGCTTCTTGTTCCAGCCATGTGCCTGGAACAACCAATGTCCAAGTACCATATATGGGTATGGAATCTTGAAATATCCTGCAATATACAGATTACTTAACCTTAGGACCCTAATATATATTGGGTCCTAGGTGCATGTTAACATGAAACTGAACAAGTCCACCAGCAGAATTTCTGACTGGTGGACTGACCCTAGCTCTAGCCACATTGGAATTTTACCAGCAGTCATTGGCAAAATGCCCTATCTTACCACAGCACCAATAATCATGTATGTTATATCTTCTTTTCTATGAAGGCCCTGCAAATTGATTAGCAGCAACCTTGATAGGAGGAAGATGTGTTGCAGCCTTTTTTTTATTTCTTTCAGCCAGAATTTGACTGAAGGTAAGTCTTATAGTTGGCTGATTATGTCTGCCCTGAGTGTTAGCAGCAGCTAGCTTCTTTTCAGAAAGCATGCTCCTGATGGCTTCAGATATGCCCAGATCAGCCTGATTCTTAGACTTACTCTTAGTCAAAACCTTTGCTGTCAGATTCTGAGCCTTGGCTGCAGCAAAATTCTTGAGAGTTGGTGCAGAAGAACCAAATACAAATGGTCCAGATTGGGCCATTTGAAATTTCTCATTTGCAGCCTTGACTACACACACCCTGCCAAAACTTTCATCATGACAATGAACATCTTTGTTCACTCCAGATGAACAACCCCTCTCCTAGTGACCATAAGAACTTTCTTGGTCATACCTATTAGAAGGTATCAAAACTTTTCTGAAAAGAATGAGAGGCTTAGAAGCAATAGTCTGAGGTAGAACTGTAGCTTTGGCCTTTCTTTTGGAAGGAGCAACTCTTGTGCTTCCCTTGAATCCCAACCCCTTCTTGCTCTTTTGAGAGGAGAAGGAGTCTATCAAGGGGAGGACAGTACTTGGATTAGAATAGCTAGCCACTAATCTTTTTCCCCTTCTCAAGCTTATCTTCAAGCTCCCTGATGAGACAGTTCTTATGCTTGATGGAGGCTACCTGAATGTCCAAGAGGGACTTTAACTGGCTAATTTTCCTAGCTTTCTGGTCCAGCAAATTTGTTGTTACAGTCTATTGGGCAACTGCAAGCTTAAGAGATGAGATCTCTTTAGCTTGCTTCTTAGACAACTTCTTGACCTTCTTGAAGGCATTCAGAATTTCTCCATATCACCACTCTCAAAAATAGCACAATCGCATACAATGAAGCTATACATAACCTCAAACTGAAGAACAAAGAGCTAACTATAAAAATCAACATGCTTAATGAAATACTGCTTAAAAACTCGCAAAGACCAACTCCTAAGCTGCATGTAAAACCCAAAAGCATGTTGAATATGAACCACCATCAACAGGCTGAGTTAATCAAAGGGAGTAGAAAATCGCAAGCTTGTGCAAGTGAAACTCTTAACTATAGAAATAACTCTCACTTTGAAAAACGAATTACTCCCAACTCAAAAACAAATGAATGTAGATTCCCGATTAATAACTATTATACTATGAGTCCTAATATTAAGCGAAATTATCTTGACTTAAAGAACAACTTCAATATAGTTAATCTTCCAACGCAATATTATTCAATTAAAGATAATCACACAAAGACTCATAGAATTCTAGAAGGAAATCTGCAACATAAACAAAACATTTAACCAAAGTATGAATGGAGGCCCATCACCCAAAATAGTGCACCCATCCCGCTGAAAAGGGCCCATTCACTGTCATCTCCGCAAGGTATACCACATTATGTTTGGGCACCCAAAGGAACTGCCACCCATGGTCTCTTTTGAATACCTAAATCTCTTATCCATTAGTATCCTCAAATTGCGTGGTGTAGAAACTAATCAAACAAAAATTACTCGATACTCTACATCACGATATGCTCAATGTTCTATCTATTTTTATTATTTTGTTTTTCTGATTGTTTTCAGAGTTTTGTACTTCACGATATGCTCATTAAATTTTCTGTATGTAAATATGCTTTAGTTTAGCAAGCAGTGTATTTTCATTTTGTGGGTGTTTGCTGTGAGTTAGCACGAGGAGACGACAATATCAAACTAATTAAATCATGGTATAAAATATCACAATGAGTATAGAGGTAGCACATAACACTCCACAAGATAAACAACGATTAACTGAGTCTGGAGCTCACCTATTTATTACTTAACAAACTATAACTGATAAAACATGAACAATACATATAAGCTAATAGTCCTCTGAAGAGGTGGGAGAAATATTGAGCTTGCCCATGATCATTTTGAGCATCTTTCACAACCCCTTCACCTCCTTTGCTGTCTGTTTGATCTCCCGACCCTGGTCCTCAACAAGGTCATAGATATCCCAGCTGGTTTCCCTGAGGGACCCTATATGGTGTATCGGTGGCAGCGATGGAGGTGCCTATGCCCGTGAGGAAGAAGGAATCTCACCTACCCGATAGACCTGTGGGAAGCTGTCTATGGGGTAGACTGACCAGTCGATGGTCGGGTACTTCTCTATCAGGATGCTCTGGATCACACCACCCAGAGGCAGTGTGTTCACTCGCGGGCGGTCAGGCGATTTCAGGCGAAAAGTGTAGCACATCATTGAAAGAACGAGATCTGAGACACTAAAGGACTTCTCGGCCAAGATATTGTATGTCACCATCGACAGCTGGGTTGTGACCTTCCTAGTGTCCCATCCTTGAACATGAGGGAGTGACGTAGAATATCCTGGATGATGCGGGCGTTAGGAGTGAGAGTATCTACCGAGGTGAAGATATCTGAACGGTCCTCCACACCGTAAAGAACCTCGTTCATCTCCCTCTAGTCCCTAGTAGTTCTAAAGGACTCCACGATATCGAGGACTGGACAGTTGGGGGTCCAAAAATATTTACTGTCATGATCTACATGGGTTATTGTCACTATCTCTATGCCAATGCAGGGTTGGACACCCCCACCTAGGTGCATCTGAGCGGGATCCCGGAGGTTATTGTAAGACTCTCGGGTGAGGGCAAAGGAGAATGGGGCACTAGATGAGATCACTGCAAGTACACCAGATCCTTCCAAGTACTCATAGATATGAGCATATCGATCATCAATATATATTATCATCGGAATGCTCACAATTGCATCATCTATGGCAGGGTAGGTGGAGGCTGGCCCCCCGGGATCTCTTGGAAAAGCTACGGTGTGTAGATTGGGAACTCGACGAAGCCATATCCTGAAAATAAACCGTGAAACTGTTTAGAAAAATCTATAAGAAGGGGGTTAACCAAAAATAACAAAACAAAAATTGAAAACTGGCCACTGGTTCCTACCGTTGGGCAATAATTTGTTACTGCCTGTCGGTAGCGTAAAAGACTTTCTTCGTCCTCTTCCACCGAATATATTCAAAAACCCCATATTTGGCTTAAATCCTCTCTCAAACGCGGGAGATATCATAGATCCATGCTTATGAAGAGTAGATCGGAGATATTAGCCAAGATCTGAAAAGAAAAAAACTCATCCAACATGGTAAATCACGGAAAGATACACGGATGAAATTCCGGCTCCGGATCATACCAAAAACGGGATTTTTAGAGTAAATCGCCTGTTCGAAAATACCAAAGACATGTAATCCGAGCCTATACAAGCCAGATCCATGAGAAACGATGATGATCCGTGGGAAAAATTCGAAAACAAATGCACCTTCAGCCCACAAATCATCGCGGATCGCGCTCAAAAATACGTAAGTCAAAAGCAATAGATCTAAAATCTAAAATACTAGAAATGAGAGAGAGAGAGAGAAAGGGAGTACCTTAAGGCAATGAAGAAGAGCTCCAAGGAAGGAGAATGTTGGCAGCACTGAGTGGAAGTGAGCAGGTGTGCAAATCTAGATATGAACCGAGGCCTATATAATCGAAAGCTACCACGGAGCGATAACTTTACCGCCAGAGATAACACTTCTTTTCATACTGTTGCTTATCTGCCCAAGTAACCTCTTCACGTTGCAAATACAAACATCAACACGACTCAATCTAGTGTGTCACACATTAGCGCATCTTGTCCTTAACCGGGGAAGGTTCTAGTAGGTCCTTGTGTGGCGCTGGGGGGAAAGAGTGTTAGATCAAGCGGGTTTTTCTGTGTGCACATGGGATTAACACCCCACCCTACGGCATTTATGCAGCTCCTCATGCCCATCTGTCACTTAGTACGGGGCTAGAGTGTAGACATATAGCTTAGGTATTGGATTATTAGGCATACTTAGGATTCACATATCCATTGCATGAACATTATTCCACTAATCATGTTCAGTATATTCATGCACAATATTCTATCATTGATGTTTGTGTTTTCATGTTTTATTTGTGGTTATGTTTCTTTGTCCATGTTTCAGTTTCTTCGAGTATTTGCTTATGAGTTGTTCACTTGAGTTTCCTTGATATTTTTTCTTTAAAAAAAACAAAAACACACAAAACAATATATATATATATATAATAACAACAAAACTGTGAAATGATCATATCTTATTGGCTCGCATGACTTTGACTTAGATCATAATGCGTTAGTACGATGTTTGAGTTCAGACTCTTAATCTATGTAAACATTGTCCTCCGGTCATAGTGGGCTGAATCTATAGGTGCTTAGCTATTGAGTGTGATAAGACGGGATCGTGTTTGTTGCCTATGCCTCTAGGTATGTGTGAGGACTTAGATAGGGGAATGACTTCCATGATACACACATCCTTAGCCATTACGCTCAAGAAGAAAAAAATGCTAAGCTTACATGTTATAAATCGTAACACTATATTCTAACATGCTATAAATACGTTGAATAATCAATGTCACGATACAATTGTGCTTATACTAGGTGTGAAACTTTGGGCCAAATCTCTATTACAAAAGTCATATGTATACAAGTTAAAGTGTATCTATCTAGGTGGATAGATTTCATTTGACTCGGTGCTCCGTGAAAAAAAAATCACTTAGCTCTACGCTAACAAAATAAAACTATGCAAGCTATAACATCTCTTGTCACGCCCCCCCCCAAGCACTACTTATTCCTCCTGATAAGTCTTCATGAGCATTGTCAGGATAAACACCTTGGTAAAAGAGTCACTTCGATCATGTGCATCGACTCTATCTTTAGCTTAGTGCCCTTAGTTTTCGCCTATGTATGACATCGATTGACATGTAAGGTGATTATTCACCCCATTTCTCTTGTGTTAGGTTCCTAGACGATCGAGATAACCATGTACAATATGCTCTTTTTTCCATAGTGTTATCTCGCTTTCGATACTACACAAACACATGTCATTGCCTTGTCTAAGACTTCCGCACATAAGAATTGGACTACAACTACACTATCTCTTTGTAGCACAATACGTACTAGCACACGATTTACACTCATGACGTTTTCAATGTTTGTTCAACTTGATTACTTCCTAACACTTAACGAATTGTAGACGTACACATTGTGTGCTTAGTTTAGTCTGTGCTGTCCTATTCATATTACCTCTAAATATTGAATTTATCGGTATGTGTACCTTGCTCCATTTTGTGACCCATGTGATTACAATTCTCTGATATGTCTTTCATTTTGAGTCACCTCTATGATTATCATGTCTAACTTTACTTTATGTGTGCACCATCTGCTATTTGTCTAACGCTCATCATAACCACTATTTTTCATCCTGCATGTCTGGTTGGCCTTGCCCGCCCCGTTTTGATATTATCAAAGGGGGAGAATAGCTTGTTCATGAATATTTGTTCCTAAGTATGAGTCACGGGTTAAGAAGGTCACATGTAGGGGAAGCATGTTCACAGTGTGTGCATATAGATAGGGGGAGCAAGTCGAACATGTATATATGGGGAGCGTGCGTGTAGGGGAGCTATATAGAGATCCTGCAACCTGATGTTAGCTTATAACTCATATTCTTTATATATACTTTATCTCATTGTTATTTCTCATGAACTGGATTTGATATTATCAAAAGGGGGAGTTTGTTGGAACTGATGTTTCACATTCCCTATGTTTGAGAATATCAACTCCCAAGTTGTATTTGATCACGTCTTATGTTGATAGAGTGTGCAGGTTGATAGGTGTAAGCAAAGTGATGCAGGCCTGCACGTTTGACCAATAATAATATTACGGACTAGCACGAATACCTCACCACGTTCCAAATCCTATACTCGCACAATCGTTCTATGTGGCACCACATTAATTACTTCTATCAACTACACGTTAGCGTACGGGTAGCCAAACCTATTAGGATCGAATAGAGGCGATAGATCAATATTCTTTCAGGCTAAAAGGACCAACCCGGTCCGAACGAGCGGTGTTGTTCCAAAAGAGATCTACCAAATAAAATACGATTCGGAAACGGTAGATCTCCCCCAATAAAAGAAAACGAAGGTTCGCCAAACCCTTTCAAAATTAAATCAATCAAGAAAAACACAAACCGAGCGAAGAAAACCACGATGAATTAATGCTATCAAAATTCAATGCCAAGGATTTCTACCAAAAGAATATCTAGGAAAAAGAAATCACATGAAGGTAGGAATTTTTCGTTACCCAACTGGAATGGATGATTTCGATTATCTCTACATGGATCACTCTTCAACGTCTCCGTCGGAGTCACGTCGGAAGGAGAGGAAACTTGTCCGCCTTCGTCGATTCACGCCGGAGTTGGAATCCACAAGGAAGCAACCTTTATTGCCTCGCCCAAATTATCTTCAATGGAGGGTGGTGCTTGTTTTTTGCAAGTGGAGGTGGTGGTGTGGTTGGCGGCTAAGAAGGAGGATGCTAGGGGAGAGGGGGAGAAGGACTTGACTGAAATTTCAAGAGGGGAGAGAAGGAGGAGGAAACGAATTTTCCAAGAGGGGAAGAGAGAGGAGGAGGTGAAATTCAAAATTTGAATTCTTAGTTTTAAATTTTTCATTCTCTAATTATTCCTTCATAACATGGCTATATATAGCCTACACCACTCAATCTCCCTCCATTCAAAATTCAAAATTCAAAATTCAAAATGAAAGTTATGATGGTTATATGCACCCATTATAATACAAGAAATGAAATAATTAAAACAACCTATGATGGTTATAAGCACCCATCATTACATGAATTATTTAAATGCAATAAAAATAAAAATGCTAAAATAAAATAAAACATGAAAATGACTTAATAATTAATAAAAATAATTAATAAATTATTATTAATTATTAATATATTGGTTTGCGTTCAGGACTGATATTATGGCGACGCTCCACATGGTCATCCGTAAGCACGCCGTCGCCGTCTTTAAAACGTTGTGGGCCATCGTCTCCATCAATCCTCCCCCACTCAAAAGTACTGATCACTAGTGAGTTGGGCTGAATGCACCAGTGCGGGAAAGCAACATCCAAAAGAGCCACCTCTGATCTTGTAAGCCGAGAGTCATCGGAGCCCGGACAATCATGCCATCGAATCAAGGAGTGGCGAACATCACCACATGAAAAGGAGAGCACTTCAACCTGGAGTATCCTATCATGCAAAAAGATGCTCCTGGGGAACCTTGGAAAAGCATTAGGCAATAAAAAAAGCAAATTTCTACATCAATAACCAACATACCTCCAGTGAAGACCGATGAAGAGAACGATCCAGGCACAAGCTCACTACCCAAACCTTATGAAAACAAAGTGGACCCAAACAGACAGGCAGATAATTCAAGTGGTGGAGAAACATGTAGCATTAAATTAGAAACATTAAAAATAGGGGTAATACCCCAATCAGTGGAAAGCTTCAAATGATATGTGTATTTTCCTAATTTCATTACTATCCGAAAAAGGTCCAGCTCACCAACTCGCCAACTTTCTATAGTACCCGAAGGCAACCGTTCAGGGACGAGATGCACTAAAACTAAATCGCAAATCATATAGTGAGACGCTTTCTATGTAAACTATCATGAAATTGATAAAATATAATTTGTATGGCTAGCGCTTCACTACTGTACTTATATAATTTTTGAACATGAGAGGCATAAACTAGTGCGAGTTGACTGGGTTTATCAGACAGTGGAAACGAAGTCAAGTCAAAAGGCACTTGTGCTTTAAATCTATGCACTATCTCATTCGGCGAGCAACACGCATATAAATAATCATAAGACGCAACTATATAGAGTAGTTTATTACAAGTGCGCCTAAATTTCTCACTACCGTGTGGAGTGAACCCATGCGCTATGTGACTCAACCCGAAAACTGAGGGTAACGGGGTTAAATCTGGGGGTACGGGAGCCTTAAAATCAAAGATGACTTTCATAGGAATCAAAGTCGCAGTTCTAATTTTATAATTAACGTCATCCAAGTCAGAAGCAGTAACGGTCTCCAAAATGGTCACATCAATATGTCTCGGACTAAAAAGAACTATCTCAAGTTCTAGAAAGTCATCTAATTGAGTCAAGTGAACTGGAGGGAGAGTCAGCATGGTCGATTACGGAGGAGGAGCTAAGCCATACTCTCCGTCAAAACACAGATTTAACATCCAAGAAAATTCCTCCGGGTGTCAGTCATCAAAGTCAAATGGAAGATCAAACAGTTGATTCGTCCTCACAAAAAACTCAATCGGATCGTCATCACCAAACTCACTCTCAGATAAACATTCATCACAGGATGACTCTACCAATTCAGCCAAAATGTCTTCCAACCCACTAGATACTTCCTCCAAATCAGAATAAATAACGGTCTCTAAAGTAGGCAAAATTGAACCCGACACAATTTCTAATCTATATTGGGCTTCAGGCATTGGAGATATCATCAAGTAAATGCCTTTCGGGTCCTCAGCGCTAATGTTATCCAAAAATAACTTTCCCACACAAGGCAAATCTTCTAATATAATACTTCCTTCGCTAGCCAAATCTTCCCATGATGTCGGTACATCGTCAAAATCAGGATAGAGGATTGGGCAAATCAAATCCCGTGGAGAATCTAAATCATCTTTAACCTCAAGCAACGATTATAATATCAATGAACTATCTCCCCCGGATGTGCATCACTAAGTTCATCCCAAGAAAAACATCCATCCCATGGTGACTCTTCCAACACAGAAGAAACATCTACCAATACTGGGTCCACAAAAGACTCTATGATATTCACGATAGACGCCTCAGAAATATCGTCGAAAGGGAGTGGATATGATTCCTCAGGGGATAAATCCTCATCCAGGTCACTAGGGTAACCAATCTCCTCATCGTCACTAAAAGCGTCAGCGAAATCAACCTTGTCCTCAATGACGGGCTCAGTCGTATACACTAGCTCAGAATTAATAGGAGAGTCAACGACTGATGAAGGTAACTTGGGGGGAGACTCGCAATGGTCTACGAGCATAGTCGGGGTAGAACGCTCCATAGATCCACGATCAGATACGCCATTAGACTCACACATAGTAATCGTCTGACACAAGGGAACTTTACTTATAGGAATGTGGTGCTTCTCAATTTCCAAAGCAGCATCAAAGGTGGTGTTCATATCAGTGTGACCATGATGCAGTAACTTACCCTGGATGTAGGGGTTTAACCCCCTACGAAACCTAGAAATGGCGACCTCAGGCAATTCCTTCACACCGCTCCTAACCATCATATCCTTAAAGAGTTGTATATAATCTGAGACCGACTTATTTCCTTCTTTAAGGGTTACCAAATCATCAGTTATCTGTCGCTCGGTCTGGGCATGTGGTTTATAGTCATTCTTAAAGGCAGGTATGGAACTAGTGTCATAATGATACTCACTCGCAGGCTTGGTGTTAGTAGTGCGGAGATAGGCGGGATCAAATTGATCCGCGAGTAGGCTACGCATTGCCCGCCAAGTATGTTTATAACTACCAACATGACACTCTTCGTTTTGCCAAAATATGTGGGCTTGACCTACTAATCGATCTCGGGCGATGTTAACCTTTTGGTGGTCGTCCCATAAGTGACAATTAAAATAATTTTCCAGTCTCTTAAGCCAATCTCTAAAAATTTGGGGCCATCCTAACCCGTCATAAGTAAGATTAATGTGGTGTACCCTAGGGGTGTGTTTAGCCCTATCCTTAGCATATGAATAGTCTAACCGGGTAGCATATACGTCATATGCCATTTTAGTGAGAACTAGAGAGAAAACTCACCCGGAACTGGTGCACATGTAATGAGAAATGAACCTGGCCCTATTTAATTTTCAAAGATGGAATTGTTCCCACTTAATAACTATGGCGATAAAAGATTTTTTTTATTTGCTTGCAGGAAATAATATGAAAATTATTAAATAAATTTTTTTTTATTTTGCTGAAAAAATAAAAAGATAGGCCTCTATTTGCAGACCAAAATTAAAAATTTATAAAGATTTAATAAAAAATAATAAATTAATAAAAATAAAATATTTTTTTATTTCGTACTAATAAAATGATAGAGAATTTGCAGAATTTTTGTTTTGAAATTTGAGAAAAAATTTAAAAATTTAGGCTTCTATTTGCAGACCAAAAATTCAAAATTTTGCTTAATATGTTGTGCAATGAAACGTGCAAGTGCGTGTCGGCGAAAAAATAATAAAAGGGGGAGGGTGCCAATTAGGAAATTGACGTGAACCTCCCTCTGATACCAACATGATGTAGGCTTGTACGTTTGACCAATAATAATATTACGGACTAGCACGAATACCTCACCACGTTCCAAATCCTACACTCGCACAATCGTTCTACGCAGCACCACGTTAATTATTTCTATCAACTACACATTAACGTATGGGTAGCTAAACCGATTAGGATCGAATAGAGGCGATAGACCAATATTCTTTCCGGCTAAAAGGACCAACCCGGTCCGAACGAGCGGTGTTGTTCCAAAAGAGATCTACCAAATAAAATACGATTTGGAAATGGTAGATCTCTCCCAACAAAGGAAAACGAAGGTTCTCCAAACCCTTTCGAAATTAAATCAATCAAGAAAAACGTAAATCGAGCGAAGAAAACCACGATGAATTAATGCTATCAAAATTCAACGCCAAGGATTTCTACCACAAGAATATCTAGGAAAAAGAAATCACACGAAGGTAGGAATTTTTCATTACCCAGCCGGAATGGATGATCCTGATTATCTCTATGTGGATCACTCTTCAACGTCTCCGTCAGAGTCACGTCGGAAGGAGAGGAAACTTGTCTGCCTTCATCTCTTCACGCCGGAGTTAGAATCCACAAGGAAGCAACCTTTATTGCCTCGGCCGAATTATCTTCAATGGAGGGTGGTGCTCATTTTTTGCAAGTGGAGGTGGTGGTGTGGTTGGCGGCTAAGAAGAAGGATGCTAGGGGAGAGGGGGAGAAGGCCTTAGCCGAAATTTCAAGAGGGGAGAGAAGGAGGAGGAAATGAATTTTCCAAGAGGGGAAGAGAGAGGAGGAGGGGAAATTCAAATTTTGAATTCTTGGTTTTCAATTTTTCATTCTCTAATTATTCCTTCATAACATGGCTATATATAGCCCTCACCACTCAATCTCCCTCCATTCAAAATTCAAAATTCAAAATGAAAGTTATGATGGTTATATGCACCCATCATAATACAAGAAATGAAATAATTAAAACAACCTATGATGGTTATAAGAACTCATCATTACATGAATTATTTAAATGCAATAAAAATAAAAATGCTAAAATAAAATAAAACATGAAAATGACTTAATAATTAATAATAATAATTAATTAATTATTATTAATTATTAATATATTGGTTTGCGTTCAGGACTGATATTATGGCGACGTTCCACATGGTCATTCATAAGTACGTCATCGCCCTATTTAAAATGTTGTGGGTCGTCGTCTCCATCATAAAGAAGAAGAAGATTCCTATGGACACTAATGTCGAGCTGTAGAAGATACCGTCAAGCGGTAGCTTTGAATTAATTGGACAAAGTTCTCGGGAACTTACCACTCCGCACTAGTCCTACCGCCCACACTAACGCAAGGAATTATTTGGCCAACATCTCGGGAAACTACCGCCAAGCGGTTTTGCTTACCTCACCGCGCTTGGCTCTTGACGAATGCAGGATTTCTTGAGTAACTGATCTACCACCAGGCGATAGGTGTTACCGCGCCGCGCTATATTCTCGACGAATGTCGAGTATGATTTCTCGAGTAACAAATCTACCGACAGGCGACAGTTGTTACCGTGTCACGCTAGTCATTTCACGAGAAGGATTCGTCGACTACTGACCTGCCGCTTAGCGCTACCTTCTACCGCGGGGTGCTAGCTCTATGAGAAGTAAAAATATTCATTTTGAAAAATTATTCCAAATTTGGATGACAGCTGGCACAACAAGCGTGCGAACCTACCGCCGGGCGCTAGTCTTACCGTCGACGGTAACCTATTTTCATGAAGATGTATAAAAGGCTGTCTTAGTTTATATGCTTGGTGATATGAAGACTAAAAAGTGATGGGAGTTTGTGAATTCTAGGGTTCGGCCGCTCTCTCTTACGCTCCATTCCAAAAGTCTCTGTCGAAGAAGAAGAGAGTCGTCTCCCTCCCGTTCATGAACAAAGAACTCCGGCGATCCTACATCTACATTGAAGAGTAAATTGTTTCGCTTTTTAGCTTGCATTATAAATCTCTTTAATATGTAATTTGAATGAATTTTCTGTACATTATGAAAATTATAAACCAGTAGTACAAGCTCGTACAATAAACTCTTTGTTTGAAAACCTCAACAAGATCACTCTATATCATTGCTCTTTGTGCCTATTGTCATAATCCAATGCTTTTCAGGACCACTATTATCACAAAAGCGTGTGTTGTATACAATCGTATCGTGGTCATATATTGAATCCTCTAACACCATCAAACCAAGTGTCCCCTCCATCAAAGCTTGCTAAAATATTAAAAATATTTTTCTGGTGTATATCTTGGACATTTGTCTAAGAATAATGGAGCTTTTTATTTTTAGAGTGTGAGTGCCTTGTTTGCAGCTGAAGTCTTCCTCCTATTCACTCCTTCGCCAACAATAAATCAATTTCTTTATACCAAGAAAGCATTCGTTAAGTGAACTTGTAGGCTTCAAGCAACCATGAAGACTGTGATTTGTCGATTCACTACGGTGTGTGGATAAAATGCCGAGATCAAGTACATCCTTATTAAAAGCAGCAGACCACTTATTTTTAATTTTTTGAAGCTCTTTTAACCACCGGTTCTCGTTAAAATTTCCTTTGATAATCATCTCCCTCCAATATAGCTCAAACTCCATTCATTGTCATATTTACACATGCAAGTATAAAATAAAGATCTAATGTGCTTGTATTGGTCAAAAGTAGGTACCTTAGACGGTGCTTTCTTCGAAATGTGCCATTGGCACAAGCGATGACGAGTAGTAGGGAAACCTCTCTCAATAGCAACTGCCATCACCGTATCTTGAACTGTGAAATTTGTGATCGGTCCCTTACCTCCAACTAACTTTAAGAAAGCCTCAAATACCTAACAGAAAGAGTCTATCGTCTTAGGTGCTACAAATGCACATCCAACAAAAACATTATGTCAATGGTCTTTTACTACTATAACATGAGTGCATGCTAAATTATATTTGATTAGCCTCTAAGTGATGTCAAAAATGATGATATCGCCAAAACATTCGTAATCCAATTTTGTCGGGTCATCAATCCAGAAGAAATTATGCATGCAGTTCATTTTATCTATTTGTATATTAAAAGAAAACATGTTATCTAACAACTGTGTCTCCTTCAAAATTTCCAATAATCTAGTTACATCTTCAGTTTTGATGAGCGCTCTTTTTTCCCAATGTATGAAGTTATAAGCATCCGCTTTCGTGAACCCTGCATTATGAGCTCCGCCAACTTCTTTGGCCATAAGGTTGAACGTATCAACCATTCGTATCCCCAAGCCTGTCATATTCTGAATCAAGGTTTATTGGGCATCATCTACATGGCGATGCAATCTCAACAAATATACGTCTTGCGATATACCCAAAGGATGATTGTGCTCTTCAATCAATTTTAATACCTTCAAATTCCTACCCTCTTCACCGGCAGTAAAGTGTAAGCAAGCCAAGCAGCCCATCCAAAAATCCTGTTTATGGAATTTTCTCTTCACATCGGAGCACCACTTGTAAAGTTTAAATCCAACTTTCAAACATGAAAACTCTCGTCCCTTGATGATCCGTGTATGTGTCCAGTAAAATACATATTGTCTTTATACACTAAATCCGCATTGTCGAGCATATTTTGAGTACATTTTGTAAGCCTCATCATCAGAATTAACTGTGTGAACATTACTTCCTCCTTGTGCACCTGCGATAATGTGGTTTAAGGTACGGGCAGATAAGAAAGCAGATTCAAAAATATATTGTTGTATTACATATATAATACAGTATAATCCTAACTTATACAGTTGTAATAACACAGTATCTTATAGTGTCTATCGACTCATTAGATAGACCAGTACTCTTGTCCACTTCCTGTGACTTCTCAGATGATAGATTTTTGTCCTCCATAGAAGTACGGTGGATGAATGTGTTGTTGGCCTCTCCTACCGAAAATGTCCCTGACTACCAGATTTTCTCGAAAATGTTCTGCTAAAGTTGTAAAACATCGCTCATATTCTTTAGCAAATAACCAGGAACACGGAAAGAGGCAGGAATTTCAGGAAGCATATACGTACGGACTGCAATGGCGGGAAATGAAGAAAGCAAAGAGACGTGTTGTTTAAGCTATGCGCCAGCAGGGTTGTGTCATTTCCAGTTGGTCGCTTTTGTTGTGCTATTTGAGGATGGTTACACCGAAATAAAGAAGATGAGCGCTCGCCCGCTCCAAACCCAAAAAATGCGACACCACTTATTTGTAACCCTACTCTTTCTATATTCAAACAAAGAAGACGAGCACTTGGCCGGTTGAAACCATTAAAATATGAATGCAAAAAATTAGGGTGGGAAACGGGACGAATCCCCAAAATAAAGACTATTTATATATATACCTATTAATAGGGGCGCATAAGTATCCAAAAATTTTCGATAGCCGTTTGGCATTAAGTAAATATAAAAAAAATCAATTTTTTTATTTATATATATAAGGCTAAATGGTCATAATTTATAAGAAATTTGGCCTTATTTTAATTAAATTTGTTATTATTTTTTAAATATAATTTAAAATGTTAATTTTTAAAAAATATTTATTATGATTTTTTTAAAAAAATATGATCTGAGCACAGTCCGAACTCGATCTGAGCATGGTCAAAGCCCTATTTTTGGGCCTCAATAGTCCTTTAGTTCTAGTGGATGCCTGGGTCTGGCCTGAGCCCGGTTAGTTCAGGACCCGACATAAAAAAAAAAGCTTGGGCCCGACCTGGGCCCTGCAGGCTTAATTTTCACGCCTATGCTAAGCTTAAGTATAGTAAGAGTGGATTGATCTCGCAGGGCCTATGGCAGTCATGTCTTGGTGTGACCATAAGATCACTGTCTTATTAAAATGATTTGCTAAACTACGTGAAGAGTCCATTTTGTGGATACAAATGTATATTGTTATTATACTAGTAGCTTGACTTGCTTCACAAAGACTAAGGTATGTTGGTGTTGCCTTTGCTTCGCCTTTGTAACACCAACCAATTTGACCAATTTGGTTGCTAAGTTGAGAGTTCATGTTGTGGATACAAATACATATTGTTGTATTATTCTAGCAGCTACCTTTAGCCTCATCTTAGGAACACCAACCTACTTGATCAATTTATTGGCTATGTTGAGAATTTCAAGATTGTGTGCATATTAATATTATTATAATAAATATGCTTAATGTTTGATGGGGGCTATGTTGGCTCAACCAAAAAGTGCATATTGATGGAGAGCTTAAAGGATTGATTCTTTCTTGCGGGATTGCTAATATCTGGACTAATGTAGTACTCTACTTGGAATCATATTTCCTAGATGTTAGTTATTTATGAGGTGTAGTGTTGGAACTTATGCTGTAATTCTATATACTATCTATGGGTGATGATAAAATCAATACTAGCCTCCTATTGTATGATAAGACATAGGATTGTAGTGTATCACTACCCTTTAACTCGAGTCAAGTGATCAACTATCACTGTCTGGCCACAATTTGTGAAATCTGTGGTATTAGCTAACCACAAAATAGATGTCAACAGTATGTCGGCATAAGGTTTTGCATTTATTTGCATAAGATGTAATGTGAGTAAGCTTATTTAATATTATATGATGTTTAATGGAATATGATGCTTGTGCGATAAAGTAGCATAAGGGACTATAATTAGAAATTTATTAATAATTCCTGCTTGTTACCTACTGTTCCTTAACACATTTGTTTCTTGTGTATGTTTTACTTTTCACATTACTATGTTAACACTTTTTGTAGACACTCCATCCTGAAATTCCTTTGGTTTCCATCACTTAATCAAACTCCTTTGGTTATCATCACTTAATCAAACTCCTTTGTTTTTCATCACATAATCATGAAAACACTCGTACAACATTGAAATGACTAGTCCTCCTCGACTAGTTTGACAATTAAATGGATACACTTCTATCAAGTTTATCTGCCAATGGTCAGTCCATTACCAAAGCTATACTCAACCATAACACAAAAGTTTATATGTAACGCCCTGAAACTCAAAAGAGGGACGGACAATGTTTGAAGCCAAGTTTGGGGCCTAATAAGGGCCACACGGCCTAGGACACGGGCGTATCTAGGGCCGTGTCCTACTCGGGCTATTAGCAGGGCTGTGTTGAGAGAGTTACATGGGCGTGTCCCATGGCGTGTCTAGCACACAGCCTGTGACACGGGCGTGTCACATGGCCGTATCCACTTTAGGATGTTTTGGTCCTGTGTCGAGTAAGGAACACGCCTCGCAACACGGGCATGTAACGATTGACACGGGTGTATCAACATTTGACACAGGCTTTTCTAAGCTTGTGTCTTGTCGGGATGCGATGGTTTCAGCGTCAATTGGGCACACGGCCCATGATACGGGCATGTCCATGGTTTACACGGGCGTGTCCCAAGCCCTGTCATATGCCGTGTCCTGTTCTGTATTTCCTGGTTTACTATGAGTGTGATACACAACCTTGGACATGGGCATGTAACAAGCCGTGTTCGGCTCAGGAAAGTGGTTTTAAGTGCAAATTGTGGTCGTTCGTTTCCTTCTAATAGGATTTAATGGTCAAGAGTGGTCATTACTAACTTAAGGCTGGGAATAGGATTTGAAACCCTCATTCAACTTTGAGTTTCCTCTTTTTAAAATATTTAGCGAGAGGGGAGAGCACGGAAGAAGGAGAAGGAGAGATCCGGTCATTGGTGGAGCTTCGGAGCCCCAAATCACAAGCCGAGTCCAGATCTACGGAGGCGAGGCCATTACGGTGCTTTTCATCCGTCTAGATCTTCATGGCGCCAAAGATAACCAAAAGGGTAGTGATTCTCTTCTTGGATATGTGAAGTCCCTTTCCTTTTTGCATAGGAAACTCCCTCCAGCGAGTGAGCAGTGAGTGTGAGGTATTCCTTCGGGTAAACATTAATAGTCCCCATTATTTTGCATGTAGAGTCCGGAATCAAAGTACATACATAGGCATGGTGTTTGAAGCCTACCCGGACAAGTTGGTCTGAATTGGTGATGTTTCATTATGCATGAAAAGCCGGAGAAGACTCCATGCCGATGGTTGTTTTTGGGTTTTCTACGTGGTAGATTGCAGCAGGGAGCCTTGGGGATTAACTCAATGGTGCACCCGAAAATTTGGGCAAAAGCGAAGTTCTGCCATTTTGATGGCCTGAGAGCCAACCTTGTGCATAATCTTGTTATGTACTTTTGTTTGATCGATATTCGGGATTAAGTGAAGCTTAACTTGTGTCGATAACTTTAATTATTGTGGTGGTGTGAGCAACGAGTTGAGTGGAACCATACCCGCTCTATATAATTCGGTTTAAGAGGCCTATTGATGGCATAGAGGGCGGGTCTTAGGCTTCGGTTGAAAAAGACTATTATCTCACGACTTTTCCATCCTACGGGCAGTGGTGGACCCAGTTCACCATGCAAGTGCCCAGAGAGCATGGGGTGTGTGGCTGTGTGTGCCTATGCCTGTGGTGAAGTGTACTTATATTGTTCTTTCACTATACTGTTTGCTTTTACTAATAAATGCAGGGAAGGAGCACCGCCACCCCAAATCCGGGGTGGGGTCATTATAATTTGGTCAGCTTTAGCTAACCGTTGCTTTTGTTTGCCACCGTTGCGGTGGATGGTTGCTTGCAGGTGCTGCGGAGCCTAGTGGCAAATAGCGAGTTGAAGCCCTTGTTGCTGAGCCGACCCTCGAAGGCCAATGTGAATGTTTACTTTTATTCTCATGTGTGACTGATGCGTGGAAAATAAGACAAGCGCACCGGTCGCACAAGTAAAAAGTTTGGGAATAAATCCCCGAGTGTCGGTCTCTTGAGGAACACAGTAAGGGATGAGTTAATGTCGAGGAGGACTTGAGATTGAAGTCCTCGGGTAGGAGGTAATGAAATGGGGGTTTTGATGGTTGCGGAAAATAAAGTAAAAATCTACAAGCTATTCCTATGCAACGCCGCTATGCGATGCTTCGCCAGGCGGGATGGAAACTACACGGGCCGCTATGCACTGAATCGCTTGGAGGATGGACGAGTAGGCTAGCGGATGAGGTGGTTAGAATGGCGGAATGAGGGTCGTGAGCACCTTTTCGCAACGCACGCCACTAGCAATTGCTAGTGCGGCAAGGGTGGATGGAGGTGGATGGAACAAGGCGCACCTCAAGCAATATATAACGAAAATACAAATCACATAGACATGATATCGTATAAACGTATTCTAAAATTAAGCGTACATCATCTATAAATGAAGTTTACAACAACACATAAACAACAACAAAGGAAGAACAAGTCCAGAGATCGACCGTATCCGAAGTCTTGCTGAGGATTCACGGTTGGAGTCGTCGGGTTGTCAATCCGCGTCCAAGCTCGGTCCTCAACTGCGTCCGGGGTAGAGAAGGGCTGTCACCACCTTCCAATGGCCCGTCTTCTTCGTCTCACGACAGCGGAAGAAAGTTGCAATCTTCCCTTTGCTTGATGGCCATGGCGTTGAAGCTTGAAATAAGCCCAAGAGATGATGGAGGAGGCCGAGAGGAAGCTCCGGCTATGATTTGGCGTTGAAAGCTTACCCGGAGCCTCTCCCTAAGGTGGAGGATGAAGGGAAATGGCGAAACCCTTCGCCGGGGACGAAAAACGGCGGAAGAAATTGCGGATCTCTGGATTAGGGCGAGACCTGTGCTATTTATAGAAAACAGGATTAAATACTGCGCACGATCACAGGCGCACAACCAGTGGTCGTGCGCGCTATGGCCTGTGACCGTGCGATATGGCGGCAGAACTTGCACAAAAGAGGTCATGACTGCGCACGATCGGCAACGCACGAGCAGTTATCGTGCGCGGTATAACAGGTGATCGTGCGATATGGCAGGACAGAACTTTTGAAAAGAGGGCATGACTGCGCACGACCGATGATCGTGCGCCAAAGTGGTCGATGGTCGTGCGTGGGTAAAAACGCACGACCATTGACTCCTTTGCCAAAAAATGGTGAAAGTCCTATGTCGGACGCCCACACGATCCCCGAACCTGCAGGAAAACTACACGCACTGTCGATCATGGCAGTCATAGAAGTAAATAAAATGCACAGCAAGAGGGAAATACACACACGCACAGAAATAGGCTAAAAAGGGTGCACAAGACATGGAAAACCGTAGCGAACCAAAAGGAGTGCAAATGACGCTAAACGGTGTGCAAAGACAAGAAAATAAGCCTAGATGAGTCCGGAATTAAGTATAAAATATGGACTCATCACACCCCCAGACTTAACTGTTTGCGCGTCCCGAGCAAACACAACCTAAGCAGACAAGGAAAAAGAACTAGCTAACAAAGAAATTGCAGAACAGAGTACCATGCGAAGTCTCATGCCCGCGTGCATAAAAATACAATAGAAGAAATTTCTAAGTATGCAAAATAGTTTATATTTTCCACAATGTGTATCAACAAGTTATTACTACTCAAAAATAGAATCACGGTGAATCATCCGGTCACGCATAGGAAGAAAGTAGACTGGCCACTAAGGAGAGCTTTGCCAAAGATCGGGGCTCAAGATCACCTCCAAAGGAATCCACCAATGTCGGGGACCATACGCTTGCCCGTTCACACTCTCTCCACGACACAAGTTAGACTCAAGCGCAAATCCGTAGGACTTTAGGAGAATCATGGGGCTTGGGTTACGGTGAGGTAAGCAATGATAAAAAGAATGGCTATGCACCTAACCCAAATGAGCTAGCCTAAAAGAATCCCTCAACAAACCACAATATAACCAGGTGCACCACACCCCTAGACTTGATTTTTGCAACATGGGTGTGTGCACTGCCTACTCCAAACCAAAATCATCTCCAAAAGATTTTCAATTAAACTTTTTCTTTCATCATTTTTTTTTCTCATTTTCTTTGTATAATTTTTTCTTTGTAAACTTTTTCTTTTCACAATACACAATTTCAGCAAATAAAACTTGGGGGCATTTCCACATTTTCACAAATAGTATCACCACATCAACATCCCAACATAAAATGAAAAATATTATAGCTCAACTTGGGCGTGCGACTAGGATCGGCTATGAAGCTTTGGTGAAATAATGGTGGAGCTGAATCAAAAGAAGGGTAGGCACAACGGGGTTTAGCGAGGATATGACGTTAGGAATGGTACAAAGCTCAACCGGGCCAAAATGATGGCCTACATCACACTCGCGCTTGAGTAACCATGTACCCATGCTTTGAGAGTAGCTTGGGCTAAGTTCTTAGCAACCGAGAAAGATAATCCTTCCTCCCGACTCGAGCAAAACGAGTCTAGTAGCGGCTACACACATTCCTACACTACCGTTTGATTCACACCGGATTCACCAACTTTTGAGTAGAATAAAATGTCTTTACACAAATAGAAAAATATAAAACTATAAGCATACAAAAAAATTAAATCTACACATATTTCTACACAAAACGAGAGCAATTGACTAGGAACACAGCAAGGCCAACATTTTACTCTATCGTGCAATCCTAACTAGCACAATAATTTTTCCAAATCAAACAAAGATACAAGTTCAACTCGTGGCACGCTAACAGCTAAGCTCGGGCTCATGTAGGTGCAGTGGTGTGCGATGCAATGAACATAAACAAAATAAAATACGAAAAGCTTCTAGTATGCAAAAGAAATGTGCACGTGCAAAAGGTAAACAAGCTCTCCCCCAGACTTAAACTAAACAACACATCAAATGATAGAGAAATTAAAATCAGAATGAGCTAAGGGAAGAGGTTACCCAATGCTCAGCTAGTGAGCATACCAGAAGACGCGTGGAAAGTAGCAGCAGCCCCGCCAAACAAAGAATCACAACCCCGCCAATGCGTAGTTTCCATGAATACCTGCAGGGGTGAGCTCCACAAAAACAAAAGAAAAATATACAAAAAGAAATACTAAACTAAGCTAGACATAAAAAAAATGCAGAAAATGAAAGATAAGCACTGGGGTTATTGTCATCCCAACACGACTTATTAAATTCTAAACAGTTCTAGCTAATGGGCCTATGAAATAGAAAATGCACAGGTAACTGTCCTAATATCCGTGTCAGTAATGGGTACCGATACGGTGATAGAACAGTTACCCCTCTGCCTAAATAATCACACCTGCTCCTCGCAGGCAGAGGGAATAGGAAGTAAGATGAGGAGGCCTGGTCCTCACTCATCCCATCACAAAAAATATCCTTGCCTAGCAAGGTATCGTCCACCACAGGTTCGTAGGAAGCGACGGCAGCGGAAAAAATGCCATGCGCATCGACAACCTCACATACCCGTGGAGATTCCACCTGCACAGGCTCAGATAAAGAAGGGGGATCAAGCAATAAAAGAGATGAAGAACATAAGGAAATAATCGGGGGAGTGGTCCCGGTCTCACTCCCCAAAGGCTGAGGTAGAAAAATATTGTCGGCGTCATCGACAATGCAACAAGGCTCGGCAGGATCCATAGAGGCCTCCACCAAGACTTGGACTTCCTCCTCTGGTGCTGAGGGAGAATCCTCGACACCAGGAAGGTTGTCCTCCTCCATGGGAGTGGAAACAATCCATGTATCACAAGCCTCAACTTGTGTTGCATCGTCGAAAATGTCGTAAGAGACGACTGAAGTAGAATGCACAAAAGGCGAAAGAACTTTGCTTGGATAAAAGTCAAGCGCAGGTTCTTCACAAAGAATCGGCTCCACGCTTGGAGATGTATGCACAAAAGAGATGGGCTCAGCCACGTCGAAGCCTAGATCAGCCACACATCTGGTGGTTGTGTCCACATCATTCCCTTCAACAAATGAAGGTGACATGGTCACACAACCAGACAATGAAGGTGTGCCACTAACGGTAGGAGTCGGGATGATCCGGATGTCCGGCTCATCATCCTCTTCCATAACACGGAGGTACTCTGCACAATCCTTCATGATATGATCTGTTCTACGACAATACAAACACTTTCTCCCAGTATTCTGCGGTCCTTGTGAGACCGGAGAAGCATAAGAGAACGGTGTATGTGGCGAGGACAAGTGACCACAAGCTCGGGGCACAGTGTTTGAAGGGCTGTACGAATACAGCATCTCATGCATTGTGCGCTGAGGCTTATGCTCAATATCTCTCGTAGGGCATTCATGACTAGCATGGGAGGAATTTCCACACCAACAGCATTGGGCATAAGAATATCCCCACATGGTATCGAAATAGCAGATTCAAAATAAATTGTGCAAATTACAAAATCCAACAATATATTACTATAGTTGCCTAAACAAACAAGAAAAAGGAAAGATAAACAGAAATAGAACAAAACAAAAGCGATTTACAAAGGAAAAGGACAGCAATTTCAGGTCTCCCTCTCCAGCAACTCACACGACTTCGGTCCCCGGCAACGGCGCCAAAAACTTGATGCGTGGAAAATACGGCAAGCACACCGGTCGCACAAGTAATAAAGTTTGGGAATAAATCACCGAGTGTCGGTCTCTTGAGGAACACAGTAAGGGATGAGTTAATGTCGAGGAGGACTTGAGATTGAAGTCCTCGTGTAGGAGGTAATGAAATGGGGGTTTTGATGGTTGCGAAAAATAAAGTAAAAATCTACAAGCTATTCCTATGCAACGCCGCTATGCGATGCTTCGCCAGGCGGGATGGAAACTACACGGGCCGCTATGCACTGAATCACTTGGCGGATGGACGAGTAGGCTAGCGGATGAGGTGGTTAGAATGGTGGAATGAGGGTCGTGAGCACCTCTTCGCAACGCACGCCACTAGCAATTGCTAGTGCGGCAAGGGTGGATGGAGGTGGATGGAACAAGGCGCACCTCAAGCAATATATAACGAAAATACAAATCACATAGACATGATATCGTATAAACGTATTCTACAATTAAACGTACATCATCTATAAATGAAGTTTACAACAACACATAAACAACAACAAAGGAAGAAAAAGACAAGAGATCGACCGTATCCGAAGTCTTGCTGAGGATTCACGGTTGGAGTCGTCGGGTTGTCAATCCGCGTCCAAGCTCGGTCCTCAACTGCATCCGGGGTAGAGAAGGGATGTCACCACCTTCCAATGGCCCGTCTTCTTCGTCTCACAACAGCGAAAGAAAGTTGCAAGCTTCCCTTTGCTTGATGGCCATGGCGTTGAAGCTTGAAATAAGCCCAAGAGATGATGGAGGAGGCCGAGAGGAAGCTCCGGCTATGATTTGG
Source organism: Platanthera zijinensis (assembly GCA_039513925.1). Lineage (NCBI taxonomy): Eukaryota > Viridiplantae > Streptophyta > Magnoliopsida > Asparagales > Orchidaceae > Platanthera > Platanthera zijinensis. The sequence continues at coordinate 159,401,733 of CM077081.1, read as the reverse complement.
CGTTGAAAGCTTGCCCGGAGCCTCTCCCTAAGGTGGAGGATGAAGGGAAATGGCGAAACCCTTCGTCGGGGACGAAAAACGGCGGAAGAAATCGCGGATCTCTGGATTAGGGCGAGACCTGCGCTATTTATAGAAAACAGGATTAAATACTGCGCACGATCATAGGCGCACGACCAGTGGTCGTGCGCGCTATGGCCTGTGACCGTGCGATATGGCGGCAGAACTTGCACAAAAGAGGTCATGACTGCGCACGATCGACAACGTACGAGCAGTGATCGTGCGCGGTATAGCAGGTGATCGTGCGATATGGCAGGACAGAACTTTCGAAAAGAGGGCATGACTGCGCACGACCGATGATCGTGCGCCAAAGAGGTCGATGGTCGTGCGTGGGTAAAAACGCATGACCATTGACTCCTTTGCCAAAAAATGGTGAAAGTCCTATGTCGGACGCCCACACGATCCCCGAACCTGCAGGAAAACTGCACGCACTGTCGATCATGGCAGTCACAGAAATAAATAAAATGCACAGCAAGAGGGAAATACACACACGCACAGAAATAGGCTAAAAAGGGTGCACAAGACATGGAATACCGTAGCGAACCAAAAGGAGTGCAAATGACGCTAAACGGTGTGCAAAGACAAGAAAATAAGCCTAGATGAGTCCGGAATTAAGTATAAAATATGGACTCATCAGTGACCGGCCTGTGTGCCGATGTTTGGAAGACACTATTTGTTAAAAGTAAACTCATGTAAAGCCATAAGGCCATGTACTTTGTGTATTTGTACGCTCATTCCTATTTTTGGTATTTTAATAGACATTCATGCTGTGGCCTTGGGTTCTTTTCTTTGCAATGTTTAAAATGCTTCTTCTAGAATGTGTTATGTGTATGACGTTTGTTATTGGAAGGTTGGTTTCATTTAGTAACCCTTCGGTCTGTCTGTGGTATATGGCGTCGGGCCCCGGCCGGACCTACTGCTATATGTTATGTGATGGATAGGGGTGTTACAATTTGGTATCAGACTACTGGTTTTTGTCATGCCTATTGGAATTCGTGGAAGAATTCTTTTAAGGGGTGGTGAGCTCATGTATGTGTGACATCGTTATAACATAAAAGAACCCATGAATGTCAACTTAGGAATGAAAATACACACGTTTGATGAACCTGCATGTTCCTATAATTGCTTTTTGCAATATTGTTCGGTCACTTAACGGTGTTTTTTACGTCTATAGATGACCAGGAGTGGTGTAGGACCTTCAGAAAACCCGCATTCTGAGGCAAGTAGCACACCGAATGATGTGCCTACAATATCTCCTTCGGCAGAAACCATAAGATTGGTGGTTGAAGCGGTGTTTGCAATGATTAATGCCCAGCCAACAAGGCAGGTACAACACCCAACTCTTGTGGTGGAGCAGGTACTGCTTCAAGCGGCAGAACCAAGAAGGGTTGAACAAGCGGTGGTGGAGTCGTTGATACCTAGAAGTGTGATTGATAAGCAGCTCAAACATGTTATAAGATTCAATCCTCCTGTGTTCTCGGGGACTGGAACCCCATCTCAAGCTGAGGATTGGCTCTCCCGAGTTAAGAGAGTCTTGACGGCTATAGAAACGGAGGAGTGGCAAAAGACCACCATAGCCACTTTCTTGTTGGATGGTTATGCAAGGTTGTGGTGGGAAGGTTTAGAGCTACACCACTTGGGGGAAAGTCAACTCACGGATGTCTCGATGGAGGAATTATCGAGACTATTTTTGGTAAGGTACCTTCCCTCGGCACAGAGGATTGCGATGGAGAATGAGTTCCAAAAGTTGACGCAAGGAGATAGTAGAGTGGATGAGTACCTCCATAAATTTACACGGTTGGGTTGGTACGCTAGCTCTACATTCGCTGATGAGGAGCGTAAGACAAACCAGTTTTATGAGGGTCTACGGGATGACCTAAGGCTACTACTCTCGGGGCCTATGATGCAGGGTTTTCTAACCTTGGTCAACACGGCCTGGTCGTAGGAGAAAGATTTGAGGAATGTACAAGCGAAGAAAGACTCTAGTGTAAAGAGGACGGAGTTCAAAATGCGGAACTCCTCAAAATCTGTGTTCCGCAAATGGAATAAGAAGGCAAGGACTTCAGGTCTAACCCCTTCTTTTGGTACAACCGGGGCGAATACAGGCCGAACCCCGGTCACATGCTATAATTGTGGAAAGCCAGGACACTATTCCTGAGATTGCTGGAGCGAATGCCCAAAGTCCGAGAGGAAGCTGGGAGCAACGTATGAGGAGAAGGGCAAAGCGGTGGATTCAACCGCATCGCACTATGCTCCAACCTAGCCTAGGGTTTACAACCTTGGCCAGCAGGAGACCATAAAGCAAGCTGATGTGGTGACAGGTACGATTTAAATTTATAGCAGTTTAGCTTTAAATACTTGTTACCTCGCACATGTTAGCTTACTACTGCTTGTACTAGGCTTTTTTTTTATTTTTGATAATCCGGCGAGAGCACTCTTCGATAAGGGAGCTTCGCACTCATTTTTGTACGAAGGATATATATTGCGCATCGGAGTACCTTCTTCGATGGAAAAGGACAAATTGGATGTGTTGTTTCAAATGGGTGTTCAATGCGCACAGATAGAGTCTGTTGCGTAAAAATATGGATTGTGAGTCAAGAGTTTGACTTGCAAGCGTCGTTACTACCGCTGGTGGAGTTTGACGTGGTATTTGGTATGGACTGGCTCTCAGAGCAGCATGCATACATTGATTGCAACCGCAAGGATGTCAAGTTTGGAACTGGTTGAGAGACGATATTTACGGGCTTGAAAGGGGCGAGCAAGACTTTGATGTCTTCTCTTCAGGTGGTTAAGGCAGTTCGTGTTGGTGCAGAGCTTTTTTTCACGCTAGTGGAGACTTCGAAGCCTAAGCCTAGTTTGGACAGTATCTCAGTTGTGTCCGAGTATCCTGACGTGTTCCCTGACGATCTCCCTAGAGCCCCACCACAGCGAGAGATTGAATTCACAATTGAGCTAGTGCGAGGTGTCAAACCTGTGTCATGCTCTCCGTATCGGTTAGCGCCTAAGGAGATGGCGGAACTGAAAGTTCAACTTGAAGAGTTGTTGGAACAGGGTTATGTGCATCCAAGTTTGTCGTCTTGGAGCGTACCGGTCCTTTTTGTTAAGAAGAATGATGAAAGTTTGCGACTTTGTATTTATTATCGAGAGCTGAACAAGTTAACGAAAAAGAATAAGTATCCGATCCCAAGGATTGATGATCTGTTCGATCAGTTAGTTAGGTTATCGGTGTACTCGGAATTGGATCTTAAGTCCAGATATTATCAACTGAGAATAAGAGAAAGTGATATCCCCAAGACAGCTTTCAGCAAGAGGTATGGATATTATGAGTTTACCGTCATGCCATTTGGGCTGACTAATGCGCCATCCATTTTTATGGATCTGATGAACAGAACATTCAGAGAGTATTTGGACCACTTCGTGATAGTCCTTATCAATGATATCTTGGTGTACTCGCAATGTGAGGAGGATCACTTTACGCATCTGCATTTGGTGATGGAGGCACTGAGGAGGAACCAACTGTATGCCAAGTTCTCCAAATGCGAGTTTTGGTTGTCCTTGGTAGCATTCCTTGGTCACATAGTTACTGGAGAGGGAATTGCGGTGGATCCAACGAAGATAGTTGCTATACGAGAGTGGCCTGTGTTGTCTACGGTAGTGGAAGTCTGAAGTTTTTTGGGACTTGCCGGCTACTACAGGTGCTTCATAGAGAACTTCTCGCGGATTGCATTACCCCTCACGACTTTGACAAGGAAAGATCAAAAGTTTATTTGGATTCCTGAGTGCGCACAAGATTTCGAAGAGCTAAAGAGACGGTTGACTATGGTGCCTGTTCTATGTTCGCCGAGTGGGACTGAAGGTTTTGAGATCTACATTGATGCTTCGGGCAGTTGTTTGGGTTGCGTTTTACTGCAGCATAGGAGTGTGATAGCTTATGGCTCGTGTCAGCTAAAGGTTCACGAGAGGAATTATCTAGTCCATGACTTGGAGTTAGCGGTCGTGATATTTTCCCTAAAGCAGTGGAGGCATTACCTGTACGGTGTAAAGGGAGATATCTACCCCGTTCACAAGAGCCTGAAGTGCTTATTGGATCAAAAGGAACTAAACATGCGGCAATGGAGATGGATGGAGTTTCTGGGGGACTACACATTTAAGATATAATATGTGCCTGGTAAAGGCAATGCAGTTGTTGATGCGTTGAGTCACAAGGCTCCCGCGCAGGCCAACTGGTTGTCGGTTCATGACGAGCGTTTGATTCGAGATTTGGAGGCATTGGAGATCTCTTGTGTTGACAAGCAGACTAGTGCTGAAGCACAGCTGAACTGGACAGAGGTGCAATATGACCTTGCTGATAGGATTCGTTAGGCTCTGGTTTTGGATAGCAATATGAAACAGATCATGGATGAGGCTGTGGATGGGTCAAATTCCCAATTTGGTGTTGTTGATGGACTGTTAGGGAAGGACAGTCGTCTGTGCGTCACAAATGTGGATAAGCTACAGGAGGAATTGATGTACGAGGCTCATCATACCAAGTACTTGATTCACCCAGGGAGCACGAAGATGTATTGTGATTTGAAAAAGTTGTTCTGGTGGACAAGAATTAAGAAGGACGTGACACTTTACGTGGAGAAGCGTCAAACGTACGCCTTGGTGAAGGCGAAGTGCCAGAAGCTCGGAGGTTTCTTGAATCCCTTGCCTATCCCGGAGTTGAAGTTCGACGATATTTCTATGGATTTTGTGCATGGTTTGCCAAGATCGCAGAAGGGAAACTACGCCATCTGGGTGATCGTGGATCGTTTGACGAAGGTGTCGCACTTCATTCCGAATAGGAAGGATGATTCAGTGGCTAAACTAGAAAAACTCTATGTGGATAACATTGTTCGATTACATGGTGTGCCCCGCAGCATCGTGAGTGACCGAGATGGGCGATTCACGTCCAATGATTGGAGTTTTGTGTAACAAATGTTGGGGACCAAGCTGAGTTTCAGCACGGCCTTTCATCCGCAGACAGATGGTCAGACTGAGAGGGTTAACAGGATGATGGAAGACATGCTTCGCATGTGCGTCTTGGATTTCGGGAAGTAATGGGAAGATCACCTGTACTTGGTGGATTTTACTTATAACAATAGCTTCAAAGCAAGTATTCAAATGGCGCCCTTCGAAGCCCTATATGGTAGAAAATGTCGCATGTCATTGTCGTGGCTGGAAACGGGTGAGTCGAAGTTGTATAAACTATAAGAGGTGGAAGACGCCACTTCATTGGTATGAACTATACGAGAACGGTTGTTGATCGTTTAGGACAGGCAGGCTAAATACTATAATGCCAAGCATCGAAACATTAGCTTCACTGTTGGTGACTGGGTATACTTGAAGATTAAGCCGTTCAAGGGTGTTTCACGGGTACGACGCTTGAAGAAGCTAAGCCTGAGGTACCTTGGACCGTTTGAGGTTCTGGAGTGTATTGGTAAAGCAGCTTATCGACTGAAGCTATTAGTGGAATTGAGTGGTCTACACGACGTATTCCATATATCGGTGTTGCGAAAGGCGGTGTAAGAGCCATCACAAGTTGTTGCGGCTGATCAAGTACCGGTTGATAATGGGTTTATGATGAAGGTCAAGCCCGTTCACATTAAGGACTCGGAAGTCAAGCGACTGCGTAACAAAGACATTCGGATGGTCAAAGTCCGATGGGACAACTGCGGTCGTGAGGAGCTTTCGTGGGAGAGAGAGCAGATCGTGCTCGAGGAGTATCCTGAGCTCTTCTTCTCAGGTACCGTCTAAGTTTGAGTACTTTCTATTCCCTAATTTCGGGACGAAATTCTTTTAAGAGGGAGAGAATTGTAACGCCCCGAAACTCAAAAGAGGGACAAAAAGCGTTTGATGCAAAGTTTGGTGCCTGGTAAGGGCAATACGACCTAGGACACAGCCGTGTCTAGGGCCGTGTCCTTCTCGGGCAGTTAGTCGGGCTGTGTCGAGAGAGGTATACGGCCTGGGACACGGGCGTGTCCTAGGGCATGTCTGGCACACGACCTGTGACATGGGCGTGTCTGGCACACGGCGTGTGACACGGGCGTGTCACATGGTCGTGTCCTCTTTGAGATTTTTTGGTCGTGTGTCGAGTAAGGAATACGCCATGCAATACGTGTAATGCCCTGAAACTCAGAAGTGAATCGGGCGGTGTTTTGAGCCAAGTTCGAGTCTAGGAAGGGTGAACACGGCCTGTGACACGGGCGTGTTACAGGAAGTGTTAGGCACACGGCCTGTTACACGGGCGTATCACATGGTCGTGTACTCCTCTGGAAGTTTGGTCCTGTGTCGACTTAGGTACACGGTACGGAACACGGGCGTCTACTGTGTGATACAGGCGTATCACGTCTGACACGGGCGTGTCGGCACTCGTGTCCACCAAGCGACGTGATGGCTGGCGTGGCAGTTATTTGTGACACGACCCCTGGTCACGGGAGTGTTGAGGACCCGACACGGGCGTGTCAGGTTGGGACACTGGCGTGTCCTAACCCGTGTCCTTTTTTGTGCTCGATATTAGTGGCTGGATTGAGGCACACGGCCTGGGACACGGCCGTGTGCAAGGCCGTGTTCGGCCAAGGATTAAGGAATTACAGGCTAATTTGAGTCGTTCGTTTTCTTTAAATAAGATCTAACGGCCCAGATGAGTTCCTGCTTATGTTTAGTACGCGATTAGAGGTTTAATTCCTCATTTCATCCTAAACTCTCTCTTTCTAAGAAGTTAGAGAGAGGAGAGAGCAAGGAAGAAGGAAGGGAGGAATCCGGCCGCCGGCGGAGCATCGGAGCACGAAAGTGAGAACCGAGACCAGATCTGTGGAGAGAATTCCCTTGCGAAGCCTTTCATCAGGCTAATTTTTCATGGCGCCTAAGCAGACTTCAAGTGTACTGATTCTCAACTTGGACATGTGAAGTCCTCTTCCTTTTTGCATGGTAAACCCGCTCTCGCGAGTGTGTGGTGAGTGCGCGGTGTTCCTTGGGGTAGATATGTGAAGTCCCCCTTGTTTAGAGTCCGGAATCGAAGTATGGGCATAGGAATTGTGTGTGAAGCCTACCCGGACGTGTTTGTCTGGATCGGTGATATTGTATTGCATGAATAGCCGGAGAATACTCCGTGCGTTGTTTTCGGGTGTCTACGCGGTAGATTGTAGCAAGGATCCTTGGGGATTAACTCCAAGGTGCACCCAAAAAACTGGGCGGAAACGTGATTCTGCTAACTTGGTGGCCGGGGAGCCAGCCTTGAACATAACTGGGTTATGTGATGTTTTGAAATGTTTTAGGCTCCGAATGAAGCTTGGCCCGCGCGTACATCTTAAAGTGACTAGGCGGTGTGAGCAACGGGCAGTTGGAAACGGACCTAGGCTTTGCAGTTCGGTGCTAGAGGACCTAAAGTGGAACTGGCCATTAGCATAGTCGGGAGTCTTGGACTTCAGTCGGAAAGACTCAAAAATGCTCACAATGTTTGCCATTCTGAGGGTGGTGGTGAAGCCACGGAATTGACCGTATTCACTGAGAATGTGCCCTGAGTGCACGGGGTGTTTGGCCGAGCGAGCCTACACCTGTGGCAAAATATATACTTGCACTTTACTATTTAGCTGGGCTAATGATATGCAGGGAAGGAGCACCGTCGTCCCGTGTAAGGGGCGGGGTCGTTATAATTTGGTCAGCTTTAGCTGACCGTTGCTTTGTTTGCCACCGTGCGGTGGAATGTTGCTTGCAGGTGCTGCGGAACCAAGCGCCAAGTAGCGGGCTGAAGCCCAAGTTGCTGAGCTGGCCCTCAAAGGCCAAGCAAACCGTTGTTTTACTTTTGTCATGTGTGGCCGGCCTGTGAGCCGAGGTATGTAAAACATTATATTATCAAGTGAACATTTGTAAGGTCTTAAGGCCATGTACTCTTTTGTGTATTTGATGTATTTCATTCCTGTGGTATAGTGGACATTCATGCCGTGGTTGTGCAAATTCTGGGTTCTCTTAAACTGATTAAAAGCTTCCGCTAGAATAATCTGTGTTAGGACGAGTAGTTGAGTTTTTTGTATTATTCGGTAACCCTTCCGACTGTCCGTGGTATATGGCGTCGGGTTTTAGCAGGAGCTTCTGTTATATGCCATACGACGGATGGGGGTGTTACAATTTGGTATTAGACTAGGGTGTCAGTCGTTTGTATTTGAATTCGTGTGAGAATTCTTTTAAGGAGTGTTGAGCACATGTATGTGCGTCATCGTTATAACATAAAAGAACCCATGAATGTCCACTTAGAAATGAAAAAATACACTTGTTTTGAGGAACCTGAGTGTTCCAGTGATTGCTTTTAGCAATTTGTGTGTCGCTTAATCAAGGGTTTATGCTATTATAGGTTCCTAGGAGCGGTGCTGGGCAATCAGAATGTCCGCAATCGGCAGAAAGTAGTGCACTGAGTGCGTGCCTACAACACCTCCTTCAGTAGAAACCATCAGATTGGTGGCTGAAGCAGTCTTTGCTATGATTAATGCCCAACAAGTGCAGCCCACACTACCTGCTAATGAGCAAGAACTGATTAGAGTGGCAGAGCCGGGAGTGGTAGAACACGTGGGAGTTGATCCGGTAGCACCAAGGAGAGCCACAGAGAAACAGCTCAAGCATGTGATGAGCTTTAATCCTCCGGTGTTCGACGGGATGGGAACGCCAACTAAAGTTTATGATTGGCTCTCTACGATAAAGAGGGTCATGACCGCCACAGAAACTACGGAGTGCAGAAGACCATAATAGCGACCTTCCTATTAGTTGGTGAGGCAAGGATGTGCTGGGACGAGTTGGAGGTTCATCTCTTAGTGGGAAGGCAACTTGCCAAAGTACCGATGGAGGAATTCTCAAGGTTGTTCTTGGCCAGATACGTACCTTCTGCCTAGAAGATTGAAATGGAGAATAAGAACCTTGGATTGACTCAGGGAGCGAGTAGCGTGGATGAGTATCTCCACGAGTTTACTCGGTTAGGTCGTTATGCTGGTGCTATGTTTATTGAAGAAGAGCGGAAGACCAACCGATTTTATGAGGGCCTACGGGGCGACCTACAGCTACTCCTCGTTGGGCCTAAAGCACAAGGCTTCCTAGCCTTGGTTAATGCGGCTCGGTCTCTGCAAAGGGCCGCGAAGAATGTTCAAGAGAAGAAGGAGCCAGGGGAAAAGAGGTCAGAGTTCAAAATGCTGAGTTCAAAGTCTGGTTTCCGCAGATGGAACAAGAAGCAGAAGACTTCAAGTTCAGCCCCTTCGTCTGGTACAGGGGAAAACTCAAGTCGAGTCCCAAGAGCGTGCTACAACTGTGGAAAGGTGGGGAATTTTGCACGTGAGTGTAGGAGCATACATGCAAAGTCCGAGAAGAGGACTGGAGCAACTTATGAGGAAAAGGGGAAGGCGGCGGAGTCGACCGCATCCTACCATTCTCCAGCCCAGCCTAGAGTTTATAACCTTGGTCTGTAAGAGGCCATTAAGCAAGCTGACGTGGTGACAAGAATGAGTTAAATATTTACTATTTAGCTTTTGTAGCTGTTACATTTTACATGCTAGCTTTTAAATCTTGGTGCTAGGCTTTGTGTTAGTTTTCGATAGTCCGTCAAGAGCCTTGTTTGATACAGGAGCTTCGTATTCCTTCTTATCCGAAAGATTCATATCGCGCATCGGACTTCCTTCCTCGATGGCAAAAGACAAGTTGGATGTATTGCTGCCAAATGGGTGCTCAATGCGTGCGGATAGAGTCCGTGTGGTAAAGATTCGGATCAGGGATCAGGTGTTTGTTTTGCAAGCGTTGGTGCTGCCGTTAGTGGAGTTCGATGTAATCTTTGGAATGGACTGGCTCTCGAAGCAGCGAGCATGCATTGATTGCAACCGAAAGTTGGTTAAGTTGGGACTGAATACTGATCAGGAGACTACGTTTGCGGGTATGAAAGGGTCGAGCAAGATTATGATGTCGGCTCTTCAGGTGATTAAGGCAGTTCGGTATGGGGCTGAGCTGTTTGTCATTTCAGTGCAGGCTTCAATGCCTAAACCTAGTCTTGACAGTATTGCAGTTGTGTCTGAGTATCCTGATGTCTTCCCAGATGATATCCCGGGAGCCCCTCCTTAGCGGGAGATTGATTTTAAAATTGAGCTGGTGCCGTGTGCCAAACCGATGTCATGCTCTCCATATCGGATAGCGCCTAAGGAGATGGCGGAGTTGAAGGTGCAACTGCAAGAATTGTTAGAGCAAGGGTATGTACGTCTAAGTTCGTCACCTTGGAGCGCACCGGTCCTCTTCATTAAGAAGAAAGATGGGAGCTTGCGACTCTGTATTGATTATCGGGAGTTGAACAAGCTTACAGAAAAGAATAAGTATCTAATCCCAAGGATTGACGATCTATTTGATCAGTTGGTTGGGTCAATGGTATATTCGAAGCTAGATCTGAAATCAGGATACTACCAACTAAGGATAAGAGAAAGTGACATCCCAAAGACAGCGTTCAACACGCGGTTTGGGCATTACGAGTTTACGGTCATGCCATTTGGGCTGACCGATGCGCCATCCGTGTTTATGGATTTGATGAACAGGACGTTCAGAGAGTACCTGGACCATTTCGTGATAATATTTATCGACGACATCTTGGTGTACTCGCGGTGTGAGGATGATCACTACAAACATCTGCATATAGTATTGGAGATGTTGAGGAAGAATCAGTTGTATGCTAAGTTCTCAAAGTGTGAGTTCTAGTTATCCTCAATCGCGTTCCTTGGTCATATTGTTAGTGGTGAAGGCATAATGGTGGATCCGGCGAAAATAACGGTGATTTAGGAGTGGCCAGTGTTGACTATGGTGGCAGAATTCCGGAGCTTTCTGGGGCTTGCCGGCTACTATAGGCGCTTCGTGGAGAAATTCTAACGAATAGCGCTACCACTCATGACAATGACAAAGAAGGTTAAAAAGTTTGTGTGGACGCTGGAGTGCACACAGACTTTTGAAGAATTGAAGAAGTGGTTAGTCATGGCGCCTATTTTGCATTCGCTGAATGGGTTCGAAGGGTTTCAAATTTATAGTAATGCTTCGGGGAGTGGTTTGGGCTGTGTTCTGCTACAGTATAGGATTGTAATAGCCTATGGATCACGAAAGTTGAAGGTTCATGAGAGAAATTATCCGGTCCATGACTTGGAGCTAGCGGCCATGATATTTTCTCTAAAGCTGTGGAGGCACTATCTTTACGGTGTGAAGGTCGATATCGACACCGATCATAAAAGCCTGAAGTATTTGCTAGATCAGAAGGACCTGAACATGAGGAAGCAGAGGTGGATGGACTTCCTGGGGGACTACACTTTCAAAATACATTATGTGCCCGGTAAAGGAAATGCAGTGACGGATGCGTTGAGTCGTAGGGCACCTGCGCAAGCCAACTTGTTGGCAGTGCATGATGAGAGTTTGGTCCATGATTTGGAGGCATTGGAGATCTCCTGTATTGACAAGTAGGCTTGTGCCAAGGAAATTTTGTGTTGGATAGAGGTGCAATATGACCTAGCTGATATAATTCGGCGGGCTTTGGTTCAGGATAGCAGTATGAAGCAAATCTTGGATGAATCGTTGGATGGGTCAAATTCCCAATTTGCGGTTGAAGATGGACTGCTAAGTAAGGATGGTCGCCTATACATCCCAAGTGCGGATAACCTTCGGGAGGAGTTGATGTATGAGGCTCATCATACCAAGTACTCAATCCACCTGGGGAGCACGAAGATGTATTGGGACATGAGGAAGTTGTTTTGGTGGCTAGGGTTGAAGAAGGATGTAGCACTTTATGTGGCGAAGTGCCAAACTTGTGCCCTGGTGAAGGAGGAGTGCCAGAAGCCCAGAGGTCTCTTGAAGTCCTTGTCTATCCCGGAATGGAAGTTCGACAACATTTCCAAGGATTTTGTGCATGGTTTGCCAAGGTCGCAAAGGGGAAATGACGCTATCTGGGTGGTCGTAGATAGATTGACAAAGGTGTCGCACTTCATCCCGAATAGGAAGGAAGATTCGGTGGAAAAGTTAGCCAAGCTCTATGTGGATAATATTATACAGTTGCATGGTGTGCCACACAGTATTGTTAGAGATCGAGACGGACACTTCACATCAAATTACTGAGGCTGGTGCATAAGTTGTTGGTAACTAAGTTGAGTTTCAGCACAACCTTTCATCCGCAGACGGATTGTTAGACTGAAAGGGTCAATAGGACGATGGAGGACATGCTTTGCATATGCATCTTGGATTTCGGAAAGCAGTGGGAAGATTACTTGTACATGGTAGAGTTTGCTTACAATAACAGTTTTCAAGCGAGTATTGGTATGGCGCCTTTCGAGGCCCTGTATGGGAGAAGGTGTCGCACGCCGTTGTCTTGGTTGGAGACAGGCGAGTCAAAGTTATATAAACGTCAGGAAGTGGAAGACGTCACTTTAATGGTACGTACGATTCAGGAACGGTTAAAGATCGCCCAGGACAAACAGGGAAAATACTATAATGCAAAACATAGGAATGTGGAGTTCAGTATTGGCGATTGGGTGTACTTTAAAATCGAGCCATTTAAGGGTATCTCGCGGATTCGACGCTTGAAGAAGCTGAGTCCGAGATACCTTGGACCGTTTGGGATCCTAGAGCGGATTGGCGAAGCAGCGTATCGATTGAAGTTATTAGTGGAATTGAGTGGGCTATACGATGTATTCCACGTTTCGGTATTGCGGAAGGTGGTACAAGAGCCTTCTCAGGTTATTGCGGTCGATCAAGTGCCAATTGATAATGGGTTGACAACCAAGGTCAAGCCAGTTCGCATTGAAGACTTTGAAGTCAAACGGCTCCGCAACAAGGAAATCTGAATTGTTAAAGTCTGTTGGGATAACTGCGGACGAGAGGAGCTTTCATAGGAACGAGAACAAACTATGTTGGAAGCATACCCCGAATAATTCCATGCAGGTAATATTTAAGTTGTTTTGTGTACTTTTACATAATTTTGTGGACGAAATTCTTTAAGGGGGAGATTTGTAACACCCCGAAACTCAGAAGTGAATCAGACGGTGTTTTGAGCCAAGTTCATGTCTAGGAAGGGTGAACACGGCCTGTGACATGAGCGTGTCACAAGGCGTGTCGTTCTCGGGTAGTCAAGTTGAGGTCGACGAGCATTGAGTGCTCTTACACAGCCTGTGACACGAGCGTGTCAGGCACACGACCTGTGACACGGGCATGTCACATGACCGTGTACTCCTCTGGAAGTTTGGTCCTGTGTCGACTGAGGGACACGGCCCAGAACACGGGCGTGTACTGTGTGACATGGGAGTGTCACGTCTAACATGGGCGTGTTGCCACCCGTGTCCACCAAGCGATGTGATAGTTGGCGTGGCAGTTATTTGTGACACGGCCCCTGGTCACGGGCGCGTCGAGGACACGACATGGGCGTGTCAGGTTGGGATACTGGCGTGTCCCAACCCATGTCCTTTTCTATGCTCGATATTAGTGGCTTGATCGAGGCACACGGCCTGGGACACGGCCGTGTGCAAGGCCGTATTTGGCCCAGGATTAAGGAATTTCAGGCTAATCTGAGTCATTTGTTTTCTTTAAATAAGATCTAACGGCCCAGATGAGTTTCTGCTTGTGTTTAGTCCGAGATTAGAGGTTTAATTCCTCATTTCATCCTAAACTCTCTCTTTCTAAGAAGTTAGAGAGAGGAGAGAGCAAGGAAGAAGGAAGGGAGGAATCCGGCCGCCAACGGAGCATCAGAGCACGAAAGTGAGAACCGAGACCAGATCTGTGGAGAGAATTCCCTTGCGAAGCCTTTCATCCAGCTAGTTTTTCATGGCGCTAAGCAGACTTCAAATGTAACGATTGTCAACTTATACATGTGAAGTCCTTTTCCTTTCTGCATGGGAAACCCACTCCCGCGAGTGTGCGGTGAGTGCGCGGTGTTCCTTGGGGTAGATATGTGAAGTCCCTCTTGTTTAGAGTCCAGAATCGAAGTACGGGCATAGGCATTGTGTGTGAAGCCTACCCGTACGTGTTTGTCTGGATCGGTGATGTTGTATTGCATGAATAGCCGGAGAAGACTCTATGCGTTGTTTTCGGGTTTCTATGTGGTAGATTGCTGCATTGATCCTTGGGGATTAACTCCAAGGCGCACCCGGAAAACTGGGCGGAAATGTGATTCTTGTAACTTGGCGGCCTGGGATCCAACCTTGAACATAACTTGGTTATGTGATGTTTTGGAATGTTTTAGGCTCCGGGTGAGGCTTTGCCCGTGCGTACGTCTTAAAGTGACTAGGTGGCGTGAGCAATGGGCGGGTGGAAATGGACCTGAGATTTGCGGTTCGGTGCTAGAGGCCCTAAAGTGGAACTGGCCATTCGCATAGTCGGGAGTCTTAGAATGCGGTCGGAAAGACTCAAAAATGCTCACAATGTTTGCCATCCTGAGGGTGGTGGTGAAGCCACGGAATTGACCACATTCACTAAGAATGTGCCCTGAGTGCACGTGGTGTTTGGCCGAGCGAGCCTACACCTATGGCGAATTATATACTTGCACTTTACTATTTAGCTGGGCTAATGATATGCAGGGAAGGAGCACCGCCGTCCCGAGTAAGGGGCGGGGTCGTTATAATTTGGTCAGCTTTAGTTGATCGTTGCTTTGTTTGCCACTGTGCGATGGAATGTTGCTTGTAGGTGCTACGAAACCAAGCGCCAAGTATTGGGTTGAAGCCCAAGTTGCTGAGTTGTCCCTCAAAGGCCAAGCGAACTGTTGTTTTACTTTTGTCATGTGTAGCCGGCCTGCGAGCCGATGTATGTAAAACATTATATTGTCAAGTGAACATTTGTAAGGCTTTAAGGCCATGTACTATTTTGTGTATTTGATGTATTTTATTCCTGTGGTATAGTGGACATTCATGTCGTGGTGGTGCAAATTCTGGGTTCTCTTAAACTGATTAAAATCTTCCGCTAGAATGCTCTGTGTTAGGACGAGTAGTTGAGTTTTTTGTATTATTTTGTAACCCTTCCGACTATCCGTGGTATATGGCGTCGGGTTCCAGCTGGACCTTCTGTTATATTCCATACGACGGACGGGGGTGTTACAATATGGGCATGTAACGATTGACACGGGCATGCCAACGTTTGACATGGGTGCGTCTAAGCCCATGTCCTGTTGGGATACAATGGTTTCAACGTCGATTGGGGCACACGGCCCATGACACGGGCATTTCCATGGTTGATACGGGCGTGCCCCAAGCTGTGTCACAGGCCGTGTCCTGTTCTATATTTCCTGGTTTACGGCGAGTGTGGAACACTGCCTTGGACACGGGCGTGTCACAAGGCATATTCGGCCCAGGAAAGTGGTTTAAGTGCAAATCGTGGCCGTTCATTTCCTTCTAATGGGATCTAATGGTCCAGAGTGGTCCTTGCTGAGTTAAGGCCGGGAATAGGGTTTGAAACCCTCATTCCACTTTGAGTTTTCTCTTTCTAAAAGCTTTAGAGAGAGGGGAGAGCAAGGAAGAAGGGGAAGGAGAGATCCGGTCGTTGGTGGAGCTTCAGAGCCCCAAATCGCAAGCCGAGTCCAGATCTACGGAGGCGAGGCCATTGTAGTGCTTTTCATCCGTCTAGATCTTCATGGCGCCAAAGAGAACCACAAGGGTAACGATTCTCTTCTTAGACATGTGAAGTCCCTTTCCTTTTTACATAGGAAACTCCCTCCCATGAGTGAGCGGTGAGTGCGAGGTACTCCTTCGGGTAGACATAAATAGTCCCCGTTGTTTTGCATGTAGAGTCCGGAATCGAAGTACGAACATAGGCATGGTGTGTGAAGCCTACCCAGACAAGTTGGTCTGGATCAGTGATGTTTCATTATGCATGAATTGCCGGAGAAGACTCCGTGCCGATGGTTATTTTCGGGTTTTCTATACGGTAGATTGCAACATGGAGCCTTGGGGATTAACTCCAAGGTGCACCAGTAAATCTGGGCAGAAGCAAAGTTCTGCCGTTTTGATGGCCTGGGAGCCAACCTTGTGCATAACCGGGTTATGTACTTTTGTTTGATCAATATTTGGGATTCGGGGAAGCTTAACTTGTGTCGATAACTTGAATTATTGTGGTAGTGTGAGCAACAAGTTGAGTGGAACCGTACCCGCTCTATGTGGTTCGGTTTATGAGGCCTACTGATGGCATAGAGGGCGGGTCTTAGGCTTCGGCTGAAAAAGACTATTAGCTCACAACTTTGCCATCTTAGGGGAAGTGGTGGACCGAGTTCACCGTGTAAGTGCCCTAAGAGCACGGGGTGTGTGGCCATGTGTGCCTACGCTTGTGGTGAAGTGTGCTTATATTGTACTTTCACTATACTGTTTGCTTTTACTAATAAAATGGAAGGAAGGAGCACCGCCACCCTAAATCCGGGGTGGGGTCGTTATAATTTGGTCAGCTTTAGCTGACCGTTGCTTTTGTTTTGCACCGTTACGGTGGATGGTTGCTTGCAGGTGCTGCGGAGCCTAGTGGCAAATAGCGGGCTGAAGCCCTTGTTGCTGAGACGGCCCTCGAAGGCCAAAGCGAATGTTTACTTTTATTCTCATGTGTGACCGGCCTGCGTGCCGATGTTTGGAAGACACTATTTGTTTAAAATAAACTCATGTAAGGCCATAAGGCAATGTACTTTGTGTATTTGTACGCTCATTCCTATTTCTGGTATTTTAGTGGACATTCATGTTGTGGCTTGGGTTCTTTTCTTTTCAACATTTAAAATGCTTCCGCTAGAGTGTGCTCTGTGTATGACGTTTGTTATTGGAAGGATGGTTTCATTTAGTAACCCTTCGGTCTGTCTGTGGTATATGGCGTCGGGCCCCGGTCGGACCTACTGTTATATGCTATGTGATGGATAGTGGTGTTACAATTTGGTATCAGACTAGCAGTTTTGGTCATGCTTAATGCAATTCTTGGAGAATTCTTTTAAGGGGTGGTGAGCACATGTATGTGCGTCATCGTTATAACATAACAGAACCCATGAATGTCCACTTAGGAATAAAAATACACACGTTTGAGGAACCTGTGTGTTCCTATAATTGTTTTTTGAAATATTGTTCGGTCACTTAACGATGTTTTGTACGTCTATAGGTGACCAGGAGTGGTGCAGGACCTTCAGAAAACCAGCATTCTGAGGCAAGTAGCGCACCAAATGATGTTCCTACAACACCTTCTTTAGCATAAACTATAAGATTGGTGGCTGAAGTGGTGTTTGCAATGATTAAAGCCCATCTAGCAAGGCAGGTGTAGCACCCAACTCCTATGGTGGAGCAGGTACCGATTCAAGCGGCAGAACCGAGAAGGGTTGAACAAGCGGTGGTGGAGCCGTTGATACCTAGAAGAGTGACTGAAAAGCAGCTCAAACATGTTATGGGCTTCAAACCTCCAGTGTTCTCGGGGACTGGAACCTCATCTCAAGCTGAGGATTGGATCTCCCGAGTAAAGAGAGTCTTGACGGCTACGGAAATGAAGGAGTGGCAAAAGACCATCATAACCACTTTCCTGTTGGATGGTGATGCAAGGTTGTTGTGGGAAGGTTTAGATCTACACCACTTGGGGGGAAGGCAACTAACGGACGTCTCGATGGAGGAATTTTCGAGACAATTTTTGGTAAGGTACCTTCCCTCGGCTCATAGGATTGCGATGGAGAATGAGTTCCAAATGTTTACGCAAAGAGATAGTAGAGTGGATGAGTACCTCCACGAATTTACACGGTTGGGTCGGTACGCAAGCTCTACATCCGCTGATGAGGAGCGTAAGACAAACAAGTTTTATGAGGGTCTGCGGGATGACCTAAGGATACTACTCTCAGGGCCTATGACGCAGGGTTTTCTAACCTTGGTCAACACGGCCCGGTCGTTGGATAAATATCTGAGGAATGTACAAGCGAAGAAAGACTCTAGTGCAAAAAGGACGGAGTTCAAAATGCGGAACTCCTCAAAATCTGTGTTCTGCAAATGGAATAAGAACGCTAGGACTTCGGGTCCAACCCCTTCTTCTGGTACATCCGGGGTGGCTACAAGCCGAACTCCGGGCACATGCTATAATTGTGGAAAGTCAGGACACTATGCCCGAGATTGCTAGAGCGGATGCCCAAAGTCCGAGAGGAAGCTTGGAGCAACGTATGAGGAGAAGAGCAAAGCGGTGGAGTAAACCGCATCGCAATATGCTCCAACCCAGCCTAGGGTTTACAACCTTGGACAGCAGGAGGCCATAAAGCAAGCTGATGTGGTGACAAGTACGGTTTAAATTTATAGCAGTTTAGCTTTAAATACTTGTTACCTCGCGCATGTTAGCTTAATACTGCTTGTACTAGGCTTTGTTATGATTTTTGACAATCTGACGAGAGCACTCTTCAATACGTGAGCTTCGCACTCCTTTTTGTCCGAAGGATATATATCACGCATCAGGGTACCTTCTTCGATGACAAAGGACAAATTGGATGTGTTGTTGCCAAATGGGTGTTCAATGCGCTCAGATAGAGTCTATTGCGTAAAAATACTGATTGGGAGTCAAGAGTTCGACTGGCAAGAGTTATTACTGCCGCTAGTGGAGTTCGATGTGATATTTGATATGGACTTGCTCTCAGAGAAGCAGGCATACATTGATTGAACCCGCAAGGAGGTCACGTTGGAAACTGGTCGAGAGACGACATTTGCGAGCTTGAAAGGGGCGAGCAAGACTTTGATGACTGCTCTTCAAGTGGTTAAGGCAGTTCGTGCTGGTGCAGAGCTGTTTTTCACGCTAGTGGTGACTTCGAAGCCTAAGCCTAGTTTGGATAGTATCTCGGTTGTATCCGAGTATCCTGACGTGTTTCCTTACGATCTCCTTGTAGCCCCACCACAACGAGAGATTGACTTCACAATTGAGCTAGTGTTAGGTGTCAAGCCTGTATCACGCTCTCTATATCGGTTAGCGCCTAAGGAGATGGCAGAACTGAAGGTTCAACTTGAAGAGCTGTTGGAACAGGAATATGTGCGTCCAAGTTCGTCGTCTTGGAGCGCACCGGTCCTTTTTGTTAAGAAGGATGGAAGTTTGCCACTTTGTATTGATTATCAAGAGTTGAATAAGTTAACGGAAAAGAATAAGTATCCAATCCCAAAGATTGATGATCTATTCGATCAGTTAGTTGGGTCATCGGTGTACTCGATTTGGATCTTAAGTCCAGATATTATCAGCTGAGAATAAGAGAAAGTGACATCCCCAAGACATCATTCAGCACGAGGTATTGGCATTATGAGTTTACCGTCATGCCATTTGGGCTGACTAATGTGCCATCCGTATTTATGGATCTGATGAACATAACGTTTAGAGAGTACCTGGACCACTTCATGATAGTCTTTAACGACGATATCTTGGTGTTCTCGCAATGTGAGGAGGATCACTTTAAGCATTTGTATTTGGTGATGGAGACGCTGTGGAGGAACTAACTGTATACCAAGTTCTCCAAATGCGAGTTTTGATTGTCCTCAGTAGCGTTCCTTGGTCACATAATTAGTGGAGAGGGAATTGATAGGGATCCAGCAAAGATAGTTGCTATACGGGAGTGTCTTGTGTTGTCTACGGTAGCGGAAGTCCGGAGTTTTCTGGGACTTGCCGGCTACTACAGGCGCTTCGTAGAGAACTTCTCGCGGATAGCGTTACCCCTCACGACTTTGATGAGGAAAGATCAAAAGTTTATTTGGACGCCTGAGTGCACACAAGCTTTCGAAGAGCTTAAGAGACGATTGACCACGGTGCTTGTTCCATGTTCGCCGAGTGGGACCGAAGGTTTTGAGATCTACAGTGATGCTTCAGGCATTTATTTGGGTTGCGTTCTACTGCTACATGGGAGGGTGATAGCTTATGGCTCGCGTCAGCTAAAGGTACACAAGAGGAATTATTCGGTCCACGACTTGGAGTTAACGGCGGTGATATTTGCCCTGAAGCTGTGGAGGCATTACCTGTACAGTGTGAAGGTCAATATCTACACCGATCACAAGAGCCTGAAGTACTTGTTGGATCAAAATGATCTAAACATGTGGTAGCGGAGATGGATGGAGTTCTTGGGGGACTACACATTTAAGATACATTATATGCCTGGTAAAGGCAATGTGGTTGCTGATGCGTTGAGTCGCAGGGTTCCCGCGTAGGCCAACTGGTTGTCGGTTCATGACGAGCATTTGATTCGAGATTTGGAGACATTGGAGATCTCTTGTGTTGAAGAGCAGACTAGTGTCGAAGCACTGCTGAACTAGACAGAGGTGCAGTATGAACTTACAAATAGGATTCAGCAGGCTCTGGTTTTGGATAGCAACATGAAGCAGATCATGGATGAGCCTGCGGATGGGTCAAATTCCCAATTTGGTGTTGTTGATGGACTGTTATGGAAGGACAGTCGTCCGTGTGGCCCAAATATGGATAAGGTACGGAGGGAATTGATGTACGAGGCTCATCTTACCAAGTACTTGTTTCACCCAGGGAGCACGAAGATGTATTGTGATTTGAAAAAGTTGTTCTGGTGGTCAGGACTTAAGAAGGACGTGACACTTTACGTAGAGAAGTGTCAAACGTGCGCCTTGGTGAAGGCAGAGTGCCAAAAGCCCGGAGGTTTCTTGAATCCCTTGCCTATCCCGGAGTGGAAGTTCGACAATATTTCTATGGATTTTGTGCATGATTTGCCAAGATCGCAGAAGGGGAATGACGCCATCTGAGTGATCATGGATCATTTGACGAAGGTATCGCACTTCATTCCGAATAGGAAGGATGATTCAATGGCTAAACTGGAAAATATCTATGTGGATAACATTGTTCGATTACACGGTGTGCCCTGCAACATCGTAAGTGACCGAGATGGGAGGTTCACATCCAATGACTGGAGGTTGGTGCAACAAATGTTAGGGACCAAGCTGAGTTTCAGCACGTCCTTTCATCCGCAGATGGATGGTCAGACCGAGAGGTTCAACAGGACGATGGAAGACATGCTTCGCATGTGCGTCTTGGATTTCGGGAAGCAGTGGGAAGATCATCTGTACTTGGTGGAGTTTGCTTATAACAACAGCTACCAAGCAAGTATTCAAATGGCGCCTTTCGAGGCCCTATATAGTAGAAAATGTCGCACGTCATTGTCGTGGTTGGAAACGGGTGAGTCGAAGCTGTACCAACAATAAGAGGTGGAAGACACCACTTCGTTGGTACTAACTATACGAGAACGGTTGTTGATCGCTCAGGACATGAGGGCTAAATACTATAATGCCAAGCATCGAAATGTTGAGTTCACTATTGGCGACTGGGTATACTTGAATATTAAGTCGTTCAAAGGTGTTTCACGGGTACGACGCTTGAAGAAGCTAAGCCCGAGGTACCTTGGATCGTTTGAGGTTCTAGAGCGTATTGGTGACGCAGCTTATTGACTGATGCTATCAGTGGAATTGAGTGGTCTACACGACGTATTCCATATATTGGTGTTGCGGAAGGCGGTGCAAGAGCCATCACAAGTTGTTGCGGCCGATCAAGTACTGGTTTATAATGGGTTGATGACTAAGGTCAAGCCCGTTCGCAATGAGGACTCGGAAGTCAAGCGACTGCGTAACAAAGACATTTGGATGGTCAAAGTTCGATGGGACAACAACGATCGTGAGGAGCTTTCGTGGGACCGAGAGCAGACCATGCTCGAGGAGTATCCCGAGCTCTTCTTCTCAGGTACCGTCTAAGTTTGAGTACTTTCTATTCCATAATTTTGGACGAAATTCTTTTAAGAGGGAGAGAATTGTAACACGCCGAAACTCAAAAGAGGGATGAACAACATTTGAAGCCATGTATGGGGCCTGGTAAGGGCCACACGGCTGGGGATACGGCCATGTCCAGGGTCGTGTCCTGCTCGGGCTGTTAGCCTGGCTGTGTCGAAAGAGTTACACGGCCTGGGACACGGGCGTGTCCTATGGCCTGTCTGGCACACAGCCTGGGAAACGGGCGTGTCACATGGTTGTGTCCTCTTCGGGATGTTTTGGTCCTATGTCGAGTAAGGAACATGCCTCGTAATACGATAATATAACGATTGACACGGGCGTGTCAACGTTTGACAAGGGCGTGTCTAAGCACATGTCCTGTCGAGATGCGACGGTTTCAGTGTCTATTGGGGCACACGGTCCATAACACGGGCGTGTCCATGGTTGACACGGGCGTGTCCATGGTTGACACGAGCGTGTCCATGGTTGACACAGGCGTGTCCCAAGCTGTTTCACAGGCCATGTCCTGTTCTGTATTTCCTGGTTTATGGTGAGTGTGGAACACGGCCTTGGACACGGGCATGTCACAAGCCGTGTTCGGCCCAGGAAAGTGGTTTGAAGTGCGAATCGTGGCCGTTCGTTTCCTTCTAATGGGATCTAATGGTCCAGAGTGGTCCTTGCTGAGTTAAGGACGGGAATAGGGTTTGAAACCCTCATTCCACTTTGAGTTTTCTCTTTCTAAAAGCTTTAGAGAGTGGCTAGAGCAAGGAAGAAGGAGAAAGAGAGATCCGGTCGTCGGTGGAGCTTCGGAGCCCAAAATAACAAGCCGAGTCCAGATCTACGGAGGTGAGACCATTGCGGTGCTTTTCATCCGTCTAGATCTTGTGGGCGCCAAAGAGAACCACAAGGGTAACGATTCTCTTCTTGGACACATGAAGTCCCTTTCCTTTTTACATAGGAAACTCCCTCTCGCGAGTGAGTGGTGAGTGTGAGATATTACTTCGGGTAGACATGAATAGTCCCCATTGTTTTACATGTAGAGTCCGGAATTGAAGTACGAACATAAGCATGGTGTGTGAAGCCTACCCGGACAAGTTGGTCTGGATCGGTGATGTTTCATTATGCATGAATAATCGGAGAAGACTCCGTGCTGATGGTTGTTTTCGGATTTTCTACGCGGTAGATTGCAGTTGGGAGCCTTGGGGATTAACTCCAAGGTGCACCCAGAAATTTGGGCAGAAGCGAAGTTCTGCCATTTTGATGTCCTGGGAGCCAACCTTGTGCATAACCGGGTTATGTACTTTTGTTTGATCGATATTCGGGATTTGGGGAAGATAAACTTGTGTCGATAACTTGAATTGTTGTGGCGATGTGAGAAACGAGTTGAGTGGAACCGTACCCACTCTATGTGGTTTGGTTTAAGAGGCCTACTGATGGTATAGAGGGCGGGTCTTAGGCTTCAGCTGAAAAAGACTATTAGCTCACGACTTTGTTGTTGGAACCCCACCTGTGTTTAGGTATTTGGGCTAAGGTTCACTATTAGGATTTGCATAGATTGACCCACCTTGTATAGTCTAGGGTCATAGTTCTTCATTAGATTATAGGGTAGGTCAATAAGTTATATTGATCAGACCAAGCCCTCAGAAGACTTAGAAGATTGCAGAAACCAGAACAAGGCAGAAATTTCATGTTGAAGAAGTCATTCGACGAACTCTGAAGTGAGATCGACGATCTTCGTTCTCAGTTCGACGATCTCAGAGTCAATTCTCTGAATTGAGATCAACGAAAGTTGAACTGAGTTCGATGAACTCTGATCTTCTATCATATTTTGAGTTTGACGATCTTCTATCTCTGTTCGATGATCTTGGAGCCCAATATGGAAAGTTGTATTTCAGTTCAAAGCTCTCAGGGCTCAGCTCGACGAAAGAAAGATTGAGTTCGACGATCTAGGATCTCAGATCGACGAAAATTGCTAGTTCAACATTTCTATTCTCTGCGGTTATTTTTAGAATTGATTAGGCTTACCTTCTTGCTTATATTGCTCTGAGTAATTAATGCTTAGATTCTCAGAATATAGCCGTTCATATGACGGCATTAATTACTGGTTTTCACAGAGTTATTATACAACTAATTCTTGGGACATTTAAGGAATTACCTTATTGCTCTTCTAGCCATTGTCCAAGTTCCAAGATTTCAGCAGTCAATTAAGGCAATCGAATTAAAAGACCAATTTGCTGCAGATGATATAGTCAAGTTTTTGAAAACACAGGATATAAGAAATCATTAAGGAGAAAGAGCTCTGCACTATCTTTATCTAATCTTCTTCTTCCAGCATGCTTTTAAGAGACAATCAACTTCATCTGTCTACAGTTTTCTGGAGAACTTTTTCAAGAAGCCTTATACACCCTGCAAAGCTCTCAATCTTCTTAGATAGTACTTCATCTCAGGGGGAGCATTGACATCATCAAGGATCCACAAGTCTTCTCAGTTGTTTTGAGAAAAGAGAAGACAACATATAGTTTTTATTTCTTTCACCCCACTGTACACAGGGTTCTAACTCCCTTCAAAAGTTAAACACTTGGTTGCAAGTCTCCTGATCAAAAGTCTTGATTTGGTATTTTGGGCACCTAATCAAAAGCCTAAAGGGTTGTAATATCTCCCTACAAATAGATATTGTGGTGACAGGTTACCTGAGCAAAAACCTGATTGGTGGCAAGGCACCTGATCAAAAACCTGAGTGGATTCCTACCAGGGTGGTAGAAGAGTGGATGTACCCAAGTTTAGGGTGTAAGACCCCCTTTTTTTTCTTTTTTAAACCCGGAGTCTTAGGACCAGAATCGCCGCTTTGCGGTGATACCTTCACGTCATGAAGGGTCATCACCACAAGGCGCCGATTCTGCCGGCAAATTCGATCACAGAAACGTAGCACAAAATGAAGTAAGTAAAATCAAGTCCACTAGATAAATCACATATATATAAATAAAACTCCATGAAGGGAGTGTCCACAGAATAATACATCAGAGTAATAGAATATGGGCTTAAGCCCGGTACAACATGTCCTCACTACAAGTCACTCATGCGTAAGCAAAACAAGCATCTACTCAAGTTCGAGACTCACGGTCCCAGCTGTATGAACTCCGGAGCTAGACTGCCCTATCTCCAAGCGCACCAGTCTCTGGGGCTGCTCCTCCATGCTGGGCTCCACGATCCCCTAAATGATGCGGTTCGAAAACCGTTAGTCATAAAGACTAAGCCCTATCATCCCCTACCCCTTCCCCCATGGCTCCTAGGTACCGAGCGGAGAGGAAGAAAGGGAAGGACATGAAGGTGGAGATTAAATCAAAAGCAAACAGGTGGCAGCGGAACTAATCTAGAAATTCTATAATTAATATGACAGAAACAGAAAATAGGTAAAGTAACCTTAACTTATGTGCAGAAGCGCATAAGCCAAGGGGTTTTCTGCAAGGCTCTCATCGTATAAAGTGTCCCATACCACTTATACGTTGGGGTGTCAGTTATCAAACAGCAGCATATATATTGAATTTAACCTTAATTTATAAACTTGCCCACACAAGCTTATAGACCAAGGGGTCGTTTTGAAAGTCCTAATGTATAAGCGTCCCATTCCACTTATACTTTAGGTGTCAGGGGTTAAATGAATCGATTATGCTATGACATGCAAGTGGGTATGATGGAACAAGCAAGTGCAACTCACACACCCAACTCTGTGCACACAGACCTTTAGTTCCCCCTTTCGGAGCCGTTACCTCCCAGGATACCTCTGTAGTGGCAGACGGAAGCGGTGGGTTGGGCCTCGCCCACCTCCAAATCAGTAAAGCACTACCAGTCAGACCTATCGTACGCCTCAATGCTTGGTGCACTAAGCGGACGCCTGTGTACTCTTGCCGGCTGGCGCACCAGACTTCTATTGGCGAAATGCTAACCACACTTGCTAAGTTAGCGTATTGGCGTCGGTGCATCGACCCTCCAATACCGAAGACCCACCACCTTAATTTTATTTACTTTTATGCACATGCAAGTTTACTCGTAATCACATAAAAACCGAGCCAAAGCTCCCCGGACCAAAACGTCCTTCTCTTAACCAACCGAGTCGAAGCTCCCCGGACCATTTCGTCCGTCTCTTAACCAACAGAGCCGAAGCTCCCTAGACCATCCCGTCCGTCTCTTAACCAACCGAGCTGAAGCTCCCAACCATCTTCTGGTGCTAGCGGTGTCTGTGAAACGTGCAACCCTAATTACTAAGTTACTCTTATCAGTTTGTTATTACAGTTTACGTTAACCCAGGACTGCCCCCGGTATTCCCTGTGAAGGGATCTCAAAGGGCACTAGGAACTATGATGGTAGTTGAAGCCAATCATTCCCTTTCGCAAGGCATTTATTGTTATTGGTAGAATTCCCTTGCCCATTCCCTTCTCATGTTACGATGGACTAACCTAGGGTGATTTTTAACCTTCCACTCTTCGGGAAAGACGATCTTTCGTCGGACCCGAGCACCTCTTAACTCTAGCTAACACCCCTTCCCACTACTCTTCATATCATTCTATTGCGATATCATCCACATCTATTCACCCAGACAAAATGACAAACTCCATCCACTATCCCAGATCATGTCCTATTGCAATTTAACCATATGATATATGCAGACCAACCTAGACTATATGTCGAACTGGTTAGGCAGTGATCCAATACTCATCCGAATGCCCTAAATTATTTACTGGAGACTTATCATGATATAACTAGCCTAAATCCAGAATGTGGTAATTTTCCTTATTTATCTGGCATTTAATTAATTTCCTCAAAAATTCCAAGGGCTACCGGTTTGAACATGAACTACCCTAAGTTCTCATGCAAAATGTCCAACAAAATTATAATAAATAGTATGCTATCTCAATATGGTAAATCCAAAGTATCATTAATTTTTCTATCATCAAAAGGGCACTAAAACTATTTTAGCAATATCTTCTATATTTTGTTATTCGTGAATCAAGTACAGAGAATATTCATCCAAAAATAATAAATTAATAATAATATGCAGGTAAAGCCTTAAAAAAATAGCATTGGCCCAATTTCATAATTTTTCAGCAAGTATTACTCTCTGAATAAATTATTTATCAAATATCTCCTTAAGGTGGACTTGTAAGGAAAGTACCGTAACTACAATTCTAAAAATCATGAATAAATGTCTACAAGTATATTTTGGCCTGAAAGTCTCAATTCCTAAGCCTCATATATTTTTAACAGAAATATCATGCATAATTAATTTTTAAACCATAAAAGCCCTTTTTAACATTTGTGAAGAAAGTACTAGATTTACTCAACTACAAATTGTACAAAAATTCAGGAGCAATTATTCTGACCTAAAACATTTAATTCCAAGATTTCATGGGGTTTCAATGAAAAGAAAGATCCAAATAATTAAAA
Source organism: Platanthera zijinensis (assembly GCA_039513925.1). Lineage (NCBI taxonomy): Eukaryota > Viridiplantae > Streptophyta > Magnoliopsida > Asparagales > Orchidaceae > Platanthera > Platanthera zijinensis. The sequence continues at coordinate 159,374,503 of CM077081.1, read as the reverse complement.
CATCAATTAGGGCTATAATCAACTTTACAAATGAAGTGCTGGAAATAAACATCATAAAATTCCAGTAAAATTGTTATAGATTCTACCCACTCCAAAACTTACTCTACCCAAGTTTCACAGCCTTTAGATAATGTTTAGTAATGGATTGTGCTTAATTAGTATTTTACCCTAAAGCTAAGATTAGGGTTTTGAGGTATCTACCTATCTCCAAATCCTCCAAGATTCTAACCAGATGATTTATTTTATGTTAACGTCGACTCTACTGTATATCAAGAAAATATGAGGGCATTTGCCCCCATGCCCTTCACAACCCTCAAAACCCTCCATTTAGGGTTTGAGTTTGGATCCTAGGTTAAACCAACCCTAAATCACACCATTTTCTTCAAGTGGGTTATAATAACCCTTCCAAGTCAGTGATCAAAATATCAGCCTCTATTGAGGTGATATGACCATTCTAACCTCTTGTGCACTTTCTACTCAAAAACGCCTTATTATTGCCTAGGTAAGAATAGGAGACTTCCTATCCAAAACTCATCCAAATGTGTTGAAATTTTGTACACAGCTAGGTTTTATAGCCAGGGACCACTCACCAAAATTTGGGAGGGTTTGGAGGTCATTTGACCACTTAAATAAATTCCTCTAAGTTTATTAAATTAAAACAAAAACTTTAGGAAAAGTATCTCCAAAAATTCCCATTTTTTGACAGCCTCTAGATATGGCTAAGGGTAACCCCCTGCCAAAATTTCAGGTCATTTGGACAAAGGAAAAAAGAGTGGGCATCAATTTTAGTTTCTGTCCAACTCTAGGTATAGCCCCCCATTAAAACGGGTTCTGCGGTTGAGCCGCTTACCCAAACGAGTTGAAATCAATTTTAAATTAATCTAGACTCGAAGGGATACAACTTTCGTGACTGACTATTTTTCCTAAATCGGCCTCTAATTGCCTCGTTTTGCAGCCTCAAAATATACTCAATTAATGTATCTTTTCATTATGTATTATATACATAATTTATATATTATAAAGTGATTTTACTGTTCATCTTCTACAGAACCCGAAGACAGAACACAAAAAACTCATATTTCCTGTAGCTCTTCTGCGATCCATCGCCGGCCGTCCGGTCACTTCCCTGGCCAGCCACCACCACCACCACCTCCGTCGAGGCGATGGCTATCAGTCGGCGGTGGTTTGGCCGCCGGAGGTGGCGGTTTCCGGCGTACCCGAAAAATATATTTTTCATGGTTTTCCATGAAAACTCGAGATAGGTTCGGCTCCGTTGAGCACGAACTTCATTTCTAAGATCCTAAGATCTACCCATAAGAGAAGAAGTAGAGGAGGACCTTGTTCGCGGTTTGAAGACGAGATGAACGTCGAATTGTCATGGCGCGGTGGTGGCATTCCCGAACTTCTCCTACAGCAAGAGCAGAAATCTGAATTCGTTTGGTCTAGAGTGTAACCTTCTCCTCTTGCTCTAAGGTGGCTTTTATAGATCTCCAAGTGGGGAGGGGAAAGGATGAAACATTCATGGCCATGAATGTTTACTCTTAATAATATTTCGGTTATGGTGCAGGGAAGGAAACGGTGGAAGATGAGAAGACTGATCCAGGTGGCGATTTCCTATTGGGTCAACTCTCCCTCATTTTATTAAGTATTTAGAGAAAGAAACGGCTCATAAATACTCCTACTGTAAATTCCTATAATCAGAATTGATTATGACTTCGGTTACAGAAATTTCCAGCCTGGCTGACGTTTCGGCCCTTGTCACGGGCGTGTCACATAGGTCACAGGCGTGACAGGCCCTTGTGGAAAGTTCTGAGTTCGACGATTGTCGAAGGGGGGTCACACCCTATGTCACGGGCGTGACACATAGGTCACGGGCGTGACAGGGCCATGATGCAAATTCTGCGCTCGACGATCTTCTCGCTGAGATCGACGATCGTCGAAGGGGGTCACGCCCTAGGTCATGGGCGTGACACCTAATTCACGGGCGTGACGGGGCCTTGATGCAAATTTTGCCCTCGACGATCGTCTCGCGGAGACCGACGATCGTCGAAGGGGGTCTTGCCCTAGGTCACGGGCGTGACACGTAGGTCACGGGCGTGACAGGCCCGGGTTGTAAATTTTGCACTCGACGATCATCTCCCTGAGATTGACGATCATCGAAGGGGTCACGCCCTAGGTCACGGGCGTGACAGGTAGGTCACGGGCGTGAACAACCCGCGACTGAAAATTCAGAGCTGATGGACTTCAATTCTTGGGTTTCCTAGGGTTCTGTCACGACAGACCGACTCCTAGGGGTCTAGCCGGAAATGGGATGTTACAAATCCCAATAAACAAAACAAAAATTTCATCCCCGAAATTGAGTTTAAGCCTACATGAATTTCTACCGGAATAAAATAAGCTTGTAACATCCCATATGGTTCTTCCTATTGGGTCGAAGCGACTACTTGTTTGATAAACAAAGGGCAATCCCCCAATAAACAAAAGATTAGCCCCTACTTTCCTGTGCATAAGGCAATTCATAATATACTGAGAGGTGGTGATGTATACCTGACTGAACAACTCCGGGTATTTCTGCCTCATCAGGTCTTGCGGTTCCCAGGTGTGCTACTCCTGACCGTGGTTCCTCCACAGAACCTTGACTAAGGGGATCTTCTTGCGGCGCAAGATCAGTACTCCTTTGTCATCGATCCGAACCGGCTCATAGTGAACTGACTGGTCTGAAGCTATCGGCCCTTTGGGGGTCAAAATCTGCTGCTCCGGGCGTAGTAGAGCCCTTCTCAGCGAAGAAATGTGGAATACGTCGTGTAGAGCTGCCAGCTCTGGTGGCAACTCCAGCCTGTAAGCTAGGGCCCCGATCCGCTCCAGGATCCTATAAGGGCCCATATACCTAGGGCTGAGCTTCTTTATCCGACCGCGCACTCGCGAAACTCCATGCATGGGCCGGATCTTCAAAAACACTCGGTCCCCCACCTGAAATTCCACCTGATGATGTCGAGCGTCATAATTCTTAGCTTTTCTGCTCTGTGCCTCTAACATCCGGTCTCTGATCAGTCTCACCTGAGCCTCAGTATCTTCAACAAAGTCCGATCCCAACGCCTTCGGATCCTCGTCCTGAACCCAAGAAAACGGGGTCCTGCATTTCCGTCCATACAAGGCTTCATAAGGCGCCATCCTGATACTGGACTGGTAGCTGTTATTATAGGAGAACTCGACCAGGGGTAAGAGCTTCTCCCATGGTTCCCCGCGGTACAAAATGCATTGCCTCAAAAGATCTTCCAGCGTCTGATTGGTGCGTTCCGTTTGCCCGTCCGTCTGAGGGTGGAAGGCTGTGCTAAAAGTCAATTGGTTGCCCAGATATGCCTACACTGACCGCCACTCCCTGGATGTAAACCGTCCATCGCGGTCCGACACTATCGTCCTGGGCACACCATGATATCGGATATACTGCTCCACGAACTTCCGTACCAGCACTCCCACCGAGTCATCCTTCCTGATTGGTATAAAGCGGGCCACCTTCGTCAACCGATCAACAATCACCCAGATCGATTCATTCCCTGTCCGAGACCGGGGAAGCCCATGTATAAAATCCATAGCTATATCATCAAACTTCCACTCCGGCACCGGGAGTGGCTGCAACAGTCTTGCGGGGTTCCTGCACTCCACCTTCACCAACTGACATGCCTCGCAATGGGTCAAGAAGTACGTAATGTCCTTCTTTATCCCTTGCCAGAACATCATCTTCTTCAGATCTGCCGTCATCTTGGTGATCCCCGGGTGTATAGAATATCTACTATAAAGTGCCTCCGCCATGATGTCCTCCCGAATCCGGCCTCCTGCGGGTATATATACTCTGCCTCTGAAATGTAGCAATCCATCTCTTAGGGAATAATCTCCTGTCGAACCCTCCTCCAAGGCTCGGAATATTGGCTCTGCCCATGCATCTGTCCTCTGTCCGTCTCGGATGCGGTCCCGAATATCATCTATGGCCACCATCGATGCCAGATACTCCCTATACAGCTCTGGATCATCCTCGGACACTAGGGATATCTGCATATCTCTGAAGGACCAGACTAGCTCCATGGACATATCCTGGGGCCCGGCTTCGGAAGTGGAAGCTCTCCGACTCAACGCATCGGCCACCACGTTTGCCTTCCCTGGATGGTAGTGCATCTCATACTGATAGTCTGCTAAGAACTCCACCAAGCGCCTCTGCCTGATATTCAGCTCCTTCTGCGTGTCCACGTATTTCAGGTTCTTGTGGTCGGAGTAGATGTCGCAGTGGACTCCATAAAGATAATGGTGCCAGACCTTCAGAGCAAAAACGACCGCTCCCATCTCAAGGTCATGCACCGGGTAGTTCTGCTCGTGCTTCTTCAACTGGCGAGACGCATATGCAATCACATGGCCCTTATGCATCAGTACAGCTCCCATACCCTGGTAGGAAGCGTCGGTGTAGACCTAAAAACCTTCTCTCCCCGAGGGGAGAGTAAGTATGGGGGCCGAGGTGAGTCGATCCTTCAGCTCCTGGAAAGCCGCCTGGAACTGCGGGGTCCAAATGAAAGGTACCTCCTTCTTCGTCAAAGATGTGAGTGGGAGGGCAATTTGAGAGAACCCCTCCACGAACTTCCGGTAATAACCGGCAAGTCCTAGGAAACTTCGTACATCAGTGGCTGACTTCAACTGCGGTCAATCTCGAACTGCCTGAATCTTTGACGGACCACTGCCAACCCGTCTCCGCTGATAATATGGCCTAGAAAGCCCACCTCCTTCAACCAGAACTGACATTTGTTGAACTTTGCATATAAGTGATTCTCCCGTAGTCTCTGTAGGGTCAGTGCTAGATGGCGAGTGTGCTCCTCCTCCGTTCTCGAGTAGATGAGGATGTCATCGATAAACACAATGACAAAAACATCTAGGTACTCCTTGAAAACCTAGTTCATGAGGGTCATGAACGCTGAAGGTGCATTCGTGAGCCCGAAGGGCATCACCGTAAACTCAAACAATCCATATCTGCTACTAAAAGCAGTCTTCTGAATATCCTCCTCTCAAATCCGAAGCTGGTAGTAGCCCGACCTCAAATCCAATTTTGAAAAGAAGTGTGCCCCTTCCAGCTGGTCGAACAACTCGTCTATCCATGGGAGCGGATAGGTATTCTGGACGGTCAGCCTATTTAGTGCTCGATAATCGATGCACAGGCGAAGTGTCCCATCCTTCTTCTTCACGAATAGGACCGGGGCTCCCCATGGAGAGGAACTCGGTCTAACAAATCCCGCCTCCACCAACTCCTGCAACTGAGTCCAAAACTCTGCCAACTCCTTCGGGGCCATCCGATAAGGGGCCCTAGATGCCGGCTTGGCCCCCGGCACAAGCTGTATCTGAAAGTCCTGCTCTCGGTGCGGAGGTAGTCCTGGTAGTTTCTCTGGAAAGATGTCAGCGAAATCTCGCACCACCGGGATGTCTGTCACAGACTCCTTAACTTCTGCCATCTCATATAGGATCTGATAGACCTCTTCTCCCTGCAAATGGGCCTTAACGGCCTGTACCGAGATAAGAATATTCGAGAGACGGGTCTTATACCTTCGATGACAATGAAAGAGTCCCTGTGTCTTACGGTGATCCTCTTTGCTTGGCAATCAATCTGGGCATGGTTCCAGTGCAGCCATACCATGCCCAGGATCAAATCGTAGTCTGTCAGCTTCAAAATCGTCGCTGGAGCCTCGAACGCCTTTCCACAATTTTCTGCCTCCATATTACAGTGGTTCGTGGTAAGGAGCTTAGATCCATACGGTAGTCGCACCCTCATCTTCGAGCCCGTGAATCGATCCATGCCTTCCAGTCCTTCTACGAACATCTCCGACACAAAGGAGTGAGTAGCTCCAATATTGAACAGCGTGCGGGCAGGCTTGCCACTGATGAAGACTATACCTGGCGTGATTAAATGTCTTAGGGTTCTATAATGAGTTTTCTTTCATTGCTAATCTATCTAGTGCGATTCTAAGTTTTAATAACTGAAAGGGAAATTCTATGAAAATAAGGAAGCATTGCAGCGTACTTGCTATGACGTGCTCCGTATTCCGAGGCTGCATAAGTTCCAAAGCATATACCTGCTCACTTCCCTGTCTATGATCTCCCTCCTGGTATCCACGACCGCGGTCGCGTCTTCGGCCTCCGTAATGCTGAGCTGGTGGGCCACCCTGTGGTGCTGGAGGTGGTGCCCCCCTCATCGGGCAGTTCCTCCGGATGTGCCCAATCTGATGACAAAGGAAGCACTCTGGTGGGGGATATGCCATTCTGAAAGTCAGATCTATCCTAGAGATTAGAATAACACACGCAACAAGAATACATGAAATAAAAATTGCAATCCAGACGACACAAGAATTTTATAGTGGTTCCCCAACAACTTGGGTACGTCCACTCTTCTACCACCCTTGGTAGGAATCCACTCAGGATGAGTTGATCAGGTGTCCTGACACTAATGAGCTTTTGATCAGGTGCTCAAAAACCAAAGCTAGATTTTTTGATCAGGTGTCTTGCCACCACTGAGTTTTGACAAGGCTCTCAGAACCAAGCAGAACTTTTGAAGGAAGTTCAAGAACCCTTTTACAGCGGGAAAAGAAAAATAAGAGTTGAAGGTGTCTTCTCTGTTCTCAATCAAATGAGAGAAGCACAAGTGGATTGTTGATGTCAAAGCTCCCCCTGAGATGTAGAATGGTTCAGGAGTGGAAGCTTTGCACAGGGTGATAGGCCTTCAATGGATGACTGCTCCAGCAAATGATTATTTCAGCAATGGCTGAAATGTGAGTTGTCTTGGAGAGAATGATGAAGCCTTGATGATGATCTTCCAGTAAGCCTTCAGACTGATGTAGATAAGTTGTCTCTTCAGGCTTCCTGGAACAGTAGATCTGAGAAGAGAACTTTGTTGTACAGGTGATGTTGAGTTCTTCCTGGAACTCGAATTCCTGTATCTTATTTTCACTGTATTCTCTCTCTGTTTTACTACTATATTGTTCCTCTGTAAATCTGTGTATATATATATATCCTGATAGATGAGCAGCGGACATTTGAATAATAGCATTAATTACTGCTTCCTTTTGAATACTCCAACGGCTATAATACTCATAAAAGCATTCATGTAATAGTCCTTTAATATAGCTGTATAATAACAGCTGGCTTTGATAGGACAAAAGATATCCTGAAAATCCGCCTGGAAAACTTGCATTTAGATTTCTGTGACAGAAATCGTCAAACGGAGCTCGGAGAACGTCGACCGGAGCTCGACGTTCCAGCATAGTTGAGCTTGGAAAGCGTCGACCTGAGCTTTGAACAGAAAGCGTCGAACGCAGCTTGGACTAAAGCGTCGACCGCAGCTTTGAGATAAAACGTCGACCGCAGCTCGAGATAAAACGTCGACCGCAGCTCGACGATCTTGCAGAGATGAGCTCGACGATCTTCGACCGGAGCTCGACGATCGTCGACCTAAGCTTAATGTTGAATTCTGATTTCTTTAGGCTGATTTCTCTGACTGATTTCTCTGAGCTGATTTCTCTTAGCTGATTTCTTCTATCTCTGAGAGCCTCTGACTTAGCACAACTTATGACCCTTAGCTATACATTGATGGGTCAATCTAATAAACTTAAATACATAGTGATCCTGACCCAAATCCAAATTAGGGTGTTCCAACAATCTCCCCCTATTTGGGTTAGGATTATTATTTACATGAAAATTAAAATATTACAATGAATATTACAAAGTATAAGATATAAAAAGAAAAACTTTGCAATTCTGGCTTCTATTTCTAACTGCTGCTGGCACTACAAACTCCCCAAATGTTGATGGAGTAACTGTGATTGGAGGAGGCTGGGATGACTTTGAAAATTTTATTTTGATTGAGTCATCCAGCTAACTATTATAGATGGTACCTGCAGAAAGTTATGGTAGAGATTGCTCTCTCCTTGAACAAGGAGATATGTTAGCAGCAAAAGAAATGATATTTTGTTCACCAAATTCTAATTAAGATTCTGGATCTAAAAAACAAAATCAGATATCTTCCTTCCTATAGAATTTCATTTCATTAGACGAGATTCAAACTCAGCTGACAAATGCAACTAGAGTAGAGGACTCAGTCTAAATGAAATTAGAAAAGGATCTATAAGAAATAGAGTTATCTGACAGAGAATTTCTAATACAGAAATCCAAACAAAATTTTTGAACAGAATATCAATTAGATATAATCAGCTTTTTATGAAAAGAAAATGCTTTCTAATAAATCTGTTCCAAATGATAAAAGGATTTGATATTATTTTAAGTAATTTATCCTTTTGTTTATAAAACAAATTTATGAAAAAACAAATTGAGCTCTCAAATCTGAACTTATTAAAATATAGAGAAAACATTTCTCTGAGAAGTGTTAATTCCTTCTCAGGTTTTGTTAAAACTTGGTAACAATCTTGAATATCTAAATTAACTGAACTAAAAACAGATTTTGATACTACCTGAACCTTTTCAGGTTTTGATTTTCCTTCTATCAGTTCAGCTTCTGAATTGCTGCATGAAGCATTGATGGCCATTATGTAAAATTGTTTGGCCCTTGCTTCCTCCTCTTCATCTTCAAATGATGAGTCATCATCTGAGACATCCCAGACAACATCTAGGGATGTTGATTCTTCTCCTTCAGATGAGTGATGTGGCTTCCTTCTGATATTGCATCCATGGGCTCAGAAGCCATTTGATGAAGAGAATCCCATATTTCCTTAGCTGTTGAGCATTCAACAACTTCCTGAAACAAGTCATCAGATAATGACTGTGCTAGGATATTCATGGCTCTGGCATCAGCTAGCCTGGCCCTTTTAGTTATTGTTGCTGAGGTTGGGAGACCTGTCAAAATAGAAGGAAAAATATGTTCATCAATAGAGTTCATATATAATTTAATTCTTGTCTTCCAAAGTGCAAATTTGTTTATGTTGCACTTAGGAGGTCTGGTGCTAGAATATTCCATATTCTTGCTATGTGAAAATTAGAATGATTAATCTAACTAGGATTGATCAAAAGAAGGATCTTTTGGTTCAGGTGTTAGCCTGTATAAGCAACCAACCTAGTGATGGTTTAGTTGTTGTATAACCAACCTCCCTCTGATACCAATTGAAAGTCAGATCTATCCTAGAGATTAGAATAACACACGCAACAAGAATACATGAAATAAAAATTGCAATCCAGACGACACAAGAATTTTATAGTGGTTCCCCAACAACTTGGGTACGTCCACTCTTCTACCACCCTTGGTAGGAATCCACTCAGGATGAGTTGATCAGGTGTCCTGACACCAATGAGCTTTTGATCAGGTGCTCAAAAACCAAAGCTAGATTTTTTGATCAGGTGTCTTGCCACCACTGAGTTTTGACAAGGCTCTCAGAACCAAGCAGAACTTTTGAAGGGAGTTCAAGAACCCTTTTACAGCGGGAAAAGAAAAATAAGAGTTGAAGGTGTCTTCTCTGTTCTCAATCAAATGAGAGAAGCACAAGTGGATTGTTGATGTCAAAGCTCCCCCTGAGATGTAGAATGGTTCAGGAGTGGAAGCTTTGCACAGGGTGATAGGCCTTCAATGGATGACTGCTCCAGCAAATGATTATTTCAGCAATGGCTGAAATGTGAGTTGTCTTGGAGAGAATGATGAAGCCTTGATGATGATCTTCCAGTAAGCCTTCAGACTGATGTAGATAAGTTGTCTCTTCAGGCTTCCTGGAACAGTAGATCTGAGAAGAGAACTTTGTTGTACAGGTGATGTTGAGTTCTTCCTGGAACTCGGATTCCTGTATCTTATTTTCACTGTATTCTCTCTCTGTTTTACTACTATATTGTTCCTCTGTAAATCTGTGTATATATATATATCCTGATAGATGAGCAGCGGACATTTGAATAATAGCATTAATTACTGCTTCCTTTTGAATACTCCAACGACTATAATACTCATAAAAGCATTCATGTAATAGTCCTTTAATATAGCTGTATAATAACAGCTGGCTTTGATAGGACAAAAGATATCCTGAAAATCCGCCTGGAAAACTTGCATTTAGATTTCTGTGACAGAAATCGTCAAACGGAGCTCGGAGAACGTCGACCGGAGCTCGACGTTCCAGCATAGTTGAGCTTGGAAAGCGTCGACCTGAGCTTTGAACAGAAAGCGTCGAACGCAGCTTGGACTAAAGCGTCGACCGCAGCTTTGAGATAAAACGTCGACCGCAGCTCGAGATAAAACGTCGACCGCAGCTCGACGATCTTGCAGAGATGAGCTCGACGATCTTCGACCGAAGCTCGACGATCGTCGACCTAAGCTTAATGTTGAATTCTGATTTCTTTAGGCTGATTTCTCTGACTGATTTCTCTGAGCTGATTTCTCTTGGCTGATTTCTTCTATCTCTGAGAGCCTCTAACTTAGCACAACTTATGACCCTTAGCTATACATTGATGGGTCAATCTAATAAACTTAAATACATAGTGATCCTGACCCAAATCCAAATTAGGGTGTTCCAACACATTCCCCCGGGTCTCGGCATCTCCTGTATCCGAAGAGGTTGAGGGGCCAATATCACCTGCTCCCTCGGCTCCTGCCTCACTTCCTGACGAGGCTGGTCCTCTGTCCTTCTCCCCTCTGGTATAGCACCTCGTCGCTGGTCATTTCTGACTCTCCGTCCCTGATCCTCTGCTGACCGTTTTCAGCCCCGAGTGGTGTGCCAATCAGCCTCAATCCTCTTTGCCATCTCCAAAATCCGGGAGATAGGCCCGTCGGATACAAACAACAAAGCCTCCCTCAAGTCCTCCTACATGCCCTTATAGAACCTCTTGATGTACCCTGCTTCGTCCAGCTGGTAAGAATCTACATATCGAGCCAGATGGTCGAACTCCCGATGGTACTCCACCACCGTCCGGGTGCCCTGCTTCAGCTGTAAGAACCGCTCCTCCAACTCATCCCTGACCGACTGCGGAATGAAATGCTCCAGCAACGCGGCCCTGAACTCTTCCCAGGTAACCTCCGCAACCTCCCTATCAGAAAACTTCGTATCCAGCAGCATCTTCCACCACCTATTGGCATGGGACTCCAGGCAAGAGACAACCAGAGCCACCCTCTCCTCCCAGGGACACCGTATCCCGGTCAGCATCTCGTATATAATATCCAGCCACTCTTCTGTCCGAACTGCCGACTCTGTCCCCAAGTAGGACGGGGGAGAAAGTCCTCGGAATATGCTCAACCAGTTGTCCCCCGGATTTGGCTGCGGGACCGGAACCTGCTGGGCCCTGAAAGCCTCCAGAATGGAAGTCAGAGTCTGTCCCATGTCTGATTGAAGGAAAGGAGTGGGGACTGGTGGAGGTGGTGCAACATCCTGAGCCTGTCTAACTCCACCTTGTGGCGTAGGCTATGACGGAGGCTGCGTAACGAAAGCCCATACTGAGAAAACGTTCAATCTTTAATAAAAGTGGACAATTTATATGTGATCCCCATATGAGCACACCACTGCTTAGTTTGTCCCCAAACTAAACTCGAGCGGGGGTGACCCAGGGTTAGTTGACTGCTACCTTTTTCAGATCGATGTTGCCCTCTGATACCACTTGTAAGACCCCCTTTTTAACATTTGTGAAGGAAGTACTAGATTTACTCAAATAAAAATTGTACAAAAATTCAGGAGCAATCATTCTGACCTAAAACATTTAATTCCAAGATTTCATGGGGTTTCAATGAACAGAAAGATCCAAATAATTAAAACATCAATTAGGGCTATAATCAACTTTACAAATGAAGTGCTGGAAATAAACATCATAAAATTTCAGTAAAATTGCTATAGATTCTACCCACTCCAAAACTTACTCTACCCGAGTTTCACAGCCTTTAGATAATTTTTAGTAACAGATTGTGCTTAATTAGTATTTTACCCTAAAGCTAAGATTAGGGTTTTGAGGTATCTACCTATCTCCAAATCCTCCAAGATTCCAATCATATGATTTATTTTATGTTAATGTCGACTCTACTGCATATCAAGACAATATGAGGGCATTTGCCCCCATGCCCTTCACAACCCTCAAAACCCTCCATTTAGGGTTTGAGTTTGGATCCTAGGGTAAACCAACCCTAAATCACACCATTTTCTCCAAGTGGGTTTTAATAACCCCTCCAAGTTAGTGGTCAAAATATCAGCCTCTGTTGAGGTTATATGACTATTCTAACCTCTTGTGCACTTTTTACTCAAAAATGCCTCATTATTTCCTAGTTAAGAATAGGAGACTTCCTATCCAAAACTCATCCAAATGAGTTTAAATTTTGTACAGACCTAGGTTTTATAGCCAGGGACCACTCACCAAAATTTGGGAGGGTTTGGAGGTCATTTGACCACTTAAATAAATTCCTCTAAGTTTATTAAATTAAAACAAAAACTTTAGGCAAAGTATCTCCAAAAATTCCCATTTTTGGACAGCCTCTAGATATGGCTAAGGGTAACCCCTGCCCAAATTTCAGGTCATTTGGACAAAGGAAGAAGACTGGGCATCCATTTTAGTTTCTGCCCAACTCTAGGTACAACCCCCATTAAAACGGGTTCTGCGGTTGAGCCGCTTACCCAAACTAGTTGAAATAAATTTTATATTAATCTAGACTCGAAGGGCTACAACTATTGTGACTGACTATTTTTCCTAAATCGGCCTCTAAGTGCCTCGTTTTGCATCCTCAAAATATACTCAATTAATGTATCTTTTCATTATGTATTATATACATAATTTATATATTATAAAGTGATTTTACTGTTCATCTTCTACAGAACCCGAAGACAGAACACAGAAAACTCATATTTCCTGTAGCACTTCCGTGATCCATCGCCGACCGGCCGGTCACTTCCCTGGCCAGCCACCACCACCACCTTCGTCGAGACGATGGCTATCGGTCGGCAGTGGTTTGGCCGCCGGAGGCTACGGTTTTCGGCGTACCCGAAAAATATATTTTTCATGGTTTTCCATGAAAACTCGAGATAGGTTCGGCTCCGTTGAGCACAAAATTCATTTCTAAGATCCTAAGATCTACCCATAAGAGAAGAAGTAGAGGAGGACCTTGTTCGCGGTTTGAAGACGAGATGAACGTCGGATTGTCATGGCGCGATGGTGGCATTCCCGAACTTCTCCTACAGCAAGAGCAGAAATCTGAATTCGTTTGGTCTAGAGTGTAACCTTCTCCTCTTGCCCTAAGGGGGCTTTTATAGATCTTCAAGTGGGGAGGGGAAAGGATGAAACATTCATGGCCATGAATATTTTCTCTTAATAATATTTTGGTTATGGTGCAGGGAAGGAAACGGTGGAAGATGAGAAGACTGATCAAGGTGGCGATTTCCTATTGGGTCAACTCTCCCTCATTTTATTAAGTATTTAGAGAAAGAAACGGCTCATAAATACTCCTGCTGTAAATTCCCATAATCAGAATTGATTATGACTTCGATTACAGAAATTTCCAGCCTGGCTGACGTTTCGGCCCTTGTCACGGGCGTGTAACGTAGGTCACGGGCGTGATAGGCCCTTGTGGAAAGTTCTGAGTTTGACGATCATCTAGCTGAGTTCGACGATCGTCGAAGGGGGGTCACGCCCTAGGTCATGTGCGTGACAAATAGGTCACGGGCGTGACAGGGCCATGATGCAAATTCTGCGCTCGACGATCGTCTTGCTGAGATCGACGATCGTCGAAGGGGGTCACGCCCTAGGTCACGGGCGTGACACCAAAGTCACGGGAGTGACGGGGCCTTGATGCAAATTCTACCCTCGACGATCGTCTCGTGGAGATCGACAATCGTCGAAGGGGGTCACGCCCTATGTCACGGGCGTGACACGTAGGTCACGGGCGTGATAGGCCCGGGTTGTAAATTCTGCACTCAACGATCGTCTCCCTGAGATCGACGATCGTCGAAGGGGTCACGCCCTAGGTCAAGGGCGTGACAGGTAGTTCACGGGCGTGACCAACCTGCGACTGAAAATTCAGAGCTGGTGGACTTCAATTCTTGGGTTTCCTAGGGTTTTGTCACGACAGACTGACTCCTAAGGGTCTAGCCGGAAATGGGATGTTACATAGGGGAACCACTATAAAATTCTTGTGTCGTCTGTAATGCTCTCTTATTTTTATTATGTGTTGCTTACTGAACAGTTTAGTTTTATTTTTGCACTAACTGATTACACATATAAGTATTACTATTTTAATTTCACAATGAAAATCTAATAAAATTTTAAAATACTCTATTCACATCCCCCTCTAGAGTTAAATAGATCTAACCCCTCAGGTGGTATCTTTCATACTATCCTTCATTTGTCATCCTAGGGGAGGTGGTGGACCGAGTTCACCGTGTAAGTGCCCTGAGAGCACGGGGTGTGTGGCCGTGTGTGCCTACGCTTGTGGTGAAGTGTTCTTATATTGTACTTTCACTGTACTGTTTGCTTTTACTAATAAAATGCAGGGAAGGAGCACCGCCACCCCAAATCCGGGGTGGGGTCGTTATAATTTGGTCATCTTTAGCTGACCGTTGCTTTTGTTTACCACCGTTACGGTGGATGGTTGCTTGCAGGTGCTCCGGAGCCTATTGGCAAATAGCGGGCTGAAGCCCTTGTTGTTGAGACGTCCCTCGAAGGCCAATACGAATGTTTACTTTTATTCTCATGTGTGACCGGCCTGCGTGCCGATGTTTGGAAGATACTATTTGTTTAAAGTAAACTTATGAAAGGCCATAAGGCCATGTACTTTGTGTATTTGCACGCTCATTCCTATTTTGGGTATTTTAGTGGACATTCATGTTGTGGCTTGGGTTCTTTTCTTTGCAACGTTTAAAATGCTTCCGCTAGAATGTGCTTTGTGTAGGATGTTTGTTATTGGAAGGATGATTTCATTTAATAATCCTTCGGTCTGTCTGTGGTATATGGCGTCGGGCCCCGGCCAGACCTACTGCTATATGCTATGTGACAGATAGTTGTGTTATATTATAGAGGTCAAAATGCCATCCCCAACCCATTATTTTGAGAAACCTAGCACTTTGAGAGTATAAAAAAAGGAAATCCCAGTGCAGAAACAATCCCCACGCTGCGAGGGTTAAAGCAAGAGTCCCATCACAAGGGTGAAATGCACGCAAACCTTACTGTGCATTTTACGAGCACTTTGAGAGTAGACTTTTAAGAAATTCCTCTAATGATCTTGATCATCACAATCTAGAGACTCTAATGTTTGCTAAACCAGTTGTCACTTTAAATGCAAAGTGGATACCCATTTTCCCCAAAGAGAGTGAAGTATAACTTCTGTTGCTTGAAATCAAGATACTCCTCCCTAAAACCATGGCTCTTTCACAACAAAAGGAAGATAATGAAAGTTAGAGCAAGCTCTATATTATTAGTTTTCACTTTCTTTCTTTCTTGGAGCTTGTTCTTCTTTATCTATTTATTTTTAACCATAAGAAACATACATTGAAGACATTCATAAGAGAACAACTTTTAACAATATTTTCTTCAACAGCTCTAACAACTTTTGTTGTCTATTGGCTACTCATAGATTAGATGTAACATAAAATAATCAACAACTCGTGAGTTATTGACAGCTGAAAGATCAATTGCTCTACTATTAAGTAAATTGCAAGTTCTCTATTATCAACTGCTCTATAAGAAAGAAATCTACGATGACTAAATCATTAACTGCTCAAAGATCAGTTGCTCAAATATTAAATAATCGATAGCTACTCTACTATTGACTGTTGACCAACCAATAATCAACTGCTAGACTATTTAATATATTTGCTCACCAGTCTATTATTCTACGACTGCTTGTCATATAACTATTCTACAGCTTCTCTACTATTCTACAACTTCTCTACTATTCAACAACTGCTCTATTATTAGCTGTAATATCATGCAACTCTCAATGTAGAAAATTAAAAATTGTTTATTGTTAGAAAAGGCCCATATTTAGGCCCATGTATATTCCTATTTTGTGTAAATTCTACTAGTCTTGTATTAGTTCCACACCATATAAATGGGACTCTTCTCTCTCTCTCTTCTACCTATATATATGTACTCACATATTATTTTTATACATTGAAGAAGTATATACAAGATTTCAGCATTTTCTCTACATGGTATCAAAGTTAGTAATCCCCCTTGGGCGGTCTCAGATTTTTTTAATCGCCTCCCCTTGGGCGGTCTCTTTCTTCCTTCATGCAGACTCGGCGAGCTCCCTCTTTAGCGGAAAGTAATTGAGTAACCACACGACACTCCTTCCGGTTTAGTGTCCGCACTTCTCTGTGGTCACTGCTTCTTCTCTCATGCAATTTACGCCTACCTGTAAGTTTCTCTATTGCTGCTTCTTGTGAAACCACCCTTCTCCCCTCCTTCTCTTCTCCTTCTATAATTTCTGTTATTCTACGACAGCCAATAATCAACTGCTAGACTATTTTTTTGGAGCATGCGTTCCGCATCTCTTGATTTTAGAATAACAAATACCGTGGCGTATTTTATCTAGTCTTTTGTGTGTTTATAGTGTGTAGGTTGTACAGGTTGAATAAGGATGAAAGATAAGGGGATAGATCTTAATTTACACTTGAATAATATATATGTTATGTAACATAAAAGGCACAACACAAAAAAAAGAAACAGAGAGCAAACAATCAAGACAACACAAGGAAATTTATAGTGGTTCCCCAAACTGGGTACATCCACTCGTCTACCACCCTGGTAGGAATCCACTACATGTTTTGATCAGGTGATTGCCACCAATGAGCTTTTGATCAGGTACCCAAAAACCAGCCCTCAAGTCTTTTGGAAAGAGACTTGTGAACCAGAATAATTTTGAAGGGAATTAAAACTCTGTATAGATGGGTGGAAAGAAAGATGGTGTTCTTCTCTATTCAAGGATCATAGAGAAGACTAGTGGATTTGATGATGTCAAAGCTCCCCCTGAGATGTAGAATGGTTCAGGAGTGGACGCTTTGCTTTAGGGTGTAGACCTTTAGATTAATGTTGCTCTCCAGAAAGCTTCTAGACTGATATTGATTGTTGTCTCTTTAAAGCATGGAGCAAATGATGAAGAACACTATATGAAAGAGAACTGTGTTGTGTTCTTCAGAATCTCTATTCTAACTACTGCTTATGATTGTATTCAGTCACTTCTTCTTCTTGTCATTATATCTACAAAACTCCAATCTATTTATATTCTACCAAGCCGTATTCAAACATTTGAATTAACTCTATCTTGAAACGACTGAAACATTCCCGAGAGAGAAAGATGCTTGGGGAATTAATCCCATTAAATGTTGCTATTGAACGGCTATATGCATTAAATTTCGGAGATATTAAATGCCTAAATAAATTTTGTCAGCTGCTAAAATCTCTGTCTGTAAGACTGCATAGATTTTGTCGACCACAGTCAGCTATTCGTCGACCTCAGCTCTGAGATCGTCGACCAGAATAATCTTTGCGTCAAGCTGAGATTCTATCTTGAGATCAGCGATCATCGACCGGAGCTCGGAGATCGTCGAGCTTAACTCAGAGATAGAACTCTGTGTTTCGTCGACCTGAGTTAGACTATCGTCTTGCTGAGTTCGACTATCGTCGTACTGATTTTTTGCTCTAGACAAAACTGATTTCTGCATGATTTCTCTGGAGTTCTTTTGAGGCAGACCTAGAAATAATCCTATGACCCTGACAATACATTTTGGGTCAATCTAAAAACATCCTAACAGTATTCCTTGCACAAATCCAAACTAGGGTTCCAACAGAGGAGACAAGTCCTCATTCATGGGCATGATCTAAGGGTGCGTACACTTTAGAAAAAAAATAAAAGGACCAGTTTTGTGTGCTAAACTTCAAACAACCATAACTTTCGATCCAGGAAGAGTTATGGAACATGCCACCCCATTTTGAAACTAGAACGAAGTCATCTACAATATTAAAAAGTTTCAGATTGCAAAAGTAAAGAGGAACTATCCATGGTGATAGTAACTATTGCCCAGCGATAGTGAAAATGACGACGGTCGTGTCTCGCATGATTGTCATGACGTGCACTACTCGACACTATCGCCCGACGATAGTGGCTAATGCCTCGCGACATCCCCATGACCCAAACACGTCCGTTTTCAACCGACACGATCATTACAGCATGGGATATGTGACAGCTTGAGGAGATATTGCCTGCGATAGGTATATAACTTCCGACAATAGTGATTTTTCTATAAAAGGCTGAAAACTTTATGCATTCAAAAAAGACACCTTTTGAAGTAGTGATTCCTCCTCCACCAAGCAAGAACTCCGATTATTTTGAGAGAGGGATGTCTCTAGAGATAGAGAGAAATCCTTTGTGAAAATACGAAGATATAAAGGAGATTTTGAAAGAGAAGGGTTACAACGCACATTTAATACGAAGGGCAAAAGCATCAAGAATGCTGACGTCTACATCGCCTTCGCCTTCACCTTCAGAAAGCTTTGGGGAGTTTCTCTTATTATTTATTATCTTTTAATCTCTTTTATTTCATCTTTTTGTTTTGGAAGAAGAAAAATCATTCGAGGAGAATTTCAGATTTCGAGGAAGGATTCCGTAGGAAATTCGCCTTGTTTGTGGTGACTAGGTCCTTATGCGGCTTAGGGGGAAATTTTTCGCCTTGTGTGAAGCGACTAGGTCGAGGTTAGATCTAGGGAAGGCTAGAGTCCGTATCTGGGGTAATATTGGATATTGCCAGCTGGTCCTTGGGAGAAGGATCAGTGAATCATTAAAAAGGGATTTTTCTATTCGCCTCAATTTCTAGCGTTTTAAAAATCAAACATTTTTTCATTCAATTTCTAAGGAAATAAAATCATATTTCTTTTTGTCTCATTATCTTGATTTTATTTTCATGTTAAAAAATATTTTGAAATATATCATTCAAAAGTTTTAACGCAAAGTATATTGCAAGATTCATTTTTGTTAGATATAAATGCTTGAATTAAATATTCATGAACTAGAACTCGACGATAACACATAAAGCCAGTGGTAGTGAAGAAATATTGAATTCTGCCGTTTTCTAATAGTAATCTTCAATATAATATTTTCTGATATATTAAAATATAGTTTTCTATAAAATATTTCGAAAATTCATTTATTAACTATGATATTTTAAATTAAGAATTATATTCCATAAAACAACCCTTATTCATGCCCCTCTAAGGGCACCGTAAGATCCAGCACGTGGTATAAAATCAAGGTTATTCCAAAACGGCTTCACAACCGGGAATAATGGCACTTCATGATCTCGCAACCACTAGACGAAATGAATTTAATTAATTTAAAATTCTATAACACCACCATTATTTATGGGTGAAAACTATAAAGGATGGAAAATTCTAATGGCAAATTTTCTTAAATATTTAGATGAAAAAGTTTTGAATATTACTATTGAAAAGTCCCAAAGTATGTTAAATACAAACAAAATGGTTTTAAATGCTAAATCTATAAATAGTTTATTTTGTGTACTAAATCAACATATATTTGAACTTATATATTTCTTCCCACTGCTAATGAAATTTGGAAATTTCTTGAAGAAACTTATGATTCTCTATCCATAGGATCAAAATAAGTACAAGACATGGAGATTATGAATGCTTGCTTAAGTATTCAATAAATCTCCTCTATTGAAGGATCCATTGAATGCACATCAAATATAATTGAATGAAGAGAACACATCAGACAAAAGAGAAGATGAAAATTCATCTATGAATGAGGATTGTAGAGAAAATTTCATAGGAACTTTATGTTCAAATCATGCCTCATCTGATAGCAATGTAAGAAAATTAAATACTTCTCTTTTTGTTACAAACTCTATTTTTACATTTCATATGCTTGAAATTGCAAAATGTAGAATTAAGAAATTGAAAAATGTTAATACAAAATTGTGTTTAGAAAATATAAGTTTAAAAGCAAAAGTTAATGTAGAAATAAAAATTGATGTGTTTGATGTTTCTCCCTCATGCTCTTTAGTTGAAAATACTACACCTATTGTGGTAATTCTTTTAAAAAAGAACACAAGGTTTTTGAAAAAGAGCTTTTAATTTCAAAAGAATGTAATGAAAAACTATTGAATGAAAATAATGTTATATCTTATAAACTAGAATCTTTAAAATCACATATGCAAACAATTTCAAATAATTTTAAATCTCTTATTTCTAGTTTATCTTCAAAATTATGTAAGGATTCTACTAGTATTTCAAATCTTATATATCATACATCTAGTAAAATGTTAAATTATAAAAACATGTTGAATTCTAATAATGGGAGTGACACTCATCAAATGCTAGTGAATGTAATTCCAAAACATAATTATCATACTCATTTACAAAATCAATCCAATCCCAACATAAAATTGAATGCTCACAAATTTCCTAAAAAACAATTCTTCAAAAATCACTATTATTCTAAGCCTAAATTTAATAACTAATAATATTAAACCAAAGTATGAATGAAGGCCCAAAATTAAAAAAAGACACACTAACTCCACTTGTACGAGCTCATTCATCACTTTCTCCCCACATGCTAATACGTCATATTTGGGCACCCAAAGGAACCATCACAATCAATCCTCTTTGGATACTTAAATCTCTTATTCAATCACTTGTGTGAAGTAGAAATCAATATAATATAAAATACATAAAAAATCTACTTCACAATATGCTAAAATGATAAAAAAAATATGTTTTGTTTTTTATTTGTGAAATTTTGTTTTCATTTTTGAGCCAAAATGTATTTTGATCACTTTATATATTTTAATATATGACTTTCACATATTAAGCCTAAATTCTATAATAAATCAAATTGAATGAAATTGAATAATAAGTCATATTATTTTCAAATTTAAAGTGGCTTATCTATCTTATTTTTCTAGCATCCATACTTATTAAATTCATTACCTATTATTGTCTTATAATATTATTATAAATTGAACATTGAATTTCTTAAGTGATATTATCAAGGTTAATTAAATCATTTTAAAAATGGATTTAATTGAGTTAAAAAATTATAAATTAAACATTTTATTTATTTATAAAGATAACAATTATAAGTGATAATTTTTGAAAAATTATTTTACTATGATTAAGTATCATTATCTTCTACTATCAAATATTTTATATATGTTTTGGATAATTTCTAAAAATAAAACAAAATAAAAATTTTTCAAAATAATTCAAATAACACCAAAATATATTCATATTTAAAGAATTGATTATAATAAATTAAATAGGATAAATTTGAATATCATATACACCACAATGATCTTTTACAATTAAACTAATATCTTATTCTTAAATATGTTTGTATTTATATAGGTTTGTAATGATGCAAAAAATTATTTATTTCAATTATAGTTATATTTTCAAAAAGATCATATAGTCTTATATTGAAAAATTAATGATTATAAATTTAATTTAAATAAATATTATTGATTTCAAAAATCATGTTATGAATGTATTATGTTTTTATGTTTGGTTGTATCACATTTTTTGTAGACTATAGAATAAAATAAAATAAACATAATTACTTAATTCTAGGTTTATTATGATTGAAACTCTATTTTTGAATACATGCAACATTATCACTTAATAATATTATGGCCTAACATTGAACTCAAAATTCTAGCATTATCACATAATGAATATTATTATCCACACATAATGAATATTATTATCCATGCTAGTTATTTCATATTATCATGATAAAATAAATTAAAAGTTGAAAGATTAAAAGTTAAATTCATAATAACTATGTTGTTTTAAAATCTACTATAATTTTAAATATCAAATAAACCCATAGTTTATGAAATAATTCTTAGGATTAAAACCTTACTATATACATGATTATTTACCCATAATTTGTGTCTCACATTAGCGAGGGTGTAGGATTGTGTGCATTAGAGACCTAACCTCTAAGTCATGTATTGTCCTTAACGGAGGAGGGTTCTAGTGGGGCCTTGCGATGCACTGGGGGGGGGGGAGAGTGATAGGTTGAGCGTTGTCTTTTGTATGCATATGAGATTAACACCCCAACCTACGACATGTGTGTAGCTCCTCATGTCCATCTGTCACTTAGTACGGGGTTAGGGTGTCGACATATAGCTTGAGAATTTTTAATATAGGGCATATTACATCACTATCACTGCATGAATATTATATAAAATCTATTATTATTTATGTCATGCATATTATATCATTTATTTGAATATATCATCTTGTGTGTTTCCATAATATATACATTTTGGGCATTCATGATTTTGAAAAATATAAGTATTTTGAAAAATCACCTTTTTGACACTTATGCCAAAAATCATTTATCCACATTTTTTAATTCAAAATTTTTTACGATACTTGGTATCACTTATGTTATAAAACATGAATCAAGAAAAATTAGGATGAAAAATTATCAAAAATCATGTTTTTATGCAATATAACATATTTTTGTGGCTAGTATGCGCGTTAATACTAACACGTGCGATAACATAAATTGGTATTTATTTTATTTTTATCTGGCATAGACGATCATACTACTGACAAACTATTTAAAGAATTCCATACTTTCTAAAAAAAGATTTTTTTTTAAAATATTTCAATATCAAATATAAAGTTATAAAATGACTTCAAAGAACAAAAAAAAAATTTGCTTTTCTTATTATCTGTTTGTGTGTTTGATGTTTTTGAATTTCTTTTATAAAACTCAAAAATCATAAAGCTGTTTATTATTCATTGTCATTGTCATGGATGACTAATTATATCAATTAAAGATTAAATACAATGTTTAATTTAATTTTCAGGTTTCTTAAAATATTATTTTGATTATGTCATGTCTTTAATATTATCTTGTTATGTGCAATGAAATTGATTGTAAAAAACATGTGTATGATTATTTAGCATGCCTCTAAGTATGAGTAATATTTTATGTTTGATAATGATTTTACACACTTATTTTGATAACCTACATGTGTTTTTAATCTTACACTTGCATTATTGTGTAGTGAAATAACATAATAATTAAAATGAATAATAGATTACCTATAGTACATTAAATTATTTATTTCAATTCTTTGTTTTTTCATACACTTATTCATTAGAGAAAAGTGGTTTTAAAAAAATTAAATGATATTGTTTGCAAAACAAGTGAATTTGGAGTACTTGGTCACAAGCATAAAAAACATATACTAAATGTCAAGAAAAACTCCACCAAACACTACTCACATTCCTAATAAGTCTTAATGAGCATTGTGGGATTGAGCACCTTGAAAAAGATTGTAAAATGTCTTGTAGCAAACAAAAGTATTCACCACTTCTGTTAGTACACCGGATCAAAAAAATTAAAACAAAGTTAAAAAGAATAAAAGTTATCCTTCAAGCATTATTTCACTCCCTGATAAGTTTTAATGAGCATTGTGTGTGAAGCATCTTGGTAGTTATACTTTATATGTATGTGCATTGAAATATTGTGGTAATAATTTTATTTTTGTATTTTAATGTTGTGTTATTTCATTATATATATCATCTATTTTTATTGATACATTTGTATACTTTATCAAATCACTTTTGTACACATCATTATTCTATATAAAACATCTACTCATGAGAATTGGATCATAATGCATATCTACACTATTTTCGACAAACCTTAGTAAATGCACTAGATTACAAAGCATGACCGATATAATGTTTATGTTTACTTGAAATGCAAATTTTATTACATTATAGTTTTGTATCTTTTCTTGTTTTTGTAAATCATGC
Organism: Platanthera zijinensis; assembly: GCA_039513925.1. NCBI lineage: Eukaryota > Viridiplantae > Streptophyta > Magnoliopsida > Asparagales > Orchidaceae > Platanthera > Platanthera zijinensis. The sequence goes on along the minus strand of CM077081.1, from coordinate 159,350,725 downwards.
TTGCAATTTTATTTTAAAATCTCAATGAAATAGCATCTTTTAGACAAGAATTGAAAACATCTTCTTATTAATCTTAAAACTCATTATCTTTTATATGCTTTTACTTTCAAAAAAGATTTATTCTTAAGAATACGTATTATACTTTTTATTGTGATTACTACTTGCGCTTATTCATAACTATTTTTTAACAAGTGATATCTCTAGAAAAAAAATGCTTACTCTATCATTTTAGCTATGTTGCTTACTACTTTATGTTTCATCGTGCTTATTTTTAATAAGTGGTCTTTAACAAGCTATATATTATATCTCATTTTTTTCTTCATAGAAGACATTAATTCTTATTGCATACACTCGTCTAATACCCTCTTTTGATACTATCAAAAGGTGAGAATAAATTGCATAAATCTAATTATCTAGGGGGAGTACATTAAAATTTCATAGGAAGCAACAATGTAGGGGAAATATTTATAGGAGGTACATATTTATTCATTGCTCCATCATGACTATTCTTCCAATAAGTTATCCATAATCAATCTTAAAAGGTATACACTCATCCCTATCCACTATTGCTAATAACAAAAGGAGGAGAAATCAATTGAGAAATATAGTGAACTAAATATTATATTTAGGGGGAGTACAATATATAAGAAACACTTATGTAGGAAGAGTATGTATTTGTGATTTAAAGCTACCACGCTATAAACTTGTTATTCATGTATATCTTTTGTCGCACTTACCTATAAACACAAATGTTCTTAAACTCACTAATTTCTCATATAGGTATTTGTTATCATCAAAAGGGGAAGATTGTTGGAGCATGCGTTCTACATCTCTTGATTTGAGAATAACAAATACTGTGATGCATTTAATCTAGTCTTTTGTGTGTTTATAGTGTGCAGGTTGCACAGGTTGAATGAGGAAACAAGTCCTTAGTTATGGGCATGATCCAAGGGTGTGTACACTTTAGAAAAAAAAAGCAAAAGGATGAGTATTGTGTGCTAAACTTCATACAGCCACAACTTTCAATCCGGGAAGAGTTACGGAACGTGCCACCCCATTTAAGAATGAGAACGAAGTCATCTACAATCTGAAAAGTTTCAGATAGTAAAAGTGAAGAGCAGCTATCGCTTGGGAGAGCAACTATCGCCCGACGATAGTGAAAATAACAACGGCCATGTCCCGCATGATCGCCATGACGTGCACTACTCGACACTATCACCCAACGATAGTGGCTTGATGAGTCCATATTTTATACTTAATTCCGGACTCATCTAGGCTTATTTTCTTGTCTTTGCACACCGTTTAGCATCATTTTCACTCCTTTTGGTTCGCTACGGTTTTCCATGTCTTGTGCCCCCTTTTTAGCCTATTTCTGTGTGTGTGTGTATTTCCCTTTTGCTGTGCATTATATTTATGTCTGTGACTGCCATGTCGACATCCCGTCCAGTTTTCCTGCAGGTTCTGGGATCGTGTGGGCGTCCGGGTTAGGGCTTTCACCATTTTTGACAAAGGAGCCAGTGGTCGTGCGTTTTTACCCACGCACGACCATCGACCTCTTTGGCGCACGATCATTGGTCGTGCGCAGTCTGCCCTCTTTTATGAAAGTTCTGCCCCTGCCATATCGCATGATCACCAGCTATACCGTGCACGATCACTGCTCGTGCGCTGCCGGTCGTGCGCAGTCATGACATCTTTTTCCACTTTTCTGCCTCCATATCGCACGGTCACTGACACAAGGGCGTACGACCACTGGTCGTGCGCCAGTGATCGTGCGCGCTGTTTATTCTGCTTTCTATAAATACGCAGGTTCTGCCCTAGTTTCGGGAGATCGCCAAAGTCCGCCGTTTTTCCGCCATTTTCGTCTCCAAGGAGGGTTTTCGCCACCCTCCATCATCCTCCACCATCGGGAGTTGCTCCGGGCAAGCCTTCAATGCCAAATCAAAGCTGGAGCATCCCCTCGGCCTCTTCATTCATCCCCAAGCTTCAAGCGGAGTTTTGACCGAGCTTTCTCCATCAAGCTAGGAGGAGCTGGAGCCACAATCTACCGGGTCATTTCAACGAAGAAGACGGGTCCATTGGGAGTGAGTGACAGCCTCCTCTACCCCGGACGCAGTTGAGGACCGAGCTAGGACTCGGATTGACAACCCGGGATTCCAACCGTGAACCCTCAATAAGGCTTCGGATTCGGTCGATTCGCACACCTCTTCCTCTTGTTGTTGTTAGCTTAGTTATTTTCCATGTATTGATGAAGAATGCTTATTTGTAGTTAACATTTACTCTTATTCATGTCTATGTGAGTTAGTGTTTTTGTTATATTTACTTGAGGTGCGCCATATTCTATCCTCCACCATCCACCCTTGCCGCACTAGCAATTGCTAGTGGCATGCGTTCCGAAGAGGTGCTCACGACCCTCATTCCGCCATTCTAACCACCTCATCCGCTAGCCTACTCGTCCATCCGCCAAGCGATTCGGTGCATAGCGGCCCGTGTAGTTTCCATCCCGCCTGGCGAAGCATCGCATAGCGGCGTTGCATAGGAGTAGCTTGTAGATTTTACTTTATTTTCCGCAACAATCAAACCCCCCCCCCCTTTTGAGCCGACCCGAGGACTTCAATATCAAGTCCTCCTTGACATTAACTCATCCCTTGTTGTGTTCCTCAAGAGACCGACACTCGGGGATTTATTCCTAAACTTTATTACTTGTGCGACCGGTGCGCTTGCCGTATTTTCCACGCATCAAGTTTTTGGCACCGTTGCCGGGGAACACAGTCGTTTGAGTTTTTGAAGAGGTAGATGCGAGATAGTTGCCCTTTCCATTTGTATATTTCATGTTTTATTTTTGTTTTGGTTTTTTAGTTATTGTTGTTTTTTTTTATTTTTATTCCCTTTCTAGTTTTTATTTTGCTATAGCAGGCTGTTCCACTCTTTATTTGCTTGCGAGTATTTAATTTCTGCTTAGAAAATTTCTTGTGGTGAATTCTTTTCTTTTGCACCATGTATTCAAATTGGTATATCAAGTGCCATTGGTGCGGGGATTATGGGCATAGCAGTGATGAGTGCCCCACTGAAGAATGGGAGCATAATTCTCGTGGTTCAGTGTATGGAGCACTGTTGTCTTATGGTACTTCATACACCGTACCCCAGTCTTATGGTCACTACTCTTCTCCGCCTTCACCTTTTTCATATTCCTCTCCGGTCCCACCTGGACCAAGGAGTAATGGAAAACGGTGTGTGTGCTGTCGTAGCACCGATCATGTGTTGAAAGATTGCGCAGAATTTCAGCGCTAGTTGGAGGCGGATGATGAACCGAATATCCGGATTGTCTCATCCACCTCTCAAAGGGCTGCTCCTTCTGATTCTGATGATGTATCCGCAGTACAACCTTGTCTATGGGGGACTGCTGTGGATACACCCATCAGAATTTCTACTGATCGATGTGATGACATTGCGGTACCGTCGCCCTCTATACCTTCTTCCCCTCTTCTTGATTCACCCCCGGAGGAACCTGCGCATATTATCTCTGATGATGTTGCTCCTCCGCTTTCTTTGCATGAATCATCTACTCCTCTGATTAGTGAGTTGGTTGATGATGTTGTGCCCTTTGGAGATTGGGAATATGAGGATGCGCCATGGTGTGACGAGGACATTATTCTCATCAATGGTGAGTACTATGTCTTAGAACACCGTGACGTACCGAGGTGTGATGAGGAAATCCTTGCCGGTGAGGAGGTTTCTACATCCTTGTTGGATGAGGAGGTCCAAACCACCACCGAGGACCTCGTGGTCCCGGTTTCCCCTCGCCATGACTCACATGACACCGACAATGATCTATGTTTGGATTCTGCTGAGAGTGATTCCGGGATCACTTTCCCTATTTCCGCTTCTTTTAGTTTTTCTTCTCCTCTATTCCTTGACCCCCCTTATCCTTTTGCGCCTGTGCGGGTTGACTCCCTGCAGGTGAGTTGGGTTGACATTGAGCCTTGCGCTCAGGTTGTCGGCGAGTGCCTCAGCTTGCATGAGGAGTTTCCTACTCCTTTTGCAGTTGAAGCCTCTACCTTCACCTTCGCCCCCAACGAGCTTGTGGTGGACGATACCTTGCTAGGCAAGGATTTGTTTTGTGGTGAGATGAGTGAGGACCAGTGCTCCTCCTCATCTTACTTCCTATTCCATCTGCCTGCGAGGAGTAGGTATGATTATTTAGGCAGAGGGGTAACTGTGCTATCGCCGTATCGGTACCCGTTACCGCAACGGATATTAGGACAGTTGCCTGTGCACTTTTCTTTTCATAGGCCCATTAGCTAGAACTTTTCTTTTGCTGAATAAGTCGTGCTGGGATGACAATAACCCCAGTGCTTATCTTTCATTTTCTGCATTTTTCTTTTTTTTTATGTCTAGCTTAGTTTAGTATTTCTTCTTGTATATTTTTCTTTTGTTTTTGCGGAGCTCACCCCTGCAGGTATTCATGGAAACTACGCATTGGAGGGGTTGTGATTCTTCGTTTGGCGGGCCTGCTGCTACTTTCCACGCGTCTTCTGGTATGCTCACTAGTTGAGCATTGGGTAACCTCTTTCCTTAGCTCATTCTGATTTTAATTTCTCTATCATTTGATGTGTTGTTTAGTCTAAGTCTGGGGAAGAGCTATTAGTTGTTGCCTTTTGCACGTGCACATTGCATGCGCATACTAGAAGCTTTTGTAGCTTTATTTTATTTAGTTCATTACTTTGCACTCCACTACACCCACATGAGCGCGTGCTTAACTTTTTGCTTGTTACGAGTTAAACTCATGTCTTTGTCAGATTTTGGTAAAATTATGGTGCTTGCTTAGGATTGTAAGATAGAGTAAAATGTTGGCCTTGCTGTGTTCCTAATCAATTGCTCTCGTTTTGTGTAGAAATTTGTGTAGATTTAATTTTTCTGTATGCTTATAGTTTTATATTTTTCTATTTGCGTACATATTTCTTATTCTACTCAAAAGTTGGTGAATCCGGTGTGAATCAAACGGTAGCGTAGGAATATGTGTAGCCGCCACTAAACTCGTATTACTTGAGTCGGGAGGAAGGATTATTTTTCTCGGTTGCTAAGAACTTGCCCCAAGCTATTCTTGAAGCATTGGTACACGGTTAGTCTAGTGTGAGAGTGATGTAGGCCACCTTTTGGCCCGGTTGAGCTTTGTACCCATTCCTAACATCGCCCTTGCTAGCCCCTTTGTGCCTACCCTTCCTTTTGATTCAGCTCCACTATATTCGCCAAAGCCCCATAGCCGATCCTAGTCGCACACCCAAGTCGAGCTTAGTGTTTTATATTTTCATGTTGGGTTGTGATGTGGTGTTATTATTTGTGAAAATGTGGAAGTGCTTTCAAGTTATATCTACTGAAATATTTGAAAAAGAGAAAAAGAGAAAAGAAAAAGAGAAAGAAAAAGTTTGATTGAAAACCTTTATTTGAGATGATTTGGATTTGAAGTAGGCGGTGCACACACCCATTTAGTAAAAGTTAAGTCTGGGGGTGTGGTGCACCCGTGTTTATTTTGTGGGCAGCGGGTGCTAGTTTTGTACGTTAGCTCATTTGGGTTAGGTGCATACCCTTCATGTTTATCCTTGTTTTCCTCACCGTAACCCAAGCCCCATTATTACCCGAAGTCCTACGGACTTGCGCTTGAGTCGACTAGTGTCGTGGAGAGAGTGCGAACGGGCAAGCTTATGGTTTCCGACATTGGTGGATTCCTTTGGGGGTAATCTTGAGCCCCGGTCTTCGGCAATGCTCACCTTAGTGGCCTGCCTACTTTCTTCCTACATAGGACCAGATGATTCACCGTGATTCCACTTTTGAGTAATAATAAATTTTTGATACGCATTGTGAAAAATATAAAATATTTTGTATACTTAAAAATTTCCTCTACTTTATTTTTATGCACGCGAGCATGCGACTTCGCATGGTACTCCGTTTTGCAATTTCTTTGTTAGCTAGTTCATTTTCCCCGTCTGCTTAGGTTTTGTTTGCTCGGGACGCGCAAACGGTTAAGTCTGGGGGTGTGATGAGTCCATATTTTATACTTAATTCTGGGCTCATCTAGGCTTATTTTCTTGTCTTTGCACACCGTTTAGCGTCATTTGCACTACTTTTGGTTCGCTACGGTTTTCCATGTCTTGTGCACCCTTTTTAGCCTATTTTTGTGTGTGTGTGTATTTCCCTTTTGCTGTGCATTATATTTATGTCTGTGACTGCCATGTCGACATCCCGTCCAGTTTTCCTGCAGGTTCTGGGATCGTGTGGGCGTCCGGGTTAGGGCTTTCACCATTTTTGACAAAGGAGCCAGTGGTCGTGCGTTTTTACCCACGCACGACCATCGACCTCTTTGGCGCACGATCATTGGTCGTGCGCAGTCTGCCCTCTTTTATGAAAGTTCTGCCCCAGCCATATCGCACGATCACCAGCTATACCGTGCACGATCACTGCTCGTGCGCTGCCGGTCGTGCGCAGTCATGACATCTTTTTCCACTTTTCTACCTCCATATCGCATGGTCACTGACCACAGGGCGCGCGACCACTGGTCGTGCGCCAGTGATCGTGCGCGCTGTTTATTCTGCTTTCTATAAATACGCAGGTTCCGCCCTAGTTTCGGGAGATCGCCAAAGTCCGCCGTTTTTCCGCCATTTTCGTCTCCAAGGAGGGTTTCCGCCGCCCTCCATCATCCTCCACCATCGGGAGTTGCTCCGGGCAAGCCTTCAACGCCAAATCAAAGCCGGAGCATCCCCTCGGCCTCCTCCTTCATCCCCAAGCTTCAAGCGGAGTTTTGACCGAGCTTTCTCCATCAAGCTAGGAGGAGCTGGAGCCGCAATCTACCGGGTCATTTCAACGAAGAAGACGGGTCCATTGGGAGTGAGTGACAGCCTCCTCTACCCCGGATGCAGTTGAGGACCGAGCTTGGACTCGGATTGACAACCCGGGATTCCAACCGTGAACCCTCAATAAGGCTTCGGATTCGGTCGATTCGCACACCTCTTCCTCTTGTTGTTGTTAGCTTAGTTATTTTCCATGTATTGATGAAGAATGCTTATTTGTAGTTAACATTTACTCTTATTCATGTCTATGTGAGTTAGTGTTTTTGTTATATTTACTTGAGGTGTGCCATATTCCATCCTCCACCATCCACCCTTGCCGCACTAGCAATTGCTAGTGGCGTGCGTTGCGAAGAGGTGCTCACGACCCTCATTCCGCCATTCTAACCACCTCATCCGCTAGCCTACTCGTCCATCCGCCAAGCGATTCGGTGCATAGCGGCCCGTGTAGTTTCCATCCCGCCTGGCAAAGCATCGCATAGCGGCGTTGCATAGGAGTAGCTTGTAGATTTTACTTTATTTTCCGCAACAATCAACCCCCCCCCCCCTTTTTGAGCCGACCCGAGGAGTTCAATCTCAAGTCCTCCTCCCCGACATTAACTCATCCCTTGCTGTGTTCCTCAAGAGACCGACACTCGGGGATTTATTCCCAAACTTTATTACTTGTGCGACCGGTGCGCTTGCCGTATTTTTCACGCATCATGGCTATATCCCCGCGATATCCCCATAACCCAAACACATCCATTTTCAACCGAGACGATCATCGCAACGTGGGACACGTGGCAGCTTGAGGAGATATCATTTGCGATAGCTAGATAATGCCCGGCAATAGCGATTTTTCTATAAAAGCCTGAAAACTTCGTGCGTTCGAAAAATACACCTTTTGAAGCAGTGATTCCTCCACCACCAAGCCAGAACTCTGATTCTTTTGAGAGAGGGTTGTCTCCAGAGATAGAGACATAAATCTTTTGTGCAAATACGAAGATCTAAAGGATATTTTGAAGGAGAAGGGCTACAATGCACATTGAACATAAAGGGCAAAAACATCAAGAACGCTGACGTCTACACCGCCTTCGTCTTCACCTTCAAAAAGCTTTGGAGAGTTTCTCATATTTTTTATTATCTTGTAATCTCTTTTATTTCATCTTATTATTTCGGGAGAAGAAAAAATCATTCAGGGAGAACGTCAGATTCCGAGGAAAGATTCCGTAGGAAATTCGCCTTGTTTGTAGCGACTAGGTCCTTGTGCGGCTTAGGGGAAAATTCAACGACTTGTGTGCAGCGACTAGATCGAGGTTAGATCAAGGGGAGGATAGAGATCATTTATGGGGTAAGATATGCTATAGCCAGCCGATCCTTGGGAGAAGGATTAGTGAATCATCAAAAAGAAATTTTTCTATTTGCCTCGATTTCTAACGTTATAGAAATCAAATATTTAAGTATTCAATTTCTAATGAAATAAAATCATATTTCTTTTTCTCTCATTATTTTAATTTTATTTTCACGTTATAAAATATTTTGAAATATATAATTCAAAAGTTTTAACGCAAAATATATTGCAACATCCATTTTTGTTACATATAAACACTTGAAATAAATATTCGTGAACTAACACCCGACGGTAACACTTAACGCCGGAGATAGTGAAGAAATATTGAATTATGTCTTTTTCTAATTATAATCTTCAATATGATATTTTATGAAATATTAAAATATAATTTTTTATGATATATTAAAATATAATTTTTTATAAAATATTTCAAAACTTCATTTATTAACTATGATATTTTTATTTAAGAATTAAATTTCATAAATCTTTTATTCACCCATCCTAAGGGTGCCATAAGATGCAACATATTATATTTGCTCACCAGTCTGCTATTCTACGACTGCTTGTCATATAACTATTCTACAGCTTCTCTACTATTCTACAACTGCTCTATTATTAGTTGTACTATCATGCAACTCTCAATGTAGAAAATTAATAATTGTCTATAAAGAATTTAAACTCAATATTGTACCATCTAATCATAGCAGTTTATTGCAACAGCTGTCATGGCAAACCGTTCCTAGGTTTAACAGGTCTTGTTGAACACCTTAATGTTGGCACCGAAATGACCTAAGTATCCCGCTTGTATTTTCAAACAAGATGCAAAGTTGTTAGCATCTTTTAAGGAATCAAATATTTTTCAGAACTTTTGCCCCAGTCCAAACGTGGTAGGTCCTGCTTTATGAATTGTTTGAATGGGTTGGAAGCACATAAACTGCTGTTTCAAGGCAAAAAATTTGAACAGTTACAGTCGGTAATAAAAGCACTACTGACATCCCAGCTCTGCAGAAATAAGCATAACAAAAGCACAACTGACCTGTGAAGGCATGATATTGAAAGAAATGCAGCAACACATTCAGGGTTTCAAAACAAAAATCAATGCAAGTACTTAAACATATAGCTTGAATTACGTGAATCAACTTTAAGAACTTCAAGAGAAACTGCAACATCAATGGCAACAAATTCAACACATTCACAATTACTTATATTGGCCATTCAGGTCCGATTTCCAACTCAACAAAGTGACTGCAAATCTCAGATGAGCGCCCAAAAAATTTGCAAATGCATTCACAACATCACTCTATCAAAGGCTCTGTTTAGAATGGTTGCAGCAGCAAGAGAATGTGGTAAGAAACCGTGGTAGGATTAGGAATGTGAGAAAAATAGTAGAAGAATGAAGATGTAGAGCTATAAAAAATGTCATGAAAACACAGCTTATTCTGGCTTTACTAAAAGTGGATGGTTTATTTTCTAAAAACACCAGCAAACACCTTTTCGACAAAAAACATTTGTTTGCACCACTGGGAAGCCAAATACATGGAAACAATGGTGGCAATAAAAATAGAGCTTTTAACACCGTCCCAAATAGGGAAAATTTTTGCTTACGCGTCTCGTTCCTTAAGCTAGGAACGGGTTTAAATAAACCATTCAAAAAATATCGGGCCCACACCTTTTCCAGCAGTCGACTCCGGCATTTTCAAAAAAATCTTAACCTAGGCGACGGAAGAGGCGGCGGTTTCTGCGAAAATTTTCCAGCAGTCGACTCCGGCATTCCACTCCGACATTTTCCTTCAACTCAAGAAAGAACGGGACCGCCTGTGAATCTAAATCCATTGAGCATGCTCCGACGACTCTCTCCATACCTAATTTGCGGAACTGGAAGATATTGAGGTTCGACACATTGCAAATGCAACTGTACATTTAGTTCAACTTCAACTGTATTATAGTTTCTAGCTGCATGGAGATATGCCTGTGTGTGCATGGAGATATGAATGTATTATAGTTTCTATGATATAAAATTGTCCAACTGTAATTATTCTATTATAGTTTCAAAATCTGACTGTATTTTTAGTTCAGTATTTCTGTTTGATGAATTTCAAAATCCAACTGTATTTCTGTTTGATGAATAAGATAAATCCAACTGTATTTCTGTTTGATTAATTTCAAAATCCAACTGTATTTCTGTTTGATGAATAAGATAAATCCAACTGTATTTCTGTTGTTGCCTTCAAAATCCAACTGTATTTCTGTTCGATTAATTTCAAAATCCAACTGTATTTCTGTTTCAATGTAACTGTATTTCTGTTTTATTCTTTCGAATCCAACTGTATTTGTAGTGCAATATAATTGTATTTCTGTTTAGGGTCCAACTAAACTGTATTTCTAGTCCTTATGTATTTCAGGTCCTAATGTAATCTGTATTCCCGTTTTTATGTTTTTGTTGTACTCAGATGCCGGGAAGCAAATATCTGAGTTGTCGTTGCGCTGTATCTACCTTTATTTCAAACTCTCAGCCCCTTCTAGATGTTATTTCGGAGAGCTCGAAGAATGTCCTAAGGGAAGCTAATGTCCTGCCTCTATTCAGTATGCCAGCTCTGCCCCAGAACATTCCTCTGTTGTATCATCTAGTGAAGATGTACAAAAGGAACAAGAGGTGTTTCTTACTAGGGAAACATTACCTTAAACTAACAGTGAATGAAGTATCTATGATTCTCGGCCTACCAAACAAGGGTAGAGAATTTTGTTTTACTATACTCCCTTGCATCGAGCATTCTCACAGAGATTTGCTTAATGAAATGCGAAATCTTGTTAATGAGGAGTGGTTAGAGGATCTGGAGCGTCGACGAGTTAATATGCTAATTAAGTATTTGGTTATTGTATTCTTATTCCCACTTAAAACTCTCAAGATACCCAAATGTCTTGCAGTGTTGGAGGATGGGGTGGTAGCATTGAAAGAATACAATTGGCCCAAGGCCATTCATGCTTTCCTGCATGTACAGCTAGACAGTCTTAGTCGGGCCAATACTGATCGAGAGGATGACACCTGTTTAGGTTATTTTGAAGGCTGCTCAATCGTACTATTGGTAAGAGATGCAAGTATATATGAATTAATGACTTATGCATTATGTATTATGTAACATCCCATTTCCGGCTAGACCCCTAGGAGTCGGTTGGTTGTGGTAGAACCTTGGGGAGCCCAGAAATTGAAATAAAGCGACCAAGAATTCGGGTCACGGGTTGGTCACGCCCGTGACCGACCCGTCACGCCCGTGACCTGGGGGCGTGACTCCTTCGACGATCGTCGATTTCACTTAGACGATCGTCGGGCACGGAATTTGCCTCACGGGCATGTCACGCCCGTGACCCACAATGACACGCCCGTGACATAGGGCGTGACCACGTTCGACGATCGTCGATTTCAGTTCGACGGTCGTCGACCCAAAATCAGTCACCAGGCATGTCACGCCCGTGACCCTCAATGTCACGCCCGTGACATAGGGCGTGACCACGCTTGACGATCGTCGATCCCATTTCGATGATCGTCGACCCAGAATTTGGCCACACAGGCCAGTCACGCCCGTGACCCGGTTGTCACGCCCGTGACCACCCTTCGACGATCGTCGATCTCAGTTCGACGATCGTCGAACCCAGAATTGGCTAACCGGGCCTGTCACGCCCGTGACCTATGTGTCACGCCCGTGACCAAGGCCGAAACGACAGCCAGACTGGAAATTTCCGTAACCGACGTCATAATAAATTCTGATTATGGGAATGAAAACCAAGGGTATTTATGGGCCGTTTCCTACTTTAATTATTTAAATAATTAAGGAAATGTTGATCCAATAGGAAATCGCCACCTGGCGAGCACCTCTTCATCTCCAGCATTTCAACTGCCATTCGTCATAACCGAAACGTCATTAAGGGAATTATTAATGGCCGCGGACGTTTCATCCTTTCCCCTCCCCACTTGCTGATCTATAAAAGACTCCTAAGAGCAAGAGGAAAAGGTTACACTCTCCCTCAAACTGTTTCAGATTTTCCCCCTTGCTGTTGAAGAACTTCCGGCGACGCCACCACCGCGCCAATGGCTTCCCGACGCTCTGCACGCCTTCAGCCCGCGAACAAGGTCCTCCCCTCCCTCTTCTTCTGCGGATAGATCTTAGAAATTGTTAGGAGAGATATCGGGCTCAAAAGAGCCAGATCGGGTGAGCGTATTCGTGGTTTTCCGAAAATTTCATGGTGGCGGGTTCGCCGGAAACCGCCTCTCCGGCGGCCGTGCCGCCGCCCGACGATAGCCCTCACCTCAACAGAGGTGGTGGTGGTGGTGGCCGGCCAGGGAGATGGCTGGATGGCCGGGAAATAGCTTGGAAAAGCTACAGGAAATTAGGTTTTCAGGGTTCTGTTTCGGGCTGTAGAAGAAGATGAACAGTGCCATTTAATTAGATTTTATTTGTGAAGCAATTTCTGAATGAAAATATCTGTCACTTTAAATAATTTGGGAAAAATATCTAAAGGCTCCTACAGGAAAAGTGGTCAACATAGAATATGTAGCCCTTGAAGTCTAGTTTAATTTAAAATTGATTTCACTTGATTTAGAATCCTGGTTAGACCATAGCACCCTTTTTGGTGAGGTCTATCCAGAGGGCCGTCTGGACCTTAGAAAAATTCCCCACTCTAAACCAGTCATCAAAATGACTTGAAATTTGGGGTGTGGCCTAATCTTACCTATATCTAGGTGCTATCCAAAAATGAGAATTTTTGGGAAATATTTTTCTATAGTTTTGAGAAAAATTCAATAATCCTAGTTTAATTTAATTAGATGGTTAAATAATTTCTAAACCCTCCTAAATTTTGGTGAGTGGTCTCTGGGTTCACCATAAGGTTCTGTATAATTTTTCATCTCATTTGGAGATGGTTTGGATTAGAAATGATCAACCCTAAGTTTTGCCCTAATAAGGGGTCTTAGGTTAAAAGTGCACTTTTGAGATTTAAGTGGTCAGATCACCTCAACAGAGGCTGAGATTTTTACCACTGGCTAGAAATATTCTCTAGCACCCCCTCATAGAGTTTGAGGTGGATCGGGGTAAGTTTACCCTAAGAACCAAGGCCAAACCCTAAGGATGGATCTTGGTGGTTTGTGAAGGTCATGTGGTCAAATCTTGGATTGACCCGAAATTGGGTGAAGAGAACCATAGGACCAATATAGTTCTCTGGATGAAATCTTAGTAGATTTGGAGACCGTTGGGATACCTAAAAATCTAACCCTAGTTTAGGGTGCAAAACTTGTAGAGATAGGAAATGACACTAAATCACATTGAAAGGTGTTGAGATTTGGGTAAAGTGAATTATAGGGATGGTACAAGCTCTGGATATTTTACTATGAATTTTAAGATTATTATTTTGGGTACTTCATTAACGATTTAGTAGCTTGTATGATTTGCTTAGAAAATTTATTATGGAACACACACTTCCTGGAAATTGATGAAATTTAGACAGAGAACGTTTATTATGGTTTTAAATCTCTGTGAATTTTTATGGGATTTTTGGAAGTTTAATTCTAAGGCTTGCTTCATTAAGTATGTTTTACCTTGATTATTTGATTAAATCTTTAGTGGTGTTTAGCAAGCTAGTAAAATTAGGATTCTTTGCACAAAGATCTTTTATATGTCATGCTACTGATTAGTAATTTTTCTATAATTTTTCGATGAATAATTTCAGTACTTCCTTCATTACGTAGAATTAACGTGATTATACTGGATAAATTATTTAGAGGCTAAATACTTTCTGTAAAATTCTAGGAATTTGTATTTGAGGTTATCTTGCTGTTATTTAATGATCATGATTTTTGAGTAGCAATTACTTAGGAGGATCATGTAGTTCATGTTTAAAATGACCCATGGCCCGTCCTTTGGGAAAATTAAATAAATATCAGATTAATTAGGAAAATTATAAGTTTCTGGATTTAGACAAATTATGATATGGTAGACCTCTAGTAAATATTATAGGAGATTTGGAAGATAATTTGGTGTACCTCCCCTTGTGTACCTCATATAGCTTAGGATAGTCTGCATATAGTAAAACCACGGAATTTTTATAATTGAAGGTTGATAGGGTAAGTTAAGGTTGAGTTCATCATTGGAGGTCAGGACAAGTAGAGTGTGAGACTGGTCAAGGATAAGGGAGTATGGGAACGACGAAAGATCGTCCATCCCGGGAAGAAGAGGAAGAGTCTTAATACTCTAGAGTTAGAACTAAAGTAACTAAAAGAGGATCGGGTTAAGGGAGATCAACCAATAATAATAAGTGCCTTGCGAAAGGGAACTTCGGGCCGTAATGCCGCCGTCTTGGTTCCTAGTGCCCCTTGAGAGCCCTTCACGGGGTATACCGGGGGCAGTCCTGGGCTAACGTAAACCATAGGAATAATAAATTGAAAGAGCAACTAGTATAACTAGGGTTGCACATACACACACCTCGGTAGCTAGGAAGAATAATTGGTTTGGTTGCTTTCAGACAGTAGCTCTGAAGGTAGATGCACGGACGGACTGTCCGGGGGGCCGAGGGCTCGGGGGTTGGAGTACAGAATAAAGGTGGTGGGTCTTTGGTATCTGATTGTCGTTCACACCGACATCGGTACGCTGACTCGGCGGTGTGGGACACCTAGCCAAAGAAAGTCTGGTGGGTACAGCCAGCAGTAGTACGCGGATACTCTAGGTTGTGTTCTTCTAGGGGCGTACGGAAGGGCTAGGCCTGGTAGTGTGAATGCCCGCCTAGGAGTGGGGGGCCCGACCCACTGTCTCCGTTTGCCACTACGGAGGTTCCTGGGAGTGAAGCTAGCTGCCCGAACAGGGGGAACTAAGGTCTGTGCGCATAGAGTCGTGTGCGTGTGTTGCACTTGCATGAATCATGGCATAGCATATCACTACACTCATAATTGCATACAACCGACACCCCAACGTATAAATCGGTATGGGACTTTTTATACGATGGGAGCCTTGCAGAAGATCCCTTAACTTATAAGTTTGTATGGGCATTCATATAAGTTAAGGTTACATACTTACTTGTTTGTTTACTTACTGTTCTCTGCTGCCTTTTTATACAATTTGCTACTTATTAATTGCTCTACCTATTGCAACATTTACACTGTTCACCTGTTATAACTTGCTAGTTAGGTCCACCGTCACCTGCTTGATTATTCTCCACTTTTGTAGCTTCCCTTTCCTCCTCTCCGCCCGGTGCTTAGGAGCCGTGGTGGGAGGGGTAGGGGATGATAGGGCTTAGTCTTTATGACTAATGGTTTTCGAACCAAACATTACAGGAGCTCCGGATGGGAGACAGGGACCAGCACCAGCGGAGTACGGTACGCATGGAGGTGGGACAGTCTAGCACCGGTGCACCTGCGACCAGCTCCATGAGTGATTAGTATTTTCTTAGCTTCCGCGATGAGTGACTTGTAGTGAGGACTCTGATGTACTGGGCTCGAGCCCATTTATCTATTTTCCTATTATTACTATTGATGGACTGGTTATGATTTCACTTTTATTTACATGTTTCTGTAGACTTGTTTACATTTTTGTATAAATGCTTCTCTCTCTTGTGATCGAAAAGGGCCGGCAGAAATGGCGTTTTGTAGTGGTTGCCTTCCCGTGAGTCGGTGCCACCGCAAAGCGGCAATTCTGGGCTAAGACCCCGGTGGTTGAAAAAGAAAAAAAAAGGGGGTCTTACATATTACAACCTAAAATATGTTTTTGTAGGTGTGGTTTTTTGAGCACACCAGTGTGCAGAGAGTAGTAGATTTCCTTGCTCGACCTCGAATTTGTCGATGGTCAGACCAATTGAGTTATAGTGGAAAGTTCTGTTTGGAGTTGCGTGTGGTGCTAATGAAACTAGATCAGGTATATTTAATTATTTTGTTTCTCACATGTACTTGCAATACCAATATCTTCTTGTTTATACTACTTTTTGTTTTATCTTGTAGATAAGATTCAAGTTTGGAAGTGTGGAGGAGGTTGAGAAGCCACTCCTAGGGTTGGAGGAGGAGGAGGAGTCTGATTTTGAAGAAGTTAAAATCAAGAGAACGAGACGAAAAGTGAAGGATTTTAGGAAGAAGATGATGATCGAGGATGACTCCGACTTTGAGGATATTAATAAGGCCAAAAAGAAGAAGGAAAAGGTTTTCAATACGGAGAAGGAAATGGAAAAGAAGAAGGAGAGAAGAGGAAAGACAAGGTCTGATTTGAGAAAAATGGAAGCTCGGATTCGTAGTTTTATACGTGAGGAAGTTAGTAAGGTTGAAGTCTCTTTGAAGACCTACTGCGACACCTGGTTCCAGAAGCTGCAATCCGACATGTCTCAATCGCGTCGTCGTTCACCATCACCCAAACCATCTACACCCATGCCTAAATTCTCCCCCACTTCATCAAATTTCACCCAATCTACCCCCGAAATGACATTAGTCCCTACAACGCAAATTATCACCTGGAAAGCCCGGCAAAATTAGAACGTGGAGTGCCAGTGCAGCACACGACTTACAGGAGGAGGAAGGAATTGGTCAGCTCTCGTGTTTTCGAACATCTTGATTCGGTGCCTAACTATCCGGGAAGGCCGCATATTTCCCCTCGTATGCGAGATTCCATCGATTTTGTCCTTAAACAGTTTGGGGAGAGGTAATTTTTGTTTTCCGTGCGTGTAATCTTACACTAATACTTACCTGTCATGTATACTAATTTTAAGTTTAATACAGCTCCAATGTTATTTTTTCAAGCGGGAACCTTCAGCTCACAAGGGGTGCAACAGATGATCTGTTAGGCAGCGGTTGGATAACCGACACGCATCTAGATGCTTATGCAGTGTTCCTTGCTTCAAAGCAGAAGCGATCGTTGGGAGGAATGAAAAGTTTCATATACGTTTCACCAAATCACGCAGTATGTTTTTTTTGTCTATGCTTTTTACATTACTTCAAATGACGATTATTTCTTTATGCTATTGAACCTCTATCAAATTGATTTTGCAGTATTACAAGACCAACAAGGTTCCAAACTGTCAACTCATGTTGAGTCACATAACATTGTCCGGTGTGCAGGCAGTTGATCTTATAGTTATGCCTTGCCACATGTCAGCCCATTGGACATTGCTTATCTGTCGGCTCAAGGAGCGATGTTGGGAGTTCTATGATTCACTTATAAGTAGCCGTCATCGCGCCACTCTTCCGAAATTGGTACATTCCACAATCATATGAAGGTTGAGGTTCGAATTTTAATGATAATTTACATTTCATGCAGATCCAATGTTTATACGAGGATGCTAGTGATTCATTGCCAGCCGATATTATGAACTGGCCTATCAACGACGTCGATGATCTGCCACAGCAAGACAATGGGGACGATTGCGGGGTTTTTGTGATGAAGTACATGGAGGCGGTGATGTCGTCCAAGACCGTTGCTTGGAAAGAAACTATTGATTGGTGCAAGGAGATGCCTAAGTTCCGAGCTCAGATAACAGCTAACATTTTCAGAGCGTTTTCAAACTTAATTAAACTGAGCAATGTGTAAACATGTTGTAATTATGCATAGACTGATTTGTGTTATAAATTGAAGCACAAACACTGATTGAAGCTCAATCAATGATTATGTAAAAACATTTCATTTTTGAATGCAGAGCCTCAAAGATTTTAATATATTTTTTTTGGATGAATTTGTATGATAGAATATTGAAATTACTTGAACTTCCTACTAACTAATGCCCGAGTCATGGAAATATGACTGTGGATCAACCATGTTCGGGCCTTCTCGATGCAATGCTAAAGAAATATGCAGGTATGTTAGAGGTTTGCATAATTTGTTACAGTCATATGAACCATCATGCTTTGAATACATTGTTAAAGAAATATGCAGGTACAAATAACATATCTTTCCAGATTTCCTCCAATTAACAAGTCCTTGGGACTATGATTACAAGTGCTTCAAATCCGTGTACAAACATCTCATACAACTATAATACAATAAATCATGGTTTGAATACATCAGGGATGCTCGAAAAATTAAAGGATAAATCCAAATCAAAGTCTTCTTGAGAATCAAAATATGCAGGATTGGTCGGCGGCATTGGCTGCTGCGCATAAGCCGGAGAATCCATAAAGTTATATTCCGGGATGGTTTCTTTCTTCGCTACAACTTTCTTTCCTGCATGTGGAAACAAAATTTATTAAAAAATGAATGAGCATTTTTCTTAAATATGGTAAGTTTGATAGAAAAAAAGAGAAAACCTTACTTGGTTTTTTGATGTTTTTCTCCCAATGACCTTTAAGTCTTGCATTAGATACGCCTTTCGGACGCTTCTTGGGAGGGTCCTTTAGGTCTCCCGGTGAATTATTGTTGTCAATAGGAGTTTGTGATATAGGATTCGCACCTTCCATGACTAAAAATTCAACCTTGGTAGCCAAATCATTCATTGCAGTCATAACAAGTTCTTTTGCTGGTTGGCAATTCTCAATTTGGAGGGATAAGTCGTATGTAAACCTCATTAGTTGATTTCAGAAAACCAGCTTTGAATCGCTTTGGGTCATCGAGGGCGAGTTGGGAAGGTAAATACCTCTCTTAGCATTCAAACAAAATCTTTTGATTAAATACTGACCGGAAACAAGCTTTAGATTCCTTTGAATGTATATCCGTAAAATATGTTTGCATAAGATTCCTTTGGTTTCAAAGCCTCGACAAGAACATTCCGCTTCGCTTGTACTAATATTGAGGATTACAAACCATCTTTTTCCACGCTGATCTTCATCACAATTTGCGGTCTCATATAAAGTACTACTGTCATCATATATCGTCTCATTGACTATGTTAACCCCAATAGCCCCCTCCATGAATGATTTTTCAAAAATAGAGAAGATTTTTCTGGTATAAACCTTCGAAACTTGCTTAAGTATGACGCTACCTTTATATTTCAAATCAACACATCCCTGTGTGCACTTAAAATCTTCGTCAAGCTCAGCTCTTCGCCATGTTAACACAAGTTTTTCCAAACCAATGAAACACTCGACCAAAGAGCTTGTTGCTTTTGAACAACCATGAAGACCATTATTTGCCGATGCACTCCTTTGAGTCGACAAAATGCCAAGATCCAGCACATCCTTGTTGTAGGCAGTCGACCACTTCCTCCTAACTAAATATAAGTCCCCCAACCATTTGTTATCATGTAAGTTTCCTTTCAACAACATTTCATTCCAATATTGCTCAAACTCAAACTCAGTATCACACTTGCTCATGCAGTGATAGAATAAACCTCGTACAGCTTTGTCAATGTTGAAGCAATGAACTTTCGAAGACGCTTTCTTTGAGATGTGCCATTGACACAACCGATGCCTGCTGGTGGTGAAAACCCTCTCAATAGCAACAACCATAGCCTGATCTTGGTCAGTGAAAATAGTAATGGGCTGTTTCCCACCCACGAATTTAAGAAAAGTGTCAAAAACCCAACAGAAGGAATCAATGGTTTCTTCTGCTATGAAAGTGCACCCGACGCAAATACTTTGCCAATGATTGTTAACGCAAATAAAAGGCGCGCAAGCCAGATTATATTTATTCAATCTATAGGTAGTATCAAAAATAATAACATCCCCAAAACAATCATAGTCAATCTTACCGCGCCCATCCATCCAAAAAAAACCTGTTAGCCGATTTAGTTCGTCTGTCTGTACTTCGTATGAAAACATATTATCTTCAAGTTGTCTAGCCTGTAGAATCTTCAGCAAACTAATCGAGTCACCAGATTCTATTAAAGCCTTTTTACTGCGTTGGACATAATTATAGGCATCAACCTTGCTAAAACCGAGATTTTCCACACCTCCAGCTTCTTCGGAGAGAAAATTGTACGCATGTACAGTTTTAATACCAGCTCCTGCCATATTTTTTATTAGATCGCCCTGCATATCTGAAACCTTTCTATTTGACCTCAACAAATGCGTCTCTTTATCCAATGCTAGTGGGTGATTATGCTCCTCCACCAGCTTTGTAACCTTCCAATTCTGACCATTTGTATCGGTTCTAAAATGACAAGCAAGACAACTGGTCCGAGTGTCTAATTTGCGATACTTAATTGGTGACGATTTTTGGTGCTTCTTTCCGGACTTGGAGCAGGTATATTCACGCACTTTGATAATTCTAGTGTGTGACCAATAAATAATGTGTTCTTTACGAACACTAAATCCAATTTTATGAGCGTACTCGCAATACAAAGCATATGCCTCCTCTTCTGACTGGACAACAGGGAAAGAAATGGGTTGTTTTGGAATCTGCAAGTACAATAAAAAATACATTGTATTTAAAAACAATGGTAATGAATTGTTTTGAAATCTGCTCAAAAAAAAACAGGTGGAGTACATATGGTGTGATACCATCAAACAGGACATACAGTTGGACTATAATAATGCACTTTCATAACTGTATTTCTGTTTGATACTTTCAAATCCAACTGTATTTCTTGTATGATACTTTCAAATCCAACTGTATTTCTTATTTTATGCTTTCAAATCCAACTGTATTTCATGTTTGATGCTTTCAAATCCAACTGTTTTCCTAGGTAACTATAACTGTAATTACTGCTGAAAAACGTATCAATACTGCTGAAATCAGATTGTTAAAAGCGTATCAATACTGCTGAAAAAAATTCAAAGAAGAGATGTCTGCTATAAGAAAAAAATTCAGCAACATTTCAACACTTTTTCCCAACACTTCACCCATCCGGCCAAAAATGCAGTGAGAAAAGCTTACTTGACATGTTTCATCCGCTTCGCCGTCGCAAACCCCCATGTCACCCTTCTCCATGGATCCCAGAATATTTCAATCCGGCCTCTTGGCGGCGATGGCTCTCCGATTCCGCGTGGGTGGGAGCAGGAGGGAAGGAGGGGAGGCGTTAAAGGCAAAAACTTTTGTGCGAGTTACCCTAAATCGGGAAATGGAAAAGGTGTGGGCCCAATATTTTTTGAATGGTTTATTTAAACCCGTTCCTAGCTTAAGGAACGGGGCCCGTAAGCAAAAAATTTCCCCCAAATAGAGCCCAACATTTTGTTATATCGAGAATAGTCCTCGAAAGAAAATGGCTCTCAAGGGATAAATTGGCATGCATCTTTAAGTTTTGACTTTTACATGTTTAAGCCGATCAATAGTTTTGCGGTCGCAATCACATGGATTGAATTCATTAGTAACATATATACACTGCCAGTTCCTTTTATAATACACGACCATATAACTACAAAACTGTAATTGTTATGGCTAAACCTATTCTAATTATGCACTCAACTCTCCATGAGTTAGACCATGAATAACCTTAAAGCATTTTTTAGTGCATTGAAGAAAACATAAGCCGTTCTGGAGATTGAATCTCGTGTTATGTGAAGTATAGCTGAGCCTGCACCATCGACGAAAATTGGTCATGCTTATCCTTCCATAAATATTTTACATCATAATACAAAAATAAAACAGATTGCTCATTTGACATCGTATTAATTTAGCTGCTAATAGTTCACAACATTACATCCTGGGAAGACAACTAAACACCATTATGAACAGGATCATATAACTTTCAGTGCAGTATAATAATTGTGATGATAGTATCACTTCTGATCCTAGCTGAGCTGTCAAGGGTCAAGCATTATAGTATTAGTACACATGGTATCGAAGTAACATAATCATATGAGAGTGGCAGAGGGTAAATACCAAACAGCGCGATAACGAGCACAAGTAAATTTATCACAATCTGAAGGTCAAAACTCCCATCGATCCAAATGCATCTTAGCCTCCGCCATATCTTTTTGTGCTTTTTTCCTCCGATAAAATATTGGGCAATCCCGACTAAATTTTTCAGAGATAAAGCCAGTTACTTCGCTGATAGAGTGATAGATTACACGAAAACTTGGATTGATGACAGACAATACTCAAGCAAAAATTTTGAATGAATGTGGCGTAATGACCCTCAATGATTCCTCAAGTTCATATGCTGTGCTTGTCAGAAGGAATAAAAAAGGCTTTTTCATCCAATTCGTTGGCCTCAGTTTCAACCTGACTAACACTGGCATAGATTGATAATGAATTTGCAGAAATTTATAGGTGCACTGGGCGATGCAATCATTTGTGTGCCAAATGCACCCAAAATTCTATCTAGAAAGATTTGATTTTTCTAAATGATAAAAAACAATTAAGTTTAGAGTTGGTTACCAAAACAATTTAGATAGTCACTGGACTCATTTACAGACATTTAATAAACTTTTCTCTTAATTTACGTAAATCAACCAAAAAATTTATGGGTAAACAAAACTGCCGGTGCCAATAAATAACTCCAAATGATTCCAAATTGATCTTTTCCAATTTCCCCTAAAACGAATTGTAGTAAGAAAAATTTAACTTTGAACACAAAAATATAGATCTTTGGTAAATATGACACACCTAAGAGGCGCTTCCAGTATACATATATCATATATGTTGAGTTTATCCAAAGTTTTATTTCCTTGTTTTATCTCATATAGTCTATGTTGGTATTTGGTGTACAAATAGCGTAAGTTGGTGTGCCGATAGCAGGACTCCTTTTGTATTTACTTCCACACCGCTAGTACGGTGTTGTAGTTATCCTTGTATGTGTATATATAGAGGCAAGATGTAAAGGTTTAAGTGAGACATAAAAATTCTTTATTTTTTTCCACTTGGTATGAGAGCCAGGTTTGAGAAGAAATAAAAAATTGATCCAGAGAAATTCCTGTGTTATCCCTCTTTGGTGATTTCAGCCCTCTCCCACAATCATTTATTATTGTCATTCTTTTCCAGGTAGGGAGCGAAAGGAATTATCGGGCGGAGGAGTGCGTGAATCCCGCGGGAGATACGCGCGCGTGGTGTGGCAGAAGGAATACGCGTGGGAGGAACAGTACGCGGAGCGCGGAAGAGGAATTATGCGCAGAGCGTGATGAATAGTGCGCGGAGGGCGGAAGCAAAATTACGCGCAGAACGCGGCGAACAGTGCGCGGAGCGCGGAAGCGGAATTACGCGCAGAGCGCGGCGAACAGTGCGCGAAGCGCGGGATTGCCGCAGTGGAGGCGCCCATAGCGGGAGTGACGCAGATGCCGCAGGAGGAGCGCGTGATCATCGGCTTGCGCAGGGAGAAGGCTTTTGGCATCGTCCTCTTGCGCAGGGAGAAGGAGTGCTGCAGGAGGAGTGTGGCATCGGCTCTGCGGGGAGAAAAATGGTGCGGTATCGTCTCCGCTTGTGCATGGAGAAGGAAATCGGGAAAAGGAAATCGTCGCAACTACAGCGTGACGCGTTAAGCTTTGGATTCGGGCTCGCATGTGTAACATACGACTGTGAAGGAGCGCGTGGTAGCTTTCATTCCACGCAGCAGAAGGAGCTCGCACGTGCGACAGTGCGAGGGCTCTCGTTGCGGGGTTTTTGGAGAAATTCGTTGACTCAGAAGGGATAAATAATTCAATCAAGAATTGTGTTACTCATAGAGAAATTGGTTCTCAAGATGGAGGAGGCAAATCTAAAAATGTTTTTTGAGTTCCTGCGGATATCAAAGATTGAGATCGTCGATCAAGAAATGTATCGAGTGGCTCTTATTCATGGTCTGCGAGAAGGACCACTTAAGTTTGAAGCTAATGTCCGAGCACCAAGAACATATCAAGAGTTGATTGGCCTAGCCAACTCATACATTCGAGGTGAGAAGAGCAATCTCAGCTTCATCTCCAAGCTTGTAGCAGAGAAAAATTCTTCTTCCTCTTACAAGCAACCTCCGAGGTCTCCTCGGAAAGATTTTCCATCCCACGCAGGAAGGGAAGAAAATTTCAACATCATGGACACCCCTTCCCGGGCCAGGATCGTGCCCGAGATCAATTGTTACTATTGCCAGCCCCAGCTCCGCAAGCAGCTTCGGTTCATCAGCAGCAAGATGATGACTTGCTAGAGTCCGGACTGGATGAGGCCATGCAGGAAGTAAGTCAAGTCATGAAGGGTAAAGCTTATTACAAGAGGCCTTACCAGCCAGCAAATAAAAGATCAAGAGATTCAGATCTGTTCTGTGAGTTTCACAAAGAAGGGGGGCATTCAACTGAAAATTGTCGAGCTCTTCGCCAGTTGATAGAAAGAATGTTGAAGCTAGGCAAATTCCGTGAATTCTTCCCAAAGTTTGATCATTCTGATCCATCTACTTCTAAGGGCAAAGAAGTAGAGAACCTCTCTTTGTGCTCAAAAAGAACAAACCAAATCAGCAACATCGACTTCAACGATTGACAATGCATCGACGCCAAAGACGAGGGTACCCATAGAAGAATACAAATCTTAGCTGAAGAAGGACATCGCAGTCCTCACAACTCCTCATAACCATGGCCGGTTGTTTTGCACTATTAAAACATTTTCTCTCTAAAAACACTTCTAAGTGTTCTTTCATTTATTTCAATAAATTTTATGTCAGAAATCCCGTACGGACATTTTTCCCTTTTTGGAGTGTCTCCTCTATTTTCTCTTTGCCAAAGAGATCGATGAACCACTGAGATATCGCCGAGTCTTGCTTAGGGCCCCCTCGAGGTTGGACTCTGGTGTAAGACCACAATGATCACATATAGTGGGGAGTGTTCGCGTATGTGTAGTGGGAGCCGTCCAACTCTCGTGCGGAGGATTACGGGACTTCGGATCCTAGTCGGTATCTAACACAGTGTGCATCAAGGAAGGTCCCAGTGTATTAGCTCTACTGTGCTTCACTAGGGATACAATACAGTTAGGATGATCTTTGTTTGACAAGCAATGACGATCAAGTGTAGGCTTGTCTCTTCGATCATCTCATGACTGTAATAGTCGAATACCTTATGGTACTCTCAATCCGTGCTTTCGCGGGGCCCACAATTTCGCTGATCTTTCCAAATACAAGCAATGCTATAGACCACATGACGCACCTAGTCTAACTGATCAACGATGTTTGTAACACGAGGCATGAGCGCAGTGTATCTTCCGTTTTCTTCTCAGGATTTTGTGCTTTTTTCTCTTTTGTGCCCTTTTAAGGGAATGCGACTACTCCGCTCTAGGCAGGACTACACTCTTGATGACCTTTCGTGGGCAGGTGATGCGTAAGGCCCCCGAGGAACAATTAGGGCACATCCGACCTTTTTTAGTCATCTTCGGGTGAAAACCTCCTTTTATCAACTGCCTCCATACAGGTTAACAGGTTAAATCCAACATATCCAAAGGATTTGCAATATCTTTTTTGCTCAAACTCATCTTGTAAACTCGGCTTGCATGAAGCTCTATCAGATGATGGTTAACAATGTCTCTACTACTCTTATTGGATGTTTCTGGCACTAATTGATAATCAGAGAATCTGGTTCTCTTTATTGACGAACTATTCAGCTGAAGTCTAATCAGTGCTTTCATCTTACTGATTAGGATTTCATATTGGGATATCATATCTGACCACGCAAGAAGCTTATTGTTGTGCCTTGATCTCTACTTAATTTTGCTTATTCAGTGAACAACAGGATTTCATGGATATTCTTTCTGCAGTCTAATCATATCTATCTTATCGCAATAGCTTTTAGCAGAAGATTAATCCATAAACTCCCCAGGTACTCGAGTTACTTTTCTTTCATATCTGCTGCTTACTCTTTTCTTGCAGAGATTAACAGATATTTGCAAGTTCCCTCCAGGTACTTGCAACTTACTCTTCTTTCATATCTGTTACTCACTCTTCTTTTGCAGAGATTAGCAGATATTTGCAAGTCCCCTTCAGGTACTTGCAACTCAGTTTTCTTTCATATCTGCTGCTTACTCTTTTCTTGCAGAGATTAACAGATATTTGCAAGTCCCCTTCAGCTATTTGCAACTTATTTTCCTTTCATATCTGTTGTTTACTCTTTTCTTGCAGAGATTAACAGATATTTGCAAGTTCCCTCAAGATACTTGCAACTTACTCTTCTTTAATATCTGCTACACACTCTTCTTTTGTAGAGATTAATAGATATTTGCAAGTCCCCTTCAGGTACTTGCAATTCAATTTTCTTTCATATCTGCAGCTTACTCTTTTCTTGCAGAGATTAACAGATATTTGCAAGTCCACTTCAGGTACTTACAACTTATTTTCCTTTCATATCTGCTGCTAACTCTTTTCTTGCAGAGATTAGCAGATATTTGCAAATTCCCTCCAGGTACTTGCAACTTACTTTTCTTTCATATCTGCTGTTTACTCTTTTCTTGCAGAGATTAACAGATATTTGCAAGTCCCCTTCAGGTACTTGCAACTTATTTTCCTTTCATATCTGTTGCTTACTCTTTTCTTGCAGAAATTAGTAGATATTTGCAAGTTCCCTTCAGGTACTTGCAACTTACTCTTCTTTCATATCTGCTACTCACTCTACTTTTGCAGAGATTAACAGATATTTGCAAGTCCCCTTCAGGTACTTGCAATTCAGTTTTCTTTCATATCTGCTGCTTACTCTTTTCTTGTAGAGATTAGCAGATATTTGCATGTCCACTTCAGGTACTTGCAACTTATTTTCCTTTCATATCTGCTGCTAACTCTTTTCTTGCAGAAATTAGAAGATATTTGCAAGTTCCCTCCAGGTACTTGCAACTTACTTTTCTTTCATATCTGTTGTTTACTCTTTTCTTGCAGAGATTAGCAGATATTTGCAAGTCCCCTTCAGGTACTTGCAACTTATTTTCCTTTCATATCTGCTGCTTACCCTTCCTTTTGCAGAGGTTAACAGGTGCTTGCAAGTTTCCTGCAGGTACTTGCAAGTTTCCTTCAGGTACTTGCAAGTTATTATTCTTCTATGCTTTTCTCTCACCTTTGTTTTGCAGAGATCGACGGAAGAGATTCACAAGTCTTCTTCGTTTTGCAAAAGAAACTCAGGTACACACAATATGTGCCTCTTTTCGCCTGCATTAACTTTTCCTTTGTAGGAAAAAAATAGGCATTGACAAACCTTTTCTGAGGAGAGACATCAGATTGTGGGTCTCCTACTTTTTTGAAGTTCCCTTCGGGACTTAAAAAAGTGCGGGGATTATGTTAACCTAGAAATCGGCGATCCCTCCCAAGGTAGCCAGCTCGCAAGTCGCGGCCTGCACCAGGTCCCCCCTGGAGGTCGCGGCCTATCTCAGCCCTCTTCGGGCCAGGCGGATAGACTCCTCTATCCGCGTAGGCCGTGCGGCTAGGGCGGTCTCCCCGGTCTAACCGCCCAGGTCGCGCAGCAACCGTTCGTTCTGCAGGGGCTGCGGACTGCTTCCACAGTCCGCCCCTGCAGGCCGCGCGGTTAGGTCGGCTAACTGCGTAATGGTTTTTTCTATTCCAATAGGTGCGGACTACCCAACTAAGTGGCGGACTCGCATTACTATCCGCCCAGACCGCCAAGTAGCTGCATGCTCGGCAAGAGTCACAGCCTTCTTCTTCAACCCACTCCTGCAAGACGCATGACAAGCAAGTCAAACCGCCACATCGCCAAGCAACAGGCCTCCAGGTCGCCAACATGCACGAGCAGCCTGCCCCTTCAGTCCGCCAGCAAGTGGCGGACTCTGTCTCAGTCCGTCTGAGGAAGGACTTGGCAGCAGGACCGTCAACCCGCACCACCTCCAGCGGCCTGCCCCTTCAGTGCGCCAGCAGGTGGCGGACTCTGTCTCAGTCCGCCTGAGGAAGGACTTGGCAGCAGGACCGTCATCCCGCACCACCTCGAGCGACCAACCCTTCAGTTCTCATACAGTGGGCGGACTCTGTCTCAATCCGCCTGAGGAAGGACTTGGCAGCAGGGTCGACAACTCTTCACGAGCCCTCACAACACAGCGCGGACTCAACTCCAGCCTGCTAGAAGGTAGGGGACTCGCTTCATCCAACAACATGCGCGACCTGCTCTATTCAGTCCGCCAGGTCGCCAAGCTCATCGCCCAGTAGGAGAGACAAGCCTCCAACAGGAGGCGACCTACTCGCCCTGTCCGCTGCGAGCTCGGCGGACTCATTCTGCAGTCCGCCATGAGCACTTCGACTTCCCAAGCGCCGACTTCTTCTCAGCGGTCGACGACCTACCTCTTCAGTCCGCAGCATGTCGCGGACTCAATCGTAACTCACCGCCCTACCGGGGGTAACGTTACCAAGAACGTCTCCAGCCCGAGCCTATAAATAGGCCCCCACACCTCTCATTTGGGGGGGGGGGGACCCACGACGACAGACGACAGAGCCAAGGCATCAAAAAACACAGACACAACTTTCCTGTCTGCGCGGCTAGCCCTTGCGGCCTGTTCCCCGGCCTTGGCTCCAGCGACCTCAGCTGTCTTCTTGACCTGATCGCGCAGTCCGCTCGGCTTGAAGTAGCGTGCTGCGTGATCAGTTGTCCTCGCGATCTGCCGACCTCTTCTGTCAAATCGCGCGGCCTCTGACATCTTCTTTCCTCTAGCCGCCAGCTTCCCCTTGTACCCCTTTATATTCTCATGTAAAGGACTCAACTCAAGCTGTAATATCTGATTCATAATCAAAGGAAAGCCTATCGCAGGAGTGGCATTTAAGCCGCGGCAGGCGAACTCCGTTGTTGCCGCTGCCAGCAGCCCCCTCTCTCTCTCTTTCACCCTCTCGGTCTCAACCACTAAAGTTAACCGTCAAAGTAACTGTCTGCTAGACAGTTCCTTATCAACCTTCTCTGCTATCCCCCGCATCCTCATCAACCTCCTCTCCTCTATCCCCGCAATCTCTTCATCCTCACTCGTGAGACCGAACACCCGTTATCTGCTGGTGCGCCCATTTCCCGCATCAACAACTTTCCTCATGATATTGCTAAGTTTGTTTCATATTATCATATATAACCTGTACATGGGGGATTTATTGCATCTTTGGATATAGACTTTATTCCTAAGTGTTGGCAGGTATCTAAAAAGGATCCGCGGTGGAAAACTGCAATGTTAGAAGAACTAGGAGCATTAGAGAAGAACAAACCTAGGATCTGATGTCTCTACCACCAGGAAAAAGAGCAGTTGAGTGCAAGTGGGGTTTCACCATGAAACAAAACCCAGAGGGGCAGGTCAAGTGCTACAAGGCCCAATTGGTAGCAAAGGGGTACAATCAGACTTATAGCATCGACTACGATGAGACCTTTGCACCTGTTGCAAAAATGAATACGGTGCAGACATTGATATCCTTGATGGCAAATAGGGGATGGAAACTACACAAGCTTGATGTAAAAAATGTCTTTCTTCATGGGGATATATTGGAAGAGGTGTACAAGGAAGTACCGCTGGGCTTTGGCACAAAACAAACGACAAGGAAGGTGTGCAGACTCAAGAAGTCACAGTATGGGCTAAAGCAGTCTCCTCGATCTTGATTTGACAGGCTCAGGAGAGCCATGACAGCCACAGGATATCAACAGACCAATGTTGATCAAACCCTATTCTTTAGGAGGCATGAAGTTCACATCACAGTACTAGCTGTGTATGTGGATGATATGATCATCACATGAGATGATGAGAATGAAATTACTCAACTTAAGAAAAGATTGGGCAAAGAATTTGAGGTGAAGGACTTGGGTCAGCTACGATACTTCCTTGGGATTGAGGTAGCCTGCGGTGCACGAGGAATTGTTCTCTCTCAAAAAAAATATGTGTTGGACTTACTCAAAGAGACAAGTATGATGGGTTGTAGACATGGTTATCAGGATCGCGATCCGGAACGTAGGATCTTACGATCCTACGATCCAAATTTTGTAAATCGATCCAGATCTCACCTAGGATCTAAATCGGCACATCTATGACTGAGATCGCGATCCGGATCTTAGAATCTTTAGGATCGCGATCCCAACCCGATTCCACTAGTCTACCCAAAGGTAACTAGAAACATGTCCAACCCTATCCCAACCCCATTCAACCGGTCCAACGCCCATAACTCATTGCTTAACCTAATACCAATCGCGCCCCATACCCCATTACAGAATTATATCATGTTATTTTACCGTATCTCAAGTGTCAATTGCCAGCTACAAACGGAGACCAAGAGCGACGTCTTTGATCACTTCCAATCCAGACAATGTCTTCCTTTTCCTTCCTTATCAGGTTCCATTTCAAGTGGTTTCAATGACATATCTTATATTTCTGCGTATGAGCAATTCAGTGGCTTATCGCTTCCTACTTTCAGACCGATGTCTTCTCTTCCTTTCTAGCGTACAAGCAATCTAGGGGATAAAAATCCAGTATACGAGCAATTCAAGCTTCTTAATTCCAGCATACGAGCAATTCAAGCTTCTTAATTCAGGCATACGAGCAATCCAACAGTCTGGGTTCGTCTTATTGATTCTAGGCTTTCACCAATAAATTATTCCAAATTTGTTTTTATTATTGATATTGGATGTCCTACCTGAAACTAAAAGTTAACTTAGTATGAAATTATCGTTTGATTTAGTTATTCCAAATATTTTAATATAATTATTCACATACTGCTCACTTTATTGATTTTTTGTTAATTGAGCATGTGAATGATACAAAATTCAATTTTATATTTATATTTTTAATTTATGAATATTGTAGGATCTTGCGATCCTCGATCCGATCCTATGATCTGATCCAACCTCAAAACAATCCCACTTATGATCTCGATCCTGACAGTCTTGGTTGCAGACCTGTCGTCTTTCCTATTGATCAGAAGACCAAGATGGGTGCGAAGGAGGGAGAGCCAATTGATAGAGAAAGGTACCAGAGGCTGGTAGGGCAGATAATTTATCTGGTTCACGCCCGTCCCGACATATCTTTCGTCATGAGCATGGTAGGTAGCTCGTTATATGCATGATCCTAGGGAGGGTCAATTGAATGTCGTATATCAGATTCTTCGATACCCGAAGAGCGCACCCGGGAAGGGACTGATCTTCCAGAAGAATGGACATCCAAACATCGAGGGCTATTGCGACTCTAACTGGGCTAGCTGTATAGATGACAAAAGGTCAACATCAGGATATTGCATGTTTGTAGGAGGCAACCTTGTCTCCTAGAAAAGCAAGAAGCAGGTTGTAGTTGCGAGATGTATAGTAGAGGAAGAATATAGGGTCATGGTCTTAAGCGTAGGGGAGATGTTATGGCTGAAAGCCTTGCTGGTTGAACTCAAGACAGATCAAGAAGGACAGATGATACTATGGTATGATAGCAAGTCAGCTATTAGCATTGCAAATAATTTTTTCCAACATGATATGACCAAGCATTTAGAGATCGACAGATTCTTTATCAAAGAAAAACTGGATAGTGGAACACTAAAGCTGGGACATGTTGCTACAAAAAAACAAGTGGCTGATTGTCTAACCAAAGGACTTGGCTCACTGGACTAATGTAGATTGAGTAACAAGATGAACTTAGTGGATATCTTTTGTTCACCTTGAAGGGGAGTGTTGGTATTTGGTGTACAAATAACGCAAATTGATGTGTCAATAGCAGGTCTCCTCCTTTTGTATTTAGTCTCACACCGCTAGTACGGTGTTGTAGTTATCCTTGTATATAGAGACACGATGTAAGGTTTAAGTGAGATAAAAATTCCTTCTTTTCCACTGTCTATTCTCATTATTGTGTCCAATTGTAACTCTTTAAAGATCCCTGATGTGGATGAATACATTTGATTGAATCATCCATTCAACATGATATCAGAGCCTTAGGGCTTCCGCCGTCCAGTCCCGTCGATCAGCACGTCCCGTCGCCGCGCTAGTCCCGTCGCAGATCCAGTCCGTCGATCCGCTCATCCCATCACAGATCCCGCAAGGCTCGGTCGCAGGGCTCGTTGTCGATCATGCAAGGCTCCGTCTCAGCTTCCGTCGTTGTCGCTTTCTCTTCCTCAGGGCTCAGCGCATCCTTCTCTTCCGACGGCCTCCGCCAGCCTCCATCAGCGTCCTCTTCCGCCAGCATCCCCTTCCTCTCTCGCCAACCACCGCCAACAGTCTCTCTTCGTCCGCAACCGCAGGGGTACTGCGGCTCCTTTTCTTGGCACCGGAAATGCGGCATTAATTTGATGGCATTTTCGGTGTATGACGTCTTTCGTGCCTTCTATGTTGCATTGCTCCTCTTTCTATGAGGCCAACCCTAGTTTCTATCTAGGTGCATGTGGTGTTTTTTCCTTCGCTCCTGATTTCTATTCTTGGATCAGCATGTCGGGGATTGTCGACTCTACTTCCCTCTCTTTCGGTACTGGAGTTTCCTCCCACGACAATACGTCTGGACTATTCAAATTTTCTCTCATGGTCTCGGGCAATCACTCTTATCTTGAGGAGCAGACGTCTGTTCGGTTATGTTTAGGGTTACTCCGATTCCTGCTCAGGATTCTCCCGACTGGCCACAGTGGGAGTCTGAGAACTCTCTTGTTATGTCTCGGCTGACTAATTCCATTATCGACTCTATTGCCCAGAATTACCTATTTTTTAGATACCGCAGTGGACATTTGGAAGAGAGTCGAGGCTGCTCACTCCTGCCGGGGCAATGCGGCCCAGATTTTTCAACTGAGACGGAAGATTTTTCTCCTTCGCTAGGGTGACCGCCCTCCGTCTGTCTAGTATCTAGAGTTCACTCTGCTTTATCAATAGTATGATCACTTAGACTCCCTCACTCTCGTATCTCCTGAAGATGAAATCCTTGTCCGGGATCGGGAAGAGGGGAACATGGTCATTGAGTTTCTTCATGGTTTGCATAGGGACTTTGATCAAATCAGTGTGAAGATTTTTGGTCGCTCTCCTCTGCCCTCTCTTCTAGAGATTTTCAGTCTTGTTCAACAAGAGTTTGATCAGCGCCAAACGTGGACACCTGACACTAATCCAGAAGGTTTTGCCCTAGCTGTTCAGTTTGGAAGTCGGGCTTCTCGCAATTCCAGGCCCAAGTCCACTAAAAAATATCATTTGCTCTGTGACTACTGTGCGAAGGCCCGTCATACCTGGGAAACCTATTTTTGGTTTCATGGAATTCCCACACCCCGTGGTGGTTATACACCGTGTGGTGGTCACGGTTTTGGTCGCTCTCACGACTGCTCTACATAGCCCCACTGCCCATCTGTCAGATGCCTCTGAAGATACTCCCTCTCTCCCGGTCTAGTCTGCTCCTTCTTTGGCCATGTCTGTCGATGACATCCTGGCTTTCCTCCGTCTGATCCAGGGACAGTATCTGGAGTTTTCTGCGTCTTCATCTTCTTATGCTCATCAGGGACCTTCTAGTGCTCATGCTACATCGTCTCACCCTTCTACACACAGGATTATTGATTCTGGAGAAACGAATCACATGACCGACTCTACTACAGGTTTCTTGTCTTACCTTTCTTTGTCTGGTAGGAACAAGGTGAGCATTGCAGATGGTTCCTTCTCTCAGATTACTGGAAAAGGCTCTATCCCCTGCACCTTACTTACTATTTCTTCAATCCTTCACGTGCCCAAGTTTACTCACAATCTTCTTTCTATTAGTCATTTGACAAATTCCATGAACTGTTTTGTGACTTTCTTCCCCCTCTTCGTGTATTTTTTAGGACCTGAAGACGGGAACGGTGATTGGCTCTGGTAGTCTGGTGGATGGGCTCTACGTGCTTGATTAATCCACTCATGTATCTTCTCCTCAGGTTCTTCACGTTGATCAGGCAGTCTGTAACATCCGTTAAACAACTAGACCCCTATGAGTGGTTTTGTCATGACTAGGTCATGACAAAACCCTAAGAAGCTCAAAATACAGTTTGAGCAAAGATATAAGGTGAAAATCACCTTGGTCTGTCTATAGCACAACCTCACCACCAGACCTAGGGTTTGACCTTAGGGCTTCAACTTGACTCCATGACCCCACCACAACACTCCTAACCCCTTGGGTGGTCCATACGGTCACTAAAGACCCATTGGGGTACAATCAAGTGGTCAAGTTGACCTAAGTTCACCATAATCCTAAATAGGTCAAACTAACCTACATAGGGCCAATTGACATTCCCTTAGCTAAATGGACCCCACCTATACCTTCCTAACCCTTAAGGGAGGTCACTGGGTCAGCAAGGACTCATTGGGGTCAACCCAAAAGGTCAATTTGACCTAAGTCAGCCCTAACCCTAAAGTGGTCATAATGCCCTAATTAAGGGTCAAGTGACCTCCAAGGTGTCAAGCCAACCCTACTCAACCCTACCTAGACCTTAGGGGAGGCCAATGGGTCATCAAGGACCCATTGGGGGGACCCCAAAATGTCAATTTGACCAAGTTCAACTCCACCCTAGTATTAAGTCAAACTAGCTCAAATGGGCTAACTCAAGCTCAAGCCCAATCCACTTAGTCTAACTTTATTTCCATAAATAATATGGGTTAGTGGGGTGCCTTTAGGCTGAATTATTCATCAAATTCGGCCTTGATGATTAGGAGAGAGAAAAACTTCACTCCCCCTTTATGGAGGATAGAGAAAATGAGGAAGATAGTCATTCATGGACAAGGGAGGCCAAGGGCCCTCTCTCTTCATTCCAATGAGTTGATTCATCTCCCCCATCAGTGCTGAGAAGATCAACAGTTTCTCCAGGCCCCTTTCAGTGGCTGGATGCATGGAACCACATTGGCTGAAATTTCACCTTAATGGCCATTAATGTTCATTGATGATACACCCCCCATTCCCCATTTAGTAACCTTAAAAGTTTCCCTAGGCCAAGAGAAATCGGTTTCACCTTCCCTCTGAAGAAATTAAGCCCTCTGGTAGTACTGTTGCAGAGCACCCACAAACTCAAAATCCGACAATGACGGCATGGCGGTCGACTCGATTCCAGCTTCCCCAGAAGGTCCTCCCTCACTTCCTTCTTCAGTGGATAGATCCACTCTTAACGGTTGCCGTAATTGAGGTAAATTGGACCAAGTTCGGCATAGCCGAAAGCTTGATTTTCAAGCTTTCTTCTTCCACCCACAAACCACTGTTCCGGCCACCATCGGCCGGCCAACCACCGTGAATCGCCAGCCACCACCTCAATGAAAGTGGTGGTGGCGGTGGCCGGCCGGGAAGAGGCGCGGGTGGCCAGAAAAATCGCCAGCCAAAACGGCCCAGGACGGGTTAATCTGGGCCGTTGGCGCGTTGGGGAAGACGAACCGATCCTGTCGAATCGGGCTTTAAGACTCGTGCTGGGTGTTATTATTAATCTATTTATATATAGATTTCTATCATAGTTTTTGCAGTAGATAGAATTAAATACTAAAAATACTTAGAGACCTCTAAGGTGAAAGTGGCCTACATGAAAGTTATAGCCCTTAAAGTCTAGTTTATTTTAAAATTGGTTT
Organism: Platanthera zijinensis; assembly: GCA_039513925.1. Classification (NCBI taxonomy): domain Eukaryota; kingdom Viridiplantae; phylum Streptophyta; class Magnoliopsida; order Asparagales; family Orchidaceae; genus Platanthera; species Platanthera zijinensis. The sequence continues at coordinate 159,315,321 of CM077081.1, read as the reverse complement.
CAACCAATTTGGGTCAGAGATTTGACCACAGCACACCAAATGGTGCAGCCTATACATAGGGCTTGTCATAAATTAAATTGAGTGCCCCCATCAAACCAGTCATCCAAATGACCTGAGATTTTGGATGGGGGTCACTCTTATATATTCCTATAACATATCAAAAAATGGAAATTTTTGAATAACATTTTCCTAAAGTTTTTGTAGAAATTTAATAAAGCATGTATGAATTACTTAAGGGGTCTAATGACTTCTAAACCCACCAAAATTTTGGTGGCTTTCTCTTAGGATCATGACATGACTCTGATAAAAATCTCAGCTCAATTGGGTTTGATTTGAATATGTTTTGGTGAGATAAAAGTGTGGCCCTTTAAGGGCAAATTAGGGCAAAAGTGTGATTGGGGCATGGAGGAGCCAATACTTACCCAAAGGGGTTGGCACCTTGGTCAGAGCCCCAAGGTTAGTCTAATCACCCCCTCATAGAGTTTGAGATGGATAGGGGTGGATTTGACCTAAGACCATAGTTCAAACCCTAAGGTTGAACTTTTGGGGTTAGTGAAGGACATGGTGTGATATGTCCTTGTATGGATTTTGGGTTTTGTCCATGAGGTCATAGGGTGGTGAATAGTCCTATGAAAGAATTTGGTGACTTTTAAACTTAGGCACACAACTTAAATCAATTGGGGATTGTTTAGGCATATACCTTTTATGGAAAAATTAAAGGGGTATGACCTTGAATCTTTAGGAAATTCTGGTAGAAGAGTTTTTTATATCATTATAAGTCTCTGAAATTTATTATAGGGTGTTTGGAAGACAGTAGTTCATACTTAATAGTTATAACCTTTTGTTGCCCCTATTGATGATTTTGGATAATTTCATGGTTAAACTAACTAGGAATTGTATAAAACTCAGTCAGTAATATTTTATGATGATGTTTAAGCTTTGATAATTTTGTGTAATTTTTGGATTATGATTGGTGGTACTTCATTCTTTACCTTTAATTACTGCAAATATCTTGAATTAAATAATTAGGGGCTAATATATTTAAGAAAGTTTGTAAAACTTGGTACTCTCTTATATTTTGGCATCATATAGTGACCATAATTTTTTGGAAGGTCATAACTTAAGGAATCTAGTACTTCATGGTCAAAACCATCCATGGTCTGATTTTGGAGAAATTTAATAAATATTAAATTAATTAGAAAAATTACAAGTTTCTGGATTTAGTCTAAATATGACATGATAGACCCCCAATAAAACTTCTAGGACATTTGGAAGGATATTTGAAGGGGTCACCTTTCATACCCATCATGTAGCTTAGGTTGGTCTGCACATAGTAAATCTGCAGATTTGTGATAACATGTGGGATGGTCATAGGAAGTTGGGAGTAATGGTAAGCTAATTTGGTAAGATGAAAAGGTGAGCTTCATTAAGAGTCATGATGAGGAGAATATTGGGTGGTCTAGTGATAAGAAATGCTCGGGATCGACGAAAGATCGTCTTTCTTAGGGAGAGAGAAAGAGTCAAATACACTAGGGTTAGATTTAGTATAACATAAAACGGAAATGGGACCTGGGTAGATACCAATAACAATAAGTGCATTGAGAAAGGGAACGATGGGCTTCAGCTACAATCATATTCATAGTGCCCCGTGAGAGCCCATTACCGGGTATACCCTGGGCAGTCCAAGGTTAACCTAAACCGTAAGAATAATTATTAAAGAGCAACTAGTATAACTAGGGATTCACTTTCACACACCCCGGTAACTCCGGAGGTTAGTTTGGTTGGGTTATCCGAGCGGTAGGCTCGGTGGTTGTGGAAATGGGCGGGTTAGCCCGGCGAGCCGAAAGCTCGGAAGGTAGTTGTAACGGACAAGATAGTCCGGGGAGTCGATGGCTCGGGAAATTCATGATTGCATGTGCATAAAGTGGTGGGTCTTCGGTATTTGACGGTCGTTCACACCGACGTCGATACGCTGACTCGGCAGGTGTGGTGGACACTTAGCCAAGGAAAAGTCTGGCGGTTGGTCTGCATAGTACGTGGTGACTCTTGTGTGTCCTTCAAAGGCGTACGTAGGGCTAGGCTTGGTAGTGCAGATACCCGCCTAGGAGTGGGGGGCCCGACCCACTGTCTCCGTTTGCCACGGCGGAGGCTCCTGGGAGTGATGCTAGCTACAAAATAGGGGGAACTAAATGTCTGTGCGCATAGAGTTGAGTGCGTGTGTTGCATTTGCATGAATCATGTCATAACATTTCACTTCACTCATACTTGCATACAACCTGACACCCCATCGTATAAATTGGTATGAGACTTTTTATACGATGGGAGCTTTGCAAAAGACCCCTTAACTTGTATGTTTGTATGAACATTCATATAAGTTAAGGTTACTTATTTCTTAGTTTACTTTTCATATACTGCTGCTCTGTTTAATTTGTTTACTTAACCGTTTTCTTATTATAGAACTGTTAGCTTGCCTTACTTTTACAGCTCTGTAGATTTACTATATGCGTGTTATAATAGATCCACCGTCATCTTCTTTGACCACTTTCCACCTTTATAGCTTTCCTATCACTCCTCCCGCACGGTGCCTAGGAGCCATTGGGGGAGGGGTGGGGGAAATCAGGCTTAGTATTTTTGACTAACGGTCGATGGACCAAACATTTCAGGGGCTCCGGATGGGGGACAGGGAGCATCAGCAGGAGATACAGCACCAGCGGAGTACGGTGCACATGGAGGTGGGCCAGTCTAGTACATGAGCATAGGCCTCTGGCCCAGTGAGTGTTAGTTTTATTAGCTTCCGCGAGAGTCTTGTAGTGAGGATTTGATGTACCGGGCTTAAGCTCGTTTATATTACTATGTACTGTTCTATTTCAGTACTTCTTTCATCATGTGGACTTGCTGTGATTTCCTTACATATATCTTATATGTGATGTGTGGACTTGGATATATCTGGTTTATGTATATGCTTCTCTTTCTTTGGTGATCGTAAAGGCCGGCAGGATCGGCATTTTGTAGTGACGACTTTCCCGAGTGTCAGTGTCACCGCAAACGGCGATTCTGGGCATAATACCCAGTGGTTTAAAAAGAAAGAAAAAATGGGGTCTTACAAACTGGTATCAGAGGAAACATCGATCCAAAGAGAAGAAGTCCACAAAACCCTGGGCCACCCCGCGCGAGCTTAGATTGAGAAGAAACTAGCAGCGGAAGAAATGATGTGCCTATAAGGGAGAAGCATATGCAAAAGTCCACTTTTCGTTAGTTCCACTTGTACATTAACTAACAATTGGAATTTTCCTTGTAGCCTGCGACGAACCCTACTCCTCAGCAGGGTACACCCCAGACACAGAACATAGTTCCACCCCCGCCGGCTTCGACTCCGTTCCAGCAGACGGAAATGGGGCAGACACTGATGGCCATTCTGGAGACTTTCAGGGATCAGCAGGCTCCAGTCCCACAGAAAAATCTCGGGGCTAACTGGCTAAGTGCCTTCCGGGGCTTTCTCCTCCATCCTACCTTGGCACGGAGTTAGCAGTTTGTACCAAGGAGTGGCTGGACATTATCTACGAGATGCTGGCCAGGATTCGATGCCAGACAGAGAAGGGAGTGGCTTTGGTAGTTTCCTTCTTGGAATCGCATGTGAATAGATGGTGGAAGTCACTACTAGACACCACCTTTGCTGGGATGGATTGCGCAGACATCATTTTGGAGGAGTTCAGAGCAGCTCTATTGGAGCATTTTGCACCTCAGTCGGCGAGGGATGAGCTGGAAGACAGATTCCTGCAGTTGAGGCAGGGCAACAGGACGATGTTGGAGTACTACCGGGAGTTCACACACCTAGCCCGCTTTGCGGACTCATATCAGTTGGATGATGCGGGCTATGCAAAGAGGTTCTAGAAGGGCCTTCACGACGAAATGAGGCAGACCCTCCTCTGTCTCTGATGGGCGCTTGGCCAGGATATTAGAGATGACAAAAAAGCTGGAGGCAGACTAACTTACAGTTCTGGGCCGGAACAGACCGGTCAATGACTCAGTGATTGGTGACAGGAGAGACCAACCCAGAGGTCGTGTTATTGGGGAACGGAGGAATGAGGATCAACCCCACCAGGAGGACAGGCAGGAGCAGAGGAACCCGGTGGTTTGGCTCCTCAGCCATTACAGATACGGGAAATGCCGAGGGAAGTAGAGGAGGCACGGACATGCTTCCGGTGCAACCAGCCGGGGCACTTCAAGAGGAACTGCCCCATGAGGGAAGCACCCCCGCCAGCACTTCAGGATGCCCCACCTGCACGATAGTTTGGTGGCCGAGGACGCGACCGAGAACGTGGATTTCAGGGCGGAGACCGCAGACAGGATAGAGGGCAGGTGTATGCCTTGGACCTGGGCCAGCCTCGGAACCCGGAGAGAGTGATAGCAGGTACGCCAGTAAATTTTAAGTTTCTTTTTCTCCTAAAGCTAGACTTCATGAATAAAAACTGTAGAATTAGGGAAAGACTCTGAAACTAGATATCAAAGAGGAAAAACTTAACTAACTCAGGAATAGTGATGGTGTGTGGCAAGCCTGCCCACACCCTCTTTGACACTGGAGCATCACACAATTTTGTCTCGGAGGAGTTCGTTAGAGACTTGGACCAGATCGAGAACTTTAAGGGAGTCGTTAGGAGGTTGCGCCTCCCCAACGGGATGGAGATCCAGTCTACGACCAAGTGCATTCAGAGAGTGACCACTGGTGGTGTAATCTTCGAGGCCCCGGCAACGATCCTGAGGATGCCGGATTTTGATCTCGTCCTGGGCATGACATGGCTCACCTGGAACCATGCGCAGATTGATTGCCCAGCAAGGAGGGTCGTGCTGAGACACGACGACACTTACCCGACTTTCAAAGGTATTATCTCAGCTTCCCGTCTTCTACTCTCTTCTGTTCAGGCCGTCAAGGCCCATATGCAGGGAGACGAAGTCTATCAGGTCCTGTTTGAGTTGGCCGAGGCCAAGGATTCCATTACTAATATCCCGGTAGTGCGAGACTTTGCTGATGTATTCCCGGAAAAGTTGTCAGGGTTGTCGCCGCATCGAGAAAAGGACTTTCAGATACAACTGGTGCCGGGGGCTAAGCCGGCATCCAGAGCTCCTTACCGGATGGCCCCGAAGGAGTTGGTGGAGTTTCGGAGCCAGCTGCAGGAGCTAGTGGAAGCCGGGTTTGTCCGGCCAAGCTCTTCGCCATGGGGAGCTCCGGTGTTGTTCATGAAGAAGAAGGATGGGACACTCCGACTGTGCATCGACTACAGGGCATTAAATAGGTTGACGGTCCGGAACACGTACCAACTGCCGAGGATTGACGAGTTGTTTGATCAGTTGGAGGGAGCTCACTGGTTTTCAAAGCTGGATCTAAGGTCAGGATACTACCAGCTGCGGATTCAGGAGGACATCCCGAAGATCGTTTTCAGCAGTAGATATGGGTTGTACGAGTTCACCGTGATGCCCTTCGGGCTCACGAATGCACCATCCGCGTTCATGGGTTTGATGAACCGGGTGTTTGAGGCCTACCTGAATGTCTTCGTCAGAGTGTTTATTGACGACATCCTCATCTATTCGAGGACGGAGGAGCATGCACGTCACTTGGCATTGACTCTGGAGAAGATCCGAGAGCACAAGTTGTATGCTATGTTTAGCAAGTGCCAGTTTTGGTTGAAGGAGGTGACCTTCTTGGGCCATATTATCAGTGGAGCAGGACTGGCAGTGGATCCGACAAAGGTTCAGGCAGTACAGGATTGGTCATCGCTGAAGACAGCCACTGATGTGAGGAGTTTTCTAGGACTTGCCGGTTACTACCAGAAGTTCGTGGAGGGTTTCTCTCGGATTGCCCTCCCGCTCACATCTCTGACGAAGAAGGAGACTCCATTTGTTTGGACGCTGCAGTGCGAGGCTGCCTTGCTGGAGCTAAAAGGTCGGCTCACCTCGGCCCCTATCATTGCCCTTCCATATGGGAAGGAAGGATTTCAGGTCTATATAGATGCTTCATATCAGGGGATGGGTGTCGTTCTGATGCAGAACGAGCACGTGATAGCTTATGGCTCCAGACAGCTGAAGAAACATGAGCAAAACTACCCGGTGCACGACTTGAAGATGAGAGCGATTATCTTCGCTCTGAAGATCTGGCGGAGCCCCTATCATTGCCCTTCCATCTGGGAAGGAAGGATTTCAGGTCTATACAAATGCTTCATATCAGGGGATGGGTGTCGTTCTGATGCAGAACGGGCATGTGATAGCTTATGCCTCCAGTCAGCTGAAGAAACATGAGCAAAACTACCCGGTGCAGGACTTGGAGATGAGAGCGGTTATCTTCGCTCTGAAGATCTGGCGGAACTATCTTTACGGAGTCCATTGTGATATTTTCTCGGATCACAAAAATTTGAAGTACGTGGACACATAGAAGGAACTGAATATCAGACAGAGACGCTGGGTAGAGTTCTTGTAAGACTATCAGTATACCATGCACTATCATCCCGGGAAGGCCAATATAGTGGCAGACGCTCTGAGCCGGAGAGCCACTACACTAAGAGAAAGACCCTAGCTGATGGCTATGGAGCTGGTGCGGACGTTGGAAGAGATGCAGATATCTCTCGTGTTCGAGGATGATCCAGAGTTGTATGAGGAGTACCTGACGTCGATGAGTACCACCGATGATATCCGGAATCGCTTCAGGGACGGGCAGAGGCTGGATGCGAGGATGGAACCGATATTTAAGGCCTTGGAGGAAGGCACGACAGGGGATTACTCTTTGAGAGATGGGCTGCTATACTTTAGAGACAGAGTTTACATACCGGCAGGAGGCCAAATTCGGGAGGATATCATGACAGAGGCACACTGCAGCAGATATTCAGTGCACCCAGGGATCACGAAGATGGCAGCAGATCTGAAGAGGACGATGTATTGGCTGGGTATGAAGAAGGATATTACATACTTCGTGACGCATTGCGAGGTTTGTCAGCTCGTAAAGGCGGAGTGAAAGAGTCCGGCCGGATTATTACAGCCACTTCTGGTGACGGAGTGGAAGTTCGAGGACATAGCCATGGATTTTATACATGGGTTACCCCGATCACATGCGGGGAGTGATTCGATTTGGGTGATCGTCGATAGATTGACGAAGCTGGCTAGGTTTATTCCAGTTAAGAAGGACGCTCCGGTCAGTGTTCTAGGGTAGAGGTTCGTCGAGCAGTTTGTCCGTTACCATGGAGTGCCCAGGACGATCGGGTCAGATCGGAATGGACGGTTTACGTCCAAGGAGTGAAGGTCAGTTCAGGCTTATCTGGGTTCTCGGTTGACGTTCAACACAGCCTTCCACCCTCAAACAGACGGGCAGACAAAGCGGACCAACCGGACACTAGAGGATCTTCTGTGCCCATGCATTTTGGACCGCGGCGAGCCCTAAGAGAGACTGTTTCTGCTGCTCGAGTTCTCATACAACAACAGTCATCAGTCCAGCATAGACATGACCACTTACGAGGCATTATACGGCTGGAGGTGCAGGACCCACTATCTTGGATCCAGGATGAGGGTCCAAAGGCACTTGGCTCGGAGTTTGTGGAGGACACAGATACTCAGGTTAGATTGATCCGGGATAGGATGCTGGAAGCCCAGAGCAGGCAAGCCAAATACTACGATGCGCGACATCGTCAAGTGGAGCATGGCTGGCAGTGGATCCGGCAAAGGTTCAGGGAGTACGGGATTGGCCATCGCTGAAGATAGCCACCGATGTGAGGAGTTTCCTAGGGCTTGCCGGTTACTACCGGAAGTTCGTAGAGGATTTCTCTCGGATTGCCCTCCCGCTCACATCTCTGACGAAGAAGGAGACTCCATTTGTTTGGACGCCGCAGTGCGAGGCTGCCTTGCTGGAGCTAAAGGGTCGGCTCACCTCGGCCCCTATCCTTGCCCTTCCATCTGGGAAGGAAGGATTTCAGGTCTATACAGACGCTTCATATCAGGGGATGGGTGACGTTCTGATGTAGAACGGGCACGTGATAGCTTATGCCTCCAGACAGCTGAAGAAACATGAGCAAAACTAACCGATGCACGACTTGGAGATGGGAGCAGTTATCCTCGCTCTGAAGATCTGGCCGAACTATATTTACGGAGTCCATTGTGATATTTTCTCGGATCACAAAAATTTGAAGTACGTGAACACACAGAAGGAGCTGAATATCAGACAGAGACGCTGGGTAGAGTTCTTGTCAGACTACCAGTATACCATGCATTATCATCCCGGGAAGGCCAATGTGGTGGCAGACGCTCTGAGTCGGAGAGCCACTACACCAGGAGCAGGACCACAGCTGATGGCTAAGGAGCTGGTTTGGACGTTGGAAGAGATGCAGATATCTCTCGTGTCCGAGGATGATCCGGAACTGTATGAGGAGTACCTGGCATCGATGAGTACCACCGATGATATCCGGGATCGCATCAGGGACAGGCAGAGGCTGGATGCGAGGATGGAATCGATATTTAAGGCCTTGGAGGAAGGCATGACAGGGGATTACTCTTTGAGAGATGAGCTGCTATTCTTGAGAGGCAGAGTTTGCATACCAGCAGGAGGCCAAATTCGGGAGGATATCATGACAGAGGCACACTGCAGCAGATATTCAGTGCACCCGGAGATCACGAAGATGGTGGCAGACCTGAAGAGGACGATGTATTTGTTGGGTATGAAGAAGGATATTACATACTTCGTGACGCATTGCGAGGCTTGTCAGCTCGTAAAGGCGGAGTGCAAGAGTTCAGCCGGATTATTACAGCCACTTCCGGTGCCGGAGTGGAAGTTCGAGGACATAGCCATGGATTTTATACATGGGCTACCCCGATCACATGCGGGGAATGATTCGATTTGGGTGATCGTCGATAGATTGACGAAGGTGGCCAGGTTTATTCCAGTTAGGAAGGACGCTCCGATTAGTGTTCTTGTGCGGAGGTTCGTCGAGCAGTTTGTCCGTTACCATAGAGTACCCAGGACGATCGTGTCAGATCGGGATGGACGATTTACGTCCAAGGAGTGGAGGTCAGTTCAGGCTTATCTGGGTTCTCGGTTGGCGTTCAGCACAACCTTCCACCCTCAGACAGACGGGCAGACGGAGCGCATTAACAGGACACTGGAGGATCTTCTGCGCCTATGCATTTTGGACCGCGGCGAGCCCTAAGAGAGACTGTTGTTGCTGATCGAGTTCTCAAACAACAACAACCATCAGTCCAGCATAGGCATGGCTCCTTACGAGGCATTATACGGTCGGAGGTGCAGGACCCACTAATTTGGATCAAGGATGAGGATCCCAAGGCAGTTGGCTCGGAGTTCGTGGAGGAAATAGATGCTCAGGTGAGCTTGATCCGGGATAGGATGCTGAAAGCCCACAGCAGGCAGGCCAAATACTACGATGCGCGACATCGTCAAGTGGAGTTTCAGGTAGGAGACCGGGTTTTCTTGAAAATACGGCCGATGCATGGAGTCTCACGGGTTCGCGGGCGGAAGAAGTTCAGTCCAAGATACATGGGGCCTTACAGGATCCTGGAGCGGATCGGCCCCTTGTCTTACAGACTAGAGCTACCGCCGGAGTTAGCGGGATTGCACGACATCTTATACGTCTCTTCACTTCGGAGGGCTCTACTACGTCTTGAGCAGTTAATTTCCACTACAGATGGCCTGGTGGCTTCAGATCGATCAGTCAGCATGGAGCCGGTCAGATCGATGATACAGCGGTGCGGGTCTTGTGGCGCAAGAAGGTCCCGCATGTCAAGATCCTGTGGAGGAACCATGGGCAGGAGGAGGACACATGAGAGCCACGGGATTTGATGCAGCAGAGGTACCCAGATCTCTTCGAGTCAGGTATACCTTCAATCCCAAAGGATGTTACATACTTTTACTTCAGTAGAAACCCCGTAGGCTTAACCTTAATTTCGGGGAGGAAATTTTTATTTTTATATATTGGGATTTGTAATATCTCTCAAACAACTAGACTTCTAGGAGAGGTTTTGTCATGACTAGATCATGATAAAACCCTAAGAAGCTCAAAAGACCAATTGAGCAAAAATACAAGGTGAAAATACCCTTGGTCTGCCTATAACACAACCTCACCACCAGACCTAGGGTTTGACCTTAGGGCTTCAACTTGACTTCATGACCCCACCACAACACCCCTAACCCCTTGGGTGGTCCATAGGATCACTAAGGACCCATTGGGGGGCAAACAAGTGGTCAAGTTGACCTAAGTTCACCCTAATCCTAAATAGGTCAAACTGACATACATAAGGCCAATTGACCTTCCCTTAGCTAAATGGACCCCACCTACACCTTCCTAACCCTTAAGGGAGGTCACTAGGTCACCAAGGACCCATTGGGGTCAACCCAAAAGGTAAATTCGACCTAAGTTAACTCTAGCCCTAAAGTGGTCATAGTGCCCTAATTAAGGGTCAAGTGACCTCCAAGGTGCCAAGCCAACCTTACTCAACCCTACCTAGACCATAGGGGAGGCCAATGGGTCATCAAGGACCCATTAGGGGCAACCCAAAAGGTCAATTTGACCAAGGTCAACTCAACCCTAGTATTAAGTCAAACTAGTTCAAATGGGCTAACTAAAGCTCAAGCCCAATCCACTTAGGCTAACCTTATTTCCATTAATAATATGGGTTAGTGGGGTGCCTTTAGGCTGAATTAATTATCAAATTCGGCCTTGATGATTGGGAGAGAGAAAAACTCCACTCCCCCTTTATGGAGGAGAGAGAAAATGAGGAAGAGTCATTCATGGCAAAGGGAGGCCAAGGGCCCTCTCTCTTCATTCCAATGAGTTGATTCATCTCCCCCATCAGTGCTGAGAAGAACAAGAGTTTCTCCAGGCCCTTTCAATGGATGGATGAATGGAACCACATTGGTCGAAATTTCACCTTAATGGTCATTGATGCTACCCCCTCTTCCCCATTTAGCAATCTTAAAAGCTTCCCTAGGCCAAGAGAAATCGGTTCGACCTTCCCTCTGGAGAAATTAAGCCCTCTGGTAGTATTGTTGCAGAGCACCCGCAAACTCAAAATCCGGCAATGGCGGCACGGCGGTCGGCTCGACTCCAGCTTCCCCAGAAGGTCCTCCCTCACTTACTTCTTCAGTGGATAGAGGCTGCCGGAATTGAGGCCAATTGGCCCAAGTTCGGCATGGACGAAAACTTGATTTTCAAGCTTTCTTCTTCCACCCACAAACAACAGTTCCGTCCACCATCGGCCGGCCAACCACAGCGAATCGCCAGCACTACCTCAACGAAGGTGGTGGTGGCGGTGGCCGGACGAGAAGAGGCGCGGGTGGCCGAAAAAATAGCCAGCCAAAACGGCCCAGGACTGGTTAATCTGGGTCGTTGGCGCGTTTGGAAAGACGAACCGATCCCGTCGAATCGGGCTTTAAGATTCGTGTTGGCTGTTATTATTAATCCATTTATATATAGATTTCTGTAACAATTTTTGCAGTAGATAGAATTAAATACTAAAAATACTTAGAGACCTCTAAGGTGAAAGTGGCCTACAAGAAAGTTGTAGCCCCTAAAATTTAGTTTATTTTAAAATTGGTTTCAACCAATTTGGGTCAGTGGTCTGACCACATCCCACAAATGATGCAGGCTATACATAGGGCTAGTCAGAAATTAAATTGAGTGCCCCCATCAAACCAGTCATCCAAATGACCTGAGATTTTGGATGGGGGTCACTCCTATCAATTCCTATAAGATATCCAAAAATGGGAATTTTTGGAAAATATTTTCTTAAAATTTTTGTAGAAATTTTAAAAAGCATGTTGAATTACTTAAGGGGTCAAATGACCTCTAAACCCACCAAATTTTTGGTGGCTGTCTCTTAGGGTCATGACATAACTCTGATAAAAATCTCAGTCCAATTGACTTTGATTTGAATAGGTTTTGGTGAGACCAAAGTGTGGCCCTTTAAGGGCAAATTAGGGCAAAAAGTGTGCTTGGGGCATGGAGGGGCCAATACTCAGCCAAAGGGGTTGGGACCTTGGCCAGAGCCCCAAGGTTAGTTTAAACACCCCCTCATGGAGTTTTAGATGGATAGGGGTGGATTTTCCCTAGAACCCTAATTCAAACCCTAAGGTTGAACTTTTGGGGTTTGTGAAGGACATTGTGTGATATGTCCTTGTATGGACTTTGGGTTTTGTCCATGAGGTCATAGGGTAATGAATAGCCCTATGAAGGAATTTGGTGACTTTTAGACTTAGGCACACAACTTAAATCAATTGGGGATTGTTTAGGTTTATACCTTTTATAGAAAAATTTAAGGGATCATATGACCTTGGATCTTTAGGAAATTCTGGTAGAAGAGTTTTTTATAACATTATGAGTCTCAGAAATTTATTGTAGGGTGTTTGTAAGACAATAGCTAATACTTGTAATTATAATCTTTTGTTGCCCATATTGATGATTTTGGATAATTTCATGATTAAACTAACTTGGAATTGTATAAAACTCAGTCAGTAATTTTTTATGATGATGTTTAAGCTCTGGTAATTTTTGTGTAATTTTTGAATTATGATTGGTGATACTTTCTTCTTTACCGTTAATTACTGCAAATATCTTGAATTAAATAATTAGGGGCTAATATATTTATAAAAGTTTGTAAAACTTGGTACACTCTAATATTTTGGCATCATATAGTGACAATAATTTTTTGGAAGGCCATAACTTAAGGAATCTAGTACTTCATGTTCAAAACCATCAATGGTTTGATTTTGTGGAAAATTTAATAAATGTTAAATTAATTAGGAAATTACAAGTTTCTGGATTTAGTCAAAATATGACATGATAGACCCCCAGAAAAAATTCTACGACATTTGGAAGGATATTTGAAATGGTCACCTTTCATACCAATCATGTAGCTTAGGTTGGTCTGCACATAGTAAATCTGCATATTTGTGATAACATGTGGGATGGTCATAGAAAGTTGAGAGTAATGGTATACTAATTTGGTAAGATGAAAAAGTGAGCTTCATTAAGAGACATGATGAGGAGAATGTTGGGTTGTCTAGTGATAAGAGGTGCTCGGGATCGACGAAAGATCGTCTTTCCTGGGGAGAGAGAAAGAGTCAATACACTAGGGTTAGATTTAGTATAACATAAATGGACCAGGGTAGATACCAATAACAATAAGTGTCTTGAGAAATGGAACGATGAGCTTCAGTTACCATCATAGTTCTTAGTGCCCCGTGAGAGCCCTTCACCGGGTATACCCTGAGCAGTCCAAGGTTAACCTAAACCGTAAGAATAATTATTAAAGAGCAACTAGTATAACTAGGGATTCACTTTCACACACCCCGGTAACTCGGGAGGTTAGTTTGGTTGGGTTATCCGAGCGGTAGGCTCGGTGGTTGTGGAAATGAGCGGGTTAACCCGCCGAGCCGAAAGCTCGGAAGGTAGTTGTAACAGACAGGATAGTCCGGGGAGCCGATGGCTCGGGAAATTCATGATTGCATGTGCATAAAGTGATGGGTCTTCGGTATTTGACGGTCGTTCACACCGACGTCGATACGCTGACTCAGCGGGTGTGGTGGACACTTAGCCAAGGAAAAGTCTGGCGGTGGGTCAGCATAGTACGTGGTGACTCTGGTGTGTCCTTCAGAGGCGTACGTAGGGCTAGGTCTGGTAGTGTGGATACCCGCCTAGAAGTGGGGGGCCCGATCCACTGTCTCCATTTGCCACGACGGAGGCTCATGGGAGTGATGCTAGCTTCCAAATAGGGGAAACTAAAGGTCTGTGCGCATAAAGTTGAGTGCGTGTGTTGCATTTACATGAATAATGGCATAACATTTCACTTCACTCATACTTGCATACAACCTGACACCTCATCGTATAAATTGGTATGAGACTTTTTATACGATGAGAGTCTTGCAAAAGACCCCTTAACTTATATATTTGTATGGACATTCATATAAGCTAAGATTACTTATTTCTTAGTTTACTTTTCATATACTGCTGCTCTGTTTCACTTGTTTACTCTACCGTTTTCTTATTATAGAACTGTTAGCTTGCCTTACTTTTACAGCTCTGTAGATTTACTATATGCCTACTAGAATAAGTCCACTGTCATTTGCTTTGAACACTCTCCACCTTCATAGCCTTCCTATCACTCCTCCCGCACGGTGCCTAGGATCCATTGGGGGAGGGGTGGGGGAAATCAGGCTTAGTCTTTTGACTAACAATCGGTGGACCAAACATTTTAGGGGCTCCGGATGGGGGACAGGGAGCAGCAGCAGGAGATACAGCACCAGCGGAGTACGGTGCACATGGAGGTGGGCCAGTCTAGTACAGGAGCACAGGCCTCTGGCCCCGTGAGTGTTAGTTTTATTAGCTTCCACGAGAGTCTTGTAGTGAGGATTTGATATACCGGACTTAAGCCCGTTTATATTACTATGTACTGTTCTATTTCAGTACTTTTTTTATCATGTGGACTTGCTGTGATATCCTTACATATATCTTATATGTGATGTGTGGACTTGGATATATCTGGTTTATATATATGCTTCTCTTTCTTTGGTGATCGTAAAGGCCGGCAAGATCGGCGTTTTGTAGTGACGACCTTCCTGAGTGTCGGTGTCACCGCAAAACGGCGATTCTGGGCATAAGACCCGGTGGTTTAAAAAGAAAAAAAATGGGGTCTTACACAGTCACCTTGAAGTCCTGGCATCGTCGACTGAGTCACCCGTCTATCCTATCTATGAAATATTTATTACCAACGTTTTCGTTTGTATATGTTGATAATTTTCATTATGATGTTTGTGAACTTGGTAAACAACATCGTACTTCTTTTAATCATATTTCTACTCCTAGTTCTGCACCATTTCATATTATACATATTAATGTTTAGGGGTCTTGCCATGTTGCTTCTATTTCTTGTTGTTTTTGGTTTGTAACTTTCATTGACTATTACTCTTGCACAACTTAGGTATACCTTATGAAATCAAAAAATGAAGTTTTTTTTCCTTATTTCAGCGTTTTCACAAAATAATTTCTACGCAGTTTGACACCATTATTAAGATTCTTCAAACTGATAATGGTCGCGAGTTCATTGACTCTCAATTCGACCACTATCTCGCTACTCATGGCATTATCCATTAAACCTCTTGCGTGTATTCCCCCTCCCAAAATGGGGTGGCTGAACGGAAGAATCGTCACTTCTTGGAAGTTGCCCGGTTTTTTCTTCTCCAGATGCACCTTCCAAAATATTATTGGGGCGAAACTGTTCTCACCTCCGCCTATCTTATCAATCGTATGTCATCCAGTGTCCTCAGGTATAACACTCCTCTTCACACTCTTCGGGTACCTCCTACCAATTTGCAACCTCGTGTATTCGGTTGCGTCTGTTTTGTTCATATTCATCAAAAGACTAAATGTGATGCTTGTGCACACAAGTGTCTTTTCATTGGCTATTCTCCTACCCAAAAAAGTTATAAATGTTTTGAACCCGTTCACAAGATCTTTGTCACCATAGACGTCACGTTTCGTGATTCTGAGAGCTATTATGGGGTCTCACTTCGGGGGGGGCTCTATTTTGGAAATGAGCTCCTTACCTCAAATTGATTCGCCGTCTACTACTCCGTTACCCATTCCCCCGTTATATCATTGTTCTTCGTCATCGTATCCTATTACTCTTGTGCCAACTGTTGCAGCTCCTGTTGTTAAACACCTGTAGGTTTACTCTCGTCGTCCTAGGGGAACAAACACATGGGCCCCTATCAAAATGCAAGAGCAAACATCTGACCCTTCATCAGGGTCTATTACTCTGAGAGAAGGTACCTCTACACAACACTCATTATCTTAGTTTGTCTCTTATTCGGCTCTAATGGCTTCCCATGGAGCTTTTGCAACTTCTTTGTCTGCAACTTTCATCTCTACATCATGGCAGGACGCCTATTCTGATGATAGGTGGAAGACGGCTATGCTTCAAGAAATGCATGCCCTTGACAAAAGCCGCACATGGGACCAGTACAGCTACCTAAAGGGAAGACTGTTGTGGGATGGAAGTGGATGTTCTCTGCCAAACGGAACGCTCTGGGTATCGTGGAGAGATACAAGGCAAGGTAGGTTGCAAGAGGGCACACTCAAACTGCATTGATTGATTACCAAGAAACCTTTGCCCCGGTCGCTAAGATGAATTCTATAAGGGTTCTCTTGTCGTGTGCTGCTTGTAAGGGATGGGATCTCAGTCAACTGGATGTGAAGAATGCGTTTAATGGTGATCTGGAAGAAAAGGTATACATGGCTCTACCTCCTGTCCTTTCTCCTAGTGGATCTGAAGGAAAGGTGTGCAAGCTGAAGAAAGCTTTGTATGACCTCAAACAATCTCCTAGAGCTTGGTTTGGAAGATTCCACAAGGCCATGACATGTTTTGGGTACCTCCAGAGTAATGCGGATCATACCCTCTTCATCAAAAACAATAAAGAGAAGTTGACAACTCTGATAGTTTATGTGGATGACATTATAATAACAGAAGATGATCAGGAAGAGATCCAGGTTGTAAAAAAGAGATTGGCGGAGGAATTTGAAGTGAAGGATTTGGGGAAACCTCAAATACTTTCTATGTATTGAGGTTGCATGGTCAAAATATGGAATTTTCATATCATAGAGGAAATATATACTTCACCTCCTTGAAACCTCAGGGATGAGTGGGTGTAGACCGGCTAACACCCCAATTAAAGCTAATCATCGTCTTAGGAGAGATGATGGTGAAATGATTGAAGACATCCCCAACTTTTAGAGACTTGTAGGAAAACTGATCTACTTGAAGCAAACTTTACCAGATATCTCATATGTTGTGGGAGTGCTTAGCCAATACATGCACTTTCCAAAGGATCGTCATGTTGATGTCGCTCATCGTATTCTCAGATACCTCAAGTCCTCACCCGGGAAGGGCATCCTCTTTTCACCAAATAATGAGTTGACTATTGAGGTTTACGCTGATGCAGACTGAGCTGGATCGCCTTCTGATCGACGGTCCATATTGCACTTTGGTGGGTGGAAATTTAGTTACATTGAGAAGAAAAAAGCAGCATGTGGTCACTAGGTCTAGCGCTGAGGCTGAGTTCAGGGCTATGACTCATGGGATCTGTGGAGGACTATGAATTCTAAGCATCCAAAAAATCTTGGTCTTAAAGGAAGCGAGCTAATCAGATTTTTCTGAGATAACAAGGCTGCAATCAGCATTCCTCACAACCTGGTGCAGCACGACCGTACAAAAGACATTGAGATCGACAAACACTTCATCAAAGAAAATATAGGCAGAGGCATTGTGGTTACTCGGTTTGTTTCATCAGAACAACAATTGGATGACATCCTCACAAAGGGATTATGTACGGGTGTCTTTAAAGAGATTTTCGGCAAGTTGGGCATGACAGACATCACACACACAACTTGAGGGGGGGGGGAGTTTATTCAAAATTTTGTTTCCTTGTTTTGTCTCATATGGTTTATTCTCCTCATTGTGCCCTATTGTAACTCGTGAAATATCCCGGATGTGGATGAATGCATTTGATTGAGTCCTCCATTCAACAATATAAATTCTGTTAAAGTTGTATGAAATCATCAGCTTACCTTGTACACAAAACATCCTGATGAAATGAACCTTGGCACTCCTGGCATTGCGTCCAAAGCCTCCCAAAAAGCACCTCCATCTCGGCAACTAAAAATTTTGGCAATTGTTAAGCTTATGTAACAAATAAAACAAAAAAAAGTGAAATTAGAAAGCCTTAATATAACCAAAAGAGAACACATGACAGATTGAATTTATTTTGAGTATCTTTTCCAAAGAAATATTGTTCAGATAAACTTTGGAGGTTCAGAAATATACCATTTGCTACTGTTTTGCAGTACAACTCGGCTTCCCTTCCTTTGCAATGGGAGCAAAGTGTTCTATCAGTAGCACTACAGACAAAAAAAAACAGAAGGTTAATCTGATCAGAGAACACGGAAGTTTGAACCATCGTGATCATTAATCTTATCTCAATTATTTGGGGTCCGCCTTTATGAATTATCATTATCCACATCATGTTAAGGGCCGGTTTGGAAGAGAGGTAGCAGTAGGGATTTGAGTGGTTGCAAAACCAAACTTTAATTTTAATAGCACAAATATTCCAATATATGGGATCGAAAACAAATTTGGCCCGACAAGATATCGGACAAAAAGCCCTAGAACAACATAGATCTAACTACTTGCAACAATAATCAAAATAGAGGCAGTGGTTTAGGAAAAAAACGGGCCAGTGAGCAAATTGAAAATAACCTATAGAACAAGAGATCTCATCTTGCAGGTTAGCATAAAGGAATCGTCGGCGTCGCCTATGGTTAAATCTAGGAGGGGTGTGTGAAATGCAGATGTCACCAGAAGGTGTTGCGTAATCTCTGATCCAAAACCTTGGGACAACAGCAAGGACTCATCAATCGTCCCACTTCTTGTGGTCGATCGGCAGATCTGACGTCCGGAGGTGCTCAGGCGCATCCGCGGCTTCCGACAAGGGAAATCCGATGCCTTTGGAATGCAGTCTTTACTCGTTCGTGAAGGTGTCTGTTAGGATCGTCCCCGTGGGAGGATTGGGATTAGGGCAGGCCGCGCGCGAGAAGAGGGATGACAAGAGAAAATCTATCTTTTAACGGAATGCGAATCGTTTTGCCCGGACCGGAGGTGATAGCGAGAGGTTCCATATGGCATAATACCACCGCTTTCAGTACCCTTGAAGGCTACAGAACAAGGCGCCAAACATTGTATTAAGAACAGTGGAATTTTTCAGCCGCAACACCGGAGCTGAAAAGCTCTCCCAAACGGGCTAGGTGCTGGTGAGGTAGGGACCCAGGTCTATTTTAAATTGAAAGTGTTCAGTTGTCTACCTAAATCACCTACAGGGGGTGAATAGGTGAGTTGTGCGTCTTTTTGCGGAATAAAAATTTAGAGATCTATGCACACAATTATCAACCAAGCAATCACAGACGACAAAAGATTTATAGTGGTTCTCCAACCTTGGGTACATCCACTTTCCCCCACCGATCTAGCAAAGCACTAGACTCTGCTACTCCACTATCTCGGATTGAAAACCAATCCTACGCCTCGGAACAAAGTTCCTACAATCTCGATCCACAACACGGATCTACACTCGGAAGATAAAACTTCTTACAACTCGGAGACAAAAAGAGCTCCTACACTCGGAGAGAAATCTCCTACAAGAAATAAATTGAGAGTATATGAAAATACAAACAGTAAATATCAGATCTGAAATCTGTTTCCCTAGGTCTTCTCCTTTGATCTTTGCGGCTCTATCAGAAAAATTGAAGAAGAATCTCGGCAAACACTGGATCTGAAAATTTCTTTGACTTAATAAGATCCGAGAGATGATGAGGAATGAAAAAGCAATCTCGATCTAAAAGTCAATCTTGATCTGAATCTCTGAGATCGAAAGCCCTAGCGATTGCACGAAGAAGATCGACGGCGACGGCTTTCGTTTTTGGACAGAGAAAAATAAGATTCAGAAATTCTTAAAATAAATCTTGACAGCACTTGTTGTTAGGATTAGTCGAAATGACAAGACCTTATATAAGATTTCCCTAACGGTCATATTTAGTCTTAATGACGTACACGTGGACCAATCACGTCAAGGCATTTGAAATTACCGTCAAATCTGGGCTTAGCAAATTTTCTGAAAAGATTAACTGATTTACTCGAGTAAACTATTACCTACTCGAGTACTTAATGAGATTACTCGAGAGAGTAGAATGAGATTACTCGAGTAGATAACTTAGAGAAGATCCAGAAATAATGAGTAACTACTCGAGTACACAAAGACTTACTCGAGTGCTAATATAGTTATTTGAGACGTGGAGTTGAACTACTCGAGTACAAGAAATATTACTCGAGAGAATAGAAATTAACTACTCGAGAGATAGAAGGAATACTTGAGTCAAAGACTTGGAATTATTTTTGAGAGAAGAAAACGGGTTACTCGAGAGCTGGAACTGGACTACTCGAGAGGAGATAAACTACTCGAGTAAATGAATATCACTACTCGAGTAATGGACTTAGAAAAATTTCTGAGGGATGAAAAACTTATCACTCGAGTATTAAACCTGAACTACTCGAGTAGTAGATAGACTACTCGAGTACATGATCTTGACCACTCGAGTGAAGTAAAGCAATACGAATTCCCGTCTTCTGTAACTCGAGACAAAAGGCTAATCTACTCGAGTACCAATGTGACTACTCGAGTAAATGACTTAGAAAAATTATCAGAGAGGGAATTCTGTTAACTCGAAAGTAAGAGATGATCTACTCGAGTGATTGACTTGGCTACTCGAGAGTCATTCCCTTACTCGAGTACAGATAGACTTACTCGAGTAAAAACTAAGTATTCAACTCGAGTATATATAAAATACTACTCAAGTGAAAGACTTAGAAAAAATTTCTTCAACAGAATTTTCTCTTCTTCAATAAACTCAGCAACATTTCTTTCTCCAATCAATCCTAGTACTTGAAACATGAAGTGTATCCCAATAGAGAGCCTACACATGAGTCAAAATCATGGATCACACAATGAGGGATTACATTGTATGGTCATGTGTTTGGTGACCCATTGTAGACTGACATTGGTCTATACTTGGCAATATAATCCTGTAAACACATAACTCAAGCAAGACATCAAATACAACTTAATTCATCTTAGTTCAAGGGTGACTTCACCAAATCTGGGTTCTTGTGGATACAATACCCAACATAAATTAGCTTACATCTTCACTCTAACCCCGTGATAATTCTTATGTTAAAATTAGGGTTAATTATCGAGATCTCCCGGGGAGTTTGTATAATTAAAAGAGGCACCTCTCTACCTTTCAAAATTATATTTACCTCCCCTTTAAGTTTCCCCAGTTTACAAAAATGGCCCATTAATCTATGTTGTTAAAGGCGCACCTCAGGCGCACCTAAGGCTCCCGGCTAAACAGGCTAGAGGCTTGTGCCTTCGTGCGTCTTTTTTGCGCCTTTGGAGCATAAAAGGCACGTCTGGGTGCGATTTATGTTGTAAACCTTTTTTTGCAAAAGAAAGAAATAAAGTAAAAAAATCAATAGTTTTTACATGATATAGTGTTTGTGAAATATAATCGAGTATTAAGACTTAGATATGATGCAAGTAACCACATTTATTTTATTTTTTAAGAGATATAAATGATAGTAATGAATGATTAATGAGTAAAATAAATGAAAATTTTGATCAAGAAGATGAACTGATGTTTGATGCCTATTTTTTAAAATGAATGTAATGACGTCTTGCCTTCATCAGGCGCACGCCTGCACCTAGACTCCAATACCTATTTCCGCCTTGATGCGCCTTGCGCCTTTAATAATTAAGCCTTCAATTAGAAATATGGATAGAAAATGATAAAATCAGCCAAATTATTTTATGATATTTCAATTTTATCCTTCTATAATGATTTTAGATTCAATACAAAAATAAAATATAGGAAGAATTGAAATATCATAAAATAATTTGGTATATTTGATCACTTTCCATTTATATTTCTAAAGAAAAAGAACACATCTTTCAATGTAGAGTCATTATAAAGGGTAAAATTGAATATCATAAAATAATTTGGCTGATTTTATCATTTTTCATCCATATTTCTAACGGAAGGGACATTTTTGCAAACTGGGGAAACTTAGAGGGGAGGTAAATTTTTCGAAAAATAAAGGAGTGCAATCTGTATTTATGTAAACTCGGAGGGGAGGTCCCAGTAATTAAGCCGTAAAATTATTCCATAATTTTGCATTCCTAATTTTTTCCACCACATAAAACTTACGAGTCTCATTCCATTTCTTTCGCAAAGAAAACACACAAATGTCTCTAAGTTATGAAATTCCAATAAGTCACTGTGGTTGGAGTTACCTATGCTTAGGATATACAACTTTTTTAACCTAGTTTGGATTTCCAATTTCATTTGGTTTTCTGTCATCAGAAAATTTTAAATCAATGCCTATGAATGAGCAGAATTGCGCGTTTGCTCTCTACTTTCAACTGAAAAATGAAGCGCTTCAACATCAAATTTGATCAGTGTTCCATATACCCTATTTTCTTTCAATTTTTATGCACCATTTCCACCTTATTGTACGTGTTTCATGAATGTATCCCGTATTTGTGTGTTCAGGAACTATATATTCAAAATTGTTCACGCACACGCGTGCGTCTCCTATTCCTTTGAACGATGTTTTATTTTCGATCTGAAATCGTGCGTGTGACTTTTCCGCACGCGCGCGTGCACGTGCATTTGTGCATGTGTGGTCATTTCTTGCATTTTCCAGATTTCGGGGCGATCCTAATTCGTGAGTGAGAAATTTTGCACGCGTGTGCGCGCACTTGCATTTGCGTGTGCGCAATCTGGGCACCAAAAATTATGTTGCTTATTACTTCACGCACAAACGCACGCTTCAATGTTTTTGAACTTCTGTTTAAGCTCTTTTAGGTCATTTTAAGCGGGATCCAAAAGATGGGTTCACTGTTTGAAGGAAGTTTGGGAATATAAATCAAGTGAAGACGAGATAAGAGGTCGATGACAGTGCCTCTCATACCCCAGACTCGTCCATGATGTACCTTTGGAAGGCGGAGGACCAATCCGCACTTCAGATGCAAAATCGGGGAGCAATCTCTTGTTCTTCTTATTTCTTCAGCAATATTACCTCTTGATTCTAGCTTGTATTTTTTTGTTGATGTTAACTACTATTGTAGGAATGAAGAAAACTTAGACAGGTATAAACTCGCCAAAAAAGAAGCTTAACATGCAGTAAGTAAAACAAGAAATCAAGCTTATGAAAATTTTTATAAGCGACTAGATATATAAAATTGTTCGAGCTAGAGAAAGGAATACAAAAGATTTAAGCCAAGTAAAATGCATAAATGATGAAACAGATACAATTTTAACGGATGATGTGAATATTAAAGTGCAATAGAAAAAATATTTTTATCAACTCTATAATGAAATAAAAGACAATGAATTGAACATAAAAAATTTAAGTAAATCGGAGGAGTACATGAACATAATGTTTTATTGTAAAATTCAATTATCAGAATTAAATAATACTTTAACGAAAATGAAAAATGGAAAGGTGGTTGAGCCAGACGATATACCCATCGAAGTATGAAAATGTCTAGGGAATGAAGAAATTTGTGACATACATGTTTTTTTAATAAGATACTGAAGTCAAAGAGGGTGTCAGACCAATGAAGAGAGTATTTTGATACCTTTGCATAAGAACAAAGAAGCTATACAAAATTATGTTAATTACAGAGCAATTAAATTGATGAGTTACACCATAAAATTATGGGAACGAATAATAAAAAGAAGAATAAGACGGGAGACTAACATCTTGGAGAATCAATTTGAATTCAAGTCAGGGCGGTCAACCATGGAAGCTAAACAACTCTTGAGGAGACACATTGACAACTACCAAAAAAGAAAACAAGATTTGCATATGCTGTTTATCGACCTTGAGAAGGCTTATGATAGAGTTACAAGAGAGATCTAATGGAGTCTTAGAAAAGAAAGGTGTAAATGTATAAGCAATACTTTGGTGTTTATTATTTGTCGATGATATCATTTTGGTCGATGAGACACACGAGGGTGTAAACAAAAAACTTGAATCTTGGCGAGACACTTTAGAAAAGAAGGGTTTTAGGTTGAGCAGGACAAAAACAGAGTATATAGAGCTTAAATTTAGCAGTGCAAGAAGGACGGATGACTTAGTTATCAAGTTGGGTGATCAAGATATTTCCCGTAGTGAATGATTTAAATATCTTGGATCGATAGTTCAAAAAGATGGAGGTATTGATAAAGATGTGATGCATAGAATCCAAGCGGGTTAGTTGAAGTGGAGAGACGCGTCAGGGATCTTGTGTGATCGTAAAGTACCATTAAAACTTAAGGGCAAGTTCTACCGTACTGCGATTAGACCAGCGATGTTCTATGCTTCTGAGTGTTGGGAAGTGAATTGTGTACATGAGCAAAAAATGGGAGTTGCGGAGATGAAAATGTTTAGGTGGATGTGTGGACACACGAGACTGCATAGAATTAGGAATGAAGGTTTCAGGGATAAGACAGGAGTAGCACCAATTGCAGAGAAGATACGATAAGCTCGACTAAGATGGTTTAGACACGTGCAAATGAGAGCATTAGAGGCACCTGTTAGGCGTTGTGAGAGTCTAGTCACTAGGCATGTTAAATGAGGGAGGGGTAGACCAATAAAAACTTGTAATGAAACTATAAGGAAAGACATGATGTACTTAGGCATTAGTGAGATTATGACACAAGATAGGGCACAATGGTGACAAAATATCCATATAGCCGACCCCACTATAGTGGGATAAAGGATTGAGTGTTGTTGTATGATAAATATTATTGGTGTAGATGTTCATATGTGGTTGTTTTATAATGTGGATTTTGGTTGTGTGAATGGCCGTGTAGAATGATGAGTTGTTTAATAGACATTCATAGTATATTAGTTTCTAGTGGACTTACAACCCTTTGATTAAATCGGCTAGACTTGCAAATGATCTCAATGTCGCTAATGATCTCAATGTCGATGAATATTACCTTTCCTTTGCTCCTTATTATACAATAAACCCCGAGTGCAAACTCAAACTTTATTACTTACGGCCGGTATTCTTATCGTGCATCAAGTTTTTGGCTCTGTTGTCGGGGAGCAAAAAAAATTCTTTGTGTTAACCCAAATCCTGCGACGTGAGACAGCATCAGACGGCGCCAGTCATAAAGCAGTCGGGGGGGGGGGTGGTTGTGAACGGTCTCCAAGTAATCACGCGCACAAATCTAACATTCGGCAAGGGGTCGTGCGTCCTTCAGAGACTCCTCCAGCAATTCATCAAAGAAGCCGCGACGGGCACTTGTCGGGAGCTCGTGCAGACTCTTCTCCTTGACAGCAACGCGCGCGGCTACGCGCAGTCTTTTCTCTCACCCCCTTTCACCCGACTCCCCGTGTACCTCAGGCGGCTGTGCATTTAATACTGCATTAAATAGGGTATTAAATTCCCCAACCTTTTGGGCAGCCTACCCTCGCATATAAATAAGGGGCCACAGGTGCTCGACAGAGGACTTACACCAGAATCTACCATGTTGTAGGTGCGGACACTAACTTCGTCTCCCGATTGATGTCTTATCTCTCCTTGCCTCTTGTACTCACCACTACTCATTTGTAACCCTTTATCCGAAGCAATAACATTGCCCGCCACAAGTCGTATACGCTGCGGCGGGTAAATTGCGTGTCTGCTGCTGTCAGCGGCCTCACTTTTCCTGTTTTCACCTTCTTGCTTGATAAGCCTCCGCAAGGCTAATAACCGGTCGATTGCGGTCTCTGATATCTCCTCCGGACTCCTCAAGCAGTCGTCGAGTGTGGATAACTAAGTGACAAATTTTACACCAACAATTCGAACACGCGGCCTTTAGATTAAATCGACAAGTGAATGGTTGGGTGTTTGGCATCTTTTACATCTCCCAAAACAATTTTTTCTCATGATTTTGTTTTTTGCAAATGATGCATGATGTACTATTTTTGGTATTTGACATGTTACCCCGCCCCTCTTAGGTCTTTGTTTTTCAAACTGAGGTTGTGTTTTAGTTCTAAAGGTCATTCTTGATTGAAATGCCTTATCACTTATCAGGGACATGTTCATCATGGAAAAGAAGATCCTCGTGTGTTTGAAGTGAACTCATGAGCTCAACAACAATCATTGTCTCTAAATTGTGGGCTTCAAAAATATATGAGACGATATGTTTGTGATAAAATCAGGAGGTAGCTTTCCACCCTTAGCTCAACGATATGTTTGTGGGCTCCTAAGCATCAGGAGGTAGCTTTCCACCCTTAGCCTTTCTTCTGAATTGAACTATGGTCTCCTGCCTGGTCTCATACTTTTGTCATTCTAATTCATTATACCATTTGCCTCTTTCATGCACCTGATCCTTCACAGCCTTCCAGGAAGTTAATATAATGTTCCTTGAGGTGGGGCTCCATTGCTCAAAATCAGATTTTTGTTCTGCTTGCTCTCTGAATCTCTTCTTTGATAATTGAGCATCTTGTTGAGCGTTCAAATCAGCTTCTGGCTTATCTACCTTTTCAACAATAACATTTGTAACCTCCTTTGGAGGACTGTACATTGCTTGCACTTGCTGATGAATCATTTCAAAATCAGCAGGAGGGTATATTACTTGGGCAACCTCAGGTTGATTACCTTCAAGTAGACCTTGTTGTATCCCTGACTCAGCAATGGTATCATCATCACATAATGGTGGATATCCCAATGTGGCTCTGACACAGTTGGTCACCCACTTGGCATGTTCTGAGCCAGCATGGATGAGTATCCTCTCCCCCTTTAGGACTTCTCTGGCAACATGATCCCTAAGATCATTCTTCTGAAATCTTATTTGGCCATCGAGAAAATTCACACCCTCTTTAAAGAATGGTTTTAATTTTTGAAGCTTCTCAGATATTTCTTTCTGTGAGGTGATTATAGCAGTTTGAACTGAATCTAGGGCAGCCTTGAGCTTCTGATCATAAGCTTCCATGTTTGTAGCCCTTACAGTATTCAGCCTTGTAGCAGTATCTTTGAACTCAGTGAGAATCCCATGGTGAGATTCAGTAAGATTGGCATTCATTCTTAGCTGATTTTCAAGAACATATCCTTGTTTCAATGCAATGTCATCCACTTTAGCAAGGATAGTTTGTTGTTGTTTAGCTAGATATACCACAGCATTACCTCCCTTGTGGAAACAATCTGTCATCTCCTTTTTATTCTGATTGACCTCAAATCTGATTGACTTTATGTCTTGTGCTAGATCAAACTGAAGTGTCATATGACTCTCATCTACAAATTTCTCCAAGGCTCTTCTCTGCTCATCCATCTTCACCTGTAAATTGACCATGAACTTATTGTAATCAAACTCAGTAGGAGATTAGTGAGTTGTTGTCTGGAGAGCTGACTTATAGCTATGACTTCTTCTCTTGAAGACCATTAGCTTCCTTTTCTTAGCCTCCCTGGCTTCTTCTGTCTCAGATTCTGAAGAACTTTCAATCTGAACTCTTTCTGGAGGAGTTGTAGGAAGTTCTTTCTCAGTGTCATGTTGCACTTCCTCAACATGCACTTTCTCCCCCTCAACAACACCTTGCTCCTTCTCAACTCTTAGGGTGTCATCCTTTTCAGCTGCCTTTCCAAAGTTAGGAAACAATTCTTCTAGAGTGTATTCCTTTTGTGCTTGAGCAGGTGATGAAACATCAATTGCAGCAGTGTTCAAATCTTCTGATAAGTTTAGTCTTTCTTCCTCTTGTACTTGTTCAGTAAAGAGCTCCCCCTGCAACTGTGCAACATCAGTAATGTTCTGAGCAGGAGTAAGATCTATCTCCCCATGCATCTGTGCAGGTATAGATTCCTCTTGGACTTGAGTAGACCCAGTCTGGTCCTCAGCCTGCTCTCTAACTTGTTCTTCTTGAACTTGTGTATTGCCATGATCATGTTCTGGTGATTTCTCAACTGTTTCCTGTCTGTCCACATCAGGCAACTCTTTTGACAAAACTCTATCCCATCTTGAAAATAACCTCATGTCCATTTTCCTCATATGATTGATCTTGAACCCAGGAATCTGTTGCATTACCTCTGGAATGATTCCAGCCAGGTATAGACTCAAAATTCTAGCCAAGTTTGGCTTCTTGATTCCTTCTTTGATTTTTCAAACAGAACTGTTGACCAACTGGTTGGAATTGTAAAGACAATTCTTGTCATCAGGCTGAACATATAAGCTGAGATCCTATCATGTGCACCTGGCTTGCATAAGATCACTTTGCCTACTATTTCAGATAGAAACTTTCCTTGTGGATTCATTCCCTTTCGGTTTATGGCTGCTCATATCTTTATGGTTGAATCCAAACCATACCACTGGAGAGCCTCCCTTGTCTTTGAGGCTGGGACCTCTTCTTCATCTTGAATGTTGGGTAGGTGAAGAATCTTTCTTATACTTTTTAGAGTAAGTTTAACCTTAGTCCCATGAACTATAGATTTGATCTTGAGACCAGTGGAGTCCAATGTTGCAGCAGTATAGAACTCGAAAACTTCTTTCTTCCAAATCTTAGTAGGTTCAGAGACAAGGTATTCAAATCCATTGTCTGTAAGAAGAGAAATCACTTGTTTGATTTCTGGCGCGGCATTGTCGAAGGAAGGCCTAACCAACTCATATCCCTCATTGATGTTGTATTCAACCTTTGGCGTCATTGGAATGATGAGAAAGCTTGAGAGGAGAGAAGAGAGATTGTCGACACAGGGTTTTAGTCTCGAAAACCTGGTGAGCGTGTCGACAGAATATGTTCTCGACCTATATATACCTTTTCAAAACACAGAAGGTCAAGAGGCGGACAAAAATTGTCAAAAAGTGTCGACACTGTTGACAAGTGTCGACACATACTTCTATAGTCTCGACCACGGCGCAGACTACCATGTGTCGACACCAATTGATGATATGTCGACACAGGAGATACTGAATAGTTCAGCCGAAATTATGTGTCGACTCTTAGTATAAGAGTCGACACAAAATCTGTAAGTGTCGACACCATTACTCTGATTGTGTCGACACTACATTTCTGGATGAGTCGACTCTTTGACCCTAAGGTGTCGACACAGATTCTCATGTGTCGACACATTTTCCCTGACTAGTCGACATGACTACTCTGTGTCGACACATTATCACTGAATGTGTCGACACCATTTTACTTAGCCAAATATTTTTTTTTTAATAAACTAACCTATGGCCAACATTCCTAATTCAATTTTAAATCTATTGAATTTAGTTTCATCCAGAGGCTTAGTAAATACATCTGCAATTTGATAATCAGTTTTAACAAATTCTAATGAGATGTCTTCTTTTTCTACATGTTCTCTAAGAAAATGGTATTTTATCTCTATATGCTTAGTTCTACTATGTGAAACAGGATTGTTTGCAATAGAAATAGCACTCTTAGAATCACACAATAAAGGTGTTCTACTTACTTGAATACCATAGTCCTTTAGCTGATGCTGAATCCACAATAGCTGTGCACAGCAACTTCCTGCTGCCACATATTCAGACTCAGCAGTGGATATTGTCACACTAGTCTGCTTTTTACTGCTCCAGGATATCAATCTTCCTCCCAATAATTGGCATTTACCTGTAGTACTCTTTCTATCTTCTCTACAGCCTGCAAAATCTGCATCTGAATAACCTGTTAGTAGAAAATCTTCATTCCTAGGGTATCAAAGACCTATATTAGGTGTGCCTCTAAGATATCTCAAAATCCTTTTGACTGCAGTATAATGTGATTCTTTAGGGCAAGCTTGATACCTAGCACAGACACATATAGCATACATAATGTCTGGTCTACTAGCAGTGAGATATAATAGAGAGCCAATTATTCCTCTATACAAAGACTCATCTATAAGCTTACCTGCATCATCTTTGCATATTGGCATATTTGTTCTCATAGGAGTTCTCATGGTGGAGGATGATTCTATACCATACTTCTTAATTAATTCCTTGGTGAACTTAGACTGGGATATGGATAAGCCATCTTCAGTCTGTCTTACTTGGAGTCCCAAGAAGAACTTAAGTTCCCTCATACTGCTCATTTCAAACTTCCCTTGCATAAGTTTGGCAAACTTTTTGCAAAGGTTGTTCTCTGTAGACCCAAAAATTATGTCATCTACATAGATCTGAACTAAGATTATCTTAACTTTAGATTCCCTTAGGAATAGAGTTTTGTCTATTTTACCTCTTGAGAATTTGTTCTCAATAAGAAAAGTTGACATAGTTTCATACCAAGCCCTTGGGGCTTGTTTTAACCCATACAATGCTTTCGTAAGTCTATAGACATAACGAGATTTAAGAGAATCTACAAAACCTGATGACTGCTCTACATAGACTTCTTCTTTTAGATCACCATTCAGGAATGCTGATTTCACATCCATTTGGTATACTTTGGAGCCTTGATATGCTGCATAGGCAAGGAACATTCTGATTGCCTCCAGTCTTGCTACTGGGGCAAATGTTTGATCAAAGTCTATTCCTTTTTCCTGCCTGTATCCTTTAGCAAGCAATCTTGCTTTGTTCTTCACAATTACTCCACTCTCATCCAACTTGTTCCTAAAGATCCACTTTGTGCCAATGATGTTGTGGTCTCTTGGTTTAGGAACTAACTCCCAGACTTTGCACCTTCTGAATTGATTAAGCTCCTCTTGCATAGCATTAATCCAGTGTTGGTCTTGGATGGCTTCTTCAAATTTCTTAGGCTCCAGTTGAGATAGAAAACTTGAGTGCAGGACTGTGCTCAGATTTCTGCTTCTAGTTTGCACTCCTTGTTTTGGATCACCTATTATTTGATTTGCTGGATGGTCTTTTAGATGTCTTATAGCTGGAGGTAGATTTTCTCCAGGTTCAACATCTCCAGTTCCTTCATTATGCTGCACCTCTTGGTTGTCATCAGCTTCTATAGAGTCTTGTACTCCCCCTGGACAGTAGCCATCATTTTTCAATACTTCATCTGCAGTTGTGTCTTCTGCAATGGAAAGCTTGTCCATCCTATTGCTTATACCTGTTGGACTGAATGATCTACAAGGCAACTCACTGTTGATTAATCTTGTTTCATCAAATACAACATGTACAGATTCTTCTACCACTTGAGTAGTCAAGTTGTAGACTCTATAAGTCTTAATATTGATGTTGTACCCAACAAATATCTCATCTTGGGATTTGGCAGCAAACTTAGTTAGATAAGACTTACCATTGTTAAGTATATAGAACTTGCAACCAAAGATCTTAAAGTAGGATAGATTTGATTTTCTACCTTTCATAATTTCATAGGGAGTCTTTTTGTGGATCTTGGTGATAGAAGCCCTATTGATCACATGACATGCAGTGTTTACTGCCTCAGCCCAGAAATATTCTGGAAGAGAAGTGTCACTCAATAGAGTTCTACCAGCTTCAATCAATGTCCTATTCTTTCTTTCAGCAATACCATTTTGCTGTGGTGTTCTAGGTGAGGAGAATTCTTGAAAAATCCCAAATTCTTCACACAATCTTGTCATACTTTCAGATTGAAATTCAGTGCCATGATCACTTCTGATTTTGACCACTGCATTGTTCAGTTCATTCTGAATTTGTTTAACAAAATTATGTAAAACACTTGAGGTTTCTGATTTTTGTCTCAGAAAGAACACTCATGTATATCTAGAATAGTCATCTACAACCACAAAACTGTAGACCTTCCTACCTAGACTATGAACTGGCATAGGACCAAAAAGATATATATGTAAGAGGTATAAACACCTCACTGAATCCTTGTTTTCAAGGCTATGAAAGGAGGATTTTGACTGTTTGCCCTTTTGACAAGCTGAACATATCCCTTCCTTTATACACTTAACATGAGGATCATTCCTCACTAATTCTTTACTAAAGAGTTGGCCAATTATCTTGTAGTTAAGATGGGTCAGCCTCTTGTGCCATTTGACACAATGAGATGTATTATCATCAGCTACAAGACAAATAGGAGAAACCTTGTTCTCACATACAAAGTCAAGACAATAAACATTTCTTTTTCTGTATCCAGTCAATATGACCTTTTGATCACTTGACCTCTTGATATGACATCCATTCTTAACAAATGAAATGTCATATCCAAGATCACTCAGCTGACTTATGCTTATCAGGTTGTGTTTCAAACCTTTTACATAAGCCACTTGAGTGATGGTAATTTGGTTTGAAGAAATGTTACCAAATCTTTTGATGATTCCTCTTTCAGATCTACCAAAGATTACTTTAGGTCCATTCTTGATAGGTATGTACTCCTTCAGCAGCCCCTTTGTTCCAGTCAAGTGCCTGGAACAACCACTGTCCAAGTACCATATAGGGGCATGACAACTTGGACTTTCCTGCAATACAAAATTACTTTCCCTTAGAATCCAAGTAAGTCTTGGGTCCTTGGTTCAGGTTAGCATCATTCATATCAAACCTACCAGCAGCTCTTCTAACTTGTAGACTGTTGTTCTTCCTGACACTTATGTTATGCCAGTAGTCTAAGGCAAAATGGTCTATCTTGCCACAGCACCAGCATTCATACCTGTTGTATCTAGGTCTAGATACATTTTTGGCAGAAAAATTTCTGTTCTGAGCTGGTGCTGCTGCAGCTACACCCACTGATTTCTTATAATCATGGGGTTTATGAACATGGACTGACTTATTGGCATAAACATTCTTGTTCTTCAGAACATCAGTCTTAATATGACCATGAATATTTTCAAGATCATATTTATTAGAAAACACTTGTACCTTTCTAAACATAACAGGTACTTTAAGGTTTAGTGGTTGGACTGGAGCTTTGCCTTTTCTCTTGAATTGGGCAGCCCTGGTGTTACCCTTGAAGCCTAATCCTGTCTTACCCTTTTGAGCCACAAACTCATCTATTAAAGGTAAGACTGATTTTGGCTTAGAGTAGCTAGCCACTAAATCTTTCTCTACTCTCAGTTTGGCCTCCAGACTTTTAACTTGATCTTTGTAATATGTGATTGTGCCCATCTGAATAATAGTTATATTTTTCAGTTTGGCAATCTCATTTAACTTTTGATCCAATACTTTTTCAAACTCAGATGCAGCCACCTTAAAAACTGCAATCTTCTGAGCCTGAGTTTTGGCTAGGTTCTTGCTTTTCTTAAGAGCCTGCAATAAGTCTCCATACTTATCTATCAACTGATGAATATCTCCTTCAGATTCAGATTCATCCTCATTACTTGATGCAGATGAATCTGACTCTGAACTGGTACTGTAATCTGAAATTCTAGAATTACTTTGTACCTTATTGGGACCAGACTGATCCTGGCACTTGTTGTCTTCTAAATCAGCCATCAGTCCCATACACTGATGGTATTCTTGATCATAGATGGAGTTTAGCAATTGCATAAACTCCTCTTCTTCATTAGCTGCATACAGTCCAATGTAAGCTTCAGCTTCAGATTCTGACTCTGAGGAAGATTGATCTGTAAGACTCTTCTCCTTCTTAGCAACAAATGATTTCTCTTTCTTGCCCTTTTGTTGAGTCTTCTTTCTGTCTGTTGACTCCTTCCTCTTATCTGGACATTCAGCCACCGCATGTCCTGGCCTATTGCAGCAATAGCAAACAATCTTTGATGTCGTAGCTTTGGTGGGCTTTGATCTGCTCCTTTCCTTTCTTGATGATTTCCCTTCTGATAGTAATCATCAACTGGCTGTGATGTAGAGGGCCTTGACTTCCACTACTTCTTCTTCAAGAACCTCTAAAACTTCCTTGTAAAGGCAGCATAATCTGCATCTGAATCACTGCTTTCTGAGTTCTGATTGTCTGAATTTTCTGAGTTATCTTCAGCAACTTCCTTAGGAGGTGATGGAGACATTCTCCTGCTCTTTCTAGTGGCTTCAACCTTGAAGGCCACTAACTTCTCTCTATGCTCTCCTTTTGTAATTTTTTCTTCCTCCTTCCTAGTCATTAGTTGCATTTCATATGAGAGCAATTTTCCAAATAAGGTTGGAGGAGAAATGTCTGCTAGTTTGGCCACTTCTCTTATGACACAAATCTTGGTATCCCAATCCTTTGTCAAGGATCTTAGAAATTTGTCATTCAGCTCATATGTACTAAGATCCTTCCATAGGACATCAGTTCATTCACTATCCTGTAGAATTTCTTGTAGCATTCAGTTATGCTATCAGACTTTCCTTGTCTGAAACTCTCATATTCTTGATTAAGAATAGATTTTCTGTTTTGTCTAACTTCTTCAGAACCCTCCATGTAGACAATCAAGGTGTCCCACATTTTCTTTGGAGGTTTGCAGTGAATCAAATTTTGGAAAGTAGAATCATCTATGGCACTCACTATGATATTCTGAGCTCTCTTATCCATAGTTGCCAATATAATCTCATCCTTAGTCATTTCAGAGAAATCTTTAGGAGTTTTTTCATTTGCATCTAGAGCAGACACATTCATTGGGATATACGGACCTCCTTTTACTGTAATATAGATCTTTGGATCAGAAGCCTCCATAAACAACCTAACCCTTTCTTTCCAGATTCCAAAAATCTCTTTTCTGCAGATGGGTAATTTCATTGACCCTAGTTCCTTGTGATTCTCTCCAGAATCCATTTTCTTGATTCTTGATTCTGCCTATAGGGATCTAACTCAGACTGTTAAGTCCTTCTTTGAGTAACCTCCCTCTGATACCACTTGATAGTTTTACTTTCAAGACCACTTAAACACCTAGAGGGGGGGTGAATAGGTTCTAATGCTTGTTTTAACTTAAGGCAGAATATAACTTCAGGTTATAATAAAGTTCAGAAAACTCTGCAGCTAACACAGCATAGCAATCACAAACATGTACACATCACAGATTGCACACAGATTTATAGTGGTTCCTCAAGGTCTGGGTACATCCACTTTCCCCCTTCACTTATCTAGCAGTGTGCTAGATTCGGCCTAACTTTCTCCTTTATCTCAGATCCTCAGATCCTACAACTCAGAACCCTGAAAGGTTCTTACAACTCAGAACCCTGAAAGGTTCTTACAACTCAGCTAAGTTATCAAAGGCGCAAGGCGCACCGAGGAGCAAAGGGCCCCTGGAGCCTAGGCGCAAGGCGCAGGCGCGCGCCTGAGGCACGTGAGGCGCAAAAATTCGGGGAAAAGGAAATTGAGCGAATTGGACGCCCAATTCGCTGAAATTGAGCGAATTGGGCGCCCAATTCGCTGAAATTGTGGGAATTGGGCGCCCAATTCGCTGAAATTGAGCGAATTGGGCGCCCAATTCGCTGAAATTGAGCGAATTGGGCGCCCAATTCGCTGAAATTGAGCGAATTGGGCGCCCAATTGGCTGAAATTGAGCGAATTCACTGAATTTCAGCGAATTGGGCGCCCAATTCGCTCAAATTGAGCGAATTGGGCGCCCAATTCGCTCAATTGGGGTGCCTCGGGTGCGTCTAGGATCACGTTTTTGACCATATTAAATTTTTTTTTTTAAAAAAAAACTTGAAAGATCCGGGCGCGCCTTTGGTGCGCCTGGGAGCCTGTAAGGCGCGCGCCTAGGCGCGCCTGGGCGCGCCTGGGGCACATCGCCCGCCTCAGCTGTGCTGAGGCGCGGCGGACTGCGCCTGGTGCGCCCGGCGCCTCAGGCGCGCCTAGGCGCGCGCCTTGACAACTATGCAACTCAGAACCCTATAAGGTTCCTACAGCTCAGGCTAACCAGCCCTACCTCAGCCTTGCCACAAGGCCTACAACTCAGA
This sequence comes from Platanthera zijinensis, assembly GCA_039513925.1. NCBI lineage: Eukaryota > Viridiplantae > Streptophyta > Magnoliopsida > Asparagales > Orchidaceae > Platanthera > Platanthera zijinensis. The sequence continues at coordinate 159,279,958 of CM077081.1, read as the reverse complement.
GAACACTTTCTCCTACAACTCAGGCATAAACAGCTCTACCACTCAGAGAATACCTCTCATACACTAAGCCTTTATAAAATAGGCTTACAACTCAGAGAACACTTTTTCCTACACTCAGCCTTTAAAAAATATGCTTACAACTCAGATCTATAAATAGATCCTACAGAATTTGAAAATGAAGTTATATAATATCTTACCCCTGTTGAGAGAGAAGGGATAAGACTGTTCTTGATCAGCTTCTTGAAAAGGCTGATGGATGAAATCAACTGGATATTAGCTTTCTTCAAAACTTCTTGAATCTAAACTTAGTTAGAGTTGATTTCCTTTGAAATATACTGCTTCTTAAGAAACCTGTGATAGCTTCCTTCTTGTCTTCAAATGGCTGGATCTCTCTCTATCCACAACCCTTGATAATTCATCTGAATTCTTGAATGAATTCAACTTAGACTGAATCTGAGTGGATGTTCACTTCAGAAAGTCTTCTTAGATCTTCTCTCGAAGATCTTCTTCTGTGCCTTGCACTTTCTTGATTAGAGATCTTATCTCACAACAATGATCAATCAATTAGTTTCTATGTATTTTTCTTCTTCTGAATCTGTCTATTTATAGACTTCATCCTTGGTAACCGGCTGATCCGGTTTCTAACAAACTTCTGACAAGTCTGACAGCTTCAGTCGACCTGTTGTAACTCACAGCTGTCAAGTCTTCAAACAGATCTTGTGTCTTTGTCTTTGTCAGCAAAGTGTCGAGACAGTCTGTTAGAAAGTGTCGAGACCATCTGTCAATATGTGTCGACATAAGTGACTTAGGTGTCGACACAGCCTTTGATGATGTCGACATGTCTGCCTTTATGTCGACTCAGCTTCTTGATACTGCATCTTGAGAATGTGTCGACACTGAGTATTTGTGTCGACACAAACACTTCACCATTCACCAACAACTAACTTAGTCTAGACGTTGTTGTGTGTCGACACAAGTCCTGTGTGTCGACACAGTTGATGTAGACTCAGAATATAGTGTGTGTCGACACAACCTCCAGGTGTCGACACAGCTGTTGTCGACTCTGCCTCTGTGTGTCGACTCAGTCTTCTGGTGTCGACACAAATGTTGTCGACTCTTTTTCTCTGTGTCAACACAGTCTTCTTCAAGTGTCGATACAATCTTTCTGAAGTGTCGACACAATTTCGTCTGGTGTCGACTCTTTTTCTCTGTGTCGACACAGCCTTCTTCAAGTGTCGACACAATCTTTCTGAAGTGTCGACACAATTTCGTCTGGTGTCGACACATGGACTTAGAATAATTTTCCTGCATTCTAGTACATTCTTAACCTGCACATATAAACTTAAAATAACATCAAATACACCTTGATGTATATCATTGAGCTAAGTTAGGCTTCTTCAAATCAGGTACACATTTTCCAATGTACCCAACAGTTTGTCTTAGGTAATGATTTGAGCAATTTTTCAACAACTTGTTGTTCTTCCAGGACCCCTCCTAGGCTTCGAATTTGATGTATTAGACTAGTAATGTCAACAAAGAAATCTTGTGTTGTTTCATATTTTTTCATGAGAATGGAATCAAATTGTCGACACAGGGGGTTAATTTCGAGTATAATTTCCTTCTTTGATCATTTATACTCATTATCAAGTCTCTGCCAAGCTTCTCGAGCAGATTTAGATCCCATAATCCAAGGGTATATGGAGGAAGCAAAGCCTTGCTGAATCAAATGCAAGGCTAGTGCGTCACGCTTCAGCTCATCCTTTGTAAATTTGATAGGTTCACCATCCACAGACTTCCCGGATGGTTGTGGACCATCTTTGACAATATCCCAAAGAACCCGGGAGCGTAGAAGGGTCTCCATCTTGTCACTCCAAAAATCATATAGCTCCCAAGAAAAAATGGAATGGTGGAATGGTTATAAACTGGAGCAAGCCCGGTAGATGATGAGGCGATGGCGGGGAGGAGAAATCAAAAAAAGAAGGCCACAAACCTCGCTTTGATACCACTGTGGAAAATTGCTAACTTAGATTTTATATGAGATTTGCAGGTAATGTAAAGAAGAGTAAGAATAGTAAAACAGACTTTTCATTTCATTACAAAACACAACTTATACAGGTATATTTATGCCCATATAAGAAGATTCTGGATACGGACATAAAGAGAAGAAGATGAGTGATTACAGATAAGAAAGTCATTACTACATGGCATTAGCACTAATGAAAGCCTAATCATTAATTAATTTGGTGCAGGATTTCTCTTTTTCCTTCAAGACTTGCAAATGATCTCAATGTCGATGGATTAACCTTTCTGTTGCACCCTGTGATACGATAAACCCCGAGTGCAAACTCAAACTTTATTACATGCAGTGGGTATCCTTGCCGTGCATCAAAACTCAATCATAAGCATTAAATGAGTTTTAAAGTTTCAAATCTTCTAGAATTCCACAGAACAAATCTAATCTGCTTCATGAATTGTCTTACCTGATTAAAGCTTTGCATCCAAGGCAAGTAAGCTGTTTCTTGGCAAATTTCATTATTCCACAGTTTGAAGGTGTTGAATTCTTCAGATTTCTGGTATGTCTTCCTTTAAAAAGCTCTTGGTGTGCATTCTTAAGAATAGGCTCAAATATTCTCAGAAGTGGCTGTCAGTATGTCAATTTTTTAATGGCTGAAGAAAAGGAAAATTGCATATTAAAAATATAAATCTTAACTAGTAAGCTTGCCTTTTGAAGTTGGTTTTCAAGATAATACTGAGAATCAATTGGAATATTATTCTCAAGTACATAGATGGGATCCTCTGACCTTTCATATGCCTGATTATAAGGAGATGAAGAATCATTAACGCACTACCAAATCATTAGTTAAATAAGAAAATAATTACCTTGGCACCTTTTGCAGCTTTTACGATGACATAAGGAACCCGATCTCCAACGTTCGGAGCTGTAGCTGCATCCCGCTAATACAGCCACCAAAATTGTAACATCGTATCAGTTGAGAACCATGTCTTTATATATGTTGAATGAAATCAGAGTTTCTAGGAATACAAAAACTAACAAATGAGCAGAGAAAATATGAATACTACAAGTAATGAGAGGATAGTTCATGTAGGAGAAAGGTGATATTATTTTGAGCTTGTCTGAATGAAGCTTCGAAGAAGTCTATGCTAGTTTCATGTGTCTTTTGTATAAGCTACAGATCATCCTTGAAATAATACAGTCAGGTCAAAACATCTACCGTGTTACACAAGATTGACTTGAGCCTAGTATCAAAACAAATTATCTGATGAGATTAAAATTAAAATTCTAATCCTGTAGGTAAACATTCGGTATAAATTGAACTGCATGCTTGCAAATTTTAATTCATACATGAACTTTTTATTCTTTAATATGTTTGGACTTTCACTATTACATTGTTCTAAAAGTGTTTCCATGTGACCCCTGCATGTACCTGCACAAGCAATCAAGTTTGCCTAACTCTGTTGTTTGGTTATCATAGAATATCTCTCTAATTTCGAGATTAGTTAAAATTTTAGATTATCTACGAATTAGAGTTTGAATTCAAATTATTATTGATAAGTAATAAGCGAGGAGTAGATAGTAATTAGATGATGTTGATGATTGTTAGAAAAGCCCAATTAAGGACCCATGTTTTCTCTCTTTTCTCTCTCCATGTATTAGTCCCACATCTTGTATTTAGGATTTCTCTTCTCATTCTTCTCCTATATAAGTGTATTCATACTTGTAACTATTCATTCAAGAAGTATATACAAGCTTTGAGGCCTTTCTTTACATGGTATCAGAGCCCAACCGGTCTCCTCCTTTGGTATCCGGCCTACCCGGTTTCTTCTCCTAACCGCAACCAGTCTCTTCTCCTAACCGGCTGTTCGCGCGGTCTTTCCTTCCCGCGGACTCCTGCGGCTTGTTCTTTTCTATCCGCTTCCCCCCACCCCTCTGTTTATTTCGTGGACTCCACCTCCTCCCTCCCTCTCCTCCTTTTTATACTCCTCTCTCACGTGGGTCCACCTTTCTCTCCCCTTCTCTTCCCGCGCGGACTCTTTCTATCCGCTGCAGTCTCTCCCTGCTTACTGATCGCTGATCGTGGCAACCTGCCTCTCCTGCTCACCGCGCGGTCTCTCTATCCGCCGCGGTCTCTCCCTGCTCGCTGATTGCTACTCACAGCGACCTGCCTCTCCTGCTCGCCGCGCGGTCTCTCTCTCTCCGCTGCGGCTTATCCCTACTCGCTGCCCGCAGCGACCTGCCTCCCCTGCTCTCCGCGCGACCTCCTTTTATCCGCTGTGATCTTCCCTGCTCGCTGATCGCGGCAACTTGCCTCTTCTGCTCGCCGCGACCTGCTTCTCGCTTCTCGCTGCGGCCTCGCCTATCCGCTGCTGTCCTTCCTACTCGCTACTCGCCTGCGACCTGCCTTGTCGCTTGCGATCTCCCTCTGCTAGTCGCATTTTGGTCGGGATCTCCTGCTCGCTGGCGTGTCCGCCGAGACCGTGCGACTACCTTTTTCTTGCCCCCACGGCCTTTCTCTGCTACCCGTGCGGCCATCCTCTTCTAACCGCCCGGCCTCTTCTGTTGTCCGCGCATGGCTTCTGATACTTCTGCTGCTACTTCTTCTCCGCCAGCCCGTGCGGCTGCCTCGGCTTCCGAACTTCGTGACGAATTACGGATTACGACTATCTCCCTCACTGAAAAACAGAACTTAGTTGAATGGGTTCACTCGGTTCGCCGTGTTCTGCAGACGAAGGATCTTCTTCACCACTTGACCCGGGCCCCTCCGACTGCTCCCTCCGATGACTGGCTTCGCGACGATGGTCGGGTCCAGTCCAGGCTTCTCAACTCCATGGACACCGAGCCCTACCGAATGACCATGTATCATGACACGGCCAAGACCATGTGGGAGGAGCTTAAATCATTTTTTTCCGGGCATGACAACCTACAACACCTCTATGATATCATTTATGATCTTCAGAATCTTGCCCCCGGTGCTCCTGGTGATATGCTCTCCTTTGTAGCTAAAGCAAAGAGTTTGGCCGAGGCTTGGATTCAACATCAGCCTCCTACTACTGATCTCGCCACTCAACGGAACCAGAAAGAAGCTGTCGTCATCGTCATGATGATGTCTCGTGTTCCTCCCCACCTGCATAGTGTTCGAGCACAGATCCTATCGTCCGCCGCAACTCCGTCCCTGTCCGATGTATGCTCCATGCTGCTAAAGGTCACGCCTCCTTCCGAGGCTCCTCATGATTTTGCCCCAGCTCTTCTTCAGCAGCCTCTCCTTCCGAACCCTCCTACTCGTGGATCTTCCACTCGGGGGGGGGGGCCACCGTCTCGGGGACGAGGACGTGGTGGTCGTTCTTCTATGAAATGCACTTACTGTGGCCGCGATAATCATCTCGAAGCTACTTGTTACCGCATGCACGGCCTGCCTCCTCGCCTTACTGCTACTACCTCTGCTACTCCTACTCCCACTGGGCCTTCTGCCCCCAATCTAGCTTCCACTACCCGCCAAGATATTGATGAGCTTCACACCCAACTCCAACAGCTTCAAGGTAACCTCAGCCGCTCCTCCGGCTCCGTCGCGTCCTTTTCTGCGGAAGGTATGACCTGTCTCTCTCATATTCCCTGGTGGATCGTTGATTCCGGGGCCACTCACCATATTACCTCCACGAAGCCCACCAAGTACCAACGGACGCCTCATCCCCTTTGCATCACTGTGGCCAACGGTGATACCCTTCCTGTCTCTGGCACCGCTGCTCTTCAGCTTACTCCGACTCTCTCTTTCCTCGGTTCTTCATGTTCCGGGATCCCCTTTCAATTTACTTTCTGTTAGTCGTCTCACCCACGACCTTGATTGTTGCATAACTTTTTCACCTTCTTCTTTCCTTATGCAGGATCGTCGCACCCGGAGTACCATTGGTAAGGGGCAGTTGTTGAACGGGCTTTATATCTTGGACATCCCACCTACTACTCTATCTGCTATCTTCACGGTTGATTGGCATCGCCGCCTTGGGCATGCCCCCCTACCGATTCTCAAGCAGGCTCTTCCTGATGTACCTCTGCAGGAGTTCTCTTGTGAATCATGTATCTACGGCAAACAACATCGCTCTTCCTTTCCCCCTGCTTGTACCAGGAGTAGTACTCCTCTCTCTTTAGTACACTCTGATGTATGGGATCCTTATCGTGACCCCAGTATTTTTGATTATCGTTATTTTGTCACGTTTATTGATGACTACTCGCGTACTACATGGTTTTATTTACTACATGATCGTACTGAACTTACTTCTGTGTTTCGTGCTTTTTTGACTGAGATGCGTACGCAATTCGCCACCCCCCTCCAAGTCATCCGCACCGATAATGCTCGCGAATATACCGGGCGTGCCTTCTCTATTCTTTGTACCGAGTTCGGTATCATCCATCAAACTTCATGTGTCTATACCCCTCAACAAAACGGGGTCGCCGAACGGAAAAATCGTCATCTTCTCGATGTTTCCCTTTCCCTAATGTTCCAAATGCAGGTTCCGGTCGAATATTGGAATTTTGCCGTCTCCACAGTCTGTCATCTTATTAACCGCCTCCCCTCATCTGTGCTAAATTTTTCCTCACCGCTCCAACTTCTCTATCCCTCCACCAACCCCACCTCTCTCACACCACGGGTCTTCGGGTGTGTGTGCTATGTCCACCATCTTGGCCCTCCTTCTGACAAGCTTGCTCCTCGGGCTGCCAAGTATATGTTTGTTGGCTACTCCCGGACTCAAAATGGATATGTCTGCTACTCTCCTTCTGATGGTCGGCTGGTTGTTTCTGCAGATGTCACCTTCTGCGAACACCAGCCCTTCCACTTACCTTGCCCCACCTCGTCTTCTGCTCCACCTCTTCCCCGGCCTGCCGTACCAGTCACGCCATCGTCTCTACCCTCTTCTTCCTCCTCTTAACAAGCTCTTCCTCGGGTTCCTCCACCACTTATCCGGGTCTACTCTCGACGTCCATCCAAGGATACTCCCGTGAACCAGCTCCCCGCTACCAGCGATACCTCAGCTACGGCAGATCCGGCTCCCGTCTCTATAGCTCATCCCTTGGTCAACTACGTCTCTCTCCATCGGCTGACACCACCTCTCTACGCCTTTGCCACCTCTCTTTCCTCTATTTCTATTCCTAATTCTGTGCAGGAGGCGCTTACACATCCAGGGTGGCGGGCAGCCATGGAAGATGAAATGCGGGCTCTTTGGGCGAACCAGACCTGGGATCTGGTCCCTCTTCCTACTGGCCATACCTCTGTGAGTTGCAAATGGGTCTTTGTTGTAAAACATGCGGCGGATGGCACTGTTGACCGTCTGAAGGCACGCCTCGTGGCCCGGGGCTTTACTCAGCAACATGGTCTTTATTATGAGGAAACTTTCTCTCCAATGGCCAAATTGAACACGGTCCGCGTTCTCCTTTCCATGGCAGTTCATCGTCACTGGCCGCTTTATCAGTTGGATATTAAGAATGCCTTCCTCAACGGCGATCTGCAGGAGACAGTTTATATGCAGCAACCTCCCGGGTTTGAGACCACGGGGGAGTCTTTGGTATGTCACCTTCGGAAATCAATTTATGGTCTCAAACAGTCCCCGCATGCGTGGTTTGAAAAATTCAGTAAGTTGGTCTGTGCTAGTGGCTTCACTCGGAGCTCGGCTGATTTTTCTCTCTTCACCCGCCACCGGTCAACCGGGACTGTATTTCTTCTGGTCTACGTTGACGATATCCTGATTACTGGCAACGACACGGCAGGAATACAACAGATCAAGGAACAGTTAAATTCCACCTTTTAGACCAAAGATCTGGGAAACTTTCGGTACTTTCTTGGGCTCGAGGTCGCACGACGCTCTGATGGTCTTGTGTTATCTCAAAGGAAGTACTGTATGGACCACCTTCATGATGCAGGTTATTCTGGGTGCAAACCTGCGGAGACTCCTATGGACGCCAATCACAAGCTCTCGGCCCATAGTTCTGACTCTGACAAGTTGCTTACAAATCCGGAATATTACAGACGCTTGGTTGGGAAGCTGATCTACCTTACGGTGACTCGACCGGACATCTCGTTTGCTGTAGGAGTTGTGAGTCGGTTCATGCACGCTCCTCAGACATCTCATCTTCAAGCGGTCGAGCGCATCCTTCGAAATTTCAAGATCACCCCCGGACAAGGACTTGTGTATAAGCCATCCACATCTGATGCGGAGCAGAGGCGATGACGCGTTTTGGGCCCGTTCGGGGCTGATTTGGCAACTTTCCATATTTGGCGTGCCCGGATCGACGATCGGACTCCACGATTGCGTCCGGAACGTCGTCGCGAGTCAAAAAACTATATTAGTTTATTTTTTTGAGTTTGTTTTGATGTATTTTAAGGGGCTAACCCACCGGCCAATCATAGCCGTTGATGGGGATGCCCTAGCTTGTCTTTTCTTATAAATAGGAGTGTTAGAGGCTGAATTGAGGGATGGCAGAATTTGGAAAAGTATTCTCGGATTCCAGCGATCCCTCCCCGGTGCCGACGCCGTGGAACCCTAGGTGACGACTCCTAGGCCGCCAAACTCCTCCCCAAGGTACTACCTATTCATACCCTCCTTTTCCCCCACCACAAAGCCCTCTTCCACCGCCCAGAAACTCCCCCACATCCCGCTGAACAGCAACCCTTAAAACAGCAACCCTTAAAACAGCAGATTTTATGTAATTCCCTGTTCATTTTACTGTTCAAAAATGCATTTCACTGTTCATTTCTATAGTTCCGGAACAGTGCCCGCCTATTCCAGCCGCCTGCTTCCGCAGCCCCTCCCCTTTCTCCCTATACGCACAGCCGGCCAGCAACTCTCATAACCAGCCCCCACCACCACCTCCTTTCACCAAAACACGCCACCCTAGAGGAGTCTCCACCCTAGCCGGCCACTCCTCTCCCTTCCCCTTCGTGGATCCACCCCTCCCACCGCTCCGAAAATCCAAGATCTATTTTGATCTAGTGCTACCACCCTCCGATCCATCATTTTCATTTGTATTCCCCTTCCCGTAGCCCGAATCCGCCGTCAAAACACCGGATCTATCCACCTACACCCGGATCTATTTCCTAGCGGCCGGATCTCTCCGCTTCCGGCCCGTCTCCCCTCTTTTCCACCGTGGGCAGCCACCTCGCCGCCACCGTGCCACCGTTCTCGCCTCCGATCGCCCGTCTTTACATCCGGCCTTCAAATTCTTCGGTGCCTCGGTTCAGCCCTCTACGTTGTGAGGATTTGTGATATTGTATTCTGTGACTTGACATTTTTCATTCGGTGTTTTATCATATTTTGTTGGGATTATTGTTGCCTAGAAAGTGGTTCTCTTATACTAATAATTGCAGGAGGAATTATTCGCCGCGCGCTTGCTTAGGCCCTCCGAGCGGAGGAAGCCGTTGCTTAATTGCTAAAAATTAATTATCTGTTTCTTTATTTCAATTATTCGGGTGGCGTTATTAATCTCATTGCTTATTTTAATTTTCGTCGTCGACCGACGGTTGCATTGCATCTGGAGTTGCATTAGTGTGTCATCCTGCACCAACACTTAGAGTCATAGTTTCCAAGCATCACTAGCCTACCCTACATCAAATTGGTATCAGAGGTCAAGGTTAGGCCATTTATATATGTAGTGGTAGGTCATATAGAGTCTTTAGGTTCATCCATGACTAATTATCGACGTCATTCCTCTCCTCTCTTGAGAAATTCTGAGTCCGCCTATACCCATTCTCATAGAGCGACTTCAGAGAAATCCTCACGTTATCACGATGATTATTATCGTCTACGGCACACCACTTTCCGAGATCGTGTCAACCCACCGACACAACCTCACTATGCCAGAGACGATCAGTATGATGATTGTCGTTGTTCATATCCTTTCCCACGAGCGGATCGTGTCGATCCTTCGACTCGACCCGATTACCTTAGGGATGACTATTATGAGGATCATCACTTTGAGAGAGAACTTGAGAGTCAGTTTCGTACAGTTTCCCCTCCCTTTGATGGCTCATCGAGTCCCGAGTCTTTCAGTTATTGGTTCGTGGATATTGAGTATTATCTTGATCATTTTGAGTTATTCGGCGAGCGTCGCGTTAAGTTTGCAAAACTTAGACTTTTAGATCAGGCGAGGGCATATTGGGCTAGCGTTGAGAGGTCCCGCGAGCGAGACCGTCTTCATCGCATCACTAGTTGGGTGGACATGAACCGTATATTGTGTCAGAGGTACCTACCTTCATCATATCGTAGTCGCTTGCTCGACCAATTATTTTCCCTTCAGCAAGAAACCATGTCTGTCGCTGAGTACAGGGATTGCTTTGATGAGTTAGTTGTGAGGAGCGATATCCGAGAGGACTCAGCCATGACCACTTGCAGATTTCGATCTGGGCTTCGATCTGACATCCGTACTAAGGTGGTTTATCATAGCTCGAAGTCCCTCGAGCAGACGTACCAGTTTGCCCTTCATTACGAACAGTCTTTGAGATCCGCCAGAGCTGGTCGGTTGGACCCTCACCTTGACCTCCGCAGTACGAGTCCTTCTCATACTGAGGTCACCACGATGTCTACCACTGTCCTGTTACCCACGACGGAAGTGATACCTGATACGGATTGCTCTCACCCCAGCGAGATGCTTAGCCCCATGAGTGATCTATCTCTTGTTTCTGGCCCGTCTCCTGTGACTCCGACGGAGGATGAGCCTGAGCGACCTATTGAGTATGTAGTGTTGTGCCCCTTACCCATACCTCCACTTTTGGCATGTCTGGGGTTAATTAACACTCATACCCTAAACTCATGTCTTGACACCGCACCTGCAGACCCATTCTTGAGCGTAGGTCTATGTCGCTTTTCCCTTGGCATTACCCTGAGCCACGTTACGATCGAGAGCTCAGAGTTTGGTGTTGATCTCGTAGTGGCTATGTCACCCCTGCACAGGGGCACTACCCCTTTCGATGGTACTCATCGGGAGGACCTTGACCTTAGTGACGAGCCCTATGACGAGCCCCCTGTTGAGCCTCCTGATGATCCGCCACATCTTGGTGAGGTTGAGACTCGGGTGAGCCACTCAGGTATGACGCCTCTTTCATCATCATCTCTGGCCTTACCCCAGAGAAGGGACCTTGAGTGGAGCATGACATATGTAGGGCCTACCTTGAGTCCATTTAAGCATACTCATATTGTGAGGACCTACCTTATGACACCTCACACACTGGATAAGTTTTGGGACACGCCACCCGCTGAGCCACCCGATGAGTTCTTTCTTGTCTGGGACGCTCACCACATTTTAGAGTCACGACTTCGAGTCAATGCACACGATTTTCACTCAGGTGGTCGTCTCCTTCGTGATGACTTTTCTTACACACCTCCTGGGGACCCCCCTGATACGCCACGTTCCCCGAGAGACATTTGGCTCTTTACGAGCTCGTATTTGAGTATAGTTGTCTCTCACGGTCATCTGAGCACTCGTCACACATGGGATGAGTTTGTCTACACTCCACGGAAAGAACCTCCTGATAGGTCACCCCATTTTAGAGACATCTCATGCATTATTAGATTTTCCTATAAGAAGTGTGTTGTGTCTGTCGTGTTGTCTTTGCATCATTTGCATTACCTGCATGAGTCTGTTGAGTATGTTGTGCTCTATGTGCATCGTTCGCTTCATTTGCATGAGTCAGTTGGGTCACTTGTTCATCATTTGCATGCATTACATGAGTCGGTTCGCCGACGAATAATAATAAGCAATGAAAATTACAAAGCTCATGCAGATAAGCGAAGGCGAGAGCAAATATTTAATGTAGGCGAGAAGGTAATAGTGCGAGTCCGCTCTAAGAGGCTCCCTTCGGGGCCTGCCAAGAAGTTAAGCGTGAGGCGAATGGGTCTGTACTCCATTATTAATCGTATTGGGACCAACGCCTACCGACTTGACATCCCGGCCAGTATGGGAATTCACCCTGTGTTTAATGTTGAAGATCTGACTTCATACTATGAACCTCATGAGTATGTGAACCCGAGCAGTGGAGATACCCAGCCACCCCCACCCCCACTGTCGTTACCATATCACCCTCATACGTCCTCACCCATTGTTGACCTCCACCCACCTGGGGACTCGTCTTCTTTGGTTTCACCGCAGGCACCACCGATCGCACCGGGATCCACCACTCGTGAGTTAAGCGTTGAGAGCTTCATGGAGACCAGACTCCACCAGCACATTCCCACTACAGACGTTGGTGACTCTTGGGTACTTGCAACAGAGCTTGATCGATTCGCCCCTGGACTTCGACTTCAGCACGTCCGTCTCCATTCACCGGAGATGACAGCTTTTCAGCCAGGGGGAGTTGACTGGCGAGGACACTTTCCAGCAACGACACTTGGGCGACCTCTAGTGGACTTCTTTGAGTTTTACCCGGCATGCAGCGAGAGAATTTTGATCCCTATTCATCGGGAGATGAATTCTTTCAAGCCAGGGAGATTGATGCGGAGCAGAGGCGATGACGCGTTTTGGGCCCGTTCGGGGCTGATTTGGCAACTTTCCATATTTGGCGTGCCCGGATCGACGATCGGACTGCGCGATTGCGTCCGGAACGTCGTCGCGAGTCAAAAAACTATATTAGTTTATTTTTTTGAGTTTGTTTTGATGTATTTTAAGGGACTAACCCACCGGCCAATCATGGTCGTTGATGGGGATGCCCTAGCTTGTCTTTTCTTATAAATAGGAGTGTTAGAGGCTGAATTGAGGGATGGCAGAATTTGGAGAAGTATTCTCGGATTCCAGCGATCCCTCCCCGGTGCCGACGCCGTGGAACCCTAGGTGACGACTCCTAGGCCGCCAAACTCCTCCCCAAGGTACTACCTATTCATACCCTCCTTTTCCCCCACCACAAAGCCCTCTTCCACCGCCCAGAAACTCCCCCACATCCCGCTGAACAGCAACCCTTAAAACAGCAACCCTTAAAACAGCAGATTTTATGTAATTCCCTGTTCATTTTACTGTTCAAAAATGCATTTCACTGTTCATTTCTATAATTCCGGAACAGTGCCCGCCTATTCCAGCCGCCTGCTTCCGCAGCCCCTCCCCTTTCTCCCTATACGCACAGCCGGCCAGCAACTCTCATAACCAGCCCCCACCACCACCTCCTTTCACCAAAACACGCCACCCTAGAGGAGTCTCCACCCTAGCCGGCCACTCCTCTCCCTTCCCCTTCGTGGATCCACCCCTCCCACCGCTCCGAAAACCCAAGATCTATTTTGATCTAGTGCTACCACCCTCCGATCCATCATTTTCATCCGTATTCCCCTTCCCGTAGCCCGAATCCGCCGTCAAAACACCGGATCTATCCACCTACACCCGGATCTATTTCCTAGCGGCCGGATCTCTCCGCTTCCGGCCCGTCTCCCCTCTTTTCCACCGTGGGCAGCCACCTCGCCGCCACCGTGCCACCGTTCTCGCCTCCGATCGCCCTTCTTTACATCCGGCCTTCAAATTCTTCGGTGCCTCGGTTCAGCCCTCTACGTTGTGAGGATTTGTGATATTGTATTCTGTGACTTGACATTTTTCATTCGGTGTTTTATCATATTTTGTTGGGATTATTGTTGCCTAGAAAGTGGTTCTCTTATACTAATAATTGCAGGAGGAATTATTCGCCGCGCGCTTGCTTAGGCCCTCCGAGCGGAGGAAGCCGTTGCTTAATTGCTAAAAATTAATTATCTGTTTCTTTATTTCAATTATTCGTGTGGCGTTATTAATCTCATTGCTTATTTTAATTTTCGTCGTCGACCGACGGTTGCATTGCATCTGGAGTTGCATTAGTGTGTCATCCTGCACCAACACTTAGAGTCATAGTTTCCAAGCATCACTAGTCTACCCTACATCAACATCTCTATCACTCGTCGCTTACTCTGACGCTGACTACGCAGGATCTATCGATGATAGGTGCTCCACTACGGGATTCTGCACTTACTTTGGTGGTCATCTCATAACATGGCGTAGCAAGAAACAATCCGTGGTTGCACGCTCTTCTGCTGAAGCCGAGTACCGAGCTATGGCTGCGGTTGCTTCCGAGCTAACCTGACTTGAGAGCCTTCTGGGAGACTTGGGTGTTCGTCTCTCATCACCGGCTACCTTATTTTGTGACAGTCAGGCAGCAATACATATTGCCAAGAATCCGGTGTTTCAAGAACGCACAAAGCATATCGAAGTTGATTGTCACTTTATCCGAGAAAAGGTACAGTCAAAAAAGATAGATTTGGAGCATGTTCCTGCTAAAGACCAAGTTGCGGATATCCTGACAAAAGCTCTCTCCAGGCCTCTATACTATCAGTTTTTATCCAAGCTTGGTGCCTACGACTTGTACGCTCCAGCTTGCGGGGGAGTGTTAGAAAATCCCAATTAAGGGCCCATGTTTTCTCTCTTTTCTCTCTCCATGTATTAGTCCAACATCTTGTAATTAGGATTTCTCTTCTCATTCTTCTCCTATATAAGTGTATTCATACTTGTAACTATTCATTCAAGAAGTATATACAAGCTTTGAGGCCTTTCTTTACAATGATGATGATAAGAGATTATCACTGTAACATACATTTTCAAAATGTATGACCCAAAAATGTCCTTTCAAACCACATATCCGAATTGTCTAGCAGTTTAGTTCACAGAAATGTGGCACATTGCAAATAATTTTGAAGGAAGCACTTCGAGAAGGCGCTATGCCAAGAGGAATCTTAGAGAAGATCAACCCAAGAGGTCTCTCTTGCATATCCTACCCCAAGGTTCTACTCGGATGTCCCTCCCTTTTGTCACATATCTTCAAAGAGAAATTTCGCCTTTTCAATCACCCATGAATCCATGTTACGCAAGATAAGACATAATTTAAACAACAAATAATATCATGCAAACTAATTGACTGATTAATAAAAAAAATATGATTGAGGATACATGCTTGACCCAGCATACAAGCATTCTACATAAACTAAAATTGATTAATAATCTAAAATTACCCTAAAGCTTAACCCAACATACAAGCATATATAAACTAATTGAAAGGACTTTCTACATAAAGTAAAACTGATAAAAAAACGGACTAAAAAGGAGATACTAGAACTAAAACTGAGAAGAGTATTGATGCCAGAAAAACTAAAATTGATTAAAAAACTAAAATTGAGAAGCATATATTGACTAAAACTGAGAAGCATATATTAACTAAAACTGAGAAGCATATATGTTGCCAGAAAAAAAAACTAAGAAGCGTATATTGACTAAATCTAATTAAAAAACTAAAGCTGATAAAAAACTGATTAATAGTATTGACTAAAAAAAGAGAAGAGTAGTGATGCCAGAAAAGAGATGCCAAAAATGATATAAAAACTGAGAAGAGTATTGACCCAACATACAAGCACATATAAAAAATTGACTAAAAAAGAGATGCCAAAAATGATGATACTTTATGGTCAGGTATTGATGAAGATAGAGATGCCAGAAATGATGCCAAAGAGGACGACAACCTAAAGAAATGATGCTTCGGTGGAGAAGAGGGCTTCGGCAGAGAAGAGTGCTTCGACGGATGAACAAAGAGTACCAAGAGAAGAGGCTTTCGATGGAGAGGAAAGCTTTCGTCAAAGGGCTTCGGCGGAGAAGAGGCTACAAAGAGAAGAGGCATCTGTGGAAAGGAGCTTTCGACGGGAGCACAAAAATAAAAATAACTTCCGTAACCCAATAAGCCTCGCGCCCACGTGACACTTGATTGCGGGAATCGCGTATCCTGCAAGCGGGATATGCGATTCCTTGTTTATTTTATTTTAAATTTAAACATACGTTTCCGCGCGGGATATGTGATTCCTTGTTTATTTTATTTTAATTTAAAACGTACGTTTCCACGTTTCGGGAACGCGTTTCCGGATATTTTCCGTATCAGATACGTGTTCGAGCCGATACGCGAGGAATTTTTAAGTATTTGTGCTTCATAGGAGGAGATAATATGATGCAACGCTTTTTAGCGGTTTGTTCAATGATTCCAATATTTCTGGTAGATAGTGCCGTATAGTATGCAAACTATTGAGAGCAGGAAAATAAACGAACATTACCAACCAATATGTCCAGAAGGACCATGCCAACCATCATGAATAAAAGATTAGTAATGACCAATAAAAGGGAAAGTACCTTTACTACATAAAGAAGTAGAGATCAGGTTGAGTTCTTCATAGGGAAAGTAGTAGTACCATGCAAAAGGTATCATAGAGAGAGCAGAAAAGACACTGGAAAGAGATAGTTGATCCTATACCGAGAGAATATGTGGCCAAACTACACTAAGATAATATTTCACAATAGCCAGACAGAGCAAAAACAAGAGCCTCTCTGTATTTAACATGAACAATGATATTTGAGGACAATTATGCCTAATGTTGTTAGAATAAACCGCAACAAAATGAAATAAAATTATTCCCCCAGAGTAGTTGTGGAAATATTTCGAAAGACACTATAAATCATTGTAATGAGTTCATTTTATGAAAAATGTCTCATTCCTCCTCAATAGAGCCAAATAAGTTCATGTCATGGTACAAATTTTACTCCATGAAATTCACTATCCATTTGATAATAGGAGTACAATTTTGTTGAAATCATAGTTGAGGAAGGAAGGTCTCTAGAAAGATTACTATTCATCTCTTTACTTGAAAGAAATGATGATCCAAGCAATCACAAGTAAGATAACTGAAAACCCCTTTCAAAGTAATAGTTATTGTCCATTGAGTCTCTGACATTACCTTTGAAGAACCTGGGATCACATATAGTGATAAATGTTGTCCAAAAATTCAGAGTCGCGTATGAGAATGCATGAGGGAGAATTCAAGAACCAACCAAACAGTAAGAATCAAAAGCTCTGAGGATGATTGAAGGATTTTAAAGAGGACCAAAGGATAAACAAAAAACGATGTTGCCCGAAGGAGGAAAAAATGACGGTGACCAAGGTGACCACTTGATACACCCTGTATTAGAAATGAGAGCAAAATCTACTCATGATGGAGGAACAATGGATCTCGCACAATAGCATTTCGCTAGAAAAAAGAAAAATTGTGCACACTATAAAGATTGGTTGGATCTTGGCGGATCTGGATAGAATGGATCTCATTAAAGGAAATGAACATTTTTCAGTGACTAGGGAAAGAAGGACGGAGCGGCGCACCGCAAATGCACTCAGCGGAGAGAAACCTCGTCGTCTTAGTAAATTGCAGAGTTGTCCTTCATGAAAGCTCGTTCTGGTAACAAGGAAGAAGCTCCACAAATGAAAGAGGGAAACCAAGTTACGAGAGAGAGATGAGAACTACGCATGACGAGAGTGAAACAATCTATGCAGGCTAGGCTCTGATGCAATGTAGTTTGCATTAAATGTGCTTTTTATGTAATTAATTTAAATGTACGTATATATGTAAGTATGCATGTATGAACGTACATACGTATGTATGTGCACAACTCTAAAAGCACTAAGATCTAACAAGATTCATACTTTTCGCATACGTTCAGCAAGTTCAACATGAGCAGCTTTCACAGCGTAATCATCTCCAGTTTTTGTCAGGCCCTGTGCAATAAGAAAAATCAATATAGTTGAAATACTATAAAGATTCATTGAATAAAATTAATTCATAGCAAACTGAAAAAACAGCTACCAACTTATTTCTATCTAATAACAGCTATTTTACTCGTGCCTCACCTTTGTTATGACCAAAAGAGAAAGATCCACTCGGTTCATCAAAAGATCAGAAACTGTGTTCTTGACATACTGTACAGCACCAGGCACATCTCTGTCAATCAGTATCTTGTGGAGGCACTCAGTTACAAGATTTTTTACAAGCAGGCAATTGTCTCTTCTAACAGTCTCAATGCCTGTCAAGTATAAGGAAACTCAAAATTACTAGGTAAGATGCCTTGTCTACACAACAATATGGTTAGCACTAGCTCTTACCTTTTGTATCCATTTTGTCAAACTTATCAGGATTGGACCAGTACAATCCAGCATATCTCTTTTTGCTAATCAGCAAGTATGGATAATATACCTTCTCAAACTCTAGTTTAATAGGCTTAAGGGAGAAAATTTTAAGAGCAAAATAAAAAGAGGAAACAATCCCGTGTCAGATAAGGATTATATAAAGTAGAGAAATAGATATCACAAGATTCACTAAAAATCTAAGAAAGCTGTTACAGAATCTGTTGACTTGATACAGGCTAACAAAAGATAAAAGCTTCAAAATCCTCAAGACTTTGGTGAAATTATAAGCTCATATTTAGATGGCACCACAACAGTAAATAACACAACTACATAAGTGGCAAAAAGGGGTGTAAGAAGCTACATTGAACAGCAGAACCCTAAATAATTGGAAAGATAAAGGCCCCGTTTTGGGGGGCGTCTTTACAGAGGTGGCATTTTTAAGGTCATATAAGGAAACTTCAGACTTCAAGGTAAAAATGAGCAGAAGAAATGCAATCAAAGTAATAGCTGGCTAAAAAGCTTGTTGTCATTTTGTAAATGCAGGTTGTAGTTCAAAATATAACTTCTTTTTAGTAATGCAATTGAAACATGCTGTAGACAACACAAAATAATTTGTTGCGTGCTTACCTTCATGAAAGTGCCACTAATGTACTCTGCAGCTTCTCTTCCTAGTTTCATTGCAGCTTCCACAGTTGGCACACCAAACTGTACCATAACAGAATCCGTGTCTCCATAAACAACCTAGTGACATTTATCCAAATACAACCTTTAATGAGCAACAACACTCAAGCCTTTATGAGCATCCAAACAAAATTGAAATATGATACTGTAAAAAGATGAAGTAGTAGCATGTCCAATACACCAAATTCAAAAGGATAAGTGAAATTTTTATTTAAGTTCATATCTGCTTTTCATGCAAATGAAGGGCATTTTATAGTTTACTATCACACTAAAAGCTGTGCATTTCTTCCGTACTCAATAGCACAAGGCACACCCATGCGATGCTACTATTGCAAGGTGAAAATAAAATGCAAAATAATACATAAACTTCGTTGATTCAGGGGTATGATTAGGCCGATGATATTTTGGTTGAACTAGGTGAGACTGAGAAGATGATTATGATGTGGACGATGATAATGATGAATATGATGCGGCTAGTTTGCCTTTTAGATTTTAAGAATGACTTCTTTTGTTTTGAACTTGAATATCTGTCTTGTAAACATACAAGTATTTATTTTTGTGCACAAGTACTGCTGCCTCTAGACATTTTGCCAATTTCTTTATGAAAGCTTTACCTACAATGATTTACATTTTGTTTCAATATTATGTATTGCTAAAATCATTTTTCTTGAATATTTGATACCTACTTTACTATGACATTTTGTTTTTCAATAATATTTTGTGTCAACTCCATAGCTTTCTAATTTCTATGACCTCCATGTATGAAAAAGTTAAGCTATCTAAGTTCTATCTACATTGCATTGCATTTTCAGGAAACTTTTTACTGAATTATTTATAGAGATACAAGATAGTTTAATGAGGTGCAATTAATTACAATAGTGCGCTAAAACATACCCTAGTGCCATAACTCCTTTTGAATGTTGCATTGTAGTGCATTATTCGTCCACTGACAAGTTTAATTTCTTTTACCACTGGAAGAAGGGTTACTGAGATCCACAGTTCCCTTTTAAAAGAAAATTTAGAAACTACGCTGCTACATGGAAATCAATAGAACCCCCAGGTGGAGTTGCAGGATTGGAACAATTTATAGTCTAAGGTAATTTTTTTCACCATATATCATATATAATACCCCATTCCTCTTTCTCATTCTCTTATTTGGAGGAAAGAAACTATCAAAGCAGTGGATATTTAGCATTGGAAATAAATTAAAGCATTATGATCTATACAATCTTCTGTGACATTTTATAAATCCCCAGATGAAACTAGAGTAATTAATAGCAGGGGATACTTACTATCAATCTTCCACAAAAATCAATGATAGTATTTATCTGATATACTGAATTATCGCTTTAACTACATGCAGGACAAATCTGTCAAACTATGTTTGACAAATTACTAAAATAACTATTAATACAAATATCTCATTTATGGAAAATCTCATGATAACTCAAGATGTACCTCTGCATTATGTTCATATTCAGCTAGCATCGTAAATCTTTCTTCCACGAGCTTCTTTGTGTGCTCAATCATTTGTCGGCCTTGAAATGTCATACACCAATGAATAGATAGATAAGAAGTTATCTTAACAATTTTTCATTTAAAAAAAAAGATCTTCAATTAGGATCTTAACCATAGCTTGTCACACTAGAGGAGATTTCTAAACAAGGTAATTGCCCAACAGTAGCACCAGTAAATCCATAAACAGAGTTTGCACTAATCTGCAGAAACAAATAATCCACACTGCGCTTAATCTGCCAATGAAATTATTTGCAGAGACCAAAAGAACAAGAACTTACCTTCAAAGCTAGCTGGCGACCATCCAGTACAGCCTTCTCAAATGGGTCTTTTGCTTCCTAGAAACAATGTTATGCTTAAAGTGGTCTATAAATACTCACATTGCATGATGAGAAGGCAAGTAACAAATAAAGATTTGGTTAATTAGCAGGGACAAAATATACAGACATGTACAGGAAATCATATTACTTTTAGGTCAGCTTTTGCTCTTTTACGAGCAGCCAATAACTCTTCAAGAATTTCTGGAAGTATGCCCTAAAAGAAAATTAAGAAGAATAATAGAATATATTTAAACGGTATACTAAACAAAATATAAATGAAATGCATGGTAAAAGCAGTGTACCTTTTGCAGATCAGATTTAACAAAACTATCACCGGATGGAGTCTTGTTAATACTTTCTGCTGGCAAGTTGAACTGGCGAGAATTTTCTGGTGTCAACTTGAGATGGAAAATAAATACAACATAATCAGCAAAAAAAATATCATTGTAATACTATATTGTGACAGCTAATCGATGATGAAATGTGCTCTTACCAAAGTGCAGTAGCATAAATTATAGGCCATCATGATGGATGGGTATAAAGAAGCAAAATCTAGAGTAGCAACTGGTTTTTCATAAAATCCAGTCTTTGCCTCCAAAACCTACAAAATCATATACAATAGCGCAACAATATTATAGTCCCCTAGCTCTAATGTTTATCAAGGATGAAAATGTACTCATCAAAACATATTAAAATATCTTCCTACACAATCAATCCTAGTCTCACGAAGCTATTTCAAAAATCTCAGAATGATTGAATCATAGGAGAAATTACTAAATCTTAAAAAGACGAAACAAAAATCTTACAGTTGCTCCCTCAAAAGTATCTTGTGCTGATCCCTGTCCTTTAATATTTGGAATCACAAGATTCCTCTGCTTGGCTTTCCTGAGAAGTTGCGACAGAACCTGAAGAATTTCTTATAAACCACACCGCAAAATTTGACATTACCATCAAATCACTATAGTACAAAACAATAGCACACCTTAATACTCTGCCCTCTGGATAAAAGGAAAGAGATAGGAACTCCTGTAACTCGTGCCATCTCCACATAGTTGTAAATATACATTAGTTTGTCTAAAAGCCGTTGTGGAAGGTAAGCATCCTACAATTATAAACAAGAAATTTCAGGGACTAAGGTTGGGAAACGTTCAGAGCCGCATAATACATGGTATTATGTTATGGTTTCATTTGCAAGCTAATATGACCTCACTCACAGAAGTGAAATACTTGTTTTAAACTATAAACTCCAGATACCTAAAATTTGACTACATGAGTTGGGACTGTCAGAATGACAGCTTTTTGAAAAGGTGTGCCTGAGTAAAGTGCACTGCCATTCTCAGCCAGACCTTCACTATTTGGAGACATTTGCTTTTTATGCTATATGATTTTATTAGGTTTTATCTTATTCGTTGAAACTTTTTTTAAAATTTATATTAACTTAGCTATATTCATTTTCCTTAATAATTCTTTGAATTCAATTATCTCTTCAATCCTTGATGGTACTGGGACCTGCCTTTACATTCTAACAACCAAAGTATATTTTCCACTTTATATCTTACAATGGTGAGGCTCAACAATACTGAAACCTACAGTAAAGAAAAAGTAGGATTGGTCCACCATTCCACTACCTCCCGCACCAATCTTAACCACAGCCTAGTACCAATAAAATGATAAAACTAAACTATAAGCATACATAACAAATTAATGTTAAAATGTGAATAAGATGAAAAACCTTTCACCATACTACTTCATATCTTCCTGTAATACACATTCTAAATATTATACTCATCATTCTGCAATCTAGCATACAAACTTCTAGATAGATCATGCTGTTGAGCATGCCATAAGAAAAATTTTAAATTTTCCAATTCATCTTCACAATTTTCAAGCTAGTGATGTAGGTCCATTAAAGAACCACCATCAAGCATGCAGTCATATTCTGCATATCATAATATTTAATCAAGGAATGGAACGGAACAACAATATCTGAGTCAGATCTTGTGAAACTAGAAGGGTAAGAAGTTATTGTGATGAGCAAGAAATTCACTCCATCAGTATAAAAGGAATGAGATATTTCATAGTTTGAAGATATGATAATTTTTGTAATTTTACGGATCAATTCTTCCAAATCAACAGTTGAACTTAATAAATATATCATAAACTAGTTATTGTCATAGCCTCCATGCAAGATGGTAGCTTTGATCTAAATCAACGAATCAGCATTTTCTAGCATGCCCAAGTGTCCATTTTGCGTGGCATTTTTGCTCCGGCAATTTTGGACAAAAATGCCACCATAATAAAATGTGTTTGACACAATAACAGTTATAACTGCCACCAAGAAAAAAAACTAATTTTGAGCATAAAAGTAAATGGAGTTCCTCGGGTGAGGTCGGACATTCACGAAGGACGGTTCCTACCCATTGCGTTCACGGCCTCCACAATTGTGCCAAACAGACCCTAACATTCAAGAGGCCAATATGAGATAGTTCAGTTCAATAAGATCAAAGTAAGTTTAATCAAGAGTAAACCAAAATACCAGTCATTCATCATTCAATGTGAGTATGTAAAGTACTAGGACAACTCAAAAAAATTTCATCAATTAGCAAAACAACTTTAAATGCTTTTCAGGACAGCCAAGGAAGTTAATGCTTCAGCTGGGGCCTCAATAATCCCTATATATGGAGAAAAAACCCTCTATAATGCAATTATTTCAAATGTAAAACCACCTCTACATATAACACGCTACTTTGACAATGAAATTACAATTCCTAAATCATTGCAAAGAGCCTAGACTAAATATTAACTGATTGGTATCATCATTAGCATTATCATAATAGTTCGTGTAAGCTTCGAGGAACTTCATTTCTATCTAACCAGTGTAAATTTGATGCAAACATATATCATTTCTTTGCCCTTTCAATGCTTGAAATTTTGGTTAACTTTATGGTTGTTTTATTATTGGAGATGGAAACCGAGTGGTGTATGCACGGTGATTGATTAATCTAAGTTCATTTACTTAATTAGATTAGATAGAGTGTTGACTAAGTCTTAGGAGATCTCGTAGAAATATAATGTTTGTATATTATTGGAAGAATCTTTCTTTACTAACAATTTTTCCTTATCATGGTTGACGTACATCAAGGTACAGGTTTAAGACCTTATATCTTTACCCTTATCTTAGATGAGCTCACTTGACATATCAAACAAGCAATACTTTGGTGTTTATTGTTTAATTATGATATCATTTTGGTCGATGAGAAGCGTGAGAGTGTAAACGTGAAACTTGAATCTTGGCGAGACACTTTAGAAAAGAAGAGTTTTAGGTTGAGCAGGGCAAAGAGGGAGTATATGAAGCTTAACTTTAGCAGTGCAAGAATGACGGATGACTTCGTTATTAAGTTGGGTGATCAAGATATTTCTCGCAGTGAATGCTTTAAATATCTTGGATCTATAGTTCAATAAGATGGAGGTGTTGATAAAGATGTGATACTGATGTAGGGGTAGGCTACGGTGCACAAAACCTACGACGCTAGGTGGTAGTGCAAGGGTGACACGCTAATCTGAAGTTCTGAACCTAAATGCAATGTAATCATCGATAACTCGACAAATAAATTTGAGCAATGAGAATTCTAACTCCACGCAAATATTTGAAATTGCAGACAGTTAATTAATTTTGGCAATTTATAATTGCTTCCTCCGCTCGGAGGGCCAAAGCAAAGCACACGACGAATGTCTCCTCCTTCAAATTATTAGTGTACTAAAGAATATTTCTACTAGCAAGAGTCGCAGCAAAATAAAGTAATTCACTAAATGAAAATGTCAATTCAAATAATCCAATACCACAATAACTCACAAAGTAGAGGGATGAACCGAGGCACTGAAGAATTTGGATCCGGAAGTGTAGATCGGCGATCGGAGGTGGAACCGGCGGCGTGAAAACAGTGGCGGTGGCTGTCCTTGGCGGTAAATGGTGAGATCGGGCAAGAGAATGGAGGATCCAGCCACACATAAGTAGATCCGGGTCGGGGGAGGGTAGATCCGATGTGTAGGAGCGGATCCAGACCAAAAATGATAATACGAGTGGAGAGAAACGACGGATCGGGGAGTGGAATTCTCAGATCTAGATTGATCTTGAGAATAGGGGGTGCGGGAAGTGGAACTACGTGAGGGGTGGCTAGAGGAGGGGTCGGCCTGGGCTTAGGGTGGCCGGCTGGAGGTAGGCTGGCCGGCGGACTTGTTGGAGAGTGGACGAAGGTTCGGCGGTAGTGTTGGGGGGTGGAGGAAGGGGCGGAAGTGGAAGGAAGGCGGCGGCAGGCTGGCGGCGGCCGGTTCACAACAGGCCGCCCGCTTTAAGACTGTAGGTTTGGGGTCGGCGGTGGCTGGAAATGAGGGATTAGGGTTGGAAAATGATGGCAAGAGGTAGGGCAAGGGTTAGAGGAGGAGAAACCAACCTAGGAGTCTTCACCTAGGGTTCCACGGCGTCGGCACCGCGGGGTGATCGCTGGAATCCGGGAATACTTCTCCAAAATTCTGCAATGACTGAATTCAGCCCCTACAACACCTATTTATAAGAGGAGAACAAACTAGGGTTTCACCATCAACGACTATGATTGGACGATGGGGTTGGCCACTAAATACATGAAAATAAACTCATAAAAATAGACTAATATATGTTTTTGACTCGCAGCGACGTGCCGGACGCAACCGCGAAGTCTGATCGACGATACAATCAAGCATTCCTGTTGGGTCCATTTCCCACAATGTCCTAGATTTGAGGAAGTCAATCTTATCAAGTATATACATATAGTTGTAGTTGACGGTGATGGGACATGCAGCCTAAGTGGCCAAGTCAGGTAAACACTTACCTAAGATATGGGTTGACAGAAATCTGTCTAAGTCCACCGGCGTTGAGTGGAGGTGACTCACTCAACGCCAGATGACTTATAGCGCTGAGTGAAGCCTATATAGTCAAAGCCAAAGCAGTGGCAAGCTGAGAAAGTGGCTAAGTCCACAGGAGTTGAGTGAAGTCAACTCACTCAATGTCATACAGCAAAAAGCTGTGAGACAAGCTAAAGCAGTAAAAGCCTGAGAAGAAATGGGCAGAAAAGTGGCCAAGTCCACAGGCGCTGAGTGAAGATCACTCACTCAACGCCATAGCTTCATAATCGTTGAGTATACCTCAGTCAGTCAACGCCACAGGAAAACTGTGAATATTTACTAAGTCCACAGGCGTTGAGTGAGGCAAGCTCACTCAACGCTATGTGATATTGCGTTAACTAATTCTCAAAGGAAGTGTTCTTCTTGACACAAAAAATTGGCCAAGTCCAAATGCGTTGAGTGTAGCTCACTCACTCAACGGCAGATAACAGAAATGTTTGTTAAGTAGTTTGGCGTTGAGTGGAGCTTGCTCACTCAACGCCAAGTAGCTAAAAATTGGCTAAGGCAGAAAGCGTTGAGTGAGGCATGTTAACTCAACGCTTAAGATGCTGGAGACGCAAAAATTTGGCTAAGGCAAAAAGCGCTGAGTGAGGCATGCTCACTCAACGCTCTCAACGCCAAGCATACAGAAGTGGTTGAAGAATATGCTAAGGCAAAACGCGTTGAGTGGAGCTTGCTCACTCAACGCTGTCAACGCCTAGATAGACAGAACTTTGTCTAAGTGTTTTGGCGTTGAGTGAAACTCATTCACTCAACGCATATTCTACTGATGCTGACGTCAGCAAAATCGACAAAGTCAACTAAGTTCAAATCAAGTACGGAGAAGCTAGAGAACACGATAAACTCTGCCGAGAAGCTACTGTACGTCTTCTTCCGTTAAAGCAAGGTGCAGCTGGAAGCTGCAGGTGGGGCCCACTGATCTCTAAGAGCCGTTGATCGACGAACTACAAAAGGAAGTGATGGGCCAAGAAGTAAGACAACTTTTAGAGCTTTATCATTTTCAAAAAGGTTGCGGCTGAACTTCATTTTCCTCGTCATTGCTGCATGTAAAAGCTTGAAGTCTCCCTGCAAAAAGATCAGTTAGCTGTGTGTCTTCTTCATCGACACCAGCAAGATCAGAAGGCTTTCCTTCTGAGGGAGAAGAAGAAACAAGGAAGAAGACTCTGCAGATCATGTTGCTTCTCAGTTCAGCAAGCCCAAACCTGAAGATCTACTTCTAAAGCTGAGAAGAAGGAAGAATAAAGTAGTTGACTCTGTCCTAAGAAGGAAGAGGAAGCAAAGCAGTTTACTGTTAGTTACTTCCAGCTCAAGATTCTTGTAGCTGTGAAGAAAGTTTGAGCTGAGATAACTCAGCTCAAGGTGCTGTCACAGAGAAATTTCTCTGTGATAGATATAAATCTATTTCACTCCAGTAGGATCCTTTTGGATCTGAGCTGTAGGACTCTCTGAGCCTGAGGCGGGGCAAATTTGCCTGTGCTGTAGGATCCAGTTTGGATCTGAGGTAGGTGGTAAATTGATCACTGAACTGTAGGAGAGGAATAGTCTCTGAGGTAGGATCCCTAGTGGATCTGAGGTAGGGCGGTCCTCCCAGTATGAGTGTAGGGCCTTTGGCCTGAGGTAGGTAGTCTGCTGACCACTGAGTTGTAGGCCCTTGTGGCTGAGTTGTAGGTCTTGGAGGAGACTGAGAGATCTTGAGAGATCTGAGATGTAAGCTCTGTGGAGCAAAGTTTTGGAGAAGTACATTGACTAACAGGAAGTTGGCAAGGTGGGAGGAGAGTGGATGTACCCAAAAATTGGGGAACCACTATAAATCTGTGTGTACTTTTCTGTGGTGTTTTTCTTTGTGCAGGTACTTAAAAGCAAATCACTGTCAACACACAAAGCTCTAAAGAAGATAAAATTAAAAGTTAAAAATAACAGTGAGACAACCTATTCACCCCCTAGGTTGTAAGCTATCTTGAAAATAAATACTTTTACTTTCTGCGCAAATAAATGAACATGGGTCCCGCCTTGTGGCGAACCCCTCCAGGTGCACGATCTGATGGATCCCCATCAACTCCCCCCGACTAAAAAACTTTCATCTCCGATGAATGGAGATGATCGTACTTAAGTCGAAGTCCCGTGGCGAGTCAATCAAGCTCTGCCGGCAATATCCAATTGTCGTCAGCGTCGGGGCGGCCCTGCCAATGTACCAAGTAGCGACATCGCGGCCCGTCCGTGGTGGGAACAAACTGACGGGATCTAACCTTTGTGATGCACTCATCTCTCATCTCTCGAAAGGTGAATCCCGGTGCGATCGGCGGTGTCGGTGGTGAAACCAGAGGAGACGAATCCCTAGGTGGGAGGGTGGTAGTACGAGGTGGACTGTGGTGACCATCAGACGTAGGTGGAGTACGAGAGTGGTACGGTAATGAAAGCGGGGGTGGTGACGGTTGGGCATATCCACTGCTCGGGTCCACATACTCGTGATGCTCATGGTACGGCGTCAGATCCTCAACATTAAACACCAGATGAATTCCCATACTAACCGGGATATTGAGAAGGTAAGCATTTGTCCCAATACGACTAATAATATAGTACGGACCCATTCGGCTGGCGCTTAACTTTTTGGCAGGCCCCGAGGGGAGCCTCTCTGTGCGGACTCGCACCATTACTTTTTCGCCTTCACTAAATAATTGTTCTCGCCTTCGCTTATCCACATAGGTTTTATAAATTTCATTGCTCATTATTATTCGTCGGCGAACTGACTCATGCAACTCATGCAAATGCTGTGAAAATGACTCAGTAGGCTCACAAGGACGCAACTCTAAAGGACTCGGGACGAGGTCGATGGGCTTCCTAGGGTTGTATCCTGATACTACATGAAATGGACTCAACCCGGTGGGCCTATTGACTGAGCTATTGTAGGCGAACTCTGCAATCAGAAGATCTAAGTCCCAACTACCCACATACTCTCCTACTAGACACCGCAAAAGATTTCCTAAGCTCCTGTTAACTACTTCGGTATACCCGTCCGTCTGGGGAAGATATGTCGAGGAGAACCTAAGATGGGTCTTCCAGAAGTAAGTCATAAATCTCACATCGCGATCTGACACGATCGACTTGGATAGGTCACGCAAACGAAAAACATCCCTCATGAAGATAGATGCAACGTGAGTCGCATCTGCCGTCTTACGACAAGCGATAAATGTGTCATCTTCGAAAAACGATCGACCACCACGAAGATGGAATCGTGTTTTAGTAGAGTGCGGGGAAATCCGAGAACAACATCCATGCTAATGTCCTCCCAAGGGCGGTGGGGAACAGATAAAGGCGTGTACAAACCCGCGTTCTGTTTGGTACACTTCGTCGTTTGGCAGATACGGCAGTGGTCGATAACGCGGGCCACGTCCTTTTTAAGGATGGGCTAATAAAAACGGTCCTTGACAATAGCTACAGACTTATATCGCCCAAAGTTCCCTGCGGCTCCACCCGCGTGCAATTCCCAAATCAAATAATCACGGTATGATGTTTGGGGAATGCACAGGCGGGAGCCCCGGTACAGATATCCCTCAAAGATCTGATATCCCTCATCAGGGTCTGGTGGGTCTCGTGACAGGGCGGTACAAATCTCGTCAAAGTCTTGGCATGTCGGAGAATCCAGAATCAATCTCTCAAGCCCATCGACGCTAGCGGTCATCGTCTGCAACAGGGAAACGCGGCAACTCAACGCATCAGCCGGTTTGTTCTCAACACCAGCTCGGTGCTTGAGAACATAATGGAAGTCCTGCAGATACTCGACCCATTTGGCATGCTGGTGTCCCAGCTTGCGTTGCGAATCGAGATAACGTAAGGCCTGGTGGTCGGAATACAACACAAACTCTCGGGGAAGGAGATAGTGTCTCCAGTAGCGCAAAAACTGGACAATAGCATAAAATTCTCGATCATAGTTCTAGTATTTCTGTTTGGCCTTGTTCAACTTCTCACTAAAGTAAGAAACTAGGTGTCCCTCCTGGCTCAAAACCCCACTGATACCTCACCAGACGTATCACACGTGACCTCGAAAGCACGGCTAAAGTCCGGCAATCTCAGAACAGGCGTCGTCGTTAGTCTCTCCTTAATCTCCTTGAAGGCTCAAGTGGCTGCGGGGGTCAACAGGAATTCTCCCATCTTGAGACAGCTCGTGAAGGGGGTCATGATCGTACAAAACCCCTGGACAAACCTCCTATAAAAGGTGGCAAGTCCTTGAAAACTGCGAGCCTCGTGGATGTTTGCCGGCACGGGCCAGTCGAGAATGGATTTGACCTTCTCCGGGTGAACAGATACTCCAGTCGAGGATATAATAAATCCTAAGAAGTGAACGAACTCAGAGAGGAATGAGCATTTCTCCAGATTGACATACAGTTTCTCTTGGCGGAGGGTGCCAAAGAGAAGCCTCAAGTGATCGAGGTGGGCAGCCTGAGTCTGGCTATAAATCAATATGTCATCGAAATACACGACCAGAAACTTGCCCATGTAGGGCCGCAACACCTGTGTCATAACTCTCATGAACGTGCTCAGGGCGTTAGATAGCTCAAATAGCATGACTAGCCACTCATAAAGACCGTTTTTGGTTTTAAATGTGGTCTTCCACTCATCGCCCTCACAAACTCGTATCCGATGGTACCCACTATAGAAATCGATCTTGGAGAAGATCTGGGCACCGAACATAGTATTCAGTAAGTCGTCGAGTCATGGGATCGGGAAGCGATACTTGACCGTGATCTTGTTAATAGCGCGACTGTCAATGCGCATACGCCAACTACCATCATTCTTAGGGGTCAGAAGGGTGGGAACCGCACATGGACTCATACTCTAACGAACGAACTGTTTCCGAAGAAACTCGTCAACCTGCCTCTTGAGCTCAGCATGCTCATCCGGATGCATACGATAATGGAGCAAGTTTGGGAGGGAAGCCCCTGGGACCAAGTCAATAGCATGTTGAATGTCCCGTGGAGGGGGCAACTCATCGGGGAGCTCGTCAGGCATAATTCCCGCAAACTCATCTAAAAGGGGACGCACCGCTGGTGGGTGGTCAACTGGGGTATCCTCGGATGCCTGGGTGGCATCCACTACGTAGATGATATTCG
Source organism: Platanthera zijinensis (assembly GCA_039513925.1). NCBI lineage: Eukaryota > Viridiplantae > Streptophyta > Magnoliopsida > Asparagales > Orchidaceae > Platanthera > Platanthera zijinensis. The sequence continues at coordinate 159,249,406 of CM077081.1, read as the reverse complement.
ATCCAACACTATCTCGCAGAAACTCGCCTCGCCTCAAAATATGCAAGGGCCTCGATGCACTCGTACTAACAGATGACTCGACCACACCCTTGGATCTATCTCGGGGCTGGGTGGGCGTCAACGTGATCTTCTGACCCTTGTCGTAAAAGACACACGTGTTCGAGCGGCCGAAACACGTGACGTCACGATCAAACAGCTAGGGTGGCCAAGAAGCACATAAGCGACGTCCATGGGAATGACATCGCACCAGACCTTGTCCTGAAATGAGGCAATGGTGATCGGGACGAGGCAGCGCTGGGTGACCTGAATCGCGATCTTATCTACCCAGACGACACGATATGGGTGGGGGTGAGGCTCTGCCTTCACCTGCATACGGTCAAGCCCGTTCTGGTCCACGATATTCACGTAACTCCCACTGTCGATAGCCAACTTGCAGGGACCTCCTGCACTAGGAAAGTATGTGTAAAAGATTATGGTGCGTCGCTAATCCTCATCTACACGAGGGGTGTGTAGGAGGCGTCTAATCACTCCCACCTCTAAAAATCTCTCGGCGTCACTCTCCCAGCCATTCTCGATAGTGGTTAACTTCTTTCGTACCCTCCTCATCCTCCTCCAAATCCTGCACCTCACCCTCAACTAGTAGGTTCTGCATAGGGCATCGCGCCGCCACGTGTCCCCTTCCAGAACATCGATAGCACAAAATACCCCCAGATCGCTGGCCATCAGTGGTTATGGCTTTGCCATTCGCATCCGCGGGGATACGTGAGGGTGCAACCGTGGTGGTCTGGGGAGGAGCGGGTTTCCTAAAAGTCGAGGACTCAGTCCGAGAAGTGAACTGCCTCGTGCTAGAAGATCGGAGGTACTGCTCGTACTCGAGAGCGAGCTGAAATATCTGATCGACCGTCTCTAAACGATGTGGAATCAACTCTCTCTGAATCTTAGAATGAAGGCCCTCCTTGAAACGGGAGGCAGTGGCAATAGGCTCCTCCGAGACGTCACTCCTAACTACTAGCTCGTTGAAGTGAGCCATATACTCAGCGACAGTAAGTGAACCCTGCCGTAAGTTCTGTAATTGCTCAAATAACTAGTCTCGGTAGGAAGCGGGGAGGTACTTCTCGCTCAACCTTTGTTTCATCTCATCCCACCTGGTGATGGGGTAATAACCATCTCGCTCCAAGGCTCTCTCTACATTAATCCAAAATACGTTAGCCTGCCCGACCAGCTTCATTTTTGCGAAGCGAACGCAACGCTCATCACTCATTTCATACCACTCGAAATAGTGGTCCATGTCCAAGAGCCAATCACTGAAGGATTTCGAATCTAGGCGACCATCGAACGAAGGGGCGTCGAGTCAAATACGACGAGTGATGTCGTCGTGGTGGCCTCCCCTCCGTGGATCGGGATAATCCTTGGGGTACTCGTCATGAGCGTAGTCGTATCGAGCGGGTGGGGGACTACGCTCTCTCCGACCAGGGTGATAATATTCATCGTGGGATGATCACGGCGACCGTGTGGGGGCACACGATCTCTAGGGTCAGGCTGAGGCTGACGTGGCATACGATACTCATCACGCTGTTGAGCAATCCTATCCCGCGTCGGAGCTTGCCTATGCTTTATCACAAAGTCAGGATTGCACCTTACCGGCGGAATTGGGGCTCGATGAGGAATATCACGACGGTGGCGGTCTGCTGGAGGTTGACCATCTCTCGGGCGCTGGTCATGACGTGGAGGAGCATCATTGTTGTCCTTAAGTGACTCGTGACGCTGTGTTGGAGTGCCCCTGGCATTCTCTAAGTAGTCTAAACAAAGATTCACCTCGGCAAGATCATGACGCACATCGTTGAACTGGGCACCTAAAGCATCAAAATGGTCTAGGATAAAGCGTCGAAACTCAGCAGAAGCGGCGCCCGAATTCGAGCTTGTCGTTCGGTCATCGATGACTTGTGGCTCTACCATGCTTCCTCTAAAGATCCTACCACTACGTAGCATGCAAATGGCGTAACTTTGCCTCTGATACCAAAATGATGTAGGGGTTGGCTACGGGTGCACAAAACCTATGACCCTAGATGGTAGTGCAAGGGTGACACGCTAATTTGAACCTAAATGCAATGTAATCGTCGATAACTCGACAAATAAATTTGAGCAATGAGAATTCTAACTCCACGCAAATATTTGAAATTGAAAACAGTTAATTAATTTTGGCAATTTATAATGGCTTCCTCCGCTCGAAGGGCCAAAGCAAAGCGGCGAATGTCTCCTTCTGGAAATTATTAGCGTACTAAAGACAATTTCTACTAGCAAGAATCACAGCAAAATATAGTATTTCACTAAATGAAAATGTCAATTCAAATAATCCAATACCATAATAAATCACAAAGTAGAAGGATGAACCGAGACACTGAAGAAATTCAATTCAGAAGTGTATATCGGCGATCGGAGGTGGAACCGGCGGCGTGATAACGGTGGCGGTGGTTGTCCTTGGCGATAAATGGTGAGATCGGGCAAGAGAATGGAGGATCCGGCCACGTATAAGCAGATCCGGGCCGGGTGAGGGTAGATCCGATGTGTGGGAACAGATCCAGGCCAAAAATGGTATTATGAGTGGAGGGAAACGACGGATCGGGGGTGGAATTCTCAGATCTAAATTGATCTTGAGAATAAGGGGTGCAGGAAGTCGATCCACGTGAGGGGTGGCTAGAGGAGGGCTCGGTCTGGGCTTAGGGTGGTCGGGTGGTGGCTGGCTGGAGGTAGGGTTGCCGGCGGACTTGTTGGAGAGTGGGGGAAGATTTGGAGGCAGTGTTGGGGGCTGGAGGAAGGGGCGGAAGTGGGAGGAAGGCGGCGGGAGGCTGGCAGCGGCCGGTTCACAGCAGGCGGGCCGCTTTAGGGATGCAGGTTTGGGGCCAGAGGTGGCTGGAAATGAGGGATTAGGGTTGGAAAATGATGGCAAGAGGTAGGGGAAGGGTTAGGGGAGGAGAAACCAACCTAGGAGCCATCACCTAGGGCTCCACGGCGTCGGCACCGCGGGGTGATCGCTGGAATTCGGGAATACTTCTCCAAAATTCTGCAATGACTGAATTCAGACCCCTACCACACCTATTTATAAGAGGAGAACAAACTAGGGTTTCACCATCAACGGCTATGATTGGCCGGTGGGATCGACCGCTAAATACATGAAAATAAACTAAAAAAATAGACTAATATATGTTTTTGACTCGCGGCGACGTGTCTGACGCAACCGCAGAGTCGGATCGGCGATCCGATAAAGCCTTCCAGCGCGAATAAATGAACGTGTGTCCCTCCTTGCAGCGAACCCCTCCAGGTTCACGATCTGATGGATCCCCATCAGATACATAATCCAAGCAGGTTGGTTGAAGTGGAGATGCGCATCAGGGATCTTATGTGATCGTAAAGTACCATTAAAACTTAAAGGAAAGTTTACCGTACTGAAATTAGATCAGTGATGTTTTATGGATCTGAGTGTTAGGCAGTGAATTGTGTACATGAGCAAAAAATGGAGTTGCAGAGATGAGAATGCTTAGATGGATGTGTGGACACACGTGACTGGATAAAATTAGGAATGAATGAATCAAGGATAAGACGGGAGTGACACCAATTGCAGAGACGATGCGAGAAGTTAGACTAAGATGGTTTGGACACATACAAAGGAAACCATTAGAGGCACCTGTTAGGCATTGTGAGAATTTAGTCACTAGACATGTTCAACGGGGGAGGAGTAGAGCAATAAAGACTTGGAATGAAACTATAAGGAAATACATGGTGTACTTAGGCATTAGTGAGAATATGACTAAAGATAGGGCACAATGGCGACAAAGGATCCATATAGCCGACCCCACTATAGTGGAATAAAGGCCTAAGTTTTGTTGTTGTTGTATTGAGGGGGCACAATGGCGACAAAGGATCCATATAGCCGACCCCACTATAGTGGGATAAAGGCTTAAGTTTTGTTGTTGTATTAAGGGAACAGTCTTTTGGGGAGATATTTCTAATATATGTTTATTTCTTGATGACCATGCTTTCTTTATTTGAACCTATTGGTTAATATTCCTTGGGGGAATCAACACTGGGAGCTTATTTTTGCATTCTGAGGATGTGGTTTAGAAGACTGGTTTTAAGAAGAGTAAAGAAGTTTGGAGCTTAGTTTTTGACCTTGATGTTGAGGCTATAGGAACTTATGGGGTCTGTTAGAAAATACTAGGAAAGATGATGTATTGACTCATGTAGGAGTTAGTGTTTAGTCCCACATTGTTTGTATAGCTAGATCTTACTATCTTATCTCCTATATATTTGTACTCATACTTATTTTTCGGCATTCAAGAAGGATATACAAGGTTTGGAACTTTCTCTACATGGTATCAGAGGGATACGGTCCGGCATGTTCTTTTCTAACCGCCTGCTTACTGGGCGGCTTGTTCTTCTGCTTAGCCGCAGTGTCTTGCGGCCTGCTCCCTTTCTAACCGCTTCTGGGTGGTTAGAATTTCTGTTAACCGCGGCTTCCCGCGCGGTTAAGGCCGTTCTAACCGCTTCCTCTGCTCTCTCTCTCTCTCGTGTCTTCCACCCCTTCTTCTCCTTCTCCTCCCTTTTATAACCTTTCTAACAGGTGGGGCCTTCCCTCCCTTATTTCCTCTGCCCGCGCGGTTTCATCTCGGCTAACCGCTTCTCTTCTACTCGGTGTGGTCTCCCTGTCTACCCGTCGAGATCCTCCCTTCTCGCTGAACTCCACCCTTCTCTCTGAGACTTCTCTTAGTCGCTACTCGCTGCGGATTCCTTGTCTACCCGTCGAGTTCTTGCCTTCTCGCTTCCCTGCCCCCTGCTCGCTGCGACTTCTCTTCCCGCCGCGATTTGTCTCGTAGTCGCTGCGGCTTCACTCATCCCGGAGAGCTCCGCATCTAGGTCGCGGATCCTCCTTTGCCGTTGGTGTGCTCACCGTGACCGTGCGCTCTTCGTTGTTTTGTCGCTGCGGTCTCCTTACACGTCGCAGCTTCCCTTCCCGCTGCAGTTCTCCTATTGTTGCATGATTCTCGCGCGGGCTTCGCTTAACCGCTGCGGCCTCCTTAGTTGTTGCAGCTTCTCTACCCGCCGCAGGCTCCGCATCTTGGTCGCGGCTTCTTGACGCTGGTGTGTTGACACCGAGAACATGCGGCTTCCCCTTTTCTCTCTCCAGGTGGCCTCTCTTCTCTGACAGTTGCGGCTAGGCATTCTCTTCTTCCGGCCCCTTCCTGCTGCGGCCTCTGTCTTCCCGCCACGGCTAGGCTCTTCCTGCGGCTAGACCTATTTTTGATCTTGGTGCGGTCTGCCTCTATCCGCCCGGTCTAGTACCTGTTCGTCGGCCTGTGTTATTCGTGTTGCGGTTTTCTCCTAACCGCGCTGCATGCTCGTGTCTTTTAACCGCAGCGGCGTGTTTCTATCCGCTGTGGGCTCGTTTCTTACCGCGTTGGTCGTAGCCGTTTCTTGCCGCTGGTGCGTTGTCACCGTGACCGCAGCGGGCTGTTCCTTACAAGATGATCAGCTGTCCGTCGGGCTCTGTGGTGTCTATTTCCAATGGTAGTACCTCCTGCCTTGCTCATAGCTCATCCTGGATTTTGGATTCCGGGCCCTCTCACCACATTACCTCACGGAAACCACCATAATATTTGAACTTCGTGCATCCCAAGTTCATTACTGTTGCTAGTGGAGACACAATTCCTGTTTCTGGCGCGGCAGATATTCACTTCACTCCCTCCATTACTCTTCGCTCTGGCCTTCATATTCCGGGCTCTCCTTTCAACCTTCTCTCTGTTGGTCGACTCACTACTGACCTCGATTGTGATGTTATTTTTTCTTCTAACTTGTGTGTTATGCAGGATCGCAAGACACAAACTATCATTGGAAAAGGGCAACTGTAGAATGGTCTCTATATCTTTGACCCCTCTCCCCCAACGGTGTTGTCCTCTATTAGCTCTGTTGATTGACATCGACGTCTGGGTCACGCTACTCTAAACATCCTCAGAAAATCTCTCCCCGACGTGTCCCTCCAAGAGTTCACGTGTGAGTCTCGTATCTATGGGAAACTTCATCAATCTTCGTTCTCACCACATCCTACTCAGAGTCCTGCTCCCTTTGATCTAGTACACTCTGATATTTGGGGACCCTACAAAATTATGAGTGTTTTTGGATATCGTTACTTTGTCACATTTGTAGATGACTACTCTCGGGTGACCTGGCTGTATTTCCTTCGTGACCACTCTGAATTGCTCGGTGTATTCCTTATCTTTTTAATTGAAACTCGCAACTAATTTTCCACTACAATTAAACCCTTCTTCACCGATAATGCCCATGAATAAACGAGTCATGCCTTCGCTCTCCTCTGTGCTGAGTTTGGGATCATCCATCAGACCTCCTGTGTCTATACCCCCCCCCCAACAAAATGGTGTTGTTGAACGCAAGAATCGACACATGCTTGAGATCACCCGCTCTCTTATGATTCAAATGAATGTTCCCAAACAGTATTTGGAATTTTACGGTCTCTACCGTCTGCACTTTTATTAACTGCATGTTTTCCTCTATTCTCAATTTTGCGGTTCCCTTCAATCTTCTTTTTCCCTTCAAACCTCTTTTCTCCATCACCCCTCGCGTGTTTGGTTGCGTGTGTTTTGTTCATCATCTTGGCCCGTCCACTAACAAACTTGTTCCCCGTGCCACTAAATATATGTTTGTGGGTTATTCTCGGACTCAGAAGGGCTACGTTTGTTTTTCTCCCAAAGATCGCAAGGTAGTTACTTCTGTTGATGTCACCTTCCTCGAAAATCAGTCATATTACTCTCAACCAGCTGATTCTCCTCTTCCACCACCTCTCCCGCGGCATGTTATCCCTGTTCATTCAAACCTTCCACCCCTTCTTCCCACACCAATCCGACCTAAACCACCTACACCACCTGTCATTTGTGTGTACACTCGATGTCCCTCTTCGTCTAATGTCATACGGGAGCTGCCCTGCTCTAATGATGTTTGGCATCCTGCAGATCCGACAACTGCTTCCACAGCCCACCAGCTGGCCAACTATGTCTCTTTTCACCGCCTCTCTCCGGAACTTCGACAGAGTGCTCTTTCTTTATCCTCTATCTCCACCCCTAATTCTGTACAGGAGGCTCTCCAGCATCCCGGGTGGCGGGCGGCTATGGACGAGGAAATGTCTGCTCTTTGGGCAAACCACACTTGGGATTTGGTCTCGCTTCCTCCTGAACAATCTTGTGTGGAATGTAAGTGGGTGTTTGCCGTCAAACAGGGTCCGAATGAGATGGTTCACCGTTTGAAAGCTCGTCTTGTAGCTCGTGCTTGACTTGAATTCTAGCTTTCTGTTGTTACCTGTGCGATTTCCTTCACGCACGTGCGGAAACGTCCGTGCGCGAGTAAAATGCACGGGTCAACGCTTTTCCTTCCGCAGGCTTATTCTGAAAGTTAATAGCGCACGGTGTGCGCACGGTCGTGCGCCAAACCGTGTGTGACCATTATTTCTGATTTTTCTATTTAAGACGCAGATTTCATCGTCCCGAGGAGCCAGTCCGATCCAGCCCGCCATTTCCGCTCCTTTGAGCGGGAAAACTTCCCTCCAGCCGTTATTTTCTCTCTCCTCCTTGGAGAGTTGATCCGGCCACCATTCTTCCTCCAAGAGCTCGCAATAGCATCATCTTCGGGCATCATTGTCTTCTCCAAACTCCAAGCTCCGTTTCAAGCTCTTAGGGTGCTGCATCCGTGGAGTTCTCAGGATAGATTTAGCCCAGCGATTATTCACGAAGAAGACGGGTTATTGGAAGGAGGTGATAGCCCTTCTGGACCCCGCACGTCATCCGTAGACCGAGCTCGGACAAGGCCCGACAACCCTTGACTCCGGTCGCGAATCTCGGAAAGCATCCATGCGTTTGGTTGTTTCTCTTCCCCTTCACTTGTAGTATTTTTCTTCTGCTTATTTGGATGTTGGATTGATGTGTAAGAACACTGTTTAGCTTAAGTATTTTAGCATGTCTATGTGTTGTTATATCTTAGTTCTTGATTGTGTTGATGAGCTTCAGTTTTTCTTGTTCTTGTTGAGATAGTATTGTTTTATCGACTGCTAGAAGCGAGCGTGGCGAAGAGGTGATTGCGACCCTCATTGGCTCATTCATCTTTCATATTACTCTCTTGAGTAATCCACCAAAGAGACGCGGTGACGGCGAGCCGCAATAGGTTTATTAGTGTTAAACTTAGGAAACTCAAAATCAAAACCCCCTTTGTTTACGTTAACACTTGCAATCACTTTCTCAATAGCGAAATCACACTCCCTACTTGCACTCCTCGAGAGATCGATAACCGGGGATTCAACTCCTCAACTTTATTACTTGACTACGATCGGTACACTTGCCGACGCATCAAGTTTTTAGCGCCGTTGCCGGGGAGTGCAACCGTTGCGTGTATTTTTCTTTTGAAAAAGTTGTAAGTGTTTTTGGTATTTTTGAAAAGATTTTTGTTGTTGTATGGCAGATCCCAACTCCAGTGATAGGGTTGAAGATCTTGTGTTTGAGCTTGAAACCGCACGTGCGAGGCGAGCTCGCCTGCGTGCTGCTACTGAAGAAAGGATGGAGGATTTTGGCCAAGGAGGAAATGGCCACGGTGAACGGGTTGTTGAGGGCCAAGAGAAGGTCTAACCACGCATTAGGACAATGTGTGATTTCACAACCCCTACTGCGGGAAGTGTTTACCCTGACTTCGGACCGGCCATCGTAAACAACCACTTCGAGATTAAACCTGCCATCCTGAATATGATCCGAAATAATACTCAGTTCTCGGGCTTGCCGAGTGAGGATCCGCAGCTCCATCTGGCGGAGTTCTCAGAAATTTGCGGCACATTCCGATATGCCGGTATTTCTGATGACGTAGTAAAGCTGAGGTTGTTCCCGTTTTCGCTGAGGGACAAGGCCAAAACCTGACTCCATACTATTGTTCCAGGGACCACTACTACATGGGAGGCCATGTCCTCTAAGTTCTTGGCTAAGTTCCACACGGTGGATAAGATTGTGAATGCCCGTAGGGATATTGCAACCTTTCGGCAGCTGGACCAAGAAACGTTGTCTGAGGCGTGAGAGAGATTCGCTGACCTGCAGCGTCGATGCCCCCAGCACGGCAGTGAGCCGTGGAATTTAGTTGAAATATTCTATTTTGCTATTGAGCCTAATTTCATGGCTATGATCGACGCAGCAGCTGGAGGCACAATAATGAACCTATCTCCTGACGAGGCATTGATGCTACTTTGCGACACTGCCTCCCATAGCACATACTGGACCGCCGGAAGAAATGCCCCTAGGGGGGCGAGAAATCTGTTTCAGGTGAATGTGGTGCAGCAAGCTGAGGCGGGCCATCCTACGATGGATGGAAGGATGATGCTGACCAGATCGACCCCTCCTCCAGCTCGGGTTATGGACATTTTGTTCCAGGGTTGTGGTAACCCCGGCCATCATGCTTATGAGTGCACTGCTGGAGAGACATTTGTTGAGTCGTCAGGTATAACTTCTGACAAGAGCATAAATTTTATAAATAATCAAAACCACACTGATCCTTATAATAATGCGTATAACCCCAACGCGAGAAATCATCCTAATTTCTCGTGGAATCAAAATGCTCTCGGTCAAAGGTGGCAGGGAGACCAGCATCAATTTGATGCTCAAGCATCTAGTAGCCAGCCGCGACCGCCGCATACGGGTTATAATCTGAACGTGCAAGGGACTCGTAAGAGTGCGTTGGAGGAAATGATGGAGAAGTTTGTTGAGATGGCCCAATCTAATATGGCCACTCAAACCGCTTCCATGAGGAACTTGGAGACACAGCTGGGCCAACTGGCCCATATGTTCGGTAGTAAAGACCCATGGGGTGGTTAAAGAGGTGGAAGTGATTCTGAGTGGGGCTATTGTAGTCACTGACTTCCAGGTGTTAGGACTCATGGGAAATACATCGAAACCCATCTTAGGGGTCCCATTCTTAAAAGCTAGTGAAGCTACATTGTAATTTAATAAGAGCGGTGTCACCTTGGCTTCCAAGGTCGATTTGCCTTTACCACCGTCACTTCCCCCTATAATTTCAAATGAACCTGGAGAACTGCTGAAATTGAATGTTTTGTTATCTAATGATTTATCTAAAGCTGTGTTGGAGTTACCATGGTGATCTAGAAGTGGTCAAACATGTAATCTCACTGCCAACGCGATATGAGCATGTAGGGTCGCACATAAGAGCATGTGGAGAAGTTGGAAGATTGACTGTGTTGGTAAGAGTTACCAATCACCATACAGTATGGGGGGGTCAGGCAAATGTTGCCAAGGAAATCCGTCGAGAATCGTCGAGTATGACTCGACGACTCTCGACGAGTTCGTCGAGAATCATTCGTCGCGAATGATTCGTCGAGAATCGTTGAGTATGACTCGACGACTCTCGACGAATTCGTCGAGAATCGAAATGTTTGATTCCCGACGATTGGTGATACTCGACGATTCCATCCTCGATTCTCGACGATTCTGCAGATGATTCTCGCCGAATCTGTCTGCTGATTCTCGCCGAATCAGGACCTGATTCTCGCCGAACCTGGAGTTCATTCCCGGCGAATGACTCTGAAACCCTATGCTGTGTGGTATGCGGATAGCGATTCTTTTAGATCTGTTTATACCTTTGGTATAAATAAGGACTTAGGGTTTGGGATGATATGCGAATGCGTGCTTTTCTCCTGCGGCCGGATAGAACCCGACGGAAGCGTTCCGCCGTGCCGATCCGCCGCATCCCGTACCCCGCCGGACGGAAGAGTTTCGCTTCCGCCGATCGTTCGCTCCGCCGACCAACTTTCCGGCGATAGTCGCCGGTGTTGCTCTTCCTGGAGCGGACCTAGCAGTCCGTGGAGGTGCAAAGGTACAGTCGATCTCCTTCCCGATCTTTCGTGCGATGAAAAGCTCGGTGTTCTCCCGCTCGTGTGGATTTCTGCAGAGACGTAGATGTTATTCTACGTGAAAGTCGCCACCGACAAGGACTCAAAGCTTGGAGCATCTTCGTTGAGTTGTGACTCAACGCCGCTAAGGTAATTTTTGCCTAGTTGTTTGTTAACTTCTTGATTCAACATTCATGGCCCGATCTCATCTCTTTTGGGTTGTTCTTGATATTTTATTACTTCCGCTGCGTGGACAAGTGTTGCGACATCCTCATAGAGAAACCCAACAGTGGTATCAGAGCCAGGTTCCGGCCATGATTGTTGTTTTAGAAGTTAGGTTATTCCAGTACGTGTAAACCTAGGGATTTAGAAGTGTTCTAAATGTCTAGATTTATTCCTGAAACATCAATTGTTGATAGTTTTTCCAAAGGAAATCGGTGGGCCCATAACCACACATGTTAGGGGCTCTGCCCCTTGGAACCCCGCCAGGAACGTCTGGGATTTCGTGGTAATTTCTAATTGTTAGAAATTGTTGTCTCCTTAGCAGTAACCGTCCCTCGAGTGGTTAATGAACTCATGTATTGTTTTGGATTTTGAATCCAACAATGAGAGACGAGCTTGTCTACTGCTTTAAGTTGAGTTGTCTTTGCCTTTGTCCAATGCATGTAAATCTGAAGATTTGTAAGAGTCTGGATGTTCAGATTTAGCCCTTCCTTCTATCAAATGTTGATAGTGTCATGTTGTGCACATAAGGGATGCATGTGGATTTTAGAAGTGTTTTTCTATGGATGTGCACATTGATCAAATGTTGATCATGGTTAATTGTCAACCTATTATCAAAAATCCTTTCATCAAATATTAAGTGTTCGAATGCCTTCAGATGGATGACACTCTTCCTGCCTCGATCGATGAAGTGTGGGCTTGCCAAAGCAAGGTGCATTAATCTATCTTGGTAAGGGTGCGAGCGGATAATTGTGATATCCCACTGTCGACATCGGGTCTAACTTAACTAGGTGACCTTAAAGGTTGAGTGCCTAGAGGCATAGGGTTGGCATGCACCATATGATGGATGCGAATAAAGAGTTATTCACCAACCATACAAGAATTGCATGAGGATGCAATTGGCAAGCGTTGCCTACCTAAATAACCACATCGTGAGAGAAAAGCCAAAGCTGACTCATTGTGTTGGTGAAATACGGATCTTGTCCACTAAGAGAGTAGCTCGCATGAACTCTCTGAATTGATAGTGAGGGTCATCATTTCGAATAAAATAGTGGGAGTTTTAATTGAAGTCCAAATTAAAAATAAATTGTATTTTGAAATTTTGGTACTTATATTATTCTGCATGAATTCTTGTAGAATTCCATGGCAAGTGGTTCACACTCCACTCTGTCTCTGAGAGCCATCCTTGAGAAGGATAAGCTCAATGGGACCAACTACATAGACTGGTACAGGAACCTGAGAATTGTTCTCAGACAAGAGTGAAAGCTCTATGTCTTGGAAGAAGAAGCCCCCGAGGTGCCGACCGGGAATTCTTCCCGTGCTGATAAAGATACTTATAAGAAGTATACTGATGACGCCTTAGACGTCGAATGTCTTATGCTTGCCACCATGAACTCTGAGCTTCAGAAGCAACATGAGAACATGGGGTGCAAGGAGATTGACGAGCATCTCAAGAAAATGTTTCAAGGGCAGGCTCGTCAAGAGAGGTTTGATGTCACAAAAGCGTTATTTCAGTGCAAGATTGGAGTTCGAGACTCAGTAGGGACTCACGTACTCAAGATGATTGGGTATATAGAGAACCTTAAAAGGCTGGGTTTTCCTCTAGATCAACAGTTGGTCACAGATCTGATCCTGCAATCGTTGCCGGACAGTTATGAGCAGTTTGTCTTGAACTACGGCATGAATGAAATAGACAAGACACTGCCCGAGCTCCTAGGCATGTAAAGAACTGCCGAGATCAACATGAAGAAGCCTAAGCCTGTCAGCCTCATACTGAAGGTGCATAAGGGCAAGGGCAAGGCCAAGGGCTCTAAGAAGACGAAGGTGGGACCTAAGTCATATCTTGAGCCCAAGTCTTCTGCACTGAAGAAAAAGAAGAGCACGGTGAAGGAAGGGAAATGCCACCACTGTGGCAAGGCTGGTCATTGGAGGAGAACTGTCCTTCTTACATTGAGGGTCTGTAGAAAATGAAGGGAGGTATGACTTCCGCTACAAATATTTACGTTATAGAGATAAACCTTTCTGCTCCTTCATCCTGGGTATTGGATACCGGATGTGGTTCACACATTTGTACAAATGTGCAGGAACTGGAAAGGAGAAGATTGCTGAGTAAAGGGGAGGTGGACCTGCGTGTCGGCAATGAAGCAAGAGTTGCTGTTGTAACCGTAGGGGTTTACCGTCTTTCTTTGCCCAGTGGGCTTGTAATAGAATTAGATAATTGTTATTTTGTTCCGGCCATAACTAGAAACATTATATCTATTTCATGCTTGGACATGATTGGATTTTCTTTTATAATTAAGAACAATTGTTGTTCTATATTTAAGAATGATGTTTGTTATGCTGTAGCCTAATTGTTTAATGGTCTTTATGTTTTGAACTTGAACCATCTGATCTATAATGTAGAAAATAATAAAAGACTAAGAACAAATGACTCAAACCCTACATATCTCTAGCATTGTCGTTTGAGCCATACAAACGAGAAGCGCATATCCAAGCTTCATAAAGATGGACTTTTGGACTCATTTGATTATGAATCATTTGAGCGATTCGAATCTTGTTTGTTAGGCAAGATGACTAAAGCCCCTTTCACTGGTTATACTGAGAGGGCTGAGGATCTCTTGTGTGTTGTACATAGTGATGTATGCGGACCCATGAGCTTCATGGCTAGAGGTGGATATTTCTACTTCGTTACATTTACTGATGATTTCAGTAGATACGGATATGTGTATCTTATGAAGTGCAAATCCGAGACCTTTGAAAAGTTCAAAGAGTTCAAGAATGAAGTAGAAAACCAGTTAGGTAAAAGGGTTAAAGCACTCCGATCTGATCGAGGTGGCGAATACCTGAGTCATGAGTTCCGTGATCATCTGAAAGAGTGTGGTATTGTATCACAGCTCACTCCACCTAGAACACCACAACATAATGGTGTGTCTGAGAGGAGAAATCGTACTCTGTTAGACATGGTACGTTCGATGATGAGTCATGCAGACTTGCCTGTTTCCTTTTGGGGTTTTGCTTTAGAGACTGCTGCAATGACACTGAATCGCGCTCCAACGAAAACGGTTCTGAAGACACCATATGAGATATGGACTGGGAAGCGTCCTAGTATGACGTTCATTAAAATTTGGGGCTGTGAGGCATACGTGCGACGTCAAATGCCTGACAAGCTGGAACCCAAATCGGATAAATGTTATCTGGTGGGATATTCTAAGGAAACGAAAGGGTATTACATTTACCTACCGTCCGAGGGCAAAGTGTTTGTCGCAAGAACTGGCGTCTTCTTGGAGAGAGAATTCTTATCAAGAAAGACTGAAAAGGTAGAACTTGAAGAAGTTCAAGAACCACAAGTAGTGAATGAATCGGTATTGGATTCTGAGATAGGACTACAAGATGTTGTAGCTAGAGAACCTACTTAAGAAACACAAGTCCTACGTAGATCTGGTAGACCAAAATTTGAGCCTGAGAGATATGGATTTCTTATGTCTCAAATAGGTAATGTGTTGCTTATGGATCATGATGATGGACCGGCAACCTACCAAGAGACTATGTATGGACCGGACTCCGACAAATGGCTTGAGGCTATGAAATCCGAAATGGACTTCATGTACGCAAACCAAGTTTGGAACTTGGTGGAACCACCTGAAGGGGTACGACCCATAGGATGCAAGTCGGTCTTCAAGAAGAAGACCGACATGGATGGGAATGTGCAGACATTCAAAGGGCGACTGGTGGCTAAGGGTTTCAAGCAAATTCATGGTATTGACTATGATGAGACCTTTTCCCCTGTTGTCATAGTAAAGTCCATAAGGATATTGCTTGCTATTACTGCGTATTATGACTACGAGATCTGGCAGATGGATGTCAAAACGGCTTTCCTTAATGGAAACCTCCTTGAGGAAGTGTACATGACACAACCTGAGGGTTTTGTATCCCCAAATGAAGCCACTAAAATATGCAAGCTGAATAGGTCCATTTATGCACTGAAGCAGGCCTCTCGAAGTTGGAATCTTCGTTTTGATGAGAAAATCAAAGAGTTGGTTTCATCAAGAATGAAGATGAGCCTTGTGTTTACAAGCGAATCAGTGGGAGCTTTGTTGTCTTCCTGATATTGTATGTAGATGACATACTATTGATTGGGAATGACATTCCTACCCTGAAAGTTGTTAAGAACAACCTAGGGAACTGCTTTTCTATGAAAGACTTGGGTGAAGTGACTTATATACTCGGTATTAAGATCTATAGAGATAGATCGAAGAAGTTGCTGGGTTTGACCCAGAGTACATACATTGAGAAGGTGTTGAAGCGGTACAACATGTTTGAGTCCAAGAAAGGATTTTTACCCATGTCTCATGGTGTGAATCTCTCTAAGGACCAGTGTCCAATATCTTATGAAGATAAGGACCGCATGAAGTTGATTCCATACGCTTCGGCAATTGGATCAATCATGTATGCAATGTTATGTACTCGACCCGATGTCTCCTTTGCTTTGAGCATGACTAGCAGTTATCAGTCAGACCCCGGTGAGTGTCACTGGATTGCAGTCAAGAATATCCTGAAGTACTTGAGAAGGAAAAAGGATGTGTTCTTGATGTATGGTGGAGAGGAAGAGCTCGTTGTAAGTGGTTACACGGATGCTAGCTTCCAAACTGATATGGACGATTCAAAGTCTCTGTCAGGATTTGTGTTTTGCCTTAATGGAGGAGCTGTGAGCTGGAAGAGTTTCAAGCAAGAGACAGTTGTTGATTCTACAACAGAGGCTAAGTATATCGTTGCAGCTAACGCAGCGAAGGAGGCTGTATGGATTAGGAAATTCATCGGCGAGCTTGATGTAGTTCCTAGCATAGTTGGTCCCGTAGTTCTCTACTGTGATAACAATGGTGCAATTGCACAATCTAAGGAACCTAGATCTCATCAGCGCTCCAAGCACATACTTCGGCGGTTCCATCTTATTCGTGAGATTGTCGAACGAGGAGATGTGAACATTTGCAGAGTGCCGACTGAGGAAAATATTGCGGATCCACTAACAAAGCCTCTCGCACAGAGAAAGCATAATGGTCATACTAGATCAATGGATATACGATACCTAAATGATAACCTCTAGTGAGAGTCTTGTGGGTTGCATGTAAAAATATATTCTGTTGGTTATTTATTGTTTATTCATATGATGAATTGTGTACCTAGATTTTTCTTTTACAATTAATGGCAAGTTCTTTTATTATGGTTTCTCTATGCGATAGTTAAATGTTAACATAATAAATACCCTTAGAATGTTTGCTTCTATAGGACATCAAGTACGTGACTTGAATGTGAGAGCCTATGATTTATTTGAAGCTTCATTCTTAAAAGGTCCCTGGTCGTTGTATAATCATAGAAACTAAGGGTGATGATGATACATTAAGACTAGCACGTGCGTTGACTGATGACCAGTTCTCACAGGTCATGATATTGTGATATCAAGTCATCACGTGGGTACTTGTTAATGAACAAGTTGTACTGGACAGACCCAACCTGAGACTACTTTGTGGATTGTTATCTAAATGTGTCCTGAGTAGGTCTCAATTGACAATGGTGTTGTGGTCCTTTGACCTGAAGTCACAACATTCATCAAGTGAGGAAGAACGTGCTTTGATGCCATCTAAAGTCTTCCTTGAGAAAGGTTGATGATAATGGTGGTTGTTGGGCACGTTACGAATCATTTGGGTGTTTCTGTGTGAGCAGATATGGGATTTGTCCTCCTGTATGACAGGAGTTGCATCCATGGGCCCCTTGATGGAACTGGACTGAGAAATGCATGGTCATGCTTGGTTGAGTCAATATGTGATATTGGACTCACCATTCTCTGGAAGTCCGTTCTAGATCAAGAAACTTGGATTGAGCTATTATGAAGGTGACACGGTCCATGCCTCTAGTTCTTTCCGGATGTAAGGGACAAAGACAACGCTGGGACATTGTTCATAAGGCTTATGAGTTATGAACTCTTATTGCTTGGGTAGCAATGATGCATTGTTAGATGTCGCTCATTGTTTGTGAGGTTTTTGGTTTGATACTTTCAAGATCAAGTGGGAGACTGTTGGAGTTACCATGGTGATCTAGAAGTGGTCAAACATGTAATCTCACTGTCAACGCGATATGAGCCTGCAGGGTCGCACATAAGAGCATGTGGAGAAGTTGGAAGATTGACTGTGTTGGTAAGGGTTACCAATCACCATACAGTATATGGGGGGGGGTCAAGCAAATGTTGCCAAGGAAATCCGTCGAGAATCGTCGAGTATGACTCGACGACTCTCGACGAGTTCGTCGAGAATCATTCGTCGCGAATGATTCGTCGAGAATCGTCGAGTATGACTCGACGAATTCGTCGAGAATCGAAATGTTTGATTCCCGGCGATTGGTGATACTCGACGATTCCATCCTCGATTCTCGACGATTCTGCAGATGATTCTCGCTGAATCTGTCTATTGATTCTCGCCGAATCAGGACCTGATTCTCGCCGAACCTGGAGTTCATTCCCGGCGAATGACTCTGAAACCCTATGCTGTGTGGTCTGCGGATAGCGATTCTTTTAGGTCTGTTTATACCTTTGGTATAAATAAGGACTTAGGATTTGGGATGATATGTGAATGCGTGCTTTTCTCCTGCGGCCGGATAGAACCCGACGGAAGCGTTCCGCCGTGCCAATCCTCCGCATCCCGTACCCCGCCGGACGGAAGAGTTTCGCTTCCGCCAATCGTTCGCTCCGCCGACCTACTTTCCGGCGATAGTCGCCGGTGTTGCTCTTCCTGGAGCGGACCTAGCAGTCCGTGGAGGTGCAAAGGTGCAGTCGATCTCCTTCCCGATCTTTCGTGCGACGAAAAACTCGGTGTTCTCCCGCTCGTGTGGATTTCTGCAGAGACGTAGACGTTATTCTACGTGAAACTCGCCACCGACAAGGACTCAAAGCTTGGAGCATCTCCATTGAGTTGTGACTCAACGCCGCTAAGGTAATTTTAGCCTAGTTGTTTGTTAACTTCTTTATTCAACATTCATGGTCCAATCCCATCTCTTTTGGGTTGTTCTTGATATTTTATTACTTCCGCTGCGTGCACAAGTGTTGTGCCATCCTCATAGAGAAACCCAACAAGCTGCTGAGACAGGTGTTTTGCTGAATGAACAAGATAAGGTTAAGAAAGTGGCAAAACTGCTGATGTTAGCTGAAGGAGAGATGAAGACGGAGTCGCTTGAAGTGAAACAAGATTCGGATAAGAAGAAACGTGAGCTGAGCGCGGCTGTAGAGAGCGTGCAGAAGATAGACTTAAAAACTTCTATTAATCCGAACAAATTTTGTAAGACTAATAAACAGGTGACTTGTGCTGATCTTTCACCCGCCGCGAGTGAGGAAAGGATGTCCCCGGATAAGAAAGATAGACAGGTTGTTGAATTGGTTGGTGTGGTTATACCACCCTGTCGATCCCCATCTGTGGATCTGAAAAGAAAAGAACTGCTCATGCGCAAGGTGCAGAATTTTGCCCTCCGACGCGAGAAGGAAGAGGTTAGGGGCAGGGGAGATTCGTCTTCCCTGGGCCCTAAAGCTTTCACCTCGCCCTCATCTCGCGTGACTGGGGGGATCTATCACAAGCTAGCGTTCAGCTGAGGAGTGAAGGATCTCTGGGGCCCCTTTCCTGCTTTTTCTAGTTTTATTTATTGCTTAATGTTGTGTGCAACTTTAGACTTTTTCGTTGCGTTTTGAACTTATGCTCTGAACAATATTTATATAACTGCTAATACAGGTATTTGGTCCACCTTAAGGAGGGTAAAGAAAAAGGCTTATGGAAAACAACCCAATTTCGCTGCTTTTAATTTGTTCAATTATGCTATTGTGATTATATGTTTTTAGTATGCGTGGTTGGAGGTATTCTCTTGTGCAGGTGGAGTTCGTTTGGGCCGTGGACTTTCTGCTGAAATTAACGTCAATCTTCTTGTATGCTCATTTGCTGAGCATGGGGTACCCTCTCCCCCAACTTTTATTTCTATATTTTTATTGCAAATCTTGGATAGGTTGTTTAGTTTAAGTCTGGTGGGGGAGAGTTATGCGGGTTACCTATGCACATGCACTATTAGTAGTTTCATACCAAAACTATATTTTCATTTTTTGTTTTTATATTATCATGTCTGCATCATGCACCTACACCCACATGAGCGCAATCTTAAGCACGCGCACGGCTTAGGATTTTAGGATAGAGTAATTCGAAACTCATGTAGTGCTCCTAATCGAGTAATCATGTTGTGTAGAAATAGTATAGATTTATTTTTCTTTATGCTCGTAGGTTTATACTTTTCTGCATTTGTATATATTGTTTGTACTACTCAAAAATGCTGAATCTGGAGTAATTGAACGATAGTGTAGGAATGTGTGTAGCTGTCACTAGCCCCATATTGCTCGAGTCGGGAGGAAGGATCATCGTCCTTGGTGGTTAAAAACTTACCCCAAGCTACTCTCGAAGCATTGGTGCATGGTTAATCTAGCGTGTGCGTGATATAGGTCATCTTTTTGGCCCGGTTGAGTCTTGTACCCGTCCTAACGATAATCCTTGTTAGCCTATTTTGAGCCTACCCCTCCTGTTGATTTAGCCCCACTTCGCGATCACCAGAGCCTAAAAGCTTTTCCCAGTTGCACATGCCAATCTCGATGTATTAGTATGTTAATTCTTCCATTGGTGTTGTTGCTGTGGTGTTGTTATGTGGTTGTGCGGTGAAGTTTTCTTGAAAATTTGGCTGAAAGTGTATTATAAAAATCTGGAAAAAGAAAAGGAAAAAAATATGTGCTGATTGATATAAAATAAGAAAGTGAAAATGAAGAGTCTATTTTTGTTATTGTTGTGGTGATAGGCGGTGCGCACACCCGTGTTGTCAAGTTCAAGTCTGGTGGTGTGGTGCACCTGCATGTTTTGTTGGCGAGAGGATTTCATTTGCATGAGCTCATTTGGGTTGTGTGTAGCCATCGTTTTTATCCTTTTACGTCCTTACCTACGTATATACCCAAGCCCCATTATTTTCCTAAAGTCCTACGAATGCACGCTTGAGTCAAACTAGCGTCGTTGAGAGAGTGTGAACGGGAAAGCGTATTGTCCCCGACATTGATGGATTTCTTTGGAGGTGATCCCGAGCCCCGGTCTATGGCAATGCTCAACTGAGTGGTCTGTCTACTTTCTTCCTACGTATGACTGAACGATTCTCCAGAATTCCATTTTTAAGTAGTTATAATATTCATTTACGTCTGTCGAAAGTTATAAACTTCGTAGTATAATTAAAAATTTTACCTATTATTTTTCTACGCTAATGAAGTATTTGATTTCTCGCTTTATTTTATTTGAAAATTTCTAAGCCAGCTAGCTATTTTCTAGTTCACGGAGAAATGATTTGCTCGGGACGAGCAAATGTTTAAGTCTGGTGGTATGATGAGTCCGATATTTATAGGGTTTTTCGGACTCATCTGGGCTTGTTTTCTCACTCGTGCACCGCATTTCAGCCGGTAATCAGTTATATTTGCTTCGTTCGGTCTATGACAACTTTGTGCACTGTTTTTACCTATTATATTTTCTACGCTCATGCAATTGCGCATTCTTTCAATAGCGAAATCACATTCCCTACTTGCACTCCTCGAGAGATCGATATCCGGGGATTCAACTCCTCAACTTTATTACTTGACTACGATCGGTACACTTGTTGACGCATTAATGGGATTGTGTTATCTCTGAGAAAGTACTGTGTTGACCTGCTTCATGATGCGGGCTAATCTGGATGCAAGCCGGCTGACACTCACATGAATATCAATCACAAGCTTTGTGCTCATGCCTCGGACTCAGATTTTCACCTTCCGAATCCAGAGAATTATCGTCATCTTGTGGGAAAGCTGATATATCTCACTGTTACTAGACCTGATATATCATTCGTTGTTGGGATTGTCAGTCGATTCATGCATGAGTCACGTATCTCTCATCTTCAGGCTGTCAAACGTATTCTTCGTTATTTGAAGACTGCTCTTGGACAAGGGCTTGTATACAAGCCCTCTTCATCTCCCTTATCTCCGATTGCATATTCTGATGCTGATTATGCTGGCTATTTGGATGATTGTCGTTCCACATGTGGATACTGCACTTACTTTGGAAGACATCTTATTATATGGCGCAGCAAGAAATAGTCTGTGGTTGCTCGCTCATCTGCTAAGGCTGAGTATCGATCTATGGCAACTGTTGTGTCTGAGCTCACGTGGCTTGAAGGTCTCCTTGATGATCTAGGAGTCAAGCTCTCTTCACCCGCAACTTTATTATGCGACAGTCAAGCTGCTATACACATTGCCAAGAATCCAGTCTTCCATGAACGGACAAAACATATTGAAGGTGACTGTCACTTCATTCGGGAGAAGGTTCAGTTGAAGAAGATAGAGTTAACACATGTTTCTGCTGCTCAGCAAGTTGCTGATATCCTCACCAAGGCCTTACCACAGCGTTTCTACTATCAGTTATGAAAGATAGGGGTTAGATCTGATTTACTCTAGAGGGGGGGCGGGGTGAATAAAGTAATTAAAATTTTGGCTGTCTTTCAGATTTATATCAGAGTAAAAGTAGGTGATACCAATAATAATAGAAAGTAATAAAATAGGCTAAACTAAGTTATAACAGTCACAACAAGAACAGAAAGAAAATGAACACACACAGACAACACAAGAATTTTATAGTGGTTCCCAAAACTGGGTACATCCACTTTTCTACCACCCTGGTAGGAACCCACTATCAGATTTTTGATCAGGTGACTGTCACCACAAGATCTATTTCCAGGGAGATCTCACAACTCTTTAGGCTTTTGATCAGGTGCCCAAAAACCAAGAATAAACTTTTGAAGGGAGTTAATAAACCCTTTATACAGGAGGTGAGGGAGGTGATGATGTCTTTTCTTTTCTCTATACAACAGAGAAGACTAGTGGATTTGGTGTTTGGCAAGACTCCTTCTGAAAAGTAGGAATGGTTCAGAAACTTGGAGCCTTGCTCAGGGTGTAGGTCTTCAGCCTTGTCTGAAAGAATCCTGGAAATTTCTGACTGATTCAAGATGTTGTCCTTGAATGTTCCTGGAGGAAAAGGTTGAAGAAGACTCTTGATAGTGATGGATATTCTTCTTCAGTCTTCAGAATGGACAAAGAAGAAAACAGAATGTTTTCTGCACTGGGAGAGAGTTCTGAATGTTCAGTATTGTCTCTCTGTATTCGTGTGTGTTGTATGCCTTGAGTGTTGTATGTTCTCTTCTAATGTCTAGCTTGGTGTCTTTTATTTTGGTTCTAAAAAAAGAAAATCTCTTTTATATTCTGCAATCAATTATTCTTCTTTGAAATTTGAATTCCTGCATTAAATGCTGAAAGATCTCGAGAATGAAACGGCTGGAATATCTGTCTTAAATGAGTTTCCCCAACTGTCCCTAATAAAATAAGCAAGTAATTAACCTGATGAAGACCATAATTAATGCTGCCAATAACGGCTATATTCAGGGGAATATGTGCACTAATTACTCAGGAATATTACTGCTAAATAATATAATAATTAAGGGACAAGAGTAAGGAAAACTTCTCATTCTGCTTGGGACAGAAATCGTCGACCTCTGAACAGAATTCGTCGACTGGAGTTCAAAGTTCGTCGACCTGAGAATTCCTGTTCGTCGACCTGAGCTCTGCGAACTGCATACTGAGAATAAATTGTCAATTTTGCGCTCTGAGTTCGTCGAGCTGAGAATCTGTCTGAATGAAGAGATCGTCGACCTAAGTTCGAATATCGTCGAGCTCAACTCAAAGAAATAACTCTGAGTTCGTCGATCTGAGATCGACGATCGTCGAGCTGAGTTCGAAGAATTTTGAACTGATAATTTTGATCTCTGAATTCTTCTAAGTCTGAGTCTACTGAAGTCCTCTGCAGGCTGGTCCATGAAGGTTGAACCTAAATACTAGCCTAAACTCTAGGACTCAAGGACTTGACCTTGGCTATACAATGTGGGTCAAACTCAACCTAATTTAGTGAACCTAGTCCAAATCCAACTAGGGATCCAACAATCTCCCCCTATTTGGGTGAGGTCACTAATACAAATAAAAGAAAACAATCATAAAGCATAAAAACATATATATCTAGCAGAAATAAACACCTTCAGCAGATATTTACAATAAGTGCTTCATGATTAAACAAATAGAGTTCAGAGAAATAAGAATTAAACACAAACAGTCACTTGTTTTTCTTTGGCTTCTCATATTCAGCTTTATTAGAAGGCTGTTTGAAAATAATCTCTCTATTAAGATCAACAGCTTGTCTCTTTGTCATGGTCATATCTGATGCACCAATTATATTGACAGATGTGGCTTTTGGAACTACAGCTTCTGAATGCAAGCTCATATAATCATCAACATTAAAAAATTTGTTAGCTTTGGCATACCCCTTTAGTTCTTCTTTCCTGTATGATGACATAATTGAATATTGGGAGAGATCATTTCCTTCAGCTTTGGCTTTGTTGATCTGAGAGAGTCCTATTAGCTCTTGGAACCTGGTCATTTTTGTTGTTGTCTCCTGTTCTGGATCTACAAATGGTATTGGTGGAGATTCTGGCCTTTTAGGATTGGAGTTCTTCTGTGAATCATCAATAGAGACTGTAGTACTTCTCTTATCTGTAGCTGGAGGAGACTTGCTTTGAGAGGACTGCTGACTGTTGCCTGGCTTGGAGTGTCTCTGATAGGTTTTAGTAACAGGTGCTGATCTTTGAGATACACTTCCAGAGGCCCCAGAAGATGGAGGAGGAGGAGGCTGAGGGTCTTTCCTGAACTTCCTAGGAGGAGACTTGTACTTTCTCCTCTTCTTCGTTTCTTTTTGCTCATTTGTAGATAGCCACATCCACAGTGGAATCCCTTGGTATAGAGTAATTTTATTCAAGATGTAGTATGGAGTATCATGGGTGGGATTTGGCTTAGGAGCAACCTTTGGAACAACTTTTCTCTTCTTAGCAGCCTTCTTTTTAGCCTGGGGATCATCAGATTCATCAGAATCTTCTTCATCAACATCATCATCAGAAGATCCTTGAGGATTGCCATACATTGCATTTATCTCCTTTAAGGTTTCCTCTGAGATTTGTTTTTCAGCTTTGAGGAAGTGCTTGAGGTTCAGCATCTTCAGGCGGAGCAATATTCTCAGTGATCATCTGATTGTCTTCTGCTAGCTCAGCAGACAAAATTTCATCCATGTCAGGAAATGGGGACTCAGCCCAAGCAAGGGTAGGGGAAAAAGCTTTTGGCTCTGGAAGAGAGCATGGTTCAGGAACAATCTCAGTCACTTGTTCATCTGAACTCACAGCAAAACTTTTCTTTAGTTGATTAACAACTTCAGAACTTATTGGGGAAGTGTAACAAACAATAGCCAAAGATGGCTCTGAGAAAACTACTGGAAGAAGATAATTGAAGTAAAATTATTAAAAGAATCCAATAAATCGAAGATATCTACTGTGGGATTAATACAACAATCACCAACAGTCCAAATCTCTGGGAGAGCAACTTGCTCATTTGCACTCAACATATCAAAATCAACTGATTCAGCCTCTGTAATCATTTGTACATCTGTTACTGGTAACTCAACAATCTGCAAAACTGTTGTTGCTTCTGTTGTTGCTGCTGCTGCTAGAGGAGACACTAGAACTTCTTCACAAGATATCTCCCCCTGCCTGGTTTCAGAAGGTCCTGAAGCCAGGCCCCCGGAAGAAGGAACAGTAGGGGCAGTAGACAGAAGAGAAGAGAGGGTTGAGATGGATTCAGCAAGAGGTTTAATGGCCTCTGCTATGAGTTATTTGAGTAGTGGAGTGATGATTTCAAGCAGAGAGGGAATGGAATCCCTTAGCATAAGCTCAGAAGGTGTCTGGGTTGATGCAGAAGGATTGATTTCTGTCATGGGCTCATCATGGAATGATGGGGAATTGAGAGGGGATGACAGTAGAATAAAAGATGGTATGGATGAGATATTGTGGAGGGGGATGTCATCTAGATATTGAGGAAGAGGGGATTGAGGTAAAGTGACATGCTCTGGAGTGTGAGGTGGAGTTGCATGCACTGGAGATTGGGGTGGAGTTGGTTGGTGTTCAGGTGATTGAATTGGGGGTGTTGGAGTATGAGCTGGGGATGGGGATGGTTGTTGGAGGGTTGTTAAAGGTGTTTGAACTTGAGGAGGTGTTGGTTGTTGAGATGCAAGAAGAGGGGATGGAATCCTGATGGAGGGGACATCTTCTGGGGGTGGGGGAGCAGTTGTAACAGCTCTGGTATCCTCAGATGCCCTGGAAGAGGAAGAAGCCATATGGCTTTGGGATATTCTCTCCCACCTTCCAAATAAGGCACATGTGAGCCTTTCGGAGGCATTGATGAATATGGTCTGGGAGACCAGGGATTCATTTACTTTCTCCTGTAGGAAGATTCCAAGGATCCTTCCAAAACACACCTCTTTCTTACTGTTTTTTCTTCTTTATCAGATCAAATAGTATCTTAGCCCAGTTCACTGGCTTCCTGTTAACAACTGCACACATCAATAAAAAATTTTGCCTAGTGATATAATCATGGGCAGTATGTTTTCCAAGCAGTACTTTACCAACAACATCAGCTAAAAATTTATATGCAGAAGATAAATATTTCTTCAAAAGTTTGTTAGGTTTTTCTCCAGTATGACCCATTGTAATCAGCATTTCATCAAATTCTGAACTATCTATTTCCAAATCTTCTTCTCCATTCACTAATCAAAATATTTCAGATAAAACGGTGGGGGTGAGAGAAACTTGATTACCCGATATCGTTCCTGTCATTGTGTCGGCATCTAGTGTGGAGGAGGTGAACACCCATTCCCGGATTTCTGTGGCAGCAATCTTTATCCTTGTTGTCATAAAGTTCTTCAACTGCTGTTATTCAAACAATTTTGGAATGTCCAGAAAAATTTGATCTGAATGCTGGAACGACTCGAAGTCGATGTCAAATCAGGTATCAAACTTCATCGCTGCAAGGGTGCTCGCCGAAATCGCCATGATCACCTACAAAAGGAAAAAAGAGAGATCAAGTGCAAAGGGAATAGAAAACGCGGGATGGAGCTCGAAGAAAACCTAGATATAAGGTTTTTCAGAATATGAAGTGACAAACTCCGTCCTGCGAAATAAAGAAAATTCTTCGATCCGAGGTCGACGAAATATTTTATTGACAAAAGAGTTCGTCGATCTCAGTCTGAAGAAGGGTAACTTTTCGTCGTTTTCAGGTTGACGAAAATCTTCTGACGCAGTATCGTCAATCTCCGGTCGACGAAAATGACTTCACACACAGAGAGTTCGTCGATCTCAGGTCGATGAATTATCTCAAGAACTTTTCTCAGTTCGTCGATCTCCGCTCAACGAACTGTGGCAAATTCTTCGACCACAGACAGAAATTAAATTAATACTTCTCCATATATCATACCTAGTTGATTCAGAAAGAACAGATGGTTCCTCTCATCCAAGGGTTTGGTGAATATGTCTGCTCTTTGCAAATCAGTGTAGATGTAGATAAGGTTAATTTTCTTTTTGTCCACACACTCTCTAATGAAATGATGTCTTATCTCTATATGTTTAGTTCTACTATGATGCACTGGATTCTGTGCAATAGAAATTACACTTGTATTATCACAAAGTAGAGTTTAATTATTTAAGTTGAAACCATAGTCTATGAGTTGGTTTTGAATCCACAACATCTGTGAACAGCAACTGTCAGCTGCTATGTACTCAGCTTCTGTTGTTGATGTAGACATAGATGTTTGTTTTTTGCAAAACCAGGACACAAGTCTAGCACCAAGAAACTGGCATACTCCTGATGTGCTCTTCCTGTCCACTCTACATCCAGCAAATTCAGCATCAGAGTATCCAGTTAACTCAAATTCTGACTCAGTTGGATACTAGAGTCCTAAATTAGGGCAACTATTTATATATATCAAAATTCTTTTTAAGAAAATAAGATGAGATTCTTTAGGGTTTACCTGAAACCTAGCACAAAGACAAGTAGTAAACATAATATTTGGCCTACTTGCTGTGAGATATAACAGGGACCCAACAATGGCCCTATATAATTTCTGATCAATAGGTTTCCCATGTTCATCAAAGTCAAACACAGCATTAGCAGTCATAGGTGTTTTCTTAGCTGAAGCATCAGCCATCCCAAACCTTTTTATCAGCTTCTTAACATACTTGGATTAGGATATGAAGATGTCATCAGGGGACTGCTTCACTTGGAGACCAAGGAAGTAGGAGAGCTCACCCATGCTACTCATTTCAAACTTGAAATGCATAAGGTCAGAGAACCTTTTGCATAGTTTGGAATCAGTATAACAAATATAATGTCATCTACATATATTTGTACTAACAAGATTTTATCATGATGATGTTTGATAAATAAAGTCCTATCTACTATGCCTCTAGAAAACTTATGCTCTAAAAGAAAGCTAGCTAAGGTTTCATATCAAGCTCTTGGAGCTTGCTTCAGATCATAGAGAGTCTTATGCAATTTAAAAACATGAGATGGATAAGATGAAGAGATAAAACATGGTGGTTGTTCTACATAGACCTCTTCTTTGAGTTCACCATTAAGGAATGCACTCTTGACATCCATTTGGTATACTGTGAACTTCTTGTAGGTTGCATAGGCTAAGAATATCCTTATTGCTTCTAACCTTGCAACAAGGGCAATTGTTTGGTCATAGTCCATATCTTCCTCTTGTCTGTATCCCTGAGCAACTAATCTGACTTTGTTCCTTATGATAATACCTTGAACATCTAGCTTGTTTCTAAATACCCAATTAGTTTCAATGACTAGGTAGTCTTTGGGTCTTGAAACTAAATCTCAAACTCTACATCTCTCAAACTGGTTGAGCTTATCTTGCATTGCAATGATCCAGTATGGATCTTACTCAGCATCTTTAATGGATTGGGGCTCAGTTTGAGATATGAAGCAGGCATGCATCATATCTTGGTGGAATTAATGTCTTGTCTGCACACCCACTGAGATGTCTCGAATCACTTGAGATACAGGGTGATCTATAAGTGTGACTCTCAGTAGGAGGAGCTGGTTGAGCAACAGCTTGGGAAGCTAATTCCTCTGGTGGAATTATAGCTGTTGTTGGCTCTACACTGATCTCAGTGTCATCATCTTCACTTTCTTCAGCCACTTGTGGAGAGGGATGTGTAACAGCCTCATTGGTGAGGGTCAACTGATCCAACTTCTCACACAGATTTGGTTCCTACAAATTCTCACTGGTAGAAGCTATCTTCTCCTTGTAAAACATGTTAGTCTCATCAAATGAAATATGAATAGACTCTTCAATTTTCATGGTTGATTTATTATATACCCTATAAGTCTTGCTTACTTGGGAATATCCAAGAAAAATTCCAACTTCAGACTTGTCTTCAAACTTTCTAATGTATTTCTTATTGTTGTTATGAATGTAACAGACACAACCAAAAACTCTAAAATAATTTACTTTAGGTTTTTTCCCTTTGAGTAGTTCATATGGGGTCTTGCCCTTGAGATTGTGTATCAAACTTCTGTTCAGGACATAGTTTGTTGTGCTCACAGCCTTTGCCCAAAAGGATAGGGGCAAGTGAGCATCTGCAAGTAATGTGTCTGCAGTTTCAATGAGTGTTCTGTTTTTCCTTTCAGCTATCCAATTTTGTTGAGGAGTTTTAGGAGCAGAGAAGCAATGTCCGATACCTTCCTTCTCACAGAATTTTTACATGAGAAGAGACTCAAACTCAGTACCATGATCACTTTTGATCAATGCAACTAGAGTAGAGTACTCAATCTTTATGCTCTTAAAAAAATCTGTAAAAACCTTGAAGTTATTTGACTTGTTTCTCAAGAAGAACACCCAAGTGAACCTTGAGAAGTCATCAATAATTACTAAGGTATAAGACTTTCCTCCTAAACTCTGTACAGCAATGGGTCCAAAAAAATCCATATGAAGCAAGTACAGTATCCTAGGTGAATCACTCTTATTAAGTGATTTAAAACTATTTTAAGTTTATTTGCCTAATTGACAAGCCCTGCAAAGGCTTTCCTTCTTGTAGGGATAAGAAGGCAATCCTCTAATAAGGTTGTCCCTATATAGTTTAGCAATGTTTTTCAGGTTTACATGACCTAATCTCCTATGTCAAAGATCATTATTATTACTAGCTTGCTTAAACAAACATATTTCAGTTTTAGCAGACCTAAAGTTAACTACATAGATATTACCTACTCTAGTACCAGTTAACACTACTTAGTTATATATAGAAGTAATAATATAGAAAGTTTTGTTAAATGATACATGAAACCTTTCATCACATAACTGGCTTATGGATATAAGGTTGTGCTTCAGTCCACTTACATAAGCAACCTTCCTGAAGGTGACTGCTCCAATTTTGACCTTTCCATATCCTTCAGTCTGGCTACAATTGGAATCACCAAATATTACTTTGGATCTTAGCTTTGACGTATAGTTGATTAAGTTGTCCTTGTTTCCAGTCATATGATTTGAACATCCACTATCCAGATACCATTGTTGCTCTGTGGTGGGATAGTCTTTCACCTGCAATAAAAAAAATTAGTTATTCTTGACACAGATCACCTTGAGTCCTTGTTGATTTACATAACTAAAGCTGGAAATATATGAGAATTCGGGTTGATTTTTGTAACCTAAGGGATAATATCTTCTGGGTGGAATTATCCATTGGTTAAATGGATTAATGTTTTGTCTTGATTGATTAAAAGTATTGTTAGAATTAAAGTTTTTATTAAGTTGAACTGGGTTCGACGAATTTTGGTAAGTTCGTCGACCTGAGTTCGACGAATGGGGGTGAGTTCGTCGAACTCCACTCAGAGAATGAAAATATTCATTTTCTGGGCCCCAATATCGTCGATCTTTGGTCGACGAACCATACTGGTTTCGTCGATCACAGTTCAGAGAATAGTTATAAGAGAAGTTTGTGTTCTGAGTTCGTCGACTTGAGTTTGACGAACCATACACATTTCGTCGATCTGAGTTCGACGAAATCTGTTAAACATTGTTCTGGTTAAGATTTTTCTTACTCTTTCTCCTTTTCTTATTCTTGTGTTTAAGTTCTGTTTGATTAAGATTGTTATATTATATTTTTTCTTTACCTTTTTCTGAAACAAATTTTATAGGGGTTGTTAAAATATTCTTTTGAATCAGTGGGGGTTGGCTTGATGAAACACCTAAACCCAGCTTGTCATTAAGCCTGACATTCACTATGCTTGTGATGTCCATCAGCTTGATACTTCTCTCATTTAGGGATTCTTCAAGTTGTTTAGTCTCAGCTAATTCAGTTTTTAATGATATGATCTGTTCATTAGCTAGAGTTATTTCATCTTTTAATTTCATATTTTCAGAAATGGAACTATCTTGTTCTGATAGTTTTTCTCTAAGTTGTTTAACCTCTTTTTCAGAATAAATTAAATCAATGCATAATGATTTAAATTCAGTTCTATAGTTTTCTGAATTAAAGTCAAAAGAAGATAGTACCTGATCCTCTTCAGATAGAGGTTTTTCATTGTCTGATTGTTCAGCTTCTGCTTCTGAACAACTGCCTGATGCATTGATGGCCATCAGACAAATCTCTTTTGCCTTTGCTTCCTCTTCATCTTCACTGGAGCTGGACGATGAAGATTCATCTTCAGTTTCACTCCATGTTTCAACCAGAAAGCCTTTCTCCTTTCTTTTATGCTTGCTGGAGGAGGGCTTGTTATAGTGCTGCTTCCTGGTTTCTTTTTCTCTTATTCTCTCCTTCTTTTGGTTCTTTGGACACTCTGAGATGAAGTGTTCAGGCTTCCTGCAGTCAAAACAAATAACTTCTTTAGTAGGAGTCATGTCATACCTTGGTTTGTCATCTTGCCTTGATGAATTTCTTCTAAAATCTCTCTTGCCCATCTTGTAAAATCTCTTGGCTAAGAGACTCAGGAATTCTTCACTGGCTGTTGGAGCTTCTGATTCTTCAATTGCTTTGAATGCAATGCTTTGCTCCTTTTTGGCAGATGAAGGAGTCTTCTGTTCTGCAGCTTCTCTAGACTTTATGAGCTGCTCATAGGACTTGAGCTTTCTAAGTAAAGATTCTGTGAAAATCTCATTTAAACTTCTGGCTTCCTTGATTGGCCAGATTCTGGAATCTCATTAGCTAGGGAAGCACATGAGGATTTTTTAATTGACTTCTGTAAGGGTGATGTCCTTGTCCAGAGTCTTCAGCTCATTGATGATTGAGTTTAGTCTGTTGTACATGTCACTTACAGACTCTGACTTATCCTTTTTGAAGTTTTCATATTGTGAGATGAGATTGGATCTCCTATCCTTTCTCTCATCTGCTGAACAAGCAACCATCTGGTTAAGAGAATCTCAGATAGTCTTGGCTGATGTGCACTCAGCCTCCTTCTGGAAAATGTCATCAAACATTGTCTGAGCCAGAATATTCATGGCCTTTGCATCAGCTATTTTGGCATTTTTCTGAGCATCTGTCCACTCAGGTGGTGGAACAGCATGTGTGCTGGAACTTGCAATAGATGTTGCCACTGGAGCTAGTGGTCCTGTCAAAATAGAATTAAAGATATCCTCATCAATAGAGTTCATATATAGTTTAATTCTTGCCTTCCAGATAGCAAACTTATTTAAGTTGCAAACTGGAGGTCTGGTGTTTGCATAGTCATTGTTTTGTGCCATAATGTGAAAACAGAAAAACTAGGAAAATAAAATCAGATCCAACAAGGACCTTTTGGTTCAAGTGTTAGCTTGTACAACCAAAGGAACACACCTTTGATATCAATTGAAAGATAGGGGTTAGATCTTATTTACTCAAGAGGGGGGGTGAATAGAGTAATTAAAATTTTGACTACTTTTCATATTTATATCAGAGTAAAAGTAGGTGATACCAATAATAATAGAAAGAAATAAAATAGGTTAAACTAAGTTATCACAGTCACAACAAGAACAGAAAGAAAATGAACACACACAGACAACACAAGAATTTTATAGTGTTTCCCCAAACTAGGTACATCCACTCTTCTACCACCCTGGTAAGAATCCACTATCAGGTTTTTGATCAGGTGTCTGTCACCACAAGATCTATTTCCAGGGAGATCTCACAACTCTTTAGGCTTTTGATCAGGTGCCCAAAAACCAAGAATAAACTTTTGAAGGGAGTAAATAAATCCTTTATACAGGATGTGAGGGAGGTGATGATGTCTTCTCTTTTCTCTATACAACAGAGAAGACTAATGGATTTGCTGTTTGTCAAGACTCCTTCTGAAAAATAGGAATGGTTCAGAAACTTGGAGCCTTGCTCGGGGTGTAGGCCTTCAGTCTTGTCTGAAAGAATCTTGGAACTTTCTGACAGATTCAAGATGTTGTCCTTGAATATTCCTGGAGGAGAAGGTTGAAGAAGACTCTTGATAGTGATGGATGTTCTTCTTCAGTCTTCAGAATGGACAAGGAAGAAAACAAAATATTTTCTGCACTGGGAGAGAGTTCTGAATGTTCAGTATTATCTCCCTGTATTCTTGTGTTGTATGCCTTGAGTGATGTATGTTCTCTTCTAATGTCTAGCTTGGTGTCTTTTTTTTTGTCTGAAAAAGAAAAAATCTCTTTTATATTCTGCAGTCAATTATTCTCCTTTGAAATTTGAATTCCAGCATTAAATGCTGAAAGATCTGGAGAATGAAATGGCTGGAATATCTGTCTTAAATGAGTTTCCCCAACTGTCCCTAATAAAATAAGCAAGTAATTAACCTGATGAAGACCATAATTAATGATGTCAATAACGGCTATATTCAGGGGAATATGTGCATTAATTACTCAGGAATATTACTGCTAAATAATATAATAAATAAGGGACAAAAGTAAGGAAAACTTCTCATTCTAGCTTGGGACAAAAATCATCAACCTCTGAACAGAATTCGTCGACTGGAGTTCAAAGTTCGTCGACCTGAGAATTCCTGTTCGTCGACCTGAGCTCTGCGAACTGCATACTGAGAACAACTTGTCAATTCTGCGTTCTGAGCTCGTCGAGCTGAGAATCTGTCTGAATGAAGAGATCGTCGACCTGAGATCGACGATAATATCGTCGAGCTCAACTCAGAGAAATAACTCTGAGTTCGTCGATCTGAGATCGACGATCGACGAGCTGAGTTCGAAGAATTTCGAACTGATAATTTTGATCTCTGAATTCTTCTAAGTCTGAGTCTATTGAAGTCTTCTGCTGGCTGGTCCATGAAGGTTGAACCTAAAGACTAGTCTAAACTCTAGGACTCAAGGACTTGACCCTGGCTATACAATGTGGGTCAAACTCAACCTAATTTAGTGAACATAGCTCAAATCCAACTAGGGATCCAACAAGTTCTTGTCCAAGTTTGGTGCTTACGACTTGTACGCTCCAGCTTGCGGGGGAGTGTTAGAAAATACTAGGAAAGATGATGTATTGACTCATGTAGGAGTTAGCGTTTAGTCCCACATTGTTTGTATAGCTAGATCTTACTCTCTTCTCTCCTATATATTTGTACTCATACTTATTTTTCGGTATTCAAGAAGGATATACAAGGTTTGGAACTTTCTCTACAGGATCCTTCCAACTTTTTTCTTGTAAGCTGAGTTTAACAGCTAGTGTCATATTGTCGCTTGCTAGATTTGCATACAGTTTCAGAATTATTGTTATTAATTGTTTTCAAAGTGTTTTAAAGATTCTATCGTGCAACAAAATTTCATCCTAAAATGTATTTTTTCATGCTTTCAAGTTTCTATCCCTACACCCACCTGGTTCAAGGAGCAATGTCTCTGTCTCTCTGCCATGACAATCATGCAGCAATCCACATCTTTAAATCTAATCTTCCAAATTTATTAAGATTGACTGATACTTCATCAGAAAGAAGATACAGATCAATGTCATTACCAACTTTATTCCGCCTGATGCTCAATTGATAGAAATGTTCACAATGGTTGTATGTAGCAAAACCCATAAAACGGAGTTATAAATGCTTGTGGTGTTGGTTTATAAGGAATGTTGAAAATATAGCTAACATTCTAATGTTGAAGTCCTTCTCCTCTGCAAACTCAATAATAGCACACCATGTGTAACACACCATGTGTAACACACCAAGCTCCATAGGTAAACAAGGGATTGTGACACGTGTCCGAATCAAGATGGACCCCACACGCTGGATGTACTGTTGCATGATGACTCCTACTTGCGCACAATTGTTGTTTGCGCCTGCGATGAGCAGATAACGCTCCCATAACATAATCTTCGTCAATCTACACTCTTTGCGCTTCTTCACCTACAGGCCACTATACGCATTTTGCGGTTCTCAATCAACTCTGGCCTATAGTAAAATGTCCTGGCAGTCCGCGTCTTTGCCACTATAAAGCGCATGGTTCACTCATAATGGGTAGTCATCACCAAAAGGAACATTTACAACTCAAAGGATGGGGGCTTACAACGAAGAGATCACGCTGGCGACAAAAGTAACAACTCTCTGCTTCCAATTCTTCTTTCCCCCTACAGCAATCAACGGACCGGATGTGGCTAAGCCGCTTCCGTGACGTGATCTCCACACGTCTCCCCGTCGAGCGCTCCTCGACGGGATCTCCTTCCTCCTGGCTACTGGCGACAAGCCCGTGATACAACTCACAGTACAGGCTGTTCAGCTCCAGCACGATGATGATCCCTCCATGTACGCGTCTCCCAGCCGAGCAGTCCTCAATGGGATCTCCTTTCTCCCGGCTGTTAGCGACAAACCCGCAATCCATCTTATAGTTCCACTCTAGCACGATGGCAAACACTACTTGTATGCATCTCCCAACCGAACGTTCCTCGACGAGATCTCATTTCTCTCAGTTGTAAGTGGCAAACACGCACTCCAGCTCGCAGTTCCGCTTCATCTTGACGACGAGGCCTCCTTCATGTACGCATTTCCCAGTCGAGCTTAACCGGCAGAGGCGCATGCCTCCCATCTCGAACACAACTCACCCCAGGCATGACGCAACCTTTCCCTCTAGCTGCATGCCTGTTTTGTCCTTCCCAGAGCAGTGGTTCCGTCATTTCTTTAATCACTTATTATTTTAAGTAAGTAATTATTTGGCATGAAGATATGTTTCGTGGAAGGTGCCCCCCCCCCCCATTCAATGTTATTAGAGATATAAACATTCTTTGACGCCACACTTTTAATTTTCTCCACCAGCAATGACACACTCTTCGGAGGCCTGATTCCACCTGCTCATGAGGATGCTCTGCCGCTCTCTACCGTCCTTGTCACGCCACAATCGGCTCAAGTTCTTTCATCCTTGCAGTTCACACAACCATCATCATTGCTGCCAAGCCATGCAGTGGTGATTTTGCTTCGCCATCTGTCCTCGTGGTCAACTGTCCGCAGCCTCCGCTCCAGTCATCTACACTGGCGGTCCCACGCGATCCATTCCTTTTGACGACAACCCCCATGTTGGTGTTGCCGTTTATCATCATCGCGGCTCATAATCAACCCAGTCCTCCTTTGATTGTCTACAGTCCCGAGGCACACTCGTCCCAACTCCAAAGATTCTGTCTGACAGTCTTGAAAGACTTGATTTCAAGAGCCTGGACACCTAGAGGGGGGTGAATATGTTCTAATCTTCTTTAATAAATTTTAGGAAATTAGCTTGTTCTAACTTAGTACAGATAATACAATTCTCAGCACAGCAATCACAACACAGCAATCACAGTATACCAATCACAGCGCAGTACAGTACACAAGATTTATAGTGGTTCCCCAAGGTATGGGTACATCCACTTTCCCCCTTCACCTATCCAGTAGAGAACTGGATTCAGCCCAACTTCCTTCCACTTACTCAGATCCACAGATCTTACAACTCAGAACCAGATTGGTTCCTACAGCTCAGACTTATACAAGTCTTACCTCAGATTCTTCCCAAGAATCCTACCTCAGGCCTCAGCCCTACCTCATCCTTTATCACTAGGCTTACAACTCCGACTTTCACAAGTCCTACACCTCAGGCACTCAGCCCTACCTCAGTCTTTATAATTACAGGCTTACAACTCAGATCTTATAAAAGATCCTACAAGAAAATGAATGTTTTAAAAGGTACAGAAATTCACCAGATAGAACTCTCTATTGGTGTGAGTTTCTTGATTAGTTCTTGAATAAACTGAATCTTCAGATCCAACCTGACTTAGCTGTTTCAAAACTTCCTGATAGAACAAAATAAGGTTGATCTTCACTTGATGTAGAAGTTGATCTTCAGATAGCTCATTCCTTAGATTCAGAATTAGATCTGAATATTTCTTACAGACTGCTCTGGATCTGCCTTCTTAAGGGTTACCCTTTTTCTTGTTGTCAGATTCTCTTTCCCG
This sequence comes from Platanthera zijinensis, assembly GCA_039513925.1. Lineage (NCBI taxonomy): Eukaryota > Viridiplantae > Streptophyta > Magnoliopsida > Asparagales > Orchidaceae > Platanthera > Platanthera zijinensis. Next base: position 159,212,823 of record CM077081.1, on the reverse strand, counting down.
TAATTGCTTGATTACTTCCTTAGTTCTTCGTTATTTCTGGTTGTCAAGGATCAGTCCCTTATATAGAGTTTACTCATGATTACCGGCTGATCCGGTTTATAACAACCTTCTGACAGTTCTGACAAAGGTGTCAGACACGTTGGTTATGACAGTTGTCGAGTCACCGGTCATGACAGTTGATTCCTCAAAGACTTTACAACTCAGCATGAACCACTCAGCAAACTGCTTCACATGTGTCGACACAAATAGACTAAGTGTCGACACAAGTATTGATGATGTCGACACAACACTCCATGTGTTGACATAGTCACACTTCTGCTACTCGACACAGCTTCTGTTTGTATGTGTCGACACAAGTCCTGTGTGTCGACACAACTGCTCCAGGTCTCGACATAACTGATGCTGGCAGATGGAGTTGAGTGTATGTCCAGCAGTCGTTGAGTGTGTGTCGAGACGTCGTTGAGTGTGTGTCGACACAAGTCCTGTGTGTCGACACAAGTCCTGTGTGTCGACACAAGCCTTCAGACTCAGTATAGCTGTTGTTGTTAGATGGCGTTGAGTGTCGTCCAGATGTCGTTGAGTGTGTGTGTCGACAAAAGTCCTGTGTGTCGACACAACTGCTTCTGGTTTTGACATACCTGATGCAGACAAATGGCGTTGAGTGTGTGTCGACACAAGTCCTGTGTGTCGACACAAACCTTCTTCAGGTGTCGACACAATTCCTTAGTGTCGACACATGTCTTTCTTCTGGTGTCGACATAACTCCTGGGTGTCGACATAGCTTCTGCTTTAGGTGTCGACACAGCTTCTGCTTTAGGTGTCGACACAATTCCTATTCCTGTCTTAGGTGTCGACACAATTCTGGGTGTCGACACAGCTTCTTCTTCAGGTGTCGACACAATGTCTGGGTGTCGACACAGGCCTTGCTTCTAGTGTCGACACAACTTCTGGGTGTCGACACAATTCTTCAGAAGTGTCGACACTTGTACTTAGAGAATTTTCTTGCAAACCTTACACCTGCACAATTAAACTCAAACATCCATTAAATACAAATTGATGTATATCAATGAGTAAGATGAGGCTTCTCCAAATCTGGTACATATTTTTCAGTGTACCCAACAATCTCCCCCTATTTGGAGAAGTCATAACCCTTAGTCAAAGATATACATCACTAATAATAAAGCACATAAAAATAGATGTACATACATTTCAGTGCAAGATAACACACAAACAATGTAAACAACTAAAATCAATAGTGAAGCTGATTTTATTTATTAATCAGAAAATTCTGGGTTTACATGTTTTTCCTTAGAACAAAAGCAAAAAGTTACATTATTCTATACATAAGCCTATCTATCCTATGATTCACTAGGCTCCTTAATTACAATGTCTTTTTCAGATCTAATCTTTGCCTGCACAGTAGGTTCTGTATCATCAGCAGGTTTCTTCTTTTTGAGATCCTTCTTCTTCAGTTCTTCAGCCTTTATCATTTGCATTTCAAAATAGTGAAAAGGCTTGAGGTAGTACCTGCTAGGCTCCAGAGCATTAGCAGTTAACTTCTCAGCTTTTGCACTCCTTCTGTACTGAAGAATGGCTTCTTTTCTGGCTTGATACGTGTTTCACTCTTGCTCAGAATACCATTTACACCTATCATAGGTCTTATCCTTTACAGCCTTCCAGGCAGTCAAAATAATATTCCTGGAAGTAGGGCTCCATTGCTCAAAAGCTGGCTTCAACTCAGTCTGTTCTCTGAACCTTTTCTTGGATAGTTGTGCTTCCTTCTGAGCTTCCTTGGCAGCCTCTGACATCTCTACTTTTTCAATAATCACATTTGGTGCCTCCTGTGGAGGGCTGTACATTGTCTGCACTTCTTGTTGAACCATGTCAAAGTCAGCAGGAGGGTAAATAACCTGTGCAACTTCAGGCTGATCTCCTTTAATATAAGCAGGTTGCACTCCAGACTCAGCAACATTGTCATCATCACACAAAGGAGGAAAGCCAAGTGTAGCTCTGATGGTATTAGAAACCCATTTGGCATGATCAGAGCAAGCTTTGACTAATAATCTCTCCCCCTTTATGACTTCTCTGGTTATATGATCTCTCAGATCAGTCTTTTGAAACCTTATTTGATCAGCCAGATATTCTGTACTTTCTTGATAGTTAGGCTTTGAATTTAGTCAGGTAATCAGAAATGGTCTTTTGAGAGGCTCCAATGGCTGTTTGGACAGCAGCTAGATCTTCTTGTATTTGCTTTGATATTTCAGTTTTCAAATCAGTGGAAATACTTCCCAATTTTTTGAGTATTCCTTCATGGGAGTCTTTGAGACTTTCATTAGACCTGAATTGATTTTCTACAACATACCCTTGTTTGGTGGCAATGCCCTCAACCTCAGTCTTCAGCAGCTGTTGTTGCTCAACCAAATATACTACAGCATTGTCTCACTTATGGAAGCAATATGTCATCTCTTTCTTATGCAGATTGACTTCAAATCTGATTGATTTAATGTCATGAGCCAGCTGAAACTACAGTTCTTTATTTGACTCATCCACATACTTCTCTAAAGACTGCCTTTGTTCATCCAATTTTACTTGCAGTTAGACCAGTAATGAACTGAAGTCCATGCTTGGAGCAGGTGGTTGAGTGACTATTTGTAAGGCCTTTTTATAGTCTGTGCTCTTTTTCTTAATTGCAATCATCTTCCTCTTCTTAGCCATAGAGACTTCCTCATCATCAGAGGGTTGTGATGAGCTTTCTATATCAACTGTTTCTTTATTAGATGGGGAATTCAGTAGCTCCTCCCCCTCAATTCTTGGGGGTTCCTTTCCTACCTGTGATTGCTCTCCCTCAGTCCTTGCAGCTGGTAAATCAGGAAATAGCTCTTCCATAGTTACCTTTTGCTGCATCTGTACAGGAGGAACAAGGTTAGTTTGGAAAACAAAAGGTTCTCCCTGGACATCCAGATTTTTGTCCAGGGCCTGCTCTATAAAGGAGATACTTACTTGCTCATCCTGAGCTGTATCTTTTATCTTCACATCTTGTGCTTCCTTCTCAGCAATTTCCAATGTTTCTTTGTTTATATCTGATACAATGTCCATTATTGTATCAGCAGCATACTCACTCTCCAGAGTAGCTTCAGCAATACCTCCCCCTTGGGCAGGAAGCTCAGATAATTCAGTGACTTGTACTGCTGGTTCAGGGTGTTCTCCCCCTGGAGTGGAAGCTATCTGTTGTTGTGGGTGCTGACTGCTCTCTATTTGATCTTGAGCTTCCTTTTGTTGTTGGTCTTCATCTGAACTGAAGACTACCTCCTCAGAATCACTGGAGGATTTTTCTTGCTGAACAATTTCTTTCTTTTTCTTATTTTTCTTGACCTGTTTTTGTGGAGTAGAAATCTCTTTGGTCAATACTCTATCCCATCTGGATAGAATCCTTACATCTATTCTTTTTATATGGTTGATCTTGGATCCTGATAGTTGGTTCATAATATCTTGTATTGTAGAAGCTAGACATAAGCTGAGGATCCTTCCCAGATTTGATTTCTTTATTCCTTCTTGTATTTTGTCAAATACTATTGATGTTCGGTCTGTTTTTAGCCTGAATATTATTCTTGTCATTAGATTGAACATAGATGTTGAAATTCTGTCATGTCCACCTGTTTTACACAGAATCACCTTGCCTACGATTTCAGACAGAAACTTTCCTTGTGAATTCATCCATTTCCTGGTAATGGATGATCTAACTTTGGTATTAGGGTTTAGGCCGCACCAGCTTAATGCATCTTTTGTCATGGATGGACTTATGTCATCATCATCCGTAACCTTAGGAAGTTGAAGTGACTTCCTGATCGTCTTCAGTGTAAGTTTCACTCGGGAATCCTGAACTGTGGCTTTGATCTTCTTCCCGTCAGTGTCCACAGTTGCTGATGAATAAAATTCCATTACTTTCTTTTTCCAAATCTTAGTTGGTTCTGAGACCAAGAACTTCAACCCATTTTCCGAAATTAGGGTAATTACTCCTTGGATGTCTTGCGATGTTGTCGTGAATCCACCACGAACAAGCTCATAACCTTCATTCACCTTGTTGTCCTTGAGGGGCGCCATTGACGAAAGGGAGAGAGAAAGAAAAGAAGAGAAGTTAATATCTATTTCGACACAAGGTCTAGAGTCGAGAAATCTGAAGACGTAGTCTACTAGATTTTTGTTGGGTATTGTATCTACAATGTAACTGATTTGAAGAAGTATCTGGACCAGCTAAGGTGAATTGGCATTGTATTTGATCATTTGTCTTCAAGTTGTGCTTGCAGTTATTCCTCGCTAAGTACACACCAATGTCAGGGTGCAGTAGGTCAATATACACGGGTCTGCGCAACGTAATCCCTCGTTGAGCAGATCAGTGTGTTGGCTTACGTGTACTCTCTCTATTGGAGTGTACTTACTTACAAGTACAGGGCTGTGATAGATCAAGAGCAGTCAAGGAGCAAGGATGGGCCAAAGAGCAGCTCGCGGGTGGAAAGACGAAATATCGTCTAAGTAAGAATCGACGAGAATCACTAAGTGATTCTCGCCGATTCGACGAGAATCACTAGTGATTCTCGCTGAATCGTCGAGAATCACTGGCTGATTCTCGCCGACTATCTCCGGCTGACTCAGCGCGTGCAAATCTCACGCCAAGTGAAAATCGTCGAGAGTCATCAAGTGTCTCTCGACGATTCGTCGAGAATAATTCTGCATTCTCGACGATTTGTCGAGAATGATTGATGACTCTCGCCGATCCACTCTGGTTTGCCAAGTTGTTCAGCATGAATTCTGCTAAGTAGAATTCGGCGAGAATCGTAGGTGATTCTCGCCGAATTTGCCTTAGGCGAAATTCTGGTGCTCGCTGGACCGGACCAAGTTTCAGGCGCTGTTTTGAACCGGAGCTAGGGTTTCTTTTGGTGGAGCCCACAACGGTCATATTGTATGACCTACTGTATAAATACTTCGGCATTTTGAACAATAATGAGTACGAATACACAAGAAAGAAAACCGAGCCGCCGACGTGACCTAGATCGCGGATTTCTCTTCCGCCGCCGCCATCGCCGCTCGGGAAGTTAGTCGCCGTCGTTGATCGTGGATACCTCCTGATCTTCCGGCGACAGAAGCTTTGCTAAGCAACGCGTCTCACGTGTCCTTCTTGAGATCCTTTGTCTCTTGATTTGTAGATCGGGAATACCTTCCCTTTCTGAATCGATCGAGACGATTGATCCAAGGAAGACCGTTGGTAGACCTTGTCAGCATAGCTACGAAGGTTGGATCTCTAAAGCTCAGCCGCCGCACTTCTTGCCGTCGCCGATCCCGAACGCCAAGCCGCCGCTCTTCTTGCCGCCGCCGGTTTCGTGGAGATTCATTCTAAGTGAGAGCTAAGGTCGTGGACTCTTCGTCTTCGTCAAGAACGCGTCATCGAAGAAGAGGGACACCTAGCACTCCATAAGTAGTTTGTATATTTTATACATTCCATTTTATTTTTGTTGTAAAGGAACGTAGGTTCCTCGTTGTCAGGGTTGGGTGCAACCCGTGGTGGAGGAGTGGTGACTCCTTCGTTTGGAAGGATTCCTTCCGTTAGTGTGAGGATTGGATTTCAATCCGGTTGGTGAAGTGACTGAGTCATCCCTTGTTGGGAGATAGGTCGAAGGGGGAAAGTGGACGTACCCAAATCGGGGAACCACTATAACTGCTTGTGTCTGTTTGTGCTGTGTTGTTTTATTTACTTGTGCAGATAGAATTTTAATTCCGCTAAAATCGCTGCAAGACACCTATTCCCCCCCCCCCCATAGGTGAAGGTAGTTGGCACTAGGTGGACTTTCAAGTGGTATCAGAGGGAGGTTACTCAGCAATAAGGTTAACACCTTGAGTAAGTTCCTGCCACTAGTGTCAAGAAGAAGACAGATATCTACTATGGACGGACTCAAGTACTAAGGCAAGATCCCAGTGTGCACCAGGCTAAACTTTTCTATCTGAAAGGAAAGGATTAGATTTTACATGGAAGCAGTCGACCCTCGACTCTTCATGATCGTAGACAAGGACGAGATGGTGTTGGTCGGACTTGACAAGAAGGCACAGAACATACTAATCAGCGCAGTCGATGACTCCATGATGCAGAACTTCTGCAACTACAGGACAGCCAAGGATATCTGGTGCAACTTGATTATCCTGATGGAGGGCACAGATGAAGTGAGGGATGATCGGAGATCCCTCCTGAACCAGAAATATGAGGCCTTCAGGCAGGGGCCCAAGGAAGAGATCGGAGTTACCTTCGAGAACTTCCTCAAGATCGTCAATGCTCTCAAGGGATATGGAAGAGTGTTCACTGATGGTGAACTTAATAATAAATTCCTTAGGTCCCTTACTAAGGAATGGGACACGAAGATCTGCGTCATCCGAGAGTTTGGCTGATTAGCTGAAACTGATCCTCAGATACTCTTTAGGAAGCTCATGTCCTATGAGCTCCAGTTGAACACGAGGAAAGCTGAAGAAGAAGCAGAGAAGGCCGCAGCCAAGGAAAAGACTGTGGCCCTAAAAGCCATTCACTCCAGGAAGGGCAAGGGTGCGGCTTCATCCCGTGCGGGGAAAAAGGATGAGGAGGAAGACTCCGAGCCATGCTCCTCCGGCTCAGAGTTGTCTGAAGAAGACTTCTCCCTCATCACCCGAGAATTCAAGAAGTTCCTCAAGATGAGGAATCAAAGAAAGAGAGACAGCTCCTCCTCCAGAAATCAGAAGAAGAATTATTCTTCTGACAGGTATGAATCAAAACCGAACAAACATCGTCATACTGACATCATTTGTTTTGGGTGCAATAAGCCAGGACACGTCGTGGCCGACTGTCATCAAGGCAAGAGAGAGAAGGGGAAGAGAGAAGAGCACAGAACCTCTAGAGATAAAAAGAAGGAGAGGAGCTACATCGCCAAAAAGTCAAAGACACTGAGTGAGTCTGATTCCTCAGACTCCAGTGATGATGAGGAAGCCTACTTCGGGCTGGTGGGTCGCTCTGACTCAGAAGGAGAATGCCCCCCATTCACTGGGAAGGTAAAAGCTCGTACCCCCCTCTCCGACTCTGACTATGAGTCTCCTGATGATGATCTCGAGGACAGCCCATCTGCCCGAGAAGATGAGCTCCTCGAAAAGTATGAGCTTCTGCTCAACACCTTCGAGGAATGCCGCAAGAGATTGAGGGCTCAGAAAAAGGAAGTCAAATTCCTTAAGGTCGAGGGTGTCTCCCTAAGGGAAGAGATCACTAGCTTGATTTCTCTCCGACAGGAGCACCTGGACCTGATCTCTAAGCACTCAGAGTCTCTAAGTCTCTTTGACCTTAAACAGGAAGAAATCAATAAGTTGGAAGAACAACTTACGGCAGAAAAGAAGATTGTCCAAAGCTTCTCTATGCCAAAGACTGTTCTTCCACTGGTTGATACCTTCTCTACTCAGGCTAAGGGGGCTGGCTTGGGGCATGTGGGTATGCCTGGTAAATCATCCAGGAGAAACAAAAAGCAGAGGAGAAATAAGGCTGCTAAGAAGGCCTCTACTGCAGAAAAGGGAAAGGCCCCACTCAACCCTGTTGTATTCAGGAAGCCTGGCTTTCCCTGCAATGAACAGGACATTGAGTCAACCTATGGCCACTTCTTCCGGCCCTCGGTTGAAAAGTCCAAGAGCCGGTATGAGGAGTGGGCCTTCCCCCGTAACTTTGGCGAGAGTGTCTTCAAGGCACCTTATGAGGAAGTTCAAATGGAGGATTATGGTCACTTCTCTAGCGGCCATAATAGGAAGCAGGCACCAAAGGCCAAGCCTGTTACACTGAGAAACCAGGAGGTGAAGAAATCATGCGACTGTTGTCATCATGATGCCTCCACCTCCAGGTCCAAGGCCCCGGCTGAACCTTCCGTTCGAAGGGTGAAGCAGGTGCCTAGGAGAAAGTATAACAGATTTGACTGCTGGTGCTGTGACAAAGTTGGTCACTTTGTCGTGGATTGCTGGTTTAATCCGAGGAATAACGAGACTCCTCATGTTGGCAATGCGAGGCAGGCCACTCGTAGGGCTAACCATCCGAGGGGGAGTATGCTAACGAGGAACCTAGGACCCAATACATATTGGGTTCCTAAGGAAAGGTAATTCTTTTTTGCAGGATAGTCTAGGTACCCAGGTACATGATGGGACCTAGACAAGAGATGTTCCGGGCTTGCCATGGAACAAGTTTAAGGGAAAAGAGATAACGCTAACTACGGTGCAAGGCTTGAACAGCTAAGTTTAGATGAGACTGCTAAAGGTGCAACTCCCAAGTACGTCAAGGTTTCCACCTCGACGTCAGCTGGAGAAGTTGACGAGCATGATGGAGAAAATCTTCCGGAAGAAGGAGAAGCCCGAGAAGATATCAAAGCTCCAGATGACAGACTCCTAGAGCTCCGACACGTGAGGGATCATCCTAGAGAACAGATCATCGGAGATCCTCGTGACGGTGTCAGAACTCGAAGAGGAAGCAGGAATGATAGGAAAAGCACTTCCGGGACGTGTCAATTCCTCGGAAGAAGGCTTATCTCATGGAACAGTAAGAAGCAGAATTGTGTCGCAACCTCCACAGCTGAATCTGAGTACATCTCAGCAGGCAACTGTTGCGCACAACTTCTATGGATCAGAAATCAGCTAGCAGACTATGACCTTGAGTTCAAAGAAGTACCAATGTACTGCGACTCCTCAAGTGATATAGCCATTGCGAACAATCCCGTGTCGCACAGCAGGACGAAGCATATTGAAGTGCGCTACCACTTCATTCGAGAGCATGTGGAAAACAAGGACATCTCTCTCTGCTATGTCCCCACGGATAAGCAGATTGCAGATATTTTTACAAAACCCCTAGACGAAGCCAAGTTCAGTCTTTTCAAAACTGAACTGGGTATGTTAAACCTTGAGGAATGAAGAATACAGAGGCTCCCGGCTCTTGGATCAAGGGGGAGCATCCGCAAGAAACTCAAGTGTAAGCACAACTGCAAGAACTGAGGGGGAGCATTGTGGCAAGTGCTAAAGTCCAGATTTGTAGAAGCCAAAAAGGGGGAGATTGCCCTCTCGGCTAAGGTGCTAAGGGCTAAGGTGCTCTCGCAAAGTATGCTCCAAATGCTCTAAAGATAATGGTATAGAAATTCTTTCTCAACTGATTATTCAGTTTATGTTTTTCTTCCATCCGTTATATTCACCTTAGCTTGTAGGGTTTAGGCTTCTTCAAATAGGCGGCGATTGTTGGGTATTGTATCCACAATGTACCTGATTTGAAGAAGCCCCTGGACCAGCTAAGGTGAATTGACATTGTATTTGATCATTTGTCTTCAACTTGTGCTTGCAGTTATTCCTCGCTAAGTACACACCAATGTCAGGGAGCAGTAGGTCAATATACACGGGTCTGCGCAACGTAATCCCTCGTTGAGCAGATCAGTGTGTTGGCTTACGTGTACTCTATATTGGCGTGTACTTATTTACAAGTACAGGGTTGTGATAGATCAAGAGCAGTCAAGGAGCAAGGATGGGCCAAAGAGCAGCTCACGGGTGTAAAGACGAAATATCGTCTAAGTAAGAATCGACGAGAATCACTAAGTGATTCTCGCCGATTCGACGAGAGTGATTCTCGCCGAATCGTCGAGAATCACTGGCTGATTCTCGCCGACTATCTCCGGCTGACTCAGCGCGTGCAAATCTCACGCCAAGTCAAAATCGTCGAGAGTCATCAAGTTTCTCTCGACGATTCGTCGAGAATGATTCTGCATTCTCGACGATTTGTCGAGAATGATTGATGACTCTCGCCGATCCACTCTGGTTTGCCAAGTTGTTCAGCATGAATTCTGCTAAGTAAAATTCGGCGAGAATCGTAGGTGATTCTCGTCGATTCGTCGAGAATCACCTATGATTCTCGCCGAATTTGCCTTAGGCGAAATTCTGGTGCTCGCTGGACCGGACCAAGTTTCATACGCTGTTTTGAACCGGAGCTCGGGTTTCTTTTAGTAGGGCCCACAACGGTCATATTGTATGACCTACTGTATAAATACTTCGGCATTTTGAACAGTAATGAGTACGAATACACAAGAAAGAAAACCGAGCCGCCGACGTGACCTAGATCGCGGATTTCTCTTCCGTCACCGCCATCGCCGCTCGGGAAGTTAGTCGCCGTCGTTGATCGTGGATACCTCCTGATCTTCCGGCGACAGAAGCTTTGTCAAGCAACGCGTCTCACGTGTCTTTTTGAGATCCTTTGTCTCTTGGTTTGTAGATCGGGAATACCTTCCCTTTCCGAATCGATCGAGACGATTGATCCAAGGAAGACCGTTGGTAGACCTTGCCAGCATAGCTACAAAGGTTGGATCTCTAAAGCTCAGCCGCCGCACTTCTTGCCGCCGCCGATCCCGAACGCCAAGCCGCCGCTCTTCTTGCCGCCGCCAGTTTCGTGGAGATTCATTCTAAGTGAGAGCTAAGGTCGTGGACTCTTCGTTTTCGTCAAGAACGCGTCATCGAACGAAGAGGGACACCTAGCACTCCATAAGTAGTTTGTATATTTTATACATTCCATTTTATTTTTGTTGTAAAGGAACGTAGGTTCCTCGTTGTCAGGGTTGGATGCAACCCGTGGTAGAGGAGTGGTGACTCCTTCGTTTGGAAGGGTTCCTTCCGTTAGTGTGATGATTGGATTTCAATCTGGTTGGTGAAGTGACCGAGTCATCCCTTGTTGGGAGATAGGTCAAAGGGGGAAAGTGAACGTACCCAAATCGGGGAACCACTATAACTGTTTGTGTCTGTTTGTGCTGTGTTGTTTTATTTACTTGTGCAGGTAGAATTTTAATTCCGCTAAAATCGCTGCAAGACACCTATTCCCCCCCCCCCCATAGGTGAAGGTAGTTGGCACTAGGTGGACTTTCAATTTTGTCTTCCCTTATTTATAGTCTACTAGTAAAGGGTAGGTAAAAGGACGTTCCTTACTTAGTAAAAAATACATGTCGACATAGTTGTACATGTGTCGACATAAAATACTTAGGTCACGATAAAACTTAATTTTAGTCGACATGTCTATGTGTCGACATATCTATGTGTCGACATATCTATGTGTCGACATACTCGTGTTAGTGTCGACAAGGGTTGGTCATGTATCGACATGATTGTGTCGACACCTATTCTTCTGTCGACACAGATGATGTTTCTGTGTCGACACATCCTTTTTCTTTGTCGACACAACATACTGAGTGTGTCGACACAATTTGCTTGTGTCGACACAAACTTTGTACTTAGACAAATTTCTTGAGAAATATTGTGCTTACATATTATACTTACAAATGTTTGAGCTGACCTATTCTAGGTTCAACATACCTAATTAAATTTTAAAATAATTGAATTTAGTTTCATCCAGAGGTTTTGTAAAAATATCAGCAATTTTATTATTTTTGTTTACAAATTCTAGACTAATATCTTCCTTCTCCACATGTTCTCTTATAAAATGAAACTTAATTTCTATATGTTTGGTTCTACTGTGAGATACAGGATTCTTAGCAATAGAAATAGCACTAGTAGAATCACAGAATAGTGGAATTCTACTTACCTTAATGTCATAGTCATCAAGTTGATGTTTTATCCACATCAACTGTGCACAGCAGCTGCCTGCAACTATATATTCTGACTCTGCAGTTGAGATAGCTACACTTGTTTGCTTTTTATTGCACCATGACACCAGCCTTTCACCTAGGAATTGAAAAGTTCCTGTAGTACTTTTCTTGTCTTCTTTGTATCCTCCAAGTCTGCACCTGAGAAGCCTGTTAGTAAAAAATCTCTATTATTAGGGTATCAAAGGCCTAGATTAGGTGTGCCCTTAAGATATCTCAAAATTCTTTTAACTGCAGTATAATGAGATTCCTTTGGGCAAGCTTGGTACCTAGCACAGACACATGTAGCATACATGATGTCTGGTCTACTAACAGTCAAGTAGAGTAGGGAGTCAATTATCCCTCTATACAAAGACTCATCAACAGGTTTCCCTGTCTCATCTTTATCTATAGGCATACTTGTTCCCATTGGAGTTCTCATGGTGGAGGTTGAGTCCATTTCATATTTCTTAATCAACTCCTTGGTGAACTTAGACTGGGATATGGGCATTCCATCATCAGTCTGTCTTACTTGAAGTCCCAAGAAGAACTTCAGCTCACTCATACTGCTCATCTCAAACTTCTCTTGCATAAGTTTGGTAAACTTTCTACAAAGGTTGTTTTCAGTAGATCCAAAGATAATGTCATCAACATATATCTGGACTAGGATTATCTTGTCTTTAAATTCCCTAAAGAATAGAGTTTTGTCTATCTTTCCTTTAGAGAATGTATTCTCAATAAGAAAAGCAGACAAGGTTTCATAACAAGCCCTAAGGGCTTGTTTAAAATCATATAGAGCTTTCCTAAGCCTATATACATAATCAGGATAATGAGAATCTACAAAACCTGAGGATTGTTCAACATAGACTTCCTCTTTTAAGTCACCATTCAGAAATGCTGACTTTACATCCATCTGATATACCTTGAACCCTTGATAGGCAGCATAGGACTAGAACAACCTTATAGCCTCCAGTCATGCCACTGGGGCAAAGGTTTGATCAAAGTCAATCCCTTCCTCTTGCTTGTAGCCTTTTGCTACCAATCTGGCCTTGTTCTTGATTATAGTGTCATTCTCATCAAGTTTGTTTCTGTAGATCCACTTGGTTCCTATAATGTTGTGATCCTTTAGTTTAGGAATCAGTTCACAGACTTTGCATCTTCTGAATTGATTCAGCTCTTCTTGCATAGCATCAATCCAGTTTGTGTCTAGCATGACTTCTTCAAACTTCCTGGGTTCTATCTGTGACAAGAAACTTGAACATAAAACTGTGTTCATGTTCTTGCTCCTGGTTAGTACACATTGACTTGCATCACCAATGATTTGATGAGCTGGATGATCTTTTAGGTGTCTCTTTGCTGGAGGAAATCTGTCAACCTCTTAGTCTTCTTCATTTTCCTCAACCTGATGCTCCTCATTGTCTTCTTCATCCAGTGAGTCTTGTTCTCCCCCTGGACAGCATGCTTCCTTTTCTTCATCCAACCTAGCAGGTGTTTCTTCATTGATAGTCAGCTTGTCCAGCCTATCCTTTAAACCTGTAGAACTACCTGAAGAGCTAGACAATTCACTGTTAATCAACTTAGACTCATCAAATACTATATGGACAGATTCTTCTACAACTTGTGTAGTCAAGTTGTAGATCTTGTATGCCCTACAATTATTGTTGTACCCAACAAATATCCCTTCTAGGGATTTGCCAGCAAACTTAGTTTGGTAGTGCTTACCATTAACTAGGACATAACACTTGCTACCAAAGATTCTGAAATAGTAAATGTTTGGTTTTCTACTTTTCAAAATCTGATAGGGAGTCATCTTATGTTTCTTATTGATGGAGGCTCTATTGAGTACATGACATACAGTATTTACTGTCTCTGCCCAGAAGTACTCAGGGAGAGTAGTGTCACTAAGTAGTGTTCGACTTGCCTCAATTAGAGTCTTATTCTTTCTTTCAGCAACACCATTTTGCTGGGGTGTTCTAGGTGAGGAGAACTCCTAATGGATCCCCAGTTCTTCACAGAACTTTATCATATATTCAGACTGAAATTCAGTTTCATGGTCACTTCTGAATTTGACCACTAAATTGTTAAATTCATTCTGAATTTGTCTAACAAAGGTCTGGAAAATAGTAGGAGTTTCAAATTTCTGTCTCAAGAAGAAAACTCATGTGAATCTAGAATAGTCATCCACAATAACAAATGTGTATACTTTCCTACCAAGACTATGAACTGGCATATGACCAAACAAATCCATATGCAAGAGATATAAACATCTCATTGAATCTTTGGTATCAAGTGCATGGAAAGAGAACTTAGTTTGTTTGCCCTTTTGACAAGCTGAACACACCCTCTTTAATGTACTTGACTTGAGGACCATTCCTCACTAACCTCATGCTGAACAGTTGTCCTATAGACTTATAGTTCAGATGAGCTAGCCTCTTGTATCATTTGACACATAGTGAAGCTTTCTCTCCTGCAACTAGACAAATGGGTGAGATGTAAAATTCACAATCTAGTTTAAGACAATATATATTCCCTTTCCTAGTACCAGTCAAAATGATCTCTTGATCACTTGACATTCTTATTTGGCACTCCCCTTTGAGGAAAGAGATGTCATAACCTAGATCACTAAGTTGACTTATGTTAATCAGGTTGTGTTTTACATCCTTCACATAAGCCACTTTAGTGATAGTAATTGAATCACTAGAAAGGTTACCAAATCCTTTGATAATTCCTTTTTCTGATCCACCAAAGATTACTTTGGGTTCATTCTCTATGGGTACATAGTTCCTCAACATTCTTCTTGTTCCAGTCATGTGTCTGGAACATCCACTATCCAAGTACCATATAGGGGTATGGTCACTTGGATTCACCTGCATCAAATAAAAAATCACTTATCCTTAGAACCCAAATTATTATTGGGTCTTAGGCCTTTGTTAGTTTGAAATCCTGCAGCTGTTCTGATAGGTAAACTATTATTGGTTTTAACACTTTTGTTGAACAAGTAATCCATGGCAAAGTGACCCACCTTGCCACAACACCAAGACTCAAATTTATTGTACCTTCTTTTAGGTACAGTCTTTATAACTTTGTTGTGAGCAGTCCTGTTAAGTGTAGGTGTTGGAGCAGCAAACCCCAAGAATTCCTTTTGAACCTGATGGGCTTGCCTATAGAGTGACTTATTGGCATTTGCACCCTTGCCCATGAGATCTCCATACTCACAGTGACCATGTGTGATATCATGATCATAGATGTTTGTAGGTTGCATCACTTTCCTAAAGAAAATAGGGGGATTTTTAGCTAGTGGCTGAACTTGGGTCTTACCTTTTCTATGAGAATTGGTGGCCCTAATTCTTCCCTTAAAACCTAGACCAGTCTTACCTTTTTGAGAAATGAAATTGTCTATTAAGCTCAAGACAGATTTTGGCTTACAGAATTTAGCCACTAACTCTCTTTCTTGCCTAAGTTTTGCCTCCAGTTTCTTGATATGATTTTCCTTGAAAGAGATTGTGCTCATCTGAATAACAGTAATGTTTTTAAGTTTGGCAACCTCCTTCAGTTTTAAATCTATCAACATGGCTGAATCTGATGCAGCCTGCTTAAGAGACTCAATTTCCTTGACCTGCTCCTTGACAAGAACCTTGCTCCTCTTTAGAGCTTGTAACAGCCCACCATACTCATTAATGAGTTGATGTACATCCCCCTCAGAATCAGAACCATCCACTTCTCTTGAAGTTGATGCTGCTGATTCTGATCCAGTAAAATAATCAGAAGCTGAGGGAGAATTGTATACCTTGCTTGGACCAGGCTGATCCTGGCACTGATCATTTTCTGACAGAGCCATCAGCCCTCTACAGCAATAGTCTTTCACTCCATTTATGGAGTCCAGCATTTGTAGGAATTCTAATTCCCTAGAATCCTCTTCTGTTGAGAACAGCCCAACATATGCTTCTGCATCATCTTCTTCTCCTGATCCTGAAGATGAAGAGTCTGTCCAACTCTTCTGCTTTTGAGCAACAAAGGATTTCTCCTTCTTGCCTTTCATTTGATGCATCTTCTTG
This sequence comes from Platanthera zijinensis, assembly GCA_039513925.1. Taxonomy (NCBI): domain Eukaryota; kingdom Viridiplantae; phylum Streptophyta; class Magnoliopsida; order Asparagales; family Orchidaceae; genus Platanthera; species Platanthera zijinensis. Next base: position 159,197,129 of record CM077081.1, on the reverse strand, counting down.
TCCTTATATTCAGTCCTCTTGTCTGGACAGTCAGCTATGACATGTTCAGGCCTGTTGCAACAATAGCAAATAATCTTAGAATTAGTTTGTTTACTAGGTTTTGAGGCATACCTGTCCTCCTTAGGAGTCTTCTTTTTCTTGTAATACTCATCCTTGGAGAAGGATATAGATGGTCTGATTCTCCATTTCTTCTTTTTCATGAACCTTTGAAACTGACTTCTAAAGGCAGTAAAGTCCTCATCAGAGGTGTGGCTATCTGATGTGCTGTTGTCAGGATTTTCTTCTTCTGCCTCAGCACTCCTTCTGGGTAGAGAAGGAGACTTTCTTCTACCCTTTTTTGTGCATTCAGCCTTGAAGGCCACTGACTTCTCTTTGTAGTCAGACCTACTGTTTTTCTCCTCCTCTTTTCTAGCAGTGAGCTGTATTTCATAGGATAGCAGCTTTCCAAATAGTATTGGTGGAGGTGTATCAGCAAGTCTGGCCACCTCTCTGATGGCACATATCTTTGTGTCACAGTCCTTTGTTAGTGATCTGAGAAACTTATCATTCAGTTCATATGTGTTGAAGACTCTTCCATAGGTCATCAGCTCATTTACTATCCTGAAAAACTTCTTGTAACATTCAGCTATGCTGTCAGACATGGTCTGTCTAAAGCTCTCATATTCTTGATTTAGCATAGATTTCTTTTCTTATCTGACTTCTTCAGTTCCCTCCATGTAGACAATCAAGGTGTCTCATATCTCCTTATAGGTTTTGCAATGCACCAGATTTTGAAATGTGGCATCATCTATAGCACTTACAATAATGTTTTGTGCTCTTTTGTCTAATGTTGCCAAGATGATCTCATCTTTGCTCATTTCAGAGTAACTCTTTGGGGTTCTAACATTTGCATCCAGAACTGATATCTTCATTGGAATGAAGGGGTCTTCTTGTACTGTGATGTAGATTCTTGGATCAAATGCTTCCATGAACAACCTGACTCTTTCCTTCCATATGCCAAAGCATTTTTCCTGCAGATAGGCAGTTTCATAGATCCAAATTCCTTCTGATTCTCATTTGAACTCATTCTTGAAATCTGTTAATTGCTTTGGAGATTCACTCAGACTGTTAGGTCTATTTTTGAGTAACCTCCCTCTGATACCACTTGAAAGACTTGATTTCAAGAGTCTCGACACCTAGAGGGGGGGGTGAATAGGTTCTAATTTTCTTTAATAAATTTTAGGCAATTAGCTTGTTCTAACTTAGTACAGATAATACAATTCTCAACACAGCAATCACAACACAGCAATCACAGCATACCAATCACAGCACAGTACAGTACACCAGATTTATAGTGGTTCCCAAGGTATGGGTACATCCACTTTCCCCCTTCGCCTATCCAGTAGAGAACTGGATTCAGCCCAACTTCCTTCCACTTACTCAGATCCACAGATCTTACAACTCAGAACCAGATTGGTTCATACAGCTCAGACTTATAAAAGTCTTACCTCAGATTCTTCCCAAGAATCCTACCTCAGGCCTCAGCCCTACCTCAGCCTTTATCACTAGGCTTGCAACTCCGACTTTCACAAGTCCTACAACTCAGACACTCATCCCTACCTCAGCCTTTATAATTACAGGCTTACAACAAAGATCTTACAAAAGATCCTACAAGAAAATAAATGTTTTAAAGGGTACAGAAATTCACCAGATAGAACTCTCTATTGGTGTGAGCTTCTTGATCAGTTCTTGAATAAACTGAATCTTCAGATCCAACCTGACTTAGCTGTTTCAAAGCTTCTTGATAGAACAAAATAAGGTTGATCTTCAATTGATGTAGAAATTGATCTTCAGATAGCTCCTTCCTTAGATTCAGAATTAGATCTGAATCTTTCTTACAGACTGTTCTGGATCTGCCTTCTTAAGGGTTACCCCTTTTCTTGTTGTCAGATTCTCTTTCCCGTAATTGCTTGATTACTTCCTTAGTTCTTCGTTATTTTTGATTGTCAAGGATCAGTCTCTTATCTAGAGTTTCCTCATGATTACCGGCTGATCCGGTTTATAACAACCTTCTGACAGTTCTGACAAAGGTGTCAGACACGTTGGTTATGACAGTTGTCGAGTCACCAGTCATGACAGTTGATTCCTCAAAGACTTTACAACTCAGCATGAACCACTCAACAAACTGCTTCACATGTGTCGACACATATAGACTAAGTGTCGACACAAGTCTTGATGATGTCGACACAACACTCCATGTGTTAACATAATCATACTTCTGCTACTCGACACAGCTTCTGTTTGTATGTGTCGACACAAGTCCTGTGTGTCGACACAACTGCTCCTGGTCTCGACATAACTGATGCTGGCAGATGGAGTTGAGTGTATGTCCAGCAGTCGTTGAGTGTGTGTCGAGACGTCGTTGAGTGTGTGTCGACACAAGTCCTATGTGTCGACACAAGTCCTGTGTGTCGACACAAGCCTTCAGACTCAGTATAGTTGTTGTTAGATGGCGCTGAGTGTCGTCCAGATGTCATTGAGTGTGTGTGTCGACACAAGTCTTGTGTGTCGACACAACTGCTTCTGGTCTTGACATAGCTGATGCAGACAAATGGCGTTGAGTGTGTGTCGACACAAGTCCTGTGTGTCGACACAAGTCCTGTGTGTCGACACAAACCTTCTTCAGGTGTCGACACAATTCCTGAGTGTCGACACATGCCTTTCTTCTGGTGTCGACATAACTCCTGGGTGTCGACACAGCTTCTGCTTTAGGTGTCGACACAGTTTCTGCTTTAGGTGTCGACACAATTCCTATTCCTGTCTTAGGTGTCGACACAATTCTGGGTGTCGACACAGCTTCTTCTTCAGGTGTCGACATAATGTCTGGGTGTCGACACAGGCCTTGCTTCTAGTGTCGACACAACTTCTGGGTGTCGACACAATTCTTCACAAGTGTCGACACTTGTACTTAGAGAATTTTTTTGCAAACCTTACACCTGCACAATGAAACTCAAACATTCATCAAATACAAATTGATGTATATCAATGAGTAAGATGAGGCTTCTCCAAATCTGGTACATATTTTTCAATGTACCCAACAGGTCTTCCTCCCACAAGCACCCCGCCATGCCAGATTTCTGAAATTCATCTTGACACTTTTGCGCACGATGACGACCAACCACTCAATGGGCCTCCACGACAATAACGCGCTATCGAGAGTTGTTCTGGCACGAAAATAAGGAGACAGACAGTCAAATCATTTGAGCCTCGTTCGAGCTTGAGGAGAAGCTCGATTTGAAGTGCGGGTGGGATGATATGGGCCCACAATACTCCACATTATAAATTAATTTTAAATATGTATTTGTAATTTGTCATGTTAGTCATGTCATTTTCAACGTCGTCATTTAGAGTTATTATGATGTTTAGTGTCATTTATTTCAACTCGAGTATTTTGTAATTGTCAGAAGTCTTGTACTTTCTATTTAAGGGACCCCGCAGGTCCAACAATCATCATGAATGAATAAATCCAATTTTCCTTCTCTTTCTCTGGTTCTCTCCTGTTCCTCAATTTCTAGGGTTTGGGTTGAGCAAAGCTCCCCTTCTTTCTCTCCCCTCGTATTCTCCGCGGGTAGAGCTCGGCTCCCCTTGTATTTCCGCCTCCACCGACGAAACCACGAAGAAATCCCATATCAGAACATTATCTTAATTTGGAGCTGCTGACCTATTGTTTGGATCTGATGGTTTACCCTTAGTTTGGGATTATTTTACTAGATTTATTGCCCCCGGTTTGCTTTTTATGGGTTGATTTTGAGGCCATTTCATCACAGTTTATGAGCTGATTTTGATACTATTATATAGCTGTTTTGGGCTGATTATACAGCTGTTTTATATAGCAGTTTTTGGTTGAGTGCATGGCTGTTTTTTGGCTGATTACATGGCTGTTTTGGGATTGGATGAGAAGCTATTATATGGCTGATTTGGATTGTCTTATCTTCTTCTAAATGCTGGATTTTATGATGTTTTTTCTTCCCCTTTGCTTCCCTATTTCTGGATTCCTTAGAGCAGTCCCTAATTGCATATTGGGCAATTTAGGAACTACTTTACTGCCTTTACATGTGATGCTCCACTAGTTGTCTTGTGTCGATCTTGTTGATGAAAAATTGGGGGAAAAGAATTCATGTTCTATTATGATTTCCTAATTTCCTAGGTTCTTAGGGTCGTGTCGTCGTCCACTCTTAATTAATGCAACTCATGTAAAAATAAATTATATTCGGAAATTGAAAATGATATTGTTGGGACCGAAAATCATTCTTAATTAGATAAAGGTGGTCACTCCTTTATATATAATAGATGAGTGTATACAACAATACTAATACTTGCACTCAAGTTGGGCATGTCATACAATTCATATCTGATGCGCGTTCGGCAAGTGCACCGGTCGCTCAAGTAATATAAAATGAGAGAATATCCCCAAATATCGATCTCTTAAGGAACGCAGAATGAGTGTGTGATTTGATTGTTTAGAGAATTAGTTATAGAGGCAAAAAGAAAATACGGGGGCTTGATTTTGGGGAGTGGATCGAACAAGAGCAACTAAATTAAAAGTCGGGTCTCCTTCACCGCCTCGCTAGGGTGGATGGAATCGTAGGCTGATGGAGGGAAAGGGATGAGGGTCGCAAGCACCTCCTCACAACACACACAACTAGCAATTGCTAGTGCGGTACTCACACAATGGCAGGGATGACGAGATGAAATGGTAGCGCTCCTGACACGCATAAACTAAAAAGCAAACACAGACATGAAAATTAGCATTAATGAAATTAGGGTTTAAACAATCATCAACAAAACATCCAAACACAGCAATAGAAGATTACTACAAGCGAAGAGGGGGGAAGAATACAACCGATGCACGAAGACTCGTCAAAGGTTCACGGTCAGAGTTGAGGGTTGTCAATCCTCTTCAGAGCTCGGGCTTTGACTGTCGTCCGGGGTCCAGAGGAGCTGTCACCTTCTTCCACGCTACCCGTCTTCTTCGTCAATAGTCTCTGGTCACGTTCTTCGCCGGAGAACTCTCCAAGTGCAGCGAGAAATCCCACGAAACAAAGCTTGGACGCTTGCGAATGATGGAGGAGGCTGAGAGAAGACTCTAGCTTGAGATTTGCGAGGAAAATGTGGTCGGAGCACCTCAGGATGAAGGGCGGTGGTGGAGCGGCGGAGTGGCGCGAAGATGGGAGCTTGGGAGCGGGCCAAAAAACGAATCTTCCTATATAGGTCAAATCTTGCGGCTTAAATAGTAACAGGTCAAAAAAATAAGGATCGCACGGTCGAACGCACAACCGTGCGTTCACCGTGCGATAATTACAGCGCAGGAACACCCAGCCTGGAAGATGAGGCACACCGTGCGATTTTGAACAAGCACGGGCAAAACAGCCCGTGCGAGAACAAAACGCACGGGCGGGGACAGAGAGCTGAAAACCCAGGCAAACAGAGAAATCGTGTGTTTCCCTTCACGCACGGTTGAATCAAACCGTGCGTGAAGAAAAACGCACGGGCAATAATTTCAAAAAAAATTAGACAAAAAGAGGAGGTCGTGCGATTTAGTCAAGCACGGACAAAACAACTGTGCGCGAGCAAATCGCACGTCCCTGGGCAGAGCACCAGAAAACGACATTGTAGGCATCGCACGATCACGCCGATCGTGCGTGAACAAAAACACACGACCATGCGATTCCTACAGAAAAGAACTGGACTGGAATAGGGCTCTGCCCAACTGCACAAGAAAACCACAGCAGGGACACAGGCCTCCGGCACTTACAGAGAATCATAAATGAAACAAAAAATAATGGGGAGCAACAGGTGCTTACCCCCAGCAAAGAGGCATGCAATTGCACACCACAGGTCCACAACGGGCCTAAAAAGTGCACTTTGTGTACGAACACATATTGAATGAAATTGAGCAATAATGAGCATAAAGTGTAGTGCACGTGCGTGAACATGGCCCGGATAAGTTCAAAAAATATTATAAATATCAGACTCATCACACCCCCAGACTTAAGCATTTGTTCGTCCCGAGCAAATTATCTCTTAGTGGGACTAGAAAGAACTAGCTGGCAAAGCAATTGCAAAAATGAAGTACCATGTGAAGTCACATGCTCACGTGCATAGAGAAGCAACAGAAGAAATTTCTAACTATACATAGTAATTTATAATTTCTAAGAGCGTATAAATATATTATATCTACTCAACATTTGAATCACGGTGAATCATCTCGTCACACGTAGGACAAAAGTAGACTGAACGATGAGGTGAGTATTGCCAAAGACCGGATCTCAGGATAACCTCAAAAGAAATCCATCAATGTCGATGGCCATATGTTTGCCCTTCCACACTCTCTCCACGGTACTTGTTTGACTCAAAGCGCGAATCAATAGGACTTTAGGTTTGTAGTGGGGCTTGGGTTTAGGTAAGGTAGACAAATGATAAAAATGATGGCTCACGCACTAAACCCAACAGAGCTAGCACAAAACACTATCCTCGAGCACCATAAAATAGACACGGGCGCACCACAGCCCCAGACTCGGAATTGACTATATGGTGTGTGCACCGCCTACTCCAACAAAAATTCTCCACATAAATATATTCAAACTTTTCATAATTTTTTTTACAATTATCTTTTCTTTTTCTTTTCTTTTTCCTTTTCACAACATTTTCAGCAAATTTTATCTTAAAAGCACATCCACATGTTCACAAAAAATAATCACCACATCAACACCCCAACATAGATATGAAATCAAAACTGAAGCTCAAACTTGGGTGTGCGACTAGGATCAACATTTTGGCTTTGGTGAGAAAATAGTGGAGCTGAATCAACGGATGGGTAGGCACAGCGGGGCTAACAAGGATAGGATCATAGGATGGGCACAAAAGCTTAACCGGACCAAAATGATGGCCTACATCACACTCGCGCGCTTGACTAACCGTGTACCCATCTTTCAAGAGTAGCTTGGGGAAAGTTCTTAGCCATCGAGAAAAGTTAACCTTTCTCCCGACTCAAACAATACGAGGCTACAAAACGTCTACACACAATCTTACGCTACCATTTGATTCACACCGGATTCATAGATTTTGAGTAAAATAAATAATGTTTACGCTAAGAGAAAAATCTAAACTACAAGCATAGAAAGAAATTACATCTACACAAATCTCTAAGTGAGATGTGAACACTCGACTAGGAGCACTACAGGATCACCGAGAGCTTTGATCATAGCGGATCACCGAGAGCTTTGATCATAGCGGGTGGAACAGGATGATGTACTACCTTGGGTACCAGGGTCACACAACCATCAACAACATGGATAATGGTGCCACTCTCTTTCAAGAATGGGACTCCAAAAATTGAGATAGACTTATTCTCCATGGGTCCCAACACTTGAAAGTTAGTGACGACAGAAGTGTCATCCACTATGAATTCAACCTCTTTAACTTCCCCTTCAGTTGTCACGACTGATCCGTTAGCAAGCACAAGAGAAATCTGGTCATCAACATCGATATTCAACTTGAGTTTCTCAATGTCTTGCAGGGAAAGAACGTTGCGTGATGAGCCAGAATCACATAACGCAGTAGTCCTAACATCATTGAATACGCACTTGATAACAGCGTCGGCCTCATGGCAACCATACGACTCAGCTAATCTCTTCCCCTGTTCTTGTGGGTTCTTTTCAGTGGTACTGGGGAGAGCAGCCTGAGCTTGCTCAGATAGCACTTGGGCCAACTGGCCCAGTTGCATCTCCAAGTCTCTTATGGAGGTAGTCTGGTGGGCCATATTCGATTGGGCTACAACAACAAACTTCTTCATCATCTCTTCTGGCGCACTCTTTCTTTGCACAGGAGCACCCGGAGTATAACTCGGTTGCGGTGGCCTCGGTTGGCTCCCGGAAGCTTGAGCATCAAACTGATGTTGGCCCAGTTGCCATCGTTGGCCAGCGGCATTTTGGTTCCACGAGAAGTTTGGGTGGTTTCTCACACCCGGATTATAGGTATTTGAGAAGGGCATAGACTTCCTTAATTGTTCACATAATTAACACTTTCATCAACATTTAAATTAGCAAGATCCGAAGATAGTTCACCGGCGGGGCACTCAAATGCATGGTGCCCAGGGTTTCCACAACCATGGCATGAAATAGCCAAAACTGACACAGGTGCAGAAGTGGGTCTTGTCAGCAACATCATGTTCTCGAACGGAGCTGGAGAGGGATCAGCGGGGGCAACCGTAGTGTTTACTTCGAAGAGCTCCCGTGAATTCCTTGGGGCATTCCTTCCGGTAGTCTGGTAGGAACTGTGTGTAGTTGTGTCTTGTAGGATTCTGAGTGCCTCATCAGCGGTTAGATTCATCAACGTTCCTCCAGCAGCAACGTCAATCATGGCACGATAGTGCGGCTCGATTGCGAAGTAAAAGTTCTCCACAAGATTATGTGGTCCAAACTCGTGTTGGGGACATTTCCTTAACAAATCTGAGAATCGTTCCCAAGTCTCAGCAAGTGTCTCCTAATCGTTCTACCAGAAAGTGGAGATTTCACGCCTCAGGCTAACAACCCTGTCAACCGGATGGAAGTTAGCAAGAAAGAGCGATGACAAGGCATCCCATGTAGTAGCGGCTCCCAGCCGAATAGTATGGAGTCATGCTTTTGCCTTGTAACGTACGTAGAAACGAAATAGTGTCAATTTCACGGTCTCATCAGAAATGTCGGCATACCGGAAGGTGCCACAGATTTCGGAGAACTCTGCAAGTGCAGATGAGGGTCTTCACTCGACATCCCTGAAAACTGGGCATTGTTGCGGATTATGTTCAGAATAGTTGGCTTGATCTCAAACTGATTAATAGTGAATGTTGGGCCAAAGCCAGGGTACATACTCCCAACAGTCGGTCATAAATTCTACGACATACTTCCCTAGGACGTCCAATATGTTACGACTTTTGCTTATTTAACACTATACTCAAGTTCTCTTGAAGGTACAACAGTCCTTGCCATGACGCCGCATTCGGACCATACGACGAGAACCTTTGCATATTTAACACTACACTCAAATCCTGTAGATGCAGTGATCCTTGCCAAGACGCCGCATTCGGACCATGCTACGCGTTCCTTAGGGAAAATAACCTAGTTTTTGCACAATTTCTCAAATGATCCATATTCATAAGGGTGACTAAATTTTACGTTTGTCGTCTACCTAACACAACCATTACCATTTTTCATATGGGCTTAGTACCAGCATAGGCTAGTTTATTTATATGACAAACCATTTAAATTTTAACACTTTTAGAAGTTGAACAAGGACAACGACGACGTCACTAGTAAGTTGTCAGCAGAAAGATGACAAAAGATGTTGGAGTCCAAGTATTGGCCCTGGGTGTTAGTTATCACCGCAATGTTGCATAAGTTGGATGAATACGATGAGAAGTGGGCTAGAGAGGACCCTTATAGATGGGACAGGTATCAGAGGTTTAGAGGAGTGTAGTGTTAATCTTTACTTTATAGTGATGGCCCCCTTTTGATGTATATTGTACATATTAGATGACACTCTAAGTAGATTTTTTACATGTGGATAGCTAGCATCATGTATATGTACTGATGCACTAATGTGATATAATTTGTATCTTCTATCTTTCGAGCTATTATAGTGTTGATGGTATGTGTCTCTTTATATGATACCATGCTCAATTCTCTACTCCTAAAATGTGAAGTGTAATATTTTTTTTTTTTAAATAGCATAAACTTACAAGAACATAAATGTAACTAAGGTTTAATTGTGGCGGTCTAGTCAGGCCATTTCAGAAGCCACAGGTTCGAGTCCTAGAAGCAGCCTCTTGCAAAAATGCAGGGTAAGGTTTACCAACATTTCTCCCCTGTGGCGGGACCCTTTCCCGGACCCTCACTGCACAAGAATAGTTCGTGCTCTGGGCTGCCATTTTTGGTTTAGTTCAGGAATATGCAGACATGCAAATTATTAATCATACAAACGTTCAATTGGGGCATGTGTAATTCAACAATTTCAATTATAACAACAATAGTAAACATCACCGGTATTTTTGAAGATCAATACTAAAAGGTCTCGTTAATTAATTATCAAATCAAAGTGTTCAGGATTTTCAAAAAAGAAGTGTTACCAAAATTGTTCCAATAATTCTAATACTTCAAATATCAATAGGTATATGTTATGACCTATCTAGGAGAAGAAGAAGAAATAGGAAGAAGGCTAGAGGATTAGGGTTTAGGAGAGGAAGAAGAGAAAGGATACCTGGAATAATCTTCTTGTCCCACCAAGGAGGAGGGGTTGAGTATTTATGCTCCCACCCAACCCCTAGGGCCGGCCGGCCCCATTGGGGCTGAACCCATGTGGTTCAGCCCCCATTCTGCTTTATTGTTGGGTTCGGGCTGAACCGGATGGTTCAGCCCGGTTTTCATTCTCTATCTCCTTCGGCCTTCGCGCGTATTTAAATCCACGGAAACGTAGATCGTTCGGGGGCATATCATTCCCCTCCCCATCAAGAAGCACCTTGTCCTCAAGGTGAAAATCAGGATAGCGCACCCGAAACTCCAAGAGGTCAACCCACGAATTGTGCGTCTCTGGCATCTGCTTCCATTTGACGAGGATCGTTGGCCGGTACTCAGTGCCTTGTTTTTTCCACTTTGTCATGAGAACTTCTTCAGGTAAGGGCCTCAATTCGCCGCTGCTGGTGGCCTCAGGTAAGATAGGAGTGACGTGAACAGCGTTCCTTAGCTTCTATTTGAGTACTGATACATGAAAAGTAGGGTGAATGCGGGACCCCTCCGGAAGCGCCAAGGCATAGGCTACGGGTCCTACCCGCCGAATGATCCTGTACGGCACGTAGTAGCGTGGGGCCAATTTCTGATTGGCCCGGCGGGCAACTGATAGCTGACGATATGGCTGGAGCTTGAGAAACACCTCATCGCCTACCGCAAATTCCCTTTCCGTACGGTGCTTGTAAGCTTGGACCTTCATGCGGTCTTGGGCCGCACGTAAATGGACTCGGAGAATAGCCAAGGTCCGATCCCGATCTTGGAGAGCCCGATCTACCGTCGGGAGGGCACTGCCAGCCGGTTCATAAGAGCACAATGTGGGTGGCGGACGCCCGTACACCGCCTCGAACGGAGTGAGCCGGCTGGCCGTGTGAAAGGAGGTGTTGTAGCAGTACTCGACCCAATGTAGCCACCTGGTCCACGTGCAGGGTTCATCCATGACAAAGCACCGTAAGTATGTCTCTACTCCTCTGTTTAGCACCTCCGTCTGGCCGTCGGTCTGGGGGTGATTGGCCGTGCTCATGCGTAACGTGGTACCCTGAAGCCGAAAAAGCTCCGTCCAAAAATGGCTGACAAAAACTGGGTCCCTATCAGAGATGATGGCCCGAGGAACCCCGTGGAGTCGAACTATCTCTTTGGCGAAGAGCTCAGCCACTGTTTCTCCGGAATATGGGTGGCTCAAAGTAAAGAAGTGGTCGTACTTGGACAGTTTATCGACCACTACTAGAATGACCGACTTGCCCTGCGATTTGGGAAGGCCCTCGATGAAGTCCATGGAGACGGTGTCCCAAATCTGGTGTGGGATCTCTAACGGAGTAAGAAGACCCGCTGGGGAGATCGTCTCATACTTTTGCCGCTGGCAGACATCGCATTCCCTCACGAACTGCTGAACTTCCCGCTGCATCCCCTTCCAAAAGACGTTGGCCTTGACCCGCTGTAAGGTCCGACGGATACCGGCATGACCACCGGTCGGTGAAGCGTGAAACTCCTGAATCATAATAGTACGCCAAGGGGACGTGGTCGGTATAACGAGCTGACCCTGGTAGTAGAGCCGCATGCCAAGTAAGTGATAGCCATCCTCTGTGCCTCGGCCCTGCTGCAGTGCTTCAACAATGGCGCAGAGAACTGGGTCCTGGAGAACTTCCACCTGTATGTCGTCTAAGGATGCAATCACCGGCCCAGAGATGTGAGTAAGGGAGCTTTCTGGTATCCGAGACAACGCATCGACCGCCATAATCTCCTTCCCCTTTTTGTAGACAATCACATAATCATACCCCAGAAGCTTCGTCAGCCACTTCTACTGTAGTGGGGATGCCAACCGTTGCTCAAGGAAATGCTTCAAAATCTGGTGGTCTGTACGAACCAGGAAATGTCGCCCCAGAAGATAGGGCCGCCATAAAGCCACCGCGTGGATGATGGCGAGCATCTCCTTCTCGTACGTAGAGAGCCCCAAGGTCCTCGGGGCGAGAGCTTTGCTGAAATAAGCAAGTGGCCGACCCTCCTGCATGAGGACCGCGCCGATGACGACGCCAGATGCATCCGTCTCCACCACAAAGTCCTTGGAGAAATCCGGAAGTGCTAGCATCGGGGTGGTAGTCATGACCCTTTTGAGGCCCTCAAATGCTTCATCGGCCTTCGCATTCCATCGGAAGGAATCCTTCTGCAGCAACTGGGTGAGTGGCCGTGCTATCTTCCCGTAGTCCTTCGCGAACCGGCGATAGTAGCCGGTCAGCCCAAGAAAGCCTCGTAAGGCCCGGATCGTCGTGGGTTGCGGCAGAGACACCATGCTTTCAATCTTCCTCGGGTCGGCCCGGACCCCTTGAGCGGAGACCAAATGTCCCAAGTATTCGACCTCCGTCTGCCCAAAAGAGCATTTGGATCGCTTGGCATACAGCTGATGCTCCCGCAAAATGTGAAATACATGCCGAACGTGCTCCCGATGCTCATCCCAGCTCCTGCTATAGATCAAAATATCATCAAAGAAAACTAGCACGTACCGACGAAGCAGTGGTCGAAAAATCTCGTTCATGACGGCTTGGAAGGTAGATGGGGCGTTGGCCAATCCGAACGGCATCACCAGAAACTCATAGTGATCGTTGTGATACGGAACGACGTCATGTGGATGTCCTCGTCCCGCATGCGTATCTGATGGTAGACGGATCGGAGATCCAGCTTGGTGAAGAGGCTTGCCCCATGCAGCTCGTCTAGCAGCTCCTCGATCATCGGAATGGGAAACTTGTCTTTGATGGTCGAGTGATTCAGTCCCCTGTAATCGACACAAAACCATCATGATCCATCCTTCTTCTTGACCAAGATGATCGGAGAGGAGAACGCGTTGGTGCTGGGCCGGATGATGCCGGCGGCCATCATCTCACGTACGCTGCGTTCTATCTCCGTCTTCTGAATGTGGGGGTACCGGTATGGGCGAATATTTGTCGGGTCTGCTCCGGCCTTCAGCTGAATCTGATGATCTATGAACCGTGCGGGTGGTAAAGAACATGGTTCCTGGAAGATGTCATCAAACTTGACCAATAAATCCTGCAGTTGCTCTGGTTCTGATGTCGACCCAAGAGCCTCTATCCCCAACACCAGGGCCATCATACTACCCTCTTCCTCCATCCTTTGCAGGCACCTGAAGGATATCTCCTTGAGCGGAGACGACCGTATCCCCTGTAGGCAATGCTCTGTCCCCAGGTGCGAAAACTCCAACGTCATCTTCTCCCAATCAGTGGTTACCCGCTTGAGCTGGCGGAGCCACTGCACGCCCAACACCATGTCCGACCCCCGAATCGGTAGCAGGTAGACATCCGTCCGGCACACATAGCCATGTAGTCGCAGCTCCACCCCTTTCAGGACCCCTTCGCACCTCAACTTGCTGTCATCAGCCACCATAACCTGGAAAGAAGCCCCCTTGTCAACTGCATGTCCCGCCTTCTGTGCTGCTGCGGGAGTGATAAAATTATGGGTACTCCCTCTATCTATCAAAATAGTCACCCGCTCAATCCCCAACTTCCCAGCAATCCGTAACATAAGAGGGGTTGAACACCCTTCCATGGCCTGGATGGACACCCCAAACTCCGCAAGGTCCAAACCATCCACCTCATCACAGCTAATGGGCTCCTCCTCGTCATCCTCCTCCCTCAACATGAATACTTGTACCTTTTGGCACCGGTGTCCCGGTGTATACTTTTCGTCGCAGTTGAAGCATAGCCTTTTATCCTTCCTGGCCTGCAGCTCAGGCCAAGTCAGGCGTGTCACTGTCGGCCGTCCTGCCTGCGGCTGCACACGCCGCCCTGCTACTGGTGCTGCTGGTGCTGCGGGAGCGCGTGCTCCCCTCGATTTCGCTGGCGGCTAAACCGCTCCTCTTGTATCCTAGCTAGACTGATGGCGTGGCTCAGACTGTTCGGCATGTAGGCATGGACCTCATCTCTCAGGTGATCCTTCAGCCCTGAAACGAAACAACTGAGGAGGGTCTTTTCCCCCCAATTGACCCGATTAGCCAGCCGCTCGAACTTCGTGTGAGATTCCGTCACTGTCCCCTTCTGTCAGAGTTTCTGCAAGGTAGCCTCCACGTCCTCATACTCCAAGGGCCCGAAGCGGGCCGTAAATCCCTCTACAAAGTGCGCCCACGGCGCGTACTCATAGCTTCGAACGAACCATTGTGCCCACTGGTATGCGTCGCCCTCCAAGTGAAACGATGCCAACTGCACCCATTGATCATTAGGGATCCCTTGGTATGTGAAGAACAACTCGGCCTTTTGTACCCATTATAGCGCGTCGCTATCCCGGAATGTCGGAAAATTCATCTGCGTTCGTTTTGGTTGCATAAAGGCCCGCTGGTTCGCTCCTCCATTCCTGCCATACCCTGGATCTAGCCCTGCTGGCCTGATTGGTTCCGCCACTAGATTCGGTCGACCATAGTAGTCTTGATAATGTTCCCCGCCGTATCCCCCTCCCATAGGAGGGCCCTCCTCATCGTCAAAAATGTGTCTGGGAGGATATCCCCGTCATTGTTCGCCTTGTCCCATCCTCACTGGAGCCCGTAGTACCGGCGGCCTGGGGAGGATCCCATTTCCAGCGCCATTTGGACCCCCCATGTGCGGTGGCGGCCTCCAAATCTGCTCCTGATGTCCAAAAGGGCGGCCGGCAGCCACCCCGGCGACTCCACTGCCGGCGGCCACCCCTCCTGGGCCGGTCCACCCCCCGGCGACCTGCTGGTGGGGGTTTGGTCCCGGTCCGATCCGCGGCCTGGCGGAAGGAACGCCCGCACCTGGGCTCGGCGGAACCTGCGCCGTCGGCCCTGTAGGGCTCGGCTGGGCCGACGGGCCACCGTAGTCGGCAGTCCAGCCTGGTTCCGGGCTGGGGCCGCTGTAGGGCATCATTCTGGACCCTCCCGTGGTGCCTCCGGTGGGTGACGGTGCCGTATGTGCCGATTCCCCCTGTTCCGCCGTTTTCCCCCTTAGGGTTTGCGTTAACAGCGCCTTCAGCTCATCCATGCGTCCTTCCATGCGTTCTTCCAGATTTTTCGTGGAGGTTTTGACTTGTTCTTCGATCCCGGCCACCGAATCCGCCAAGGCGACGTAGTTTTCTTCGATGGTGGCTAAGCGTGCCATCTCCGCCTCCGTGAGTGTCACGATTGTCGCAGGAAAGATGCTCTGATACCAAATGTTATGACCTATCTAGGAGAAGAAGAGGAAGTAGGAAGAAGGCTAGAGGATTAGGGTTTAGGAGAGGAAGAAGAGAAAGGATACCTGGAATAATCTTCTTGTCCCACCAAGGAGGAGGGGTTGGGTATTTATGCTCCCGCCCAACCCCTAGGGCCGGCCGGCCCCATTGGGGCTGAACCCATGTGGTTCAGCCCCCATTCTGCTTTATTGTTGGGTTCGGGCTGAACCGGATGGTTCAGCCCGGTTTTCATTCTCTGTCTCCTTCGGCCTTCGCGCGTATTTAAATCTACGGAAACGTAGATCGTCCGGGGGCATAACAGTATATCATTTGATTCGAAGGCTTACTTATTGGCATCTTCAGAAGCTATTCTTCCTTTCTAAATCAAACTTCACACGCATCATTGTTCAAATTTTGCAAAGATTCTTTTCCTTAAACACACATTTAACAATTTGCAAACTAAAATGAACATCATCCACTATTACTTTCATTCAACTAAAACTGTATTATCTCAATTATATATAAATTAAAATCCCTAAACCTCCTTCCTTAAACTTCAGTTATTTAAAATTTGTTTTTTTTATTGTTAACCTTCTATACAATCATCAATAGCTGTATTTTAATTTGCTTAAAACTCTAGCACAAAATTGAAAGATCTTATGATTATTGCACGTCTCAATAAAAAATTTTCCTTTTCTATTTTAAAAACACAGTTCTTTCATTAATAATTTTTTATAAGTTATCATCCCACTACTAAATCCCTTTATGTGAGATGAGATCCAAGTATACACTCGCTAAGAACTTCTATAGTGATCTTCATCTTGCAGCAAGTCATTAGTAATAGTATATCAACATCAGGTTTAGGAGATTCTTATAGTTTTATGGCTTAAAGTATACGGTAATCCCCATCTTCTAATGATTTATTGGTATGCCCTTACCAAGGTATCATGTTGATAAGTAAAATTGATAAATAATTCTCATTATATACCACTGAAAATTTCCAGCAGATAATGAAACCATTTAAAAGATAGACATTAGAAAATCAAACTATACCTTCAGGCAATATACCGCAAGCCGCCTCCTTGTCTCCGAGTTCCCATTCTGAAGGTCAGATATGATTGAATGGTGAACATCCTCTTTCTGCATTCAAAGAGAGTAATTTCAGTAAAAAAGCCAAAGTAAACCTATAATTTTATGTTTTGCTCAAACAGATGAAACAATCAATTAGTGGACCAGGAAGTAATAAAAGAATAATACTAGGTATGTTGATCATGATTCTTGACAATGGTACATTACTTTTCAGTTAATTAGTATAGTTCTTTATGAAGCCTTCTTAAGCCCAACTGTCAAGAATTGCATTCTTTGGCATTAAACAATTGAATTTACCTTTCTTGTAATTCATATTCATGTCATTTTTAAGAGGTTTCCTTCTGCAAAAATATTATACTAAGACTTATTTTACTAATTACAAAAGCCTACGGTAATTTAGGTACGGATGATGATGCTAATTTTTTCCCAATGCCACCCTTCTCCATAATAAATGCCGATCTCCTGCTTCTACAAAGCATTATCCTTCAAGACCAGTTAGCCTTCCCAAGCTACCAAGCAATCAGATAATCATCTCAAATAAACATTAATTATTTTGTTTATGCTCTATTAATGAATGTATTTATCGACACATTTCTCCAGGATGCCTCTATTTTGTTTCATTGCATGCCTGCATAGCACATCTCATATTAACTCTATACGAAAGATCTTAATAATTTATTACGTGCCTATCTAAACCATTAAGCAAAAAGAAACCTTAGTTTCCCTTTGATATTGTTAAAGCTTGGTATATGTTTTCATTGTCTGTTCATTATTAGCCTCGCGTTGTTTGTAAAACATGTATGAGGCAGTCTTATTAATAAGAGAGAATGAGTTTACTCTTCCACATGGTATCAAGTGAATCACGCTCCTGCCCTAGCTGACTAAGTCAGCACTTGTCAAATGATTGCACGGTGGTTCTCTCACTCTTGTACTTGCGCGATCGCACTTGAAGTGCTCATCCCACAGTGCACGAGGACTGCTTAACAAGCTACCAGTGCTCGACAACTACTCAATAACCAATTGATGAAAGCCCGATAACTTCCACTCGTGATCAACGAGGGCTCACACTAGCGCTCGCTCACAACACTCCCCCCTTCCTTGCACGAGAGGTAGCACCTTGCAACAATCCTCAAAAGACACTCTTCAATGAAACCAATTGCATTGAAGGTTTTTGGCACACTAACGAAGGGGAGCTTGTCACTGCTCTTAGGCATGGCCACTCACCGCCGACACAACTCCCCCTAAAGGCACTCTTCTGCCTCTCTCTTTTTGCAAGTCTCCCTCATATGGCTTAATATGTACAATGGGATTTTTTTTTCTTGCGTTGTGTAAAGACTTTGTCCTTGTCTTCCTATCACAGTTCATGTGGCCTTACCATGTTATGGTTCTTTGTTTGTGTGGATTGCTCGTGTTGTGTTTTGAGAACAACACACAAGCCCGCCTTTACTATCATCATGCTCTCATCAACTACCTTCATGCATCATAAAATATAGGGACAACATCCAAATTGAATGGACCCAACTATGATGATTGGAGTATATCTTCTCAATATTGGTGTGATCTAAAAAAACAATGTCGCGTCATTGATACTCCATAGGCAATTATCTCTCCTAATTATGTTGATTGAGATTCGAGCGTTGATCTAGCTTGAACATGGTTAGCAAAAAACTTTTTAGATGCATGTCTGCCCATCATTCATAATGACGACACAGTGAAAGTTGCATGGGATCATCTTGCACACTTCAATGCAAAGGAGACCAAACATCCAGACATGCACTCTTTATTCAAATCTATTTTCTTGGCCTACTGATACGAAGCAGAGACGAGGACGAGCTTTGGGCTCATTCGGGGCTGATTTGGAGATGGCGTGCCCGGATAGACGATCCGACTTCGTGGATGCGTCCGGATTCGCGTTGCGAATCAATTTCATATATAACTTTGTACTTTTTGGATTCTATTTAATGTAGTTTTGGCCCCGAGACAAACGACCAATCATAGCCGTTGATTCTGGGTGCCCTAATTTTTATTTCTTATAAATAGATGGTTTAGGGCTGCCGTCATTGCTGATCCAGTCCCCAACGGTTCCACCATTGGCACCTCATATCACACCGGATCCTTCTGTTACTAAGTTGAGAGATGAGATTATCACTGAGATCTTTACGCATGAGTCTGTCCCCTCTACAACCAGTCTTGTGTGCCTCTACCTGGTTTGCGGGCGCAGACGATCCTTCATTGACGACACCTGGATGCTACCAGCGGAGCTTGATCGACTCGCCCTGGACTTCGACTTTAGTACGAACGTCTCCATTCATTGGAGATGGAAGCTTTTCAGTCCGGAGGAGTTGATTGGCGAGGACATTTTTCCAGCGACGACACTTGGGCGACCTCTAATGGACCTCTTCGAGCTTTACCTGGCATGCAGCGAGAGAATTCTGATCCTTATTCATCGGGAGATGAATTCCTTCAAGCCGGGGAGAGTGATGCGGAGCAAAGACGAGGACGAGCTTTGGGCCCATTCGAGGCTGATTTGGAGACTTACCATATATGGCGTGCCCGGATCGACGATCCGACTCCGTGGATGCGTTCGGAATCGCGTTGCGAATCAATTTCATATATAGTTTTGTACTTTTCGGATTCTATTTCATGTAGTTTTGGCCACGAGACCAACAACCAATCAAAGCCGTTGATTCCGGGTGCCCTAATTTTATTTCTTATAAATAGATGGTTTAGGGCTGCCGTCATTGCTGATTGCTGAATGTTTAGAGAAGAGAGTGTCTTCCTTCATTCCGGTGATCTCCTCCGCGGTGCCGACTCCGTGGAACCCCTTGGTGACGACTCCTTGGGTAAGGTCTTGTATCTTTTTATTGTTTTCCTCCTCCCCCCTCCGCCCACCTTTCCTATTTTGCTGTCCAGCCTCCCTGCAGGAATTTCTCCCTGCTGCCCATCCCGGCCAGCCCACCGCACCACCCTCTCTTCCCCCCAAATCAGTCGCCGGCCTCCCCGGATTGTCCCTCCAACCACCCCTATCATAACTGCCTCACTATTTCCCTGCACAGCAACCGTTCCCCTCCTTTTCACCATCAGATCCAGCCCGCTACCTCCTCATAAACTCCCCCTCCTTGTTGTCCAGCCCTGTCGCCACCCACTTATAGTTGTCTGGCTGTGTGCAGCCCCAAAACAGCCAAGATCTGAATTTTTCCAGCCATAACCAGCCGCCAAGTCTTTCCTTATTTGCTGTTATTACTCCCCATCACGTGAATCCACCTCCCAACAACCGGTCATCACCAAATCTGTCCAGATCTGGGCATTTCAGCCCAGATCCAGCCACTTACCTCTCCGATCCAGCCTTCCTAATCCCCCAACAAGCCTTCCCTTACCTGATCCGGTCCACCAACCACCGAAACCCCTCTTTGAACCCTCTAATATTCAGATTTATTTTATTTACAGCAGACCTATTATTCGTATTGTGTTTTTGTATCGGTATTTAGTTGTAAAATATTGTTACAGTAGTTTATTACATGATTGCTTGGGTGTTCAGTTTATTATAGTTATTTGTGCATAGATTAATCTCTAACTGCAGGAAGGATTCATACGCCGCGCGCTCTTGCTTTGGCCCTCCCCGCGGAGGAAAGCCTAAGCTTGTTTCGCCCTAAATATATTATCTTTGTCTTGTGGGATGATTATTATTTATTATCTAATTTGTGATCTAACCGTCGGATCTGCATAGCATGCAGGGTTAGGTCGTAGGTTTGCCGCCGCCTATAGATTCGCCCTGCGTCACCTACTCTACCAATAGAGGCCACCTATCAGGAAGTCCAGTCGTTGCAAGTTGAATTTCTACCTCCATTGTGTCTCCATCATGACTCATATTCTGAGCAGGATTGTACCTATTACTCTCCTTCTCCTAATAGCTTTGCTCATATAATTAGGCAAGGGAGAGTTTGTGGTCGAAGGGGGCGCATTGGAGGATTAGTGAACATTGTCCCATTTGTTCTTAGTTCTTACTATGCCAAGATTGGTCACCAGGTTGACAGATGCTTTCCCAACATCCTCACCTCTACCCTCAAGCTCATGTTGGAGTAGTCATCGCAAGCTGCCTCTACCTTAGTCTCTAACATTGGCAAGATAGATTTCTTAGGCCAATATAAAGGCCCTTATCACTAGTTCAAGGGGTTCCCTTACAATTGTAATTGTTCCATGTTCGTCAAGTAGCACATGTACCATCGCTCGGGATAAATGGAACCATTGATGGAGATCACCGACCCAAGCACGTGTATTTCAGCAGGAGGCGGTGATTCGCTACTCGTTCAGATGATCCGAGTTCACAAATGCGTCAAGACAGACGTTTCAAGTCATTTTCATGTATCTATTTTTCTATTTAGGATTGTATTTGACAGTCGATCAGTTCGGATGTTAAGAGTCGTCTGATTGGGGTGCCCTAGCATATTCTTGAAATTTATAGGAGACACAAAACAACGGCAAAGGGATTGAAGGTTTATTTCCATTTTGTGGATCCATCGGTTTACTTCTTACTCGGTGCGACGCCGGGTGAGAAATCCTTGGTGTGACTCCAAGACTATGATCGTCCTCCTCCTCAAGCATCTTCGACCTCATGCGCACAGCCGTCATCCACTCCAGCAAACCCCGGTCTCTCTCACACCACTGTAAGCCATCAATGCAACTCCACCGCAAATCCATCGCCACTCCTTGCCACTTCATCCCAACCGAATTCGTCCAGGACTCATCCCCCCTTGTACACATCCTCTGCTCCAGGCTTTGGGAAACCAGAAATTTCATTTCTGAGTTCTGGAATTTCAATCCAGAACCTAGGTAATAACTGTAACATCCTAAATATGACGCGAAATTTATTTAAAATTGTAGGGTCAAGTCGCGACGAGTTTCAAACAAGGCAGCACGCCGTCAAGGTATAATGTTACTATTCCTAATGATAGTGTCCGTTAGTTTATTAAGTGCGTTAATAATAGTGCGTAACGCATTTTATATTAGATGTGACGAGCGCGGTGAAAATGGGTTAATATTCAAAGGAATTGGATTGGGGGTGCCAATAGCAGTTTTCACCCTCTCCTCATACGGTTAATTAGAAAACCGCAAGGCTCGATCGTTTTATTAGGCCGCACGCCCCTCTTCTCACGAAAATAAACCCGCATACATCTCATTCTCACGGGAAATAGTCGTAGCCCGACGTTCGCCTTCCGCAAGCCTGACGACGCCCAGCTGACGCCTCCCGCTGCAGTCCGACGGCCGATCCTCCTCCAGGAGCCTTCGCCGACTCCTTCCTCTACGAGCGTCGGTGGGTGTCCCTTTTCCTTCCTTGGTCGTGGAAGAGCCGGATTCAACCATAGCCAGTGGTAGTGGAAACGATTTTGGTTCCGGTGAGTCGATTCCTCCCTTATCTTTTTTCCCTCATGGAGATCCTTCGATTAGGAGATTAGGCTAAACTAATTTTTGTTCCTAATGCCCTAAATAGGTTTTGGAGTTCGTGATCCTCCGCGGAATTTGGGTTGGGCGCTTTGAGAGCCTCAATCACTCCACGTAAAGGTAATATCTGAAGTTTAGCGCTTGAAATTTTGTAACCCTGGTTGTATAGAAATTTTCCACGGGAAAATCGTAAAGGGGAAAATAATGAAATTAGGGGGGCCCTAAATTGCAGGACTTTGGTGGGGTCGGGGAAGCATTCTGAAGGTCCCCAGCAGTAGGATTGTCATTGGAAAAGAAAATGCCGCTGCGCCGAGTGTACGAGCGCCGCAACACCACGGTAAGAAAACTTAATTCCTGCTAGTTAGGCATAGCTACAAAAAATGGTATTTTGTATACACATGTGTAGGTTTTGTACAAGTATCATAATCATGCATAGAAAGGTGTGGTGATAGGAAAACGGTCGCGGAAAACGTGTAGGATGACACCCTTTTCCAAGACCAAAGTAATCAGATCATGAACAGTAACGTTAGGTACGAAACCTTTACCCGTATACGTAAGTTTGGAATTTGTCCAACCAGGGGCGTGAATGTCCCTTCTAGTCGACCACGAGAAAGTAAAGGGTCGCTCAGTACTCCACCAAAAGAGATATCCTAAGCAGAGTAGCATCAGATCAAAAAGGTCAATAAGCACACAAGTTTTTTCGTGCTCGGTAGAGCCGCACTACCTTTCTCATAAGGCATATGGTATCTTGTGAGCAGTATAGTCTTGAAAGTTTACTTCCCCTTGAGACAGTTAGTAGATTCGAGACCGTGTCCGCGCGACACTAGAACAATTGAGTTTGTCAAATGGTCTCGGGTCGTCAGTTTCAGATGCGCATTAGGAGCTACTCTACCTAGAGCCTTCCAAGTAGATGTGTAGGCTAGAAGCCACCTAGAACTCAAGTATAGACCTGACGTGAGACAGCACACTAGTTAGTGAATGCTGCGACTTGGGTTAGTGAACTGAAGGTCACGAACATAGAACAAGTAGATGTATTGACCAGGAAGTAGTGCGAAGGCATGCATAACATATAGCATAAATGTTTTTAATGCACAAAACTGTTTTCTAAAGGCATGCATTCATCATATGAGAAAATGATTTTAGTGTCACTAAGAGTTATTTTTCTTTACTCTGACCCCTGGTGGGCAATTTTTTTCAGGTGACCCAGGTGGGAAAATACGTCTAGGATGAGCGTTATGGTGGCGTCAGTTAGTAGTGATTTACCATTCAGTTTTCTTACTTTCAGCTTACACTTGTAGATGTGGACAATGTACCTTGTTAATGTTTATTATGTCTTGTATCAGACTTATTATGATAGTTCAGATTTTCAGTCATCTCATTTCTATTCATGTTTAATGGCTCTGTGAATCCAGATATGAGGTATGTGATTACCCTTAGTTTACTTTCTTAGCTTCCGTTGTAAGTTTTAAAATTCTTAGTAGTTGTTTCTTTTTACCTGCTGCATACTAGTTTTAATACTGTTTCCTAGTTTTCTTTATATCGCTGACCCAGCCAGACGACTAATTTCTGAAATACTGGGAAGGGGTGTTACAAATTGGTATCAAAGCACAGGTTTAGGATCCTTGGACCCTAGAAGGTTTTCACAGAGTCATAGGAATGTGTAAGAGTATACTCTTGTTAGTAGAGTATTTTAAGTTGCATTTAAGCCCTAGTTTTCTCAAGAGTGCAAAATAAATTGCTAAGCCAGATTTCGCAAATGTTTGATAAATAATCAGATTTCTTTTACATGTTCTATCAGGCACCACGAGTTAGTGAACCGGGTGAATCTTCACGTGAGGACCCTGTTCCTAACGCGACCATGGGAGACGCTGCCGTGTCACAGGTACCATCAGTTCCAGCAGCTCTAGAAGGCACTGACATAGCGTCTCAGATTGCCAGGGCAGTCACTGTTGTCTTGATGGAGTTTCAAGGAGGACTGGATGCAGGGTTTCCAGCTCCAGTACAAGTACCAGCCCCTGCACCAGCTCCTGCCCCATCACCCGTGGAGATGACCCTGGAACGCTATTTGAGGAACTTTAGAGAGCTTCAACCCTCGAACTACAGTGGGGATGAGACCCCGATGGACACAGATGATTGGATAGCAAACACCAGAGACCTGTTGAACGTTTTGGAGTGCTTGGAGAACAAGAAGGTTCCTCTGTCAGTTTTCCTCCTCCGAGGTGAGGCAAAGGTCTGGTGGGACAAATACCGGGCAGATGATCCTGCAGGTAAAGTATTATGAAAATTTCCTCTTACTTTTGGAAGTGATACGTTCATTTTAAAATGGTATGACCATATTTTTGGCAAGGTCGTACGTCAGACATGTTTACGTGGGGAGAATTTTCTAGAGTCCTTACAAGCTGGTTCGTGCCTCCTTCCGCACGACGAGGTCTCCAGGAGAGATATCTTAGGCTTTTTCAGGGGGACAAGACAGTTACTGAGTACGAGCAAAAGCTTACCCATCTGGCTCGATATGCGGGCGTGATGCAGGGAGATCAGGCTGAGAAGTGCAGTCGCTTTGTGGATAGCTTGCGTGACTCGTTGAGGCAGCCGCTGATGACTATGGTCAATGCTGATTACAGGAGCTTAGTGGATACGGCTCGCAGGCTGGAGGATGACCAGCAGAAGGTTCAGAAGCGAAGTAGTTTCCGTGCGAAGCGATCTCAGGATTCGCATCAGCCGCAGCAGAGCAAGAATGACCAAGGGAAGAACTGGAACAAGAAGCTGAAGCCTGAGGCTAAGAAGAGTGGTCAATCTGGTGATAGGAGCAAGAACTACCCCACTTGTCCTAAGTGTCAGCGTCGCCATCCAGGAGAGTGTTTGTCCAGCGCTGGCGTGTGTTACAAGTGCCGACAACCTGGACACATAGTTCGCTTCTGTCAGGAAGTTGGTGCAAATCAGTTAATCGAAGTCTTGTTGTATTCATTACATTTATGTAATTACAGTAGATCATTAATGTAATTTGTTCCTGCAGTCGAAGTACGAGATTGGTGGCTCTAGCAGGGTAGATAAGGGCAAAGCATTGATGATCACTGATGGGAGACCACAGTAGAGTCGAGACTTAATGCAGCCTAGAGCGTATGGGCTTGGTCAGCAGGAGGCAAAGGATCAGGAGGATGTAGTGACTGGTAAGTGTTTTATTTGCTTAACAAGTTTATTAAATCCTCCGTAGTGACACTCTTTTCATCCTTTGTAAATCATTCATGTAGGCATCCTTATGATTCGTAATTTACCCTCCAAGATTCTGTTTGATACGGGTGTCTCGCACTCGTTTATCGCGGAATCTCTAGTGCATAAGCTGAATTCAGAAGTCTTTCCAGAGACAGTACCGCTGGAAGTCATGATGCCGAATAGATCCCTTCTGCAGACCAGAGATAAGTGCAGGGTACCGGTGCAGTTTGGTGATACCGAGATTATCGTGGAAGCTTTGCAACTACCTATTGTAGGATTCGACCTGATCTTTGGAATGGACTGGCTTTCGGAAGTCAACAACAGGATTGACTGTAAGGCAAAGCAGATACAGTTTGATGGCCCCAACAAGACTTTATTTTCTTTTCAGGGCTTGAAGGGAGTAGTGAAGATGATCATCTCTGCAGTCCAAGCGAGAAGGTGCATCAGTAAGGGTTGTGAAACCTACATAGTACTGATGAGCGCGGAGGTTAAGGCTGACTTGGCAGAGGTACCAGTGGTGCAGGAGTTCCCCGATGTTTTCCCGAAAGAGCTCCCTAGTGCCCCTCCAGATAGAGAGATTGAGTTCCCGATAGACTTGTAGTCTGGGGCTACACCGGTAGCCAAATCTCCCTATCGGATGGCTCCAAGGGAACTAGCAGAGTTGAAGAGTCAGTTGCAGGAGTTGCTTGATTTGGGTTTTATACGCCCCAGTACTTCACCTTGGAGTGTTCCAGTGCTTTTTGTGAAGAAGAAGGATGGTAGTCTGAGACTGTGCATAAATTACCGTGAATTGAACAAGCTGACAGTAAAGAGCAAGTACCTGATTCCCAGGATTGATGATTTGTTCGACCAGTTGGTGGGATCGAGCATCTTTTCCAAGTTAGATCTGAGGTCGGGCTATCATCAATTAAAGATTCGAGACGTGGATATACAGAAGACGGCTTTCAATACCAGATATGGACACTTTGAGTTCGTGGTCATGTCGTTCGGGCAGACCAATGCCCCGTCAGTATTTATGGACCTGATGAACAGGGTATTTCGGGAGTACTTGGATCGCTTTGTTATCGTCTTCATAGATGATATCTTGGTGTTCTCTAAGAGTGCAGAAGATCATGCCGCACACCTCAGGATTGTTTTGAGCACACTCAGGAAGAACCAGTTATATGCCAAGTTTTCAAAGTGTGAGTTCGCAGCTTTTTGGGCCTAGCTGGTTACTACAGGAGATTCATCAGGGATTTCTCAAAAATAGCCTTACCACTGACTTCCCTCACTAAGAAGGGTAAGGGCTTGGTTTGGACAGTTGAGTGCGAGTTGGCTTTTGAGGACTTGAAGGACAGGTTGATGACCGCACCGATCTTGAGTTTGCCTTCAGAGCCTGACGGGTTTCAGATTTATAGTGATGCGTCAGGTCAGGGTTTGGGCTGTGTTCTCATGCAGCATGGAAAGGTCGTAGCCTATGCCTCGAGATAGTTAAAAGTTCATGAGAGGAACTATCCCGTGCATGACTTGGAGCTTGCAGCAGTCATTCATGCTCTGAAGATATGGAGGCACTATCTCTATGGAGTGCGTTGCGAGATCTTCACTGATCATAAGAGCCTCAAGTATATCTTTGATCAGCGAGAGCTCAATTTGAGGCAGCGTAGATGGTTAGAGTTTCTTTCGGACTATGACGTAGACATTCAGTACCACCCAGGAAAGGCGAACGTGGTAGCTGATGCTCTTAGCCGTAGAGGTTCGTATTTTTCCCTTCTCACTCAGCAGAAGGAGTTGGTATGGGAATTGGAGAGATTGGACATCACTGTTGTGTCACGTTGTAGTTTTGGTTCTGCAAGATTGAGCTGGATGGAGATTACTTGCGACATTAAAGATAGAATCAGGACAGCTCTATTGTTGGATCCAAAGATGCCAGAGATTTGGATCTCAGTGCAGTCAGGTCAGAAAGAGAGATTCTCTATTCAGGATGAGTTATTATTACAAAACGGCAGGATGTGTATCCCCGATGTTAGTCACCTTCGCGAAGACATTCTTTTTGAGACACACAATTCCAGATATTATATACATCCGGGTAGCACGAAGATGTATGCAGATCTCAAGAAGGTAGTCTGGTGGCCAGGCTTGAAAAGTGATGTTGCAGATTATGTAGGAAAGTGCGAGACATGCAAGTTAGTTAAGGCCGAGTGCCAAAGGCCTGGAGGCAAGTTGCAGCTAGGGTTGAGCATATTATTCGAAACTCGAAAATCGCTCGAAAATCATTCGAAAATTGAGCCGAATCGGAATCGGTTAAAATTGATTCGACTCAATTTGAGTCGATTCAATTTGACTCGAATCTGATTTCGAGTCGATTTCGAGCCAGCCCTGAATCGCTCGAAATATGATTCAAATCAACTCGAATTAATTAAAAAAATTATGTACTTATTAATATATTCTTATTTTAAGATTAAAATAACAAAATTTAAACCTAAATAAAAAGAATGAAGGCTTTAAGTGTTTCATTTGCTAAATTTATAGGTTGCCCAATTTTATTTTGATCAAACTAGGAATAAAATAAAAAATTGCTAAATTTTGAGCCGACTTGATTCGATTTCGAGCCGACTCGATTCGATTTTGAGCAGACTGGATTCGATTTCAAGTCGACTCGATTCGATTTCGAGCCGACTCGAAATCGAGCTATTTCGAGTCGAGCCGACTCGACTCGAAATCAATTTCGATTTCGAGTCGATTTCGAACCGAGTTCGAGTCGAAAATTTTGATTTTGAGCCGAGCCAAAATGGCTCGAACTCGACTCGATATCAGCCCTAGTTGCAGCCACTTCCCATTCCTGAGTGGACATTTGAGGATATATCCATGGATTTCATCCATGGTCTGCCGAGATCGCAGAGTGGGAATGATTCTTTGTGGGTTATAGTTGATCGACTTTCTAAGGTCGCTCATTTCATTCCTCTTAGGAAGACAGATCAAGGTCCGAAGCTGACACAGTTATATATAGACGAGATAGTTCGACTTCACGGTGTTCCCAAGACTATAGTTTCAGACCGAGATGGCAGGTTTATCTCCAGGGAGTGGGATACGTACAGGATCGGTTGGGTACCAGATTACATTTCAGCACTGCATTCCATCCCCAGACCGATGGACAGACTGAGCGCACAAATAGGACTTTGAAGGATCTGCTACGAATGTGCATTTTGGTCTTGAGGAAAGTGGGAGAAGTATGTTACTCTTGTGGAGTTATCCTACAACAACAGTTTCCAAACGAGTATTGGGATGGCACCGTTCGAGGCCCTCTATGGTAGACGTTGTCGGACAACGTTGTGTTGGGCTGAAAGCGAAGGAAGATCTACTATCAGGGAGTCATGGATTGATAAGACCACTGACAGGATCAAGCTCATTCAGGAGCGTATGAAGACAGCTCAGGATCGTCAGGCCAAGTATCATGATCAGAAGCACAGGTCAGTAAAGTTCAGTGTTGAAGACTACGTTTATCTGAAGGTCAGAGGAGTCTCTAGAATAAAGCAGATGAAGAAACTGAGCCCCAGATTCGTTGGTCCTTTTGAGGTGCTGGAAAGAATTGGTGAGGTTGCATATAGGTTGGCCTTACCTGAGGAAATGGGGGGTATACACGATGTATTCCACGCCTCCTATCTGAGGAGAGCAGTCAGAGATTCAGTCAGATCATCAGTACCGAGGAAGCACCAATTGAGACAATTCTTAGTATTGGGGTTAAACCAGTCAGAATAGTGGATTCAAGGATACAGAAGCTCAGGAACAGAGAGATTCGCATGGTTAAAGTCCTTTGGATGAACTGTGGCCGTCCAGAGTATATTTGGGAGCGAGAGGATGAGCGTAAGAGCAATGCAGACTATTCTTTTCTCTTCGATTCAAGTA
This sequence comes from Platanthera zijinensis, assembly GCA_039513925.1. Classification (NCBI taxonomy): domain Eukaryota; kingdom Viridiplantae; phylum Streptophyta; class Magnoliopsida; order Asparagales; family Orchidaceae; genus Platanthera; species Platanthera zijinensis. Next base: position 159,168,045 of record CM077081.1, on the reverse strand, counting down.
TGGTTTCAATTTTCGAGGACGAAAATCTTTATTAGGAGGGGAGATTTGTAATATCCTAAATCTGACGCAAAATTTATTTAAAATTGTAGGGTCATGTCGCGACGGGTTTTGAACAAGGCAGCACGTCGTCAAGGTATAATGTTACTATTTCTAATGATAGTGTCTGTTAGTTTATTAAATGCGTTAATAATAGTGCGTAACACATTTTATATTAGATGTGACGCGCGCGGTGAAAATGGGTTAATATTCAAAGGAATTAGATTGGGGGTGCCAATAGCAGTTTTCCCCCTCTCCTCATATGGTTAATTAGAAAACCGCAAGGCTCGATCGTTTTATTAAGCCGCGCGCCCCTCTTCTCACGGAAATAAACCCGCATACATCTCATTCTCACAGAAAATAGTCGCAGCCCGACGTTCGCCTTCCGCAAGCCCGACGACGCCCAACCGACGCCTCCCGCTGCAGTCCGACGGTCGATCCTCCTCCAGGAGCCTTCGCCGACTCCTCCTTCCTCAACGATCGTCAGTGGGTGTCTCTTTTCCTTCCTTGGTCGTGGAAGAGCCGGATTCAACCCTAGCCGGTGGTAGTGGAAACGATTTTGGTTCCGGTGAGTCGATTCCTCCCTTATCTTTTTTCCCTCATGGAGATTCTTCGATTAGGAGATTAGGCTAAACTAATTTTTGTTCCTAATACCCTAAATAGGTTTTGGAGTTCGTGATCCTCCGCGGAATTTGGGTTGGGCGCTTTGAGAGCATCAATCACTCCACGTAAAGGTAATATCTGAAGTTTAGCGCTTGAAATTTTGTAACCCTAGTTGTATAGAAATTTTCCACGGGAAAATCGTAAAGGGAAAAATTATGAAATTAGGGCTGCCCTAAATTGCAGGACTTTGGTGGGGTCGGGACAGCATTCTGAAGGTCCCCAGCAGTAGGATTGCCTTCGGAAGAGAAAATGTCGTCGCGCCGAGTGTACGAGCAACGCAGCACCACGGTAAGGACACTTAATTCCTGTCAGTTAGACATAGCTAAAAAAAAATTGTATTTTGTATATGCATGTGTAGGTTTTGTACAAGTATCATGACCATGCATAGAAATGTGAGGTGATACGAAAACGGTCGCGGAAAACGTGTAGGATGACACCCTTTTCCAAGACCAAAGTAGTCAAATCATGAACAGTAATGTTATGTACGAAACCTTTACCCGTGTATGTAAGTTTGGAATTTGTCCAACCAAGGGCGTGAATGTCCCTTCTAGTCAACCACGAGAAAGTCAAGGGTCGCTCAGTAGTCCACCAAAAGAGATATCCCAAGCAGAGTAGCATCAGAACAAAAAGGTCAATAAGCACACAAGTCTTTTCGTGCTCGGTAGAGGCGCACTACCTTTCTCATAAGGCATATGGTATCTTGTGAGCAGTATAGTCTTGAAAGTTTACTTCCCCTTGAGACAGTTAGTAGATTCGAGACCGTGTCTGCGCGACACTAGAACAATTGAGTTCGTCAGATGGTCTCGGGTCGTTAGTTTCAGATGCGCGTTAGGAGCTACTCTGCCTAGAGCCTTCCAAGTAGATGTGTAGGCTAGAAGCCACCTAGAACTCAAGTATACACCTGACGTGAGACAGCACACTAATTAGTGAACGTCGGACTTAGGTTAGTGAACTGAAGGTCACGAACATAGAACAAGTAGATGTATTGACCAAGAAGTAGTGCGAAGCCATGCATAACATATAGCATAAATGTTTTTAATGCACAAAATTGTTTTTTAAAGGCATGCATTCATCATATGAGAAAATGATTTTAGTGTCACTAGGAGGAGTTATTTTTCTTTACTCTGACCCCTCGTGGGCAATGTTTTTCAGGTGACCCAGGTGAAAAATTACGCCAAGGATGAGCGTTATGGTGGCGTCAGTTAGTAGTGAATTACCATTCAGTTTTCTTACTTTCAGCATACACTTGTAGATGTGGACAATGTAACTTGTTAATGTTTATTATGTCTTGTATCAGACTTATTATGATAGTTCAGATTTTCAGTCATCTCATTTCTATTTATGTTTAACGACTCTGTGAATCAAGATATGAGGTATGTGGATACCCTTAGTTTACTTTCTTAACTTCAGTTGTAAGTTTTAAAATTCTTAGTAGTTGTTTTTTTTTACCTGCTGCATACTAGTTTTAATACTGTTTCCTAGTTTTTTTTATATCGCTGACCCGGCCGGACGGTTGATTTCTGAAATACTGGGAAGGGGTGTTACAATAGCATTCTAGCAGCCATGATTTCTTGTTTGGACACAGTAAATTGTCTACCAGCAGTCCCAATTTCCTGTTTAGGCACAGTAAATTGTATTCTAGCAGTCAGCATCTGTCTGCAGCTCTCGTCAACCACCCAAATCACCCCCACACACTCCAAACTCATCCCAATACCGGCCACCATCACTATCCATCACCCACGCGGAGCCAACAGCCCCAGAAGTCTACCTTTTGCTGCATCTCATCACCGCGCACATGTGTAAGTTATAATTTGGTTAGCTCAATTTCTATTATTGATACTTGGACCGTATTTTATTGGATGCAAAATTATGTATTTATTTCCGAGAAATCATTAACTCACGTGATTTATTCGGCACACGCTCAAAATATCTTGCACCTCAGTTGTGTGGTTTAACATTTTCTTTCTATTAAAATATACTATGAGCAATTTTGCACCTGCTTACGTTTCTATTAAAATTAATTGTTTATTGTCCAATTAATTCAGATTGTCAGAATTACATTTGCATTCATATTAAGATTGATCGGTATGTGCGCACCACATTCCATATATGACTGCATTTTAGAACATCCATCATCAACCTATCATGCGTCAATTTTTTATCAGAGCACAAGTTGGGATAAAACATATGCTACGTAGTAGTAGGTTGTTCTGCTCATCCATGTCTGACAAGAACCTTACTGAAGATGGGGCACCAAATTCGAATTCGGGCATGACGTCTGCCGAATTCCAAAGACTCGTTCTTGATTGATTTGAGAAGATAGGAGCCCAGTTCGATGTCATTAGGAATGACATTGCCAGAGTTAGCATTATAGTTGATCAATTAGACATCCCTAGAGGTCCTACTCGACTACCACGTTATGATGATCTTCCAAATGATCACTGAGATGTTCCACCACCCCTCAACAGACGTGTTAGAAATATGTCTCATCGAGCTCCCGTTCCTCCCGCGAGAAGGAATTCTGAGGAGGTCAATGAGTATAGACAGGGCCTAGCCCTTATGTAGCACCACTTTCCCCTCGCTGAACCTCATCAACCTCCGCTACCAGGTCGTAGAAGTCGTGTTCCACTAGCAAGACGCAATTACGGATATGATGATCATTATGACAATAACCCAGAGCCACGACGCGGAGCCACCCCAGCCAAGGATGATATTACCTAGCGCATTTGCATTGACGCACCATCCTTCGACGGGCACCTGGACGCGAAGACATTTGGATTGAAATCTTGGAGTCACACCAATGGTTTAGCATTTGGTGTCATACCGAGCAAGAGGGAAACTGACGTAAACAATTGATCCCTTTGTCGCTACCTTGTGCCTCCTATAACTACAGAAAATAAGCTAGGGAACCCAGATCAAATGACTCATAACGTCTGAACCGATCGGGTGTCAAATAAAATTATCCAGACGCATACATGAAAACGACTCAAAACGACTGTCCAGACGCATACATGGACTTGGACCGTCTGAATGGGTAACGAATCACTGTCTCTTGCGGGAATACACGTGAGTGGGTCGATGTCCTCCCTGATTCGACAACCACTTAGATGAGATGGCCGGTGCCCAGATCTTTTCTAAGATCGACCTACGCAGCAGGTGCAAAAAGAATAGAGTCGGGGAAGAGGACGAGTGGAAGACGGCCTTCAAAATGAAGAATGAATTGTATTACTGGCTAGGTATGCCAATTGTATTATCGAACACCCCCAACATGTTCATAAGGGTGATGACTCAGATTTTGCATCCTTATATGTGTAAGTTTTTGGTACATTTTCACGACTTGCTGATATACTCTCAGGGTCGCACCAAACACAAACAACACATTTTCTTGGTAGTTGATCTCATGCCGAAAGAGAATCTATATATTAACTTTAAAAAGTGTTCATTCTTATCATCATTCGTCCATTTTTTGGGGTATATAGTATCTGTGTCGGATATATCATTTGACCCTGACATGGTTAAGTCCATTCGAGAGTGGCCTATTCCAACGAATATTCATGAGGCTCATAGTTTCCACGGACTTGCTACATTATATAGAAGGTTTGCCAGAGGGTTCAATTCTATCATGACGCCCCTTACGAGCTACCTGTATAAGGGAGATTTTGTATGGACGAAGGAGGTCACTCAAGCCTTCGAAGAGTTAAGGAGAATTTATCATCTACACCTAGTTTTGCGTTTTCTAGATTTCGCTAAAGCATTCAAGGTGGCTTGTGATGCTTCAGGGGTTGGTATTGGAGGAGTGCATAGTTAGGAGGGTCATCTAGTAGCATACTTCAGTGATAAACTAAATGGTGCTCGACAAAAATACTCAAATTATGAACGTGAGTTTTATGTTGTTGTGCAAGCACTTTGTTACTGGCGCCACTATCTCCTTCATAAGGATTTTGTTTTGTATTATGATCATCAAGCCTTATGATACCTTGATTCGCAGAAGAAGTTGGGTCACCTTCATGCAAAGTGGGTAGAGTTTATGCAAGATTATCAGAATGTGCTCAAACACCGGGCAAGTGTTAAGAATAAGTCGGATAACGCCCTGAGTCGTCGAGTCATCCTCCTCCATACGATGAGCACACGAGTTGAGTACATCGAGCATTTAGTTTATGACTACCCAGAGTGCCAAGATTTCTGTGATATATATGATGCTCTGAGGAGTAATCCACCTAAGTTTCGTGCGGGCTGTGTTATCTCTAATGATTATTAAATCTTGGCTACCGCCTTCGCATACCGCGGAAATCCCTCTGATATTTCCTTATCCGGTAGTTACATGCGGGCAGAGCCGCGGGACATTTTGGTTGTGATAAGACAATTGTGTTAGTTGGGTATCGATTCTTCTAGTAAAGCCTTATGAAAAATGTTATATGAGTCGTTCATTATCGAGTCTGTCAAACCGCAAAGGGATCACACCAGTCCACTGGATTATATACTCCGCTCCACATAGCATAGAGGCCCTAGACGGATATTAGCATGGATTTCGTGCTCGGACTCCCTCGCACTCTAAGGAAGTTTGATTCTTTGTTGTGGTGGACCGTTTTTCAAAAATGACCCACTTCATTCCCTGTCGAAGGACCGCTGACACGTCCCATGTGGTAGCTCTGATTTTTTGGGAAGTCTTCAAGTATCAGGGGTTGCCCACATCGATTTTTTTTACCGCGATGTTCGATTCATGAGATATTTTTTGTAAACATCATGGAAGAAAGCTCGCATGACAATGAAGTTCTCCACCTTCTATTATCCACAGACGGATGGACAAACTAAGTCGTTAATCGTAATCTAGGGACCCTTCTACATCCACTTAGGATTTCGTTTTACCTATAGCTGAATTTGCATACAACAGTTCAGTTAATAGGACCAAAGGTCTAAGTCCATTTCAAATCATGTTAGGTTACGAACCTAAGAAACTCATTGATCTGATCCATTTCCCTTTAGTAGGCCGAATCAGGGAGTAGGCAGAGTCTTTCATTCAGCATTTGTATACACTTCATAAGTCAACCCGAAAGAAAAGTACAATAAGTAATGATTATTATAAGGCTCAAGCAAATAAGCACAATAGGGCGCATAACTTTGAAATTAGAGAGTAAGTGATGATTCGCATACGACCTGAGAGGTTCCCACAAAGAACAACAAGAAAATTAAGCTCTCGTTGAATGGTCCCTTATACAGTCATTCAACGGATCAGAACTAATGCATATAAGAATGACATCCCTAAGAATATGGGGATAAACCAAGTATTCAATGTAGAGGACTTGATCTTAATATGACGAGCGTGTGTATGAGAATCCCTTCCTCACTCCCATGTTCGAGTCACAACACCCTCACTTTCGCCTACCCAACCCCAATCTCAGCCTGACTCATTCCAGTCCTAGCTTGTTGAGTCCCGCCATGAGGACCACCTTGCACCATCGATGGTTCCACCAGTTTATCTTTCAGACGGAGATACATCTTATTCAGAGATACCAGTGACTACCGGAGATGTGCTTCAGATTGTTGGACATTACTTCACCGCGGTAGATGGGGGAGATACACTGGACGATACTTGGATCTCTCCTGAGGAGCTCGAGCGATTAGCCACTAGGCTACGCCGAGAGCACGATTATCTTTGCTCACCGGAGATGAGTACTCAAAAATCGGGGGAGTTAATGGAGGTTGTTGACCCACGTACGTGTATTCCGGCAGGAGGCGATGATTTGTTACCTGTTCGGACGATCTGAGACCACGGATGCGTCTGGATGGTCATTTCGAGCCAGTTTCGTGAATTTATTTTTCTATTTTGGATTGTATTTGACACTCGATCAGTTCAGACGTTATGAGCCGTCTGATTTGGGTGCTCTAGCGTATTCTTGGTATATATACGAGGCACGGGGTTGCGAAAAAGGGATCAAAGGTTTATTACCATTTTGAGGAACCGTTGGTCTCCCTTTTGCCTGGTGCGAAGTCGGGTGAGAAACCCTAGGTGTGACTCGAAGTCTTTGATCGTCCTCCTCCAACAGCTCCAACCTCCTGCACACAGCTGTCATACACTCCTGCAAATCTCGGTCACTCGCGCCCCACCGTAATCCATCGTTGCAACTCCACCGCAACTCCTCGTTGCAACTCCATCCCTACCGAATTCGTTCAGGACCCATTCCCTCTTCTACACATCCTCTGCTACAGACTTTGGGAAAACCGATATTTCGTTTCTGGGTTCTGGAATTTCAATCCAGAACCAGGGAAATAGAATTCCAGCAGTCCCAATTTCCTATTTGGGCACAGTAAATTGTATTCAAGCAGTCAAACACTGTCCAAACCTCCCGCAAACAACCCAAATCACCTCCACACTCCCAGGCCATCCCAATACCAACCACAATCAATATTCATCACCCACACGGAGCCAACAGCCCCAGAAATCTACTTTTTGTTGCATTTTGTCGCTCCTTACACATGTAAGTTATAATTTGGTTCATTCATTTTCAAATATTGATATTTGGATCAAATTTATTGGATGCAAAATTATATGTTTTATTTTCATGAAACCAATAACTTTCAGAACTTATTCGGCGTATGCTCAGAATATCTTGCGCTTCAATTGTGTGTGGTTTAACATTTGCTTTCCAATTAAAATATATGGTGAACAATTGTGCACCTGCTTATGTTTCTATTTTAATTAATTGTTTATTGTCCAAAAAATTTGGATTACCTCAATTGCATTTGCATCCATATTTTGATTGATCGGTGGGTGCAGCACATTCCATATAGGGCTGAATTTTAAAGCCTCCATCATCAGCCATATCCTGCGCCAACCATGATATTATTAGCCATATGACTGAAGACACAACAACTCTCACTTGTCTTAACAGACACATTTGGATTCCTTCAGTTGTTGTTGATGGCTCTCTTACGTCAATCTGTGGATCATAGGCTGTTATCACACCATCTCACCTCACACTATAGAATGTTCTTTATGTTCCTTTACTTATTTGTTGCCTTCTTTTCATTAATGTTAAACCAAAATATTTAAACTATTGTGGGCTTGTGGCTCATTCTTTCACCCTCATTGTTATTTTTAGGATCTTCACATGAGGAAGAGGATGGTCATTGGGGCTTAGTCGCGAGGACTTTAAAACTTGGATGGCAGCATGTCTGTCTTTGGTTCCACTGGCTAAAGTTTCAGTACTTCAGTGGACTTAGTGACCTGGTCATCCTCCCGCATGTCTCCTTCATCGATTTCATCTCTCTAATGAATCTCTATTAGGGTTCGTTCGGCACGCGGGTATTGGTTGTCTAAAATTGAGGATTACTACTTCAATTCTGGCATTCAGCGCGATGGAATTGACACAGATAATGGATTTGAGGCCAAGACACATGGCTTTGGACTTGGCTTTGACCTAAAAAACAGATCGCCAATTCTGATCTCCCCCCCCCCCAGTTAGTTTTCCGCAGAATCGAGCAATTTTGCTTGTGCACAAATTTTTCGAGCAAACGAGCATTTTTGCACTGGCGGGTGTTTTTCGCCTGGTAGCGAGTTTTCGCTCGACGCCTTTTTCGCGCGGGCGAATTTTTTTCCCGGGTGCGCATTTTTTACCCACTCACGTGTTTTCACCCAGACGCACATTTTTCACACTGACAAACATTTTCACATGGGCACGTTCTCTCCTAGGCGCGTATTTTTCACTCGATTGTGTTTTCTCCTTAGCACATGTTTTAACCTGGGCACATGTTTTTTGCCCAGGTGCGTGATTTCGCATTAGCGCTCAAGTTCGCTCGCACACGTGTATCAGCCCGGGTGCGCGTTTTTCTCATGGGCGCACGTTTTTCGCCAGGGCAAGTTTACTCCCGAACAAACGTTTTTTCTCTCGGGCACATGTTTTCACCTGAGAGCATATTTATCGTATCAACTCTTGAGATCGATGGTGGAGGCTAAACAGTCGCACTGCTCTCATGTTCCATGTTCCTTGCAATATTTGAAACAACATCCATAATAATATCAACTACAGCGACTTTCTTCTTCTTGGGTCATGGTTCGACATCTTCGGCCACATTATCATCCATTGAATCATCTATGATAATTTCATTCATGGCCTCAGATGCAGTCGAAGCATGAGCTTCAGTGGCTCCATCAACCTCGCATATCATAGCTAAGTCACTCCAATTCACAATCACCTTGCTTCGATAATGGTTTACAATCGGGTATGTCAAAAAGTTTAGTATAGATTAGACTCATAAATTTTAAATATTTGTACTTTTATAAAACATGTAATCAATCTTGCAAAACTAAAAAAATTGAATGAACATAGTTGGCCCAAACATGTCTACCCTCACAAAATTGTGACTGCCCACACAAAATTGTGATCTCATTCTCAACTAAATCCGCAAGTATCCAACATTATTTATATCTCTCGATAATACGCATTTCATGTTTTTAAGTGAGCCATTACTTTTCCTTATGACCACATTGCATTCCTCCTTTAATACTTGAATCCGTGCTGTGAATGTGACACTTTTCCAAACATTTGTCACTTTATTCTCCAAACCCTGCTGCTCAAGAGAGCAGTGGATAAAATGTTGTCCATATGTGTTGCCCAATGAGGCATATGGCCGTTCACTTTCTTTGGCAGCTTTACTTTCATTTTTATCTAATAAGTGATTGTATAATAATGAGCACAAAACATATAAAGTCCACCAATTTTAATTAGCAACAAAATAAATGATGATATTGTGCCTCGAGTGTGCATAAAACATAAAAAACAACTAAATATTGTTATATTTGAACATTCAACATACTATATATTTGAACTCTACCAATAACTTTCATCAACAAATGATTTTATGCTCCATGAGATCACGACGAGAATGGTACTCACTGAACATGTTCATAGCCATAGTATATCTAAAATAAGTTCACTCGGGTGTTGCTTGAACTGCACTCACTGCATTCACGTACTCATAACTATAACAACTGATATCTTGCACTAATCTCTGTGTCTACTTCAGCAAATAATCTAGCATGATTCTCTAATATCCTCTCTATAAGGAAATTATGGAGCATGCAACAAACGTTTATAATTTGAATCAGTTTAAAGTAAAACATAATTTTTAGCTAGCAACAAAAGAAAATATGATATTACGCCTAAAATAAGTCTCGTTTATCTGCACTTTGATAATAAAGAAGGATGGTCCTTGAAAAACTGCTCATCATTTCTTAAGTAGTCCAAATGTCCTCTCAATAACATTTCTTTCCTTTCAGTGTCGGAGATTAAACAACTCTTTGTAGTTGGTGGGATTATTGCCCTGCGCAGACCACTCTTTAAGATGATATATGATTGACCTATAAGGAGCAACATATCATGGACCGTTAGTGTATCCCGCATCCATAAGGTAGTATTTACATACAGACACTTTGAAACGATCTGCTCTTCTGAGTGCAATACACAACACTTAAGAGCCTGATGATGACTTCTCCCATCCAGGCAATACATATACAAACTTCATGTTCGAATCGCATACGTCCATGACGGTTATTGTTATAGCTTGTTTTCTACTTCGATATCTACCTTGATTTTTAATGGGAACTGTTACCTACTGTTAGAAAAGCCTAGTTAAGGGCCCATCTAGGGGCCCATTTTTCTCTCTTTTCTCTCTCTTTGTATTAGTCTCACATCTTGGAGTGGGATTTCTCTCCTTCCTCTTTTCCTATATAAATGTATTCATACTTGTAACTTTACAATTCAAGAAGTATATACAAGGTTTAGAGCTTTCTCTATATGATATCAGAGGAATCCGGTCCGGTCTGTCTCTGACCGCTCGGCTTCTCTGTCCGCCCGGTTTCCCTTTTTGACCGCGGCGGTTTGGTCATCCCTCTTACCGCTTGTTGATTGCGGTCTCTCTCCCTCTACCCGCCTCCCTCTCATCTCCCGTGGATCCACCTCTCTCACCTTTTTTATAGTCTTCCTCTCTCTGGCTCGTGGACCCCACCTAGTTCGGTTAGTTTTTCTATCTGCTGCGGTCTCTCCCTTCTTCTCCTTCTCCTTACCGTTGCGGTCAGCTCCTAACCGCTTGGGTGCGGTCTATTTCTAACCCGCACAGTCTGCTACTGCTTTCCCTTGTTGTAACCGCGCGGGTTGCTCTTCGGGTCTGCTGTCCGGTCTAACTATCTCGGGTTGTCTTCTTGGTCTCTCCGTGGCGACTTGTTTTTTTCCCTCCTCTTCTCGCTGTCTGCTTCCTCTCGGTTTGTTTTTCTGTCCGCTGCAGTCTCTCTCTGCTCCTTACCGCTGCGGACTGCTCTTAACCGCTCGGCCACCGCTTGGGTGCGGTCTATTTCTAAACTGCCCTGTCCGTTACCCCTTTCCCGCGAGTCTGCCTTTAACCGAGGCGGCCTTCTCTTCTCGTCGCGGATTTCTCTACCTGCAGCAGCTGCTTCTTCTCGCGGTGACCTCTTTTACCCGCAGCGATTTCTTTTACCCGCAACCCTCTCTTCTACTCGCCTTCTCTCTTGCTCGCTGCTCTGCCTTGTCGTTAGCGGTTTTGCCTGCCTAGTCACTGCGACCTGTCTTGTCGCTAGCAGTTTCTCCTCTTCTCGGTAAGCTCCGCATCTAGGTCGTGGAATCTTTCCTTGCCGCTGGTGTACTCACCTTGACCGTGCGGATTCCTGCCAAGTCACTACGACCTGTCTTGTCGCTAACGGTTTTTCCCTCTCATTGCGGACTCTGCATACTGGTCATGGCATTCTCCTTGCCGCTGGTGTTATCACTGTGACCGTGTGGCTTCTCTTTTCTTTCTCTCTCCAGGTGGCCTCTCTTCTCTTCCCGTCGCGACCTTCTGTGTTTGACCTTGGTGCGGTCTGTTTCTATCCACCCGGTCTAGTTCCTGTTCGCCAGTTTTTTGCTCCTGTTGCGGTCTTCTCCTAACCGCGCTGCCTGCTTGGTTTTTCTAACCGCAACGGCGTGTTTCTAGCCGCTGCGGGCTCTTTTCTTACCGCGCTGGTCGTGGCCGTTTCTTGTCGTTGGTGCGTTGTCACCGTGACCGCTACGGGTTATTCCTTGCAAGATGATCAGCTGTCCTCTGGGCTCTGTGGTGTCTGTTTTCGATGGTGGTACCTCCTGCATTGCTCATAGTTCATCCTGGATTTTGGATTCCGAGGCCTCTCACCACATTACCTCACGAAAACCACTACAATATTTGAACTTCGTGCATCCCAAGTTCATTACTGTTGCTAGTGGGGACACAATTCTCATTTCTGGCGCGACAGATATTCACCTCACTCCCTCCATTACTTTTCGCTCTGCCCTTCATGTTCCGGGCTCTCCTTTCAACCTTCTCTCTATTGGTCGACTCACTGCTGACCTCGATTGTGATGTTATTTTTTCTTCTAACTTGTGTGTTGCGCAGGATCGCAAGACGCAAACCATCATTGGAAAAGGGCATCTGTCGAATGGTCTCTATATCATTCACCCCTCTCCCCTAACGGTGTTGTCTTCTATTAGCTCTGATGATTGGCATCGACGTCTGGGTCACGCTCCTCTAAACATACTCAAAAAATCATTCCCAGACGTGTCCTTCCAAGAGTTCACGTGTGAGTCATGTATCTATGGGAAACAAAATCTTTCTACGTTCTCACCACATCCAACTCGGAGTCCTGCTCCCTTTGATCTTGTTCACTCTGATATTTAGGGACCTTACAAAATTGCGAGTGTTTTTGGATACTGTTACTTTGTCACATTTGTCAATGACTACTCTCGGATGACCTGGTTGTATCTCCTTCGTAACCGCTCTGAATTGCCCGGTGTATTCCGTACATTTTTCATTGAAACTCGCAACCAGTTTTCCACTACCATTAAAACCCTCTGCACCGACAATGTCCGCGAATACACTAGTCATACCTTTGCTCACCTCTGTGCGGAGTTTGGGATCATCCATCAATCCTCATGTGTCTATACCCCCCGACAAAATGGCGTTGCTGAACGCAAAAATCGACACTTGCTTGAGGTCACCCACTCCCTTATGATGCAGATGAATGTTCCCAAACAGTATTGGAATTTTGCAGTATCTACCGTTTGCACTCTTATTAACCACATGTCTTCCTCTATTCTCAATTTTGTGGTTCCCTTCAATCTTCTTTTTCCCTCCAAACCTCCCTTCTTCATCACCCCTCGCGTGTTTGGTTGGTGTGCTTTGTTCATCATCTTGGCCCATCCACTGACAAACTTGCTCCCCGTGCCACTAAATATATGTTTGTGGGTTATTCTCAGACTCAGAAGAGCTACGTTTGTTTTTCTCCCACGGATCGCAAGGTGGTTACTTCTGTTGATGTCACCTTCCTCGAAGATCAGTCATATTACTCTCAACCTGTTGATTCTCCTCTTCCACCACCTCTCCTGCGGCCTGTTATCCCTGTTACTTCAAACCTTGCACCTCTCCTTCCCACACCAATCCTACGGGAGCTGTCCTGCTCTAATGATGTTTTGCAGCATGCGGATCCGGCAACTACTTCCACTGCCCACCCGCTGGCTAACTATGTCTCTTTTCACCGCCTCTCTCCGAAACTCCGACAGAGTGTTCTCTCTTTATCCTCTATCTCCACCCCTAATTATGTACAAGAGGCTCTTCAACACCCGGGGTGGCGGGCGGTCATGGACGATGAAATGCAAGCTCTCTGGACTAACCGGACTTGGGATCTGGTTCCTCTTCCTGCAGGCCAACCCTGTATTAGCTGCAAGTGGATCTTTGTTATTAAACATGCGGCATATGGCACCGTTGAGCGTCTAAAGGCCCGCCTCGTGGCCCGGGGATTTATTCAGCAGCATGGCCTTGATTATGAGGAAACCTTTTCTCCGATGGCCAAATTGAACACGATCCGCATTCTTCTCTCCTTGGTTGTTCATCGTCATTGGCCTCTTTATCAGCTGGATATTAAGAACGTCTTCCTCAACGGTGATCTGCAGGAGACTGTTTATATGCACCAACCTCCGGGTTTGAGACCACGGGGGAGTCTCGGGTCTGTCATCTTCGGAAATCTATTTAAGGTCTCAAACATTCCCCGCGCGCTTGGTTTGAAAAATTCAGCAAGGTTGTATGTGATATTGGCTTCATTCGTAGCTCAGCTGACTTTTCTCTCTTTACCCGACACTGGTCAACCGGAACTGTGATCCTACTTGTCTATGTTGACGATATCCTCATTACTGGCAACGATACTACAGGAATACAACATATCAAGCAACAGTTAAATTCCGCTTTTCAGACTAAAGATCTTGGAAACCTTCGGTATTTTCTTGGGCTTGAAGTTGCACGACGCCCTGATGTTCTTGTATTATCCCAAAAGAAGTATTGTATGGACCTCCTTCATGATGTCGGCTATTCCGGATGCAAACCTGCGGATACTCCTATGGACGCCAATCACAAGCTCTCGGCCCACAGCTCTGACTCTGATAAGCTGCTTACAGATCGGGAATACTATAGACGTTTGGTTGGGAAGCTGATCTATCTTACGGTTACTTCACCAAACATCTCTTTTATCGTGGGAGTCGTGAGTCGTTTTATGCATGCTCCTCGGACATCTCATTTTCAAGCTGTCGAGCGCATTCTTCGATATCTCAAGATCGCTCCAGGACAAGGGCTTGTGTACAAGCCATCCACATCTCTATCTCATGTCGTGTACTCTGACGCAGACTATGCAGGATCCATTGATGATAGGCGTTCCACAACTGGTTTCTGTACCTATTTCGATGGACATCTCATAACCTGGCGTAGCAAGAAACTGACTGTGGTTGCTCGCTCTTCTGCTGAAGCCGAGTACCGGGCTATGGCTGCTGTTGTTTCCGAGTTAACCTGGCTTGAGAGCCTTCTGGGAGATTTGGGTATTCGTCTCTCATCACCGGCGACCCTATTTTGTGACAGTCAAACAGCAATACACATTGCCAAGAATCCAGCATTTCACGAATACACAAAGCATATTGAAGTTGACTGTCACTTTATCCGAGAAAAGGTACAATCAAAGAAGATAGATTTGGAGCATGTTCCTGCTACAAACCAAGTTGCTGACATCCTAACTAAAGCTCTCTCTCGGTCACTATACTACCAGTTTTTATCCAAGCTTGGTGCCTACGACTTGTACGCTCCAGCTTGCGGGGGAGTGTTAGAAAAGCCTACTTAAGGGCCTATCTAGGGGCCCATTTTTCTCTCTTTGTATTAGTCCCACATCTTGGAGTGGGATTTCTCTCCTTCCACTTTTCCTATATAAATGTATTCATACTTGTAACTTTACAATTCAAGAAGTATATACAAGGTTTGGAGCTTTCTCTACACCTACGAAGCACGGATACTTAAAATTGTTTTGTGTGTCAGCTCGAACATGTATCAAATACGGGAAACACACAGAAACGCGCAAAAATGCGTATCTGAAATGCACGGAAATGTAATTTTTAAATAAAAAAGAATTAATTTCGGAGCTTGATAAAGTTGGTGAATAATTTGAGAATTTTCTCTAACACAGTGCTAAAATGTCTACAGATTGTATTTAATTAAACGGAAATACGTTCCGCCGGCATCCCGAAATTTCTTATTGTGAACTAAGACATAAAAATACGTTAACCAAATTTCTAAATGAAAAGTTTTGTTTCTCTTAATAATCTACGACTCGCGAGAATGCTACACATGGTTTCAAAAAATCTTTAATAAATGCAAAGTTGGTTAAAACAATTTACATATTGATACCGCCTAAGGTATAGGCGGGAGAGAAGAAACAAAATGGAGATAATACTACGAAAAAATCCACTTAGCCATCCTTAGGGTTTTTTCAATTTCAGCACATAAGTCCAAGATCAACATAACACATGAAATGGAGATATTTATATCCCCCGTAGTGATAAAGTATTAAATAAAATAAACAACATTTAAAACATAACATCCAAAAGAAGCTTCCCGCCAACTGATCGTCTCATGCTCAGATCGACATCTTTCGTGAATAGATTTGCCAAGTAGTGTCGGCGCCTTCAAGGTCTATGTCGTCCCCTTCCGTAATAATGCCCCTATGGAAAATTTGTCGTGTCCTCAAGGCAAAACTCCAAAAACTGATGGTGGAAGTTATCGCGGTCCCACCAAGTCACGTTGGAGGTAATTCGGCTTTGCCACGCAACCAGCACCTGCGCCTAGTCGGTTGCTTGCTGCCCCCATCTTGCGATCGAATATAACCTCGGGCAAGTAGACAAAGGTGCCATTCGGGCTGAGACTAGGTGGTATGGTCTCCTCGACAGCATGGTCGCCCACCACCTGTTTGAGCAGAGACGTAAAAAACCGGGTGGACTCGATTGTGGGTCGGAAGGCGGGGGCGATAGGCCACCCGCCAATGCGAGCGATCACCTCTAAGGGGTCGAAGAAGCGGGCAAATAGTTTGGGATCGATGCGCTGGGCCACTGAGGACTGGCGATATGGTAGGAGTTTCACAAACACTGAATCTCCCACCTGAAACTGGACGTGTCGACAACGTTTGTTGGCTTGATGGCGCATCTTCTGTTGAATGGCGTAAACATAGGTTTTCGGAATCCGAAAAGTTTCATCTCATGCCACGAGTGTCTCTCGCACTACCCCAACGTGGCATTATCTCGGAAGATGTTGCAGAGTCGGTGGAGTGGCGGAAGGTGTGGTAAGAAAACACAGACCATCCCAACCACTTTCTCCAAGCCTATAGTCGGTCTGAAATAATGCAACGCAAATATGTCTTCAAACAGAAATTCAGAACATCAGGCTAGTCGTTCGTCGGCAGATAGTATCTGGAACTTATTTGAAGTTGTGTCCCTAGCAGTTTGAATAACTATTGCAAAAACGAGCTCATGAATATCGGGTCGTGAATGCTAACAATTGAATGAGAAAAACCATGGAGACGCACCGCCCCAGTAATAACAGTTTCGGCCACAATCGGCGTCATGAAGGGGTGTCGCAATGGAGGGAAATGGACGTACTTCGAGAGGAAGTACACAACCACGAAATTGCAATCATACTCAGAGTGGGGAAGGTGTGCGATGAAATTAATCGTCAATTCCTCCCAAATGAGCTTTGGAATGGTTGAGGATTGTAAAAGGCCGCCTGGAAAAGGAGCTTCATACTTGGAGCGTTGGCAAATCAAATAGGCGGAGACATAGTCTTCCACATGGGGCTTCATACCCTTCCAATAAAGAGTGACCGTGATGCGGCAGTATATGTGGAACGCTCCAGTGTGGCCGATGGACAGGGTGGCGTGATATTCGGCCAAGAGGCGCGGGATGCTGGTGGAGGAGGCCGAGAAAACCATGCAGCCCAGTAGAGTAATTGACCTCCCACGAGGGTATAGGGAGGGCAAGAGGAACCATCCACTACTAAGAGACCTCCTTCATGATGTCGGCTATTCCGGATGCAAACCTACGGATACTCCTATGGACGCCAATCACAAGCTCTCGGCCCACAGCTCTGACTCTAATAAGCTGCTTACAGATCGGGAATACTATAGACGCTTGGTTGGGAAGCTGATCTATCTTACGGTTACTTCACCAAACATCTCTTTTATCGTGGGAGTCGTGAGTCGTTTTATGCATGCTCCTCGGACATCTCATCTTCAAGCTGTCGAGCGCATTCTTCGATATCTCAAGATCGCTCCAGGACAAGGGCTTGTGTATAAGCCATCCACATCTCTATCTCATGTCGTGTACTCTGACGCAGACTATGCAGGATCCATTGATGATAGGCGTTCCACAACTGGTTTCTGTACCTATTTCGATGGACATCTCATAACCTGGCGTAGCAAGAAACTGACTGTGGTTGCTCGCTCTTCTGCTGAAGCCGAGTACCGGGCTATGGCTGCTGTTGTTTCCGAGTTAACCTGGCTTGAGAGCCTTCTGGGAGATTTGGGTATTCGTCTCTCATCACCGGCGACCCTATTTTGTGACAGTCAAACAGCAATACACATTGCCAAGAATCCAGCATTTCACGAATACACAAAGCATATTGAAGTTGACTGTCACTTTATCCGAGAAAAGGTACAATCAAAGAAGATAAATTTGGAGCATGTTCCTGCTACAAACCAAGTTGCTGACATCCTAACTAAAGCTCTCTCTCGGTCACTATACTACCAGTTTTTATCCAAGCTTGGTGCCTACGACTTGTACGCTCCAGCTTGCGGGGGAGTGTTAGAAAAGCCTACTTAAGGGCCTATCTAGGGGCCCATTTTTCTCTCTTTGTATTAGTCCCACATCTTGGAGTGGGATTTCTCTCCTTCCACTTTTCCTATATAAATGTATTCATACTTATAACTTTACAATTCAAGAAGTATATACAAGGTTTGGAGCTTTCTCTACACCTACGAAGCACGGATACTTAAAATTGTTTTGCGTGTCAGCTCGAACATGTATCAAATACGGGAAACACACAGAAACGCGCAAAAATGCGTATCTGAAATGCACGGAAATGTAATTTTTAAATAAAAAAGAATTAATTTCGGAGCTTGATAAAGTTGGTGAATAATTTGAGAATTTTCTCTTAATAATCTACGACTCGCGAGAATGCTACACATGGTTTCAAAAAATCTTTAATAAATGCAAAGTTGGTTAAAACAATTTACATATTGATACCGCCTAAGGTATAGGCGGGAGAGAAGAAACAAAATGGAGATAATACTACGAAAAAATCCACTTAGCCATCCTTAGGGTTTTTTCAATTTCAGCACATAAGTCCAAGATCAACATAACACATGAAATGGAGATATTTATATCCCCCGTAGTGATAAAGTATTAAATAAAATAAACAACATTTAAAACATAACATCCAAAAGAAGCTTCCCGCCAACTGATCGTCTCATGCTCAGATCGACATCTTTCGTGAATAGATTTGCCAAGTAGTGTCGGCGCCTTCAAGGTCTATGTCGTCCCCTTCCGTAATAATGCCCCTATGGAAAATTTGTCGTGTCCTCAAGGAAAAACTCCAAAAACTGATGGTGGAAGTTATCGCGGTCCCACCAAGTCACGTTGGAGGTAATTCGGCTTTGCCACGCAACCAGCACCTGCGCCTAGTCGGTTGCTTGCTGCCCCCATCTTGCGATCGAATATAACCTCGGGCAAGTAGAAAAAGGTGCCATTTGGGCTGAGACTAGGTGGTATGGTCTCCTCGACAGCATGGTCGCCCACCACCTGTTTGAGCAGAGACGTAAAAAACCGGGTGGACTCGATTGTGGGTCGGAAGGCGGGGGCGATAGGCCACCCGCCAATGCGAGCGATCACCTCTAAGGGGTCGAAGAAGCGGGCAAATAGTTTGGGATCGATGCGCTGGGCCACTGAGGACTGGCGATATGGTAGGAGTTTCACAAACACTGAATCTCCCACCTGAAACTGGACGTGTCGACAACGTTTGTTGGCTTGATGGCGCATCTTCTGTTGAATGGCGTAAACATAGGTTTTCGGAATCCGAAAAGTTTCATCTCATGCCACGAGTGTCTCTCGCACTACCCCAACGTGGCATTATCTCGGAAGATGTTGCAGAGTCGGTGGAGTGGCGGAAGGTGTGGTAAGAAAACACAGACCATCCCAACCACTTTCTCCAAGCCTATAGTCGGTCTGAAATAATGCAACGCAAATATGTCTTCAAACAGAAATTCAGAACATCAGGCTAGTCGTTCGTCGGCAGATAGTATCTGGAACTTATTTGAAGTTGTGTCCCTAGCAGTTTGAATAACTATTGCAAAAACGAGCTCATGAATATCGGGTCGTGAATGTTAACAATTGAATGAGAAAAACCATGGAGACGCACCGCCCCAGTAATAACAGTTTCGGCCACAATCGGCGTCATGAAGGGGTGTCGCAATGGAGGGAAATGGACGTACTTCGAGAGGAAGTACACAACCACGAAATTGCAATCATACTCAGAGTGGGGAAGGTGTGCGATGAAATTAATCGTCAATTCCTCCCAAATGAGCTTTGGAATGGTTGAGGATTGTAAAAGGCCGCCTGGAAAAGGAGCTTCATACTTGGAGCGTTGGCAAATCAAATAGGCGGAGACATAGTCTTCCACATGGGGCTTCATACCCTTCCAATAAAGAGTGACCGTGATGCGGCAGTATATGTGGAACGCTCCAGTGTGGTCGATGGACAGGGTCGCGTGATATTCGGCCAAGAGGCGCGGGATGCTGGTGGAGGAGGCCGAGAAAACCATGCAGCCCAGTAGTGTAATTGACCTCCCACGAGGGTATAGGGAGGGCAAGAGGAACCATCCACTACAAAGAGGTCAAAGAGCACCCAGAGTATCGAATCGGCCTCAGCTTCCCAGTACAAGATGGTCATCTCCTGTTAGAAAGAGCAGGAGATGGGTGACATCCCGTCGGTGCCCGGTTGGTGAGATAGCGGGTCCACCGCCATGTTCATCTTGTCGAAATGGAACTCGAGGGTAAAGTCTTACCCCAACAATTTTACCATCCAGACTTGTTGGAAGGGAGTAAATATCTTCTAGTTGAAGAGGTAGTGTAAGCTATGGTGGTCTGTCCCCATAACAAAGGTCACTAACAGGTAAGGTCCTTAGTGTTGTACTGTGAGAACAAGTGTCATCTACACGCTGTCGTGGGTGGAGAAGGATCATACAGTTGCGGAGAAATATCTGTTGAAGTAGGCTATGGGTCGACCGGCTTGTATGAGGACCACCCTGACGCCTATGCCCGAGGCGTGGCACTCCACTGTGAAGGTCCGAGAAAAATCAGGCATACGAGGACTAGGGTCGTCGCAAAGGCCTATTGTAGAGCCGCAAATGTGGTGTCCTCTGAGGACAAGTGGAAGGTGGGGGAGGCGGTCTTGCGTTAGCAGCAGTGTGAGACGAAGAGATAGCTTTTCATAATCCTAAATGAAGCGGCAGTAATAGCTTGTAAGTCTGAGGAAGCCGCAGACACGGACCGTGGATGTGGCCACTATAGGACCGCCGCAACCTTATCCGGGTTCATATCCACTCTCTAGGCCGACAGTGTATGACTCAAGTAAGATAGATCTTGTTGTTCGAACACGCACTTTTTCAAGTTGTCCACTAAGGAATGGCGGTGAAGCGTCGCCAAGGTGGTCCTCCAAGTGGTGCAAGTGGTCCTGCCATGTCAGACTACACACAAGTATGTCGCCGAAAAATAATAAAACATACTTACGGAGGATCGGTCGAAAGATATCGTTCATGGTCACTTGTAAGGTCGTCGGCCCATTTGTGAGTCTAAAGGGCATGACCAGAAACTCAGTGCCTGTCAAGGGTACGAAAAGCGTTCCTCTGAATGTCTGCTGCGCACACTCGAATTAGAAGGTACCCGGATCGGATATCGATCTTAGAGAAGTGGCGCCGCTAAACTCATCCAGGAGCTCCTAAATGACTGGAATGAGATATGTTCGCTATGGTGTATTTGTTGAGGGCCTGATAGTCCACACAAAAATGACAATTGTCATCCTTTTTGTGCATAAGGACCGGGCTCAAGAAGGGACTAGAACTGGAGCGGATCAGGTCGGCCATCAACATCTCATATACGAGCCACTCTATCTCGTCCTTCTGGACATGGTCGTAGCAGTACAGACGGATAGAAATCGGTTGAGTGTCGTCGTGAAGAAGAATTTGGTGGTCAGTGGGAGAGATGGAGGAAGGCTCAGAGCGGAGTGAAGACGGAGGCAAACTGCTCTAAAAGGAGAGATAGCTCGTGCGGCGGTGGAGGTCGGGCCGGAAAGAAGACATCATCATCTGTCGGAGTGATGTGCCAGAGAATAGCCTAAAAATCCAGTGCATAAGTATGTTGCGCCGCACGAGGAGAGACTGCAACACGCTGGAGGGATGCCTCCCCTACGAGTGTGCAGGTACGGTGGGCCCACTGAAATGTCATCTGTATGGAGGCCTAAATATGATGAATGTATCCCAAGGATAGCAACCATGTCATACTGGGAATGCCGCCCACTTCACCCAGGGGAATGATGTAAAAATCTGCAGGGGCTATGTACTACCCCACCTATAGTTGAAGGCCGCAATACAGACCCCCGTGCAAGACCGTCGGTTGTTCGCGAGGTAGAGTAGGAATGTCGCAGTAGGGCCGGGAACCAGCTGAAGATATGTCACGAAGTTTACGGAGATAAGTTGTGCATTGATTGACCATGTGGAGATATCTTGTGCGGTATAACATGATAAAGTAGCATTTGATGGATTGAAACTTAGGTATCATGCCTTGGCATGCTCGAATAATCACTTAAAGTTTTAGATCATCAAAATATTACTTGGGGCGCTTTAAACAAACATACGATATAAGTTAAGCTCTATGAAAGCCTGGCATAACCTAAGTCAATGCCAAGAATAACCACTACACAAATATACCATGAAGTTACACTAATAGACAACTTCTATTGGAATAAATCTTAGGGATGTATAGATAATGACGAAGTGAACCACTAGGCTTTATTCTTAAATATAAAATGAAAAAAAATTTGATCACTTATCTCAATCACACCACTGTAATGGCAATGGCCATAGAACAAAAAACAAATCAAGGTAGACGGAAAAAGACTCAAAATTCAATACAAGAAAAGTATCTTTCTTAAAAAACAAGATATTGGAAATTACAATGATCAAAACCCAGAAGAAGAAGAGGAGGAGGAGGAGGAAGAAGAAGAAGAGGAGGAGGAAGAAGAGGAAGAAGAGGAAGAAGAAAATGAAGAGGAAGAGGAAGAAGAAGAGGAAGCAGAAGAAAAAGAAGAAGAAGAAGAGGAAGAGATTACGAGCAGTGCGGAGGCGGGATCCAGAGCAGGAAGCGGGATCTGGAGCGGCAGCAGCAGCGCGGCAGCAGCAGCAAGAGGTGAGAAATTTGGCGTAGAGGCCTCTCCTCTCAATGACGGCATGATGCAGGAGAACTTCGGGCACACGATGAGTCATAAACCTAAAGAGTGAATTGCATAAACCTAAAGCGCGAAATAGATAAGTCATAAAATCAAATAGATAAGCGGGGGGATTCTTTAGAGAATGGGAATCGCGTATCCCTCCAGCAGGATACGCGATTCGGAATTAAAATTTCTTATTATTATTTAAAAATGCATTTCCTTGAGTTTTGGAAACGCGTTTATGGGCATTTCAGGTATCTGATACGCGTCTGAGTCGATACGCGTCCGAGCCGATACGCGGAGCATTTTTAAGCATCCTTGTTTTGTAGATTCAAACTAACTATTATCTGGAGAATGATATTATTAATATTATTATTAGTAAAATATATAAATGTACTGTTAGGTACTTGAAGTGAATTCAGAGAAGCCCACAATTCCGTAAGCTTTAAGCACATAGAAATTATTATAAAGATAGGGCACAGTGGCGACAAAGGATCCATATAGCCGACTAGGGGTGAGCATAAAAAACTGCAAACCACAAAAACAGTCCGCACCGCACAAACCACACCGCATAGTTTCGGTGCGGCGTGATTTTGAAGTTTTACAAACCGAGCACGGTTCGGTGCGGTTTTCGGATCTTGAAAACCGCAAAAAACCGCACCGCACCGACTAATTATATATTTTTATTTTTCATAAGCATGTGACATATCACATACATCTAAATAAAAGTATAACTTATAAAAAGTTGTTTTCTTACAATAGTTTATGATAATATAACTCATATAATTGTGTTTTTACCCAAATTGTACATCTTATATTATGTTACAATATTTTTTTGTCTATATATATCACTAGCTAAAAACCGCACTGAAACCGCAACCGCACCGCAAAAAAACCGGACCAAACCGAAACCGCACTGCGTAATTTTGGTGCGGTGCGATTTTGCTCTGGCCAAAACCGCGCCCTTGCGTTGTGCTTTGGAACAAAACCGCACCAAACCACACACCCCTCTCTTGTGGGATAAAGGCTTGAGTGTTGTTGTTGTCGTTTGTTTGTTTCTATTACTTGGTGGTTAACCATAAGCTTGGAATTGACACCGAAGTACATAATAGAATGCGAATGGAGAAAGAAAAATAATAATATTTATCAAATTCTCAATAATTTCCCTTGAATACAACACAAGTATTTGTACATATATATATATAGGAGGAGAGAGAAGAGCCTAAACATCATCCTAAGGTGCGAAACTAATCTCTAAAAGGGTTTTACATGGACCGATTATATGGGCCTTTCTTTACAAGTTATTTAATAATCCACCGCAAGCTGGAGCATACAAGTGGTAGGATCCAAACTTAGATAAGAACTGAAGATATACTGGTTGCAGTAAGGCTTTGGTAAGAACATCAACAATTTGTTCTACAGCAGGAAGATGTCTCAAGTCCAATTTTCTTAGTTGAACATTTTCCCGAATAAAGTGACAACCGACCTCGATATACTTGGTACGTTCATGGAACACGAGATTTTTGGCAATATGAATACCAGTTTGACCATCTCAGAACAAGCTGGCAGGAGAGGAGAGTTTGACACTCAGGACACCCAGAAGGGTTTCTAGCCACGTGAGTTCAGAGATGACGGCCAACAATCGATACTCAGCATCTGCAGATGAATGTGCGACAACGGACTACATCTTGTTTCTCTAGGTAACAATATGTCTACCAAAGTATGTGCAAAAACCACTTATGGAACGACGACCATCCAAGGATCCAGCATAACCAGCATCAGAATAGACAATGAGAGATAGAAACAATGAGGGCATATATACGAGCCCTTGTCCAAAAGCAGATTTCAGATATCGGAGAATGCGCTCAAATGCCTGGAGATGAGAGGTTTGAGGAGCTTGCATAAACCGGATGACAACCCCAACAGCAAAGAATATATCAGATCTTGTATCCGTAAGATAGATCCAGCATATCAGAGTCAGAGGTATAAGCGTAGTGATTGTGGTTGACATCTATGGGTGTGTCAGCTGGCTTGCAACCAGAGTAGCCAACATCATGAAGAAGATCAACTGATCAAGGCAATATTTTCTTTGAGATAGGACAAGGCCATCAGGACGACGAGCTACTTCGATGCCGAGAAAGTATCGGAGATTCTCCAAATCTTTGGTCTGGTATACGGATTCCAAGTGTTCCTTGATCATGTGGATGCCTTTTAAATCGTTGCCCGTAATTAGAATGTTATCAACATAAATCAAAAGTATCACAGTACCTATTGGGCGATGACGGGTAAATAAAGAGAAGTCAGTCGAGCTTCAAGTAAGTCCAACATCATTAATAAGCCGACTGAACATGTCAAACCATGCCCGAATAGATTGTTTGAGACCATAGAGAAATTTCATGAGGTGACATACAAGTGACTCTTTCGAGGTCTCAAACCAGGAGGTTGATGCATGTACACAATCTCAGTAAGATCACCGCTTAGAAAGGCATTTTTGACATCCAACTGATGAAACAACCAACGTCGATGAACACCCAGTGAGATCAAGACTCGGACAGTATTTAACTTTGCAATAGGTGAGAAGGTCTCTTCACAGTCGAGGTCGTGTTGCTGAGTAAAACCACGGGCGACAGGGTGAGCCTTGAGTCATTCAACCGTCCCATTTGGAGCATGTTTGATAGTAAATACTCATTTGCAACTCACACATGTCTGGCCAGGAAGGAGAGGGATAAGATCTCATGTATGATTGGCATAAAGAGCAGCCATTTCCTCATCCATAGTCACCCGCCACCCCAAATGTTTAAAAGCCTTCTGCAAAGAACTAGGGGGTATAAACAGGAAGATTGGGAGAGCTAATATTTCTTGTTTCACCTGTGTCTCGACGATACTCCTCTTTCCTTCTCATCGAGGCTAAGAGAGCTTGCTTAGGGCCTCTAATTCTCTACTCGTATTTCATGCTCTGCTCAGATATGCATTTAAGTGTTGGCTGCCATTCGGGGCTCTTGGGGGCCGACTGTAGTTTGCAAATTGCTGGCTAATTTTTTAGTTTTGATCTGCAGGGTCTTGGGGAGTATTTTTCATGTTCTAATTTGGGCATATGCTGCTGAACATTTGAAGGCTTGATTATGATGGAAGAGGCTCATGGGTGTAGGATGATCGGTCGGCTAGAGCTTTGATATATGGCTTCCAATCTCTTGCTCTTCTTTCTCACTTTCATTCTCTTCAGATTTCTACTAAATGGAGGGTAATGATTATGATGGCCGGCTAGTTTGTGTTTAGACTTTAGATTTGGGTTTTATTTTAATTCGTCATATTAATTGATGTTTATTTAATTTATCTATCTCACCAAAGTCTTTCCGCCTTAGACAGCTCCTATCGAGACGTAGTTGTGGTCATAGCTAGTGTTAAGTGATAGCTAATTAATGGCGCAACCCTAAAGTAAATGATTTCAATTGATAATGTAGTGGATGGCGATTGGAGATAGGCTCCGTGAGAACACCGATACTGGCAAAGGCAAAAGGAAGTCTGACAAGCAAGAGCAGGATATCCCGAAAAAGAGGTTGTCAGGAGCTTGCGAGAAGGCACGCAGCAAACAAGCAAGAAAGTGAACAGGCAATCAGGCGAGTGGAGCAACCAAACCAGGAGAGCTCGGCGAACAGGAGAGCAGGCGATCAGCGATCTGAGCTACCAGGATAGAGAGCTCGCAGGAAAGAGCCAACCAAGAGCCTAGTGAACAGGAGTTCGATGAACAGGCAAGCAAGCAAGCAGAGCGATCTGAGCAACCAAGAAGGAGAGCTAGCAGGAAAGATACAGCCAAGAGCCTAGTAATCAGGAGCTTCGACGATCAGGCTGGCAGGCGAGCAGAACAATTTGGGCGATCAGGACGGAGAGTTTGCAAAATAAGATGTAGCCAAGAGCCTAGCAAACAGGAGCTTCGGCGATCAGGAGAGCAGGGTGAGCAACAAGTAGAGCTCACGAGAGGGGGCAACCAGGTGGATCACGGGAGATGCCAGAGGAAATCTATAAAACCAGCAGAGGGGGCAAAAGGAGTCGGAGTAGAAGCTCGATGGCAAAGGAAGTGGTCAGAGTCTCAGAGAGGAGTTCGCCAATCCGCGCGATCAGAAAGGTGTGATCACGTGGTGCGAAACCGAGCGTAGAAGACTTTGAGATCCGTTTCCCTCTGATACCACGTAGAAGAATGTGAATGGAGAGAGAAAATTAATAATATTTATCAATTTCTCAATAATTTCACTTGAATACAACACAAGTATTTATACATATATATGGAGGAGAGAGGAGAGTATAAACATCACTCTAAGGTGTGCGATGAATCTCTCAGTGAGTTTTACATTGGCCGATTGAATGAGCCTTTCTTTACAAGTTATTTAACAAGTAGGCTGCATTGTTATACATTACATCATATATTCCAACTCAAGGATATAAGATAACTTACTTGCTCATCAAGAAAGTGTGCGGAAACAGAATTCAGAGAATAAGAACTGAGTTTATAATCCCTTTGCATGGCCTGGAAAGATAAATAAGCAATCAAGTCAAAGAAATTGTAGCGCTTCAGAATTAACAAGAACAATATCAACAGAACAGACCTGAAAAAGATCAAATTGAACTCTCCCCTCAATAGTTATGTCTTTGCTTTCTCTTATACCATACTGTCTGCATCAGTTCAAAGAATGCAATCTAAGTGTGAAGTAAACAGAATTCATGTAACAATAGCTGAAGAAGGTATTCAGATTTCAGACACAAATGTTACTAATGCATTGCCATTTTACAAATAATGAGTTCCAAGTAAAAGTAAGATGCGGGTAGAGAACTGTAAATTTATCACATTTACAGTCTAATAAATGGAAATACCCAACATAACAGACTCATGGCAATGTAGGATCTTTGAGAAGATAATATACATGGCATGACTTTTGCATTGAAAAAAGGTGATTTCTGATTTAAAGTCAGGACACCATATCAAAATAGACGCAACCTAACACTAGCAGAAGTTATAAAGTTCTAAGCTGATATGTTACCTAGTAAGATTTGCAAGATCATACACACTATGGTGGTACCACATGGTATTTGACTGTATTCAACTTTTATTGAAACAGAAGGTAGCTGTAACATAGTTATAAAAATTAAACCTAAATTACATCCAATAAAGAAAAAGCCAGCTTATCATTTTATATAAACTAAACAGCACAAATCAATGACATCAACAACAACAACACTCAAGACATTATCCCACTATAGTAGGGTCGGCTATATGGATCCTTTGTCACCATTGTGCCCTATCTTTTGTCATAATCTCAGTAATGCCTAAGTATATCCCACAGGTCGGAGCTCAAAATCTTGTATGTATTACTTGTGTGTCTAAATACAAGCAGAGAATACAAATATATAGGAAGAAGAAGAGAGAAGAAAATCCTATACAAGATGTGGGACTAAAGGAGGAGAGAAGATAAAACA